>JANXHW010000003.1:131163008-132589258 GCA_026170595.1 Plestiodon gilberti rubricaudatus
TTCCAGGGGCATCTTTATTGTTCTGGAACAGTGGCAGAGATGGCCGGGCGTGGCTGCCAGGGGTAGGCACAGCAGCCTCTAGGACCACAGCAGCAGCATCAGGCGAGCCCCATGAACCTGGAGATGCGGGCTCTTCCCCTGTGGAACCACGGCCTGCTCCATAGAAAGGGGAGGGACAGCAAGTAGGCAGCCAGGGCGGTGGGACAGCAGCAGCAGCTGAGGTGGGTTGCAGGGCAGGCTCCCAGACCTCTCTGGCAGCATCAAGGCAGGTGACCGTGGGGCAACCAGACTGCAGGCCCAGGGGTGCTACCCGGACGGTTTGTGGTAGTGGGCATTCCTGGGGGGACGAACAACATGGGGGTGTTCCATGGCAGCTGCTGCGTGGTAGCAATCGCCATTGAAGAGGAGCCAGTGTGCCAGTTGCAAAGGTCTGCAGGGAGAGAAATCAAACACAGCTGAGTGGTGTGAGACACATAGCCTGGTCTGCACTCCTTCCCTGGGTGTACGGTGAGCATGATCCTGTAAGGGAAAGGGGTCAAAGAGAGATACAACAACACAACTTGGGGGTCACAACCATGGCAATCCTAGCAATACTGACCTGTCGGTAGACCCTGTGGAGAAAAGAGGGGGGGGAGAACAGCTGGTGTCTACATATGGGTTACAGTTCCACACTCATGGCATTGTGTGCTCACATTAATACAGGCAGCTATGAGACAAGACATTGGTATAGAGGCATATCATGGCAGGCTATGCAGGCAGCTATGAGACAAGACATTGGTATAGAGGCATATCATGGCAGGGATTGCAGGCAGCTATGAGACAAGACATTGGTATAGAGGCATATCATGGCAGGCTATGCAGGCAGCTATGAGACAAGACATTGGTATAGAGGCATATCATGGCAGGCTATGCAGGCAGCTATGAGACAAGACATTGGTATAGAGGCATATCATGGCAGGCTATGGAGGCAGCTATGAGACAAGACATTGGTATAGAGGCATGTATCCTACCTATATTTCTCTATGCAAAGAGGCAGACGTCAGACCACATGTCAGCACAAACCCTGCACTTACCTGCTGGTGTTGTTGCCTGTATGGGGGGGGAGAGAGGGGCTGGGAGAAAGACATGGGTTAGCAAACACTTGCATGGAGACAGCTGCCCAGGCACAGCAGTAAACAGTTTGGCCACAGGCAGAACAGCCCTCTCTGCCCTAGAGGGGGGCAGAGAGGAGAGAGGAGAAGAGAGAAGTGGGGTGTTAGAAAAGTTTTCAAAGTCCCACTTTGTGGCTGCTGGGGGACAGAACCCCACGCCACGTGCTCAGAGAGAGAGAGAGAGAGAGAGAGAGAGTGGAGGGCTGGGGCTGGGCTTTTGTGGGAAAGAGGCTGGGTGGGGCTGGGTGCTGATAGGGTAACTATTTGGGTCCATGTCCAGAGTTAGGCCACACCTGTTCGGTCCTAACTCAGGCCCAACTCGGGCCCAGGGTGTTAGAACTTTTCAGGAGAGGGCTGGTGTGGGTAAGGTAAAATGGCTCCTATGGGTCTCCTCACATTTGGGTCCACCCTTTTTGCTGGCCCAAATTTTGGGCCTGAGTTGGGCTCGAGGGGGCGTGTCAGTGGCTCTCCAGTGTCTGGAACCGGACCAAAATTCGTAACCGCCCCCGTCACACCCCCGACACGCCCCCAACACACCCACTTTTAGGCTGCAATTGTGCCTGAATTGTGCAATTGTGCCTGAATTGTACCGCTGTTGCCTTGGGCTGGACCGGGCTGCAATTCAGTCACAGTTGCAGCCCAACTCAGGCACAATTCAGGCACAACTCGGGCCTAAAGCACTTGGGCTGCAATTGTGCCTGAATTGTACCGCAGTTGCCTTGGGCTGGACCGGGCTGTAAATTTGCCTTGCACAGTGTCTGTTTCTTAAAATGCTGATTAGTTATGCAATACTGTATGTTAATGCTGGGCAACTGGTCATTCTCTACATGCGAGCAATATGTGTGAAATGCTTACACTGTCAAACACTTGAATTGGTGCCTAATTAAGCATTTGCCATTGAATGTAAAGTTAATTTGCCAGTAATTTAGCCAATTGTGGCATTAGATTAACTGCTACAAGGACACCCTCAAATTAAGCAAAAAGCTTTATACAGTGAGCAGTTTAAAAAAAAGAGTCAGGAAAAAAATTGCAGTTGGCATTGTTTTTTTTTTTAAAAAAACAAAACATGGGATGAGCTGACTATTTATTTATTTAAAAGACTTCTATCCCACCATTCACCCCACAATGTGCATCTCCATTCCATTGCAGTTTCCCCTCCACAAACTCATACCACAGAGCACGCAGGTTTTTTAACTGAGGATTTTAGGAAGTCTTTTGCAATGGTGTGAAGTCAGTTTCAGCTTAAGAAATGTCACTCAAAATTCCTGTTCTATATGGATATCTCTTTCAGGATGACACACTAAGATGATATCTATAGTTGCAAAACCGGCAGAAATTCAGCTGCAGTGCAACTGCGATAAGACAATAAAATAAGAAGGTGGGAAGGAACTTGATTTATATATGAATTCAGGGTGTTCTGGAAAGATTACCTGGACGCTAATATCAAAGGGCACAATCCAGTCAAGGTTAAATTACCACAGGAAGATTAAGCAGGTGCTTAACAGCCCAATTCTATCCTGGGCGAGCCCAGAGTGAGCAACAGCACTGGTCCAGCACCTATGGGTCAGCTTGGGACCAGGCAGCAATGGAGAGGTAAGTAGAAAACTTAACTACTCCACCACTGCCTGGTCTCCAATGGGCCTACTCAGATCTGTGCATGTCTTTGGCTGACTTAAATCTGAGTGGGTCCAAGGAGGCATGTCGAGGCAAGGCTAAGAGAATAGGATATCAGTGCTGTCACTGCTGCTGATATCCACCCCCAGCCATCCTCGACACACACCCAGCAGGTTCCAATCCCTCTTTCTTCCTCCAGAATGTCCCCTCCATTGACCTGCCTGCTCTGGAAGGGGGTTGGCACTCCATTGTCATGCCCTGGGGGCTGCCAACCATTTGTGCTGGTGGCCCCAACCTATGTGCCATTGTAGTAGCTGCTGCAACAGTGACCCGAGCCTTGCGCTGACAAAGTGCATGTTCCGTCAGCACAAGGCCCAGATAGGATTACCGTATTTTTCGCTCTATAAGATGCACTCCACCGCCCCAAAAAATAGGGGGGGGGGAAATGTCTGTGCGTCTTATGGACTGAATGCAGTAAAAAAAGTCTTGCTTTTAACAGTTTAACAGCTTACCTGGTGGTTGTTTTGCATGACCAATCTTTGGGTTCCTCAGCTCCCAGTCGCGTTAAGTTCCCAGGCGCTACACGCGACCAGGGAGCCCTGCGCAAACATTGCAGTAACTGTGATGTTTGTGTAGAGCTCCCAGTCGCATCCGGCGCCTGCGCTAAGTTCCCAGGCACTGGACACAACCAGGGAGCCCTGCGCAAACATTGCAGCAACTGCGATGTTTGCGCAGAGCCTGCAGTCGCGTTCAGCACCTGCGCGAAGTTCCCTGATGTTGAACGTGACTGCAAGCCCTCCGGAAACATTCGAGTTTCTCCGATGTTTCCGGAGGGCTTGCAGTCACGTTCAGCACCTGCGTGAAGTTCCCTGACGCTGGACGTGACTTCAAAGGTGTAAGCCCTATTGACTAGGTGTAAGCCCTATTGAACACAATGGAACTTCCTTCTGAATAAACACAGATAGGATTGTGCTGTAAGTCTTCAATGGAAATGCATAGGATACGAAAGAGCTTAACTTTGGCAATTGTCTCCAATATTAAAGATAATATTAATGAACTATGAGACTGATTAGGCACACTTAATTCCCAGCACATCTCATCTTGCTTACCGAATATTTGGTCAGATGCTAAATGCCTGCAACCTGTATTCCTGTCGGTTTTTCAACAACTCTCAAGAGCTGAGCCTTCTTGTGTTCTTGAATCCTGTCCATTTCGAAATGGACCACTTTAGTCCAATTATTTTTAAACATGATGAAGTGAATACTGACCCTTTTGACACAAACTGTCTTCTATGTACTTTCCTGTCAAAAGGTGACAGCGTTTGTACATTCCCTGCAAAGATACGCTGTATTTTGCCTGGGTTTCAGATTGGGAGAATCCTCTGCATTCACCTAAAGTAATGAAAAGGGCTTTGAACAACACGTGACCGTTTGTTAATTACCTCTACCTATTCTGTTCCTGCAAAAATATTTGAAATGTGTTAGCACTGGACTTTACCAGAAGAGCTTTTGCCAATTTTCTACTCTACTTTAATTACTCCAGAGAAGATAAGAGTTTCCAAGGGTTTTTGACATAAAGTTAGGTTAAATGAAGTATCAAAATCAGAGAGATAGTTGAGGCTAGATGACAAAAATATTAGCGGATTCTTTTTTTAATTAAAGTTGAAGTACACTTGTAGCACTTCACCTGAAAACCCATCAATACGCTTCTAGACCCTCTATCACCATAGCGTGAAGGTGCAGCCCAATTAATAATACCATTTCTTCCTTGGTCCTTCAAAAAAAAATCTCATTATGAAGGCTTGTGTCAGTGTGATATGGGTTGTTCAGCCATTTTACTGGGGAAAGGTTTGTGTGTACAAAGAGATCGTCTTGCACAGGTAAGGCATGTAAGAGGCTCCAGTGTTTTTAGATTTGATCCAACCAATCCTTGATGGTCCCTCTGACAGACAATCTTTACACGAGTAAGAACAAGCAGGTTTTGAACTATTCTGAACATTGGCCTAACAATAATGCTTGACATTTATATAGCACAGTTCGAATGTTCTAAGAGGCACACACACACACACACACACACATACACACACACAATTTCATAAAGGTAGAGGTAATACAACACCTTTGTCGAATGTGGGTCTGATGTTAATTTGTCCATTTTTTTTTTGCAATTATATATTCCTATGTGTAATCTTGTGTTCAGTTTAATTTTTCTCTTTTGTACCTTTTTGTTATTGTGAGTTGAGTATGGATTTTTCTTTTCTTTTGTAGAACTGTGACCAATTTAAGTAAAAAATAATCTATAGAGTGCATTTTAAAGCACATGTGCTCATTATTCCCCACCACAGTTCTGCACTATTATCCCCATTTTGCAGATAGGGGACAAAAGGTGAAAGAATAACAGTTTGTCTCAAGTCCCTTAATAAGCTTATGGCACAGGTGAGTGTTGAATTAGAGGCTTCCTCAGTTCACATCTCAGACTTAAATTCTATGAAACAATATGGCAAAATAAAACATCTTCAAATCCCAGTCAGAGCATGGGTGGTGGCAGGGATGAACCAAGCACTGGCCAAGGCTCATCAGAGGATCCACTTGGCCAGGGTGTCCCCTGTATGTTTGGTATCAGTGGCAGTAGTTGTGCCCAATATGCTTCAGGGAGTGGGCAGGGAGCACCATGGGGCCCCCAATGCAGGGCTTTGCCCCAGGGGACAACAACTGGCTGTTGACACTGAGTCAAAGCCACAATTTAAACACAAAGTTACGGCCCAATCTTATCCATTCCGTACGACAGCAGAAGTCCACCTTCAGTGGAAGTAAGTCACCAATCCAGATAAGTTGGCGGCAGGGATGGGCTGACCGTGAGCAAATGTGGGTGATTCAGGGGAGGTTGGGGGTGGGGAACAGGGAGCGCAGGGGGCAAGAAGTGGGTGGAAGGGAGTAGATCTTGGTAGCAAAGGCTCATGCTGATTCTTATCCCAAATTTTCTAGCCCACCCTGCTCTCTTCTCCTCAGAGTTATGCCAGTAAAATAGCTGGCATGGATCCAAGGAGACCCATACGCAGTCAGAAGATCTACCCAGAGGTAAGTAAAAGTTTACTTAGCCCTGGTTCGCCTCCCCCCCCGCCCCCGCTATGTTTGTGCAGCTGCATGCTATAACATAGTAGGGGATAGGACTGGGCTGTTAAGCCTGTTTCCCTCATTAGAAACAATTGACTTATGGAAGCTTTGTGTGGGATTATACCCTTGGAGAATGAAGACCAGTGACAATTTGTTATGAAACTTTTTTTGTGTGTATTCCTGATGAGATATCAGAATTCCAAGAGAGAAACACAGACCTGTATATACCTATATACCTATGCATACATGAAAATGTTCCCAAGGCAGAGATAAGAACATAAGAAGATAAGAAGAGCCCTGCTGGATCAGGCCAAAGGCCCATCTAGTCCAGCTTCCTGTATCACATAGTGGCCCCACCAGAAGCCTCAGGGAGCACACAGCCAGCAAGATAACCTGTTTCCTGCTGCCACTCCCCTGCACCTGGCACAGAGAAAACCTACTTCTAAAGCCAGGAGGTTGCTTATGGCTTGTAACCTGTGATGGTCTTTTCCTCCATGAATCTGTCCAAACCCCTTTTAAAGGCATCTAGGCCAGGTGCCATCACCACATCCTGTGGCAAGGAGTTCCACAGATGAATTACACGCTGGGTGAATAAATATTTTCTTTTGTCTGTTCTAACTCTCCCTCCACTCAATTTTAGTGTGTGTCCCCTGGTTCTGGTGTTGTGCGAGAGGGAGAAGAATTTCCCTCTATCCACTCTCTCCATCCCATGCATAATTTTATAAATCTCAATCATGTCCCCCCTCAGGCGCCTTTTTTCTAGACTGAAAAGCCCCAGACGCTGTAGCCTTTCCTCATAAGTGCTGCTTTCACCACCTTGAATGGTTCCGAAGGCGAGGGGGCGGGGCCGCTTCATGCTCCGGTGTAATGGAGGGTCGGAGCTGCGGCGGAACTTAAAGCTCCGCCTCCCCCTGCGGCAATGCCAGTGCCAGGAGAAGTTTTAGGAACATTCATAATACACTCAATCCTTGCTACCTGTGGATTTGCTACCTGCGGATTCACTATTCTCGGTCATTCTGCTATCCACGGTGGCCATTTGCTATCCACGGTGGCCATTTGCTATCTGCAGCAGCCATTTTGAAGTTTTTTGAAGCTATCCTCATCCATTCTAAAGGTAGTCAATTATGGGTAGCGCCCCAGAATGGCTTGCACAGTCATTCTAAAGTAATTCCAGCATCCACGGTGGCCATTTTGAATCTTGTGGAATCAAACCCATTTGCTACTGGTGGTAGAATGGCATCATGGTCATCTGTGGCTATTCTGGACTATTCACGCTATTCTGAAGTTATTGTGTCAATTTGATTCCCCCCCTAACCCCACTGATTGAGAACAATGATTCTATATCCGCAGAACAATGATCCTATATCCACAGATGTAGTATCCGCTGGATTTTCCAGAAACCTAGCCCTTGAGGATACAGAGAACTGACTGTACAGTACATGCAAATACAGGAAGTATGAGCAAGCTGTGCTTCATATATTTCTGCATATTGAAGATATGAGGAGAGAAGCAACCTGAGACATTTTCTAATAACGCAACTACTGTATTTATTGCTTACAACCCAATGGAAAAGTCCAGTAGATAAACATTTGGATTGGTGAAGAGATAAGCAAAATGTATCTGAAACTTGTCTCTAGTTTCTAGTGCTTCAGTGTCTAGGTCTGTTGAGGCTCCTGTAGAGGTCGTACAGACCCAACTACTGAGACAGACTTCTGCTGCAATTTTTGTACAGAGAAGAACGTTTTCCAGTTATCTCACGTGGACTTTCTCATCCTGAGGCCTTCTGGACTTGTCTCTGAAGGGGCAATATACAGTGCGTATCATTCATGTGAGAACTCGTGCTCCTATAGAAATGTATCTTCTCATCCCTGTGGAGGAGATGCATGAATCTTTGGTCATTAATGATGCATAGAATTACAAGAAATGCAATTCATTTACACCTCATAAATGCACTCATAACTCTTACATCCAAAGCCACTCTAGATTGCCAAATCCATATAAAGACTCGAGAATCTATTCCTATAATGCTGAACTCTAAATTTGGTGCCAATAGGTCTGTAGCCACTTGGACATCCGGGAGGAGCTGAGATATAGATAATTCCTCAGAGGTATGCAGAGTTTCAAACTCTCTCTCTCTCTCTCTCTCTCTCTCTCTCTCTCTCTCTCTCTCTCTCTCTCTCTCTCTAAAAAAAAAACAATCAAACAAAAAACAACCAAATGCCTGGACAATATAGGGGATAGGAGATAAAGATCGAATTACTAGAGAGGCTAAACACAGCTCAGCGCAATCATTTCTTGTCAACAGTATGGATAGACCAGGCAGGAGATAGGATGTTTATTTTCACAGTGAGTAGCAGAATCTATTTGAAATCCAGAAGGGTAGGGGAAGGAAGTGATTGGAGAGGCAGACTGAGAAAGCAAACAAGCAAGGAAAGGAAAGCCAAGATAACTGGAAATACCACAAGTCCAGCCTAACATATGATCAGGGCATGATTATTCTGAAGCTTCATAGAGTCCAAGGGACCTATTTCCAAGAAGTTCTAAAAGAAGCTGAACAAAATTGAGAAGGTGGGAAAGAGAAAAGGCTCCCACCAAGCCCCAGCAGCTTTGATCCACAGCATGTTTCCCCTGAAGAAATTGAAACAATCAAGATTGGAAAGACATGGGGGAGGGGGTTAATGATATTTTAAAAAAATTATGATAGGGGAAACATTGAAAACAAAGGGAGACAGACATTTAAACCTTGACAACAAATGGAGACAGAGAGGTACAAAAGAAGAAGGACAACTGGAAAAAGAGATAGGAAAAAAACTGGGGAGGAATGGAAAAACAGAGGTGAAAAAAGGGACAGATTGGAGAGAGAGAGAGAGAGAGAGAGAGCAACAAAATGAGTAGGAAAACATATGTAGAAAGGTAGGGCACACACCAGCTTTTGCCTTATATGTCCAATTCATAAAAGCAAACAAATCACTCGTGTGGGGGCTGATTAAATGCTGCAAAGTTTTGTTGTGGGCCCCTTCCTGCTCTTAAATATCTACAAGCTCTATTCTTGAGCTTTAATTTAATTTAAAATGCAGGTTATTTGAGTGATTGTTTCCAGATTTCTAGGTAACACAGCTGTGGTATAAGCTGTCTTTTAATAACATAATTCCTGGAAGGCAGCTCAGCATGAAGTATCTTAAATCACAGAACTGTCAAGGAGCGTGTGTCGATCTTGTTCGTAACACACTTTCTACATTTCTATGGTGTTTGTGCGCTTTAACGCTATATTCTGAAGGTGCAACAAGACACAACACCAGGGGATCCACGGTTGAGTCTTCCACTGTTTCCCCCCCCCCCCCAATGTTGAATAGCAGCACAAGGGGGAAGAAATCCTACTGGGATCATAGCATTGGGTTGGAGTTGGGGTGGGGAATATTAACCCTTTTGCACTGCATGGTCTCTGCATGTTTTTGCCCAGTGAACAAATGGCTCAGGGAAAAGGGTTAACTCATCCCGCTCTCAATACTGTGGTCCCGATCAGATTTCCTCCCCAGTGCTATTATAGCTCCCTTGCTAACTGGGCAAGAGGCACTTTTCTCAATTGGTGCTCCTCTTATATTTAGCAGGGGGAGAGTAACTGCCCCCTTTCACCCCAGCATAGTGTCTTTTCTGGTGACTGTTTGCTGGTGGTGGTCTGCATCTTTTTTAGATTGTAAGCCCTTTTGGGACAGGGAGCCATTTCATCATTTGATTTTGTCTGTAAACCGCTTTGTGAACTTTGTGTTGAAAAGCGGTATATAATACGTATAATAAATAATAATCTTAAAACAAACAAAAATAACAAAGGAGATCCAGTCACAGATCTCGTGATGGCTAGTTTGGACCTGGGACACCACCTCCAAATCTCTGCTGCTGATTCAGCTAGCATTGTCCTTACAGGAGCCAGGTATTTCCAACTCTTTTGTGCGAGAATGGCTGGAGAGGGAGGGGTGATATCATGATCCTTCCTGCTGTTTCTCTACCCTTATTCAAAAGAATGAAGATATGAGGCTGCTGTTTGCCTGGCCTAGTATGCTCTGCTTTGACTGGCAGCAACTCTCCAGGGTCTTTCCCAGATACTTTGTTTAAACTGAAGATATTGGGGATTAACAGAGCAAGACTCTGCATGTTTACTCAGAAGTGAGGTCCCACTGTGTTCAAAGGTGCTTATTCCAATATGCATAAGATTTCAGCCCAAATCTGGAACCTTATGCATGCAACAAGCATGTGCTCTGCCACTGATAGATGTCCTTTCCCTCTTTGTTCTCTCTGCATGTATCTTTTGGTCATGTTTCCTCTTGGGCCCATTGATCTGATCTGTTTCTGTTATGAGCTCCTGAAAGGGTAGAGGCCCATCTATACCATTCCACTCTTCTGAGCTGTTCTGACTGAGAAAGAATGAAAGAATGGGGTAGCAGAAGTTTTATTGGGCATCAAAATTGGCAGTTAAGGGATTTTATGGGTGACAATTTCCTGT
The DNA here is from genome assembly GCA_026170595.1 of Plestiodon gilberti rubricaudatus. Taxonomy (NCBI): domain Eukaryota; kingdom Metazoa; phylum Chordata; class Lepidosauria; order Squamata; family Scincidae; genus Plestiodon; species Plestiodon gilberti. The sequence goes on from JANXHW010000003.1 coordinate 131,173,385, forward strand.
GTGTTTATCACTAAGGATACATTCAATATTGCGGAGATGCAGTTACGAGGATCAGACTTTTAGGAAGCACTCCAGAAGTCAATAGCTAACTACGTCTATCACTGTTCAGGAGCTTACCTACACAGTGGAAAGAGGTAAACTAAAAGACACTCATACAAATGGAAACTATGTATATGTGGCAACTGAACAGCACTGCTGTAGAGCTTGGGAATTATCAGCAGATACAGGTGGGCCCCCATATCCGCTGGGGATATGTTCCAGGCCCCTCCGTGGATACTTGAAACCGTGGATAAGAGCGAAACCCCCTCCATGGTTTCCTGAGGGCCCCCCCACCCTGCCTTCCCTGCAGGCAGGCATGCTTGCCCCCCTCCCCAGCTCTTATTTTTCTTTCAGCAAGCTTTGTTTCTTCCGTAAAACAAACAGAGAAGCAGCCTCCACTGCAGGCATGTAGAACGAGACTAAGTCCTAGAGAGGCTCTGCAAGGTTTCTGTTAACCTTGCAGAGCCTCTCTGGTAGTTAGTCTCATTCTACTTGCCTGTAACAAGCAGCCAGAAGCTGCTTCTCCTGTTTCTTTAAGGAAGAAACGAAGCTTACTGGGAAAAAAGTAAAAGCCTGGGGGGGGGGTCCCCACGATCCGTGGATAACTGAAACCATGGATAGCGAATCAGTGGATATGGGGGCCCACCTGTACTACTAGCATTGCAACAGATAATTTAAAGAGTGATTGGGAAGTTACTCCATAGATTTGAGGATGAGTGGATTATGAATTTGATTAAATAAAATTAACTCCGCCCGCAATGTGTTAGCCATGTTTAATTGATAAATTAAAACCTTTTGATCAACTAAAAGAAGGTCCCTAGTTAATCAGGGTAGTCACTGTATCTTAAAAGAAGGATTCCTCTTCCTTTTGCACAAGAAGGAATGTCTCTTTTTGAGATGTAGTTCTCACAAGAAAGGTGAGGTGGTACACCACCTGATTCTAGGTGAATACTTACATACGTGTGTGTGTGTGTGTGTGCGCGCGCACGCGTGCACGTATTTTTTAACATATATAAAGAGAGACAGAGAGGTAGCGGTGTGTGTGTGTGTGTGTGTGTGTGTGTGTGTGTGTGTGTGTGTGTGTGTTTATATATATAAAAAGAGAGAGTGAGGTAGAGGTTCCATATTCAAAGGCAGTATGCTCCTGAATACCAGGGAGAACACTGGAAGAAGGCTATTGCTTTTAGTCCCTGCTTGTGGACATTTCAGTCACCCATCATTTCACCCAGGTGACCTTTCAGGTAGTGCAGTGTCTATAGGCAAGCTGAGGGCAGGACATCAGGATCGGTCTCACTCCAGACACACGCAGGGAAGGATTTCCCTTGCAAAAGATGACAGCCTTCTCATCATTTCAGAATGCCCCTAAGTCCATAGAACTCTCCAGCACAAATAGAACAGTTTCAGAAACTACATAAGACTCAGAGGCTGCAATCTTATACACACTTACCTGGACTTACATTACAATCCTATGCTTATCTACTCAGAATTAAGCGTTACTGAGTTCATTGGGACTTACTTCCAGGTAAGTGTGTATAGGACTGCAGCCTAATGGCATAATACTATCCAGGCCTTACATTGGAGGATCGCAATATCTGCCAGCTTAAGCCTGAGATCACTAGTGCTGCAGCCGTTCCATCATTCTGCAGCTGGCTAACAATGATGCAGGACCCAGGACTATGTAGCCAGCAGCGGGCTGCATAACCTCTGCCATCAAAGGTAAGCTGATGTAGGTATGATGAGACCCATTGGAAGCCAGGAGACCTACAGGGAGGTAAGTAAAAACTTGCACACTCTAGGCCTATGGGGGATAGGACTGAGCTGTTCGTCCTGTTGAACTCACTGAAGCTTACTTCTGAGTAGACATGCATAGTTAGGGTGTCTGAAAAGATTGTGCTGGAAGTTTATTCCTTTATCCTAAGCCTCAAAGGGGTAGTTAGCCTCTCTGGCGTCTTCGCATGGAACAGAACAAACCCCACCCTCACCAGTGGTGTCCCCGTGCTGCCGTGTCGCATCAAGACCCACCCACCTACCACCGGCAGTTTTTTTCATCAGATTGGAGCTCTTAGGAGCCCGGGCAGGCGGATCATGCGAGCCGCACGGCCGTTTTCAAACGCCACAGTGGTGTGCTTTCCCTCCCCGCCCCAACCCTTCCTCCGCTACTGCTAAACCCTCCAACGTGGCAGGCCTAGTTCTGTCTTTAAATGTATGCAGAGTGCTCTTTTTTTTAAAAGTATGTAACTATAATGAATAATGGTATTAAGAAATATTTCAGCAATATCTATGGGTTATTACGCTTAATACAACAGAAAATTATCTTTAGGGTGTATTGGACACCACAGAGGTTATACGATGAAGGATTAACCACAGATTCCAGATGTTGGCATTGTAATAATTCAGATGCCTCTTTAATACCTATGTTCTGGTCATGTTCTATACTTATATGTTTTCGGGAAGAAATTATTAATACTATAAATGTGGTGTTACAACAATCATTGATATTCACAGAAACATATGTTCTCCTTAATTATCTACCTGTAATTTGGAAGCTAACTGTGGATCAGCGAAAATGGGCTCTTTGTGCCCTCACAATGGCTAAAAAAATGATTTTTAAAAATTGGAAAGACAAGTGCCCTCCAAATAGGGCTCAACGGACTGAACTTTGAGCAAATGGCATACTGACGACAATTGGGATTGGATATTTTTGAGAATATTTGGAAGCCATTACTCGAAGCATGTATTTGATGTATATGTCACTGCGGGAAGTATGTAGAAATAATCATTGTTTTGATTGTTTTTATATCCTTTTTTAAAAACCTCATGTGCATGGGTGTTTTTTGGTTGTTTTTTTCTCAATACACATTAATTTACTTATGGGTGTGGGGTTTTTTTTACCTGTTAGCTATTCAAATTGTATATTCTGTTCAAAATATTTACATATATCTATGCACATGTATATTTTTTATTTTGTTGTTTTCTTTTATAAAATTAAATAAATATTTTTTTAAAGAACTGCCACGGGGCGCACTCCCCCCCCCCCGTGGCCACCCACCCCACCCCGCTTCCACCGCTCCTGCTAAACCCTCAAACGTGGCAGGCCTAGCTGTATCTTTAAATGTATGCGGAGTGCTCTTTTGTTTCCTGTATGTAACTATAATTGATAATCCATCCCCCTCCCCCCCAAGAAAAAACAATAACCCAGGCACATGAAGTAATAGGTAAGAGATTCTAGGGACAAGTGATTGGCTTCAGAAACGACCAAGTTCCAGCACTTCTCACTGCCAAAATTAACCACAAGCTGCTACCTTGGATGTTGAGAAAGGCAAAGTGACCCCCAGTATTAACTAGAAGTAAACACTTCATTGAAATATTGAGTCATTTGGGGTTAGAGGTTTGTTTTCCGGCAGTTAATTATTTTTCTTCCAAGGTATGCAGAGCGTTGGTTGGCAGTCTCCCAAACTCCGTGAATTACGCACATGCATGCATTCAGTGGGGTCTCCCATTACCAAGTCAATGGATATAATCACTACACACTGTGTTGCATGCATTTGAGTCCGTTTATGTTTGTTCACCACTGTCCATACTCAATGTTACCCGATAATTCTATTTTATGATACGTTTTCGGGGTTATCACTGAAAATTGTAGCCACGTGTTTAGCTCTCCCTGTCTCTTACTAACATCTAGTACAACTTACCCATGTCCCAATGCTCTGCATTCTTTGCTCCCCAACCTCCTTTTTTGTTGGCTGTTGCTGTCAGGTTAGAGATGAGGCAGAGAGGCACATCATATTGAAAGAAGTATATTTGCTCTAAAGCTACGGAACAAGAGAATGATTTAATGCTAGGCTTACCATCTGTCGGAATCTGGCCTCAGGTCCCGGAACTGTCCCGGGATGTTTCCGGCTGGTTGGAAGCCTCTGCCACCACCATTTTTAAAATGAAGAAACAAACTTACCTTTTCTCCGGGAGCTGGTATCTTGGCTCGCGAAATCTTCCAAGATCCAAGATGTTGGCGCCCAAATCTCGTGAGGGCATGATGCCCTCATGAGATTTGGCCGCCGACATCTTGGATCTCTCAAGATTTCGTGAGCCAAGATGCTGGCGCCTGGGTAAGTTTCCTCATTTTAAAAATGAAGATGGCGACGAGCTGGTAAGCGAGAGAGGCCGAGCCGGCTCAGCCACTCTCCGGCTCGCCCACTCTCCCGAGCTGGGGAGAGCGGCTGAGCCGGCGAGAGGCTCTCGCCGGCTCGGCTGTTCTCACCGGCTCGGTCGGATCGCCTGCTCTTGCCGGCTCGGAGAGTTACTTCCAGGTTTTCTGAGTTACTTCCAGGTTTTCAGAGGCAGAGAAGAGGATAGCATCTGGCACAAGTTGCCCACGTTGGGTACCACCCACTCCCGACACACCTCCTGCCCTCCCCTGTTCTGCCCCCCCACCGCTGACTCACTGTTGTTGGCAGACGCTGGTCTGTCCACTGCCATGCACAGGGCCACTCCAGCCTCTCTGCCAGCAATCCTCTCTGCCAGCAACAACTGCCATATGGCAGTCTCTGCTGCTAGAATGTTAGTTCCGGCTGCAGATAAGTTATTGGCCTATATTTTTATCAAGATATTTGTGTAAGTTGCTCTTTTATTAACTAACCACTTAGGTTAGTCCAATCACAATGCTACAGTGATAGTAGGAGCTACAACATTTACAGCGCAATCCTGTCTAGATTTTAAAGCATGTTTGCAGCACCCGGAGAGTAGGCAGCGCTGGCACCAAGGCCGGTGTCATTCCACCCTGGCCAGATCCAACTGTCTGCCTGCCGGCGAAGGTAAGTTCCCCACCAGGCTGCGGAGGGGCATGGGGAGGGAGGAACGGGGCGTTGCAAGAGAGGGGATTGGTTGACCGGGCCTGAGAAGGGGGAGTGATTGGCGGCAGCTACACTGAAATCCTATCCCCCTTCCCAGGCCTGGTCGCTGTTACACGGGTCTCTTGGACTTGCACCAGCAAAATAGCTGGTACACGTCTAAGTAACCCCATCAGGACAGTTGGACCTACCGGCTGCCTGTTTTGCACCCTGGGTGCATCGGCCTCGCTGCATTTCAGGGCACAGAGTTAGACAGGATTGGGCTGTTAGAATCCCTTTGACAATATCTAGATTCTAGATCTTGCAACCAGATGGCCCCCTTCCTTCCTGCTGCTAATGTCCAGTTTCTCCTGTCTTTAGGCCCTGTGTGGAATGGTGCCCTGTCCATATTTCTCTTATCTTCAAACTCTATCCAGTTTATAGCCATGCAGTATTGTTTCACCACCCCCTGGATTTTTAGTCCAGTGTTTTTAGATTTTTAGTCAAGTGTTTTCCTTTAGCCAGCCTCCCTACTTACTGCCATAGGATTCAGTCCTATCTCTTCTTAAATGCTATCAAGATTCGTTAGATCTCCCTCTTGGTTTACCTCTTCTTGCCTCAGTTTTCATTCTCATTAACCACAAGCTCATTCTCAGCCAGATTCCTCTTTCTCAGTCAATTGTATCATTCATTGGCCTCCTTGCCTCTTAGAACTCCATATGTCATGGGGCCTGTTTTCAATTCTTACTGTGCAATCCTGTGTAAGGATCCGGTCGGCCACCCACCGGATCCTGAGCTCCAGTGGCTGTTTTGCCGCCGCGCTGAAGGTCTACTCAGGGAAGGGGACACTCATCCCCTTCCCCGGGTGTAACTCCAGGCCGGCCCGATTGGCCTTCTTGGATTTCCACCAGCTAAATAGGTGGCGGAAGTTGGAGGAGGTTGTGTAATGGCCTAGCCGCCTGGTGGGGACCGAGATATGGCTGAGGCTATCCCCAGCCCCCTCCCTGGCTGGCTAGGCCAATGGCCCCCTCCCTTGCCTGCTGAACCACCCCCGCCCACGCTGGATCCTTACCTGCCTCCTCCGGCAGCTGCTCTGGCGCTCTGGCGATGGAGCAAGGGAGGCCGTGCGCCGGCCTCCTTTGCTCCAGAGTAGTTGCGAACATGCTTTACGACACATTCGCGACTGCTTCTGGCGATGGAACGCTTGTTCCGTCGATGATGCAATCTTCAGGATTGCACTGTTAGTCACCATATAATGAGCTTCTAATCCCAACTAGTTTGACAGTTTCTCTTTCTTAAAAACTGATCTGTAAACTGTTTCCTGAGCAACTGACCATAACACAAACTCAGCCAAGGCAATACAGATGATTTTCTTCCTATTGATGTTATTTTGTTATGGTGTGATGCCATCTGGTTTTGTGTGCATTCATTATAGCCATCCAGCATTTTCTAGATAAGCATATACAGTCTCTGTGTGTTTATTTCTCTCTCTCTCTCTCTCTCTCTCTCTCTCTCTCTCTCTCTCTCTCTCTCTCTTTAATTATAGTCCAGGTGTTGTAATTGTTACTTTTCTTTCAGTGTTGAATTTAGAATCCTAATCTTATTCAGGGTTATGCCTAAATTAAACCTCATCATTGAGATATCGCTGCTGCATAAATTATTTCATAAAATCTGTTTTAGACAGAGAGTTTCTGTACCCATTCATTCTTGTACGTACATATTTTTTAAAAATACACTTAAAACATCTTAAGAAACAAAACATTTGTACCAATAGATGCTGAAAACAAGAAAACAGAAATGGAGCACTCCAAGCTAAGAATCTCTCTCCCCCTCTCTCTGAGCAAACAAGAGGAGGTATGTATTCACAACACTTAACAAAACTACAGTAACTTGTAGAATTCACTACACAAGCTGTAGTATTCTCCTTTAGCTTACATGGTTTTAATAAAGTCATTCTAGGGGAGTAACGTCTCTTTTGAGGAGGATAAATGTGCAAGGTACTCTGAGCTTTGCTTGGAATTTGGAACAAGGGGGATGATATATATCGTTATTAAGAATATTTGTGATGAATGCCCTGTTCTCTCTCTCTCCCCCCCCCAATTTTTGGCCACTTTTTCTTTGTTTTGGGACATTTCTAACTCCCCAGAAGCTCCTGTAAAGATAGTAAGAAACCCAACAGGAATTTATTGATTTTTTGAGAGAGAAAGAGAACAACAATGTGATGATATGTGGATTTAATGAATAGAATGTAGGTGATATTTTGGCTTAGTTGGATATTATATGTAGAAAATAGTGAATTGTATGCTAGTAGGATTTATTGCTTCGCGCTTGCTATAACCTTATGAAATATGTATTGTTTTTATGTTTTAATATATTCATAAAATATAAATATATGCAAAAAAAGAAAAGAAACCCAACTGGAGAAGAAGACAGAAGTAGAGGTGAAGCTGTAAAAAATACAAGTAGTGATGGCAGCCAAGGTAGCCACCATCAAGAGTCTTCTGCAATTGCTCAAGCAATCTCCCAGCTTGACCTTGAAGAACTTACAGGCCAATTAAGTCTCAGAGCACCACATCAGATCAAGGCAGTGGGGAGACTTTTTGGAACCAAAGCCTTTTTTCCCCCCACTCAGCAGAAGAATTCTGTGTGACACAACATAAAGAAGGCCCCTGCCTCCAAGGCTCGCAAACTCTGGTTTGAATCTTTTAACTCTTAAGAAAAAAGTGCCTGCCACTGTGTCACAACATTCTTGCATTATGAATGGTCGCACAAGCTCGGTTACATTCATGCTCTTTGAAAATCTGTTTCAGCTCTCACAGCAGCCTGCTTCTTAAAAGAAAGACCACAACTTACTGCACCCTGTTGAATCATCATTAAGCTGATTATGTGCTACTGCGTTTGCAAATAGATTGAAGAGGAATAGCTGTTAAAAAAATAGCTGTAGCCTTGATGTTCAGAACATTTAATCTCAAGCATCTTACTTGACACCCCAAAGTGTGTGTGTGTGTGTGTGTGTGTGTGTGTGTGTGTGTGTGTGTGTGTGTGTGTGTGTGTGTGTGTTTGCTTTCAAACTTTGGGAAACAATTATGACTGAGACCACTCGCTGCTCAAATAACTGTCCAATGAAATGTATAAGCAGAATGCGCTGTGATATCCCATCTTCAAGGAAGCCCCAAAAAGGTAAGAAAACACATTGCTAAGCAGAAGACATGACATGCCACTTGCCCCATATATGTTCAGTGACAGGAGGAATCCTCTGGTTTGCCTCTGGCCTTGGGTGGTCTAAGAACGTGTTTCTAAAGCTTCTTCTCATATTATGTAGCACAGACGCTCTTTTGCCACTATGTACACTCCCAAGGGGGAGCCACAGTAAAATCTAGCTCCCCAACAAGTACACCTGTATGATACACCCATCTTCATGACATAGTCACACTTTACGTGTGGGTATGCTGTCGTAATTGTGAGTGTGGCCCAGCCAATCTCTGCTTTATCAAGGTTCCAAGGGTAGCCAAGGGGAGACAGACAATAATATATGTTAGAAAAAGATTTATTAGATATTGAGCAACGTTTCTCAAACTGTGGATCTGGAACCACGAAGTGGGTCCTGACAAGATTTTTGGTGGGTCTTGAAACTGAAACTGACAAAGAGATGACAAGGAAAATGTATTGAGCCCTATGGAAACCGAAACAGAGCAGCACTGCACATTTACTTGTGAGTAGGCAACTGTAGGGAAAAATTGAAGGCAAAAGGAGAAGGGGAAGGCAAAGGATGAGATGGTTAGACAGCATCACCGATGCAACGAACATGAAAATGAGAGAACTCAGGAAGATAGTGGAGGATAGGAAGGCCTGGCGGGATATGGTTCATGGGATCATGAAGGGTCGGACACGACTTAACGACTGAACAACAACAAGGCAACTGTGCTTTAATCCAGCGTCTCTCAACCTTTCCCCTCCCGCGTACCCCCTGTCCTAGCCCCCAAGCACCGCCTATTCCCCCCAAGTCCAGTGTACCACACGTACCCCCTCCCCAAAAGTGCACCCCCCCAAAAAAAAAGAGAAAAAAGCACTCCTTCCGTCCATGCGGTGCTTCCGAGCCTGCTTGGAAGCGCCGCATGGACGGAATCGTCCCCCTTTGCTGTCCCTTACCTTTTTCCGGTCGGGTCCTCCAGAAGCGCCGCATGGCCGGAATCGCCCCCGGTAGCTCTCCCTTACCTTAGCTTGCAGCAGCCGCCATGTTGGATCCCAAAGTCTCGTGAGATCCAAGATCGCAGCTCCCAAATCTCACGCCGCAATCTTGGATATCGTGAGACTTCGGGAGATCTAACATGGCGGTGGCTGCAAGCTAAGGTAAGCTACCAGGGACGATTTCAGCCATGTGGCATGGCCGAGCGGGTTAGGGTTAGCCCCTAGCAGGGCTGAAACCTCTATCTTCAGCTTGCGGCACGAGCTGGAGGACCTGCTCGGCCGCGCCGCATGGCCAAAAAGCACTTTTCGTGGGTTCGTACAGCCTTAGGTGGTACGCAGGGGTATGCAAAAAAGCATCTCGCATACCCCCAGTCTGTGGCCCGCATACCCCCAGGGGTACGCGTACCACAGGTTGAGAACCTCTGCTTTAGTCGACTTCGAAGGTGAAGCTGAGGGGAATGCAACACCACCAAATCTGATGAATGTAGGCCCCAATAAACTCTCAAGAACGAAATCCCCCCCCCCCCGGCTGACAAGGACAATATATTGAGCCCTATGGAAAGCAAAACTGAGTCACACGTGTGCATTTACTCACAAGTAGGCAAACAATCATCATCTCTTCTTAAATGCCAGGCAAAAGGGAATGCAAGGCCACAAGAATGGTCGCAATCCAATGAGCATGGAGCTCAACAAATGATCCAGAAGGATGTTTCCCCTCCTCATAGTAAAAAAGGATTAAAACAGAGACTTGAGTGCTAGTGTAAAGTGAAACTTTTTTTAAAGTCTCATAAAGGTGGGTGTGTCCCGATAGTCTCTCTTTTAAAAAGTGGGTCCTGGTGCTACAACGTATGGGAACCACTGATACAGAGGATGCATTAGGCAATAATAATAATAATAATAATAATAATAATAATAATAATAATAATAATAATAATAATAATAATAATAATAATAATAATAATTACAGCACAATCCTTTCTGCTGTTAGACTTTATAGACTTAGACTTCCACCAGTCTAAGGTGTCACAAACCCGCTGGAAAGCACGTTTGTGGCACCCATCAAGTAAACGGCACTAGTGGAGAGGCTTGCACCGCTCTGCTGGTGCCGCGGCGGAGAGGTAAGTCCCACGGCATGGGGAGAGGGCAGGGAGGACATGTTCCGGGGTGCTGGATTGGCTTGCCGGGTCCAGAAGGGGGGACCAGTGGTGGCATGCTCTGCCGAATCTTATCCCCCTTCCCAGGCTTGGCCAGTGGTTACATGGCCAGCTTGAATGTGCTCCAGCAAAATAGCTGGCAAACATTTGGGGCGGTTGAGGATCTACTCAGGGTAAGGGGACAAAAATGTCCCTTTACCCTGAGGAGGCCTCCAGCTGCACCAATGCAGACCATATCCTGCATAAGATGCGGCGGACGCCTTATTTGTGCTGCTGTGTCCTGCTAGACAGGATTGGGCTGTTAGTTTACAATGTCCCTTCAGCTAACCAGGGATTCCTGATGGCAGTGGACAGACTCCAAAGGGGCATGTTCTGGGGGCACAACTGCACAGTACTTGTCCACTGATGAAATTCAGAGGGTGGGGACATTTCTAAGCCTTATATCTCTACTCTCAGAGATGTTTCTAGAAGCTGCTAGAAGCTTAACCTCAATACAAAAAAACAAAACAAAAAACCCTTATAAAGCCTTTATCACACAGACAGGTCTCCCCCATCTGGACCTCACCATATCTCAATTATGCAGTGATAAATCATGTTGGGAACAGCTCTTCATTTATAGAAAACAACAGCTGTGGGACTGCAGCTCCCAGGCCTGGCTAAATGAGCAGGCAGACAGAGAAAATGTGAATTAGCAGCAGCTTCAGGCCTTACCAAGCTGACTGTCAGGACAAACTGTAAAGTTCACTAACTCCTCAATATTACAATCATCTTCTGATATGCCAGCTATTACTGATGCCCCAGGGGTCAGCCAGAAAGGGCCACAGTGAGTCAAGCTATCTCTATGAAGCAACTCCCACCTTTTATGTATATATAAAAAACGACCACCTGCCTTCAAAGTGGATAACATTTTTTTTAAAAAAACTAATATAACAAATCTCGTAAAATAACAACAAAGCTAAATGTCTTGCCAAAAACCAAGAAATCATAAAAGAGAGATGGCAAAACAGAACCATAAAACTATCCTCTGAATGCAAAAGACATTCTGAACATATATATCTTCAGGCCAGTGAAAGCAGTACAAAGAGGAGGCTCGGCGCATCTCCTGGGGCTGGGAGCTAAATATCCTGAGCACTGCTATTAAGAATGGGATGAAAGGGGAAAAGGTTCTGGGTACATATGCTCAGGGCCACACTTCTTTGGCAGCTAGTGGAATTTTAGTTAGAGATTCCTCCTAGGAGCTTTAAGTCTCAAGATAAATTTAGCATGTCCAGAATTCACATTACTATGGAAAGTCAAGCCTGCCTTTAGCTAGTCTCTCTTTAGGGAGGTTGAGCTACATCTGATGCCAGGTCTTTTCTTACTCTTTACTCCTCAATGGCTTGGTCATCACTGCCTCAACTTTGGAGGCAGATATAGCATGTGCCTGCCTTTTGTGTTCCCTTTGTGTTCACAGAAGGAAAAAGGGAAGGAAGAGGAATTCCCATCTCCACCAGCGCCTTCCTGCTCGATTTTCCTGAGCAGGGGCTACCTAAAGGCAAACTTTCAAAATTAGCATTCTGTTTAAATGCAATGTGGAAAATATGTTGCTTTTTTTTTTATGGGAAGAGTGCCACCATCCTTCCAATAAGGAAGGCTATAGGGACAAATAAGCACAGGCAATGCTGCTCTTATGTTTGTATCTGTCCAGGTTGTTGGCAGTGACACGATTACCAGTGTCCCAGTACTAGGGATGTGGCTCAAGTCTCCAAGTCTCGAGTCAAGTCCCAAGTCTTTGCCCCCACGTCCCGAGTCTTTGGTTGCGAGTCCCTATCTCTTTAAATAGGGAAAACGGGTTTAAACCTGAATAAAATTTGACTTGTCGTGAAAGGTTCCAAGTCTCGAGTTGAGTCTTTCCAGTCTTTTACAATCATCGAGCCAAGTCATTGACGTGACTTGAGTCCGACTCGAGTCCGAGTCAATAGACTCAAGTCTACATCACTGCCCAGTACCATATGTAGATCCTGCCCATCGCTGGTCGATGTCACTAGAGTGGCATGGAACCAAGTCTAGCCATGATGCTAGAAGTGACATGTGTTGCTGGGAATGACGAGGAAGCAGCTACAAGACAGCATCAAACACACGGCTGCCAATAACACATGAAGTTGTCCTGACATGCTATTCCATGCTGATATCATTATGACCTAAACCTATCTTGTATAAAGCACAAGCATAAAAGCCAATGACACCTAAGAATATGTAACAAATTTACAGCAGTTTTTTGAAAATAAAAGCCAGATAGACAAAATAGTATATCAAGGAAGAAGGTTTATTGCATAGTTTATAGAGATTCTGTAACGTTTAAGGAGCACCGCATCACCTATAAAGATGACTGGCGCTTCGATAGCTTATGAAATACATTAGCTGATCCCATTCATTTTCCTCTGAGCCCACAGGTGTATGCATTTAACTCCTGTTGCATATATACACCCTTCAGTAAAAATGGTTTAAGTGCGAATCCATAGAGTTAATGGCTGATACCAATACTGGCTTCGGTAGCAACTATGAAAATAAAGCTTCCTAGCCAAAGTAAAATGTTAAAGAAATGCCGATATGTTCTCCTTAATTAAAATAGCACTAGTTCTTTCCTAGTTGTTAAATGTTTACCTTAATATGCAATGAAAAGAACTCAGGGAGTACTTTTTTAAAAACACGTATTGGGAATTAACTGAGTGCAGCCAGATTATTGCCTAAATATCGGAAAAAAATAAATCAATCTCAAGGGCAGAAGATTGTAGGAGGAATGTGTGGCTGATTGCGTTAATAAACTTGCTCATTTTAGATGTCTATGGGATGGCAGAATTAAAATAAATTAAAAAGATTGCAGCCCTTTAATCAAAAGAGTAAAAACAGTACAGGTTACGTTACATGAAGAATGATTTAACAACAGGAAATATTCAGCTTGGATCAATCAAGAGAAAGCCACATAGGCTGTAAGCAGCTTTGTATGCACATTGCAGATGTAGATGCAGGTATGCATCACATCTCGATCACTGTGATGCTCACACTGTGATGCTCACACTGTGATGCTCATCACTGTGATGCTTGCCTGGGCCCTCAGAACTGACTGGGTCTTTTGTTGAAAACAGGGAAGGTTATCAGCAGGACCACCCAACAGTGTGGCCAGTTTCCCACAACTACAGCTGGATCAGGTCCACTGTATTTATACACACTGTTGTCCTGTACTGGGAATACATTTTTTGCCCACTAAAATGCAATAAACACACGCAGGCAGTGAAATACTAAGGTTTTAGGTGCATTCAAGAGAAATTTTCTCTGTTTCATCCCATCAGAAATCTCATCTTTATTCGCACAGCCGCACATTTGGTTCAGCTCGATTCTGGCAGCCATTTCAAGAGGTTATTTAAAGCCGAAATGAAGTATGACAAACTATTCTATTTCACAACCCAGTGCCTTTACGCACATGCTCCACTCAGTGTTCCCCTCCAGCCCCATCCGATAACGACAATCCCTTTTTTGTTATAATATTTTCCCCCACCATGGAACACTGATTTCATGGAACTGCATGTTTATTTCAAACTGTAGAAATACATAAACTCTCCTAAACCCATATTGTCTTTGATAGTTAACTTTAAAATACTGGCCTCCAAGCATATCATGCCATATTTACCAGGGTGATAACATTTCCTATATGACACTCAGTTTTATTGTGAAACACGGGCTCAGTTAAATGGCAAAAATATCTTCTTTTTTTCTTCTCACCTCCCTTTTCTCAGAAAGCAGTGGGGATTTATTATTTCCCAGCCCCCATCAGAAGTGGTTTGATGTTAGAATACGACACCAGTTAACCAAGAACAATTTTATGAGATACGTACCTTTATAAAGGCCTGCAGACATACACACATTATTTGACAGCATGCACCTCTGTCTTCAAAGCTCTCGGCTTTGTAGCACCCAAGACATGTCATTATTGGAAATAGCAAGCTTTAGCATCACCTGCCACTTCCTGAGAGGCATGTAGTCGATGGCTTCATGTCGCTTGGTTAGAATATCAAAAGTTCATTTTAGGGGTATTTTTTCCCCCTGGAGATTACCCTGCCCCCCATTATTAAGGATAGTCTTGCTTTTCCAGAAGAAAATCATACATAACTTTGACACTCAGGAGGTGTGGTCTGAAGGTTAAACAAGTGCCCTGCCTCAAGAAGCTAAGCAGGATCGGCCTTGGTTCTCGCTTGGATGGGAGATGGTACCTGCTGACGAACCTCGCAAAGGCACCGTGAGAGGGTGTGGAATGCCTAAATGTGGAGGAGTTAGCTAGAGAGCTTCCTAATTTTGTTGCCTGCTGGGGTGTGTGTGTCAAAAATCTGATACATCTTGTGGGCAGCTTTCAAAGCCATGGATTACCGGTATGGTTTAAGTACAAGAAACTGGAAATTTGAATTCCATTTCTCCTTCCACTTTGAGAATGGGAGGGATTTTTTTTAACACATTTGTTAATGCATTTTTAATGTGTCACATTAATAATCAGAAACAGCCATGTGAGCATCTGGAGAGCACACAAGGCCAACACCGGGCTTTCAGGACCAGAGGCGAATCTTCGGCGGAGCAAGTGGAGCACTCTGCCCAGGCGCCCGCAAGTTGCCCTCCCCCCCTGCCGTGGTTAATTGTTATCTTCTTGGCTGTGTTTTTTTTTCTAAGTACCTTACTAAGAGGGGAATGGACCTGGAGTTCCTCCATTTGAATATGTTATCTCTTATTATCAAACCTGGTAGCCCAAGGACATAAAATTAGCATGACTGTAAGCCTATAGTCTTCTTCTTATTGTCCTTTGCATATCAACTTGAAGCAAAGATTTCAAGACAGAAAACAAAGTTTCAGTCTTGGTAAAAATGGTCTGTCATTATCACCTCCTATTGTAAGTGTTTGTTTCCTCCCTCATCTACCTAAATGGGAGGCTCCTTGCTCGCGGCTCGGCTTTGCCTGGGCAGCCTGGGTGGTAACAACTCTCTCTCTCTCTCTCTCTCTCTCTCTCTCTCTCTCTCTCTCTCTCTCTCTCTCCCTCCCTCCCTCCCTCCCTCCCTCCAGTGTTCTTGGTAGTTCCTGCTGCACTGATCTTTGAATCTATGAGTGTAAAGTCCTCTCTGGCAGCTGTGCAACAAAGCCAGTGGGACCCTTTCAAAAAACAAAACAATAAAAGCATCGCCTTTGGGGAGACGTTGAAGAATCTATCCTGCCAGCCAGTGCCGCCTCCGTCCCTCCTCGGCCTGTCAGCCAGCGGCTTCTCGGGGCCGGAGGGAAGCCGCCACGTGATCTTGCGTCACATGACCCCACTTCCAGGGGCGGCGGCGCGGAGCCGTGGAGCGCCCCTCCCCCCGTGCTCCAGAGCGCCCTGGCGCACGTTACGCCTCTGTTCAGGACTCATGCAGGAGCATTGCTCCTGTGATCTGGCCCATGCACATGGGCATCATATCCTTTCTGGGCATGGCCACATTTTTCCACGTTCCTGTTGTCACTCAAATTGCAATGATTATAGACAGCTTCCACATGGAGGCAGTTTTCCTCACACAAGCACACAGTACCTCCACATGAGTGCCATTTGGCCATGAGTTTGGCTATGATTCCATGCACCTCTGAGACGCTTCCATGAGAACCTTCAACTAGCATGAACGTGCTCTCTGTCTCTTTTTTTAATCCAAAAACCTCAACTCCAATTCTGAAATTGAGAAGAAGTCTTCAAACTGTACTAGGGAAGCTGGAGAGGTGACTCCTCTACACTGGAGAAAAGGGTTCACTTAGAACTGTAACTGACAAGGTCCTCCTGGAGTGGGAAGAGGCATTCATGTGCTTATCTCCTGCTGTGCCACATTAGAAATTGCTCCTGGTTGCGATTCCAAGAAGCTAATCTCCACTTGTGAATTCTGCCACAGACAAAGAGCCACTTGGATAGCAACAGTGACTGGCACAGAATGTCCTTCTGCTTGCTGATGGTGCTGTTCCAAATGACATTTCCTGTATCTCCTCACATCCGAAGCTCCTTTGGCAGTGGGGCTGGTAGAAGTGTACAAACATTGCTAGCAAGATGAGGCAGTTAGCCAAGAAGTCCACCCTGAAACTCTGTGAAATGTTGCCAAATGTCACTCCATTGGTTACTACCTTTAAAAACAACAAAACACACAGACCCAAGGACTAAAACATTACAATTAAATTAAATCTGATTTGAAAGGGGAGGGGAATGTTCACAGAACACAAGCACTTTTATCAAAGTCAAAGGGCCAGTTTACACAATACTTTGTTTGCACAATGCATTCTGGGGCAAGGCTGGGAGGAGAAAGGAGCCTTTGTGCAACCCGAAAGTGGATCTTTCAGCTAGAAAAAGTCCTTCAGAGCCTTGGAAATCACACAGTTTGCCTGTGTGAAGGTAGGAATGGCAATTTGAGGGCTTTTTTCACTTTTAGAAAAATTTTTAAGTGAACCATGGTATCCGCAAATTTTCGGTATCCGTTGGGGGGGGTGTCCATACTGGAACCCCCACAGATACCAAGGTCCAACTATATAGGAAAAGATTTGAATTCCCTCAGATGCAAGGTGAGAGCTCAGGTCCATACACAGTCCATGTATGTGCATGGCAATTAACATGTGGGGCTGATTCATGCAAGAAACTGGCCTGAAAAGATTTTATCAGTGTCAAAATGTGCCTAACAAATGACAACCATGCATAGCTTGGTGATATTGCATGGAATGAGCATTTCTTTTGTTCTTGCCCTTCTGATTGGTTAGAATCACTTGCCCTTCTGATTGGCTAGAATGTGACGTTCAAGAAACATCCTCTTTACAAATTTAAGTTAATTTGCCCTCACTAAAGTCAGCATAGATTTTGAATCTTTCTAACTGCAGTCCTTCCCTTATTTGTTTCCCATAAGTTTCCATAGAGAGCCATGATAGAAAGAGAGAGGGAAGGATAAGGGGAAAGAAAAAGCAGGGAAAGCAGAGGGTGAGTGTGTGTGTGTGTGTGTGTGTGTGTGTGTGTGTGTGTGTGTGTGTGTGTGTGTGTGTGTGTGTGTGTTCGTTCATGAACACACAACTAAATGTTCGTGTTAAAATCTTGCTTGCGGTGTCTTACTTACTAGGATCAAGTTACAAAATAGAGCCAAACTTGATTGGTTGTATAGTGTCATGGTGTTGCTGGCCTTCCCTGTAAGCTGCACTGCTGAAATAGAAGCCTTGTACATCTTCCATCTTGGATTGCGGTGATGACAATAACATCATTGCCAAGCACTCTGGATCTGCCGCTGCACAGCCACAGTAGGACTCTGCACACTCCCCTCCAAAATTAGGGAACATTAAGTGCCACCATGTTCACTATTGATTGGCTACTCTCATTTTTAATGGAGAATAACTTAGCCCTCAAAGGAGAAAATATAGGATGAGAACAGCAGTAGATGGGGGAAACAATGTCTACAAACAGGTACAAACAAACAAAATACTACACAATTTGTAGAGTCAAGACTTTTTTTGGTGGGGGGAGAGCTCCCAAAGGCATTGATCTCACCCTATTCACCCAAAATTACAGCCCTATTAAAACATAAAATATGAACATTAAAAATGGCCAGGCCAATCAAGAAACTACAGTATACTGGGAGATGTCTAAATGGCCAAGAGCTCTGAAGATCGGAGCTCATGCAAGACTAGTGTCAATTACTTCCACCATTAGTATTGTGCTGTACAGTGCAAATTATACCCTCCTATTGAATCAAAGATGGTGCCAGCTTTTTGGTATCTATTCCAGATAAATTAGCTGGTAAATGTACTGACTTTCATGTGATCAGCATTCCAGATGATGCTTGGCTTACCTATCAGACTGTGAGCTCCAGTAAATGCTGGAAACATTGCAGGGCCTCTGGCAGGGGAAATGGCCACAATCCAACAGAGTGTTAAGCATGTTCAAACCCATTAATTTTCAATGGATTTAGACATAAATCATGTTGGATTGTACCCAGTGAATACAGCGTACAGCAGGACAAGACTACCCTTCAGCAGTATGCAATGGGAAGAAACCTCAGACTGGGATCCTGAGTGTGAAAGGAAGCATGTTAGAAGTACACAAGTATATACCAGTGCTTCTCAAACTGTGGGTCACGACCCCATTTCTGGTGGGTCCCAGGTGATGGAAAGATTAGATAAGTGATTGCCACAAGCCCTGAGGCTATTCAAAAACCAGATAGCTGCTAGTTGCCCTTCAAAGAGCTGAGCTCCTGCAGTTTGCAAGATAGCTGCTAATTACCCTACAAACAGCTTGAGGCTATTCGTTAGGGATGCCTCATTATGAGAAATGGATTGAGGGTTTTTTGCAAATAAATAAATAAAATATTACTTGTAGATAAATATATTGTTTCTTTCTAGATCATCTTCTTTAAAGCCTCGTAACGCTAGGTGGGTCCCGGTAGAGTGTCATTTAAAAAAGTGGGTCCCGGTGCTGAAATGTTTGAGAACCACTTGTATATACCATTTTATTCGTGAAATGTAGACATCGAGTGGCCTGCCAATCCTAACGGTGCGTTATATTGGCGGAACACGCATTCTGCTAGCATAATTCGCTTTGCAGCTGTCACAAACACAACTCTGTCAGGTTCAAGTAGACCCATCTGGCCAGCTTGGACCTTCCCGGGGGCAAGGAAACAAATGCTCCCTTACCTTGAGGAGGCCTCAGCATGCCAAAACTCCGCCATGGGATAGAGCGGATGCCACATTGGCACTGCTGTATCACCATGTGAAGATTTGCAATGGATTGGGCTGGAAATCTGTTTGGCAGCCCAATCCTACGTTACTATCTGGCGGGTGGCTGTGGGCCGCCCGCCAGATCCTGTTCCCCAGCAGCTAGGATGCTGCTGGGATGGAGGTCTACTCGGGGAAGAGGACACTCGTCCCCTTCCCCGAGTGTAAACCAGGGCAGGCCCTATCGGCCTCCTCGGATTTCCGCCAACGAAATCGCTGGCAGAAACAGGAGGAGGCAGTGTAATGGCCCAGTTGCGCAGCGGGGGTCAGGATACAGCCGAGGCCATCCCTCACCCCCTCCCGGCGAACCGCCCTCCTGACCGCCGGATCCTTACCTGGGTCCAGCGTCGGCAAGTGGGGCGCTCTGTCGACGGAGCAGGGAAGGCCGGCCTTGCGCCGGCCTTCGCTTCTCTCAAGTCATCGCAATCATGCTTTACAGCACGTTTCGCAATGGCTTCGGGTGGCGAAACACTCGTTCTGTCACCCAACATCATGCTAGGATTCAGTAGCGTCACTAGGACGCGCGTCACCCTGGGGCAGGGGGCGCGTGTCACCCTAGTGACGCTCCAATGGCGACGCGGGGACGACGACCCGGCTCCCCCCCTCGCGTCGCCCTCTGGACGCTCCGAGGCCGGCCCGGGAGCCGTCCTCGGAGCGTCTGACCCCGTCGGCACGCACTCGCAGCGTGTTCATCCGGGTATTTTCCGGATTTTCGTGCATGCGCAGAGCGCGAAAATCCGGAAAATACCCGGATGAACGCGCTGCGTGGGCCTTCTTTCAGAAGGCCCTGGAGCGCCGACGGGGTCGGACGCTCCGAGGCCGGCTCCCGGGCCGGCCTTGGAGCGTCCAAAGGGTGGCGCGCGTCACGGAGGTGATGCGCGCGGGGGTGCGCGCATCACCCCCTGGCAGCCCGCCCCCCCGCCACACTCCAGTGACGCCAGTGCTAGGATTCCGCTCAGAGAGTTATAAAAGGAAAGGGTTAGGAAAAGATTCTGTGTCTCCACCCATTTTCTTAGAAATTGTTTATCTTACCCTAAGAAAGCTTTGTTATCCTAGGCTTCATCTGACCTCAGCCCTGCTATTCACACAAAATTGTGTGGCAATTTTATGGAGGAGCGTAAATATATAGTGGAAATTAGATTCAGACAACAAATCTCACTTCGCAGGTGGTCTCGTGCAGATTTAACCCCAGAGGTGAAAAAGCAATGTATTACTCAGTGCTTTTCATTCATCATCTCCTTGCTTGGTAATTGTACCTTGTTAGAAAAATGTCACATCTTGAAACAAAAAAAGAAAAAGAACACACACACACCTAGGACAGTACTAATATAGTTGTCAATCAATGCATTAAAATGTCTCATAATGTTCACATTAGCTGTTTATTATTATTATTATTATTATTATTATTATTAGTAGTAGTAGTAGTAGTAGTAGTAGTAGTAGTAGTAGTAGTATACAGGGAAAAGTTAGGGATCCACTTTATAAAGGGAAAACTATAGTAATTACTTAAAATGCTACTCAGGGCACTAATGTGTAATAACAGCTGCTAACATGGATATATGAAATAAATATTTGAATACATTTCTAAAAAGTACATTATGTGATCGCACGTGCATGATTTACATATATCTGCGAACTTAAAAGCATCTAGTCAAAATGCATTAGTAAGTACACACCGTGTAGTTGATTCTGGTAAAACATGGTACAGGTTGAGTATCCCTTATCCAGACTGCTTGGGACGGGAAGTTGTCTGGATTTCAGATTTGTCTGGATTTTGGAATATTTGCATAAATATGAGATAGATAAACACAAAATTCATTTATGTCTCATATACACCTTATACATATAGTCTGAAGGTAATTTTATACACTATTTTGTGCCCCAGCCTGTCTTTCGCTATGCCAGTCAGGTGCTGAAAACGTTTTTTATATATATCATGGCCCCAAAACTGTCTGCTTTTCAGAATAGTCTGGAAAAGGGGTAACCAACCTATATTGTTTTCACAGTTTTAATAGTTTTGGATCAGACCAAAGGCTTCCCTAGTCATAAGAGCCTTTAAGAACGTAGGAAGAGCCTTGCTGGATCAGGCCAAAGGCCCATCTAGTCCAGCTTCCTGTATCTCACAGTGGCCGCACCAGATGCTTCCTAGAGCACAGAGCCAACAAGATAACCTGTTTCCTGTTGTCACTCCCTTGCACCTGGCACAGAGAAAACCTACTACTAAAACCAGGAGTTTGCTTATGGCTTGTAACCTGTAATGGCTTGTAACCTGTAGTCCAGCATCTTGCTCTCCACAGTAGTTTACAGACAGGCTGGCATCAGGGATCACCCAGGCTGAGCACTGGCCAAGGGCCCACCCTCTTCAGGGAACCCACCTGGTTAAACTGACACCTAGTCCTTCAATACCAGTGGTACCAACCCATGTGCCATCAGGGGGCTGGGTAGAGGAAACCATGAGGGACTCCATCCTAGTTGTCTTCTAATTGTCTCTGGGAAGGTCACTAGGACAATAGTCCTCTCCCACTGTTGCTCCCCCCAGAAAATGTTATTCAGAGGTATGCTACCTTTGAACGTGGATGTTAGATTTAGCTGTCATGACTAATACCCGTTGATAGACTTATTCTCCATGAATTTGTCTAATCCCCTTTTAAAGCTGCCTGAGCTAGGAAGCTTGTCTTCCTTGTTCAATGCGCATGAAATGTTTCACATTCTGTTTCCTTCCCCTCCCTGCTGCGTCTCCTTCATGCCTAGCATTCAAGCAGCACTGGCAGAATGCACTGAGGGGCAGCACTTCATGCTGCAGTCTCTATGTTTCCAGCGCTGCACATGCAGGAGAAGGAGTGGGAAGGTATGGCCAGTGGCATCGCTGTGCCCGGAGCGGGTTGGTGCGGGGGCCCCCGGCGCCCCCGGCACCCCCCGTAAGTTTTTTTGCATTTTTTCACTGTTTTGGGGTTTTTTAAGTGTTAACGGGTCATGTGTTCGCGTATGTATGCTTTCCCCCCACTTATTTTGAATATGTAAGGCTTCCAGCGACGATCTTCTTCCTGTGCTGGGCACATTCTTCTCCCTGCGCCCGGCGCGAACTCCGTAAAGCGCCCAGTAGCGCTTTTCAGAGTTTGCGCATGCGCAGAACGACGAAGTTTCCAGTCGACGTTCTGCGCCTGCGCAAACTCTGGAAAGCGTTGCAGGGGGCTTTACGGAGTTAGCACCCGGGCGCAGGGAGAAGAATGTGCCCGGCGCAGGAAGAAGATCGTTGCTGGAAGCCTTCCATATTCAAGATAAGTGGGGGGAAAGCATACATACGCGAACACATGACCCGTTAACAGTTAAAAAAAACCCAAAACAGTAAAAAAACCCAGAAAAATACCCCCCCGAAACCTAAGGAGCCCTGCCCCACCCCCTGAGCCCTGCGCCCTACACCCTGGGGCCCCCCGCCCCCCTGCCCCCTATCAGGTGACGCTTCTGGGTATGGCAGCAGTCATGGAGGGCTTTAAGGAAGACAGCAGTGCTGTGACTCGTCTCCTCAGTGAGTACATCTGGCGGATCCCTCCCTAAAAATGGTCAGCACCATTTGCTTGACCACACAGCCAACATTCTGCCCAACCCATGGCATCTAACAGTCAGTGGCATCGCTGTCCATCTACGCACCCGGTGTGGTGGCTCTGGTGTCATGCACCAAGTGTGGAGACCCAGAAGTCATTGGCAGTGATGTGATGACATCATCACGCCGCTGCCAATTACTTCCGGCTTGGCAGCCAATCCGATTTGGCCTGCTTGGCTCTGAGCCGAGTTACCGGCCGCGTTGGAGTGGCAGAAAGTGGCATAACATAAAGTGGACAGGATGCCCAAAATGGAATTAGAGCCTTCCTTGACACTACCTACCCTCCCTCCCTGGAGATGCCAGGTATTGAACCTGAGAACCGTAGGCTTACCAGATCTCCAACCAGGACAGAGTGCTAGACCTTTAGGAGAAGGAATATGGGCAGGTGTAGATTGTTAAACCTTAGAACACAATAATAGGCATGTCTACTCAGAAGCAAGCCCCACTGAACACAATGGGGCTTGCTTCTGAGTAGACATGCCTAGGATTATGCTTTAAGGGTTTAACAAGCTACACCTGCCCACATTCCTTCTCCGAAAGGTCTAGCATTCTGTCCTGGTTGGAGATCTGGTAAGCTTAGGGAACCGCCATCATGAAAATTATTTGCGGTATCACTCAGATGCAGTTTATTTAGAAGTCATGTTTTGTCCTGTGCTGAATTAGAAAGCTTTCCCCTGGGATTTTTTTTCCATGACAGCCCCTGCTCATAAGGTTATTTGTGCCTTAGTATCCTGAGGATAGTGAAGGCGTTCAGTGATCCACCTATAATATGAGGACTGAAATAAATCCCTCTTTAAACAAGCACCTAAGAACATTCTACTGGAGTATCATGGGTACACAGAAATGTCATTGCATTTACCCCTGGGCTAAAATTCTGAGTCAGTGAACTATGGATAGTTACAATTTAGACCTGGCAGCAATACAGTCAGAAGCTAATTCTAGTTCCCAAGGATCTCAATTGAAAATGCTCCTCCCTCAGGCACTAGAGGTGTTCAGATCTGGAGGCGTCACCTCACTGCAACGGTTGCAAGAGAGCATGAAGACTGAAGCAGCTTTTCTGTGCAGTAAATGTGTGGTTATGTGCATAAAGCTTGCTGTGAGACACTGTCGCATCACACTGCTTGCTTGTTGCTTTATGCTACCTTGTACATTATAGGATGTGACATCCACATACACAAAAGACAACAGCATCAAATCGTACAGATATACAGTGGGGAATTATTTTGCTTTAGCAAATCTGAGGACATTTCTTCAAGGCAAACCAGCTGCAATTTGCTCATAAGAATATACTACTTCAGCAGAGCTCAGTCTGCCCCAATTCAGTTGTTACTGTTCCAGCATGGGGGGAGCCACTCCTACTACTACCCCAACCTCCTGGCATGCTGTTTGTGTGAAATGTGTATGTCTGAATCACATAGAAGAAGTTAATTCATGTGAGTAATGTCAGTCCATGCCAACATCATCAGCTCAGACTGGAGGAGCACTGGAATAGAATATCCTCACACGAGTCTCCCTTCCGTCTGATTTGAACATACAGACATGAGCATTATGGCTTGGAATTGCCCTGGAGAAGCAATGGCCATGCCACTGTGGCAACCACTTGGTGGTTTGAATTACCGCACACACTCGTGTATAAGCCGATAAGTTGAGAGCAAAATTTGAGCCCAAAGCATGACATTTGTTAGGACCCGTGGATAAGTCGAGAGAGGTTTACGAAATTCTTTGAATCAGAAATTGAACTAAGGAGGCTGCAAACTGGCTGCAAACAAGGAGGCTGCAAACTGCAAATGAGGAGCCTGCCAACAATGTTGATAGTAAGCAAGGCTGATAGCAGAGCAAGCAACTAAGGGAGCTAACTTACCAGGTTGCAAGTGGGCTGAAAACAAGTGGGCTGCATTGGACCCATGAAAAGGAGGAACAAGCCAGGACCCATGAAAAGGAGGAACAAGTCTTACCAATGGCCGGAGATAGCCCAGTCTTCAGCTGCAGATTGCTCAGAATGGCTCCGGAGAGCTAGTGATATTGACTAGTACATTTAGAATGGCTGCTGAGAGCTGTAGAGCTGTGGATGCAGCTGAGTAAATTCCCCCCCCGGACATATTGTAAGTCAATACAGTACAACTGCTACCATATATACCTGCATACAAGTTGACCCAGGTTATCAGGGTCAATTTTAAGACCTAAATTTTTCAGCTGTTCATGAATATATACAGTAGATGTGACAGGGCGTGGAGGACGGTGGATAAGGCCTGGGAGGGGGCAGGGTCAGCGGCGGTGGCACACGCCGAATCCTAAGCCCCTTCCCAGGCCTGATCCACCTTCATGAAGCAACACAGAATTGCACCAGCAATTGAGCTGGTGCAGGTCCGAGTTGCTCCATAGCAGCTGTTGGGGCTTACCCAGGGGCAAAGGGACAAATGTCCTCTTACCCCCAGGAGACCTCCAGCAGCTGAAAATTCCCTGCAGGATGCAACGTAAGCCATGCCGGTGCTACTGCATTGCTGCATGAGAATTTAGGTAGGATTGAACTGTTAGTCATTTTTTTTCCCCGTATTGACTTAGAAGTAATTCCACTGGGATATATTGCCAAGTGATTCTATGGTTAGGATTAAGCTACCGTGCTGTAATCCCAGTCACACTTCCTTGAGAATAAATCCCATTGATTCCAGCAGAACTTGCTTCTGAATAGTCTTGCATACGCTTAGGCTGCTGCATTTTACAGCCTATTGTCAATCTGGTAGAGAACCAAAAGGTGGCAGCACTATATATACTTTACAGTAACTCCATGTTCCGTAACTGAACTATAGGTAATCTCCTGCATTTTTCATTAATATTATTATTAGGATTTATTGGTTACTTTTCTGCAGGAAAAAAATCAATACTCAAGGCAATTCAGATAAAGATATACAAAAATATGGTAAAAAGCCATCAAACCCAGAAGATTAAAAAATGTTGCATAAATACATGGGTTAATAGTAATAGGTTCATGTTTACATCAACCAGGGTGTAAAATAAATGAGGGGATAATACATACGTGGTGTTGCATCCTATTGATTTCAGTGGAAATCGTGCCAAGTTAATTTGTCAGTGAGTAAGCCTTTAAATACCATGGTGCACTGCAACTCCTGTCTTCGTGTGTTAGCAACGTGAAACTCATTGCACTGCAATTTTGCATCAGTTGCTACTGTATGGTGAGAGAGAGAGAGAGAGGGAGAGAGAGAGAGAGATGTCTGTGATAGGGCCTGGTGCAGTGCACACAGATGACCTAAAAGGAAACTTGAGCCCAAGGCAATTGTGCTATCAAAAATATTATGGTTAATCCAACAGTAGAGAGATGTGACATGGGAGCTAGGGTTGCTCAAGCACCCCAGCATTCGCATAGGTTCCTCAATCCTTTGAGAGTGGTTGCTTCAAATGCTTGCAAAGGCACAACATTGTTCGCAAAAGCTCAAGCCTTTTGCCAGCTATTAAATTGCTCTCAAAGGTTGAAATGCAAAGCAGCTGCTATGGCAGGCACTACCACCTCCCAATTCCCCTTCCCCCCAAGCAAAGTGCTTACTTGAGGAAAGGAGGGGTGGCGGGTGGGCACAGGCTGGAGTGGAGCCCTCATTTCCCACCCCCTCCAGGTTTTCTGGCTCTCCCCTTTTCTCCTTTTGGTGGCTTTGCACGACCTATTGCATCTTTCTCCTTGTCTGCTTAAAAGAGAGCACTCAGAACAGGGTCATTCCACCTCCTTCTTTCTCCAGCACTGTCATGGTGATTTCTTCCAGCAGTGGCAGGGGAGGAAGAAGTGGGTTGTCACAACCCTGATGCTCCTCTTCCTCACTTGTAGCAAGTGAGAAGAGCATTGAAACGGCGAGTGAAAAGGCCGGGTGGGCAACAGGCTGGAAGGGGGCAGTGGGAGGGCATCTTTGTCAGTTTGCCACCTCCTCCAGCTTGCCACTTTAAGCGGCTGCTTCAGTCTGCCTCACAGTTGGGCCAGCCCTGAAATACCTGATGGGAAACAAATGCTAGTTCTTTCTGCCCAAAAGGAGGGCCTCTGTGGGCTCTCTCTTGGGGGGGGGGGAATGATGCAAATAGTGCCTGTACCTGCAGGAAAAAATGCCACTGGGGTCACTGCCTTTTCCACCCCCCCAAAGGCAAGCACTTAGCTTTGGGGAAAGGGAAATGGGGAAGGGAAATGCAATGGGGTGGGTGCTTTATCCTTTGATCATGGCAATCCAAGTCTTTGTGAGCAGGTCTGTGTTTGTCTGCTTGCAAGTATTCAGAGGGCTGTTTTTGAGCAGATCTGATTGAGCAACATTCACGACATCTCTAGTCAGAGCAGCGCCTGAAGATAGAAGGCAGTTTGATGGAGAAGGTGGTGAAAGGTTATGCAAGAAAAATGTGGGGAGCTGAGAGGTAGCAACAATCAGTGCTTACCTTCCACCTCCTTCTACCATCAGCATCTAAGGCATGGAGACAGTGAATCAGAGCTGAGTGTCAGAGAATAAGTATGCATGACATACAGATTAATTCATTATCCTTAATTAACTGCTTTAACACAGCTATGAGACCTGATTTCCAAATACATACAGCATGTGCCGAATGTGACCAGCATACATGTGCAGTTTTAACTACCTGCGTCTTTAAAATATTTTCAGACAGTGAGTTGCAACATATGTTGAAAAGTACATGTATATTTTAAAGAGACGAAAGACACATGGATGCACAGTTTAAATGTGATAAACAATGCACATATTTTGTACTTGTCTCACACCATAACTAGGGATGCACACAACCACCCCTCCCTTCAACAATCACCACCCTCCTTTCAACAATCTTATAAAAATGCTTTTAAGGATGGGGTGAACACTTAAATTATGACCGCCCCTCCGCTTGCAATTTCACCCCTTCCCTTTTCTCCAGTTCTCTCCCTTTGCAAGCAACCCTCCCCTTAACCACTGAAAGGGTAGAGACAACTAAAAATCCAATAATTCCTGCAAAAAATGGCATTTCTGAGCAGAACAACAACAACAACAACCAGTATTTATATACTGCTTATTTTTGGTCATTGGATTTCTTCTCTGACTTTAATTCAAAGGTGGTTTACACAGGCAGGCTTTCTAAACCCCAAGGGGCTTTTACAATACAATATGTTCCAGTTTTTCGTAGAACCCTTCATTCTAGATGGTTTCTTTCACAGTCCAGCTTCTCACTGGCGTCTGTCTCATCACGCTTCAACTGACAGGCAACCTTGACTCCCACTCAAAGTGCAGCTGCAGCTTCTCTCCCTCACAGAGGCTCTGCAGCTTTTCAGCGGTGCGCCGGCAGCTCTCCAACAGACTTCTGGTCATCTCGAACTGCCGTCCTTGAGATCTTCAGGCATATGAGAAGGCTGCTCTACTAACTGAGCCAGACCTCCTGCCTTTTTGCCTGTTCCCAAACTCTTCTGTCTTCCCTCAACATTCTTAAGATCTTTGCTAGTGGAGGAATTCCTCCACCCCTAATTTGCTCTAAATGTTATTCTAGAAGAAATTTCACTGACAACTGTAAACATGGAGAATAGTTAATATGCAAACAAATCATGAATTTTGTAGTGTTTCAAGAGGAACCCTGGATAAAGGTTCCTCTTGAAATACTGCAAAAGGCAAAGGTTTGATTTATCTTCAGTAGAAAGAACATTTCAGGCCAAAATTGGAGTTGAAGTGGGAGGACCTTATCCCACCAGTACATTTGTTAATGGGTATGCTTTTAAACACACGTTAACATGCGCACATGGGGAAAAACTACCTCATGTGCAGGGATCCTGTGTAGTGGCTAATGGCGAGCAATGAAGAGGGAGGTGAAGGTGAAAGGTGCAACACGTTAACGTTTATTTTGGCGAGCAGTTAACAATAATAGGAAAGGGGAATAAATAAAGCAATTTGATTCATCTTATCCATTCATACAACTTGGTTCTAAACATAAGCACCGCTTACTCCCAGGGTGGTCAAAAACATGCCTTATGGCACGTTTACGTAGGCTTACCAGATCTCCAACCGGGACCGAGTGCTAGACCTTTAGGAGAAGGAATGTGGGCAGGTGTAGCTTGTTAAACTCTTAAAGCATAATCCTAGGCATGTCTACACAGAAGCAAGCCCCATTGTGTTCAGTGGGGCTTGCTTCTGAGTAGACATGCCTATTATTGTGTTCTAAGGTTTAACAAGCTACACCTGCCACATTCCTTCTCCTAAAGGTCTAGCACTCTGTCCCGGTTGGAGATCTGGTAAGCCTACATTTATGAAAACCTAGGCTAGCAGAGCACTTGCTCCACCGGCCTATAGTTAGGCAAGATCTGGTTGTCCATTTTTTCCCCCAACACGTCCTCTTGCCTTGACTCAGACTTGTGCCCTGTGGGCAACCTTTATTTAGGATTGAACCCTGTGTGTGAATGCTACAGTCAACATTGGCCATTTTGATGTCTGCTAAATCTTGATTACTTGTTCAAGCTCCACACAGGTAATAGTAATGTGAGGTTCATTAATAAAGAGAGTTACATGCATCTCACTGAAAGAGCTCTAAGACATCGGGCTAAAGCAAGGTTTCTTCGAGTCAAAGGGAAGAGAGGGAACGAGGACTATGAAGGCAGGGTTACACTCAAGGGAAAGTCAAGAGAATTTAGAGAACGCAACACAACCATCAGCAATTCTCATGATTGCAACCAATGATATATTTTCTGCTGTAATCACAGAAGTTTCTACTGCCTGTATCTGCATGTAGCCTGATTAACGGTTTTCAGGACAATTTCATACCTGAGAGCCATTGACAGGGATCACATGGAGATAAAGTGGCCAGCGGGTGTTATGCAACTATAGTATTAACCAGATCACCACCATGTCTAATCCCAAGTAGTTTCTAGCATTTTTCTGTAAATAGTCTCTTTGCTTTACTCCAGAAAACACTGGACTAGGGCAAAACCTAACTTGTTTTGATTCACAGTAGATTTTTTTTAAAAAAAAAATCAATTAAATCAACAATGTCAGCCAGCATTATCAGAAAATTCTCCTTCACTTGATTCAAATTCTTTCATCAGACTCCATGTGCAACTCCCAAAGAACAAAAGCGGATTCGGAACAAATGAGCTGTCCAATTTTCAATAACGCTTTTGTTCAGATGTTGGAACAAATCAAACTTGAAAACAAAGCAGGAAAATAATGATGCATGATGACAGGAAGTTCATTTCAAGCCACGGAAATGTGAAATAGTACTGTGACAAAACATCCAAGTCAAAAAAAACCAAACATGATTCTGTTGCTCAGTGTGAGAAAAATGGAAGGTTTGGAATCTTAGAAGTCAAAAATACACTGGGGTTCATTTAACAACTCCTAGGTACATGGAACAGCAGTGTGTGTGCTTGTGTATGTGATGGAGAGAGACATTTTCCATTCTTAAAGGGATAACAGCGCAATCCTCCATAACTCTGCCACTCCAAAGTGTTGAAAATGTGCCAGAAAGCATGTTTGCGACGAGTCTAGAGTAAGGGTCGCTGGTGCGGAGGCTGGCAGCCCTCACTCCGCCACCCTCCGGATCTGGCTTCCACCGGCGGAGGTAAGTCCAGGCGTGTCACCGGAGCGTGGGGGCAGTCCGCCGGGGGGGTGACGCGTGCAAAGGGGTGATGCGCGCACCCACGCGCTTCACCTCCTCACCACGCATCACCCTTCCGGAGGCTCCGAGTCCGGGAGAAGGCCTCGGAGCGTCCGCCCCGGCCGGCAGTCCGCGGCCTTCTGATGAGGTCCAATGTGGCGACACATCATTTATTAGGTTTTTCACGGCTGTGCAGAACTTTTCTGAGGGCAAAAGGGCAGCCCTTGCCCTCAGAAACGTGCGCATGTGCGAAAAACCTAAAAGTTCACGTATTTCCGCATTGGGCCTCGTCAGAAGGCCCCGGACCGCCGGAGGAGGACGATGCTCAGAGCCGACAGCAGCGGGGGTAAGTCCTTCGTGCTGCCAAAGGCATCGCGGCAAATTTTGGGGTGGGGTGCACGGGGGGCGGTGCGCGCGCCCGCTGCTCAGGGCGGTGCATGCACTAGCGACTCCAATAGGTAAGTCCAGGGACAGGGGGAGGGGGAGAGTGGGCAGGGGTGGTACAAGGACAGGGGTACAGGGACAGGGGGAGAGTGGGCAGGGGTGTGGAGGGAGGGGGCCATTGGCTGGGCTGGGCTGGGAGGGGGCCATTGGCTGGGCTGGGCTGGGAGGGGACAGGGTTATCAATCCACCAATATCCTCAGCCGATTCCCGGGCCTGGTCAGCCTTATTCCCCCATCCCAGATTACGTCAGCTTCATAGCTGGCGTACATCCGAGGAGGCCCATAGGGCCCTGGCTGGCTTGCACCCGGGGAAGGGGACGAATGTTCCCTTTTCCTGAGGTGCTCCTGGGCTGCCCCAGGCAGCCTGGGAACAGCCTAGGATACAGCGACCGACCCTTTAGGCCGGCAATGTATCTTTAGGCAAGATTGCGCCGTAAAAAGGGTAAGAATAACAGAACTACAGAATTCATGTATGTTTATGAAAGGTCCTGTTAGTATTAATGGATTTATTTTAACTGATTTCCTTTCCAATAAGTTTTCTTTTCTTGTTTTCATAAGCATTTTTGTGCCATTCCATTTTTTGTCCAAAGATTTCCATGAAAAGAATAACTGCTTCGAAAAATGTTTAGCAAGGCAACACCTATGTTAAAACTTAATTAAATATTATAATAACAATGTTAACTGTGAGTACAGAACAAAAAAGTAGCCTGCTGTGGGATTAGAACTCACAAACGATAGTTGAAAAGGCAGTTGTCTCAAGCCATTACTCTACAGCTTCAGATGGGGTGAATGGCTTGTATTTTATTGCTGTAGGCTTTGCTCCATAGAAAGAATGAGCTGATCTCAACTACTCAGTTTGTCTCCAGCATACACAAAAACCTCACTACACATCCTTTGAAATATCAAACTAGACCGGCTTAGTATAGCACATCTGCACAAAACCTTCCATTTAAAAAAATGTTAAAAATGGCTCTGGGTGGAAGAGAAGTTGCTTAATTGTGCTTCATTCTCCATTTAAATCTCTGACCAACTTGAGAGCATAGGACAATTTTGATGGGAACCTATGTTGAACACTAGGAAGTAGGAGAAGGCTTTAAACCATGGGTGGCCAACCTTTATGCTCCTGGACCTTTAATGGTTGCATAGGTGAGGGCCTTTCAGCAGGTTCAGCTGCTTTAGCAGCACCATCAGCAATTGCAGCTGCCAAGGTTCTCTCTTCTACACAACTCTTAAGAATGCAGAGGCCCTAATGGTGGAAGGTTGGCCACCCCTGCTTTAAACCATTTCTGCCGATGGGTGTATATACGCAACAGGGGTTAAATGTGTGCACCTGTGGGCTTGAAGGAAATGGGTTAAATGGGGGGACTAGATAAACTGTAGCATGTCTGTCAGCTGGGAAATTGGGTAGAATGGAAGCTTGACGCTATGCCACCAATAAGCCCAGGGCCGGCTCCAGTTTCCCAGGGGAACCTCAGAAATTACCCTTCATGGCCCGCCTCCTACTACCACATGAAGGATACAAACCCAATAGTGGTCTCTTCTGAGGAACCTGAGCTCTTAGCACCTGCCCAACTATGTCAACTCCTGATGCCAACTCTGAACATGACATTAGTTATACTGAGCATGCCACAATTCAGCAAGCAGTTCACTTTAAATGGGAGCCTTTCTCCACCTCATGAAGCATCAGTCAACAATGCCCTCCTACACCTGTCCCAGCAAAGACCTAGGTATACTCACAAGAAACAGGCAGCCTGGCAAGGCAAGGGAGATGATTATCATTATCATTATCATTATTAAATAATAATAATAATAATAATAATAATAATAATAATAATAATAATAATAATAATAATAATATACCACCTTTCTTGGTCATCGGATTTCTCCTCTGACTTTATTTCAAGTCGGTGTACATAGGCAGGCAATTCTAACACACACACCGCAAAGGGGGGTTTACAATACAAAGTTCTAATCTTTCATAGAACGTCTTCATTCCAGGTGGTTTCCTTCACAGTCTGACGTATCTCTGACATTCGCCTCCCACACTTGGCTGACGGCACTCTGCCTCTCACTCAGAGTGTTATCTGAAAGCTTTTTTCCTCGTTCTCACCGAGGGCTTCTGCAGATCGTCAGAGGTGTGTCGACAGCTCTCGGATACTTCCGGTTGTCTCGAGCTGGTGTCCTCAGATCTCTCCAGGCATTACAAGGCGGCAACTCTACTACTGAGTCCGACCTCCTGCCATTGAATTATCCTTATGATTAAATTAACCTTATAAGAAGCTGCACCACACCCAGCTGTCTGCTTATTCAGAACTGTGGCACAGGTCTGTCTGCTTCCTCACCTAACACCAAGAAGGAAATGCCATCCTACCAGGTTCCACCAGTGGCAAAAAGAGGGATCAGATTAACAGAGAGTAAAATAATGTAACCAGGCGACAAACTATCCTAGGTTCAGAAGAACCAATAAATTGCTTACAGGTCAATGCTAGTTTATTGTGCTTTTGTTGGGAAACATACTCTAAATGGCTTTGATTGATCCCTCTAATGGGCTGCTACCATTCTCTGCCGTGTGACAACAAAAGTCCATGAAGCCATGAAAGGAATTAATCTCCTTCTCTTCTTTCTTAAACGAAAATTCACTTGCAAATTTAATAAGCTGAAGAACTTTTCCCCCCATTATTTTTCCAATGGAACCAATTAATTAAGTCTATTTTTCCTTTATTTTTCAAGGAAGTGGTTGTCAGGGTATTACTTGCCTTAATTGCATTAGGAAATAATCTGTTCTGGAAGAGCGCCATAATGTGTAAGTGCATTAAGCAGGAGGTGTCAAAAAGATTTTTTTTTAAAATGAAGCTGTTCTGCCGTGGTACTAATTGGATGACAGAAAGCCCTTTGAAAAGGACCATCCCATGTCTTTTTAAGACAGCTTGCAGTTTAGGAACAAAACCCTACCTACATACACCTGTTGCCCACAGTGCCTATCTGCAAAACGTTCAGATGGGATATGTAGTTAAAGTGTTCAAACGAATCAAATCAGAAATTCGCCATCAAATGGGAAGTTTTGTTGTTCCACTAGCATAAGGTGCCTTGTTTGAAGAAAAGGAAACTTGACTTGTATGGGAGAATGGTTCCTATGAAGGCCAAACATAGAATTTCCAAGATAAACTAGGAAGTGCAATATCCAGGCTGAAAAATTAAATGGGACTTTTATTTCTGAGGTGCTTTGTTTTGGAAGCACTGTTAACTACAAGGAACATTAGTTAGGGCACAAACGTAAAACAGGGATTTTTTGTCTTTTGTGTTGCAGTTGATAGTGGTGAGGAAGAATCCAATTTGTATTCTGGACTTCTGGAGTCTGAAAACCCACACCCATTTGTATGTCAGGCTTCAGAAATAAGTTTTGTCCCCACTGCAGAGAAGAGCAGAGACGTTTACAGTGAAATCCTGTCTTTACAAGATTTGCAGTGCAATTCAAATACACTGTCTACCTGTTTACCTTGCACCCGCCCCGCATCCAAGGCAGAAAGGGCCTGGAACCAGTGCAACTGAAGTGCACCTCATCCCCTTCCCCTGGGTAGAACCCCAGCCATGGCAACGGGTCTACTCAAAATGTCCTCCAGGTATGTTGCCTGTGGTGGAACAGGCTCGGGAAGGGGGATAGGATTTGGCGGAGGCCTCCTCTGCTGTACCCTCCCCTTTCCCATGCCTTTTCCACCAATCCCCCTCCTGGAACACCCCCTCCCGCCCTCCCCCAACCGGCAGAGACCTATCTGGTCCCATCACTGGCGTCACTACAGGGGGGGTGGAGCTGTAAGTTCTTCCGTGATCGGAGCCTCCGTTACACGGAAGAACGAAGCACCCCGCCCCGCGCCTTCCGACCCAGTCAAAGCGGTGAATGCGCATTGTTTTCACCGCTTTGAATGGGTCAGAAGGCATGGGGGCGGGTGCTTTGTTCTTCCGTGTAACGGAGGCTCCGATCACGGAAGAACTTACAGCTCCGCCCCCCCCCCCCGTAGTGATGCCAGTAGGTCCCATCGGCAGCACATCAGGATCTGGGGTGGGTCGGCACCGGCGCGGCCTACTTGCCGGGTGATGCAAACGAGCACGATACCCGGCACATTTGTGACACCCTGAAGTGGCGGAATGGTCATTCCACCACTCCAGTATGTAGACAGGATTGGTCTGCCTTTGAGCTAAGAGTAGCCCAACAACTACTAAAAAGCACTGTGTTTGAGGTGATGCAAAGTGAAATGAAAAGTCTGTCTGTGCTTCTGAATCTGTGATGGCCTTTAAATATATGCAAGTCATTACTTGATGTTGCAGCCATCAAGGGATGAACTCTCGTACGTGAACCAGACTGAAGCCTTCATTTCCATTCAACACCCTTTCCTCATTTCTGAAAGATATTTGAAGCAACATTCCTTAATAGTTTAACTACAAATTGCCACTAATGCTTGGCTAAGAGCAGCAAAAGCAGATTGGTAATCCTATCTAGTTTTAATGTGCCACTTCTCTGCCTCTTGATTTATCCTGCATATTTTGCTGTGCATGTTTGAGCTTCTAGACATAGTTGGTGATTTTCTTTTTGCTTTTTCAGATCTGAATACACAGTAGTATCTGTCTTGGACTGTTTAGCATGACATTTAATTTTTGCTAAACAGCCCCACACAAAGGCAGCGTGAAATATGCTAGATGCAAACATTTCCCACTGTCCTATCAGCGAAGTGGCGTCTCCCTAGCTTAGCGCCAAAGGCAAGTCTGCAGCAGGGTTCCATAGCACATTATAAAAATGCACACAAACTATTCACAGTCTCCGTTTCTTTTAAGTATTGAATTTATTAGCAGTTTGTGAACCGGAAAGAATAGTGCTATGAGGCCCATCAGGTTACTTCCCAAACACTGCATAGATCACGTCTACCACTCCATGCTGAAGGGAAGTTTCCACTATAATTCATAGATTGGTCAATGTCGCTTCTATGTAGGATTGTCTGTTTCCTCCTATCTGCAAGGAAGGGTATTGCCAAATACTGGCATAGGGAGGGTGGGAACTGCCCTAGGTTACTGAGTTAAATCATTGGTCCATCTAATTCACAATTGTTTGATCTAAACAGCAAGAGTTCTCCAGGATTTTAGACTAAATATAGTCTAGTGCTTTTTCTTTTTTTTTCTTAAGCCCTACTTGGAAATGTCATGGATCAAACCTGGTATCTTTTGCACACAAAGCATATGCTTCACCTCTGAGGGACAGGTTATCCCCAAAATGGGACAAATAGGAGAGAGGCAATAGGACAAGAAAAATAGCAAGATTTGAGCAATCAAAGTGATACAGTCCTATGATTAGGACAGAAGCCTATATGAAATTACTGCAAAGCACATGGCATTATGAGTTTATTTTTTAAAAACAAATCCTATCCTGGCCTTCTTCCTCTGCAGAGACCACCAGATAAAACAATTTAAAACAAACACAAACTAGGACATATTTTTTAAAAAAAATGGCAGTAAAAAAGAGCAATATAAACAAGCAAAGCAAACATAGGTATGATTATAAACTAAAGACAATCAATAGTAATCAAATGTTTGCTGGAATAAATACATCTTGACTGGATGCTTAAAAGACCCCAATGTCTGGGCCATTTGGGCCTGCCAGGGGAGAGACTTCCACAATTTTGTGCACCTCTATCAAAAAGCTGCTGCTGGAGACTCCTGCGCATTGTTTTCGCTACCTCGAATGGCTCCGAAGGCGAGGGGGCGGGGCCGCCTCTTGCGGAGCTGTAACGGAGGTTCAGAGTGGGGCAGCACTTAGCATTCCGCCCCACCTAGAGCAACGCCAGTGGGTACGCGTACCACCAGTGGTACGTTTTGGCACCTCTGGTGGTACTTGGACTGCTGGACCTCCTGAACCCCATTGGGGGCCTCCTACGCTGAAAACCAGGCAAAAAATCCAGAAGTAAGTGGTGATGGCATCATCGCGGCTTACTTCCAGTGATACTCAGCATGGCGGCGGCCATGTAGGTGGTACACCACGCCAAGTACATTGAAAGCCCCTGCCTTAGACTAACTTCCGTCACAGCATTGTTGTGAGGACAGAAAGGGTATGGCAGACCCACATACACCATCCTGAGCTTGTTGGAAGATGGGCAACATAAACTTGTAAGAAAAATTAAGGGGGAATCTTTAAAATACCCTCTGCTTGAAGCATTAGAAAGCCACTGTCACTCAGAAACAGCACCGGTCTGATGGACTAATTGTCTGCATAAAGCAGTTTCACATGTAACCTGAGGACGGGAGGACAATTAGGGTGGTAAGAAATCTCATCTCCTCATTTTCCTGTGCTCTGATCTGCTTCCCATTCATCCATAAGCAATGTGTTATTAGCTGTTCTGGCAAACTGCCTAGGCTCAAGCTTGCTAGATCAAAGCAAACACACTCCTTTTTGGAGCTCCATTGCAACTGACTCCAGATAAATCCTGAATTGCTACACGGCTCATATCTGAGGCATTGAGAGATTTTAGATTTGACTAAGCCGAGCAAAATAGCCTGATAAGGGAAGAATGACACATGCAAGACAACGAGATTCCCAACTTCATATTTGCCTTTGTATGTATGAATTTGGAGGAGGAGTATTTGCTGGGCAGTCCAATTTTGTCTAGCTAGGCTGTAGCGCGGGCATAAAGCATGCTATCTGCACCCTATCCAGATTAGACCCAGCACCAGCTCAGCTGGAGCACTCCTCAGAGGAAGGGAACATTCATCCCCTTACCCCGAGTAGAGCCCCATCCGCCCCGATGGGTCTACTTGAATGTGTGCCAGCTATTTTGCAGGCACACATTCTAGAAGGCGGTGTAATGGCGACCAGCCCAGGAAGGGGGATAGGATTTCGGTGAAGTTACCTCTGATCCCTCCCCATTCCAGGGTCCAGACGATCAATTCCCCCTCCCAGTTTTGCCCTCCCCCCCACCTGGCGAGGAACCTACCTTCCCCGGCAGGCGCTCCACAGGTTCCGGGGTAGGTAGAGCGCTGTCTACTCGCCGGGTGCCGCAAACGTGCTTTGTAGCATGTTTGCAATACCTAGACCAGCAGAGCAGTGCTCCAGCAGTCTAAAATCTAGACTGGATTCCACTGGAAATCTGTTACCTGTTTCATGAGACAGGAATCTCGGCACCCATCAGCTAACAATTTGGTGCCATTAACCAGGAAATCAGCTAATAAAGGTATAACAGTACATTCTGAAAAATGGATGAGACTACATGTCAAATGCACTTTGTCATCAAGACAAGCAGAGAATATCAATGGGAAAAGGGTGAAAAGCTTCCACCTACAGTTCTGTTCCACATGTAGGATTAGCCATAGAGAAAATTCAATGTAGGCAAAATGTCAAAACATTCCCTACCTCCAAGGCAAGCTGCAAAGCTGGGAGGTTAACTAATGGCACTATTCCATTCACCCCCTGGTGCAGTGTGTCCAGGGACGGTGCGAGCCATCACAAAAGCACCATGAAGCACTTTGCAATGGCATAGGAGTTTGCTGGGCCAGTGCTGGCCCTTGCGCACTGGCCCAAGGAGCAGCACGCCCCAGACCCTTTAAGATCTGCACTGACTGACGCGAAGGCAGAACGGGAAAGGGGAGGGTGGGGAGGGGGTGTAATGGGTGGGGTGGGAAGATCAGGCCCAGGCGGGAGCAGGATCAGCGAGACTGGTGCGCGCTGCATCCTATCCCCCTTCCCGGGCCTGTTTTTACAACATAGATTTCTCAGACTTGTACCAGTGATTTAGCTTGTGCAGGTCCAAGGAGACTGATTGCCACGGCTGGGGCTTTCCCCAGGGCAAGGGGCTGAATATCCCCTTACCTTGAGGAGACCTCCAGCCTGCTAATGTTCTATTCAGGATGTAGTGCAGCGTGTACTGCAGGGCCTCTGAGAGGATTTTTATCAGGGGGTACAAAGTTTATTTTGGGCCCCTCCTCAAAGGGGGAATGGGCAACACAGAGCAGGGGGAGGGCAGCAATGTCCGGAAAAGTATCTGGAGTCCAGGTCTACCAGGTTTCTCGATGCAGTGTCCAGGTCTACCTACCTGGTAGACCTGCCCTCCTAGTTGGCCCGGTCTCCATCTTTCGCTCTCCATGAGGTCAGCTAAGATCCCAAGAAATTTCTGGGTCCGCTTCTTTGACCCTGGGCCCGGGTACAATTTACCCCCTTTACCCCCCCCTCATGGGCCCTGGAGTGCTGGCCTCGCTGCGTAGAAAGTTAGGTAGGATTGGGCTGTAAGCCCAGAATGGACTGTCACATATGACTTCAGGCTGCAGGCTGCCGCATAAGTCACACATTCCTTAAAAAAACTCATCAGTGAGTGTTTATATTACCATGGCCTTCCTTTTTTAGGATGATGGGACCAAAAGGAATATACAATGTCCAATCTAAGATTAGAATGGCCCTCACATCTTTTCCATTTCAAAAACGTTTCACATGTTAACAACTACCCTTCATATGAGGAAACATAGGCAACAAGGTATTTTTCATATTCAAGTTTGAAATTCTAATTTTACAAAAGGTTTATTTTCTCATCGCTCCGAACTGCACATGTGGGATTATCCCTCTTAAGATTCTAGTTAGATGAAAATGTCAGATCTTGAATTGGAAAGTACTTTCTCCGTATTGGAATGTTCATTGTTATGTGCTTTGAGGATCTATAAGAATTTTTTATGTTTATAATATAGCTTTCTTTATTACCTTATGACAGAATCTGACAGTTATCCTAGGTTCCTATTAAGCAGGTATTATTGCCACAATCTGCCTAAGGTTGTTTGAATTTTATTTTCAAAAATGAAAAAAAAAAGATATTTTAGTTTTAAAAGGTCTCTGAGCTTGTTCCCACATCATCAAAATAGTCAACTGTCTTCAGTCCTATCTACATTCACTGGTAACCCTTACTGAACTCTGTCGAACTTACTTCTGATTGAACATGCAGAGAATTGATGGCCCAATCCTATCTGCAGAGTTACAACTGCGGAACAGAGTTCCGCTGTCATAACAGGCTATATGGCAGCAGATGCAGAACACCACTGGTGGCCATTTTGGAGCTGCTGCCACAAATGGCAGTGGCAGCAGTGGTGGTGGCCCACTGATACAGCTAGCAACCTGCTCCAGAACAGGTAAGCTGGTGCAGGGAGGCAGGTCATGGGTAGGGAGGGGGTGGAACCAGGCATTCCGGGGAAGGAACCAGGGGTGGGGAGGAGGCGGGAGGGGGTAGAACTAACAGCAGCGGTGCAGCAGATCTTATCCCCACTTTCAAAAACCTCCTCACCCCTTTTCCCTCCTCAGACCTATACCAACAAAAAGAGACCCAAAGGCAGCCCTATGGTTTACACAGAGGTAAGAAGAAATATTTTGACTTACGTCCTGTTTGCCTTCAGGTCGCCCCACTACAGAGTGTAGCACATGCCTTTTTGGCATGGCTGCATCCGCACTGGTGGTGGGAGACAGGGTTGGGGCCTGACTTTTATGTCCTATGAAAGGAAGTCAGGTAACTCCTTTACTGATCCTATTCCTATATTTTTCAGTGCTGCCTGACATATAATTAATAACTTGGAAACATTTTCCTATAATAGGTCTGCACACCCCTTTTGCTTTTAAAATTAGACACACAACCCACCTTTCTTTCTATGTGATTGGGGGCAGTTTCATATTTAGGACCCAATCCTATCCAACTTTCCAGCGCCAATGTAGCCGCAATGCAGCCCTGAGGTAAGGGAACAAAATTTATCTTACCTTGAGGAGGCCTCCATGACTGCCCCCCCCCGGAAGGATGCAGTTACATACCCCGCTGGCATGGTTGCATCAGTGGTGGAGAGTTGGACAGGATTGGGCCCTGCAACTCATAGACTGCACATAACCACATCTAATTCGACCCTGTGCTGAACAAATGTGTTTGTCTCTTAATAGCGATCAAATCCATTCTAAACCAAATGTGGATGTTGCATCATCCCACCCTGAGCACCCACACAACTGCACTAGAAAATTATGATTTCTATGTACTCTGAGGGCCTCGGATTGCTTAGCCATTGAAGTGACTAGTGATCATACCATTGAAGTCAGGGTTAAAAACAACAACCAGTCATTAGAGATTAGAAAGCCCTGAAGCAATAGGTGCAAAATAAGATTGGCAGCGCAATTCTGTGTAACCTTGCACCTGTGTAACAGCAGATGCACTGGTGTAAGTGCAATCTACTGTTACACCAGTGCAAGGTTACACAGGATTGTGCTGTGATTCTGTTCCATTGCAAGAATTATAAAGTTACGTTTTTGGAGCATCTTGGCTCAAATTCCATAATGAAATGCAGATTATGAAAATGACTCGAAATTCTCAAATATGTTCTGTTCTTCACCTGCTGATTATTATTATTAAAAGACAACTTCCTCCTCTTTCCCCCATTTGGATCATCTTTAAATAACCCTCTCTTTTTGACCCTTCCAGTATAGGCTAAAACATGCTGGGTTTATCTTTTATTCAAACACCATTTTGGTTTTTATAACTACAACTTTTTCTTCTTCAACCAGGTTATACAACTTCCCAAGAGGAAGCCTTCAGACTACAAAATTGAACATTATATATACGCTGCTCAAAAAAATAAAGGGAACACTGAAATAAGACATCCTAGATCTGAATGAAGTAAATATTCGTATTAATTACTTTGTTCATTACATAGTTGAATGTGCTGACAACAAAATCACACAAAAATTAGCAGTGGAAATCAAATGTAACAACCCCAGGAGGTCTGGATTTGGAGTTACACTCAAAATTAAAGTGGAAAAAACACTACAGGTTGATCCAACGTTGATGTAATGTCCTTAAAACAAGTCAAAATGAGGCTCAGTAGTGTGTGTGGCCTCCACGTGCCTGTATGACCTTCCTACAACGCCTGGGCATCCTCCTGATGAGGTGGTGGATGGTCTCCTGAGGGATCTCCTCCCACACCTGGACTAAAGCATCCCCCAACTCCTGGACAGTCTGTGGTGCAACGTGGCGTTGGTGGATAGAGCGAGACATGATGCCCCAGATGTGCGCAATTGGATTCAGGTCTGGGGAACGGGCGGGCCAGTCCATAGCATCAATGCCTTCATCTTGCAGGAACTGCTGACACACTCCAGCCACATGAGGTCTAGCATTGTCTTGCATTAGGAGGAACCCAGGGCCAACCGCACCAGCATATGGTCTCACAAGGGGTCTGAGGATCTCATCTCGGTACAGAATCGCAGTCAGGCTACCTCTGGCGAGCACATGGAGGACTTTGTGGCCCCCTAAAGAAATGCCACCCCACACCATTACTGACCCACTGCCAAACCGGTCATGCTGGAGGATGTTGCAGGTAGCAGAACGTTCTCCACGGCATCTCCAGACCCTGTCACGTCTGTCACATGTGCTCAGTGTGAACCTGCTTTCATCTGTGAAGAGCACAGGGCGCCAGTGGCGAAGTTGCCAATTTTGGTGTTCTCAGGCAAATGCCAAACGTCCTGCACGGTGTTGGGCTGTAAGCACAACCCCCACCTGTGGACGTCGGGCCCTCATACCACCCTCATGGAGTCTGTTTCTGACCGTTTGAGCAGACACACGCACATTTGTGGCCCGCTGGAGGTCATTTTGCAGGGCACTGGCAGTGCTCCTCCTGTCCCTCCTAGCACAAAGGCGGAGGTAGCGGTCCTCATGCTGAGTTGTTGCCCTCCTACGGCCTCCTCCACATCTCCTGATGTACTGACCTGTCTCCTGGTAGCGCCTCCATGCTCTGGACACTACACTGACAGTCACAACAAACATTCTTGCCACAGCTCGCATTGATGTGCCATCCTGGATGAGCTGCACTACCTGAGCCACTTGTGTGGGTTGTAGACTCCGTCTCAAGCTACCACTAGAGGGAAGCACCACCAGCATTCAAAAGTGACCAAACCATCAGCCAGAAAGCATAGGAACTGAGAAGTGGTCTGTGGTCACCACCTGCAGATCCACTCCTTTTTGGGGGATGTCTTGCTAACTGCCTATGCTTTCCGCCTGTTGTCTATTCCATGTGCACAACAGCTTGTGAAATTGATGTGAAATTGATTGTCAATCAGTGTTGCTACCTAAGTGGACAGTTTGATTTCACAGAAGTGTGATTGACTTGGACTTCAATTGTGTTGTTTCAGTGTTCCCTTTATTTTTTTGAGCAGTGTGTGTGTGTGTGTGTGTGTGTGTGTGTGTGTGTGTGTGTGTGTGTGTGTGTATACATACAGTGGTGCCTCGCAAGACAAAATTAATTCGTTCCGTGAGTCATGTTCTCTTGCGAATAATTTTGTCTTGCGAGTCACCTCCCCTGCCGTGCTATTTACTTTTAAGTATTTACAGTACTCACAGTTCCCAGAGCTCCGCTCTAGTAATGCACACCGTTTCTGAAAGGGAAGGGAAGTTTTATCTCTGCTTTGCCTTTATCTCTGCTGGTGTTAGCTATTTGTCGGGTGATAATCGGTGTGGCCTCGGGCTGTACTGTTTGCAGTCTGCTAACCCTCTTGAATACTTTATTCAAATGGCAAGTGTAGCTGTCGCCTACAGTATCCTCCTGCCGCGGTGCCGGCCAGGCTAAGGGGCGGAGCAGGCACCACTAAATGCACCATTACCTCTCGGCCGTGCAACAGCTGAAGAGGCTTTCCTCGGCGTGAGGGCGGCTCCTGTGTGAGTCAGTAAGAGACTCGAAGCAGGCAGGCAGACAGCCTGTGCCGAGTTGCTGCTGCCGCTTCCGGGCCAAAACGAAGAATGGGTAGGGTCTTAATCAGTACACCTACTAGGATGGGAAGTTTTTCAGGATGGTAGTTTTATCTCTGCTTTGCCTTTATCTCTGCTGGTGTTAGCTATTTGTCGGGTGATAATCGGTGTGGCCTCGGGCTGTACTGTTTGCAGTCTGCTAACCCTCTTGAATACTTT
The DNA here is from genome assembly GCA_026170595.1 of Plestiodon gilberti rubricaudatus. Taxonomy (NCBI): domain Eukaryota; kingdom Metazoa; phylum Chordata; class Lepidosauria; order Squamata; family Scincidae; genus Plestiodon; species Plestiodon gilberti. The sequence goes on from JANXHW010000003.1 coordinate 131,216,954, forward strand.
AACATTTGAATAGATTGTGGCTTTAGGAGCTGAGTGTTCCACAAGACGAAATTGTTTTGCAAGAAAATTTGTCTTGCGAGTCACCAAAAAACTTGCAAAATGCTTTTGTCTTGCAAGTTTTTTGTTGTGCGAGGCATTTGTCTTGTGAGGCATCACTGTATATGATATATATATCACTGTATATGATATATATATCATTACTTTTATCAACAACCCCACAAACATTCTTCATCTTTTTGGAAAGACTTGCTTGGATGAATTTGGCTGACTTGTTTAGTAAACTGGCAGCCCAATCCCCCTGCTAACTGGGCAAGAGTCACTTTTTCAATGGGTGCTCCTCTTATATTTAGCAGTGGGAGAGTAACTGCCTCCCCCTTTCACCCCAGCACAGTGTCTTTTCTCGTGGCTGTTGCTGGTGGTCTTCTGCATCTTTTTTAGATTGTGAGCCCTTTGGGGACAGGGAGCCACTTAATCGTTTGATTTTGTCTGTAAACCGCTTTGTGAACTTTTTGTTGACAAGTGGTATATAAATACTGTTGTTGTTGTTGTTGTTGTTGTTGTTGTTGTTAATAATAATAATAATTCTCAGAGGGGGCCTGTGGGGGACCCCGGCAGGGGTGTCGCCAGGGCCTGTTCCGCCCCAAAGGGCTCTCCTCCCGAGGGGTCGACCTCCAGCCCGGCCGTTCAGTGAGGGCTCGAGGAGCTCTTAGGCAAGGCCTCAGATCTGGCGCGGGATGAGGGGGTTAACTGCACCCCGGTCCTCTATCCCTGGCTGGCTGATCCACTCCAGTCTGGGCTGTCGCTCCTGAGTACCAGCCAGTCCGACAGCCTCCTCCTCACTGGCCTGCTTGTGCTCCTTATATACAGATATACTCGCCTGGTCCCGCCCCCTTGAGTCCTTCCCCCACGCCTGCAACCAATCCCACCAGCCCCTCTGCTTGACTAACAGGCAGTCTGTTCTAGCTGCTTGTCTGACGTCACTGTCTTTGGGAGTCTCCTCCGCGCTGCCTTGCTCCCGTCCGGCGGGCGTGGCTGCGATGTCTTGGTGAGTAGCCTGGCCTGACGTGGCTTCAGGCCGCCCTCCAGAGGGGGGCCTGGGGCGGCTGGATCCCCTTTCCCCCGCGTTGCCCCTGCCTGCTCTGCCCCGTTCCGGGTGGTCGCAGAGGACGCGCTGTGGGAGAGGAGCCGAGTGTCTTGTCGGCTCCTCAACCACGAGGCCTCCTCCTCCGAGAGGCTCGCTGCTCGCTGTTGGCGTCCTCCCACAGGGTTTTCCCCGCCGAGGGTTTTGCCGCCCGGCGGGCTTTCATGAAGTCCGGATGTGGGGGACCCTCTGTTGAGGGGACTTTCGGCTGGCCGCCCCATGTCCGCGGGGCTCCGCCTGCTCGGCGGTTGCCCATATCCGGACAATAATAATCCTTTGTAACTCTTTCACAGGTGTAACAGTAGATCCCCCGGTGTAAGAGCACTTATGCTAGTGTAACTTGCCATACACTGATGGACGCAGGTCGGACACCGGCATAACCCCCCTCGGATGCCTCACATGTGCAGTTCGGCACAGAACGGACACCGGTGCAACTCTGCCAGTGCAGGGGGCATTCTGAGGGCATTCAGACACCCCCAGAATGCCCCCTGCGCCAGCAGAGTTGAGCTGGCATCTGTTCTGCGTCGAAGCTGCACATGTATGGTGTCCGAGGGGGGTTACGCTGGTGTCCGACCTGCCTCCATCAGTATATGGCAAGTTACACTGTCCTCTTTCACCGGGGGATCTACTCTTACATCGGTGAAAGAGTTACACAGGATTGCGCCCTAAATGCTTGTTTAGTATTTGGCCATTGGTTTTTTTTTTTTTAATTTCTGTTTTGCTTTTTCATTATAAGGGATCTGTATATTGTTTAATTACTTATCAAAGTTATAATTTTTTTGTTAAAAAGTTAAACCTGATTTTTTAAAATATATTTCTCTTTTTTGGATAGGGTAGATTTTTTTCTTCTACCCACTGCACTTTGTTTTTTATTTCACTTTTCAAAACCCTACCTTCTGGTAAAAGCTAAAATCCCCAAATTATGTTTTCTAAATAAGTCCTGTTCCCTCAACCTCTAACATGCATTAATTGAGTTTGTCATGGGATGGAAACTATTTTGCTTTTTAGCTGCATCAGGATCCAGTTTTCAAAATGTTACAATTCAGAAAGGAGATGGGAAGGAAAAATAACTTCACTAAATTATCTTTAAAAAACAGCACATAAGGCAAAAAATAAAAAAATAAAAATCACACTACAGTTCCTCCAGCATTGCTAACTTCAAACAGTCTGCTAGTCATATTGATGCTTCTTAGGTTAAGAACGGTTTGCTGATTTGTGCAAAACTAAAATAAAAATATTTTAAAAACAGCTCTGGGTCATATATTTTTTACCGTTATGTGTTCTACCCTCAGGTTTGAATGACATTGTCAATGTTAAATTAAAAGCAAAACAAGAAAACAATTTATTCTCATATCAATTATACATTGTAGCCATAAACTAATTTTATCCCATACTGCTTCACTTGTAAGGATGTCACTGACTGATTACACATCATATAAAACTTTACTCCATCTTCTGCTAAATCATAAAATGTTTCCAAGTTTCCAAAGTCCAAGTCTAAATCTGAAGTATACATTAAGATTTATTCTGCAAATATGTGTAAAGCTCAAGAAAGTTTTCCCATACCTATTGAGGCGAGAGAGGGCGGGAAGGATCTAAGAGAATGATGCATGAGAAAGACATGCTGAATTTAGTTCCAATTCAATCATGTTACAAGTAGTTTGAACTTGGATAGAATCTCTGCTCCAGTCATGTTGGTCCTATACTTCTTAATTCTGCAGAGGGAGGAGAAAGAGATGGTTGGCTGAATGACTGACAGTAGAGACTCTCAACCCAGTTGTCCAGCTCTGGTTGGAATACACAGGTTCTGATGCACACACACAATGAGCTCCAATTGATTGATGGCATGGCCCTTCCTTTGCCCATACAAACTATTTCTTGGCCTTTAAAGACTCCTTGTTAGGACAGATTTCCATTGTGTACAAAAGAACATGGAGTGGTTTGGGATCACTACTAGATTGGTAACCACGACCTAATCCCACAGAAATAATCACAGAACCAACATAATCTTGTACTGGACTATACCCCTTCAGTGTGCAGGTAAAAGATTGATGGATGGATGGATTGACTGACTGATTGATTGAATGGACTCCTGCACATATAGAACTAGTATGTGGAAATCTACAATAACGGCTATCAAAACAAAAATCAATACAGTAATCTGTTATGCTGGCTGCTGCAACCTGCACAGGATTGGGCTGCCCATCACTCACATTTTCATCATCTCCCTTATTTTGCATATTTTGTTCTGCTTGTGTTAGTCATGGGGAGGCTCAAAGAACTATACAGAGTACTGAAGCCTGGCTCTCTTCCAGTACCTTACTCAGCAACTTCCATCTGAAGCCCCACACATCTTCAAACATAATACTGCACTATAGGTATACATTTGCCCTTAGGAAGGAAGGAATCTGGCAAGCTGAATTCTGCAAGCTGAATTCTGCAAGCTGAATTCTGGTGATCCCACAGAATCACAACATAGAACTAGGGAGAAGGATTGCCTGTCTGTAATGATACAGACACAACAGAGTAGCTTGGCTCAGAATAACACTTAGCATTTATATTGTGCTTTCAGATGTCACTTCAGTCAATATAGCAACACAAAACCTCCCACCCAAAGATAGAGTCATGCAAATGACACTGGCCCAGCTAGCAAGTCTGGACAAGACTGAGCCCTGCATCTAGGCCCTGGGATTTGTGAGTGTTCAGTGGCATGGGCCAGTGGAAGAGGAAAAGGTTTTGTCAGTGAGGCATAACACTTTTTTTTTTGTACTGCACCCCTAATTTGAATGGCATACTGCCAGTGTCTATATGAGCAATAGCCCTAAGGAGGAGACCAAAAATTGCTGGAAAATAACCTGAAACCCTCCAGTGTTATTTGTGAGGATGGTGTCTAAGATCTTGCTTCCGACTGTGCCTGGTAATAGAAACTTCAAAGTAAAATGCAATATCTTTATAATGAGCAATTACTCTCTAAAATATCTATGGGGAAGGTTTCTTACTAACCTCAGGCAGTGGTTACTTTGCCTAGTCCCTGAAGCGCAATGTTGGATATATCCAAGTCTCCTTCTCCAATGATTACAGTTAATTTAAAAGCCAATGACATGTACAAAGATGTTTCATATAACCTACTCAGTGCTGTGTTAGAAATGTGACATATTCAAATTTATCTCATCCTTGGATATTGTCTCTTCAGTGCATCAAATAAAACAGGTTGTTATGTTCCTGGGGAAGTCCTGAAGTTGATCATGCACAGATCTTTTAGTGTCTATATCCTGAATTATATAGCTATTCCTACAGTTACATCTTGTCAATTTAATTACTTCACTTGCAACTTTGCAGGCTCCCTTGAAAATAAAGGATGCCACAAATCAATCTACCCTATAAATCTGGAATGACACCTATGTGACAATAGTGACCCCTTGACCCATAGTCTGCCTCAGGTAACCCAATCCTGTGTAAGATACAGCGGCCAGCCTAAAGGGCCGGCCGCCATATCCTATCCAGGTCCTGGGCTGCCCCAGGGCAGCCCGTGTGCACTTCAAGGAAAGGGGACGATTGTTCCCTTCCCTCGGTGCAAGCAGCCTGAAGCCCTATGGGCCTACTTGAATGTATGTCAGCTCTGGAGCTGACGTACATTCGAGGCCTCCGTGTCAGGCCGCACCGGGTTGGGAGAGAGTTTTGTGCACCTTCATTTGCGCAATCAGTGCACCTTAATTTGGTCTCAGTCATCTTTTTATCACCAAGTTACATAGATGTGCCATTAGGATCCCTGCACATGATTGCTTTCCCTCTCCTGTGTGCATGCTACATGTGTTTTAAAAAGCACTTTCAGTAATAAAGGGAGTTTAAAACCTTGAGTGTCCTTAGGAAGAAGGACCTTAGGAAAAAGATTCTTGGTTAGATACCTTAATTCAGGGGTTCTCAACCTGTGGTACAGATACCCCTAGGGCAGTGTTTCCCAAACTTTTTCAACCTGCGGCTCCCTTGACCATTGGTTCCCCATTATATTATATTGATGCCTGCCAATTGGCATTGCACAGTTTTCCAAGAGGATTCCGTGGCACTCCGTGGCTCCCCTGGCTGTGCCTCCCCTGGAAGCCGCGCTACCCATGTTTGGGAACCACTGCCCTAGAGGTACACGGACCTCTTTCTGGGGGTGTGCCAAGCCCTGCCCCTTATCTGCCCCATCAGCAGCTAATTAAGTGTTCATTAACATGGATTTTAAATTGTAATTATTTTTGGAGCCCTTCTGTCTCTCTGATTTTGGTTTTGGGCTTATTTTTGTACTTTGGAAAATGTACTTTGGTGGGGTGAGGGAGGGAGGAGCTGATTTTGGGAAGTGTGACTTGAAGGAAAAAAAGAGATCCTTGCATGTGTGTCTCTCTCCCTCTCTCTCTCTTTCTCACACACACAGAGTTTAATAAGACATTTTTTCACATTTAAAATTATTTTAGTACTTTTTAATGTAATGATTAATTACCTAATTAATTAATTGATTAATCCAATTAATTAGCAGGGGGGTACTTCAGAAAATTTGGACCATGATAGGGGATACCCAGGCCTCCAAAGGTTGATAACCCCTGCCTTAATTGACAGGCTGGTTTTATATGCAGGAGTATTTTATCATGGAAGTGTATTGAAACATTCACAGTGCAATCCTATTTATGTTTCCTCAGAAGAAAGTCCCATTGTGTTCAATGGAATTTACTCTGAGGAAAGTGTGTATTGCAGCCTCAACCCTGTACCAACAGCTTGAAATATTGCAGCCTAGCAGCAGACCTATCCCATCTCAGCCATGAAGGTTCAACATAAATAACATGATGAGTTTATGTCATGCTACGGACCTGTGCAGCTTTGAATCAACACCACCAGTTTGATGGCATTTTTCTTCCCCTAAGAACCAAGGACTTTATTATATCTTAGAATTGGTAGGGCTAGCTTGTTAGCCTGGCATCCAAACCTTTGTGAAATCCCCTGTATCATAATGATCAGAGAAGTAGTTCCAGATTACTACAGTGTCACTGTGTAAACACCTGTGCCTTAATGAGCAGATGTGAAGGACAGACCTCAGTAAAAGAACTGCCTTCCCAGGTCAGCGTTTTAAGATTTGCTCATCTGAAATTGGCCCTGTCTGACGGTTACTATGAAACATGAGAAAATAATGATCTGGGTCCATTTTCAGATGAAGCATTTGCCCTGTGCAAGGTGAACGAGGCCACAGCTGTGGTGGGTAAAGCACTCTCCTCAGCTCCATTGTATTTTGCAGTTACATCGCTAGAGGAAAATGAAATGAGGCAGACAGTACCCGTAAAAGACAAGGCACAAAGATCATGTCTTCATGACCAACTGTGGGAACGTTCGGAGCAAGCAGTTACACATTTATTTATTTTTTTACTATATAGAGGAGAACATATGACACCCTTGTGCAGTGACAATCGAGTGGACAGGCAAATGAATACTGAAGGATGGCCAGGGCTGCAGAGGCGAAACAAGGGTGGAGCGAAGGCAAGTAGTTTTGCAAGACTCCGTTACACTGGAGTCAGCTGCCCCTCCCCCTTGCTGTTGGAGCCATTCTGGCAGCAAAGGGGAGTGTCCTGTGTGTTGCCTTTGCTACCAGAATGGCTCCAACAGCAAGGGGGAGGGGCTGCTGACTCTAGTGTAATGGAGTCTTGCAGAACTACTTGCTTTCGCTCCATCCTTGTTTCGCCTCTGCAGGGCTGACTTAACTCTTTTGCTACTCAAAGAAACTTCAAATGTCCTCTCTCTCTCTCTCTCTCTCTCTCTCTCTCTCTCTCTCTCTCTCTCTCTCAGGTAGCGTAACAATAGCAAATAAAATAGCACCAAAAGCAAAAAAACAAGAGTACCCCTGTCCCCTCGTAATCATTTCGTGCCAGAGGGGCTGTGGTGGGACTTCCAGCTGCCTAGAAGATGACCAAGGAAAATCAAGAGTTGTGAGGTGACTCAATTTTCTGAACTCCACGTGAGAACGCAAAGGGACACAAAACCAGGCCACACCCTGCGATCTGGCACACCCTGGCACCAAGCTTCACTTCTTAATTTATTTAGAAAATAATGCAGCCCCTTCCCAGTTTGTTTGTCCCTAGAAGTCACTGGTACAAAGGAGAGGAGGAACAAAGGAGGGGCAAAATGGAGGGAAGAGAGAAAGGAGGCAAAAGATTTAACTTTCTGTAAATAAACAATCTCTCGGTGTCGAGGACTTGCCCTGTTGTTTCCTTTTTATTAGGAACAAAATACAAAAATTACCATTTCACGAATATATAGCCTTGAAAGCAGCTTTAAAAAATCTACATTTTAAAATATAGTAAATTCAACATCATCATCAACAACAATAATCCTGTAGAGCTAAGACCAGGAGCACAAAGTAAAATCAGACTGCTAGATGCGGCACCATGCCAGATTGGCTTAGAAATTAAAGCTTTTCCCAGAATAAATTGGAAGTTGTTTTCCAATTCAACTGCAAAACTCAACTTGTTTTCTGAGCCAGACCTAATTTGAAAGTCACCCCACTTGAAGGACTGTGCTAACTAAGCAAGGGGAATGATGGAGGGGGATTCGGCTCAGACTCCCAGAGCGCAATCCTGCAGATCGCGCCGGCGACGGAACAGAAGCACGTTCGCGACTGTTCTGGAGCAAGGGAGGGTGACACAGAGGCCGGCCTCCCTTGCTCTGTCACCAGAAAGCCCGAGCGGCCGCCAGAGAAGGCAGTTAAGGATCCGGCGGGCACGGTCCGGCGGGCGAGGGAGGGGGACATTGTTGTAGCCGGCCCGGGAGGGGACAGGGGATGGCCTCGGCCATATCCCCATCCCCGCCAGGCCGGCTAGGCCATTACACGGCCTCCTCTACTTCCGCCAGCTATTTAGCTGGCAGAAATCCAAGGAGGCTGATCAGGCTGGCCTGGATTTACACCTGGGGAAGGGGATGAACGTAGACCTCCAGCCCAGCAGCAGAATGGATTGCGCTGCCAGTCTCTGCCTCTCATGCAAATCCCCTTCCCAGTTCAGCCAAAGATGCTGGGAGAAGGTTCTAAGCAAACTGGCTGGATGGCTGGCTGGCTGGGGGTGGGGGAAGGAAAATAGGAACCCCCACACACACACACACAGTGCCTAATAATGGCCCAGTTTCTGCATTCAGCAGAATCATTTGTTCATTTTCCTGGACTGGTCAATGTCCAGCTGAAGGTAGGTGAACATACGTTTGAACAATCCCTCCCAAAGAAATCCATTTCACATACAAAACCAGCCTGTCTTGGAGATTTCAGTCTCTCTCTGCCATGCTATTTTTTTGGTAATGTTGATGGAGACTGTATCATGCCTAATTATACAGCACACTGACCAACGTGGTATAGTCCAAGAGAAGCATTGCCATTTGATTTTGTTGAGTGGCCCTTCCATCCAATTAGTTGAGGTGGTTTGGCTTACTTAAAGAAAATGTTAATTATCAGCTTCCCCACCCTCAGTTTTGGTCCCAGTTCACTGACTGTTGCTGAGAACTCATTACATACAATAAAGGAATCCCATCAAAGGCCTGAGAATTTCATTTCTGCACTTCAGAGTCTTCGTTCACTTTGAAAAGTAGCTGCTTGCTTCCCACAGATTCAAAACTAATACGGACTTTTAATGCTTATCTAAGGGACTGATCCAAAGGCAAAGTAAAATTCATCGTGTAGTCTGCACTGAGGGGAGCAATAAAGAGAAATGAACTGGGCTTGTCAGTCACATTATACAGCAATAACACGTTAAAATGAGACAGCTGCAGAGCTTGTCCACAGCTGTTGCCATTTGAATTGTGTGTGTAGCATCCATTTTCTCCAACGGTCAGAACTCCAGAGCAGGTTGATCAAAATTACACTGGTGAAGACAGATTACATTCCTTGAGCTCTTCACCTTCTTATCACATGGCTGAAGCTTAACTTGGGGAAAAATATCTACACATCACATCACTCAAAATTGCCCAGAAATCCACAACTGCCTTTGATTTGACTAGTGGGAACTGAGAGATAAATGCTGCCTGGAAGACTGTGAAAAAGAGAAATGACTCAGAGCGACTCAACATGCTTTGCACACAATGAGGAGGTCAAATTCTGGGCACCACACTTGTAATTTAAAGTGGTACAACCAACAATTCTACCAACATTTCTATGCAAGAACTAGACATTACCTAGCTAGACTTACCATATGTCCTGGAATGGACGGGACCCTCCCGGATTTAGGGCTTGGGTCCCGGATTGCCACCACTGTCACCCCCATTTTAGCTAAGGATTATTGCCGCGCACAAGCGAACCAGCAGGCCTTCCAATGAAGGGCTTCCAGGCTGAGCCGTGCGCATGCAAACAAGCGGTATGCATGCAAACAAGTGGCTGTTTGCGCGCATGCAAACAAGCGGCTCGCAAAGCGGCACGCAGACAAAAGTGTGTGTGTGTAACAGAAGTGTCTCCCATTCTTAGCTTAAATGTTTAGTGCCAAACAGGAAGTTTGTTAGATTAGAAAAAAGAGAAGAAAAAAACAATTAGAAAAAAAAACTAGAAAAAAATCAAAAGCATGCATATAGTGGTATAGGAAAATGGCTATGCTAATATCTCACTTTATATTGTAGAGTTCGTACAACTCCTCTGATGAGACTGAAAATTTAGCAAAGAGCAATTGCTATTATTAGGGCCAGATTAGCGTAAACAATTTCTAGGATGTATTCAACAGACCAGTGGCATATAAAGTCCCATATAAGGTTACTCCAGTATGATTTCTCTCGCTGCCTCTTCTGAATCTTCCCATCTCTCCGACTCCATGTCTTCCCTTGGATTTCCAATGCTGACATTCCGAGAGTCAATGCTGAATGTCAACACTTCCTTATTACAGAATTTCTCAACAGGCCAAAAAACCTGAAGCCAGCTTTCTCTTACACATAATTTTAATCATATCCAACTCTTATGATTTATTGAGGGATGACAACATATTAAATCAGGTTAGGTGGATGCTCTGACATTTTATAGATGAAAATAGCCCTACTCTACAGCAAAGATGATGGTGATTCGGGCTGCCCTTCCCCCTTGCTGAAGGTTTTCTCTGCCTGATGTACCTTAAACTGGCACTTACTGGTACATTTTAAGAGTATTTCCTTGAATGTTTAATATCACAATGGAACTGGTTGCACATGAAGAGCAGTGGTGACAACTATCTGGCCAACCAGTTTTTGAGGGGAGGAAGGGATAGAGGGGAAGCAGCGCACCTATGTATGCATTTGCATGAGGGTTGCCAGGTTGCAATAATTGTCCCTGTTTCTCCAGGTATTTTTTTTTTACTTTTTTCTCAGATGAATGGGTGATAAACGTTAATGTCAGACCATGTTGGGTCTTCTACTGGGCTCTGTTCCTTTATCACTGAGGTCTATTCCTTTACCGCTGCTTTACTACCCTGTTACCAGATTTCTCTCCTGTTTTTTAAGGGTTGTCGGTTTTGTGATATCACCAGGTCCTGCCTTATGGCATCATCCACCACAGATAGTGCATATCCGGGGACATATGCAATCTGGCAAACTTAATTCACATGCACGCCCACTGGGATCAATGTGTGTCTTCACTCGATTGAGAGATTAAACGTCTAGCTCTCCAACCCCTCCCCCAGGCCAAATATTAGGATAATATAGGACAGAGGTTTCCAACCTGTGGTACGTGTACCACCAGTGGTACTTTGTGTGACCGAAAGTGATACACAGCGGGCTGGTCCTTATCTTCTTCTCCAATCAGCAGCACATTTTCTGACAGGGTGACCAGAGGATGTGTGTGTGACAAAATGCATGAGTTTTAGCAGTAGCTTTTCCCAAAAAAGGGCTTGCAGGACTGAACCTCTTCAGACACATTTTGCCTTGTGCTTGCTTTCCGCAGTGCAGAAAGCAGCAATCATGATTGGTCTTTCTCTTTCATTTGACTTTTAAGTGCAGTAACTGCCCACTAATTAGCCAATCAATGTAGCATGCCTACTGATTTATATGTAATGTTTGCAAGCTGTAATAGTTTATTCTTTGGTTCACTTATTATCAAATTTAAATCTGATTACCGACATACACTCTTGTCCACTAATTTATTCAGACTTCCACGCGCTTTATGATTTCACATTATTCTTTATAGTGTAATGGATTTTGAAGAAGCCAGTGATGTAATGTTGCATGTTAGAAAGAAAATCACTAAAGTTTAGGCTTACCAGATCTCCAACCGGGACAGAGTGCTAGGCCTTTAGGAGAAGGAATGTGGGCAGGTGTAGCTTGTTAAGTTCTAGAGCACAATCCTAGGCATGTCTACTCAGAAGCAAGTCCCATTGTGTTCAGTGGGGCTTGCTTCTGTGTAGACATGCCTAGGATTGTGCTCTAAGGTTTAACAAGGTGCACCTGCCCACATTCCTTCTCCTAAAGGTCTAACACTCTGTCCCGGTTGGAGATCTGGTAAGCCTACTAAAGTTCTTATACCCAGGCTAGGCCTACACAACATGGATCCCACAATGTTGAATACACACATGTTGTGTTCAGTCAAGTGCATGACAAGCTGCCCATTTTGCAGTCTCAGGCAGGCAACAAAAATAATACCCAGCATTTCTGTAGTGCTTTCTGAGTGTGTCAAATACTCCACTGGCATTATCTCCCTGGAAGCCTCACAACAACACTGTAAGATGAATATTATTGTCCTCATAATATAGACTCTCAGGAAAATTAACAGAAATCATTTGTCTTTCTTTGACTGCATGGGCTGCTCATTTGATTGGTGATCAACAAGGAAGTTAATTCTTAAGCAGTGCTCAGATTATGAGTGGAAAGGTAGTGGGGTCCTCCATGAAATGATTTCTCCCAATTTTAATAAAATCTTGTCCACCTCAGAATTTGTTAAAAGGAGGCATCATTAGGGTTACCATATTTTCCTGATTCAAAACCGGGACACCCCCCTGAATAATTAATTGTTTCTTTGATTGATTGATTGATTTTTTATTTGTGGGTGCAAAGCCGCCCAAATGGTGCCCCAAAATGTTATTTATTTATTTGCCATGAGAATGGCAATTTTGTCACCGCTGCCACTTGCCTGTCCTGTCGCCACCATTGCCACCGTAGTAACCGCGATTGCCGCCACTGCCCCCTGCCGCCACTCTGGACCCTGACCGGCTGCATCTGGGCTGGCCAGGACTCCTGCCCCCTCAGAAACCACCACCGGCAAGTCTCTGTTTTTCTGGGATGAATGGTAAGCCAAGGCATCATGAAAAGGGGGCTAGTCTCTCCCCCCCCCTGTTTGAAGTACTGCTGTTAAGATTATTTAACTACACTTACTTTGGGGCATGCAAATTAATTATTTTCCTGTGTAAGGAATTTATGATTGGAAGGTACCTGTTTGATTAGGCATTAGATAGGAGAAGCAATCTACTTTTGAATGCCATTCATATTTATTCAATGAAATTGAAACTACATCCTCCATATGTTTTCTCCCTTCTTACATATAACCCAAGAGTCATGCTGGAAATGATAGTGGATTAAGCTAGTACAGTTTTAAATGCTGTATTTAACCTCTAAATGCCAAGCGATCTCTTAAATCTGAATATTCTGTATCTTGCTTTATGCCTCTTATTTCAGCAATTGCTTTTGGAGGCACGTGTAGGGTTACCCACACCTAATTTCCTGAATTATCAGTCACTGGTTCCACATATGCAAAGTGTAATCAAAGTACGATCCTTGTTTTAGTAAAACCAGGATAGATGTTGGATTCTCCCATCAGCTCTACACTTGATGAAGAGCTCATATACAGACATATTAATTTGATTAGAACCAGCTGAAAAGCCATATGGTTGAAACATCAGCTCAGAAACTGAATAATTGGTCCATAGATACCAATAACTTGCAAGCTATATTGAAAGATCCAGCATAATCTCAAAATTTAAAGCTCTTTGTCATGTGATAATTTCCCTAGAGAGCTCCCTGGAATTCTAACATTAGTGCACATCATTGATGAAATGATTCTTGTTGACATTTCTTCCATCAGACACTTCTCATTAAAAGTGAAGGCAGAGCAAAGAGGAAAAGCCTAAAACATTTTTTTTTCATTGACTGTAACTATTCTATTCAGAATGCATCATTTGCATATATAAACTAATGTTATTGTGTGCAAATCTGTTTTTTTTGTGTGGGGGGGTTGTTTTGTTTTTGCTTTATTTAATATGAAGGACAATAGAAAATCTTGATGCAACTTGCCAAATGTGTATTGGTTCTAAACACTTCATAATGTTTCAGGCTTTATGCCATGAAATAAAAAGAGAATCATTCATTTTTTTGTCCCATATGCCTGATTAATCTCCCCTACTGGTACTGCTCTCATGAGGTATGATTTCATCGAACAAGGAGCCATACAACCATCAGGATCAGGATCAGGATCAGGATCATGGAGCAGCATGCTTGACCAAGTTCCTTATTTGTCACAATATTCCTTGAGTTGCAGCGCAACCCTGAGTTAAGATCTGCGGGCAGCCCCAGGGTTGCCCAGTGGATCCTATCCCCGTTCCAGGCTGATCGTGATCTGCCTGGAGGTCTACTTGGGGAAAGGGAGTGTTTATCCCCTTCCCCCCAGTGTAGCATGGGGAGGCCCCAATGGGCTCAGATTTCCGCCAGCTATTTGGCTGGTATAAGCCCAAGGAGGCCAAAAAAAGGCCACACTAGCCCAGAACGGGACAGGGATATGGCGGCCTCCATCCCAGCCCCCTCCCAGGCCAGCTCAGCCAACCGCTGGCCTCCCTCACCACCCGGATCACCCCCATGCCCACCGGTGCTTCCCTTATCTTCTCCGGCGGCCGGAGGGATGATCCGGCGCCGGAGTGAGGGCTGCCGGCCTCTGCGCCAGCGACCCTTACTCACGACTCGTCACAAACGTGCTTTGCAGCATGTTTGCGATGGCTTAGAGTGGCGAAGCGCGCGCTCTGTCTCTCTAAGTTTACGGTGGATTGCACTGTTGATTCAAGGAGGTAATTCCTTGTTACTCATGATATGGCGGCCATTTCCTTTTCGCCATGGAACAGAAGATTGATTTCTGCGAGGGCTCTGCAAAAACTGTGTTGGACAATGCTGTTATCACTTACCCCAACTACTCTAGATTTTCTTTGTCCTCCTTTCCACAGTGACGTTTCTGAGGTAGGGGAAGAGCTGTAAGTCGCGCCGCGTTCTAGTACCATGTGTATGAACGGGAATGAGGAGGCGCAGCCCCCTCGCCGTCGGAACCATTCTGCGGGGTGAAGGCAACGGGGAGGGAGTCTCCTCCCCATCGCCTTCACCACGCGGAATGGTTCCGACGGTGAGGGGGTGGCGCCTCCTTGTTCCCGTTCATACACATGGTACTAGGATGCGGCACGACTTACAGCTCCGCCCCTACCTCAGAAACGCCGCTGCCTTTCCATGTCCTATTCTGATTAAAACAGTACTCAGAGTAGGGTTTTTTTGTGTGCAAAATACATGCATATTACCATTCTCTGCTCTGTTACTGCAATCCTCCTTTATGACTGGCACCTGATTGTGTATTACAATAACAAGACTTATTTCTTAGTTTATTTTGTCTCGGTTTATTTATTTATAATCTGTTTTATTTATTTAACAGGGTTCTGTTATGTGTTATTTGTCTATTTTATTTTCCAAAAAGGATACTTACTTACTAACAAGGATTATTAGCAGCAGCAATAATGGGGTTGGCCATCACAACCATAGTGACAACAGTGAAGTATAAAAATGCAAGTGATGGGGCTGTGATGCTGTGTGGTCAAATGCTGTACTCCTTGCTGGTCTGAGCGGAACTGCAGCATTTCCCCGGCTGCCCACTTCACAGCTCCAAGAGCAGCCAATGACTGAAGCGTCTTGGGAACAACCCAAGTGGTATGAGAACATGCAGGTCAGCACTTCTGTAGCTATGGTAACAAGGAAACTTGACCTTATGGGGGAGGAATATGAGATGAGGTGATACCAGTGATGAGTCAGGCAAGCAGAAGGCTGAGGGCTCTAGGAAGCCTCCTGAATGAATCAAGGAGGGCTGGATAACCCAAGATGACTTTTTCCACTCCCTTGGCCTTGGGATGAGGGTTAACCCCCTTCCTTCCCAGGAAAGGAGGTTCTGTGAGGCACCAGCAGACTGAAACATGGGTTGACTGACTCATCTCTTTAATTTCTTCCCCTGAAGGGGAAGGTTGAGAACAGGAAGAAGATAGAGGATCAAGTCCTGGCCAAAGTGCTTGGACACCACAAATGCCAGTATAAGTACAATGTGGTCACATCTGTTGGCCGAATAATCAGCTGGTTGACGAAGGCAAACCTGGAAGTGACCGCCTCAGTGATTTGAACGGGTTTAAGTGTGTCTAACTCTATGCTAAATTATACCCAGAGATTTAAAATGGTGTATTTCAGAATCTGACAACAATGAGACCCAATAGCTCTTGAAAGAGATGTCGGAGTGAGGGTTGATGGTGAATTAGACATGATCTTATCAATATGCGTCAAAGAGGAAAGTGGCAACGGTCACTTTCATCTGACAATGCAGATCTGTTGCATTGTTAACAGATCAAGGTATGCCTTTCTATATATGGATAATATGTGACCTCAGGTGGAATACTTGGTTCTTTTGTCTTTCTCTCCCAATTATATATCAATGGATTGGAAATGTTCTGGGAAGCTTGAAGTTTAAATCTAAGCTAGTCCACATATAATAAATGTGGAAAAGGAAATTAGACTCTCATAAAAATGAGAGTCATATATATATATAATGTGCTTTGAGTTATATATATTATGCTTTATATATATTATGTGCTTTAAGAGATGATAGATAGATAGATAGATAGATAGATAGATAGATAGATAGATAGATAGATAGATAGATAGATAGATAGATAGATAGATAGATAGATAGATAGATAGATAAAAACTTAAAACACATAATATATATATATAAAGAATAATTTCCCATGGTCTTCCACTTCAGCTTCCACTTACATTTAGTGTAGGATTGTTAATATGAAATATACCATTATTTTTTTCTTTCTGGAATCAAACATGTAGGACAGAATTTGCCCCCATGCACTTTGCTCCTTTCTGTGTCCCCCTTTTTTTCTGCTGTTGCCACTATTAAGCATACAGTTGTATGAAACAGACTCCAACCCCAGTTAGTTTTGCTCTAAGAAACGGGCAGCCCAATCCTATCCCACACCAGTCCATAGCATGTAGCACCGCTGACGGAGCACGTGCTGCATGCTGTGGTGGGGTGGCGACAGAAGCGTTGTGAGGGTAGGGGCATGGGGGGCATGGGCCCCAAGGCGTTGGACTTGCCTGGATGACGTGGTCCGCTCGTTAGTCGGTGCTTCTGCCATCCTCGCTGAGCGGGGGATGGGCCCTCCCTCCTGCCCTGGTGCCGTTCAGCCCTGAAATAGTAAGGAAAACGGTGCGGGGGGCGTGGTTGGAGGAGCGTGATGTCACTCCCGGCATCACGTGGGGTGTAGCGTCAGCGCCCCCCCACATGGGGGCGCAGCTTCGTCTCTGGGTGGTAACCAGATGGCCTGGTGAGGTAAGTAAAGATATTTTATACTTACCTCTCCGTAGGCCACCTGGTTGTCAATTTGTCTACTTGGTCCCATGCCAGCTATTTTGCTGGCGTAAGGAGATGAGAGTCAGGGGGCGGGCCCTGGCCAGGAGGCATCTGGTGGGGCCACTGTGTGATACAGGAAGCTGGACTAGATGGGCCTTTGGCTTGATCCAGCAGGGCTCTTCTTATGTTCTTATGTTCTTAGGATAGGATCTTGTGCAGAAATGTTGGGTGCCCTCCCGGCGCCTGGCGCATGGGGGCGGGGCCTGCATCGCGTCATCTCGACGCACCCCCTGCCCATTTTCTGCTCATTTCGGAGTGTAACGGGCTCCAGGGAGGGCGGGCAGGCCGACACAACGCGGTGCTTCGCGTCGGTGACTGCCCCGCCCGCCCGAGCGCCTGGCGCTTCTGCTCCACACGCTCCGCTGCTGAGCGCCTGGTTCAAGTGAACCACGCGCTCCACCGTTGTTACATCTCTGATCTTGTGCATGCTGCTGCCAGTGAGATCCAGGCCTGTCCCACCCTAAATTGCCCACAACTCACCTCTGCCGTCACCTTACCTGCACTGGTGTGGCCTGGTTGGGCTGCTGGCGGGAACACAGAGCCTCCAGCAGTTTCCGCCAGCATCTCCAGAGTGCTCAACGGCAGTGTGTCTTTCACGCCACCTTAACTGTACTTACAGCAGTGGATCACAATATCTGCTGCCATCGGACCAGGATAAGATTGGGCCGTAACATGGTTAGTGTTCTGGAATCCATCATTTCAAAACTCTCTCACAGCTATAAGGAAAATCAGTATAAAAAGGATGCAAGCTAGATTTTCCAATCTGGATGTTAACCATTTTACGCATATCAGGCTTCTGTAGTTCTACAGTGCTGACTCATTCATTCAAGTAACATAGCTACCCAAAGTAGACTTTGTAGAACTTCGCCCTGCCCTTTACCCTGGCATTTTAAACTAAAAAATGATTTGAAATCAAGCAGGATAACCTTTGTTCTGACTACCAGAGTGAGTTAAGTCTGGAGACTGTAGAAGCCTAGGCCTGTAAGCATATCCAACCAACAATGAGTTCATTCCTCCCTGGGTGTTTTTCTTCTCCCTTTTTGTATGAAACCTTTCTTGCTGCCATTTTACTCATGCAATTTACTATGGGCAGTTATTAAAAGTTGCCCTCTGCTTTGCGAGATAGAGCCCTGTGACATAACCCTGTCTTTCAGGAAAATCTTTTAATTCTCGTGCAGTCCTCTCCTTCTCTAGGAAGGAAAGGGGTCTACATCAGTCAAGGATATCATCTTCTTGCCCTTGGAAATAACCTCTTCTTTCTTCCCTCACCACTTGTGTTTTTTTCCTCATCCCAGCCATCTCTGAGGGTCAGACATTTCAGGCCATAGCCCCTCCTCCATTGTTATGCACTCATGGGTCCATTGTGGTCTCCTAAAGCACCAGATTTCTTTAAACTTGAGACAAAGTATAAAAACAGTATTTTTCAAGAAGACGCTGTCAAGATAATTTTCTGTCCTTCTGTAGTCGAACAGAATTGTCAGCCCCTTCACCAAACTTCATTGTCATAACAATTCAACTAGTCCCCAAACTGATAGGTCCGTACTCTAGCATGGATATGCTTTGTGGCTACAACTACATCTTGATTTGTATTTGTTCTTCTAACAATTATGCTAATCTCTTAAGGCTGCTTCATGTATTACATTTTCTGACATAGTTCCAGGATAGATTATGTCTCTGGAGTCAGGCTACTGATGCAGCTGTCTGACTTTTCAGCAGTATGGTTGCTCAGACCTGCTGTCACCAATTGGACGTTAACATCCAGTGTCCTAATGCTGATTGCTGCTACAAATGTTGCTGCTGTCTGAGGTCAAGGGAGCAGCTGGGTTTGCAAACCAAGCCAGGGCAGGCAGAAGTCAGTTTGCAAACCAAGCCAGGGCACCCCACACCCCAAGGGTGTCACCTGGTGCGGTCTACACCCCCCTCACACCCCTAGTGACACCACTGGCCCTTGATGCCTTCTGGAAGCATGCAAAGTGGCTAGGAACACATTCTATAGATATATTCTATGATAAGCATTCTATAGACATATTCTATGTATTGCTATGGTCATTGGATTAAAGCAAAATGTTTTGGTCAGTCCAATCCATTGCACCCTGGAATCCTCAATACCTGTGGCAGCGGTAGTGCCCAGTGTGGTATCAAGAGACGGGTGGGGAGGCCATGGGGCCATTGTGATCCACTTGTGATCTTGAAACAGGCAAGACACAGGAGGGCTAAAGAGATGGCCAGATCACCTGTAGACCACCTATTCCACCACCAGAAGGTACCATAATATAAATAACATCAATATCCTATGGAATAAATGCATGGTGAGACCAGGAAAGAGAAAGCAGAAACAAGGCAGTGCTAGGTTGCTGGGGGCAAGGCCTATCACAGTCCCGAGCCAGTCCTAAAATGTTGCCTTTCCCCAATAATAAAAATACAAAATCTTGCACATGACCATGATTGCCCGGGGGGGGGGGCTGAGTGGCAGAGCCCCCCCCCCCGCCATTTTCCCTGTCTTTTCCTTCCTTGAGTTCAGCCTCCTTACTCTGCCTGGGTCCTGTTTGAAGTGACCTGAAACAGAAGAGCATGCTGAGCCCCATACTGGGGCCTCATGGCCCCCCCACAGATATCTTGATACCACACTGGGCACTACCGCTGCCACAGGTATTGAGGATTCCAGGGTACATTGGATTGGACTCCCCAAATCATTTTGCATTAATCCAATGACCATAGCAATACAGTACATAGAATATGTCTATAGAATGCTTATCTATTCAAGAGTAATAGATTACAAAAATAATCCAATTTACAAGGAAGCTGAAAGTCATTTTGAAAAAGCTATTTAATAAGCTCTGGTCTGAACACCTTTCACTTTTGTGGCCTTTTTGCTTCAGCCATGAATTAATTTAATATTAACTTCCTCTGAAACCTCACATACTAGGTAGTGCTGTAGGGAAGATATTTGACTTGATAGTTGTTGTCCTGATGCTTAAAATAAATCCCGTGGCCCTTTTGCTGACAGCTTTTACTATTATTTGAAATGGTGGCAATTCACTCTGCAGTTTAACAATTCAGGAACATCCTGTGGAACTTAAAAAGACAAACAAAACTCCTGTAGTTAGAGGACATGTTCTATTTAGAATGAGAATCCTTCAGAATCCTTAGATGACTTTTTAAAAACACACACACATTGTAACTGCACGAAACCCTTCCCACAGCCATTTTCTGGGATTTTTGTTGTAAAACTTGGAATGGTTGTTAACATATTTGCCATGGAACCCCTCTGAATGTTGCTGAGAATTATAGTGCCTATTCTATTAGGCATATGTTCAATGTCTAGTATACTTTTGGACAGTCTAATCCTGTCCAGGGCTTATACTGACAGATCTCGTGATTCATCAGTACAAGTCCTGGACTGCTGGCAGGAAAGTTGCTTCGCCATTTGGCATGCTGCGACTGCCAGGGCAAACAGCCGGAGGCAATGTGTGGGCAACAGCAGCCCATTGAACCTCCTCTGCCCTCAACAAGTATTCCCTCCAAATTAGGCTTACCATCTGTCCCGGAAAACCCGGGACCATCCCGGGTTCCGGGCTCTGGTCCCGGATCGTTCTCGGGCTTTCTGGGCCCGGTGGAAGCCTCCACCCCTTTTAAAATGTAAAAAACTTACATTTTTTTTCCGGCAGCGCCATCTTGGGTCTTGAGAGATCCAAGAAGGTGCCGCTGGAAAAATGTGCATTTTAAAAGTGGTGGCGGCTGAGGCTTTGGGGGCAGCTGTGCTAGTAGGAGTCCTGGTCAGCTCTGATGTAGCCGGCCAGGCTCCAGGACCTCCAGCAGCGGCGGCAGGACCCAGGACCGGTGTGAAGACTGGCGCAAAGACAACGACCGGAGCAAAGCGGCAATGGTGGTGGCAATGGCGGCTGCCGTTGCGAAGACAATGACGACCACAAAGAAGATGTCCGTGGCGGTGGCTGCTGAGAAGAAGACGACAATGTCTGCAAAGAAGATGTGGATGGCGGCGGCGGCGGAGAAAACAAGGATGGCGGCAATGGTGGCAGCAGGACAGGTAAGTAAAACAATTAATTCATTCATTAAAAATTAAATAAATAAAAAATGTCGTCCGCCCGAAGAAAATTTAAACTTTATTTTAATTAATTAATTAATCAATCAATCAATCAATTAATTGTTGTGGGGGGGTGTTCTGGTTTACAGCCGGGGAAATCTGGTAAGCCTACTCCAAATCATGGCCCCCTCTAGCCTTTTTGAAATAGTACCCAAGAGGTCTTTCATGCAAGAAGGTGGCTGGATCCCTGCTGCCCTTCCTGTAATTCAAACACTGTGGAGACCCTTTACATACATACTTGTGTCACATGTATTTATTGGGGGGGTAGGTCACAATCACAATGATACGTGCAATAAAGAACTAAGAAGAGAGTACAGTATGCAATACAGGTGGGCCCCCATATCCACTGGGGATATGTTCCAGGCCCCTCCGTGGATACTTGAAACCGTGGATAAGAGCAAACACCCCCTCCATGGTTTCCTGAGGGCCCCCCACCCTACCTCCCCTGCAGGCAGGCATGCTTGCCCCTCCCAGCTCTTATTTTTCTTTCAGCAAGCTTTGT
This sequence comes from Plestiodon gilberti rubricaudatus, assembly GCA_026170595.1. Taxonomy (NCBI): domain Eukaryota; kingdom Metazoa; phylum Chordata; class Lepidosauria; order Squamata; family Scincidae; genus Plestiodon; species Plestiodon gilberti. Next base: position 131,238,357 of record JANXHW010000003.1, read on the forward strand.
TTCTTCCTTAAAACAAACAGAGAAGCAGCCTCCATTGCAAGCAAGTAGAACGAGATTAAGTCCTAGACAGGCTCTGCAAGGTTTCTGTTAACCTTGCAGAGCCTCTCTAGTACTTAGTCTCGTTCTACTTGCCTGTAATAGCTCCTGTTTCTTTAAGGAAGAAACAAAGCTTACTGGGAAAAAAGTAAAAGCCTGGAGGGGTCCCCACGATCCGTGGATAACTGAAACCATGGATAGCGAATCAGTGGATATGGGGGCCCACTTGTACTAAGGAAATTACCCAGATACAATTCATAGCCAGAATTGTTTTGTCACTACCTTCTGTATTCAAGACTACAGATTCATAATTGCTCTATTAAATTTTCATTTCCTGTTGTTCTTAACTTGGCAAACATTGTAGAATGCAGGTTTTTCATGAACATCTGTTATTCATTATTCACACATGCCAATTTACAATAAATAATGAATAAACCACTCCTTTGCAGGAAGGAAGTGAAATGTGACACACATTTATTTTGATTATGCATCATAAAGAAGAAGAATTGGGGGGAGATACTTTTAAAAATCAGCAACTGAAAATAATCTATTTTCTTTTAGGTTTCTTTGAATTTGGATTTTTTTTTGGCCCTCTCCAAGTTTGCATAGAAAAAAGTCAACATTTCCAGAAACTATATGATGCAGACCCATATAATGCACTTGCATGGCAAACATTGTATTTGCATCGTCAGGTGTTTTGTGTTTGTATGTGGAGTACTAAAGCAGAGTACCTGTAAGAATTCTGAAAAGGCAAGTTTTAGCAATCTGCTGTTCTGTATTTGTTTTGAGGTCAGACTCTTTTTATGCAACCTGCCCTTTCTCCATAGTTCCTATTGCCCACTATGTGTTTTCAGAGCGATATAGCCTCATACAGACCTATCATCTGGAATATGAGTTCGCTAGCAGGGGCTTATATACTGCCATGGGTGCACTGTGATTGGTATTTTGTTACTCCTCCATTGTTGTGTAGCTGGAGTACAGAGACGCCATTTTCAGCTCTCCAATTACTCATTGGGTGAATATTGACTGCTCTTCTGATGATGTAACTTTACACTGGTTTTGTAGGTGGAACTTTGCCCTGTGAAAACATAGGATTTGTTCTAAGTTGGCCACTTCCCTGATATTCCACCACCATGCTTACAGAACTGCCCATTTTCCTTAGCTTAGTTATAAGAGTATAGTGCAGTGGTTCCCAAACTGGGGAGCCGCGGAAACCAACCAGTTGAGCCGCGGAGTACCATGTAATCTTCTCGGATTACATGTAATGAGGAGCCACAACCAATGGTCGCCAGTGCTCAAGGGAGCCATAGGTCGAAAACATTTTGGAAACACTGGTGTAGTGGACTATTGGCTCAATCCTATCCAGTGTCGTCATGAGCCAGTGCATCACCGCGTGCAGGGTTGGCGGCCGGCTCGGCGCATCACTACCCCACCCCCAGGCGTGTCAAACCCCCAGAGTTGCGTCACCCCCCCCGCTACACTCACCCCCATCCCAGCACATCACTCCTGGAGCCGGCAAGCCAAGCCACATCTTCCCGGCAGCTCGGCTGCTTCTGAAAAGGCCGGCAAGGCTTTGAGCAGCGCATGCGCACAACGCCGCTCGAAGCCTTGCCCTCAAAAGGGCCGAATGAAGACCCAATTGGGATTTTGGCTTTGCGCCCCCCCATTTTTAAATTTGTATTTATTTATTTATTTATTTAATTGTGTGTGTGGGGGGTCCCAGTTTAGAATCGGGAAAATCTGGTAAGCCTACATATGTGCTACCCCCACTATTGGCTAAAGGAAGGAACTACAGGGAGACCAGCCATACCAGGCAAACATCCTGTCAACAAAGTCTGCTGTCATTGATCATATCATGAGTGACACTCCCTGGCCCCAGTAAAATCTTCTGGGTTAGTTGTGCTTCCTGGTCTGAGTGCCAAAATGTGCTGGCAACAGGCCACCTTCTCATCCCTTTCCACCTCATTGCAAGCAAAGCTTATGTCACTTCTTTTCTGGTTTGTCAATCTAAAATGCTGTTCCATGGTCATTCTCCATGTTGCTCTTTCTTGTGTACGTTCATTAATGTCTGCCCAAGCCCAGCCAGCCAATAGCAGCAGGAGAGAAGCTGCTCAGAAAACACAATTTAGAAGTGTAAATGTAAACAATTAGGGATCTCAATTGGACACTGTTCTTTGGCCTCTGCAGCATATGTACTTGAAATGCATTATCTGCCTTAATTAGCGATACATGAAACAGTTATCAGCCAACAGAAGAATCAGAATCATTTGTCATTAATTTAACCTTGAAAACATTTTGAAAAGCGTGTATAGCGCCTGCGTTTCATCTTGTCTGCAATCACTGGCAGCTCTTCTCTTGCATTATGAACCGTTAAAAGCTTTTTATTTCCATTTTGTAGTAAAAAGAGGCTACCCTGGTAAAATTGGAAATTACTGAGCACCGACAATTTGATGGATACTGCTGCTGAATCATTAATATGCTTAAAAACTACAGTGCCGCAAAAGCAAGGCAACATTTTTATAATTATAATGTGCTTCACTTTTCCTTTCCTAGATTATATTGGCTGATAAATTAATGTCTGTCTGATCCACAAACCTAAATGGCAAACTTCCCAACTTTGTAAGACAAGTTGTGTGTGTCACTTTTGTAGTATATTATTTAGGACGGCCATGGACATGACAGAGTTGTATGTATATATACACACATTTGTGTGTGTGTGTGTGTGTGTGTGTGTGTGTGTGTGTGTGTGTATGTGTGTGTGTGTGTGTACACACCTCTGTCATGTCCATGGCTGTCCTAAATAATATACTACAAAAGTGACACACACAAAAAGCTTTTTGCCATTTAGGTTTGTGGATCAGACACTGAATTGGAAAAATGTGTAGATTCAGAGCCAAACCAGAAAAGTCCTACCATATATTTGCAGTGATAAAACATCTCCATGATTTGCAACTAATTTTAACGTTGTTAAAAAATAATACTACTCTGTTCATTCTTTCCGTACTATTCTACATCATATTATATAGAATAGTCTATTCATTAGCGGGAGACCTGCCTGCTCTGAAGCTCCAATTGTGTTGCACTCCCACAATCTGGGCAGGTTGTTGTAGAGGTTGTTGCTACCTGAAATGGATTGTTTCACTGCCCTGCCTTATCTGGTCCAGTAGTTCAACCTCCCATAGCTGAGAGCCTGGCAGGGGCTATAGTTGTAACATCTGCTCTACAACACAATACACAACAAAGCCATTGTGCTACTGATTCATGTGGTACGCAGGATGGATGGCTTTAAGAGTTTACTTTTATCAGGATTAAGGGAGAGAAAGAGTATATAAACGTGGGAAGGCTGATGAAAAAGGGAAGAGTTGCATGCCAACTAGCATGGAGTGAAGAAAGGAGTTTGCAGGAAAAGATTGGAGGATTCAAATTGGGCATTTATTAGGAATGATATAGGTCACATCTCTTGAACTGCCATTCCATGGAGACCTCAACTTCTGATGAAAACTTTTGAACACTGTCTAAGACATGGTGATTAGGATAGGGTACTGTAAGAATTTCATTCATATATAAGGGCAGACTACCTTCAGACATTCCTCAACGGAGAGAGTAATAATCAAATGTATAGGTAAGGATTTCACATAAGAGCCCTAATACACAGGATCGACTGAAGCTGAGGGTCTTTGGTCTTCTGTGATGTCACCTCCTCACTTTGTTCTTAGTTTGAGAAATAAAATGTCTTACAAAGTTGGGAATCTGCATGCTTCGAATCCATAGATTCCTTATCCCACCCACTACAAGTGTGTTTATAAAACCAAAACAAAAAACATTGTCACCATTAGATAGGATTTCAGGTTCTCAAGGCCGGCAACAATTAGCTTTGAAGAAATTGTATTCACGGGTTCAGAGACCATGGTAATAATTAAAAACAAAATAAGATTAAAAAACTTTAAAAGCGCAACGTTTTATCTAGACTGCTCTAGGGCAGTCTAGATGAAATGACACATTTTATATATTTTTTAAACTTTATTTTGTTTTTAATTATGACCATGGTCTCTGAACCCGTGAATACAATTTCCTCAAAGCTATTTGTCACCACTAGTTCTGTAAAATAAGGATAACTCAGTGAAGAAGAGCTTTGTGAGATTCAAAAGCCTACAGATGTATTCACAAAAATAAGTTAGCCTTATGGCCTGTATCCTGTCTAGAGAACGTGCCAGCGCGCGCTGTCGCAAAAGCGCCTTAAAGCACTTTGTGACAGTGTGAGGAGCTGGCACACCAGCAGGAAGGCTGAAGCCTTCCCTACGTGTTGGCGGCCATCGGGGTGCCTGCTGGACCAGGTAAGTCCAGCGCAAGGCAGGGGGGTGGCAGGGGGAGGGCGAGGAGGGGGCTGAATGGGGCGGAAGGAGGGCGGCAACAGGACTGGGTGGATTGGGCCCAGGAGAAGGGTGGGAAATGGCAAACTATATCCAAACCCCCTTTCCGGGCCTGATCCACCTGCATGGATCAACATGGACTTGCGTCAGTGATATCTGGGTGGGGTTCCTCTGTTCTTGAAATATAAGTATTGTCTGAAATGGTCCTCGGCAAAATATTTGGGCTGCCTTGTATACTGAATAGTGATTTTCTTTGGAAGACTCTACACTGTCCTGGTTATAACTAGTGCCAATTCCTCGGAAGGGTGCATTATGCAAGCAAGAAAAAAATACAGTGCACGTGCCACCACTTCACCGATTGAATTAATTACATTAAAAAACTGCGACTAACATAGAAATCATTAAGTGAATGATGTTCAAAATGAATAGGAATAGATGTGGCATATTTCTGCTAGACAACGAATGAGAAAAGGGAATCAAATGACAGAACATGCAAACATGAGAATATGCTATGTAGACATTTGAACAGTTAATTGCTTTGGGGTTTGTTCCATTAAAGCAGAAGTCTACTGAGAGGCACATTGTGAAGGAGAACAGTGACAGCAAGTGACATCGAAGTGGAATCATAGCGAAATCAGGAAAAAAGAGGTAATGTAATTCTTAAATATTGTGTGGAATAGTTTCCATAGCACCTGTCTTTTCATTATCACATGCGCGTGCACACGCGCACACACACACACACACACAATGGCAAGATCAAATCTAAGCATTTAAGATTAGATCTTCGTTGTGTAGTGGTTACAGCGTTACACAAGAAGCAGGGTAATCCAAGTTCAAAGTGACATTCAGCCATGATGCTAAGTGACCTTGGGCCAGTCGCCTAGCAAACACTAACCATGTGGAAGATGGGTGGGGCAGAGCTTCAGATCACGTTGTCATCTGGGGAGCCAATTCTGGGGGCCTTCCACCTGCTCCTGCTACACGTGGACCTAAGGTATAAACAGGGCTCTAGTCTCAGCTTAATCTACTTCACAGAGCTTTTGTGAAGTTAAAGTGTCAGGGGGAGAACAATGTACTGTATGAGACCCTGAGGAAGGGCAGGAGAAAAATATAATAAGTAATGGCTCGATCTTATTGAAGGGCTCTTCTGCCAGGACTAGCATTCCGATGGTGGAACATGATTTCTGGCCATCGTTAAAGGAGTTCTGGAAGTGCAGAGATGTTATCCCTTTCCTCGCCTCCCGACATGCCCCCTTTCTCTCCTCGGACTTGCGCCAGCGAAAGATGAGACCCATTGGTGATTGGGAGGCAAGGGTAAATATTTTCCCTTGCATCTCCTAAGCCTCTCAATCCCCCCCCCCCCACACACACACCATATAGCACAATCTATTTGGGCGCAACTTGCATGCTTTGGTGGGGATTGGACTGTACGTAAATCAACAGGAAGTTTGTAAACTATACCAGTAGCAAGAAACTTGAGCTGATCTGACCCATGGTCAGTTGGCCCCAATCATCAATACATCTGACTGCTACTGTCCAGCTGCACATCTAATAGCTTGTACATGTCTAGCAGTGAGAGCCTAGTGAGAAGGAATCTGAGGATCCTTCATATACTGTTCAAAATCAACAGTCTACAGGGGACACATGCTAATAATGGTTGTGATCTATAGAACCACAAGGACACCCTCATCGTATTTCACTTGCTAGATTCCCTCCTCAAATCCTCTGTGAACAAAGGGTAACAGAAAAAAAAGCAAAACATCTCTCCATGATGATCTTTACCTCAAGGTGATAATTTCGGCCATTGTATGCATTTTTCCTTAAAATGATTGCTTGCCGCCTGGATGGTCTGATAAAAAGGCCTGAAATAAATAAAATTCCTTTGCAAAAGAAGTACTTTTTATTTTTGTTGGGGGGGGGGTTGGGTCCAAGAGTTGAATTTTTGATGATTTTTTCCCCTGCTAAATTGCCTTTTAATCAAAAATAGATTAAAATCTTATGAACGATTCAGTTGCTCATGCTCTGGTAGTAGCTGATTTCCCCTGGTTTGGCAAAGCAGCTGCTGCTGGAATAAATGATCTGCTGAGGACAGATGGGTGGTAGTGGTGGCAGTGACTCCTGCTCCATTTTTTTAAGTATAAGCCAAAGCAGAGGTGAGACAACCTCTGAAATTGAGCTAGTAGACTGTAAGTGTTGGTGGTCCTTCTCTTCCTCTGAATTCTAGACAGTCAGAGGAGAATTCCATCCAAACATCAAAGAAAAGCATGAACTAAATCCATCCTGTGCATGTTTTCTCCGGTGTAAATAAAAGCTCAGTGGACTTTTCAAGTAAATTAATGGCCCAAGTAATCCCAAGTAAATTAATGGCCCCATCCTATCATCACAGCCTAGGCTGTGCTGCCAGAACCCATGTTCAGAACCTGTGACTTACTGTGTTGCAAAACACCATGCACTGTTGCGCAATCCCAGGACATTGCTGGAAATGATGAGTGGTGGCAGCCACATGTTTCCTTTGCCAGAGGAAGGAGTTCATTCTCCAGGGAAAGCTTCTTTCTCCGGTGGAAGGAAAACATAGGATACAACCCAGTGTAATTACCAAAACATTTATGCATGTAGGAGTACATTCCTTCTCATTGATTACTATGATATGGGATTTCCTATCCAAATGCATTTTCTCAGAACATCTTCATGGTCATACATTCACATTTGGGTGTTCACATAAACAAGCAGCACTTGCAGTCTAGTACATAGATATGCAAATACATGGAGAAAGTATAGTACAAATTGGACACTTACATGGAAATGAATGAACCCTTTCCATGCTCACAGTGACTTTATAATGTATAAAGTCACTAATGTAGCCGAACACATTATAATGTAGCTGAGCACATTATAAAGTGGAGAAAATAAATGCTGCTGGTAGTGGTTTGTGTAAGTCAGCCCTTAATAGTCCATATAGCCCTACATGGCAACAGATTGCCAATGTATCTAAAACTCCACTTAACACATTTTAAGGCTACAATCCTATACACACTTTCCTGGGAGTAAGTCTCATTGAGTTCACTGGAACCTACTTCTGCGTAGACATGCACAGGATTGGGCTGTAACTGCTTATCTGGATCAATGAACGTTTTCTGCACTTGCATCTATGTACTTGTCCCTAGGGCCAGCGGGTGGCGCAGCGGGTTAAACCGCTGAACCATAAGCTGTCGATCGAAAGGTCGGCAGTTCGATTCCCGCGATGGGGTGAGCGCTCGTTGCTTGGCCAGCTCCTGCCAACCTAGCAGTTCCAAAGCATGTCAATGCGAGTAGATAAATAGGTACCACTTGCTGGAAGGTAAACAGTGCTCTGTGTTCCAGCTGACACGTTCCAGACACGGAGGCGTCTTCGGACAACGCTGGCTCTTCGGCTTTGAAATGGAGATGAGCACCACACCCTAGAGTCGGACACAACTGGACTTAATTGTCAGGGGATACCTTTACCTTTACCTTACTTGTCCCTATAGAGTATACAACTTGATCCATTGGATCTGGTATGTTTTATATATGCATGGAGCATTCACTGACACTGAAGAGGGAATGGACCTTGGCAAACCCGTGTGCATATGTATACTGTACACTAACAGCCCAATCCTATTATTGTGCTGTACTGCCAGAACGCGGAACAAGACACTCTGTAGCCCGTGACTGGGCCACTGCTGGAAACAGTGAACAGCGCTGGCTGTGCGGCAGCGGCCTCCTGGATCCCCCGGCGCTGGTACGTCAGTGACAAGGGCAGACTGTGGGCAAGATCGGGAATGTTTCTGAGGGGGGAGGGGGAGGAGGGGGTGGATCCAGCAGCAATGAGGCATGCCAGACCTTATCCCCTCTTTTATAAAAACCTCCCCACTGCTTTTCTCTTCTCACCAAAATAGTTGGCATTTGTCTGAGGACCACCCATTGGTGCCTGGGCAGCCTACCAGGAGATAAGCACAAAATGTTTTCACTTACCTCCTGCAGGCTGTTGGATTCCCCCACACTATAGCATGCAGGATATGCCTTTTTGGCATGGCTGCATCGGTGCTGGTGGTAGGGGATAGGATTGGGCTGCAATTCCCCTACTTACAGAGACATTAGATTTGGGACGTCCATTTGTAACTTGAAACCTATGTAGGTCAGAACAGCTGGTTCTTGTCAGCCCAACACCATCACACCTACATGGAAGCACCAGAAAAGGACTGGAGTGCCTGCACGAAAACACCGACGCAGCTATCCACAACTTGGACATTTGTAAGTCAGGGAGCATATATACACTTACAGCCCAATCCTACAGCCCACGTTATGCCGATGGAACACACTTTGCAGGAGGCGAAAATGGAATGAGAATGTTCGTTGGTGCAGGTAAGGCCAAACAGGGGTCGGGAGGGAGGGGGTGGAATGGCGTGGGTGGAATGGGGAGGAGAAGGGTTGAGGGTGGATCAGGCCTGGGAAGGGGGCGGGTTCATCAGCAGCGGTGTCCACTAAATCCTGACCCCCTTCCCAGATCTACCGTCTGATCTACCTTCACAGGTCAATGTGGACTTGGGCCAGTGATATCCCTTACCCTTGGTCAAGGGAACAAATGTTCCCTTACCCCGAGGAGGCCTCAACATGCCCCCCGCAAGATACAGTGGCTGTTTCTTTCTTCTTCCTTTAGCTGCTATTTTTTCCTACTGGCGGGTATTTGAAATGGCATGAATGATTATATTTTGATTTTATTAAAACAATAAAATCTATTCAGTTCATTGTGTTGGAAAGCTTCAGCTGAAAGGCAAACTAGTAATCTTTTTAAATAACTAAATTAAAATAAATACTTCCGGATGAAATTTGCACATATATTTCAAAAGTCAGTAGAAAAGATCTGCATTCCAATGCAGATCAGTTTCAACCACTGATAAAGAACCAAGACGTTACCCAAGGCTGAAAAAGAATCAGTTTACAGTTCCAGGAATGTCTTGCATCTATTCCCTCTACTCAGAAACATGTGGGTGCTTGGCTGGTAAGAGATGCCTGAAGTGAATGATTGGGTATTAAAATGGTTATTATCCATTTCACTGACAATCTGTCAGGGAGCAATGCCTGGGAGCTGCTTGAACATTCTACTGCACTTACCTTCTTTCACTTAGTAGGCAAGTGGATACGTGCCACCAAATTTTACTGTTACAATCCCTATTCCTGTAAAACGCACTTATGGCAACAGCTTGGGAGGAAATACACTGGCACCCCCTAATATTATTCCATTGCTAGTTAGAAGGAAAGAGAGGAGATGATCAACAATGATTGTTTAATTAAATCCGCCTCTCTGTTTTCTTTAGTGACGAGAATGGAAAAGTAATGTAATTTTGATTGATGCCATCCAATATTCATTTGGGTTTTAAACTCTGTTCCATTATTGTAAGGCAATTATTGTAAGGCAAGTTCTGTTCAGCTCAAGACACTTGTTGAAAAGGATGAGATGAGTTAGAAATACCTTGACCCAGGTGCTCTCAGGAATTTTGCCAGCCTAAAAAAGCATCTTTTGTGGCCTTCTGGGAGAAAATTTGGGAGCGAGGCAATGAATGAGTGATCCAGAGTTACCACGAAAACTGATGAGGAGGTATTATTTCTACTAACAGGACAATATAATCACAAATCTCCTGACTCAATGTGAAATTTAAAAAGATGCTAAATGTTGCTACAAGCTGAAACGGATTCCTTTCCTCCCTGAAATGGATTGAACATGACTAAGAAACCTCGATGCCCATCAGGAACTGTTTGCATGTTTACCTGTAACTTTTCCCAGCTGCTGCGATATAATGATGAAGCTATTTTACTTTTGAATGGTTACCATAGAAACCCAAAGTCTTCTCTTGATATCCCTTGGACAGGTCTGAAACTACAGGAGGTCTCATGGCTCAACTTATAGAAAAAGCTCATGTCCAAACTGCAGGTTCATGAGATCTTAATGAAGATCGCTTCAAATGCAAAGAGAATTTGTGAGAGTACTTGTAGGATGACACATTTGTATAAGTATCCATCCATTTATCTGAGTGTCCGTCTGGGAATAGAGTGTGTTAAAAGTACAAAAGTTCATATTCCTTGCATTTAGCATATTTTAGCATTTGGCATATATTTTTCCACTAATTTTGTCATCACATTGTCATAATTAATCCATGAAGCACAAAATGAAAGCAGTGAAGATAATGGGGTTTTCGCAGATAATCCTTTTTGGGAACTTTGAATTGCTCTTACTTCCTATGAGCGTTTTTAACACAGTGAGTAAAGATTTGTTTGGTTTTAGATATGCCTCTGTACATATTAACCCATCATACTCTTCTGCTTCCCAACACTTGAACTCCTGAGGATTAAAGAGAATTGTTAGTATTGTAAATGTAAGCTCCTTTCAAATACCTAGCTCGAGCTCTGTGCATTTAGTGGACATGTGTAGGGTGGAGACAGCGATATCAGAGCTTCATCCATTCACATAACAAGCTCCATTTGCCCAAAGTTGAAAGGGTGAATTTGTTGATCACTCCTTCTCTCTGCAGCCCCATGACCCCCTAAAATTTTCCTGAGGTTGGGAGGGGATTGGTCATGGCAGTTTCTACATCATATTATATTTGTCTGTTTTGTGTTTGTTGGAAGAGCAACAGCATGACTAGTACCACCAGTGGTACTTCGGCTGACTGCTGGTGTTACTCAGACCGGCGGAATCCCACTCCAACGCAGTGCTTTTGGTGGTGCGTTTTTGCTCCTGAGAGGCTCCTGACATTGACTGAGCCTCTCGGAATGCTAAGAAGGGTTTTCCCACCTGCCCAGAGCCTCCTACCTGTGTTTTCTGGCCTCTGAAAACCTGAAAACCCAGAAATAACTGGCGATGATGTCATTACCAGTCATTTCCGGTGGTACACAGCAGGAGAGTGGCGCTGGAGGTGGTACTGAGCCGGGAAGGGGTTGAGAACTCCTGACCTAGTATATAGTAAGTGGGTCTGAATATATACAGTGGTGCCTCGCAAGACAAAATTAATTCGTTCCGTGAGTCATGTTGTCTTGCGAATAATTTTGTCTTGTGAGTCACCTCCCCTGCCGTGCTATTTACTTTTAAGTATTTACAGTACTCACAGTTCCCAGAGCTCCGCTCTAGTAATGCACACCGTTTCTGGAAGGGAAGGGAAGTTTTATCTCTGCTTTGCCTTTATCTCTGCTGGTGTTAGCTATTTGTCGGGTGATAATCGGTGTGGCCTCGGGCTGTACTGTTTGCAGTCTGCTAACCCTCTTGAATACTTTATTCAAATGGCAAGTGTAGCTGTCGCCTACAGTATCCTCCTGCTGCAGTGCCGGCCAGGCTAAGGGGCGGAGCAGGCACCACTAAATGCACCATTACCTCTCGGCCGTGCAACAGCTGAAGAGGCTTTCCTCGGCGTGAGGGCGGCTCCTGTGTGAGTCAGTAAGAGACTCGAAGCAGGCAGGCAGACAGCCTGTGCCGAGTTGCTGCTGCCGCTTCCGGGCCAAAACGAAGAATGGGTAGGGTCTTAATCAGTACACCTACTAGGATGGGAAGTTTTTCAGGATGGTAGTTTTATCTCTGCTTTGCCTTTATCTCTGCTGGTGTTAGCTATTTGTCGGGTGATAATCGGTGTGGCCTCGGGCTGTACTGTTTGCAGTCTGCTAACCCTCTTGAATACTTTAACATTTGAATAGATTGTGGCTTTAGGAGCTGAGTGTTCCACAAGACGAAATTGTTTTTGCAAGAAAATTTGTCTTGCGAGTCACCAAAAAACTTGCAAAATGCTTTTGTCTTGCAAGTTTTTTGTTGTGCGAGGCATTTGTCTTGTGAGGCATCACTGTATATATATTAATCTCCACCAGTAGGGGGACCTGTAACCTTTCTTGTTGCTAGTTTAAAGGCTTGCAGGTCACTCTCTCCTACTTTGACTAGACCCCCCCCCCAGCTTCTTTTTCCAGTATTGTTGTTCTGCCTGACCTGTGTAACAATGGCTGCAGTTATTACATTGTTGTAATGGCATTGTTAACAAAACTCAAATTATCTTCTGATTTTCAAGGTTTACAGGTGGACAAGCCATGTGTAGAATTTTAATTCCAGCTGAAGTAAAAATTATTCAGAACTGTCTGTGGTTTTACAAAGTTCCCCACGTACAGACAAGAAACAATTAAAACCTAAAGCTAAAAATACTCCGACGTTTCGCTTCTAAAACAAGAAACATTTTCTAGGAAAAAATCCTAGAAAATTTCCTAGAAAATGTTTCTTGTTTTAGAAGCGAAACGTCGGAGTATTTTTAGCTTTAGGTTTTAATTGTTTCTTGTCTGTACGAGGGGAACTTTGTAAAACCACGGACAGTTCTGAATAATTTTTACTTCAGCTGGAATTAAAATTCTACACATGGCTTGTCCACCCGTAAACCTTGAAAATCAGAAGATAATAATGGGCCATGAAAGCCTCAGATCTAGAAAACTCAAATTGGCTGTGTGTGGGACTGATTGATTCCCTTAGGTCAGCTAACAGTGTTGCTGTTTTATTTATTTCTATATAACATTTGTATCCCACCCTTAAGTAGAAAATTACTTTCAGGGTAGCATTACAATAACTAAAAACAGTTTAAACACAAAAAATACATCTATAACAAAAATAAATCAGATGTAACCAAAAAAAAAAAAGAGAGGTTGATTCAGTAGCATCAACAAGGACAGGTTAAAACTAATTCAGCTGCTATTTTAAAAGGCCTGAAAAAATAAAAAGGCCTTCACCCGCTGCCCAAAGTGGGTACCTGGCAAGTCTACCAGGGGAGAGCATTCCCCAAACACCTGAGAAGATCCTCTCAGTGGTTGCCACATGTCTAATTTCATGGTTTTGATGAGAGAGAAATGTGAGTGCCAGGAAGATATCGGACCAGTTCAGATAATACTTACCCTGTCTGGCTTATGCCACATGTTTAATGTTCTGTGCATACGTACAGCATACGTACCCTGACCTCTCCCCTCGATTTCCATACTTTCCTCCTAAATCTTCCTAATTCATCCAGACTGCTCCCTTACATGTGCACCATATCACTCATCCACTAATGGCTTGGTGGAAAGATGTGTTGAGCCCTGCAGTGAATGACAAGGGAAAACGAGTCCTTATAACAAAACAAAAGTGCACTTCTTATTGGCATATCATGTTGCACATGCCACCACTAGTCAATCCCCAGCAATACTTATTTATGGGCAGAAGCTTATGTTTGTGTAGGGAAACATCACATGCTAACTTGATGGGCAACGATGAATCGGGCAGCGCAATCCTGTGTAAGGTTACACGACCAGCCTAAAGGGCCAGCTGCTGTATCCTAAGCCCATTCCCTGGCCAAGGCAACGCCTCAACAGAAGGGGACATTTGTCCCCTTCCCCGAGTACAGGGCTGCCCAGGGCCTATGGGTCTCCTCAGATGTACGCCAGCTCTGAAGCTGGTGTGTATCCAAGGTGGTGGAGTAAGGCCAAACTAGGCTGGGAAAAGTCCTAGGATATCAACGGAGCACGCTACCGATATTCCTGCTCTCTCCCTCCCAGCCCCAGCCGGCCAATGGCCACCCTCCTGGATGCCCCTGACCTCCCTCCCCTTGTCCCTGCACCAACTGGCCGCAGGGTCTGGAGGGTGGCGGGGTCTGGAGGGTGCCGGCCACCGCGCCAGCAGCCCTTACTCCTGAGCCATCGCTCTATACTTAGAGGGGATTGCACCAAAAGTGTGTGAACACATTCTCCAATGTGACCAATTTCTTCACAAGGATGAGGGCTCTTTCACAAGCCTGTGACCAAATCCACTCTCTCTCAACCCTTCTGTAACAAACAGTTCAGAGGAATGCAATACACTTGCCATGTTGGGCACAAATGAATTCAGTAGCTACGGTAACAAACCGAAGCAGTGATCTAAGTTGAAACACATCCTTAGGCTGCAGTACTTTCAGGCCTGCATTCATTTTCTCTGGAGACTTATTTAAGCCTTGTGCATCTATAAAAGTGCCCACAATATACTATTGATTCCTTTAAAAAAATCACATTTTGCACATTTACCTCATAGAGAATAACTCTTCTAAGCATTTCAGTACAGTTTGCAGGCTTTTCAGATGTTCTTCATCAGTTTCCCCTGTCACAATAACATCATCCAAATAGCACTGTGTTCTTGGGATAATCTGCAAAACTTGATCCATTACCCTGTGCCTCATAGCTGGAGCTGATGCAATGCGAAACACTAGTCTGTTATATTGGAACAACCCCTTTGAAGTATTGATGGTGAGATATACCTCAGAATCTTCTTCTACTTCCATCTGCAAGTAAGCCTGCGACAAATCAATCGTGCTGAACCACTTCCCTTCTGACACGGTTGCATATATGTCATCAATGCATTGTAAAGAATAACTGTGCACCTTCAAAACAGGGCTTATGGTAACCATGAACTCTCCGCAGAGCCTAACTGCTCACCCCCCTTTGGCTGGAACAATAGGAGGTGCCCATTCACTTCAGGCTACCTTGGTAAGTATGCCTTCTTTTTCCAACAGCGCAATCCTGTTTAATCTTGCACCATTGTAACAATAGATGCACTGGCATAAGTGCACTTATACCAGTGTAATTGCACTTACACTGGTGCATCTACTGTTACACCGGATTGTGTTACACAGGATTGTGCTGCAAGTGATTTAACTCAGCATCCATTTTCAGATGAATACTATAGGTCTGGCTTTATGAAACGTACAGCGCAATCCTGTGTAACCTTGTGCCGGTGTAACAGTAGATGTACTGGTGTAAGTGCAATTACACTGCCATAGGTGCATTTACACCGGTGCATCTACTGTTACACTGGTGCAAGGATACATAGAATTGCGCTGTTAGGCTGTGCATTCTCAACTACTGTATTTCTTCTATTCTAAGACGCACGCTTTTTCCAAATTTAGCCATTCAAAAAAGGGGGTGCGTCTTAGAATCGAAGGTGTGCAAATTCCACCCCCAAAATGCCACCTCCTTACCTACCAGGGCTTGTGGGGGGTTCGGGGAGGCCTGCGCGACCCTCTGCAGGCCTCCCCGATCTTCAGTTCGGTGAAAAACAGCGGGTTTCGGCCATTTCCAGTTTTTGCAAAAACCAGAAATGCCCGAAAATAGCCATTTATCACCGAACTGAAGATCGGGGAGGCCTGCAGAGGGTCGCACAGGCCTCCCTGAAGCTCCCCCAAGCCCCAGTAGCTCCCCCAAGCTCTGTCAAATCGGGTTGGCGAAATGGAGCAGCAGGCAAGCTGGGGAGAGTTTGAAGGAAGGAGGTGCGTCTTGCAATCGATGTGTTTTTTTCCCCTGCTAGTGTTCCTGAAATTAAGGTGCACCTTAGAATTGATGGCGCCTTAGACTCAAAGAAATACGGTAATGTCATCCTGGCTTTTATACATTTTAAGGTGCCCCTTTAAACACTTCTGATGCCTGGTTTAACACGTTTTTCCAACTTCACCTTGACTTTTGTAGAGAGCAATTCACCACCACTACCACCACCTACTATGTTTTTGATTCAGGCTGGGCAGGAAGGAGTTGGTTGATTGTATCCTGGACCTCAGAATTCGGAACTTCTGAAAATTATTCTTTAACATAAAGAATATTCATTCAGATCGACCCAAGAGTGCCTTCAGTTTCAGGTTATAATCTGTTTTCTGGCTTTCTGTCCCACAACGTTAATCCATTTTATTTCCAGATCCACATTTCTCTTTCAGACTGAATCCAGCTTGTTGAGAACATCTCAATATTGTACGTCACAACTCATCATATTCTTGCATGGCTTTGCCATAAACCAACACCTCATGTACATCGTTCAGGATGCCAGGCGGCCCTGTTTCAATCTTCTCGGGAAGTGGTCCTGGGCCAAAAATGGGTAGGAAAAAAGCCAACTGAGACAGTACCCTCCAAATGAAGTAATGAAAGTAGTCAATGGAATAGATTCTTTGGCAAGGGTGGCTTGCCAAAAGCCATCTGTAGCATCCAGCTTTGAAAGTATTTTGGCTTTGAATAATGAGCTAACATTTAGTCATCTGCTGGAAGCATATGTCTCTTTAGACATACATTTTATTACATTATTTAAGGTAGACACCTGGGGTGGCCAAACTGCAGCTCTTGAACCACATGCAACTCTTTGATGTATAATGTGTGGCTCTCAGAAATATGTTGGCTGAGCTCCTTTTTGCAACACAATTAATATAAAAGGTAAATAAGAATTTGTCAAGTGTTATTACTGAGAGTCCACTGGATTAAAACATAAATTTAATGCTTATCGCGAATAAATATATTTAAGAATGCTTCTTAGATATTGCGGCTCTCAAACATCTCTCTTATGGCTCTCAAACATCTGACGTTTATCGTATGTGGCTCTACATTAAGCAAGTTTGGCCACCCCTGGTATATACACACAGGTATTCTAATTTAGTTTTGGGACAAGTACTATTTTTATCTGCGTTCTCCTCTCTCTCTCTCCCACTTCATCTGGGTTGTCCTAGGTTTTCTTTTCCAGGATTTAAATTTTCTCCCCAGGATGATTCAGGCACTTCAGACAGCATAAAGTGCCTAGCCCACCAGCAGCAATCTCTTTGGGAAGGAACTGTTGCTGGGGGGGGAGGGGTGCTGTGCCTTTGGTACCACACCTCAGGGGGGCCAGGGGGCCAGAGGCCTCTTCTAGCACCCCCCTGGAATTCCCCCTGGCACCTCGATCATGAATGACTCACTGGGGGGGGGGTTGTCCTTCGGAGGATCGTTCTCCATTGGGCAGGCCTGCAGAGGCCTCCATCAGGCAGGCCTCACAGGCCTCTGTAAGCCTCTCCAATGTAATTTAAAGTGACTTCCAGTCACGGAAGTTACTTTAAATCATGTCGGAGAGGCTTGCCGAGGCCAGCGGAGATCTCTGCAGGCCTGTGCGATGGAGAACGGGCCTCTGGAGGACGCCCTCCCCCAAAGTAATTTGCGATCGGTCCAGGACCCCAGTATCTGTGGGATGTGGATACTGGGGTCCAGCTACCACAAGCACTTTAATTAAAACAACAACAACAACCATGGGGTGCGATGTCACACCCTGGAAATGACATCATGCCCACATCACTTCCGGGGGTGATGTTTTGAACTGTGCCCTGGGTGCCAGAGTGGCTTTCCAGTATCCCTGGTGCCCAAGCGCGTCGCTAGAGTGAGGCGCAGGGGGCAGACCACTGGAGGGTGACGCACTGGAGGGTGACGCGCGTCACCTCCACTGCGCGTGTCGCCCTCTGGAGGCTCCGAGGCCGGGAGAAGGCCTCGGAGTGACCTCCCCGGCCAATGCTCCAGGGCCTTCTAACGAAGGCCCAACGCGGCGATACGTAATTTATAACATTTTTTGCGCATGCGCAGAACGTTTCTCGTTGTGCGCATGCGTGAAAAACATAATAAATCACGTATTAACACATTGGGCCTTGTCATTAGGCCTCGGACAGCCGGCCGGTGCGTATGTGTGGAGCCAGCCGGCTGGGGGGGGGAGTAGGCACGAAAAATTTTGAGGGGGGGAACGGGGGG
Organism: Plestiodon gilberti rubricaudatus; assembly: GCA_026170595.1. Lineage (NCBI taxonomy): Eukaryota > Metazoa > Chordata > Lepidosauria > Squamata > Scincidae > Plestiodon > Plestiodon gilberti. Next base: position 131,256,317 of record JANXHW010000003.1, read on the forward strand.
GTTACTAGAGCAGCGCGTGCGCCCTGCTTTGGGAAGGCGCATGCCTAGTGACGTGCCTGCTGGTGCCTGAGATGTTGTCAGTGATGATCCAAGGGTGGTGTGGAACTGTAAGTGGAGCAGGGCACTGCTACATGCATGTACGTTGTTGGAGAATTGTTGACATGCTGCTGATGAGCTACAGAGCCTCTGTGACAGAACGAAAGCTGCAGCTGGCACTCTGAGTGGGTGTCAGGGTTGCCATCAGTCGAAGTGTGGGAGCCGAATGCCAGAGAGAAGCCGGACTGGGAAGGAAACCACCTGAAATGAGGGTTCTATGCAAGACGAGAACATTTGTATTGTAAAAACCCCTTTGGGGCGTTAGAAAAAAGCCTGCCTATGTAAACCGCCTTTGAATTAGAGTCAGAGGGGAAATCCGATGACCAAGAAAAGAAAGGCTTTATATAAATACTGGTAGTGGTGGTGGTGGTGGTTAATTTGAGACACCTAGATCCTAAATACGTGATTTATCTAACTAGACCCAAGATAGTAGGTGAAATGCAAAATCAACTTCAGCACTTGGTGTCTCGAGAAAATAGCCTTTCAAACATGAGAATTTTAAAAAGAAAATGAAACTGTACAGTGCCTTAAGGTTCAGGTTATAATGCATGAAGAAAATCTCCTTTGCAAGCTTCATTGTAATGAATGAGTTGTGTAAGAGTAGAAGCATTGATCAAACTGGCCATAACTCCCTATGGCCAACGCTTGAGGCTTTGGTGTCTTACCAAGCTCCCTGTGTCTTCTTGCCAGTAAATCTATGCCCATTCTTTCCTTGCTGTCGATTTCTTCCCTGCTACCTCTCACTCCTGGCTGAAAAAAATGTACAAAAATTGATTTCTTTTTCCCTTCCAAATATTACAAATTAGCTTGGTGGATCTGAAAAAAATACCATTATGAGCTTAGAATGTATGTTTTCTTGATACAAATACTGTACCTTGGTTCAGAATTTCAATTTTATTTTTCCAAATCATGCTCAAGTCTGGCCATATATAAGTCTGGTGGAGGTGCTGAAGAAACAGAAGATTGTCTTTAGGTGGGGAAAATTAGAAGGCGTGACTGTTAAACTTCATGGAAAAACCTACTGTATAGATTGGATATAATCCAGAAAGCAAAAGAGTTCCTGAGAAGATTCAAGGATGGAAGAGAAGAAGAAGATGGTGAAGGGATGGACAGTGCAATGGCAAGCTGTGAACAATAAAGATGGATTACAAATTTTTATCATGGAATATTAATGGAGCTAATGCTCCGCAAAAAAGAAAAAGAGTATTCCATTATTTGAAAAAACTTAATCAAGATGTGATATGCCTTCTAAGATGAATGTATTGCCAAAAATGATGTTCTTATTTCAAACGATACCAGTGATTATATCTGATGCACCATTTAAAGAATGGCAGAAAGACATTTCTAAATTTATTTGGCAAGGGAAAAAACCAAGGGTGAAATATAAGATTCTTCAAGATGCAAAAGAGAGAGGAGGATTAGGACTACCGGATCTGAAAGTATATTATGCAGCATGTTGTTTTGTGTGGTTGAAAGAGTGGGTGTATTTACAAAATAGAAGATTATTGGAGTTAGAAGGCTCTGACTTGAGATTTGGTTGGCATGGGTATTTGTGGTATGATAAAGTGAAAGCAAATTTAGAATTTAAAAATCATTATGTTAGACATGCATTATGGAGAATTTGGAATAGATATAAAATGAGGTTTTATGAGAAAGTACCATTATGGGTTGCACCATATGAAGCACACTTTGGTGGAAGTAGCGTGCCAAAAGAGAAAGGACTACTGTACAGAAATTTATTAATTTTTTCACAAGGAGACTGTACAATGAAGTCAAGAGAAAAACTAATGGAAGAAGACTTTAATTGCCAATGGTTTGTATATGCTCAAATTTTGGAGAGATTTAAAGTGGACAAGAAGGCATATGGATTTGTAGAAGAAGAATCAATATTGGAGGTACAATTAAAATCTGAAGACCAGATAATTTCAAAAATGTATAAATTGGTTTTGAAGTTTGAAACAGAAGAAGAACAGGTTAAAGAATGTACGATTCATTGGGCGAAAAATGTAGGTCATGTTATTTTAATGGACCAATGGGAACAACTATGGTTAAAACAGTTGAAATTTACGTTAAATGTTAATATTAAAGAAAATATGTATAAAATGATATATAGATGGTATATAACCCCAAGCAAATTAGCAAAAATGTATGAGAAGGTGACGAATAGATGTTGGAAATGTAAAAAGCAAGAAGGAACTTTTTACCATATGTGGTGGACATGCCCCCAAGCAAAGAAGTACTGGACTCAGATTCATAAACAGATTGAGTTAATTTTAAAGATTAAGGTTCAAATGAAACCGGAAACATTTTTGTTGGGTATGTGGGAGGATCATGTAGGCGAAAAATTTCAAACTTTGTTTTTATATACGATAGCTGCGGCAAGAATTTTATATGCACAATATTGGAAGAATTCGGAGATACCTTCGCTGGAAGATTGGTGGCTGAAAGTTGGACTATGCTGAAATGGATAAACTTACAATTTTAATTAAGGAAAAGTCAGTTAACTTTTTCGTGAATAATTGGAAACCATTTATTGACTTTTTAAGAGAGAGAGAGAGGAATGATGTGATGATATGCGGATTTAATGAATAGAATGTGGGTGTTATTTTGGCTTAGTTGGAAATTATATGTAGAAAATAGTGAATAGTATGCTAGTAGGATGTATTGCTTCGCGCTTGCTATAACTTTATGAAGTATGTATTGTTTTTATGTTTTAATATATCAATAAAATATAAATATATATGAAAAAAAAGTCTGGCCTTATATATATTGGGGAGGAGGATATCTGTGCCTCTACAAACACACTCACAACACACCCTTTTTTGGAAGAAAAAAGTGAGGGAAATCAATAGCTTTTGTTCTTGGTAATGAAATGATGAGAGAATATGTCAAATATTTTACAAAGGGGAATATGGAACATGGAGCTTGCTTTTAAAGGAAAGTAAGAGGGGCTCAGTTTTGCTACTGTTCTGTTGATACAAAGTTAACTTTCCTGGTAGAATTAGGACAAGTCTTCTGGCACATGATCGCACATCGGCATGTTTGACCCACCCCCTCATAGTGGGGCAGGGGCTTGCTTCATTTGTTGAGGCCTCAGGAAGGGTGGGACAAGTGCGCATCTTGCCTTGCATAAGCCCCGTTCCCTTCAGTTGGGACAAGTGCGCATCTTGCCTTGCATAAGCCCCGTTCCCTTCAGTTGGGTCGAGACGGCATCCCCGCCTTTGGCATAGTCTGAGATTAGCTAGTTGCTCGTTATGGGGCCTGGGTAGGAATTTTTTGCTGCCATCCAGATTGGCACTAGACTGGTAATTTTTTCGCCTACCCCAGACTAGCCTTTAGTGGTGCATGTTTGGGTTTGTTTTCTTGGTCACTTTGGCAAGTGTTGTGTGGGTTGGGTAGGTAGGGTATCACTTTGGTGTCTATTTTGAGGTCAGCAAGGTCAGGGGGCAAGCCAGGAACACACAAATGATGCTTGACCGGCTTGGTGAGGCTGGCTGGCAAGCCCCCTGGTTGGGATTTGCAAAGGCGAGCACAAGGCTTGGCCTCTGGAGCCTGCGCTGTCCATCTGCCTTGACCCTTCGAGTTGGCCATGATAGGCTCACTCAGTCATGGGCTGAGTACAGCCTTGAGTCATGTGGTATGCCCATTGATCACCCAGATCTTCTGGGGGAGGTAGACGGCTAGGGCCATTTCCCCATCGTAGTGACCCACACGTTTCTGGGTTTTTGCAATTTTGTTTCCCTGCTGCAGTGTTATTTTAATAATGACCCTCTACCCAAGCCTCTGTCTCACGTGCTTATTTGGGGTGCATGGGTAAATGCTTCATCGTTACTCTGAACTAAAGCAGGAACTGCACTAAAGTGAATTGAAGCTCAAACCCATGGAATTTACACATTTCTTTAACATATATTCAAGGGACTTCTGGGGCCCAATTCAAACTTGATAGAAGCAATGTGGTTGACACCAAGTAAGCAAACCATGTGAGACAAACCATTTGCTCTGTGTGAAGAAGCACTGAAATAGTTTGGGTCAATTTCCACCCAGCCAATGAAAAACCCTCAGGCAAAGAATTCTACTGATTTCATCAAGGAATGCCAATGAAACAAGAACCTTTCCATGAGCACAATCCTATGCTTGTCTACTCAGTAGTAAGCCCCATTGTCTTCAATGGGCCTTTCTCTCAGGAAAGTGTGCATAGGATTGCAGCATATCTATTATACAGAGACGCACCAGGAATCTACAGTCAAACATAACTCCCTGCCAAGCATGCCTGTGTGATGATTAATGTATTGTTGCATGCATACTTTACATGTTTAGGCATACAACTACAATATTTCAGACATGTTCCTAAAACAGTAATATGCAAAGCGGTCCTTAGCCTGAAATTCTCAGCAGCTGCTGTGATTCTTTGACAATATTTAAATTGCTTCAACAGCAGCATGTTAAAGATACCTGAAGTCATGGTACAAACCAGTGCAGTACATGGTTAGAGTCAGTGGGTGGATGCAAACAACAGCCCATACCTGTACAAATACCAGGACATCAGAGATGGAGATGGGAGACATGAAAGATCAAAGCAGCTTTTTCCATGAAAATGAAATTCCAGTTTCTCTTGCTCCATGAAAAAGCCGCCAGATATGCACCACTTTATCTAATACATAAACCACACAAAGCAACTGTTCTTGGATTTAAGCCAAACTCCAATTTAGCCTTGGAAATGTGGTGTAAGAATGCAGATAGGTTTGAGTGGGCATAGTTAAGCTTTGTTGATATGAAAAGATCCTAGCTTTTCAATAAAATAATCTTTAACCTGAGAAAGTAAGGCGGTAGAATCAGAGGATGGAGATGTGTAGCAGATACGTATTTATTGGCGTATTAGATGCACCAGCGTATAACACGCACCTTCCTTTTGGCCCTGCTGTTCAAAGAAAAAAGTTTTAAAGCATTTCGTGGCACTTGGCCCATTACCGAGTTGTTTTGCACCTCCAATCTTCGTCCCATGTTGCCAGCTGCATCGCGGCCCTGCCGGGACTGCCCCCGCTGAGCAGCTCAAAGACGCAGCACCTTCGCTTCTTCCACAGGCAGACGCGAGCCTCCCAGACGCTGGACACAACTGCAAAGCTGTCCGGAAAACGTCCGAGAACTTGGGCGTTTCCGGAGAGCTTGCAGTCGTGTCCAGCACCTGTGCGAAGCTCCCAGACCCTGGACGCGACTTTAAAGCTCTCCGGAAAATGTCTGAGAACTCGGGCGTTTCCGGACAGCTTGCAGTCGCATCCAGCGCCTGCGCGAAGTTCCCAGACGCTGGACACGACTGCAAGCTCTTCGGAAACAGGATGTTTGCATTTGCTAAACAGGAAGCCTTTTTTCCCCGATGTCCAGGCTGGGACCACATGCTGTAATGTTCCTCTCTCAAGGTAAGGAGACAGCAATGAAGGCCAAAGGGGTTCATGGGAGAATTTCAACATGGTTGCCAAAGATCCTAAGAAGGCATTCTAGCTTATGGGCAAATAGCTTAGCCAAAAATCCAAACAAATCCACATCAAAAGACAGTGCAGATGTCTGGTTGCAACGTGGCATCTATCCCCCAATGATCAGATCTGTATGACCGACTACATGAATTTTTATTCTATCTTCAGGATTTTACAGGAGTCTCTCTTTCTCTCTATCCGCACTCTAGAAGGCGACGTATTCTTTATTCAGTTATCATTTGTGTCTATGAAACAAGAACCCTGAAGCCTGTGATGTGATAAAAAGCAATAAAAATACACCTTGAGAAATTGGTTGAGGCTGTATGTTGGTAGGTGCAGTACCGTACTACTTTATTACTCATAAAATAAATGTGATTCCTGGAAAGAAGGACAAGGCATTCTAAACCAGCACTGTGTTTTCAAGTCTCTTGAGACTTCTTCTCCAGAGATCTAAACCAGTTTGAAATACAGTTACTATCACTTTCCATGGATAATTTGCTCCTTAACATTCAACATGAAGCTTCCAGTCTGGGAGCCTGGGTTTTAGAATGATAGAAGTCAGGAAATTGATGATTATCATATGATCACATGGCCTTATTTGCACGGGGAGGGGGGAGGTCTCGCTTTTCTTCTATTTTTTTTTAATTTGTTAACTTCCCCAACTGTTCTCATTCTGTTCCTCTGAAAGGGAACTCAGTCAAATATATGCAAGCTAAAATCAGGCTTCATGTTTTTTTTCTCTGGGGCTGCATGAGCAACATCAAACAAGTGCTTTGCAAAATGTCTGCATCTGGCAAGCGTTTCATTTTTTTATTTTTTATTTTAACATACTGTACCGACACCATCCTTGCAGGTACCAAGCAGGCAGGAGAGAAGGAGGAAAAAAAACCCCTCTCTAAAGCAAACTTGATCACTTCAGGGAAGCTTTTCCACATTGACTGTGTGCTGTGAAAGATTCGGCAGGTTGTCTCTTCTAAGAAAAACTACAGGCCTGGAGGACAGTGCTGGAATACAGGAAATTCTCGCTGCTTCAAAGCAGGTGTTCCTTCTTGTACACCAGAAAAAGCAAGGAAGTCCAAGACTGGGAAGTAGGGTTTTCAACATTTTTTGATGAATTTTTGATAGGGGAGGGCTGGGCCAGCTCAAGACCCCCTGGCTGCTTAGATGACATGCCAAATGCTGCCCTTTCTTTTTCCAGTGATGAAGCAGCCTTTGCTGCTCCCAAATCCTGGATTGAAAAATGAATAGGGTGGGGGGGGGAGGATGGAGCAGACAAGGAAATGTGGAGGAGAGGAGTCCAATCCAATCCAGGGATGGAAGGAGGAGAAGCAGCAGTGGGCGGACAACACTGGGTACGCCTTGCCAATCTGCTGCCTTAGGCGACCATCTCAGTCAGCCTCATGGATGGACCAGACCACATTATTATTTATGGAAAACATGTATATGCTTTCAGTCTATCAAAATAACCCACAAGACAGCTTGCATAAAATATACAATAAAAACATCACAAAGACATGGCAGCACCTGACAGAGCTTCCCACCCCCCATAATTAGGGGTTGGATTATGCATGCCCCACTCCCTGTCATACTCCTTTAAAATAGTATTTAGATCACATGGGAAGGGTGGTCCAGATGTATCTCACCCCACATAATTAGGAGAAAGGGAAGGGCATGCATGAAGGAACAGATGCCTGTGTATGTCCTTTATCACATGGGTTGGGGCATGGCTCAGACAGTATCATCCAGATTGGCTCAATGCAGAACCAACAGCAGTCATGTCACACATAAAGTCAATATGGGACAGGAGGCAGGAATGACTTGCATCCTCAAAGGCTCTTTAGAAGAGTATAATCTTAACCTACCACTGAAAACTCAATAAAGAAGGAAGCAGGGTGACTGTCCCCAGGGAAGATTGATAGGAGCCTTTGACCATTGTGTTCACTAATAGTCACAATATTATTATGGACCCTCAATTTCCGCGACAGTAATGAGTGGACTCAGAGAACATATGAACAGAACTCTGAACACTTGGTCTGCTTTTCCATGGCACATATCCCAACTTGTATTATAATCTTCCAGAAAATAAAGCTATTCAGACCATCTTCTAGACGTGTCAACTTTAATTTTCTTAAATCCATACTTTATTGAAACTTTCCTGTATCTTGAACGAATAATGAAAATAGCGACAGTAATAGTGAGAGAAATAACATCCCAGAGCACGTGACATTTAGATGAAGGGATACATTATATCAATTTAATGGCATATGGAACACCCTTCTGGATTTATTTGCTACAAGTGCATTGCCGAAAACAGTCACTGTGACCTAGTACAGCATATCAGGCTAGTTGCCCAACTGATACATGACTTTCCTGCCATCCTCACTCCATCCCCTCTTTGTCTCTTTGTTCTTCTCTTGCAGAGAGCAAACAGGTAACAACAAGAGGATAGTTTAAATTATTAGGAACTATTTTTTTCCATGGATAATTGTGTACCAGATGTTCTTTCCAGATGCTGAGGACAAGCAACAGAATGCTGGACTATACAGATCTTAATGTGATTAAAAAAGGTAGCTCTTATGATCTTCTCCTTACCATGCATGCCTTCTTACTTTCCAATGTGATCCTGGCTTTTTCTTTTCCTCCTCAACATCATGTGAATGTGAAGCATATCATTGGCTTCAGTTCCAGATGTGTATCTATATGAGCTAGGAAGCACTATGATTTACCGTAAATAACAGCCCAATCCACCATGGTTTGGGAACCAAAGTGGTGTCTGCTGTATCCTCTGGGAGAGGTTTGGCCTCTGAAGGTCTCCTTGGGACAAGCCTCTGCCAGCCTGGTGGGACACCACTGCTAAACCCACACCCTTCCTGGTCCAGATCCATCATCCTACCTGCCGTGTTGCAGCCCCATTGTAGTACACTACTCTCCAAATAGGCCAGCGGGTGGCGCAGTGGGTTAAACCGCTGAACCATGAGCTGTCGATCAAAAGGTCGGCAGTTCGAATCCGCAACAGGGTGAGCTCTCGTTGCCTGGCCAGCTCCTGCCAACCTAGCAGTTCCAAAGCATGTTAATGCGAGTAGATAAATAGGTACCACTTGCGGGAAGGTAAATAGCGCTCCATGTTTCAGCCGCATGCTACGCGCTGCAGCAAGGAGAGTCATGCCAGCCACATGACCAGGGAGGCGTCTTCGGACAACGCTGGCTCTTCGGCTTTAAAATGGGGATGAGCACTACACCTTAGAGTCAGACATGACTGGACTTAATTGTCAGGGGTCACATTTACCTTTACTCTCCAAATGCAGGTGTGTGTGGTTTTTTTAAAAAAAAAAACATTTGGATTCTCCCCCATTTGTGGGGAAACTAGCACATCAGAGAGCAAGCTAGACTTGAACACTTTTTGGTTCTTCTTTTGCCTCAGTTCCAGTACAGGAGGTGGACGCATCACAGACCCTGCTCAGATGAATAGGTTTCAAGAGCTTCCAACTGGCTTTCCCCCAACTTGCTCTGAGGACTATTACAAAATGGTATGCAATCATATGGAGCTTTCAGAAAAGGTGGAGCTGAAGCTCTTTTTAAAAATGCACCAGATGACCACAATGGAGAAATGGTATTCGGTAGTACGTTGCACCTTACGGTAAATATTCCTCATTTGTAAATGTATAAAGAACACATTTAATTGAAACAGAGTGTTTTACATTGACCATGCCTTTCGGCTAGTTAGCAAACACTTCTTACTGAATTGCAAATCTTGTTGTGCAATTAAGATTTCATACAAATCTGTGCTATTAACATAAAGAAATGACCATGGGAAATTAAACATAATTGACTAATTGGTTTTCTAATGCTAGCTATTGATAGTGTTGCTTCATGGGCAATTAAGGACCATCATGACTTGTAGGTGAGCCAGGTTGGATGTGTATTACCTATTGGAAAAGATATTGACATTAAGACCTGGAAGAGGCCATGCCACTTAGGTGTTGACCCACATGCCCCACATTGATTCCCTGATAGGCTTGGCTTGCTGAAAATTTTGCATGTGCATTTGCAATACCAATTTTGGGTGAGGGGAAAATACTGAAATGATAGTGAGCAGATCACATGTTGCCACAAGGAAGCCCTATCCAGGTGCACCCAGAACAGGGAAAATTTTCAGCAAGCCAAGCCTATCAGGGAACCAATGTAGGGCATCTGGGTCAACACCTAAGTTGCATGGCCTCTTCCAGTTCCAGGACTCCAATGACTGCATATATGGTGGGAGATAGTAGGTTCTGCCCCTTGCCATAGATGTGTTCGAACATTAATGTGTGTATAGCAGAGGGGCAGCCTGATGCAAATTCATTGTACATGTGGAGGATAAACCCTGTTGTCATAATAGCATCTCTGCTTCAGAAGACTTCTGTGAAGCGTTTCTGAGACTCCCTCAGGTCACAAGAGGTCTCACTGTCAGAACTGAAAGCATGCACCAAATACAACTCTGTGGCTGCGCATGGCAGGGAAAGATCAGTCATGGTGGATAAACTTTCTTTTAGGGAAGCGCATCTGCTGTTATTCATCTTCCAGTTGGGGAACCTCCAATTAGCTTCCAGGGAAACACCAGGATTCCCTGGAACACAGTATAGAAATCCCAGTGCTAGCGGAATGTTCACCCACACTGCAAAGTTTATAAAGGCTCAAATGGGTTAATTGAGTTCCTAGCCGTCGATTTAAATAAAACCGGGGCCTTTGTCCAACTCAATTTATTGTGTCTTGTTTTCCTTCCAATATACGCCGGCAATACAGGAGTGAAAGATTTCCATGAGCTTGGCAGCATGGTGTTTTCTGCTAAGCTCTGTCACTCAGCAGTAAAACTGGCCCCTATGCAGCCACCGTCCCGTTTCAGCCTGGGGGGCAGTGGAAGCTGCAAGGAAGCACTTGCGTTGCCAGCTAACATCCATCTGCAGCTGTTGCAGTACATGTGGAAAGTAGCAGAGCAGATACACTATTCAGGCAATGCCAGAGGGAATCTGTTTAAATGTCTGTCAGTGCCTGCATTATTACACACACTTCATAAGGCTCAGAATCAGAGCTGTCTGTTTTCTATTATTTTAAGTGTGGAAAATTCCATATGGAAACTGATGCACTTATTTATGAATGATTTTTAAGTTCTTTGCTATTAAATACACAATGTTATGCTAGATCTAGCAAAGGGCCAATGCCAGTCAGCTCCTTCCCTGTTTTCCTCCTCATCTGCCTTTCTCACCCTTACAGAACTCCTGAGAGATGTGTTTTTAAGAGCTCCTGGTGTCCTTGCTAAGGACATTAGGTTAACCCAGGGGTGGCCAACATTTCAACATGAATGCTCCTGGCCCATTAATGGTTGTATAGGTGAGGGCACTTCAGCAGGTGCAGCTGCTTTAGCAGCACCATCAGCACTTGCAGCTGCCAAGATTATGTCTTCTACACAACTCTTAAGAAAGCAGAGGCCCTAATGGTGGAAGGTTGGACACCCCTGGGTTAACCATTTGGGAGATTTAGGTCATTAGAGATTGGAAGCTGGCAGGGATGTGGGTCAAGTCTCTGACTCGGGTCAAGTTCCAAGTCTCGGGGTCAAAGTCTCAAGTCAAGTCCCAAGTCTTTGCCCCCAAGTCCCGAGACTTTGGTTGTGAGTTGCAAGTCCCTATCTGGGGAAAACCTGAATAAAATTGGACTTGTCGTAAAAGGCTCCAAGTCTCGAGTCAAGTCTTTCGAGTCTTTTACAATCACCAAGTCAAGCCCGAGTCAAGTCATTGACACGACTTGAGTCCAACTCAAGTCCAAGTCAATAGACTCAAGTCTACATCACTGAAAGCTGGGCAGAATTATAACTCCATATCCCAGTGAGGGTATTGCCTTAAAATAAATGTTTTTTTTTCCTCTCTCACAATACTAAAACCAGGGGTCATCCAGTGACATTTATTGATGGGAGATTTCAGATGAACAAAAGGAGGCACTTCACACATACTTTTTGTGTGAAATTTGTTGCCACAAAGATGTGGTGATGGATGGCTTTAAAAAGGCATTGGACAAATTCATCAAGGTTGTGTCTATCAATGTCTGCAAAATATGTCTTTCTTTCCTGCTTGTGGGCTTTCCAGAGGTAGCAGGTGGGCCACTGTGGTAAACAGGATTCTGGACCTGATGGGATTTTGGCCTGATCTAGCAAGGTTTTTCCTCTGTTTTTATATTCGTGGAAGCAGCTGACTGACCACTTTTGGAAAAAGGATACTTAACAAGTTGGACCATTGGCCTGATTCAGTAGAGCTCTTCTTATATTCTTGTAACTCAAAGTATAAGATTCAGTAATCCTTATAACAGTCTGTAATATAGGCCAGGGATATACTTGTTTCCATATTGTAGATGAGTGGTGGGGTGGGGCGGGCAGCCTGATCCTGTGTAAAGTTAGAGCAGCAGAGCGTGTGTTCTGCCACTCTAAGCTGTCTCGTTTGCAACTCCCAGTGAGTAAGGGTCGCCGGCGCAGAGGTTGGCAGCCCTCACTCCGCCGGGAACCGTCCCTGTGCTCACTGACGAAGGTAAATCCTGCGCTGGTGTGCACAGGGGACGGGGGAGGGTTGACCGGAACTGCCATGGGGGTGGCCATTGGCTGGCCTGGGCTGGGAGAGGGCAGGGATATTGGTGGCGCATTCCGTCAATATCCCGAGCCCTCACCCAGCGCACTCCAACCTTACTCCCCTGGCTCAAATGTATGCCAGCTTCAGAGCTGGTGTACATCCAAGGAGGCCTATAGGGCCCCGGTCGCTTGCACCTGGGGAAGGGGACAAACGTCCCCTTGTCCTGAGGTGCTCCCTTTATGCCGGCCGCCGCACCTTACACAGGATTGCGCCATTAGGCATGTTGGCTTGTCTGAGGTCATATATTGACCTCACTGCAGAGATGAGATTGGAACCAGAGACATCCTGGGTTACAGTTCACACTGTTAGCCACATTAGCTTCCTTGCTTGCTTGTAATGCGCAAAAATGCCCAAAGTAAAGCAAACCTGATTACACTGATTACCAGTCCAGTTTTTCATTGGTGGTGGAAGATTCCATGCTGGGAAAAGTAGGAGTGGTCATCATTTGCTTTGTGCCTTAGATAAGTGATACCAGTCCTTTATGTGAGTTGTTTAAAACTTCCTTAGGAACCAGAAATCTTCCTTTCCCTCCATTTTTAACCCATAACTCAGAATCAGAGGAAATCTGACTAACATAAAAGGTAACAGTCAGCCATTCTTTCAGATGTTCTGATGTCTGTAACTATAGATACTTCCCTGACACTGAGATGGCAACGCTCTGTCAGAATGGCTATTTGAGAAAGACTCAAAGACGTTTTAGATCTCCCTAGTTACTGCCAGTTCCTGTCTTGTGGTCAGTACCTGGCCACTGCTGCCATCATTTTCACATCACTGCCATTTAAGTCTTGGCAGTTTTGTCAACAAAAGTGAAGGGCCGGAGAGGACAAGCCTTGCCCCTAGCATATAGGCTGGAAACTGCCCCGCAGCTGTTGAATCATGTAAAAAAGCCTGTGACTGACTTCTTGGACTCACCCTGCTCTGAAACACAGGTCATCAGGATTTGCAGACTGAATTGCACAGCCAACTCCAAGACTTTAAAGAAAAGAACTTTAAGGAACTACATATTCCAAATCTATGTTCATCAGATATTCATGTGCTCATCCCATGGTTGCTAAATTTGCTTTGCAATGTAAGGGGGCTTGGTGAGTTGGTACATTAGATACGTGATGGGTAAGAAAGGTGAATTGGTGATGGGGGACTTGATGTGTAATGTATTGTTATGTATTGTTTATCTTAGAGTTTAAAACAAACATTTTACTGGGAAACTCTGTCGTATAAACTAAATTTTATTATTGTAATCAGATGGTAAAATACTTTACGTTTTGCGTCCAACACAGGAGGCATCATCAGAAGATTGCAACTACTATTGCACTTCCACATAATACTACCTTTCCTTTCCTACACCAGATGTTCTGCATTGCAATTTTTCTCTGTTTACGCCAATAAAGGTTTGGATTGGATTGATTTTGCAATGTGCTGCGTTGCTCATAATAAGCACACTTCATTTATGAGTTTTGCATGGGAGCCATTGGCCCATAGTGGAACATCAGTATCCTTTCATGAATGGTCCCCGTTGCCCTCTGTGGATTGCTGGACACTAGATGTATGGTTTGTTCTGAGTGCTTCAGAAATGTGACTGTGACACTGTGGACAACCCACAATGGGGTTTCCTTTTGCTCTAGAGACAGGGTTGCCAATTCTGACTGAAGCTATTCCTGGAGATTTCCAACATGACGTAACATTAGAAATTTCTGGAGAATCTGTTCTGAGGAGGAAAATGTAAGATGTGTTTTCTTCCATTCTCTACGGAGCTCAGAGAACCACTGTGCTAAAATTCCCCTGCACTGGCCAGTGTGACCTTATGGGAATAAACAGGTGCCATCTCTTGCATCGTTATAATGACCTGACCTCATTGAGGATGGCACCAACTTTTGGTGTGCTAGCTATACTCTCAGCTCCTCTGTAGTTGCATGAAGTTGACCCCTTGCCCCAAATCATTTTGTTAAACTTAATCAAATTGTCTTGGGTCTCCTCAGCATTCCTCAGATGTTATGCCTGAGTGGCGTTGTTTGATAGGGGACCCTGTGGCTCTGGGCCCTAGGCGCTCCTGGGCCCCAGGCGCCAGCTCGGGGGGCAGGGGCGCTGCCGTGCAAAAGGTCCGGGATTTTTTTTTAATTTCTGCTAGCTCTCTCACACCTGTTTTGGCTGCAGAAGTACAATGTCTCTTAAGGGCACTGCTTCTTAAAAGGGAAACCCTCTGCCGGGCCGGCTTGCTGCCCTCTTAAGAAGAGACATTACCCTTTTAAGAGACATTGTATTTCTCCAGCCGCAGCGTGGCCGAAAGAAGCACGCTCTCCCTTAGCTTCTGAGCTCTGGAATGGATGAAGGGAGGAGAGGAAAAAGGCTGCAGCTGGCTGCTCTGTGGTTACAGGCAGGCGCTCGCCTTCCTCAGGCTCTTCCGAGTTGCCCAAGCACCGAGAGAGAGAAGGATGTGTGGCAGAAATCCTCCTCTTCTTCCAAGTCACCCCAAGCAGCTGCATTAAAAGTGCTGGAAAAACTGCATTTAAAGTGCTGAGGAGGAAAAATAAATAAAGAAAATGTGATTTTGGTTAAAAAAAAAAACATTTCGCTGGCGCGGCCTTTGGCCACGCCAGGAAAACAACAGAGGGGGGAAGGGAGGGGGCGCCAATTCGAGGATGCGGCCTGAGACCCCGGTAGATTTAAGGCTAACTACGCCACTAAGGACAAATTCCCAACGTTTGGGCACAATCCTAGCTGGCCTCTGCACTGGCATAGTGCATGCTGCACCATTGCAAAAGTGCCGTAAAGCACTTTGCAACGGCATAGCATTTGCTGGCACTGGCGGGAAGGACCATACCGGCCTGCACACACTGGTGGAAGGAGCAGCACGCACCAGACATGGTGAGTTCTGCACTGAGCAGCACAAGGGTAAGGGAAGAGCAGGGGAGGGTGGTGAGGTGTCATAATAGGGCAGGGGGCAGCAATGGGAGCATGGGTGGATCAATTGGGTCTAAGAGGGGGCGGGATCATCAGCAGTGGCGTGTGTCTCATCTTATCCCCGTTTCCGGACCTGATCCACTGACACAGGTGTATGCAGACTTGCGCCAGCCATATGGCTTGTGCAGGTTCAAGTAGACCCATTGTGTGGGCTGGGGCTTTCCCTGGGGCAAGGGGACAATTTTCCCCTTACCCCAAGGAGAGCTCCCACCTGCTAAATTCCTCCGTGTGATGCAGCGCAGCGGTTCTGAGCCCACTGCATCTGTGTGGAGGAATTTGCGTGGGACATGAACGCCCATCTTAGGTGAAATTTTCAAGAGCAACAACTCTCTTCATTACTCTCCAGTTTGCTTTCCATGGCTAGGATCCTGTGGTCTCTGATTCTCTGGTGGTGAGGGAGAACACCAGGGAACCTACATAAGCGCTAAGGAAGTTATGGAGCTCTATCTAAGGACTTAATGTCCATCCTGTCCACCCATTTAAGCAGATTTCCACACATGTATTACTTGCAGAAGGAACAAATCTGATGTGTATTCCAATGAACACTGGATGCACATTCATATGTGGATGTTGTGCATCTGTGATGCATTGCTTTTGACAGGATGTGCATTGGAGTATTTGATCCACATGAGCATCCCCATTCACGTCATGGCATAACTGGTTACATGTACATACCTTTTTAAAAGGCAGCTTGCTAGAGTTGGATTGAGGTGGTTTCGCAACAACCCCCTTGATTGTGCAACAACTTCCCAATCAGCATCTTAATGTTAACTTGAAAGACATAGTTCCTCTTATGATATCAAAGAATATGTGACGCTAACAAGAAAGCTTTGATTGATGCTAGGTTTTGAGGAACAACATCTTATATCGATATCTGTTTGAAATCCAAAACTTCCCTTAGGACACAGAGATGCGAATGAGTAAAAACAGTTCCTTTAAAGTGCATATTAATCATATTTAATGCACAGAAGAATCGAACATGACTTTTAAAACAAAAAAAGTATTAATATGCTTTCTTGGAAAGAAAACTCCTTCCCAAAAAACAACCACCCCACAATTCATTAAAATGGTCAAGTATAAAAATACATCTGAAGAACGGGGGGGGGGGGATGTAAACGTCATTGCTAATAAGAAGAGGGCAAACACATAACTAAAATAACAAGAAAACCAAACACCCAACACTGTTTCCAAAGACCATGAATCAGAATCACTATTTTCGCAGAATGCTAATGCATTATTGATGTGTTCATGGCAGATGTTGCGAATACAGAATTAATGTAATTCTAATGCAATTCCACCTCAACGCTTCGAAGTCAAAAGTTACTCCTACGTTTTTACCAATAATTTTGAAATAAATTATCCTTACAATAAGAATTGAATCATGCAGGGATCTAGGATCCCTCTGTATATTTCACATTTCTTACTAAGCGTACGCTTGGAGAGACAGAAGTACCATTACCCCCGAGGTTTGTGAATTAATTCATGCAGATAGCATTGAAGAGGATCCAAGCAAAATAAAGCATGTCGGTTGCTGAGGTTCTTCCAGAGATTTGCCCCAATCAGAGTCCAGCATGGACTCTATTGGGAGAATTTCTGGACTTGGCTTTCCTTCTGATGCCCAGGTGTTGGCTGTGGCACAAGGCTGGTGCTCCAGCTGTGTCCTTTCCTGGGCTAATCAAATTTTAAATTGGTAGTTGATGCATTGGCCACATCTTGTTTGGATTACTGAAATGCACTCTACATGAGGTGCCCTTGAAGACTATTCAGAAGCTTCAGCTCATGTAGTATGCTGCTGCTCGACTGATGACCAGCACGGGGCATGGAGGGCACATCACACCTGTGCAGTGCTGTACCATCTCTATTGATTGCTGGTATGTTTTTGAGTGCCATTCAAAGTCCTGGTTTTAACCTCTAAGGCACTATGTGACTTGGGGCTAGCGTATCTGAAGCATCACCTTACCCCCCCACACACACACCAGAGTTTCTGAAGCAGGACCTCCCCTTTATGAAACTGCCTGCCCCCTGAGGGTTCCTTTAATGTACCATTGCTCATACAAGTGTGAACATAAGAACATAAGAGCCCTGCTGGATCAGGCCAAAGGCCCATCTAGTCCAGCTTCCTGTATCACACAGTGGCCCCACCAGATGCCTCAGGGAGCACACAGCCAACAAGATAACCTGTTTCCTGCTGCCACTCCCTTGCACCTGGCACAGAGAAAACCTACTTCTAAAACCAGGCGGTTGCTTATGGCTTGTAACCTGTGATGGTCTTTTCCTCCATGAATCTGTCCAAACCCCTTTTAAAGGCATCTAGGCCAGGTGCCATCACCACATCCTGTGGCAAGGAGTTCCACAGATGAATTACATGCTGGGTAAAGGAATACCGGGTATTTTCTTTTGTCCATTCTAACTCTCCCTCCACTCAATTTTAGTGCATGTCCCCTGGTTCTGGTGTTGTGCGAGAGGGTGAAGAATTCCCCTCTATCTACTCTCTCCATCCCATGCATAATTTTATACGTCTCAATCATGTCCCCCCTCAGGCGCCTTTTTTCTAGACTGAAAAGCCCCAAACGCTGTAGCCTTTCCTCATAAGGGAGGTGCTCCAGCCCACGAATCATTCTGGTCGCTCTTTTCTGCACCTTTTCCAATTCAACTATATCCTTTTTGAGGTGTGGTGACAGTTCAATGGCACAGTTCAATGGTTCAACGGGTCAAAACAAGGGTGGTGAGGGTGAAGGTGCAACAAACAAACCTTTATAACAGGGACAATTCTACAAAGGGAGGGAAGAGGAATCAGAATAGAAAGCAATTTAATTTTTATTAGCCATTCACATGGCCAAGCCCTAAACGTTAAGTCATCACTACGTACAAGGAAAAGACCAAGCAAGAGGAAATCCATGAAAAGGAAAAAGGGAATGTGATGGTGCAAGTATGGAGGGGGATAAGAAAGAGAGAGGAGGACAGAAGTGTCGCCGGGAGGGGCGCTGGCACCCGGGGAACAAGCGGGAGGTGAGAAAGCAGCGGGGGAGGTGACAAGTGTGCCATTTGGGCAGTGGGAGCAGCAGGCGGCAGAGAAGGTGATGGGTTTGGCCCACCCTCCAGTCCTGCCCTGCATCTCCGAAGGGAGTTGCAGTGGCAGGGACGCCACTTCCGGTGGTGACGTCATGGGGGCGGGGTGGCATAGCGACACCACTGGAGAAGAACATAAGGAAATTAGAAGGGTATTCCAAGGAGAACTGGAACTAAGGAACCAGGGTTTTTAGAAGTAGCAGGAAGGAAGGGCGAGAGGAGAAGAGCTGGGGGAGAGGAAGGAAATAAATGAGAGGAGTTACAGCCATGGCATGAGGTTTTGACTGGATTGTGGTTTTCAATAGCCTGACCCAACGTCTACAGGCAAGGAGTGAGTCCATCAACTGTGCCTGAATTATATTCTAGAGACTTCTGGAGCGTACAGAATCCTGTACTATTCAATGGGACATGTCCCAGCTTCAGACTATGAAATTGCTGGTTCAAATCCTGGATTCTCTGACAATTTTTAGCACTGAGTAAACTGAATCCATCAGGAAATCCATGCTTAGTACCGGCTGCTAACATTCACATTACACTAGAAGTCCATATCTTTGAGAACATCATCCCAAGCTTATAAACTAAAAGTTGGCATTGTAGGCAACAAGAGCCAATGGTAAGGCATCAGAAGTTTCCATAGTAACATTCACTGTGATTGACATTTAATAAAACAACGTTTAATGACTTATAATAAAATAAGGAGAACCAACCCTTATTTTTGAGTGAGTCTAATGATTACAAATGAAAGCATTTTAGTCTAAAGTCAGTCATGTTTTATGACAGCTAATTATGAAATGAGCACAGAGATGGATGGGATACACATGGAAGAACATACTGAAGTATATAACAAGTACACTGGACTGAAAACTGCAAGGCAAGAAGAAATGAGTAAGATTGATGACAACACAGAAAAACACAGCTGAAGAGAAATTAAAAGCAATCAAAATGACATGAAAAGAAGCAGAGATGGCAACAAGAGATCGCAAAATGGGAGATAATTGTGAAGTCCCCATTTCCTGATGGGAATAGCAATGAGACCTGTCTCAGTGTAAATTGGCAGACCAAAACGTTGTACATCCTTGAAGAGATAACCTTTCAACTTGTTTTCCATTAAGTCACTGAGCAATATTTTATTGTTTTTGTTTTTGTCAGGGACAATCTGATACCAGAAGCAACCCAAGCAGGACCCTTTAGAAAAACCCTGTGCAGGGAACTCAAATCTAGAGATAGTCAACCAACATCCGTACATTGTTTCTATGCAGAAGACCCAGTCAACTTTTAGAGGTCAGGAACAGGGCATGCAGTTGGGATCCTGTTTCCCCTTGCCCTTGTTGGTTATCCCCAGAGGATTCTGGGATATAAATCTTAGAACATTCAGGCCTACATGTGATCTGAGAGTTGAACCCTAGTTGAATCCTCTGTGGCATTCCAGAAAATTCTGAGGTACCACTATAAACCTTGATTATAATAATCATGAACTCAGGGAGTGAAAAAAAGACTGACTTAAATAACTATTTAATGTTCAAGCAAAGAGTTGGAAGTCTGTTGCCAAGTAAGACTATGGTTTTGCTACTTTATTAATGAGATCCTGGTTCAGCTTATTGGCAGATTCCCTTGCTTGCAGTGCTGCAGAGAAATCAGTAATGTACACATCTGTATCTGTTAACTGGGTAAAGAGGCACATTTCTAAGAGGTGCCCCTCTTATATTTAGCAGGGGGAGAGTAACTCTCCCTATTTGCCCCAGCACAGTGTTTTTAATAGTGGTTGCTATATACACACATATACAGTACAGAGAACTGCATTGTACAGTAAAACAGCAAAACATTGTAAAACATAAAAAGTAGAACTGCATTATATAATTAGACATATTTCTATGTTTGATTTATATTTAAACAATGTCTGAGCAGTTGGCGTGCATCATGTATTCATGTGACTGACAACTCCAAGTATATCATCTGTTCAACATGTTGGGGTTATATGGCACTGTTTCCAAATCCATGATTGTGAGTATTACAACAAGCCTGCAAAATAAAATAAAATAAAATAAAATAAGATAGATAGATAGATAGATAGATAGATAGATAGATAGATAGATAGATAGATAGATAGATAGATAGATAGATAAACTTGGGAGTAAATCCCATTGAACTCAGTGGGACTTACTTCTGAGTAGTCATGCTTAGAATGGTGCTGTGACTCCTTATACTAATATTGTTTGGAATGTACGATAGTACTAACAAGTATCCCAGCTATGGAACAGTGAATGGCCAAAATTCAGTGAATGCCAGCATTCTCATGTGCATGCTGACTGTTACCAGTCAAGGTTTTCAACAGGTGTTAAGATGCGCACACAAAGGTGGGGAAACAATCATGTGCCAGGATCCCATGTGCCAGTGGCACGTCTATTGCCACATGTCACATGACAGTCAGAGGTACATTGGTGAATATGGATAGTCACTAAAATTTGAACATCAGTATTCAGTGGTACGTTTTCAGGCATACACAATGTTCATGTAAGATTGTCAGCATTCATGCTGGCATTCACCGCATGCGGAGCAGACACACCATTGGCTTTGTTATTTATTGATATGAGTAAACATTAAAAGAAAAAAACACGTTTCCCTCATGGCTTCTTTAAATTCAAAGTATTAGTGGTAAATGTCAGCTTTCCTGAAACTTAATGCAACATCTACAGATGGTCAACAGAAGGGATGCCAAGCCTTTTAACTCTGTAAACTAAACAAAAATCACTTGTAAGAAGAGAAAGGGAAAGTTAGAGCTTTAAATTATTTCATTGGCACAGTGGTGTAACTGGGGGGGACGGGACAGTGCGGCCGACTGCCCCATGTACCAAGGCAGGGGGGGGATTACACTCTGCAGGGGGCATGTAGCGGGCACGTAGCGCTCACTGCTCTGAAAAGCAGCGAGAAGAGCTAAGTTTGGCTCTTCCATCCACCCTCAGCCTCTGTTTGGCTCGAAATCGGAGCCACTCAGGAAGTCACTCAGGGGCAGGGCAATGAGGAAGGGTGGGGCAATGAAGCGGGAGGGCAGGGCAGCCCCAGGTACTGGCCAGCCCAGCTACACCACTGCATTGGCTTCTTCTAAAAAATGAAATATTCACTACTAAACAACACAAACCTATGCATGTCTACTCAGAAGTAAGTCCCACTAAGTTCAACCGGCCTTTCTCCTGGGTGAGTGTGTGTAGGATTGCAGCCTAAAGGAATTAGGTTAAGCAAGTTTGTCCAATGAATTCTGGGAAGATTCTTCAATTCTGTGTACCATTTAAGGAAGTTGTATTGGAGACTATTAATAAATATTTTTTCTCAAGATATGGTGGATAGAAAATGCAGAAAGAACTGGCTCAGTAAGATTTAGGCAGGGATGGGGGTGGCATATATTTGCAAATTGGACAGAAAAAGTATAGAAGTTGGAAGTGGAAAGCGCAAGATAACAACCCACAGGAAATATAGTTTAGTGGAAGAAATAAAGTTGATAAACACTGTTTTGCATTACATATTGAAAATATAACACTCCACAAATCTATACTAAGAAGCTTACCCACTCAAATGAGTAGAGGGCCCTCTTCCAATGGTGGAGAGGAACATGCAAACAGTACTTACATTTCTGTCACACACATAAGCTAAGCCCCAAAGGTGAGGCGAGACTGGTGAATCAAGCCTAATTGATTGTGTGGTAGAGTAGAGGCTATATGTCTCCTTCTTTATATACTTAAGAAAGTGATATGTATCTCAAACAACAAGTAATCAATTTACAGCTCATTGGAATCTTGCATTCCCATGGGTTGGTTTGTATGACACCACTCAACTGGCCAACCAATCACATGATAAAGCATGTGTGTGCACACAATCTATGCACCCCAGTGTGCCATCCCACTGCCACATAATCATAGTGGGGGCAGAATGCCTGAACTATATGAATTATATGGCAGGGGTGGCCAAACTGTGGCTCTTGAGCGTATACTCTTTAACATATAATGTGCAGCTCTTGGAAATATGTTGGCTGAGCTCCTTTTTGCATCACAATTACTATAAAAGGTAAATAAGAAATTTTCAAACTTGATAATTATTTACCAGGTATAAACTGAGAGTCCACTGAGAGTCCACTGGGTTAAAACATAATCCGCCTCCTTCCTTATATTCCGACCCGTAATCTGAGGTCATCGGGGGGGGGGGGCTGTCGATGCAGAAGCCAGCAGGCCTCACTCTGCCATGGACCCGACTTGCAGCCACCAGCGCAAAGTAACGTTTACACCAGTGGGTGCAGGGGGAGGGAGGACTGGGTAGCAAGGGAGGGCAGCCATTGGGGTTGTGATGTCAGCTGTGATATCCCCGTCCCCATTCTCGGGCTTGGTGGTCCTTTCCCGCCGCCCCGAATGTACATTGGCTCGAGAGTCGGTATACATTCGAGGAGGCCTATAGGCCCCAGGCAACCCTGCACCAGGGGAAGGGGGACAAACGTCCCCTTCTCCCAAGTAGTCCCCGGGCCGCACCAGAGCAGCCCAGGAATGCCTGAGGATGCTGCGGCCAATCCTATGGGCCAGCCATGTATCCTTACACAGGATTGGGCTGCCCATTTCCTATCATATAGCTATGCACATAAAAACAGCACCCTTGTATGCCAAACCAGAACAGGCTTTTAAAACATGCTGTCTTCCCAGGCAAGTGAATCTTTCCAATAACATAGTGATGGCTTGGTCTTTAGCTTTAATTAGCTAGAGAGTGATGATAAATTGCCAGTGTCTTTACATAGCAATTGCTCATCTCCATAGACTTTGTTTTCCTATTTTTTTCTTTTACATTTAATAAAAAGAAAGTACCTAATTAAGATGTGTTTGTCTCTTTCTTCAATCACCCCCAAGAGACAAGGTCCAAAAGAAGGATGAGATGTTAAACGCTCTTGTTCTTGATATCGAACATTTCACTGAATGTTTATCATGATAAATCTCTCAACCACCGAAGAAAAAGAATCATTCCTCTCATCTTTAACCATATACTGTTGAAAACAAATTAAAAGTCTGGTAGGGATGTGATATTTTAAGCACACGATCTTGGGCTGTTCATGTTGCTTGTCCATTTTGGACATGATGACTATTTTTAAGGCTGTTGGCAAAATTTCAAGAAAAACTTGTGGGTAAAATTTATTGAATGTGGCAGCCTTCCTACATACTATGCTTTAGCATCATAGTTATTACTTAAATGTTGTGTAAATAAGCAGTTGTGGTATTTCTCATCCCCCCTTCCTCACTTTCCCAGTTAGTAGAAATGTTTTCAGTTGCTGCAACAGTAACAGCGATGCCACAGAGCTTTTCCAGTCTGTTTTGCTTCTTGCATGGGGAGTCTCCTGCTCATTGCTGTTGCTGCCCTGAATGGCTCCAACCCCAAGTGGGAGGGGCCACTTGCACAGCGTAATGCAGCATTGCGTACCACTTACAGCTCCGCACCCCCTCCAGCGACGCTACTGACTGGCCCTATATGGTTTTGTCAGAGACGACAGGCGCCCTGCCGGCGCCTGGACGCGTGGGGGCGGGGCCTGTGCGCGTCACATCGACACGCCCCTCGCATGACGTTGATGCCCCCACCCGTTTGCTCTCATTTCGGAGCCGAACAGGCTCCAGGGCGGGCCGATCCGCCGCCTGACTTCACTTCGGTGAATTCGCCCTCCCTCCCGAGTGCCTGGAGCTCCTGCTCCACGCGCTTCACCGAAGTTCCGCCACTGTTTTGTTATAGTTTGTGATTGTCTTTATTATATTTTTCTATATTTTAAACTATGTTAACTACTTTATGGTTGCCTGTTTTTAAGTGGCATATAGATTTAAATTAATAATACACTTCAGATGTTGGGGGAGGCTGGAGGGCAGAATGGGGGCAGGAAGGGGTGAAATGGGATGGGGGAAGATGGTGGTGGGGCAGGAGATGGGCAGATCAGGCTGGCAGGGGGGTAGGATTGGCACTACTAGTGCCACCAATATCCTATCCCCCTTCCTGGACCCCATCCTGGAGCACGGGTCCACACAGACCTGCACCAGCTATTTAGCTGTTCCAGGTCAGAGTAGATGTGTCTGCGTCGTGGAGGCTTACCCCTGGGTAAGGGAATAAACATTCACTTACCCAGAGGAGACCTCCAGACTGCCCACCACCATAGGATGCAACGGTCACCATTTTGGTACAGGTCGAGTATCCTTTATCAGGATTGCTTGGGACGGGAAGTTGTTTGGATTTCGGATTTGTCTGAATTTCAGAATATTTGCATAAATATGAGATACCTTGGGGATGGAACCCAAGTCTAAACGTGAAACTCATTTATGTCTCACATACACCTTCTATACATAGCCTGGAAGTAATTTTATACAATATTTTTTAATAATTTTGTGCCCTGGTATGCCTTGTGCTATGCCAGCCAGGTGCTGGAAAAAGTTTTTTTTTAAGTCGTAGATCCCCACATGTCTGGATTTTACATGTCCGGATAAGGGGTAATCAACCTGTACTGCCACGTTGATGGGGGTTAGTGGATAGGATTGGGTTGTGAGTATTAAAGAAGTGACAGCAGCAGTTTCAGGTGCACATCGGCTGGTATCTCTTAGCCTTAGTGCTTCCCTAATGTTTTGGACCGAGGGCCATATGATGTAGCAACCTTGCTGAAGCTAAGGACTTCTTGGTTTGACCACTACCTGGATGGAAGACCACTTGGGAACCAACTATGTATACTGTTTTGCAGTCTAAGGGAGGGGATGTAGCTCAGTGGGAGAGTGCCTGCTTTGCATACAAGAGGTTCTAGGTTCAATTCCTGGCATTCCCAAGTAGAATGGGGACAGACCCCTGTCTGACAACCTGGAAAGCTGCTCCAATTAGTGGTGGCATAGACAATACTAATGAATCGACTAACGGACTGACTCAGTACAAGGTAGCATATAACATGATCAAAAAATATTAACATAAAATAAATCAGTAATACCCATCTTACGTTTTCAAACTTTTTGTTATCTTTTCCTATCATATTTACATCCACATGTGCATCCAGCATGGAAGCCAATGACACATTAAAAAACAAAAAACAAACAAAAGCACAGCCATATAACTAACAGGTAGTGTCTCCTCCCTGCCAAACAACAATTTCAGACCAATCAGATTTATCAGCTAGCAGTAAAAATCTAATCAACGTTAAATCGCTCTCTTAAATAACTCTCTTTTTCACCCTCTTTCTGTAAGTAGCAACAGATGAGCAGTATTGAACCTCTCTGGGAAAGGAATTCCATAGTTGTGCCATGCTGAAGAAACTTGTTTTATTCAGTTAGCATTGGCTTTCAACGAGCATGAAACACAATAAATATAATTACCTCTGAAGCCCATACCCTAATGGTTTAGGTAGGACTTGTGTACTCTATAGAATGTCTTTGCATGTATGATATGAACCCCTCTGTGTTAGGAGATCAAGAGATGATACCATTGACCCATAAGATTAGGTCCCATTGACCCATAAGATTAAATTCAAAAGAGTATATAGCTGAGAATTTTCAGTACAGTAAAATCACTGAGGAAAGCCATGAGAGGGGGGGTAAATTGTACCTGGGCCTAGGGTCAAAAAGGGGGCCTTGGAGCCAAAGGAAGGGACCCAGAAATTTCCTGGGATCTCAGCGGGCCTTGTGGAGAATGAAAGATGGAGACTGGGCCAACCAGGAGGCCTGGTCTACCAGGCATGTAGACCTGGGTGCCACATCAGGAAGTCTGGTGGACATAAGAACATAAGAAGAGCCCTGCTGGATCAGGCCAAAGGCCCATCTAGTCCAGCTTCCTGTATCACACAGTGGCCCCACCAGATGCCTCAAGGAGCACATAGCACCTGGCACAAAGAAAACCTACTCCTACAACCTGGGCTCTGGAAACTTTTCCAGCCATTGCTGCCTTCCTACTGCCCCATTTCCCCCCCCCCTTGAGAAGGGCCCCCGAACAAACATTATATACCCCTTGATAAAATTCCTCTCAGAGGCCCTGACCTTGGGGCTCTTGCAAGATCACTCATGACCCTTTCTTGCATATACTGATAGTCAGTTTTTATTTAGGCCACACTGCGAGGATGCTGAGGAAGAGCAACAGCCAGCAGCTACATTCCCAGCAGGATGGGGCACCAAACACCACACAGCTGGCATTCCAACCGCCATGAGCACAGTCCTCTGCTCTAATCATCTGGCCACAGCACCTCTGTCTTGAGTAAATAAAATATCCTTCATCTATTAGCATGCAAGCATTTTTTTCCCACGTAGGGGTCTTCTGCTCATACGATACCCAAAACTAACAAAACCCCGCAAGATTTGCAAGCTAGTTTCAAAATACATATATCTGCGTGTTACTAAACTGAAAGCATTTTGTTGTCTTGGCTCCAAATTTCTTAATCCATCACCCTGAAGTGCCCTATTATGGCATAGACAGCAGTTTGTTTCTGTTTGCAACAGTTCAGTAGTTCTAATTATCAGAGAGTTCTCCATATGATAACTCTCAGGTAAATGCTATACACAGTGCTCATTAAGGTAACACTTTTCCCACTTCTTCTTAACACGTATTGGAACGACCTGAAGCATTTTTCTGTTTAAAGACCTGCAAAACAATAATAGCTTTATTATTTTGCCCTTTTAGGGAAAGAAGTCTCAACTGAAGAAATAATGTTCTTTTGCAATGGATAATATGTATGAAAATATGAGCTGCTGTTGAAATGTTACTGAAAACAAACTTCAGAGTGAATGCGGGGTTCCTCTGTTATCATCAATGCAGTACTGTATTCAATTATCGTTTCTTAAATCACCTACACATTCATGGACAGTAACATAAACTCTTCACGCTGCTTATTGTAAGATCCAGATCAAGCTGAAAACACGGGCGAGTTTGTCCCCTTCCCCAAGTGTAGGGGCCAATGGGCCCCCTCGGATATACGCCAGCTCTGAAGCTGGTGTGCATTCGAGGTGGCGAAGTAAGGCCAGACTGGGCCGGGAAAATCGATGGAGCGTGCTGCCGATATCCCTGCCTTTTCCTGGCCTGTTTAAGCCAATGGCCCTTCTCCCTCCACGCCCCTGCTCGCCCTCCCCCTGCCCCTGCACCTACCAGTGCAGGACTTACCTCCACCGGTTAGAATCAGGTCTGGAGGGCGGCGGAGTAAGGGCAAACATGAGTCATTGCAAAAGTGCATTCCAGCACGTTTGCGACAGCCTAGAGCGGCGGAGCATGCGCTGTACCACTCTAGGACTTACAGCGCAATCCTATCCAACTTACATCACTGGTGTAACCAGCAGTGCAGCGAGAACGGGAGGCCCCAGAACAGAAAGGGGATTCAATTCCCCTCCAAAGGGGGATTCAAAGGAGATTTAAATCTCCTCTCCCAAGCCTCCCAAGCCTCCCAAGTCTCGAGTCAAGTCCCAAGTCTTTGCCCCCAAGTCCCGAATCTTTGATCGCGAGTCCCTATCTATTTCATGGGGGAAACAAGTGGGTACTCTGCTGGGGTGGGGGGAGGGCAGAACAGAGCCAGAGCTGTCCCTTCCTCCCACCCTCATGCTTGAATCCAAAAAACGCTGAGAATTGAAGAAGCTTTGCCTTCTCTATTACCCCCTCCACTCCCACCCAACACCTCCACTGCGTTTGTGCCTGCCTTCCTTGTCTTTGGCAGCGCCAATCCTTCCTGATTTATGGTGGCCGATATGGTAATGTATAAGTCCTTAAAATTCGACTTGTCATAAAAGGCTCCAGTTCTCAAGTCGATTCTTTTGAGTCTTTTACGATCACCAAGTCAAGTCCGAGTCAAGTCATTGATGCGACTTGAGTTCGAATCGAGTTCGAGTCAATAGACTCTACATCACTGATATATGTAGTGTTCTACCAGCGGAGACTGTCTTATGGAAGTCATAAAATTGTCTCCAGTAGTGGGTGAAGCCATGTGCTGCTGGAGTGCTAGTGGGGAAGCCGCAGTGGCCCTGCAAGTGGCAATGATTCAGAAAAGGCCTGCCAACCCAGGTAAGCCGGTGGGGGAGGCAACAGGGGAAGGAGGAACGGGGCAGTGATGGGGCGGGGAGGAGGGTGGATTGGGTCTGGGAAGGGGGCAGATTTGCAGCAGCAGCATTCTCCAAATCCTAATCCCCTTCTCAGACCCGGTCCCATGACCTGTGTCCACGTGGACCTGCACCAGCAATTTTGCTGAGGCGGGTCCGTGTAGACCCCTCTGCGCTGCAGAGGCTTACCCCTGGGTAAGGGAACAAACATTTCCTTATTCAGAGGAGACCTCCAGGTCTGTCCCCCCACAGGATGCAGCAGAAGTCTTTTTGCTGCAGCTGCATCAGCAGAGGAGGGAAGCATAGAATTGGGCTGTCAGGCTCTTCATATTGCTTTAATAAAATCTTGCCTGTTTCATTTATTGTGGCACAAAACACTTGCCCACCAAAATGTTAATCATGTCCTCTTTCATGTTAGACATTTTCAGAATTATTTTAATTTCCCAAACCTGATTTGTCTCCTCCATCCCTGGGATAATATGGCATTGTTATAGGATGATGCTATAAATTGAAATATACTTTGCACCAAAGCAATCCTATGTTTCCCTGATACGTTAAGATTCAAGGTGTCCCCTCCCCCCCTCATGAGTACACAAGCCTGAATTTAGTGAAGCAAGATATCTTCATTGTGTTTCAGAAAGAACCATTTATTCATGGAAAACCTTTGGTAAAGGTCAGGCTGCGTGTCTTATGTCAACTCAGACTAATGGCTCTTCAACGTGATTAATAAGTGCAGCGACTCTTGAAAGACTCGTGTTCCTTGATGAGGAGTTCTGTTCTCTGACAATTTATTAAGTCATCCTGTCATTACTTAGAGAAACATGATCTTAGGTTCTAAAATATATTTAAAAAATGGCTTATAGTTCTGAGGCTGTACAGATATCCTCTTGTCTGCTCAACTTTGTTTTCATGTTGTGCATTTTCACTTTCATGAAAAAAACCCATATCAATTACAATTTTTCTCCTGTTGTGGGTGTATACATACACCTTTTTACTCCAGTTTAATGAAAGCCATTACCCAGCACCCCATCTGCACTGGGATGCCCCAGTCATGTCTATTTTTGTCCAGTGTCAATGCTAGGAATACATCTTTGCACCACCACCCCCCTCCTTGGTGTGAGATGCCCAAATAGTCATTTCCCAGAGTGACTGCAATTGCTTAATGCATGGTGGGCTTGCCAGCATCTTGGTTGGAAGTGGGTCATTCTAGGGCATTCAGGCACCTGGCCTTAAAATCCACTTGGTCTTTCAAGCAGTTGGAAGGTACAACTCAACTGACAAAGGAGGGGCAATCTTGGTCAACTGGTCCAAATTCCCTATCTTCCCAGAGGCGTTGTGGGGGGGGCTGGGGGCAGTGGGCCCCAAGTGGAGGGGTGCAAAGCGGCGGGGGGTGTACTTGCCACCAGATCCATCATCCCCCTCTGCCCTTTTCCCCTCTTCGTACAGCCATCCTCGGCTGCAAAATTGGCCCGCCCACCCGGGCGCTGTTTGGCTCCATCCTTGGGGCCTTGGGGCCCGTGGGGAGAAAGGCGGGATAGAAATATGGTAAATAAATAAATAAAAATAAATAAAGGGGCCAAAAAGTGCCAGGGGTGTGTGTTTCCATGTTGCGTCGCCACCAAATTTCGGCGGAGGCATGCAAAAATGACATCACACCACCAGGGGTGGGGCATGTGGCATCCCGTGGGGGACATATGGCATCCTGTGGGGGGTGTTGCGGTGGCGGCCACCCCATGGGGGTATAGGAATGCCACTGTATCTTCCTAATTCCTCCTGTACAACCAATGTGTGGACTAAATGACAGGAACATTTAAATGAGGCAGGAGCCATGCCGAATGCTTACATGGGGAAGTGCATTAGCTGTGGCCTGTGCTATATCTCAGTCATGCCTGAGTTTTAGAGGAAAGCAACGTTTTGTTGGAGGCAAATTTGAAATTTCCTGCATAGAGGAAACATCCCAGATGACAATGAAGAAGAGCAGCCAATGCTGTCAAAGGAGGTGGAATCCTCTTGCTTTGGGACCATAGCTGACTCAGAATCTCTCTCAGGCAATATGAGACAGTGAGGTGTAGTGGTGAGAGGCTGGGCTTTGACCAAGGAGATGGGTTCAAATTCCCACTAAGTCCATGAAGGTCATTGGGTGACCTTGGGTCGGATATGGGCAGCCCGATCCTAACCTTCCCTGGTGTAGGCTGTGCAGGTTGGGCCACACAGGGTAAGCAGGCATTTGGGGCTACAATGGGGCCACAATGGGGCTACTCGGTTCTCTGGCAGCAATTTAGCTGGCAGAGAATCAAGAAGCCCAATGTCGTGGCTTGAGGCCTGGGAGAGAGGACAGGATATGGTGTCCAACAATGACACCAGTACTACCTCTCCCAGGCCCGATCTGCCCACTCTCCCCCTGTCCCGTTGTGCCCCCCCTCTTTGCCCTCTTCCTGCCCCTCCACCACTCGTAGCAGGACTTACCCACTCCATGGCGCTGGGTCCAACGTTGATCGGTGGGCAGGCGGGGCAGGCCTCGGCACTGCCTACTCACTGGATGTCGCAACATGCTTCACGGCATGTTTGTGACACCTAGCGCCAGCGCGGAGGCTGCAGCGCTGGTGCAAAGTACGCCTAGTATTGCGTCATCACTCTCTGAGTCTAACCTACTGTATCTCTCAGGGTTGTTGTGAGGATTCACTGGGTAACCCCATCCTTCTACACCTTGTATACCAAGCATATGTTCCTTGGAGCAAGGGCAGGCTATAACTGTGCAGAACAGAATAAATGAAATGTGATGGACTAACTGATCAGAGGTGAAGCTGACGTTATTGTGCTAAGGGCCTACAACAACCTGGATCTAGCACTGCAGCAAGAAATGGGACAGTGGGTGGGTTTCTCCCATTGTTACAACATGTAGTAGCTGGCAGTCTTTCTAAACATCAGTTCGTCTACATATTCAGTCCAACAGGAAACACTTTATAGCCACATTTTATCTTAAAAAGATACTGTATGTATTAAATTACAAATTTTTCTCCCATTGTACTGGATGTTTGGAGAGATTTTACTCCACTGAATAATCCTCAGTGACAGCAAAGTCATTTATGTCATTTATTTAAAGGCTCAGTGAATACCAGCAAGTTTGGATTCTAAAACTTCTCTCAGAAATGCTTAAGTCTTAAATGATTAGAGAATGCCTTAACTCCCTGCAGCTTGTTATTCCAAAACGAAAAAAAATAAATTGAATGTTCACAAAAACAGGAAATATAATTAGGCCATGTCAATGTGCACACAGCATTTTAGAAAACTTGCTAAACTTAATGTTGATTGGTAGGTATTTTTGGACTCCAAAAAGATTCAGGAAAGAAAAAGTGATCCAAGTATTTTGTAGACAACCACCTTTCGGAGGAACCTGGAACTTTTCATTCGCTCAATCTCCCATAGAGAGTGAATGTGCAAAGAGGTGCTCCAGAACTCACTGTTCCCTCAGACTTCACTTAGAAATGTTATGGCCACTTTCGACTAATTATCCCTCCTCCTCCTTCTCCTCCTCCAGGAAACAGTGGTGGTGGTGTGCAAAACACTACTGAACTCCAACACTGGTGTGAAAGCAATTAACAAGTCTTTATTGCTACACAAAACAATCCGTCAGGGATGTGGATCAAGTCTCTGACTCCAAGTCTCAAGTCCCAAGTCTTTGCCCCCATGTCCCGAGTCTTTGGTTGCGAGTTGCGAGTCCCTATCTATTTAATGGGGAAAATGGGTTTAAACCTGAATAAAATTGGACTTGTCGTAAAAGGCTCCAGGTCTCAAGTCGAGTCTTTCAAGACCTTTACAAAGTCAAGTCCGAGTCAAGTCATTCACGCGACTTGAGTCCGAGTCAATAGACTCAAGTCTACATCACTGCAATCCATTATGCCCGTAAGTCTGCTCTGGGGCTGCACTTAGCTCAACAAGGCAGGTCTCTGTCCCTGGGTTCCCCGCATGCTTTTCCCAGGCTGCAGAATTGGTCCTTCCCCAATTCAGTTCACAGTTCCTTGTTTTTCAACAATTGCAGCTTCCCTGGTGCGGCAGCAGTTCCTCGGACCAGCAGCAGTCTCTCCCAGATCCAGCAGAGGTTCCTCCTAGTGGGGCCTGATTCTCCTGCTGGTGCCACTTTTATTCTCAAAGTCCTCATTCTTCCAACTTGATTGCACTTTGAACCACACCCACTGCAATGCATACTCCTGGCTTTTTTAACCCCATACTTCCTCAACCTGTCAAAACAGGGGACCACTGCTAACACCACACTTATCTCCTCGCCGGCTCTTCTACATCATTTCCACTACACTCACACACTAATCCTGCCCTCAGCCAATGATGCATGTACTAGCACTGCGCCTGTTCTCCTTATGTGCAAACATTTGTATGCAAAGGCAAAAGCAGGGTGCAGCTCTGTGATCTGAAACCTGGAATCCAAGCTCTCCATGGGAGAGTCAACAAACTAGCAGGCAGAGGCGTCACAAGGACGTGCGTCTCCCCAAGGCGGGGGGGCGTGTCACCCTAGTGATGCCCTGACTATGTCCCCCAATATACTTATCATCACGCCGCAATTTTTTGGGGGGCGACCCGGCTTCACCCTGCCCCGGGTCCCCCCCCTGCCCCTTCGCATCGCCCTCCGGATGCTCCGAGTCCGGCCCGGCGTCACGGAGGTCCGGCCCGGCCGGCGCTCCAGGGCCTTCTGAAAGAAGGCCCAATGCGTCAATACGGGTAGTTTTACTTGTTTCACGCATGTGCAGACCGGTTTGGTCTCTGCGCGTGCGCGAAACAAGTAAAACTAACCGTATTGACTCATTGGGCCTTCTTTCCTGAGGGCGACGCGCGTCATGGAGGTGACGCGCAGGGGGTTGCGCGCATCACCCCTTTGCGCGCGTCACCCCGTGGCAGCCCACTCCTGTCGCTTGATGGGAGCGACGCCAATGCTAGCAGGGCTTGTAAAAACGCCTTTGAGACCAATCCTATGCAGGTCAACTCAGAAGCAAATCCCATTGTAGTCCATAGGGCTTATTCCCAGGTTAACTGTGGGCAGGATTGCAACTTTTGATTAGTTTTTAACAGGATTCTGTTCCATATGATCTTGAATGGCAAGTTGTAAATCTCAGGCAACTGGAGCTGCCCAGAATGAAAATATATCAGAACGGGAAGAGAAATGTCCAAAATAAACCAGCTAATAGGGATATGCAATGTGCATTATTCATTTCATAACATCTGAACCTGGGACTGAACTATAACATCAACTGAACTGAACTATGCTTGCTCATGACATTTATTAGTAGTAAAGAAATGAATGTTAGAGTTGAAAATGAGCTGGGAATGGTATTCTTTCCATTTGTTGCCAGTACGGCTGAAGTGAACAGGGGAGGGTTCACCCATCTCTATTAATGATTGCTATGCTCCAAGAACCACAGGAAGATGTTCTTTACATGCATACATTTTATGCATTTGTGCATGGATTGGGCCGCTCCACTCCTCTTGCAGTTCTGTGCATGCTCTCTATAGGAAGAAATGTGTGCATGTATAAAACTCCTGTCCATTGTCTATTGACACTATTTGCTGGATCATTACAAAATAAAATAAAGTAAATTTGACAAACTGGTGAGAAAAGTGTTAACAGCAGTGTTTGTTCAGAATTATGGCCCAATCCTATCCTCCTACTTATGCCAGTGGAAAAGAGTTCCACTGTCATAAGATGTTATATGGCAGCGTGCGCAGAGCGCTGTCAGTGACCATTTCGGATCTGCCACCACAAAGAGTGGTGGTAGCCCACAGCCGCAGCCAGCAACATGCTCCCAAGCAGGTAAGCTGGTGTCAGGGGCAGATCATGGGTGGGGAGGGGGTGGAACCAGGCACTATGGCAGAGGGACTGGGGCAGAGAGGAGGTGAGAAGGGGTGGATCCAGTGGCAATGGCACACACTGGATCTTATCTCCTCTTTTGGAGACCTACCTGCCCCTTTTTCCTTCTCAGACATACACCACCAGGTGGTGTATATTCGAGGAGACCCCTAGTCGGCCCCAGTGCTTACAGAGAGGTAATTAAAATACATGTTTACTTACTTCCAAGCCTGGGAAGGGGAATAGGATATCAGTGGCACCCCTGCCACCAATACCACACCCTTCTTGACTTCAATCCACCCCCTCTTCCCTGTGCTGTCCCCTCCCTTCCCTGTTCCGTCCAACCCCACCTGACATACCTTGCTGGGTTTGGCAGCAGGCCTCCCTCGCTACCGTTGTTTGCAGCAGCACTCCACCAGCAGCATGCTGTGTGCGATGCCAAAATCCATTTTACAGCAGCGAAATTGTATTCTGCTGCTGTAAATGCTTCCTCCATGTGCTGTCCCAATCCTGGATAGATTTAGGCTGTTAGCAAACATAAGTAGGATTTAAGGTATACTATAAATAATATATTATGAACATCTCAACAAAGGATGCTTCTTTTCATTCATTATCAATTAACAGATTAACATGAATTATTCAATTTAGGAAAGATTTACTGTTAATAATGTAATATTATGGAAGGAAATTGAGAAAACCAAATATTGTCATCACCCTAGAAAACTGTAGAAAAAAATATATTCTGACAGCATTTTTTTCCCAGTAGTATGGACCAATTTTACAGGAACCTCTCTGTGCCAACCACAGTAATTACCTCTGTCCAGTAGCACTAGGGCCAGCTGTCATTTGTCTCCATTATGGTTCATGTTAGAACTGCCATCCACTTTATTTAGGAAATGAAATGCTTCAGTACCTGATTGTGCAAAACCTACTGAAAAAAACAACCAAGACTAAGAAATGTGAAATTATTGGCATGACAAAAGAAAAAGGACAGAGTCCATTTTGTAAAGTTGTTCTTGTTGATGAAATCTGAAAAAGTTCTCAAGTGTCAAGAACAGGTTGGATGGGATGATGTGTTGGCTCATCATGCAAAGAGAAGCAGATGTTCATGCTTCCTTCTTACCCACCTGGTACGTCACCCCCACCCCTTCCCATCCCTACATGTGCCCATAGGGATTGAACTTTCAGGTGCCACCTAATCTCATGGTTAAAAACTAACCATTTTCTTAGGCATGATGGCCTAATCTGACACAATATCTATGCCTGAGCAGTCCTCAAATCTGTCAAATTTGTTCAAACATCCATGCTTTTAATTTGATGAGGTCACATTGCGGTGGCCTGTATAGGCGATGATGACACTGCAAATGGAATTTATATGTTATGGCAGATGACTGCACAGGCAAGCACTGAGAACTTCTCCCATGAAAGCTGCTCATGTTTTAGATTCTAGAACTCTAGCTTGCCAGGATTCTAGAAGGCAGGGACAACGTCCCATCCCAAGCAGTCTGGATCAGGGATACTCAACCTGTACTATCCTGTTCCCAAGGGTCTCCAGATCCTCAGGATAGGATTTTGGGTAGTGCTGGAGGCTGCAGTGGTGGAGGGAGAGGCTTCTTCTGCAAGTTTCCTTCCACTCACAGTTGTTGGGCTGCACTCCACTTTTGCTTTAAACTCCACATTCCCATTTTGCTTACGTTACAAGCCCTGCAATGCTGAAATGAATGTGAATTCCCAATCTGCCAAGGCATATGTACAGCTGGGGAAAAAGAAAAGAACAATTTGGCATGAGGAAATCTCACCTAGCACTGAGCTCCTGAACATTTCCACTTAGTAAATAGCTAAGTGAGTCGAATGAATTGTGAACTTTTCTCATAATATAAAATTAAGCACATGTCTCATTGGGACTGAGCACAGCTTTTAAAGGTCTTTGTTCTCAACAATTAAATGTCATTTGTAGAACAGGGGAAAATACATTCTGATCTCATAAACCCCAGAGAAGCTTAAATAATGATCACATACCTTTATAATCACAAAAGTACAGGTCCAATTCAGCTCAGCATGATGCCACAGAATGGCTCTCAGTTGGCTTCAAGAGAAAATGGATGAAGCTCTGAAATAACAAGGTAGAAGGATTTGGTAGGTGAAGGACGGGGGAACTAGATGTTACAGAAAACATGAGGCTACTGCCTGATTTCCAAAGTTATGCACTGAGCACCACCAGGGGCCAGGTGACTGGTGGAACTAGATGCAGAGATGCCCTTTTCAAAGGCAGTATCATGCTGTCTTAAACATCTAGTTCCTAACTACTAGTTCATCTCAGGCAACGTGCTCCAGAGCAATTGTAACTAACTTGTCCCAATTATTTAATGAAGTTTAAATAAGTGGCTTAAGGTAGAACAAGACATTCAGTGTCAAACATCAGATTCCCAATCCCACATTTGTTACCACTGTGTGTAATGGAAGAGCAGGGGCATTTTCAGGAGGGTGTAGCAGAAATTAGGAGGGTGTCAGCGCAATCCTATCCAACATACACCACCGGTGTAACCAGTGGTGCAGCGAGAATGGGAGGTCCCAGAATGGAAAGGGGATTCAAATCCCCTTTGAATCCACCTTTGGGGGGGATTTGAATCCCCTTTCCATTCTGGGACCTCCCGTTCTCACTGCACCACTGGTTACACTAGTGGTGTAAGTTGGATAGGATTGCGCTGTGTATGTCTTAACTCTTCCTAACCAGTAGAACACCCTCCGTTCTGGGACCTCCCGTTCTCACTGCACCACTGGTTACACTAGTGGTGTAAGTTGGATAGGATTGCGCTGTGTATGTCTTAACTCTTCCTAACCAGTAGAACACCCACCCCCAAACAAACAAACAGACACACATCCCCCCCACCCAGACATCAAAATCAGAGCGCTCCCCTAATTATTCCAGACTTCAATATAGCTTCTTTTGTTTTAGAATACTTCATCCTGAATCAAAAGACATTGTTTTAATAATTGACAGAGAGGGGAACTGAGATATGTACTTTGACAGACCCAAAACACAAGTGTTGGAAAAGCAAAAGAAAAAGGGTGGATTTTGGTACACATACAATATGTATAATAATAATAATAATAATAATAATAATAATAATAATAATAATAATAATAATAATAAATCAGCCACATCACTATGCTTCAGAAATGATAATGTTTGGAAGAGGGGGAAGATAGAACATGATTGAAAGAAGGGAGATTGCCACAGTTTGCCTGATTTCTCTCTTCAAGGGACAAAAACAAGTATGGCTATGTAGCACTGCACTGTGTTTTTTAAATGTTCATTTTACAGATATTTTTTCAAGCCATTTTATATGTCGATCAAGAAACCATCAGCCAAAGAAAGAAAGATTAATCTTAAGGGATGCAAGCCTTACAGCTCCTAGTCAAGATAAACATATGTTGAGCTAAAGAAACAAAATCAACAAGAGTAGAAAGGATGGTTAAGGACAATACAGCCTGCATTGCGACTTCTTTGCAGTGCTAATCACCCATTGTGCGGATCAGTTCATAGCTTCCTTTCATGTTTGACAGAAGTCGGCATGAGGACACAGCCCTGCAGCATTGAAGAAAAAATATCCTGATCATTGTCAATGGATTAAAGATTATGGGCATAGTTTTGTTCTATGGAACTGTTATAGTGTACGCCGTAATACAACAGTTTTCTTTAAGCAGCTGACTTGAGCAAAAAGGATGGTAATACTCATTAAATCTAGAATGGCTTTGGAAACTACTCCCTTGCCAGTAAAACTGCTGGAGTCCTGTATGTCAGATTGCTGTTAAAGAAACAGGAGCAGGGCCGCTAAAAAGGTTGGCAGTACTCCTAGGACATGGTCTGGCATGGTAAAGCTATTTGTTACCTTTTGTGTTTTTCTTCATCACTGACACTATAGTTTACAGCAGTAGCGAAAACAGTTCTACAATGAAAAGTAATGGAATAACGATCCTCTCACCCATTTTTTTTGCACATCCCTATCGGGTGGCGCAGTGGGTTAAACCGCTGAACCATAAGCTGTCGATCAAAAGGTCAGCAGTTCAAATCCGTGACGGGGTGAGCTCTTGTTGCTTGGACAGCTCCTGCCAACCTAGCAGTTCCAAAGCATGTTAATGTGAGTAGATAAATAGGTACCGCTTGTTGGAAGGTAAACAGCGCTCCGTATTCCAGCCGCATGCTACACGCTGCGGCAAGGAGAGTCATGCCGGCCACATGACCACGGAGGCATCTTCGGACAATGCTGGCTCTTCAGCTTTGAAATGGGGATGAGCACCACACCCTAGAGTCGGACACGACTGGACTTAATTGTCAGGGGTCACCTTTACCTTTACTATCACCTAACAGTGCGATCCTGTCTGCAATTAGACTGGTGGAGCGATTGTTCCACCAGTCTAAGGTGATGCAAACATGCTGAAAAGCTCATTTGCGGCACCTGATGAATAACTGGCACTGGCAGAGAGGCTTGTGCTGCTCTGCTGGTGCTGCAGAATGGTGGTGCACCGCGGTGGAGAGGTAAGTCCCCAACGGGCAGCAAAGGGAATGGGGAAGGCGGAACAGAGCATTCTGGGGGAGGATGGGATTGGTCAGCCGGGTCCGGAACAGGGGACACATCGGCAGCAGCATGCTCTGACGAATCCTATCCTCCTTCCTGGGTCTGGCTGACGTTACGTACATGGCTGGCTTGAATGTCCACCAGCAAAATAGCTGGCACACATTCAAGTAGACCCATTTGGCAGCTGGGGCTCTACTAGGGGTAAGAGGATGAACAGGCCCAATCCTGTGTAGGATGCAGTGGGCGCCTTATTTGCGCCGCTGCGTCTTGCTAGACAGGATTGGGCTGCCAGTATAGCCCCCTATTCACTTTATCATGCTTTTTGTGAAAGGGTCATGCTTGATCCTGAACCCCCTGTGTTGATTCCCTCATTCATTTTCATGACATAGGGGAAGGGGCTGACCATTTTTTAATTTGCTTAAATTTCTGCCTTTCCCCCAAATTGGGCACATTCAGCAGGACTTTTGAGTTTCAGAACATTGGAATACATTTTGCACCATGTCACATGTGCAAAATGTATTCCAATGTGTTGAAACTCAAAAGTCTTACTAAAACCAACTGGAAATGTTTCCATCCAAAGGGGCAAGGGGGAGAGATCATGCGAATGGAGTGGCTTCATGAGTGGGCCTTTACGTACACTGCATGAGTCAAACATTTGGTGCATGTGGTGTGTGTGTGTGTGTGTGTGTGTGTGTGCGCGCGCGCGCGCGCGCGCCGGGGACACTCATATTGCTCTTCCACCATGTGAAGCCTGTTACCAGCTGATAAATATCTACACTGGCCTTTTGTTTCAATTGTCTTTCCCTGTTCTTCCCGGGTCTCCTCAGTAGCCTGTTTCTGCAACTTTATCTTGATTACGTAGGTGCCGGTTTCGTAAGCTCCGTCAACATTAATCAGCAGCCAGGGAGAGTGCCAGAATGTGAACACACACTACCTCTCAGCCCGCTCTTTATTAATGCTGGCATTCTTCACTTTCCCAAAGTGCAAATGTCAATCTTCAGCTGCAAAGAGAATGAAACAATCCTGTTAAGGAGCCCTCCAGAAGTCACTACCTCTCACTGGTGGCACAGCCAGGATGCCTCATTGCAAGTGGAGATTCAAAAGTTAGGGATCAACTGAAAAAAAGTTTTTCATTTTGCAACTTTTCAAGGTTAATCAAGCTGTCAGAAAGAAATTGCAAATACATGTGCCTGCACTGAACAGTACAAATGTGCAATCACAGCAGGAAAAGGAATGCGTTTTCCACTTGGTTGCAATGCATTTATCGAGAGAGTTCTCAAGGAAAATGGTCTGTAACTTAGATACAGTTTGGAGTCATTTATAAAAATAGCTACAGACTCTTCCTATCACATTGTTAATGCTTTTTCCAAAATATGGCTTTGTAAGGACATAAACTAGGTATGAACTTGTAAAGAAGAGAGCTATATAAGTCATCTATGTGGGCTGTATTTCATCGGCTTGATTCAGTCCACAGCTTGGTGTATATTTTGAAAGAAATGGTTCTGAGTTGCACATATGACACCAACAATTGCTCATCTAATTGGGCGTGCAAGTGCCCTTGAATGCGGTTTAATATTCGTAAAGATTGCCATGTAAGAGCACAGCTATTCAAGACGACAGTGTGTTTAGCTCTCCTCAGCTGAAAAATGCAGGGAAAGTGTATGTCAACAACATTATGGGTTCAGCAAGATGGTTTTCCAGACTATGAAGCTTCCAATGCTAGTAGCGGTTTCGGTGGAGGATAACATCAGGAAAGGAAATGGCTAGGATGGATATGGAGGCTACCAGATAACGCTAAGATAAAAGTGCTCAACAATAATAATGTTCATACTGGCATCATATCAATAGAGCAAGAACTGCAAATCCAAGATGATCATAGAGCAAAAATTCTAAATCTACTTTTTAACACATCTTTAAGTTGATGTAAAATATAATGTATTTTTTAAAAAATAAAGATAAATATAACAGCAGTTGTGGGTAGAATTACACACAATTCAATTTTTGCTCTATAACCATATTTGATTTGAAGGCACTGTTGAATATAAGACCCAGTTCTTGCTCCATTGACACAATGACAATCAAGTTCCCTTTTGACATAACACCTGTTCATGAAACACTGATCAACAATGCTAGATAGATCTTATACAAACAAACATAAAATGTGTTAAATATGTGACAGATTTACAAGGATTTTGTGGGGCATTCTGCTGCTAACACATGCTTCTATATACTTTGGGTACCAACTTTGGAGGAAATGTCCATCACAGCTTACAAGCCATGATGGGGATAAGCAACCTCCTGGTTGTAGGAGTAGGTTTTCTCTGTGCCAGGTGCAAGGGAGTGGCGACAGGTTACAGGTATTTTGTTGTCTTGTGTGTTCCCTGAGCTATCTGGTGAGGCCACTGTGCGATACAGGAAGCTGGACTAGATGGGCCTTTGGCCTGATCCAGCAGGGCTCTTCTTATGTTCGTATGTTCTTAACTGATGGAGAGGTCATTCCAACAAATGCTTAAGCTCACAAAATCACAACTGTAAACTAAGGAAGCAATTTCAGGCCCAATCCTATCCAACTTTCTAGCACTGATGCAGCCATGCCAACAGGGTGTGAGCTGCATCCTGCGGGGGGTGGGGCAGTCATGGAGGCAACCTCAGGGCTGAATTTTGGCTGCATACACACTGGGAAATTGGATACGATTGGGCCCTTCAAGAGGCTCACACATACGTTTATGGCCGAATCCTGGGGGCGTGTTATGCTGGCAGAATGCTCGTTCTACTGGCAGAATGCACTTTGCAGCTGTCGCAAATGCAACACCACCAGAGTGCGTGGCATGGCTGCTGCAAGCGACGAGCGGCCAGGCAGAGGCGTCGCTCTGGTAGGGGCGGGGCCGTAGGATTCGCTCGTCCTAGTCTCGTTTACCGAGCGAGCAGGAGGCGGCCCCGCCCCCTCACTGTCGGAGCCATTCCCCTGCGGAGAAAGCAGCAGGCCTGCTGCTTTCTCCGCAAGGGAATGGCTCCGACAGTGAGAGGGCGGGGCCGCCTCCTGCTCACTCGGTAAATGGGACTAGGACGAGCGAAACTTATGGCCCCGCCCCTACCGGAGCGACGCCTTTGTGGCCAGGTCCATGTGAAGATGGACAGAGGACACCTGCCAGTGCAGGTAAGGCTGTGCAAGGGTTGGAAGGGAGGGGGAAGGAGTGGAACAGGGAGGAGATGGGACAGGGGTGGAAGGTGGATTGGGCCTAGAAAGGGGGCAGGTTCAGTGGCAGGGTTGGCAGGCATCTGCCAAATTCTAACCCCCTTCCCAGGCCTGATCCACCTTCATGTGTCAATGTGGACTTACGCCAGTGATATCTTTGGTGCACGTCCGATTTGAACATGACAGCAGTTGGGGCTCACCACAGGGCAAGGGAACAAATGTTTTCTTAGCCCAAGGAAGTCTAAACATGCTGAAACTCCCCCATGGGATAGAATGGGTGCTGAGTTGGTGCCGCTGCATTGCTGTGTGGGGAATTACAGTGGATTGGGCTGCTCATCACCATAGTCTTTAATTATGAATGAAAATCCCACCAAACTCTGGGTGCACCCTGGAGAGAATGGATGAATAAAGCATCACCCCATGAATGCAGATATCATGCAAATATTGCATGCAAATATCATCATCATGGTATTTTTTTTTCCCATTGGGTATACATAATCATGAGAGCCAGGCAAAGCTGAGATTCATGCATGCAAAAGCATCATAGAAGATAGATGCTTCTGACAACTGATTTGTGGGTTGCAATCACACAATACTTTAATTTATTTGAAAAGCACACAGAAGCAGTGCAAGATCATTAAAAAAAACATATCTTGTTGGGGAAACTAGCTTGAATACAGTACTATCATGCTTAAGACTTGCATGGTATCAGCAGGACTGAGCAAGCAAAAGTATTAGTTCCCTTACACAGCCCAAGACATTATGCTTGCAATCCAGTCCTACAACACTATGTGGAATCTTGCTCTGCGGCTCTTTTTTGAAATAGAGTAGGGCTGGAAAAATGAACCTGGGAAATGTCACCCCTACTTCTGAAAGAAGAACGTATTTTACTAACAGTGCAATCCTGTCTAGCCAGGCTGCAGCACGGGCGTAGAGTCAGCTTATCCTATCCAGATAAGACCCAGCACAAGCATGGCTGGAGCTCTCCTCAGGGGAAGGGGACATTCGTCCCCTTACCCCAAGTAGAGCCCCAGGCGCCCTGATGGGACTACTCAAATGTGCACCAGCTTTGGCAGAGGATTTGGCAGAGGAGGCCACTGCCAATCCCTCCTCCTTCCCGGGCCTGGCCGACCAATCTTACCCCCGGAATGCCCCATTCTGCCCTCCTGATGCCCCTCCACCACATGGTGGGGAACTCACCTTCCCTCGCAGGCACAGCTCGTGATCTGGGCTGGGAAGAGCAGCAGAAGCCTCTGCACCGGTGCTGCTTACACCCAGGATTCCGTAAACATGCTTTACAGCATGTTCGCAACACCCTAGACCAGAGGATCAGGTGCTCCGCTGGTCTACTATGTAGACAGCATTAGGTTGTAACTTATTTAGAAGTTAGAGTGGCCACCAGGCTACCCTTCTCCTTAGGCTTACCATTTGTCCTGGAAAAACTGGGACTGCCCCGGTTTCCAGAGCCCGGTCCCAGCCAGCCAGGCCTGGAACCAAGTGTCCCGGTTTTCTGGGTCTGCCCCCTCCCGCAACCGCCGCTTCCATGATTTTAAAACTTTTTCCTGTGCGCTGCCATCTTGGATCTTGCCCAGGAAAGAGTTTTTAAATCGTGGAAGTCAACCCCACAGGGGAGTCCTGGCTGGCCTGATGGCCAGAAATTGGTCACGGGTGGCGGCAGCAGCACAAAGGACTGGAGGCAAGCAAAAAAGGGGGCAAAACTGGTGTGGAGGGGAAGAAGCGAAGGGGGCAAAACTAATGAATTAATTGGAAAAATTTAGACGCCCACAACAAGAAAAACAGACACAAAAAGGCCTGAAAATAAAAATATTTTTTTTTTAAAGTCTGGAGGGGGAAAAAAGTAGGGTGCGTGTGTTTGGGCACAAGAATTCCCTTTGTTGATAGTGCTTCTCCTGGCTTCCTCATTCAAGTCCTGCTTTGTTTCAAATCACAAAGTGATAGAACAAGGAACAGGAAGTATGTGGGGGGGCCACCTGCACCTATCTGCCTCTCAAAGTAATAATTTCACATCGTCTCATGGGTGGGCTGGCCATGGTGATGATCATACTATAATTTGTGTATTACTTATCCCAATATGAAACAATCATAGATAGAGAGCCACTCATTATTCACTTTTCACTTGCTTCAGTGTCTGATAAATCTCATGGCGAAAACCTGAACCGAATTAAAGAATACTACTTTGGCTGATAGGAAACAAACCCCAGGTCATGTTGGCTTACCCAGAGGCGTAACAAGGGTGGAGCGAAGGCAAGTAGTTCTGCAAGACTCCATTACACTGGAGTCAGCGGCCCCTCCCCCTTGCTGTTGGAGCCATTCCGGCAGCGACAGGGGAGTGTCCTGCGTGTTGCCATTACCGCCAGAATGGCTCCAACAGCAAGGGGGAGGGGCCGCTGACTCCAGTGTAACGGAGTCTTGCAGAACTACTTGCCTTCGCTCCACCCTTGTTTCACCTCTGCGCTTACCCATGTGTCAGTTCTACGGCACAAAATTAAATGAGAAACATGAGAGAGATATTTTTGGCTCTGAGCACACTTGAAAAACAAATCTATTTAATAACAGCTTCCCATTCTGTACAGGCCTTTTTCCGAGTGGAAGTACACACTGGAACACTAATCCCATCTTTGCGGTACTGCTGCCTTA
Organism: Plestiodon gilberti rubricaudatus; assembly: GCA_026170595.1. Classification (NCBI taxonomy): domain Eukaryota; kingdom Metazoa; phylum Chordata; class Lepidosauria; order Squamata; family Scincidae; genus Plestiodon; species Plestiodon gilberti. Next base: position 131,300,895 of record JANXHW010000003.1, read on the forward strand.
TGATCTGAGGGTACAGTCACACCTCTTTAAACATTACCTTTCTTTTATCCATACAACAATATCAATTATCCAGATCACTGCCATTTACAGAAAGGAAAACTTAACTGTGGCTTTTCTGATAATGAGCTTCACGGTTGCCACACCACTACAATTAATGCTTATTTTTAGCATATTCACTTTAATTACGGTTTTACGCTAAGGGAGCGTGCGGACTGGAAAAAGATAGCTCTAGGAGACTGACACCTGTATGGTACAAAGAGTTATAATTCTGAAACAAAGAGCAAAAAGGACAAATAACAGGAAAATTAAATGCTCAGTATAAGTGCAGTTCTTCTGAGGAGTTTTTTTTTCCACGTTTCAGCAAACAGATCGCTGTAACTAAATAGACTGCAGGAAAATAAGGCATTGTTACGTTCAACAATATAGCATGCAGATCTGCACTGGTGTGGAAATATAACTTGTTTTATAATGAAACCCATTGGTATGAAAAAAAGCCACAACATTACACCAGAGGACAGGTCCATGCATGTTTATCTCTTGATCACGTGATAATTCACTGCAGAATCCTGTCCTAAAGTAAAGCAAAAAGAGGTGATAGAATGGGGGGAGGGTAAGAGTAGGCTATACAAAGTCTTCATGGATGAGGTAGGTTTGAAGTTCTGGCTACAGATTGTCCAAGAATCAGAGAGATGTTATTTCAGGTACTTTGGGAAGGAGTTACAGGCAGACAGTATTTCAATGTTTAAAAGGCTGTTAGACTTTCTGTTAAATACATGAATATGCCTCACTTATACCACTTACTTGCAAAATAGTTCCCAGTATTGATGACACCTCAAGTGATTAGCTGGATTGTTTTCAAGATGGTGTCTACCAAAGCCCCTACTTTTTTTAAGGAGAGCTTAATTGGCTCCCATTGGCTGTTAACAGTGAATATCATCAGTTGCTAATTGCCTGCTGTTTTCTTGAGCTGTGTGTTTCACAGATCAGAACAGTAAACTGACACCTTTCCAGACTAAATGTATCTGAAAGTCTTTCATCTTGTACAGCTTTTTTTTTTTGAACATTGAATGCTTTTAAAAAAGATTGCTTTTTCTTTATGCCTAGAATAAATTGTCCTCTTTCAATCTCTCAAATCAGTAGTTTTAATATTGGTCACCCACTCCAGATACTTTTTAAGGGAAAAAAAAGTAATTAAAAGTATTGTTTTTTCTGTCTGTTCCTTTTGATGGCGAGGCCTGGTACAATTTGAAGCAGTGCAAATGAAACTATAATCATCTCCAGGAGAGAAAATAGTGGGCAATGAAGTTAGTGCTTCCAGATAATTTAACCCCTAAAATTCAGGCTCAAGAGAAATTCTTATGCCCGTGGCTGGAATTAGGTATTCTAATGGTATCCATTCACAAATGGTTGCTGCTCAAAACAACTCCATGTGTCATTCTTTTTCTGTTTTGTGTAAGTTACATTTAGGATATTCAGTATGTGGTATCATCATACTATGAGTTTCCACATTCCCTTTAGCATCACTGGAATGCTGAAAGTGCTTTGTGAACATGTTTCATCATATTGCTCCCTAGGACTTGTAGCATTCAATTACTAACCCCCAGAAAGTCTTGGGCTGAGGCAAAATGTTAAGCTCATCCTACCCTCAAAATGAGGAGATACTTTTTGGGGGGGGGGATGGGGAGGATGTAGGATGTACCTGTAGCAGTTTATCTCCTCCTAGCAGCTGGTGGCTATTTTTTCTCAGGAAGCCTGGAAGTGTGCTAGGTCATAATGTAGAATTGTTCCGAAAAAAGAGCTGCCAGATGGGGCTGCTATTCCCCCCCCTAAAAACCCTTTTGAAATACATTATGGAATCAGGACTTCCGGGGGGGGGGGAGAATGGCAACTGCAATCCACCAAGGGGGAATCTTTACCACTGCAAAACAGGGGATGGTAGTGAAAATTGGCAAGCTGGGTGGAGCCAATTTCAGTTTTCACTTTGTTCCACAATGATCTGAGCAGCCCTAAAAACAACCCTTAAAAATCCTCAGGATGAGAGAGTGCTTTAGATTTGGATGGGGAATAGTAAGTGTCATGGTTCCAAAGGCATCAGATGGGACAAATATGAACAAGAAAGCTTGGTCAACTAACACTTATATACTTGCAACTTATAAAGAAGGAGGGTGACGAGGGTCATCACCAACTAGACCTTCTCATTATAGCAACTAACCAATCCTACTGGAAATAAATATTTTATAACTTGTCTCCTAATTTGGGTGGGTTTCAGTTAAGATGTTAGTGGAATTATGATATGGTGCTACTACCTCCAGGTTATGGAACACAGGGCCGAAACAAGGAAGCCAGAAGAAGCAGAAATGAGGTGGTCCTTCTTTCAACTTCTTTGGTCCAGCCCTGCTCTGATGCTCTGTTTTAACCACAGAGCAGGCACAGGAAAATATGGGGGTTAGATGAAGTGGCCAATGGGTGCAGAGTGCTTCCGGTTCCCATCTGGTGCCCAAGCCAGCCTGCCTAACGTCACTTCATGGCTGGGCCAGTGCTGGCAGCCTGACCATCTTGAGTGCCAGTGATATAGATTTGAGTCTGTTGACTCAGACTTGAGTCAGACTCAAGTCGCATCAATGACTTGACTCAGAGATTATGAAAGACTTGACTCGAGACTTGGAGCCTTTTACGTCAAGTCCAATTTTATTCAGGTTTAAACCCACTTCCCCCATTAAATAGTTAGGGACTCGCAACCAAAGACGAGATTTGGGAGCAAAGACTTGGGACTTAACTTGAGACTTGGACCCAGAATCTTGGGACTTGACTTGAGACTTGGAGTCAGAGACTTGATCCACATCCCTGTTGAGTGCGGACATGCCAAAATCACATTGTACACCAAGCCAGAGAAGAACTTCTTAGAGAAATGATGGCCAATTCATATTACAGCTGAGGCTTATAAGCTGGATGAATTTGTCTTTTGAATCAGGTAATTACTCATTCAGTGACCACCCTAGTAGTGACCAAAGAACTCACAGCAGGATGATGACATATGTGGAGCATCACTAGACATTTTGGAGAGGAAGGAGGAGAAAGAGTTGTAACGAGTTGTGATTTTGGCAGAAGCCTTGTTGTCTGCTGTAATGCCTAGTTCTAAACTGAATACTCATTTGTTACAGTTAAGGGCACAATAATCTCTAGTGTAAAAGACATAAAAAGTGTCTGGCACCACTTAAGGCATGAACACTCTGGAATATGTCATTTTGTACTCTACTTTCCTATTAGTAAGAAACGGTTGTTCTTATTAAGTGCACAGACTTCCCTAATGAGATCTTATTTGGAAAGTTATATGTCTTAACTCTTCTTTGAGGTATGTTGGACTGTTCTGAGATTTGTCCCTTTTCTTAGTGTTGCTTCTACTAAGAGACTATTATTAGAGCATTGGGAAAATCCAGATTCCTTAATCTAAATCTTAAGCTAAACAGTGACAAACTAGCAGGGACAAACTAGCAAGGACACCAAGTTGACGCAGCAGAGGACAGTATCCCAGGAGTACCTCACAGCTGAGCATTGTAGATTCAGAAAAGGCCATTCCAAGAGCATTTCTTACTGATGTGGCTACTGCAGATTCTAGAGTGGCTCCTACACTGGTAAGAGAACGTCCAAATTTTTCACATGAGTTATTGTGATGACCAACCACACAGGCGACAGTGGGCTGCTCACCACAACATCACAGCAACCCATGTAGGCAGATGTTCTCTTACAGTAAAGGAGCTACTGCAGAAACAGCAGCAACCATGCCAGTAAGAAAACATATAAAAGGGGTCTTTGGGTCTGTCTCGGACTTTCGAGTCTTCATTCACCTTTGGCTGGGATGACTTCTCCATAACAAATGATGCAAAAGGCATTCAGTCCTCAGTGAGGCATTCAATATCTCCACAGATATTGGTTCAGTCCTATATCCCTGCAAATTCCCAGTGTGTGGGCCCCTTCTGTTCTTGCCCAGTGTCGTGATGCTGGGCAATGATGATAAGTATCATCATCAAACATTTGGGTTGCTGAGCTCTGAATTACAACGAGAGCTTGGCTTCAAGTTGCACAGCTGTGCAGCTTAGCAAGAACCCTGGTTAATTCCCCTTCTGGTGGAACAAATTGGTCAGGACAAACAAGAGTCAAGGGCACTAGTGGTAGGCCTCACATCTCCAAGGACCTTGACTACATTCTCAGGTTGCATAAGTCAAAGGGTGTTTATCAAAACAGGACACACAGAAACCCTAAACATATCCAGCACACTGCAACTAATGTGTGTCTAATTTGACATATTTTATCTGCAAAGTGTTTAGCAAGTTCCTTCAGTTCCCTTTATGGTCTCAGGCATAAAAGGTCCCTTACCAGCACCACTGAACCAGTAAGGCACAGCTACAGGAGCTCTGGGTTGCCATTTCTGCCATGCAGTAGGTCCCAAGAGAGCTCTAGACCACTAGATTTCCACCTCCAATGCAAAAGCCACCATCCCTGCTATTTATTCACCCCCCAGCTCATCAGTCAATGAGGTGGTGAATGAGTTCTACAAGCAGTTATGTCAACACCTGGGTTATTTCCAAAACGTGAACCAGGGCTTCAATATGGCCACCACCACATGTCAACAGAAGAGTTCTTCTTAACCATCCAGAATCCATTGGGATCCATCAGACTTGGAGGGGAAGCCTCCAGTCTTACTTGGGACCAACACATGGGGGTTTTCTGAGTCCTTGTCAGTCTAACCCCCCCAGTCCATGACAAAGGAAATGCACTGAGTTCCCAGGCCCCCAGATCATACTCCTCACACACCCCACAACATGGACAGAACACCAATAGTGAGGGATCACAACCATGACCACATTGACAGAGCATATGGAAACATGCTAATTTCCTGTGTGTAGGGAGTTTATATGCACTAAGTCCCCTACATAAGTACCGGCTGAGTTCTGGAGGTCTGTATGGAAGTTGGAACACATGTAGCTCTTCCTATCTTGCAAGGGCTATTGCAGTGAAAGCACCAATAAAGGACGTACTCTGTCTGTGCAAAACAGCCAACACAGCCATCCATAACTTGGACATCCATAACTCGGGGAGTCAGTTTATTATATAGAGCATTCCAACATGCAATCAACCACAGTCTTAGGTGTTACAGTTCAAGAGGAACAATACACAGCCAAAATAATCGCATGTTCAGAAGCGTCGTTGGGGTAGGGGTGTGGGGGGCGTGGGCCCCAAGGCGGTGGGGGAGCGTACTTGCCTCCGGGATGTGTCCCGTCGTCTTTGAGCCGGCTAGTCCGTTTTTGTGTTGGGCCCTCCAGTCCACCCTGGAGCCGTTTGGCTCTAAAATGCCTGCTATTTTGGCTCCAGGGGGCGTGGCTTCTGGGGTCACGTAGGGGCGTCACATCGGCGCCCCCCACATGGGGGTGTAGCAGCTCCGTCTCTGCGCATGTTGCAGGAGAGGAAGCATTCAACAGGCAATTCTTTATCAGGAATCCATAGAAGTAATATTATCCTAGAAGGCTTACCTTCTTGTCCTTACCGAAAACATTCAGGCAGCAGGCTAGTTCATATTTCTCCAAACCACTAACTTCTGTTTATTGAAAATATTTTAAACAGAGCAGGCTTTTTAGATTAGGAGGGGGGAAAAGACATTTGAGGAGAGATGCAATAGAGATTTCCAAGATCAATGAGTAGTACAAAGAGATTAAGCAAAGTAAAAATCAATTCACTTTCTTTCAAAATATAATAGTCAGAAGGCCAGTTTAAGACAATCAATGTATAACTTCACTGGTGAATAAAATTAGATGCCTTACAGCACAACCCTCTCCATGTCTACTCAGAAGTAAGTCCTATTGTGTTCAATGGGGCATACTCCCACAAAAGTGTGTGTAGAATTTCAGCCTTATGACAGGTATTTTAAATGTAATGAAAAGATAATAAGGATCTGTTCACTTTGGAAACACAAGCATGGGAATGAAATATATACACTACATAGCTTGATCTGTCTTTCTAATTAGAAAAAAGAAAAATCCAACAGCCATAATGAAATCTAATTTTGACATTTTCAAAAGTGTGTATTTATATGTTAAATGATTAATATGATTAGTATTTATTTCCATTACACATTTGTATCATTTATATGTAAATTTAATCCTGAATTATTCATCTAACCTTCTTGATGAACTGTAATTAATTGCTCATATTCATCTATTATTTCCATACTGCATTTAGATCTTTTATCTTATTGATTCCTTCTCTAATATGTGATTTTCTCATTGGAAAATTACTTTATATTCTATTTGTTGCTGGTGGTACAAAAACGCACCACTGGTAGAAATTGGTTTTTTTCCTAATCCCTGTCACGGCTCACGTGGTGATAACATTTCCCAGGAGGCCTCCACGTCATGTGGTCTGTTATGCGAGGAGGTTCATGAGGGTGACACCATGAGATCTTACCCCGGGTGTCATCAACCCTAGTGATACCCCCGATCTTAGTAGTGAGTCTGAGCTCAACCATGAACCTCAATAGCTCTGTTTAGACATTATTCAAATGCATGGGAAAAAAATCAAGCAGAATTGTGCAGGGATTTCTCCCATTCCATTAAAGTGCCTCCTATAAGGCATTTATGTTCCATCTAGATCTGTATGGTCAACACTGACTGGCATTGGCTCTCCAGGGGTTTAGACGAGGCCTGTTTGCAGCCTTAGGTGGGGATGTCAGGGATTGAACCTGGGATCTGTTGCATAAAAAACAGCTGGATCTTCTATTAATCCATTAGCAGATCACCTGTGATCACCTACCCCAGCTCACCTGTGGCTTAACCATGACATAGCAGTTAGTGACACCATAGGACTTGTAGGTCACACTCAATGACTGGATGGCCAAATACATCTTGTATTGCTTAACTCTGCACTGGCCATCATACGGAAATTAGCATTTAGCAAATAAATGCGGCAACAACAAGCACATACAGTACAGATAGGCAGCTGAGGACTGCTTGATGCCTATGGCTGTTGAGCACTTGAATTACAGTAACAGCGCAATCCTAACCAACTTTCCAAAGCCAGTGTAGCTGTGGCAACGGGGTGCACACTGCATTTTGCACTGCGGGGGGAGTCACGGAGGCCTCTTCAAGGTGAGGGAACATTTGTTCCCTTACCACGGGGCTGCATTGCGGCTGCACCGGTGCTGGAAAGTTGGTTAGGATTGCGCTATTGTTGTTGTTGTTCAGTCGTTAAGTCGTGTCCGACCCTTCGTGTTCCCATGAACCATATCCTGCCAGGCCTTCCTATCCTCCACAATCTTCCTGAGTTCGCTCATTTTCATGTTTGTTGCATCGGTGATGCTGTCTAACCATCTCATCCTTTGCCTTCCCCTTCTCCTTTTGCCTTCAATCTTTCCCAGCATCAGAGTCTTCTCCAGAGACTCCTCTCTTCGCATTAGGTGGCCAAAATATTTGAGCTTCAGCCTCAGTACCTGTCCTTCCAGGGAACAGTCAGGGTTGATTTCATTTAGGATTGACTGATTTGATCTCCTAGCAGTCCAAGGGACTCTCAGGAGTCTTCTCCAGCACCACAGTTCAAAAGCATCTATTCTTCGGCGCTCAGCCTTCCTTATGGTCCAACTCTCACAACCATACATTGTAAGTCAGCACAAACTGGAAGCCACCAAACTGAATGTAGCCGACCAGCCACATACTGTGGCCCCATTTTTAAAAGTCACAGGCAGGCTACTAATGCTGGAGGTTTATCAAAACCTTGTTAGACTACCATTCATGGCTGGCATGGTGTTTAGCATGGTGTTGCAACTTGCACAGGTCTGTTCTAAAATATTTCCAGGCACTATATACCAATATACTATACTGCATTGCTGTCGAGAAATATAAGGCAACCAGTGGCTACAAAAATCCAACATTTCTATCCAAAAGCAAAAGGTCCTCCGTGTTCATTTCAAAATGTTAGCATTTCAAAACTGTACAGCTGGTAGCATGTAGAAAGAGGAAAAACAATGTAAAGGGTCCTTCCCCCTGTATGTTAGGAGACTAGTGAAAAAAAATTCACAAATAGCCCCAAATTTCTCCAGTCAACACTAACAATCAACGTGAGAAATTTCTTTGTTATGGTTCTTTCTTTAATGCATGCATGCAGCATGGAAGTGCAAGGATAAATTGTTTTTGAGAACAAAAGAAAAGAGAAAAAACACTCTGGCCTCAGAAGTTTGTCAGCAGTAGAAAATATCTTTGGAATGCCCAAACTTTTTTTGGGTCTTTATGCAAGAGACTCCTTTCACAATCCATTCTTAAACAGCGTTCACATTCTTGGACTTTAATTGGACTGTACCTGTCAGGCAGGCAGGTTTTTATGGGGGAATTTATAGAAAAATTAACACTTGTGGCCAAATGTCAATAAAATGACAGGATTTTATGGTGCTTTAAAAAAAATGCACAAAAAGGATTTCACTTGCATTATGTGAATGTAAGCCTTACAACAGCCCTGTATGGTGAGTACGTATTATTCCCATATTACAGCTTAGTAGGGTTACCATATTTTTACTGACCCAATCCGGGACAACCCCCCCAATTTTTGGGGTGCCAATTTTTTTTTGAATTTTTCAGCTTTGGGGTTTTTTCTTTAATTTTTTAAAATTTTCCCCCTAACTGTGTCCGCCGCCGCAGCTTTCTCTGCAGTCTTGCTTCTGCTGTTGTCATCGATGCTGCCATTTTTATTCTGGATAACCACGCACAAGCGGCCCGGGAGCCCTTCAGAACGAAGGGCTTTCAGGCACGCAGCTCAGCCTAGAAGTGCTGAAGAGCTCCCGGGCCACTTGTGTAGCCCGGGAGGAAAATGGCGGCAGCGGCATTCCGGGATGGCACCATACCTCCCGGGATGCCGGGACCAGAGCCTGAAATCCGGGAGTGTCCCGGCCATTCTGGGACGTATGGTAAGTCTACAGCTGAGGCTACGCAGGAGAGGCTTGCTTAAGGCCATGGGCAGACCAATCGAGTTTGCAACAGAGTCAAGTTGAGTATATACATACGGTATATGTTTCTCAAGCTATTTGAAATTCAAGCTTTTCAACTGCCAATTTAAAGCAAAGGAAATAATCTCAAGAGGACCCATAGAGCTGGGTTAATTGGACAATTTTATCTTGCCAAGGAACCTAGTGAGGGACGCTCTTGTGCAGCTGTACTTGAAGAAAAATTTGAAAGAGCTTCCCCTCTGTCATGGACATTAATTTAACCCAACAGTTAAAACAGCATTGAGGGCCAGTTCATACATGTGCACAAATGTATCCAAGTCTAATCTGACATATACACAGGAATCATACAAACACATTGAACACAGATCTAGAAATAGTTTTTTTCCATCAAGACCTAAGATTTTTGCTTTCAGTTTGAGGAAATTTGCTTTCTTTCATAAATATAATGCAAATAATCGTAATAAAAATTAAAATGTGATCACCCATAGAAAAGTTAAATAATGTATATATACTGGAGTGACATGGAATGAATGACATGATATTTACCGGTATATACAAGAGATCGATCTGAAGAACCAAACTACCTTTTTATCTGTTTTAAGATAGCATTTGGCGATTCTCAGAATGTACAGTTCGGGGAGATGTTACAGTCCTCACCATGGGACAGGTGAAACCCACGCTGCTTGGTGCAGGGGCATGGGGAGGGCGGGATTGGGCAGCGAGGGAGGGGGCCATTGGCTGGCCCGGGCTGTGAGGGGGCATCCTCAGAGTATTTAGCATTAGCATTTAAGCTCATTTAGGGCCAAGCTACACACTAAGATTAATGTGTGAACTGTACCTTAAAGTGCTTAGCTTTCAGTAAAAGCAGTGCTGGGCGAGGGGGGTGATCTACAGCAGGGGTTCTCAACCTGTGGTACAGGTACCCCTAAGGGTACATGGACCTCTTGCTGGGGGTACGCCAAGCTCTGCCCCTTATCTGCCCCATCAGCAGCTAATTAAGTGTTAATTAACATAGATTTTAAATTGTAATTGTTTTCGGAGTCCTTCTGTCTCTCTGATTTTGGTTTTGGCCTTAGGGTTATTTTTGTACTTTGGAAAATGTACTTTGGTGGGGTGGGGGAGGGAGGAGTTGATTTTGGGAAGTGTGACTTTGAGAAAAAAGAGATCCTTGTGTGTGTGTGTGTGTGTGTGTGTGTGTGTGTGTGTGTGTGTGTGTGTGTGTGTGTGTATGAGACTCACTCTAACTCATACACTCACACACACATACACACATAGTTAAATAAGACATTTTTTCACATTTAAAATTGTTTTAGTACTTTTTCATTTAACGATTAATTACCTAATTGATTGATCCAATTAATTAGCAGTTAATTAGCAAGGGGTACTTCAGAAAATTGGACCATGATAGGGGGTACCTATTGATTTCATTTTTATTTTTTTTTGGTTTGAGCATGACAAATTGGAGTTTTAGTTTGCATTGGATTTTAATCATGGGTTTTTCTAATTGATTTGAAAAGCATGTCATACATTGGACAGGTGAGGGGGAAAAATGCCATCAATAAAGAAGCCAGAATGCAGCTGCAGATTAAAGCTGTTTTTTAAAAAAAACTCTGAAGCAAACCAGAAGGCTAAGAACGTGTAAATGTTTAGGATACATTTCCATGCACAGCTACTTGGGAAGCAACCTCATTGATCTTAGAGAGACTTACAGCCCAATCCTGTGTAACTATAGGCCAGCGGCTCCGACGACACCCGGCGAGTAAGCGGTGCTGGAGCGGAGGCCGGCATCACTTACTCCGTCACCTACCTGGACTCACATCAGCCACCTCACAGGTGAGTCCCATGCTGCTTGGTGCAGGGGCATGGGGAGGGTGGGAGGGGGCAGTGAGGGAGGGGGCCATTAGCTGTGAGGGGGTGTGGATATCTGCACCCAGTAGCGTCACTGCAGGGGGGCGCAGCTCCATGTTCTGCCGGGCTCTGAGCCTCCATTACACGACTGGAGAAAGCGGCCCCGCCCCCTCGCCTTTGGAGCCATTCAGCCGACGAAAGCACTTACTTTTGTTGGCCGGAATGGCTCCAAAGGTGAGGGGGCGGGGCCGCTTTCTCCCATCGTGTAACGGAGGCCCAAAGCCCGGCGGAACTTGGAGCTCCGCCCCCCCTGCAGTGACGCTACTGTCTGCACCAATATCCTGAGCCATGTCTCAGCCAATGCCGACCTTACACAGCCTCCCCAGAACCACGCCAGCTTCAGACCTGGCATGCATCAGAAGAGGCCCATTGCGGCCCGTGCTGCTTACACTGGGGGAAGGGGACGAATGTCACCTTCTCAGGCGGTGCACTCCAGCAGCCCAAGGGGAGGCCACAATAGCCATAGGCTACAGCGGTTGGCCCTTTAGGCCGACTGCTTAACGTGACACAGGATTGTGCTGTTATTGTCTGCCCCAGGCATGTTTATTCTGAAGTAAAGAGCTGATAGTTATGAAATTTGAAGCAAATTTAGGGGTTCTGTATCAGGCAAACTATTCAAGAAATTTCAGCCCAAGTCAGAAAACTAACTTTCCATATGACTGGTGAAATTTCTGGAAGGATCTACCACAGGAACGCTTTTGACATTCTCATAAGAACGTAGGAAGAGTTGTTTTTTAGCCTGCACATCCCCTCCTGCAATATCATCATCCCAGTGGTCCTGTGAGGCAGTTTAAGCTGCTAGGAAGCTGATGAGTCCAAAGCCACCCAGTAAACATCATGGTCAAGTGGGGATTTGAATATGGTCTCTCTGGCCAAATTTGATACTGAACTACGATACCACTCTGCCTCTATCTCCTTTTTTCTCTAATAGTCATTATCGTTCCACTGTCATTTGTCACAGGCCACTGTTTGAAGACCATTCATACTCTGCTCCAGTAAGTGTTAACATCCACTTACCTCAATTCAGAAGAGGTTGTATTTCATGCATCAAGAAACACTTAAACTAACAGTCCTGAACCTAATCCTAAACTAAAAGTCATAAATTAACCACATTCTAAACTAATATATTGTAAAATAAGCCAATAGCTGTTGTCAAAAAAAGCACTGAAGAGATGAGCACCATCAAAAGATGACCACTCACTGCAGCTCCAACAATCTCAAAGCCCAACAAGCCCACAACACTCAGTCTTCACCCGTCAACAGCCCTTTGTGACATTGTGGAGAGTGAGGCATTGTCAGACAGGGTCAGCCAATCAGAGATGAAGTATGCTAATATTAGAGCTTTCCTTATAAAGGGGCGAGTGAGGCATTGTCAGACAGGGTCAGCCAATCGGAGATAGAATATGCTAATGTCGGAGCTTTCCTTATAAGGGTGAGAGTGAGGCATTGTCAGACAAGGTCAGCCAATTGGAGATGAAGTATGTTAATACTGGTGCTTTCCTTATAAGGGTGATAGTGAGGCATTGTCAGGGTCAGCCAATCGGAGATGGAGTATGCTAATGGAGCTTTCCTTATTAGGGGGAGAAGAGTTGGAGCAGATGGTCAGGAGAGCAGATAGAAAAGGTGGAGGCAGTGGTGAGGTTGGGAGTTAGCTGAGTAGACAGGGCTACCTGGGGAATAGCAGGAGGAGCACCCCTCAGCCAGGCTTGGTATCAGTAAGCCTGGTACAAATGAGAAGACAGTCTTTTAAGCCATCCTTCCTAGGTAAGAACATAAGAGCCCTACTGGATCAGGCCAAAGGCCCATCTAGTCCAGCTTCCTGTATCTCACAGTGGCCCCACCAGATGCCTCCAAGAGCACACAGCCAACAAGATAACCTATTTCCTGTTGTCACTCCCTTGCACCTGGCACATCACCTCATCTCCTTGGACTCCAAAGTTCCATATTATTTGCTTCATTTCTGAAATGGAACTGATTTATTTGTAACCCTGCAGTATTTTGTTTTGAATTTTTGACTTTTTTTAGAGAACAACTGTGCATGCGCAGTTTTGCAGTAGATTTCAGATCTTTCATCATGGATTTTTATCCCCACATTGCCAATGCACATGCGAGCATTGATAGAACACGATATTGATTGTTTTTGTACTAACTTACTGGAGCATATGTTCATACATAGTGATTGTATGTACACGTAGTGGTGTAGTGGTTTGGGAGTCGGACTTAGACCTGGAAGATCCAGGTTCAAATCCCCGCTCAGCCACGAAGCTTCCTGGGTGACCTTGGGCCAGTCACTATCTCTCAGCCCCACCTACCTCACAGGGCTGTTGTGAGAACAAAAAGGAGGGGAGGAAATATGTACACCACTCTGAGCTCCTTGGAGGAAGGGCGGTATAAAAATGTGAAAAATAAAAATAAATAAAATAAAAATATGTGTGCATTTGTAACAGAGAACAAAAAGAACATTGATGAAATCAGACATGCAAACACATGAAGATTGTTTTGTTGCAGTGTTTTAACATTGCACACATGTGCATCAGTAATCCAATGGGGAAAAATGCTGCAGCAAACTGTACAACCTCCAGCTTGCACCTATTTTTAGTTTAGCTTAGCTTCAAGGTCCTCTTTCACCTGGAGTTGGAATATGTCTGTGGTTCTATCCCTGGTGACTGCATTCTTTTCTAGCAAAGTCTCCTACAGCGCAATCCTGTGTAAGGATCTGGCCAGCGGCCCAGGGCTGTTCTGCCGCCAGGCTGGAGGTCTACTCAGGGAAGGCATCCCCTTCCTCAGGTGTAAATCCAGACGGCCTGATCGGTCTCCTCGGATTTCCGCCAGTTAAATAGCTGGCGGAAGTAGAGGAGGCCATGTAACGGCCTAGCCGGCCCAGCGGCAATAGGGATATAGCCGAGGCCATCCCCCGCCCGCTCCTGGGCCGGCTAAATCAATGGCCTCTCACTTGCGCGCCGAACCACCCCCACACCCGCCAGATCCCGACTCACCTCATCCGGTGGACGCAAGGGCACTCCAGCAACAAAGCAAGGGAGGCCGTCCTCTGCGCCGTCCTCCCTTGCTTCCGAGTCGTCACAAACATGCTTTACGGCACGTTTGCGACATCTTCCAGCGACGGAACACTCGTTCCATCACCGGACAGTTTTCCAGGATTGCGCTGCTAGTGTGATGCCCACTGTGATGCCCACTGTGACCCACCCTTTTACCTTCCAATGCAGTGGATATCATCGTGGGGCTTAGGTGTGCCCTGGAGATCCACCATCACTTACCCTTTTACAAAGGGTAAAAGTTCACAACCAGGGCAGGCTTTATGCCAATTGGACCAATTGCTCCCAATTGGGTCCCGTGCCTAAGGGGCCTCCGCGCTGGGGTAATCTAGTCTTGTAAACTACACACAACAGTGTGCTTAGATCCATTTGGTCCATTAACTCACATGCCCTTTTTAAGCATAGATTTGACTGCTTTTCATTCTACCATAGAGATACAAATCTAGAATACATTTTATTTATATCTCTATGATGCTACAGACCCTGGCTGTGAAACTGGACCCCTACACAAATGTTTCCAATTGGACCCCACAACTCCAAAGGTCAGCTCTGTCCACAACTCTATCTTTGAAATACCTGATTCCAGGTCCTCCATATCATATGTATCCCTGAACCATATGTATCCCTAAGCTCTCTGCCTTATTTCTGCTCAAAGTCTTGTATTTTTTTTCTTCCACCATCCAAGGTCAGGATTGAGTCTTTTAAGGGGTAACAGTTCTTCTGCCCATGCTTTTTTGAGACAAGGCTGACTGTTAGGACTAGGCTGATCAATTGTATCTGGTCTGTTGAGGCCAGGTTGGGGCCTGTCTTCTGCAAGGAATATTTGGGTTGTCCCAGCACTGGAGCATCTATTCCAGAAACACTCATAGTGTCTACTCATTACTTGAGTAATGGCTGGTGGAGCAGCAGAGGCGTCGCTACAGTGGGAGGCTATCTTGGCCTGCCTGGCCACCTGCTGCTCCACAGAGGCGTCGCTACGGTGGGGGCGGTACCGTAAGTTCTGCACCATCCTAGTCCCTGTTTACTCCCCGGTACGAGGTGGCCCCACCCCCTCGTTGTCAGAGCCATTCAGGTGAAAGCAACGGGTAGGAGACTCCCTGCCTGTTGCCTTCACTGCACTGAATGGCTCCAACGGTGAGAGGGTGGGGCCACCTCGTACCGGGGAGTAAACGGGGACTAGGACGGTGCAGAACATACAGTACCGCCCCCACCATAGCGACGCCTCTGTGGAGCAGCAGGTGGCCAGGCAGGCCAAGAGAGCCTACACAACCACAATCACTGTACAACCTAACTTGTGTGTGACAAGCTTGTATCTTAGACAGACTTGTGTGTAAGCAGGAACGGAGGGGGGGAGAATTATCAGAATGGGGAACAATCTTCTTGCAATAACATATTTGTTACCCCAGTGCACACACATAAAGCTGTAGAGAATTCATCTGCTTCAAAGCATATTATAATCCACAGGGAATTGAGTTCTTAAAATAAGAACTATTTTGAGACTCCCAGAAATTTCTCTGTTGAAAAACTGAGAGCCATGTTTTACTGCAGGTAGGAAGATAACAATTATTCATCCCTGAGCCAACCTGTGCATGTAAAGAAAAAAAAACTCTCTACATGATAAATGTTAAGAAAAATGCTCTCCAGAGAATTCAACACACAGCTTCTGACTTTGTAGTTTTTTGTGCTGTTTACAGCAGAATCCTATGCATGTCTATTCAGAAGTAAGTCCCATTGTGCTCAATAAGACTCCAACCCTGAACGTAAGCCCCATTGAACCCAGTGGGGCTTACTTCTGAGTAGACATGCATAAGATTGTACTGATAGTTATGGGCCCAATCCAACCCCCTGCCAGTTCATAGCATGCAGCACTACCAATAGAGTACAAACTGTACGTGGTGGTGGTGGTGGTGGGGACCCAGACAGCCTGGGAGAGTTAAGTCCAAATATTTTTTACTTACCTTTCTGTAGGCAGCTAGGCTGTCAATGGGTTTTCTCAGACATACACCAGCTTTTTGCTAGCGTAAATCAGAGAAGAGTCAGGGGGCATTTCAGGGCGGAGAGACAGGGCTAGGATCTTGTTGCGTGCAGGAGCATCACTAGGGCGCGCGCCGCCCTAATGACCCCCTGGCCGCCGTGACAGCCAGCCGGTGGCAGTAGCGGAGCCTCCGCTGCTGCCGGCTCCGGAAACATCCTCTCCGGCCGGCTGTCCGGGCCTTCTGACGAGGCCCAATGCGGCGACGTCATATTTATTAGGTTTTCGCGCATGCGCAGTACGTTTGAGGGCAAAGGGCTGCCCTTTTCCCTCAAATGTTCTGCGCAGGCGCGAAAAACCTAATAAATATGACGTCGCCGCATTGGGCCTCGTCAGAAGGCCTCGGACCTCTGCCAAGGGCAGACGCTCCGAGGCCTTCTCCTGGAGCGGAGGTGACGCGCGTCACCCCCGGGCGGTCCGCCATCCCCGCCACGCTCCAGTGACGTGGCTGGTTGCATGCCACCACTGCCGAGATCCACCCCCTCCCTCCTCTGAAATGCACCCTGCCTGACCCTCTCCCCACTTCAAAACGCCCATGATCCTCCCCTTGCCCACCACTATTGCCACTTTACCTGTTCCACCATGGGTTCCATCGTGGATCGCTTTCACACATGCAGAGCCTTGGGTCGCTGTCACACATGTAGAGTCTCCAGCCACTTGTGCTGGCGGCTCCAAGGCATGCAATGGTAGCATGGCTTTCACATGTGCACAATGGGGGCCTATGGCAGCAGATCACAAGTTCCGTGGCTATAGGCCCTTGATAGGATTGGGCCATAAGTCCAGTGGCGTTCTTTGGGGGGGGGCCTGTGGCCTCGGGCCCCAGGCGCCATCTTCCGGCGGGCGCCATCTTCAGCCGGGGCGCCTCTTCAGCCTCCTGGCCACCACCGACCCCGCGCTCACCTCGGCGCCAGTCGGCTCCTTTTAAAATTGGCTGTTCTGCACATGCGCAGAATGCCTAAGAGACCAAGATAGGGCTGCCCTCTCTTGGCCTCTTAGGCGTTCTGCGCATGTGCAGAACAGCCAATTTTAAAAGGAGCTGACTCGCGCTGAGGTGAGCGCGGGGCCGGCAGCGGTGAAGAAAGAAGAAGGAGGTAAGGAGAGCAATGGCGCTCCCGGCCCCCGAGCGCCCACCCCCATTGCTCTCCCTACCTTCTTCAGCCTCCTCGCCGCCGCCGGCCCCGCGCTCACCTCGGTGCGACTTTTAAACAGCTGCGCCAAGGTGAGCGTGGGGCCGGCGGCGGCGGTGGCGAGGAGGCTGAAGAAGGTAGGGAGAGCGATGGGGGTGGGCGCTCGGGGGCCGGGTGGGAGCACCCTTCTGGGGGGCACTCGGGCCCTTCTGGGGTGCGCTCGGGCAACCCATGCCCCGGGCGCTGGGAGGGCTAGCGACGCCCCTGCATAAGTCTGACTACAAAAAAAAAAAAAAAAAAAAAACATATTGGGTGCAATGCTGCTGAAACCCCCCCCCCCGGGCTATTTGTTCAGTCCTCACTAATAGAAACAGTCAATACCTAACTTTGAAGACTGAAAAACTAAGCCTCATTAAATTAACTGAAGAAGAGCCTGCATTGCAGGGCTGTAGACTAGTAAACCCTATTACACGAAGATTGCAGCGCTATAAACATAATCTAACTTGTTTCACTAGCTATTAATTTTTTAATTGTATGGGTGGGAGGGAGATTAGAATTTACCTTCATTTCTAAAAGGGATTTTTTTTCCTCCATCACAGTGCCAAGACACTACAAGCCATCTGTTCCAGTAATTTGTTTCTAGTATCCCAAGCATAAATAAATAGCCACGGCTTACACGTTGCACATCAAAATGCTTTTATGCCTTTTTAAATGGCCATTTAGTGCGTTCTCATGAAATCTCAAATTTAGAATTGCTACAACCTGCAGCTTCTTAATAGTGTATGATCTCAAAGAATCAGTAATGGAGCTTCAGATCTTTGCTTCTCCACCATAATAGGCATGTGGATATTGGTGACCCTGTGGATATTATATGTCTGGACTTTCAGAAGGCATTTGACATAGTCCCTCACCAAAGACTCCTGAGAAAACTCCACAGTCAGGGAATAAGAGGGCAGGTCCTCTTATGGATTAGGAACTGGCTGGTGACCAGAAAACAGAGAGTGATTTCACAATGGCAATTTTCACAATTGGAACAGGTGAAAAGTGGTGTGCCCCAAGGATCTGTCTTGGGACTGGTGCTTTTCAACTTGTTCATAAATGACCTGCAGTTGGGGATAAGCAGTGAGGTGGCCAAGTTTGCAGATAATACTAAACTTTTCTGAATAGTGAAGTCCAGAAGGGATTGTGAAGAGCTCCAAAAGAATCTCTCACCCCTGCTAACTGGGCAAGAGGCACTTTTTCAATTGGTGCTCCTCTTATATTTAGCAGGGGGAGAGTAACTGCCCCCCTTTCACCCCAGCACAGTGTTTTTCTTCTGCATCTTTTTTAGATTGTGAGCCCTTTTGGGACAGGGAGCCATTTAATCATTTGATTTTGTCTATAAACCGCTTTGTGAACTTTTTGTTGAAAAGCGGTATCTAAATACTGTTTAATAATAATAATAATAATAATAATAATAATAATAATAATAATAATAATAATAAAAATAAACTGGGGGAATAGGCAGTAAAATGGCAGATGTACTTCAATGTAAGTAAGTGTAAGTAATGCACATTGGGGCAAGAAATCAAAACTTCACATATACACTAATGCAGGGGGTTCTCAAAGTGCTGGGTCATGACCCACCACTTTCTCTGGAAGTAGGCGATATGCCATTAAGGGGGTTGGCCAGTCTGAACTTCGGCAGCAGCACTCCAGGATCGTGCCCGCCGCTGACCCAGAAATGCTATTTTCAACATACCTGGTTGCTCTGCCAGCAACCTGAAGGGTCCAGGGGGCCCTGCTGCTGCCTCTGCAGGCCTCCACAAGGCTCCAATTGCATTGCAAAGCCCACTTCCAGTTTCTGCCAAAAACCAGAAATGGACTTTGCAATGCGATTGGAGATGGTAACACCCCCCCCCCCCAGATCCTTTGAGGAACTGGCAGGGCAACCAACTCCCCTGTAGGACTGAGCTGTGACGGATAGGAGAGAGATCTTGGGGTGCTGGTGGAAAACTCAATGAAAGTGTCAACCCATTGTGCGGCAGCTGTAAAGGGTAATCCCATGCTCAGGAGCATTAATAAAAACGGGATTGAGAATAACATGGCCATTATTATGCCATTGTGCACAGAGATGGTATGGCCACATCTGGAATATTGTGTCCAGTTCTGGTCACCACGTTTCAAAAGTATATAGTGGAATTGGAAATGGTACAAAAGAGAACAACCAAAATAATTAGTAGGCTGGGAAACTCCCTTACAAGGAAAGGCTACAGCATTTGGGGCTCTTTAGTCAAGAAAGAAGGTGCTTAAGCGGGGGGGGGGGGGGAGACACATGATTGAGACATATAAAATTATGTATGGGATGGATAGAGTGGATAGAAGGAAGTTATTTTCCCTCTCGCACAACACCAGATGCATGGGACATCCACTAAAATTGAGTGGCAGGAGAGTTAGAACAGACAAAAGAAAATATTTCTTTACACAGTGAGTAACTAATCAGTGGAACTCCTTGCCACTGAATGTTGTGATGATACCTGGCCTAGAAGTCTTTAAAAGGGGATTGGACAGATTTATGGAGGAAAAGTCTATCACAGGTTACAAGCCATGATAACTATACACAACCTTCAGGTTTTTTGAGGTTGCCTATCTCTGGATGCCAGAGGTAAGGAAGTGACAACAGGATTCGGGTATCTTGTTGCCTTGAGTGCTCTGAGGAATCTGGAGGGCCACTTTGAAATACTAGAATAGATGGGCCCTTGGCCTGATCCAGCCAGGCTCTTCTAATGTTCTTAATATCTGCCATAATGTCTAGTTCTCCCAATATGTCCAAGTTTAGTCAGTCTTCCATATGAATGTCTAGTTTGTGTCATATTTTCAAAATAAACCTAAGAGATGGAGGTGCTGAATTCGTGCCTGTGTGCTCTGGTTTTACTTGCAAGCTGATGACTACACGTGCACCAGCTCCTACACTAGCTGCAATGAGACAATTTCAAAAAGAGCAGAGTAGCGAATGTTATCCCAATAAATCCACATTAGTCCCAAGATCAATGAAAGTGGCAATTTAATAATCTATGATAGATAAGGGAAATGTTTACCTGTCAGAACAGATGAACACCTTGAGGCTACTCCTGTCCTTGGCTTTGCTACTTGAGAAGCAAGTGTCAACTATGGCCAGCCTGATTAAAGCTTTCATCAGTTAAACCTCATAGTTTGGCTGTGCCCCCAGCTGGCAAGCAAACATCTCACTCATCTATGCCTTCATAGCCTCTTGGACGGACTATTGGCGGAATGCAGATCAGAAGCTTCCGTTGCTGCAGAATTCCACTGCTTCTTGATGGATGCCGGCACAGCGTAACAGATCAGCAGTAAAACAGATGTAACAGCACTACTACAAGCCATTACCTATCCTGCTTATGGCATCAAACTTTAAAAAAAAACTTTAGATCTTGACTGCAGCTGCTCGAGAAACAGCTACTTCCTGGGAACATATTGACGACTACCCTTTAGTTGCAAGATAACTGTGTACTCCAGAAGCAGTCTATAATTTTTCAGATTTGGATTTTTTAAATATTAGTTATACTGTAGTACACCACCTGTGTGCATGGCTTATTATAAAGAACTAGGTGAGAGCTCTCTGCCCCAAAGGGCAAAAAATCTGAAACAGACACAAGAGAGACAATGGAAAAGGGGAACAGAAGTGTAGGCTGAGATAAACTGGAGAAGCAAATTGAATTATTTCATATTCATGTACATAGGCTCCTAGTCTGACATCCTTTACACACTCACCTGGGAGTAAATTCCATTCAACTCAATGGGACTTACTTCTGAAAGGGCATGCATAGGATTGAGCTGTAATAGTATAGTATGGAGATTAGAGCAGGGGTTCCCAATCTTCGGAGGCCCACGTACCCCCCACATGGGCCTCCAGCTGCCCTTGAGAACCCCCGGTCCTTCAGAGACCGCGTACCTCCCCACCAGTAGCGTCACTGGACACGCGTCACCCAGGAGCAGGAGGGGGGAGACACGCCCCCGGGCGGCACCCTGCGATGCTCTTCCTCCGGCGTCCGGGGCCTCGACCCTCTTCCTCCGGCGTCCGGGGCCTTCTGAGAAGGCCCACTGCGTCGCCGCGCTATTTATTCTTTTTTTCACACATGCACAGGACATTTCTGAGGCAAGGGCTGCCCATTTGCGTTCTGTGCATGCGCGAAAAAAAGAATAAATAGCGCAGCGATGCAGTGGGCCTTCTCAGAAGGCCCTGGACGTCGCTGGTCGTGGCAGACGCTCTGAGGCTTTCTCCGGCTCCGAGGCTGGGAAAAGGCCTTGGAGCGCCCGCCCGCGTCACCCGTCCAGAGACTCCGACTCCAGGAGAAGGTCTCGGGATGCTCGAGGCCTTCTCCCGGGGGCTTGGAGCCTCCGGACGGTGACGTGGGTGGGCACGCGCGGGGCTCGGAGCCTCCGGGGCGGGCGCGCGTGTCACCCTTAAGGCGCGCGGGCGTGCGTCACCCCCGACGGACCACCCCGCGCCCCATGCTCCAGCGACACCACTGCTCCCCACGTACCTCTGCGTAACCCCTTGTGTACCCTTTCCCTTCGGGTTGCGGCGCAAGCGGGAGGACCTGCCCACCCATGCCACAACCCAGAAAATGTCACCGAGATGTTCTCCAGTAGCTCCTCCTACCTGTTCTCCTGGGCACTGCCATCTTGGATCTTACGAAACCTCGCGAGATCCAAGATGGCAGCACCCAATTCTTGTGAGCTCCACCTACCTGTTCCTCCTGGGCGTGAGATTTCATGAGATCCAAGATGACGGCACCCAGGAGAACAGGTAGGAGGAGCTACCGGGGAACATCCTGGGGACATTTTTCCGGGTTGTGGCACGGGCAGGCGCCCACCCGCCTTTATGAAGCTGTCATAAATCCCCTTTAGAAGCTGTCCCTTATCAGCTGCTGATCACAGCAACTGATAAGGGACAGCATCTCGCGTACCCCCAGCCTGCAGTCCATGTACCCCTAGAGGTACGTGTACCACAGGTTGGGAACACCTAGATTAGAGAATAATACTGGAATTATCCAGGATAGATCAATACTATGTCCTAGGTGGGGATTGAGCAGCCCAGTTCTAGGTGGTCGTAGAGCTGGTGGAACCTTTAGTTCAAAGAGATACTTTTAATCACACCTTCACTCTACTTAATTTTTCCAACCTAACTACATGAATTTGCTCTATCTTCTATTTTCCTTCCAGCATTTTTTCCATAGTTGACCATACAGAAGTCCTCGTCTGCAGTCATGTGCAGAATGTTATGGCCTGGGACATTCATCCAACACCAATATTAGACAAGGACTATGATGGGACATCTCTAAGGTAAAGGTAAAAGTATCCCTTGACAATTAAGTCCAGTCGTGTTCGACTCTAGGATGCGGTGCTCATCCCCATTACGAAGCCGAAGAGCCAGTGCTGTCCGAAAACGCTTCCGTGGTCGTGTGACTGGTATGACTCAATGCCGAGGCACATGGAACACTGTTACCTTCCGGATGAAGTGGTACCTATTAATCTACTTGCAATTTCCTGCTTTCAAACTGCTAGATTGGCAGGAGCCGTCATGCGGATTCGAACTGGCGACCTTTCGATCGACAGCTCATGGTTCAGAGGTTTAACCCACTGCACCACCGAATCCTCTAAAAGCGTGCATGAAGAAACATCATTAGAACAAAGAAGAAGCTTCTCCTAAATTCCCCTTTTTCCAAATTTGTTAGGCTAGTGGAACCTTCATCCATCATCATAACACACTCACCATTTTCAGCTGCTGTGCAGAAGAAGTCTGCTGGTTTCAACAACTTCTCCCTTCTGGAATTTTGCCTATCATCCAGGTGTTCTGAAACTCTTCCCCAGGCACCCATGCCATATTTTGAGAATAGGATTATGAGCTTTGCTTTTTTAAAAAAAATTACTGTCGGTCTAGGAGGAATTAGTGGACAGAGCCAAGACAGGTGGAACAAAAGCAGAATATGTTGTGTTGGGGCAAAGCCAGGGCATAAACCAGCAGGTTGGGGGAAAGAGCCTAGAAAAAAATTGGCAGTCAGGAGTCTGGTGGGTCAGGTTGGAGTCATAATTGAACCCAATAAGTTATGGGTCAAACCTAGCACAATCGAATTGGTGTTTTAGATCCCGATACCACTTGCCTGACATTAAAAAAAAAAAAAACAGAACTGAACTGGTCAGACTAGAAAAATACTGACTGTCTAGCAAGTGTACAAAAACAGAGGATACAATATCACCTTTCCTATTTGCATTCTAAATGTATCACAGCTTTTGTTATATGAAAAATGCAAAGTCTACTAAGGGTTGTCATTTCTTTGCTTATAAAGTGGGAATTCGGTGAAATGCTGGTTGATTGAATTAGATTGTCCAGAGAAAGAAACAGGATTTACGGAGCTGACCGCATAACAAATAAAATATGTATTACCGAACATAATGCGCTTTACAAGTGCACCATGAACAACAGCTGCTGCAAGCACAATGTGTCGGATGAAAGCATCTCAGCATTACAGTGCAATTTACTTGTTTTCTCAACACCAAATTTCCTTGTCCAAACTAACACCATAAGCCAGAAGTTCCAGGAGTCTGTCACATTTTAGGACTACAGTGCATCTACAGGTATTATGCCCTATGCACAACCTGCCTTCTATTATTTGGTTTGGAAGGGAAAGATAAACCTGCCAAACCTAGAGAGAAACAGAACACTGAATAATAGCCAAGGTCAACATAGAAGAAAGTCAAGGTGATTCTGAAGGTAAAGGAGGCTGTCTATACTAATGAGCAGCCCCAACAGGAACAATGGCAGAAAAGTAATTTCCAGGAAAAGTACAGAAGTTCTATACTTGTTGTTGTTTATTCGTTCAGTCGCTTCCGACTCTTTGTGATTTCACGGACCAGCCCACGCCAAAGCTTCCTGTCGGCCATCGCTACCCCCAGCTCCCCCAAGGTCGGGTCCGTCACCTCCAGAATATCATCCATCCATCACTATAGTTCTATACTACCTTACAGTAAGTAGCACACAGAGTCTTTTATGGCAGCATGCACAGCAGAAAGAGGAGAGGAGTGGACAAATAGGGGGGGCATGTTGGGGGCAGGTGGGGATGAGTATTGGCAGGGAAAGCACTGCCAATATTCTAACCCCCATTTTGTCCCCAACGTGCCCCTTCGCTCTACTTGAACTTGCGCTAGCTAAATAGCTGGGGCATGTTTGAGTAAACTCATTGGGGACCATGTGAGAGTGGAATAGGGAAAGTAAAACATTATTTTATTTCCCTCACCATTCGCTCATGACCTCCAGCCTGGGGGCGACGCGTGCAATGGGTGACGCGTGGTCCATGCGTGCACCCGCGCGTCGCGCGCAGGCGGTCCTCCCTTCCCGCCGCGCTCCAGCGACGCCTCGGAGGAGGCCTCGGAGCGTCCGCCCTCGGCGGAGCTCCTTCTGAAGGAACCCCGATGCATGACGTCATATTTACAAGGTTTTGCGCATGCGCAGAACGTTTGAGGGCAAATTTGCCCTCAGAAACGTACTGCGCATGCGCGAAACCTTATAAATATGTTGTCACGCATCGGGCCTCCCTCAGAAGGCCTTGGAGCTCCTCTGAGGGCGGACGCTCCGAGGCCTCCTCCTGCCCAAGACAACAGGCCGGCGAGGATGTCTCCGGAGCCGGCAGCAGCGGAGGCTCCGCTGCTGACGGCTCCGGAGAAATCCTCGCCGGCCGGCTGTTGGGCGGCACGGGGGTCGTTAGGGCGGCACGCGCGCCCTCGCACAGGGCGGCGCGCGCCCTAGTGACGCTGCTGGTGGAGCCTGTGCCAGCACCGCTGTGCCCTGTGGGCAGCATTTAGTTAGGATTGGGCTGTAAAGCAAATAACTACTGCATTGTTCTGAAACAGTTACAGAAATTCCATAAATAAGTATTTAAAGATATCCCAACAGTTTCAAGCCGAGATGTTCTGCTGTTTGCCTAGGCTAACACTAGAGCAGACAATCTAGGCCCAATTTCCCCCTTGGGAAATAAATTTGTATAAAATTCCATGAACTGGTATTAGTAAATTGTTCAGATAGAACAGCTAAACTGTGGTCTTGCACACTCTCCCACTCATAGCAAATGTGTATCCCAAAGCTTGTATTTTAGGTTAATGAACCCCATTTAACTTCATATTTTCCACTTCCCCCTTTCCAAGTTCCACTGAAAATATTACACTCGTTTCAGCCTCAAGGAAAGGTTTGCTCCTTTCTGACAGCTGTGTGGAAACCAAATCATTCACACGATCACACTTTTCTCTGCTATTGTTTTCATTATCAGCATGCCACTTTGATAGGCCCCAGAGTTATGTAGCTTTTTGATGCTAGGAAGAATTCCTTAGAAAGACAACTGAAATAAATCATTCATATGAGCCGAAACAAGGAGAAACACAAACCAGCCATAACTAAATCGATAGTGGGAAATGCAATGGAGTGGGCGCTGTCATCTCATGAGACTTTAAAACGGCCAGCGTCAATGCTTAATGCTATCAGTGCTATGGCAGCCAATGACCCAATTTTGACATTTGCTGAGAATCACTGCAAAACTTTTACCTTATGTTTCCATAATTACAATATACAGAGCTGGAAACGCAAAAGGGAACAAAAAACCCACACAGCAATGAAAAGGGGAAGGAGGAGGAGGTAGGGGGGAAAGGGGAGATGAGGGTCAGGAGGGACTCCATATCTTGTGCTGGGAGTAGTATTATCCATTAGCAGGAACTTCATCCATAAATACTGTATCTCTGCAGGCATTCCAGTTTGCCTGACAGTATGTCACTATCGTTAAGCCCTAACACACTTCACATGATTTGTGTGAAGAAAAAAAAGGGGTGGGGGACATAAACCACTCTGTCGCTTGGAGGAACAGTGGGATAAATGGAACGAAATAGAGCCATTTCTAGACTTTCCAAATTGTACAGAAGCAGTGCTTGGACAAGGGAATTAGAATTATTATATCCATCACCCTTTACCCGTGACCCTCACAGGATGATCAGCTCTGCATGGAAGGAGCCAATCAGCACATGGGAGTTAACGGGGCAACCACCATGATCCCAATCCCTCCTCCATGAGCTGATTCTATACACCTTAGAATCTCTGAAAAGGGATTTTATGTACAGAAACTTGGAAGTCCCATGCAGACGTTATCTCCTCATGTTTGACTCATCATGCCCAACCAAGAGTGTGCTCACTGGTCATGCTCCAGGGCCTTCACATGTTCGGTACTTGTATGCAAAGGTTGGTGCTGAATGCAGGGGTAGGGCTTCATGGTTCCAAATTGCATGAGTTCATAGATATGAGGTGCAATCCCGCTGCCCCCATTTCATGTTCATTGACCAAGCCAGGCAAAAGCTTGCCTAAGGCTCAAGTGAGGAAAATTAAATGATATATTACATACATGTGTAAACCAGTCCCAAGAGAAGCTTGACCTCATGATTCTCATTAGTGCATGACCTTGCTGTAATTACCTGCTTCCTGAACCTGCAGTTCACAAGACTGGGCAACCAAAGAGTTAAGTTCTTAAAATGAGAACTGATATCACTGGGCAACAAATTTTAACAAAGGTCATGCCCCCAAGGTTAAATTAGTCATTTCTTATAGGATTTGAGGTACTGAACAGGAAAATGCAAGATTCGCTACAGTTTGTGCGAGATCTGAAATAGGTAGTTCCATAGATATGTACTGGTAAAAGAGAATAGCTCTTTTCATTTCAGGGCCAATTTTGTGTTGTCCAGTGTATTTTTTTTTTCACATAACTGAGTGTGTACTTTTCAATACTTCAGATGATAAAAAAAATTCAGTCATTTCTGAAATTCAATACAAAGTGAAAGGATTTTAAAATTAGGAAATTGTTTTCTTTGCTTACACATTATTATTGTTGTTATTATTTTAAACAGAACTTACGTAGCTGTTCCATATTGCTCTGGTAAGAGAAGTCTCATGAACCCTCTTTCTTTAATAAATACAGACCAAGATGAATTGCACAAAGTTAAATCCCGCTGAGAGCAGAAAGAAACAACATTTGTTATCACAGTCAGGAAAAATGGGTGACACTGAGTATCGTTGCAATGTGAGATTGAGGCAAAAAACTGTTGCACTCCAATGGCTGTGACATTCAAAGTTCACAGCCCAGATTTGTTGTTGTTCAGTCGTTAAGTCGTGTCCGACCCTTCGTGATCCCAGATTAAATGACTGTTAATGCTGGAGTGGTGTGTGTGTGTGTGTGTGTGTGTGTGTGTGTGTGTGTGTGTGTGTGTGTACACATATACTACTTGGTCACTGATGCTGAGTGCTGACCACAGTGGGATGAGGGTGCCTTTGATATTACTTTGCCATTTGGGAGCCACGTTCCCTGTGGCATGATCACATAGTGGATGGTATATTTATAGGTCTGAATAATAATCCAAGTCACTAGCAGTGTCAGCAGGCCAGAATGGGGGGGGCACAGAAGTGTCGGGCGCCCGCCTGGCGCGTGGGGGTGGGGCCTGCGTCGCGTGACGTCGATGCGCCCCTCGCGTCACATCGACGCGCCCCCCCACCCGTTTTCCGCTCATTTCGGAGCATAACGGGCTCCAGGGAGGGAGGGCGGGCCGACACTACGTCAGTGACTGCCCCGCCCGCCCGAGCACCTGGTTCGAGTGAACCACGCGCTCCACTGTGGTTACATCTCTGGGGGGGGGGCACAGCAGCAGTGGTGTAGTCAGCGGTCAGCCTGATCAGGAACTGGCTGAGGGCACACACCCCTCAAAGTGCTCATTTGACCAGTAGCTTATTTGACTCACAATCCCTAAACTCTCAGTGTTCGTGGTAGTAGTCAAGCCAAGTGCACCATCGGGGGTGAGTAGGGCACTATATGGTGGTTGCCCAGGGCCCTTAGCAATGGGCTCTTGGATTTATGCCATCAAAATAGCTGGCACACATCTGAGTAACCCATCGGGGTGGTGGAGGCTTTACCTGGGGGAAGGGAACAAATGAGGTGACCTCCCGGCAGCCTGTCTTGCGCCCTGGATGTGGTAGAGGCTTAGACAGGATTGTGCCATAAGATTACAGCTGAACCAGAGATCTCCCAGACCACACTCTTAGCCACTATGCTACACCAGCTCCTAAATTCCAAATGAGTTAAAAATTAAAAATATTAAGAACAATTTAGACACCGCCCTAGAAATAATTACATTTTATACCAGTAAAAGAAACAGGAATGCATTAAAGGTTGGTAATGAAGGTACCGCTGGAAACACATGCTTTTATGTTGAAACAGTATGTTAATTAACTTGGGCTTAATAAAAGCAAATTTGCTTTATTAATGTACACCGATGTAATAACAAAGCTAATTTACTTGGTAGTAACACTACCATTACAGGGAAAAGGTTCATCTCTAAATATATCCCAAGACAGTCTTTGGGGCCTAAATTTGACATTTTTAAATATAATGGAGTGCCGAAGTCCTTGGAAGAAAATATTCCAGGCCAGCAGGCATGGTTTAATCACAAACATAATTATAAGGCTGGATCTACACACATACCAGAATAAGTGGGAAGATGAGGTCTTACCACTTCATACAGTAGGCGTGGGATGCAATTTTTAATTGGACCCCACTACCCCCATAAACAACTCTCTGAAAAAAGAAAGTTAACAAATCAGGAAGAAAGGAATATTTATACTTACCTCCATGTAAGCCCTGGGGCCGTCTATGGGTCTCCTCAGACATATGCCGCCTGTTTTGGTAGTGTATGTCTGACAAAAGAAAATATACAGGGAGATTTGAAATGGAAGGTATAGGATCTGGTAAGTGTCATTGCCACTGGATCAACTGCTCCCGCCTCCTCCCCGACCCTGGTTACTCCCCCTCCCTGCCCAGTTACACCCCAGTCCTCCCCCTCCCTCCCCCTCCCTGCCCACAGCTCACCCCCACTGCTGACCACCTCCACCGCTTACTGGGTCCAGCAGTTGGTGAAACTGTGGTGCTGCTGCCTCTTGCGGCAGCACTCACAAAATGGCTGCTGACGGAGTGCTGTCTGCACCATCGACAACCGTTTTACTTCCACAGTCGTAAACCCCTCTGCCTGAGAGCCCAATCCTGGATAGGATTCGGATGTTATTTTCATTGACTACTAAAAGCTTAATATTTTGAAAATCTGGCCACTCAACCTTAATCTGCCAAGGGCTAAAGAAAAAAAAACACATTTCATATGCATGAAGTTTCAGAACAGCTAAACAAGTAAGGCATCATGTTCACAACCTCTCTATTACTGCAGACACTTAAGTCCTCATTCTGTATGTTATAAGGACTGTTTCAATATCTTCCTTCAAGCACATCAGAGAGCATTCAGTTAAAGCTGAAAAGGATGAGCGCACTTTTCATCATGACATTATTAATTCCAGTGAAATGATTCCCTAGTCCATGCTGGTATTTAAACGTGACATACCAAGGAGCAATTGTGGCATTAAAAAAGATAAATCATGCCAGATACGTAAAACTCTCACCCTTTTTATTAGTAGTCCTTTTTTTTTTACTATCAGCCTTGGAACCTCAAAAATAATCAAGTGAAAAAACATATGACTGAACGAGCTGCCTACGGTTCTCAAGCCCCATCGTATGGATAAATGAGCTGGAATGCATCTTCTCAATTAAACAACTTCTAAAAAAGTCTTCTTGAGGCATATGTAACAATGTAATCCAATAATTAAAAGGATACGAGTGGATCCTCGACTGCCTTGGCAGGATGCCTGGCTTGGTCCTCCAAAAGGATGCAGATATACTTCTAGGACAGTCGAGCTTAGTTCTCGGAATTTTATTCTGAAGCTTTGAAGGTTGACAGATCTGTGAAACTGCCAGATTTCAGCATCACAAAGAGTTTAGAGGCACAATTTGGATTCTTAAGATTTTTTAAATATACATGCAATCTACTTACCTCCATGAAACCTCCAGAATCCGAGAATCTCTAACACCATGAATTTCCTAGCACTTACAGTAGATGGCTTTCCCAGTCTCCTAAACTGGAGAAAGGATCTCCAATAATGATACCAAGTAACCTGTTCTATTATATAAGGGGGAATGGGCAAGGTGCCATCAGTTCCCCCTACAATGTGTTGTGCTCCTCCGCTTCTTACTTGTCATGTGCTGAACAGGGAATAGGGGATTGCTGCTTGCAGTCACAAAAGCACCTGCACACCCAGCAGGTGAGTGGTGAGGTGATGGCTGCTCAGACATTTTAGAAGCTGCCAGGAGAGGGCAGATGAACTAGTAGAAGTCACTCTTAAGCATCACCCTTCCTACTTGGGTGGGCAGGCAAGCACTTAGAGCAGTGTTTCCCAACCTTTTCCGACCTTCGGCTCCCTTGACCATTGGCAACCATTGTCCGCGGCAAACATGAGGGTCCCAGGGAGTCAAGCAACAAGGCACTGAGCCAAACATGGTACTGAGCCAACCAATACCATGAAGGTATTTCACTTCATGCAAAGGAGCAGTATTATGTGCTCAGTACTCTCAACAACCCCCTGAGATACCAGAGAGTAACAAGAAGTCATTTCAGATGGACTTGACATAATGCTTAGCATGTGGGGGTTGGTGATGGGATATAAACATTATGAACCAACAAGGAACTGATTTTCCATTCATATACTCTGGCTGCCAGAAATGGGTGATTTGGGACATTTATTGATTCACATTCAGCTTTCAGCTATAATTAAAAAACAGCCAAGCCACCAGCAGATCTAACCCTGACTGATGTTCTGACAACTGGAAGGGTATATAGTTGGTTGGATGAACTGTAGTAATTTCTGAGTCCATAATCTGCGTCTCCTGAATACAAATAAACTACTGTATTGTGGATAAAGGATAAATCATACAGAGGACCAGTGGGAATCTGTCTGAACATATGAAGCCACCTTACACTGAGTGACATCATGGATGATTCATTATTAGCCCACTGCTCTCTTCTCTGATTGGCTTAAGCTGTCTACAATCTCAAGCAGAGACCTTTTCCACCCTGCCATTTAGATCCATTTAAAATGGAGATGCCAGGCAGCAGCGGTGGCTGGAGGGGGGCGGTGGGTCCCGGGGGGCGACAAAGCGGCCGTCAATTGAACCACGTCAGCGGTAGAACAAGGGCCGCACGGCTTGGAAGATTGGACCACCAGCCCGGCCAGGCTCTTAGGAGCCTAAATCCAGTGGAAAAACGGCAGGGGCCTGTGTAATGTGTGTGGAGGGTGGGGAGGTTGTCACAGAGGCTAGCTATGCCTCTGATGCCAGGTGTTGAAAACGGGACTTTTTTTAATGTAAAGCAATACACAGACAATACTACTGAATAATGACCCCAAGCTGCAATGGATTTTGTAATGAATTCCTGATAGGGCACAATCTACCTTGAATGATGCATGTGATTTAACCGCAATGGGACTTAAAAGGTGCTCAATTTGGCTGGTTCATGACCATAATGACCATTCAAAAACGAACATTTGAATTTGGCCCTGAGGAAAACTTTCCCATCAAGTAATATTTTAACGTTGTCAACTGTGGCAGAGAGACGCGCCGGTGGAAGCGGGGGGGGGGGTGATGTGCACCCCAGTGACGCTACTGAAGTATGCAATCAAACAAAGGAAAACAAATCATTTTTTTCCTGTGGCCAAGAACCCTGAGTACAATACACACAAAGAAGGAATCTACTTAAAATGTAGTTTTTAATGAGAACAGCATATGGTCGGTGATGTTCCAGCTTAACACACAAAGCTAGTATGTTAAGGGTTTTGGTTGCCTTATTTT
This sequence comes from Plestiodon gilberti rubricaudatus, assembly GCA_026170595.1. Classification (NCBI taxonomy): domain Eukaryota; kingdom Metazoa; phylum Chordata; class Lepidosauria; order Squamata; family Scincidae; genus Plestiodon; species Plestiodon gilberti. The sequence continues at coordinate 131,332,799 of JANXHW010000003.1, forward strand.
CACCAAAAGGTATCAAAAGCAATTAATATAGACTTCTTTAATAGAATTTGGGGAAATGTGGTACTAAAAGGCACACATTAATGTGTCACCAACTGCCTTCTGGGGGAATTGGATATTTAGCTAATCCATTCAGACTCGATTACATTTTGTAAATTGGAGAAACAAAGTCGTGCACTCAATATTGCAACAGGGACCTGCCCATGACCTCTATCCTAGGGGAGCCCAAATGAGACACTTGATAGATGGGGCAATGTCCCGCTTCTTTCTACCAATGATTTCCAACCAAGACCCAACGTTGTAGGGATGGATGCAGAGTGTTATCTGCCCACTGCCTTCTCCGCACGGAATGGCTCCAATGGTGAGGGGGCAGGGGCGCCTTGTGCTGTCTTATAAACAGGGACTAGGATGGGGCACAACTTACGGTACCGCCCCCACCGTAGCGACGCCTCTGGCAGCCATATCTCAGTTTGACTTTGCTCTATCTTATAACTTAGTACTCTGTTCCTCTTGTTTCTCTCTCATGCACCCTAATCTCTATATTTCCCCTTCATTCCTTCAGCCCCCTGGGTATTCCCCCCCATTTCCATAGACCCTAATGTCCCACCATCTAAATTCTGTTCTCTCTTCCATTTCCCTCTCCTTCATTTTGCATGAGCATTTTCCTCTCCTTTCAGGAAGTTAGGCTTCTCTGAGTCCAATCCTATGTGTGCCTACTCACAAGTATGTCTCATTATAGCCAGTGGATCTTACTCTCAGGTCAGTGTGTGTAGGATTGCAGCCTTATTCTGTTGAATTTTATTCTTGATTTCCCCTCCCTTTCATTATACGTTTATCCCCACCAACAAATATTATTGTGTTGCACCCATATCTCTGTCTCCCTTGTTCCTGTTGAATACCAAGTTCCATTGGGACATGTCATGAGCCCATTGAAAAAAGTCCCTATGCATTTGGTCCCCCATGTGGACATGTTATGATACATGTCTTAGAGCACGCCTGGTAACAATATGTAGCTGTACAATACTTATTATCTACTTTGCCTCAAGTTCTAAAGAAGCACAATTTGATACAAGTGTTATTCCTGAAGGTTTCTGGAGCATGTCTTGGGAGCGATTTTGCATACCTGGATTAACAGAAATGTTATTGAGAATTCAAGAGACATATACATAAGAGGAAAGTGAGTTTCTTTTTTCTTTTTTGTACTGCTTGTTGCATCCCTAGGGGCTTCAAATGAACTTTAGAAGGAAAGCACATTTACTTTCAATTACCTATTTACTCGGTAAAGACTGACATCTTGATTGCTGAAAGGGCAAAGATAGGCAGCTTCAATTACATTTCAGAGTGCTGTGTAGCTATAACAGATTATTCCTTATATATTGCTTCAGGTTATGTGGGAACACATTGCTTGCTTCTCCATTTTGTCATACTCCCTTTTAAAAAATGACCTGCATTTGTTGAAATTAATCACTGTTTCTTTGGATTTGGGTTATTTCAGCTGATAAACAGAAATGAGTAACATCTATGTAAGCCAGTATCGACTTCTACAATAAGTATCTAGGCTACAATCCTATCCACACTTACTGTATCTGGAAGTAAGCCCCATTGACAATAATGGGACCCTTGAGATCCAGAAGTCAGACATCAACCCATCACCCAAACACTAGATGAAACAGAAATGTTTTGAGCCCTCACCGAAAAGCCATGAGGAAGGGGGTAGTTCGAGGGAGGGAGTAGTTCTCTCTTCCCCTGGCAAGAAGTTCCACAATTGTGGTGCCACAACAGAGAAGGCTCGCCCACGTGTCGCCATTTCTCTAACTTGAGAGAGAGGTGGCACTTGCAGGAGAGCCCCCTCAGATGACCTAAGAGGATGGCCAGAATGTATGAGAGAAGGCGGTCCCTCAGATATCCTGAACCCAAACCGATCACCTTGCTCATTTCTCCTCTGCTTTCCTATTATGGAGCGTGTGTTTCTTAGTATTTGGAAGTGGATTCCACTGGCAATGTGGCATACAGTTCAATCCTACGCATGTTTACTTGAAAGTAAATCCCACAATTCAACAGAACACTGCTGCTAATGTTGAGAGCATCAAAAGCATCATCCAGATCCTAGAGATACTTCCTGCAGCTCCATTTCCTTGCCCTCTGGACTGCTGATACTCGCATGAGAAATACCAGTGTGATCAAATAGTTGGAGCACCTTCCCCTGGGAGACAGCTAAAGCAGTTGGGGCATTTAACTTCGAAGAAAAGATGAGAAAGGGGTGGGGGCAGGTCTCCTATAAAGAATGATATGGAAATATTCTCTTCCCCTCCTGTCTCAAAATACTAGAACACAGAATTGTTTGATGAAATTGGCTGGCAGTAGGTTCAGGAGAGACAAGAAAAAGTACTTTTCCACTTTGCATAAAAAGCATACACTATGAAAAAAATGTGTGATGGTCACTCATTCAGATGGTTTTAGGAAGGATCTACGCACATTCTAGCTCTGCCAGTAGTGATTTACTTTGATTGCTAAATGGAACCTCCATGTTCAGAAGCATCAGAGTACCAAATGCTGCACCTAAACCAGAGGGAGGTTCCTGCTTTTACGCCCTGCTTATTGGGTTCAAGGAGCTCTGGATGACACCTACTGAATGAAATGCAGCAGCGTAGCAATGCCGCCCCCCCAGTGACGTCATTGTCACCGCCAAAAGTGACGTTGCCACCCCTAAACATGCCTTCAGAGGCACAGGGTGAGAGGGTGGGCCAAAATCACCCTCTCCGCCACTGCTGCCTGTCCCTCCCACTGACGAAATGGCATGATTGGTCCCCCCGCTGCCTGTATCGTCACCCCCCATGTGCCACCCAAAGCCACCCGCATGCCGACTGAGGGGCCCACCCCCTGCCCCCCCTCCAGCCACCGCTTCTGACGTAATGCTGGACCAGATGAAGCTTGGACTCTGCCAGCAAAGCCGTTAAGTTCTCATGAACCAACCTACAAAAGTAACACCACAGAAGTAGCATATGAAACAGCTCTTATGTGTCTGTTTTCTATGCAAGAGTTGTTTCTTTTTAATGCAAAACAAGAGCACTGCTCTTTCCGAGAAAACAAAAGCTTCCCATCCATATTAATTTTCCTTATACTATCCTCCCCATTTCAATGTAACAGGCATCTATATTTCAAGAGGGTTGTTTACCCTTTGTGCTATGCAGAAGCATCCTAAAGGGAAATGCCATGTGAAACAGATCTTCAAAACTCTTTGTAACTGCCTATATTAAAATATTTTAAAATTGACGACTTTAATAAGCATGTGCAAACATATTTTTAAGCCAACATCGTCATGATAAAAGGCTTCTATTGTGTCAGATGAAAGATATGGAAGCAGATTTAGTATGCAAGACGTGCCAATGCCCTCCAATTCTGTCACTTTGAACAGTGTGTCATTCTCCTCCATACCTATTCTTCTTGGTTGCTATAACACATTGGCACACAACCTATATAAGTGTGGGTCCTTATTTTGTACAGGTTATTGGTGGGAAAAAAAGTCCAATCTTAGATGCATGTGTGCATCTATTCGCTATTACTTGCTAGCTTTGCCCTTGCTGTTTAAGATATTTTCTGATCCTAAAGAACTGACCAGTTTCCTGATTTCCAACAATTTCTAAAGGTAAATTGATGTTTCACATTTCTAGATGTCCATCAGGAAAGCTTGCCAAATCTAGAAACACAATGCAGTCTGGATGTTGATAAATCAAGAGTAATATAACAGCCAAAGCTACAGCCACCACCTTCTTTCACCCAACAGTTAATTTTGAGGCACCATTTGAGGTTCTTGTCCACAGGGTGGCGCAGTGGGTTAACCACTGATCCATGAGCTGTTGATCGAAAAGTCGGAAGTTCGAATCCGTGTGACGGGGTGAGCTCTCGTCGCTCGGCCCAGCTCCTGCCAACCTAGCAGTTCGAAAGCATGTTAAGGCAAGTAGATAAATAGGTACCGCTGCGGCGGGAAGGTATACAGTGTTCCGTGTTATCATGCTGGCCACATGACCACCGAAGCGTCTTCAGACAACGCTGGCTCTTCGGCTTTGAAATGAGGATGAGCACTGCACCCTAGAGTCGGACACAACTGGACTTAAATGTCAAGGGACACCTTTACCTTTACCTTTAAGGTTCTTGCCTGAGCAAAACATATAAGAAATTACAAGTGAAGCAAAAAGAGCTTTGAGAAGACTAACCACATTTCTCAGGTGGGTTTTCACTGACCCCCTAACCCAAACAACACTGTGTTTCATTCACAGGGCTGGCAGTCAAGATCAATTTCATCACTTTATCATCTCGCTCATTTCTCTACTGCTTTCCTATTATGGAGTGTGTGCTTCTTAGTATTTGGAAGTGGCGTTCACTAACAATATGGCATACAGCCCAACCCTACTCATGTTTACTTGGAAATAAATCCCACAATTCAATGGGGCATACTCCCAGGTAAGTGGGTATAGTATTGCCACCAAAATCCAGAAGCGAACACCCTGCGGGAGTGGGGCCGCAGCAAAAACGTCAAGCCCTGTGACACCACTGCTGGAAGTGATGTCACTACTGCTGTAAAGGGCTTCCCAGGCACAGGGTAGGTGGGTGAGTAAAATGTTTGCACTGCCACCCGCCCACTCTTCACACCACCGCTGCCGATGGGTTTACATAAGAACATAAGAACATAAGAAGAGCCCTGCTGGATCAGGCCAAAAGCCCATCTAGTCCAGCTTCCTGTGTCACACAGTGGCCCCACCAGATGCCTCAGGGAGCACACGAGACAACAAGATACCTGTGTCCAGTCGCCACTCCCTTGCACCTGGCACAGAGAAAACCCACTTCTAAAAAAAAGTTTGTTGCCCCCCGCCACTTTGTTGCCCCCCCCATATGCTGCCCGGGGGCCCACCGCCCCTGCCTGCCATTGGCAACACTTCTGCCAAAATCATGTACTCTCAGGTCCAAATCTCCCTTTACATTTATATTCAGGCACAGATGCTCAAAAATACATGCTCCTTTTATGAGTTAAGAACATTTAAATTACATATAAGCACATTTAAATCCCAATTTTTGCCCTCAACTCTTTTCCCCCAGTATCTCAGAAGTGGTTGCCATGGAAAAGTCAAGCTCCAGTTTCTGTGGATTTAGACAGCAAAAGTGGGGATTTACATGTGTGTATTCTATTAACTGATTTAAATTGTGTGTATTTTTTAAATGCAGGATCCTTATCCCAGTACCAAATTCTAAGAAAGAAGCAACCCTCAAAATAAGGCACTCACCTTTCTTCCTTGTCCTTCTCTTTTAAGTCCTTGCTTCAAACAATTTTATCCTGCACATTCCGTATGTTTTGTTATTTCTCCCTTTTCTCCCTTGCACTCAATATCTTGCAAATAACCATTTTCTTCGAACTACCAGATTTCCAGTACTTCACTGAATAAGAAATCTTGTACTTGAGACGCAAACATTTCTGAGGCAGCTCTTCATTTGGATTTCTGGGGCTGCAGGCTAGAAAACCTTAGGAAGATCTGAAGCTCACTAGTCAAGAGTCCCAGTCTGTGTTAAGGGACACATATTGGGCATTAGGGATATACCCACACCACTACCCTTTTCCTAACCTTCTCCACATAGACATTAAAAGAAATAGAGAGACAAAGCCTGCAAAGAAGAACATAAAGCAGTGCTTGAAAGTGTATTAGCGGAGTGGCCGTGGAAAAGAAAGCAATGGTTCTGATGCTTCCTTTGCCATGAACTCAGTTAGCAGAGTTGAGGGATTAAAACAGTCCCACACATAGCAAACTGACTTTCTCTAAGAGCTTTCTTTCAGTGTCGACCTTAAGCCAATTCAGCCGATGCACCTGAATCGGGCCTCGTGGCCAGGGTGGTGGAGGGTGAGCCGCCTGCAGTCGCATCCAGCACCCCGCATGAAGGCGAGATACAATGCAGAAGTTGGCACGGTCAGAGGAGCTCAAGTTGGATTTGCATCTGATAGGCCAAAAAATCAGGCCTCCTGGAAGCAGCTGGCGGTGACGCAACAACATAATCGCGTCACCGCCACCTACTTCTGGGAAGGTGTGCTCTGTGCCAGGCACTGCCAGACCTACTGCCATTCATCTGAGTGAGTGGAGGGGGTGCAGTGGGTGGGTGCAATAAGTCAGGAAAAGAAGTCCAATGAGAGCTCTAGTAATAGTAGGAGAGAGCAACCAACAGGACTTTAATCCAGGGGTTGGCATCATCACATCATCTCTGAACTTTTGGGTTGCTGAGCTCCTGAAAGTGGCTGCACAGAGCACGGCTTGGGAGGCAAAGTCTCCTGCCCAATTTGCTTTGTGCCAGGTAGGGAATGGCAGAGCTGCCTGCAAAGGCTCATGGAGTCCTGCCATTCCCTGTCTAATGTGTAGCAAATTGGAAAACAAGCCATTCCCTGTCCAATGTGCGGCAAATTGGGCAGGAGGTTTCACCTCTCAAGTCGAGCTCTGCACAGGCCAGATGACTTTGGGTGGTGGGCCAGATCCAGCCGTGGACCATAGGTTGCCAACCTCTGCTTTAATCAAACAGCAGACTCCCCCTACTGGTGGAGTGCAACATTAACATACCGGTTGACCATATACTGGGTTGGCTCAGCTCACATACTGTTGCTCCTCCCAAACTCACATGGCCTTATCCAAGCATCCTTTCAATTTTAGCCCCTTTCTGTAGTATCAGGGCAAGAATATTGTAAGTCTTACCTTGCACGATCGTTGCAGAATTCCTGAGATAGTGCAATGGAACTGCTTTGAACACCCTAAAGCAAATATTGGATATGATTATTGCAGTGGAAGATATCCCCATATTTCCTCTACTCCTATTTTAACTTCCGCTTCCACTCCTACTTTTCAGGGGTTCTCATGGTCTTTGAACTTCTTTACCGATGTAGCTATGGTGAAAATGATATGGATGGGAAAGAGGGTCTCATAATTGATGGAATACATTGCAGTTTTAGGGATGACTCTTGTCTTAGATTGTAAACATCCAACTGTACAGGAAGACATCTGTAACTCCTCCAATCATTTCCTGGCAGCTGAGGATTTTCAGACCTATAATGATTTTAGAGAAGTAAACAACAATGTTTTCCCCCACACTGTACATTTGAATTACAGAAGCACATCAAAGGCTCTTCAAGAAAGGAGAGAGTTGTATCACTGCAGGGTAATGGTATTTGGCCTGTGGATTGCCCAAGGGTTTTTTACCATGGTAATGAAACCATTAATTTAGCTGCTAAAGTTCCTGGGATTACAACAAAGGGTAATTTACCTAGACAGTCTATTGATTGCTACAGTCAAAGAGCTCTTAAGACTGCAAATTTCATCACCTGCTAAAACCCTAGAGCTCTCCGATAAACAGAAAGAGTGATATGTTTCTTCATTGTAGGCCTTATTCTGGCAATAATCACAGAGGGCGGTTTCTGACATTACATGAAAGGCATGGGCACACTCTCAGATTGCAATGGATTCATTAAGGCAGTATTCTGAAGTTACTTGTAATATCCACATCTGTCTGAAAAAGAGAGAAGGGCAAGCTATGGATCAGCTCTTGGAACATTACCCTGGATCTATCTACAATGTCCTCTATAACTCTAGTCACATTATTCCTGGGGAGATTATCTTTTGTTTTATTAAACTTTAAAGATGACTATTGTTTGTGCTGATAAGGATTTTATTATTATTATTATTATTATTATTATTATTATTATTATTAATAATAATAATAATAATAATAATAATAATAATAATAATAATATTGACATACTATTATTAATAATTATTAGTGTTAATAATAATTAGCTTTAGCTGCCTTGGGAATTCCTGGAGAGTCAGAAGAAAAGACAGAAAACAGAAATTTACAGTAAGTACATCAATAAACATCTCTTTTTTCAAGAGGATTTAATGGGCACAGTCTAACCAAAGACAAGCATTTTTATGTTCCATCGGCTTCAAACACAGGTTTAGACCTCTAATTTAATTCAATCAGATTCAAAAGTGCTTCACTATGTCTTTATTAGGACAGCAAGCTTTCCTTGGCTTAAGTAGCAGATTGGTTAAGTTGATTCAGAGCACACAAACCCCTTTGGCCCCTGATCCAGTTGCACTGCCCATGTACTGGCTTGCCTGTAGAGATGTACTATAGACACAGGTGACTTATGTAATCATTGTTTCACATCAAAAAAGAGAAGAGCAGGATAAAAGTTTTGTTTGCCTCATCCCAAAAGGGTGACTCTACATCTTAAGGGCCCATAAAATCCATTGCTAATAAAGAAACAGAGATCCAGTATTTTGGTAGCACCAGGCTTAGTTTTGATGAAGCAAAATACAGTCCACCAACTGCCAAGAGCCCTGCCACCTTGGCTAGCCCCACTTGTGGGGGCATCTGGCTTCTGACCCTTTACCCCTAACTGCAGCCCCTGTGGGTGCTATCTTAGCACCCTATGCATCCTGGAAGGGGTGTGTTGCTTCATGACCAGTTTTCCTTCTGCCTGGTTGGGCTCAAAGCCTAAACAGAGGGTTCTCAAGTGGGCTCGATAGCTTAGTCCTCAGAGTTGTCTACCCAATGCCCAATAAAGTGTCAGCCCACCTTTGCTCTCCCTCTCCTCTTCCCCCACTCCACTCATCAATCTTTTCCTTGACCTCTCAAGTCTAGTCACAAGAAGAACACATCTGCTTCCCTCCCATCATCTTCAGGCTTCCAAGGTCAGCTCGTCTTGCAGCTCACCAGCACTTCCCAGAAGCAGCGTAGGTGGGGGGGCGGAGGCATGGTAAGTGCTGCAAGGGGCTGCAAGGTGTCCCCTCTCATTCATTGATGGCGCCATTCTGTGCAGCGAAGGCAACACGCAGGCACTCATTTAATCAAATGGAGTCTCCTGCGCATTGCCTTCACTGGCTCCGGCGGCGAGTGGGAGGGAACACCTTGCAGCGCCGTGCAGTACTTACACCCCCCCCAGGTATGCTACTGCTTCCCAGTTACATAATTTCTGGGTACCACAGGAGACTCGAGTCCGAGTCCGCCTCGAGTCCGAGTCGAACTCGGAAACTCGAGTCCGAGTCCGACTCGGGCCGGCCCCTTCAATCGGGAGAGCCGGCTGGGGACGTCTTCCCCGGCTGGCTACCCGGGGCCTTCTAAGGCAGGCCCGCTGCGCAATTTTTTTGCGCATGCTCAGACTGTTACTGAGGGAAAAGGGCAGCCCTTTTCCCTCAGTAACAGTCTGAGCATGCGCAAAAAATTGCACAGTGGGCCTGCCTGAGAAGGCCCCGGGCAGCCGGCCGGGGAAGACGTCCTCAGCCGGCTCTCCCAATTGGGGGGGTCCCGCCAGGTCGCCCCCTCCCGGAGCGCGCCCCTCCCTCCCGGAGCGCCCCCCCCTCCGGAGCATGTTTACTTATAGGGCTATTTACTTATAGGGGCGCCTACCCCCCGTGCTTCGGGCGCCAAGGGAGGCGGTTACGCCCCTGGTGACTGTTCACACCTCCTAGAGGGGACAGTGAATATATGAACTGGATGTCTTTGCCAATGTTTCAGAAAGCTGAGGAAATCAATCTGCCTCTCCCCCTGCTCCTTCACCGCAGTTGCATTTAGTATGACCTTTACTGAAACAACCAACTGTAAGCAACATTACACTGTGACTTTCTGGCAGAAGAGGTCGTTGCAAGCAACATTACACCAGTGGAAGAACAAGAACAGGAAGTTAGAGAGAATGTTACTCAGACCTGAAAATCAGGGAAACAGTCAACAAGCTTTAACCAACTTGCAAGATAGCTAACAGCTCCACCTATTCTTGGAGGAGGCCATTAGTCTGGCCCTTGGTTAGTATATACTGATTTGGCTCTGTGCATATGTCGTTGCCACCTCCAACGTTATTGAGGGGCCAGTAAATATATTGACTGGGCTTACCTTCCATACCTTCCTTCACTGCCATTAGTCCTCTATAGTGCTCCTAATAGACACATTGGAACAAGGGACGGAGCCCCCAAAAGGTTAAAGAATCCCACACAACAAAAATGACAAGTTCAACACAAGACAGGACAATACAGACACCCTGAGTGACTTCAGCCTTTTCCTTTTCTTCTCTTTTCTTAGGACTGCCTTAGTCACACATATCTGATGACTTTATCAGTTCCTTATGATATATAGCAGAAGACTTCTCATTGCAAGAAAAAAAAACACCCTGGATCTTTCCTCAAACTGACATTGCACCTTGATGGACTGAGGCAGCTCAGCTGCTGTTTGGCTACTGAGAGCCAAAGTGTGGGGAAATGGGATGATATTATACACTTTTCTGTAGTATTCAGGACGAATCTAGAGCTGGGGATTTGGCATACAAATGTTAGGAAAAGAGACAGTGATTGTCACACAGCATGTGGGAAATTGTAACCTTGACAGATTCTTCTTTTTTAAAAGGAGGCATATAACCCCCTGAGGAATTTTACACTGTGCTCCCGGACAGCTTTACTTTGCCTGAATCTAGGACTATTGAAGTCACCTCCTACCTGACGTCTGGACAGGCTGAATACTTGTCTTGGTTCCACTTGGGTGAAACACTACATAGATTAAAATGGATCCCCTGGGATCACACTGGGAAAAAAAGCTGCCAGATGCTGCATTTCTTCTCCAACCCTAGCAGCAAAGTAGAAACATTTTGTCACGAACTCCAAAGGCTTGGAAAGCTGCAAGAATGGGCATTATAAAAACCACCTCTTAGATGAGTAGTTTATCCAGCTGTGTTCTAAGAAACCCTGGGGTTTCTTTAGAAGCTTAGCAGGAAGTTCTCAATAAAAAAAGGTATTAATGTCTCTGAAAATCAGCTTACCCGCCTCTGCTGCTGTGCCGTGTAGCACAGTACATGTGCTCTTACAGGGGAGTGTTGAATGTGCTTAAGGGTGGTCACTTCACATGTGCTCACTTCACATGGAGTAACAGCGAGGTGGGCCAGAGGCCTAGTTAGTGAGAGATGTACACACCAGACCAATTCCTAGAATTCTGTAGAACACAGAAGAGCTCCATGACAGTTGTCAGTAAAGACAGGGTTTCTTGAAGCTAAACAGTTTGAAAACGCACATCATAAATTATCTTAATTTACATGTCCCATTGGGATAAGAAATCATAGAAGAGACACTTTTCCTAATCCCATCAGTTGAACATAGAACTTCAGCAGTGTTTTATCTCTTCACTCCACAAAGAAATGAAATTTGACAGCCCCAAGGAACGTTTGAGCAAACACCACTATTCCGACCACTAAAATATAAACAAACAAAAACAAAATCTGAAAGAAAAAGAGGTGATAAGAGTCCATAATTTTTTTTTCTTTTTGAAACATTGGACCTGTAGTGAAGGATTCAGAACAACAATTTGCAAATACAGGCCATAATTGAGCCCCTCACATGCAGAACCCCTAAGCCCAGGTAATAGGAAAGCAATGAGCAAGGGACATCTGACAAGTGTGGAAAAATTGCAAACCCATCTCCATTTGTCTGCCTCCCCCCCCCCCTGTGCCATATTTATTTCTTGTGTGATTCAAAGCGCAATCCTATGCAAGTTGTAACGGCCAGCCGAAATGGCTGGTCGCTGCATCCTGCGGAGGATGCGGGCCATGCCAGCGTGGCCCGGGCTCATCTCAGGGAAAGGGGACGTTCATCCCCTTCCCCCAATGTAAGTGCCGGAGGTCCCAATGGGCCTCCTTGAATGCGTGCCAGCTCTTTAGCTGGTGTGCATCCAGGGATGTCATGTATGACCAGCTCGGACTGGGAAGCGGCTTGGGATATTGGTGCAGATATCCCCGCCCCTTCCCAGGTTGGCCCGGCCAATGGCCTGCGCCTCTTTAGGCCAGCGGGCCGAGAGTTCCGCCGGCCTAAAGTTAGGCAGGATTGGGCTGTCAAAGAAGATGCCTGATGGTCTCCTTCTCTCCTAGATCCATCCACTTGGCCTGGGCTTGTCTGCACAAACAGTCCACATTAGAATTGGAACTCGTGCTGCATATTTATTTTATTTATTTTATTTTTCACAGTTTTATACTGCCCTTCCTCCAAGGAGCTCAGAGTGGTGTACATATTTCCTCCCCTCCTTTTTGTCCTCACAACAACCCTGTGAGGTAGGTGGGGCTGAGAGATAGTGACTGGCCCAAGGTCACCCAGGAAGCTTCGTGGCTGAGCGGGGATTTGAACTTGGATCTTCCAGGTCTAAGTCCAACTCCCAAACCACTACACCATCCTGGCTCCATATGGTCATGGGTGACTGAATGTTCCCTGGGAGGAGCAGGTTATCCAGCACCATCTCTGAGAAATAAGAGAGAGGCAACAGAGTGGAGAGGCAACAGAAGAAGGCAGGCCAACCCACTAGCTTGGACATCCATCCTCTGCCTACGGAAGGATTTATTTATTTTATTTATTTAAAGAATTTATATGCCGCCTTTCTCCCAGCGAGGGCACTCAAGGCGGCTTACAACATTAAAATACATGTACATTAAAAATTAAAAACAAGTAATTAAAAACAATTAAAACAAACAACTAAAAACAACAACCCCAGTGGGTCAACCTGCATGTACTTTGTTAAAAAGCTATTTGTTAAAACGCCAGCCCACCATGTCAGACATCTAACGCTTCCCTAAATAAAAGTGTCTTAAGGCCCCGCCGAAAGGTCTCTAAAGAGGGAGCCGTTCTTAATTCCAGGGGGAGGGAATTCCATAATTGGGGCGCCACTGCCGAGAAGGCCCTATTCCGTGCCGCCATCCCTCTCACCTCCGTCAATGGCGGCACGGTTAACAGGGCCCCCCCTGATGACCTCAGAGTACGGGTCGGATTATAAGGAAGGAGGCGGTCCCTCAAATACCCTGGACCCGAGCCGTTAAGGGCTTTAAAAGTCAAAACTAGCACTTTGAATTGTGCCCGGAAACGAACCGGATTGGATCATGCCCATAATATCTATTTCATATATTTCTATTTCTTCTAGGATTCCTTAGAACAGACCTAGCCCCAGTTCTTTGTGTGTGTGTGTGCGTGCATGCGCGCACACCCACTCATGTGCGCACACTCACAGGCAGTGATCAAACGTGAATACAAAGATAGCAGCACTAAGACCCCTGCCTTACTTTCAAACTGTCACTGCCTTTCCCAAGTACTTAAACAATATTCTGTCAATAAGAGAATGTATCACAGTAATCAAAACAGTAATCAGTGGCAGTCAAGTGAAGCAATTACGTGCACTTTAAATAAATCTCCCATCAGGCAGTGTGTTCAACATCTATATGATTTACCTTATAATATTGGTTTGAAGAAGAAACTCTTGTCAGTTTGATTATTAGTGTAATGCATCAAAGTCCCTTCTTATAGAAGAACTTGCTTGATATTTTTTTTAATTGTTAAAGGAAAAATGTAATATGTATAATGCAAATTTATCTATATACCGTATTTCTTCCATTCTAAGGCACCATCAATTCTAAGGCGCACCTTTAATTTTGCTACCACCAGCAGGGAAAAATATTTTCCCCAAGGATTTATATGCAAATTGTACTCCCCAAACGCCACCTTCTTACTTATTACTGGGGCTTGTGGGTGCTTCGGGGAGGCCTGTGTGACCCTCTGCAGGCCTCCCCGATCTTCAGTTTGGTAAAAAAACAGCTGTTTTCGGGCACTTCCGGTTTTCGCAAAAACCGAAAATGGCTGAAAACAGCTGTTTTTCACCAAACTGAAGATTGGGGAGGCCTGCAGAGGGTCGCACAGGCCTCCCCGAAGCCCCCACCAGCCCCAGTAAGTGAGAAGGTGGCGTTTTGGGGGTGCAATTTGAACATCATCGATTCTAAGACGCACCCCCTTTTCTGAATTGGTAAATTTAGAAAAAACGTGCGTCTTAGAATCAAAGAAATACGGTATTACTGTTTTCCCCTTTAAAGTAAGAGATGTACTTGGAGCCAGCACAAAAATTAAGAAGAACCCTGCTGGATCAAAACAAAGGACCATGTAGCCCAGCACCCTGTTTTTCACAGGGAAGCTCAGAAGTGGAACATGTAGGCAAATAGTCTTCTCCTGCTGCTACTTCCAGCCATTTTCCAAGGCATGTTGTCTCTGAACATGGAGATAGAATATAGCCCTCCTGACTAGAAGTCATTGATAGAGTTGTCTTTCATCATCTCCTTAAACTTTACTACGGATTAAAGTTGTCTAATTCATGGGGTTGGTTGGACCCAGAATGCCACCCACTGTCGCCTCAGGTCTCTTCCCGCTACCTCTGCACTACAAAAGAAAGCCCCTTGCTGTGGTTCTTGCATGGTTTCTTCCAATGCAGAAGTGCAGGAATTTTTTATTTCAATGGACCACACCCATGAAGGAGCTCCTTTGTTCATGCGGTCCCTGTAAGTAAAACTGGAAGTTCCACAGTTCTTATTTGAAGAAACCATGTGAGGAGCATGGTAAGGAGGTGGATGATCCACTTTCTGTTTGCTTGATTGATCAAAAGTGGATCAATGAGGCTCATGACTGCAGCAGGCGGGAGGGAGGCGGTGCAGACTCAGGGTGAAGGGCACCTCCAATCCACGACCCTCTCACCTCCCGCAATTTGCTACTGAGGCAACTCACAACACCTCGCCTCATGGTTGAGCTGCCGCTGCTAATCCATAACCCTCTTCAGAGTTAAAATGTAACTCTCCTCAGTGTATGGAATTCAACGGGTCAAACAACATATTTATTTATTTATATGTCACCTTTCTTATCCTCAGATTCAGTGCTCTGCCCCCACGTGGGGGGGCGCCGACATGACGCCGCCCACGTTGTGACATCAGCGCGTGGCTCCAATCACCCCCCCCCCCGCGTTTTGGCTTCCTTTTTGGAGCCAAACAGAGCGAGGGTGGGCGGGAGGGCCGAAACGCAGCCGAGATGACTGCAAAGAAGCAACAGGAAAACCAGTAAGTGGCCCGCGACATTCCACCCCCCAAAGTGGCACCTAGTGCCCAGGGCACCAAGACCCCCCCAGATGACACTTCTGCTCAGATTGCTCTTCAGATGCTACTCAAGGCAGTTTGCATAGGCAGACTGTCTAGACCAGGGGTGGGGAACCTTTTTGGGGTGGGGGGCCATTTTCCCATGGGGAAAATTGGCTGCGGGCAGTAAGGGCAGCCGAAATTTTTGGCCCCCCCACCGCAAATTTGACCCCCCCCGCGCGAATTTACAGCACTGGTAGGTACTGATCTCTGTACCTTCCTAGATCTGTATGCTTTGGGAGTATGATTGAAGTGATGCATATTGAACTGTATTTTCTTTTTGTATGATTCTTGCCTGAACTATTTAGTAAATATTGGAAAGCAACCACGTGTGTTCTCAATATTATTTAAAAGGGAATTCTGCAAAAGCCCAACTCTGGTATACACAGGTAAAGATCCCAGAACATGCCAAATTGCCATATTTAAAGCTATTCCCCAAAGTAACAAAGGCATTTTGGCTAACACTCTAGATTTTTATATCCCAAGTATTATTGGGTAATAAGTTCAGCTCATCTTTTCCCACTGCTGAGAGGTTCTGACACTGGCCCAGGCAGCCAAATCTGTGCCACCTCCCTCAGGTGAGGTGTTAGCTTCTTGACAATTATTGAATTTACATAATAAGGAAGAACAATCTAATACATCTTCACTATTAGTAATACACTTTTTAAAGTTTAAGATGAGCAAGGAATAGTAGCTGCAGTTACAATGAGATCAACAGGACTCCATTTAAACATTCAGCAGTGCTCATCTGTGGTAGCATATGAATCACTCAGTTGTCTCATAGTTTGGCAGTGACTGCATGGAGGCACCATTGGTTTGAACTAGTAAGCCTCCACATGGAACCTATATAAATGTGGCCAGTGTCATATCTGCTCTTGCCACAGCTAAAACAACAACCACCTGTTCTGCAGATAGTTGTAGCTAAGTGTGTAGGCCATCATATCATGTAGCTGGCTCATGTATTCAGCATCTATTGCCAATCAGAGACGTGTGGTGCAGGCATGTCAGGTGAGGCAACCCCACCCCTCGTAGTTCACAGAAAAGGGTGGCATCCTAATCATGAGATTGGGCATGCGCTACCAGCCTGCACCCGAGTACGCGGATAGCAGAGTAAGCGGATAGCATGTGCGCAATCTCACGGTTAGGCTATGGCTCTTTTCTGTGAACGATGAGGGGGCAGGATTTCCTCACCTGCCGAGCCCGCACCGCGCATCCTTGCTGCCATAACACTGGCCCCATAAAGTCCCACAGGTAATTGAGACTCTAAAGTCCATTGAGACAAGGAAAATTAGGAAAAGTATGTTAGGTTTTAACAGAACACATACATAGTGGAACTAGTATGATTGTTATAAAAGATTTGTATTTTGCTTTTAAATAAAAAGTTCACAAAGCAGTTTACATAGCAAAAGAAATTTTAAAACGATACAGACTAGATCCTCCTTAATCAAAAAAGTCATGAACAAAACATTTTATGCAGTACAACCTCAGGACCATACCTCCTGCCCTTACCAATAGCCCTGCTATAATGCCAATCCATTGAATGAATTCATCAAATAGGTTTTAAATAAAGGTGGAAAGGAGGTTGGATTTTGATCCAACCTTGACATGTAGTTTATGCGTCAACATGCAAAAATAACTAGGAAATTTGTTTAATAAATGTGTGAAGCAATTTTAAACTATTTAAGCCACTCATCAGGCAAAAGAAGACCTTGTATTCTGTTCATCTATGCACAAGTTAAATTCCATAAATACAGCACAGAAATGCAGACCCAATTAAAAATTCCTTATGTGGAATCATGTGAACTTGCGAGTTGTAACATAATATATTGTAACATATATTTGTCATATATTTGTATATATGTATATATTTGTAACATAATATATAGTTGTAACATAATATATAACAAGATGTATCAATGTACCGAAGTATAATTTATATGTTACTATTATCATCATCAGGTGAGATCTGAAGGTGGAATAGTCCAAATTCCTTCACTCTTCCCTCATCATGGTTATGGATTGGATGTAATTATCCAATTAACACAGTTTTTTAAAAAAAGTCACCCCATTCAGGGACTCCTAGCCCTGACATTTCAGGGGTGAAAAAGAAATTAATGTGAAGACAGCCAGTAGAATACTTGGTACAACATTGCATCATAGACCGATCAATGTGACAGATGTCTCAGCATGCATTTACACTTGAAGGTGCTTCACAGGGTACTTCATGCAATGTACCATGATCATATTCTCCCTGCGGTGCTCCCAGATGAACAAAATTCTATATTTTCTATAAAAGAGCTATAAAAATGTGTTTTAACTTGATCCCTCCCCCAACCCCCAGGAGTTTAACCGTCTCCTAGCAGGTGGTAGATTTAGCTGTGTTAAATACTCCAATTCACTAAGACCCCAGGGGGGCAATGCACAGAGGACTTTAAACAGGTGAACTCCATGCACAAGCAAAATGCAAATTGTCCCCTAATAATGTGGATAGAAATGCAATTGCTTAAGGGGTGGCACAGAGTTATGTTCAACAACACGGCAAGAACAAAATAAGCAAAACTAGGCAGCAGCCTTGCGAATAAGTTCACAAAAGTTCCTAGTCCATACTGTCACCAAGGGAGCTGCATAGGGAATTAGTTAATAAAAGTTTCTCACGAGAAGGACACACGGTGATTGGCCTTGCCCCTTCCAAAAAAAAAAAAAAAAGCAGCAAAGGCAAAGTAAAACAAATTGACAAAGGAATCTTTAAACTGGGTACAAAACCAGCATTGTGCAGAAATAAGGAACACATCCTTTTAAAGTACAGACAGGGACAGGAAGAGATTCCAATAAGAGGATACTAGTGTGTTAAGAAAATGAGCAAGTATCAAAATTATAGCCTTCATGGCATGTGTGTCCTATATGCCTGACAGCACAATCCTATGCATGTCTACTCAGAAGTAAGCCTCATTGAATTTAATAGAGCTTACCCTCAGGTAACATGCACTGGATCATGGAGAAAGCATGAGAGTTCCAAAAAAACACCTACTTCTGCTTCATTGACTACGCAAAAGCCTTTGATTGTGTGGATCACAACAAACTGTGGCAAATTCTTAAAGAGATGGGGGTACCAGACCACCTTACCTGTCTCCTGAGAAACCTGTATGCGGGTCAAGAAGCAACACTTCGAACCGACCATTGAACAACTGATTGGTTCAAAATAGGGAAGGGAGTACGGCAAGGCTGTATATTGTCACCCTGCTTATTTAACTTATATGCAGAGTACATTATGAGAAATGCAGGGCTGAATGAATCGCAAGCTGGAATCAAGATTGCCAGGAGAAACATCAACAACCTCAGATATGCAGATGATACCACCCTAATGGCAGAAAGTGAAGAAGAACTAAAGAGCCTCTTGATGAGAGTGAAAGAGGAGAGTGCAAAAGTTGGCTTGAAACTCAACATCAATAAAACCAAGATCATGGCATCTGGTCCCATCAATTCCTGGTAAATAGAAGGGGCAGAAATGGAAGCAGTAACAGATTTTACTTTCTTGGGCTCCAAGAACACTGCAGACGGGGACAGCAGCCATGAAATTAAAAGACGCTTACTCCTTGGAAGGAAAGCTATGGCAAATTTAGATAGCATAATAAAAAGCAGAGATATCACCATGCTAACAAAAGTTCGTATAGTCAGGGCGATGGTGTTCCCAGTAGCAATGTATGGTTGCGAGAGTTGGACCATAAGGAAGGCTGAGCGCCGAAGAATAGATGCTATTGAACTGTGGTGCTGGAGAAGATTCCTGAGAGTCCCTTGAACTGCTAGGAGATCAAATCAGTCAATCCTAAATGAAGTCAACCCTGACTGTTCCCTGGAAGGACAGGTACTGAGGCTGAAACTCAAATATTTTGGCCACCTAATGCGAAGAGAAGACTCTCTGGAGAAGACTCTGATGCTGGGAAAGATTGAAGGCAAAAGGAGAAGGGGAAGGCAAAGGATGAGATGGTTAGACAGCATCACTGATGCAATAAACATGAAAATGAGCGAACTCAGGAAGATAGTGGAGGATAGGAAGGCCTGGCGGGATATGGTTCATGGGATCATGAAGGGTCGGACATGACTTAACGACTGAACAACAACAACAACCCTCAGGTAAGTGTGTATAGGATTGCAGCCTGACTGCGGTACAATATGAATGTGTACTTAGGGTGCATCCAAGGGGAGAAAGTGTTGGAATTTGGACGCAACATTGCCTTCAGGACTCTGGAGGGCAGTGTACTGTTCTGTCATCTGAGACCATCTACCTGTCCCTCTCTGTGGTTCTTGCAGGAGGTCCTTAACACTATTTCCTTCCTCCCCTCCTTCTCACACTCTCTCTCCTCTCCATCGCAGAAGAACGATGTGTGGGATGTGTGCTCTGACTGCACAATGGCAGACCACCTCCCCATCCCCCACACTTACACACAAAGGGAACAGCTTCAATGGTTCTCAGAGTAGGATGTTGCAGGAGCACAAGCAGAAAGGCTGGAGCCTTCCCACATGCATCAACGGATCCAGGAGGACTCGCCAAGACAGGTAAGACGTTGGGGATGCAGGATGGGGTGGAGGAGAGAGAAACAGGGGTGGGGGAGGATAGAACGAGGTGGCAGTGGGATGGGAGAAGGGCAGATTAGGCCCAGAAAGAGTGTTGGTTCAGTGACAGTGGTGGCTGCCAATCCTAGTCCCCTCCCCAGACCTGATTCTGCAGCAGCAAAATCCCCAGACTGGACCTGCACCAGCAAATTGCTAATGCAGGTATGAGTAGACCCTGGAGGCTTACCCCTGGTTAAGAAAATGAATGTTCCCTTACTCAGAGGAGACCTCTGCAAGTGCCCCCCCTGGGGGATGTGCCAGTAGTCATTCCCCCGCTCAGTATCGTCACTAGGGGGGCGTGTCACCCTGGAGCGAGGGCACGCATGTCACCCCTGCCCTAGGGTGACGCTTACCCCCGGCTCTATGAGCAACCACCCTGTCCGGCGGTCCGGGGCCTTCTGAGAAGGCCTGATGCATCAACGCATCATTTATTAGCTTTTTCGCGCATGCACAGACCGTTTCTGAGGGCAAGGGCTGCCCTTTTGCCCTCAGATACGGTCTGCGCATGCGCAAAAAAGCTAATAAATGACGCATCAGGGCGGACGCTCCGAGGCCTTCTTCCGGCATCTTCTTCCCACGTGCCACGTTACAGTGACATGACTGCCCCCGCTGCATTGGCGGGGGGGGGAGCATAGGATTGGGCTGTAAGGCTACAATCCTATGCATATGTACCAGTATTGAACACAGTGAGAGCACATATGTATTGAACACATATGTATTGAACACATATATATTGAACACAGTGGGATTTATTTCTGAGTGAACATGCATAAGCTAGTGAATATATTTTAAAAAATTATCTGGGATATTTTTAAATTCAATTTTTCAATTCTAAACTACTGCAACCCACTCCAAGATCAAATGAGGTAGATCTTTAAATGAAGGATATTGATTTTCAAAGCAGGAATAAGTGGCTGGAGAATAAAACACTCCAATGAAGAAATTTCAAGTTGATGTTTTGTGTATTGTATAGTCTTAGTGGGGGATGCCTATAGGGATGTGACTCTAGGGATGTCATGATGAGCTCCTGCACTTCAAAATTTACCACTGCACCACTGTGTAGGAGGAGGAATGCCATTTGCTGTGGAATTTGTTACTTCACTTGTACAGCAACAGAAGAAATAAACCTTTTGCTGGGAAAAGCTCCAGTGTAATCAAGTGAACCCATCCTTAGTCAATCAAACTGCAAAATATGAACTTTTGGAAAAAACTTCTATTTTTTCGTTGTTGGAGCCCATCTGCTTTGAAACTATTGAGTGGAAGATGGTCTTAGCTCTGCAGCTGGCAAAGTTCTGTCCCCAGGACAAAGCATCGAGAAGAGTTGTATACGAAGATGAGCAGAATCAGAAGCTGAAATCCCACGGCAAATTAAAATAAAATCTAATTAAAAATCAACTCTGCCGATATTGTTACAACATAAGGTGTTTATACATGAGGCGGAGAAGAGAAAGACAGGTGATAGGCAGAGAGCCAAGCGGATTAAGGCGCTAATGAAAGCGTGTTGAGGGGGAACTCAGGAAATATCGGCAAAATGCCTGCAGAAGAATAACATGTATCACAAAGGCAAATTAAGAATAAGAAAGGAGCTGGAATCATAAGGCAAAATATGGATTCAGTGTGTGTCTGGGAGGGTCTATGAAGTCAATTCTGAGCATCCAACGTCACTGTCCCAACATTGCATCACACCTGGTCAAGATGCAGAACCCTGGATGAGGCTCTACAGATAGGTGCAGGCTGGATTACTAACTGAACATGGAACTAGTTCAACTTGTTGCTCCAAGTGCACCCCTGGATTTTCTCCTAAGTAGTGAATGGCTCTCCATTCTATGGAGAAAAGAAACACACTGCACATGGGGACACTCACAGCAAGGTTCCCAGTTTGCTTCAAACAACTGTGTTTCTCAAGCATTTTTTTTCTGTTAAGGCAGCATGGTTTCACTTGGGCCATTTTTGGGCTGCTCCTTGGCCCCATCCTTTCATCACTGGGCTCTGTCCCAAATCCCGCCCCTCCATCGGAGCCTAGCTTCTGAATGCATCCAACCTGGGAACTGTTGTGAGCACCCAAGGGTGCTGAGTGATTTCAGCTGGTTTGATTTGGTGAGCAGACACCTGACTCCGCGGACGGAGAGGGTACCCAAAAAGGAAGAGAGAGAAAGAAAAGGGAAGAGATCTGCAGTTTGCAGAGGCGCCAAAACAGAGCTCAAAATAGACCAACGTTGGGTAAAAAGATCTTTTACTCAGCTAGCCGAGGACACGATCAGCAAGGCAGAAAGTGTACCATATACAATCAATACAAAAGTTTATATACATACATTATTTCATACAGAATCATGGAGTTCATTGTTACAAGAATACATAATAAAGGAGAGCCAATGAGGGAAAGGATCCAGGATGTTTGCACATCGATACAGCCAATAGGAAGTTGGATTGAAACTTTACACCAATGAGAACAGCAGCAGCGTGTGTGAAACTTTGAACCAATAAAAGATAAACTTTATTAAAAGAACCAATGAAAAGTGTGGTGCTTTGTGCAACTGGGAACCAATGGTATGATGGGTGGGGGGTACTGGGTGGCAGGAGGTAATAGGATTAGACCCCCACTTCATGTGAAGCGAGGTTCTCCGGAGTTTTATGAATGGGTCCTTTTGAGAAGGCTGCTTAACACAAAAGGCAGTATTTCCAATTAGATAGCCAAAAGTGCCACACAATAGGTCCCTGCCCCATGGCACCAGGCATACAGTTGAGGACATTTGAATTGTTCCTGTCAATCAGGCAAGAGCAAGGCAGGATTAGCATTTGAAATAATTGTAGCAAGGCAAAACAGGAACAATGGGAGGTGAGATAGTGGTAGCATGCACAGAGGGACAGGTTGCAATCAGGGAAATGGCAGCAGGAGACAGGCATTTGAATGATAGTGACAAGGGAAGGCAGAGACAATGATTCCAGGATGTGGGGGATGGCGGTGATTGACAGAGAGGAGACACACAAAGAGTTAGGTTTAGAGTTTAGGAAATGGTGGCAATCTGAGTTTTCACGGTGTATCAGGAATTCCCTGGATTCCCTGCCCCCATCCAGCTTCCCAGGTAGAAGGAAGCCATTTGAGAGCAGCACAGAATTGGAAGCCGTTGCTGACTGGCTTGGGTTATGTGGTTTTAAAATGGTCTCTCCTACTCCCTGCAGTACAGATCTATGGCAGGAGGAGCCCCCTGGGCTGCCTACATTTGACCTCTTGTGTTCGCGCTGAAGGGGGTGGAGGGACTCTAACCGCTCCCCATGTTTCCGCTTCCCGGAACCCCAAGCAGGACATCCAGACTCGAACTGGATTTCTTTACTGGCTGCAAATCTATTGTACTGCTTCCAGGAGCCTCTCCACTCAGCATGAGGCTTACCCCAGCCGAGCAGGAAGATCAGGACCATTCCGTGTGGGACCCCATCCCTAGAGAGACCCCGATGACCTCTTAAAAGATCCAGACACATAACCCCCCAAGGGAACCTTCAGAATCCTCATTCCACCGAAATAGAGCACTACCATTTTAAAGCTGTCAAATGGAGCCGGGTTAGCGAAAGCCGGCTGTCAGTGCGAAGGGGCGAGAGGTTAGAGTTAGGTCAGGTAATACGCGGCACACGCCGTCTGCTAGTTTTGGCTGAACGCCCAGAAAGAGGATTATAGGCTTAGTGGGTTAACAGGCTTAAAGGATTAAAAGGGTACAGAGTGAACTTTTGCTGCTGCCGCTTCTCTTGGGGCTCTGGAGGGCTCGTGTTAGGTGCGTGCCGGTGAACTTTTACCCTCGGCGGGCACGCGCCAGCTGTCAAATAGTGCGCAAAGCGGAAAGAAGCCGAATTTTAAATGCGCTTTGCTAAAAATGGCTGTATCTCCGTGATTACTGTTCGGATTTGGATGGGGTAAAAAGGAGGGGGTTCAGGGGAGAGCGGCCGACGACATAAAAATAATTGGGGAGGGGTCTGATCCTTACATCAATTCCCTCCTCTAATTAATAATTACTGATGTGGGGGTCCACATCAGATTTTATTAATTACATTTGGAAAGTAACTTTTTCCCTCCTCTTGGTCCAGCTCCGCATAGATTGACCAGAGTGGGATCTCAGAAACTGGGGGAGATGGTCTCTTCTTTAGGGAGGCATACACAGATCTACACAATCCCTTCAAACATGCCCACCCCACAATCATGCAAACAATAAATGCTACAATCACAAGCCCCAATTTCAAAAGATCCTTTACCCATCCGGTCACATCAGGCATAAAGTTTTCCAGAGTGTCCCAGAGGCTCCTAAGGCCCCCTTCGCTGGTCTTTCTTCTCCGCTGCCTTCCAGTCCAGGAGTGCTTGTTCCGCTGTGATGTGGGTATTCTGATGTGGAGAAGAGGGGCCCAGGCCACCACGCATGGGGTAGCAGAGAGGGGGGGGTTGGGGGAGCAGAGGAATTCGGGCGAAAAGGGAAGATGAGGTGAAAGGGTAAAGGCAAAGCAGAGGAATATGAAAGTCCCCATGGTTCCAGCTGGCTCTCTTTCTGGCCCCAGAGTGAGAGATCAAATGCAGATCTTTTTCTCCCTCCCCCGAGTGTGTCAGAAAGGGCAAAAATTACTTGCTTGTAGACTTGTGGTTCTCAAAGTGCAGGCAAACAGAATGCAGGTTCTTAGGTGCTCCAAGGAGAGCAGTACTTTTGAGGGAGTGTTGAAAAGGTTTCGTTGTCCAAGGTCTTTCTAAGGCTGGTTCCAGTGGTGGAGTCTGGTGCTGGGTTTGAGCTTTGTGGCTGGGCTGCAGTGGGGGAGGTCAGGTGAAGTCCTCTTCAGTTTCTGGGGCACGCAGGTCTAAGATGAAAGGTTTACGGGCAATGGGCATGGAACACCTGTAATGCAGACCGCACAGCAGGGAGCTACGTCGAGCAATTACGTACTGCCAAGGCAGGCGCTGGGCTCACTACCTTCCCTTTTCTTTCTCTCTCTTCCTTTTTGGGTACCCTCTCCATCCGCGGAGTCAGGTGTCTGCTCACTGAATCAAACAAGCTGAAATCACTCAGCACCCTTGGGTGCTCACAACAGAACCCTAATGCACAGTGAAGACAAAATGTGCCTTCCATCACTGGAAGTCAGTGGCCAGTCCTCACTGATAGGTGTCTTCTAGCAGGTGTAATTTGTCTCCTCCTTCCCGGGCACTGGCGTCACTGCAGGGGGGGCGGAGCTTTAAGTTCCTCCGTGATCGGAGCCTCTGTTACACGGAGGAACGAAGCGCCCCGCCCCCGTGCCTTCCGAACCAGTCAAAGCAGTGAAAACAACGTGCAGGGAGTCTCCTGCACGTTGTTTTCACTGCTATGACTGGGTCGGAAGGCGCGGGGGCGGGGTGCTTTGTTCCTCCGTGTAATGGAGGCTCCGATCAAGGAGGAACCTAGAGCTCCGCCACCCCTGCAGTGACGCCAGTGTTCCCGGGCTCTTGCAATATAGAAACCCTCTCAGCACACACTTTCATCATTATGATGGGCATTTTGTTAGGATTGTCACATTGTAACATGATCTAGGAATGGAAAATCAGCATGCAGGTATGCTGATGAAGGCAACAGGTTATACACATAGGAGTGTGTTCAATTCTAAAATTGAATTCTATAGAACAGCAATTTCCAACCTTTTTCATCTCACGGCACACTGTGGTAAAATTGTCAAGTCACACTATCTATTGACAAGGCACACCACGCTGCCAGCGGGGGGCTCACCCCCCAATAGCCCTATTAATAAGTGACCCTCCCCCAAACTCCCGCGGCACACCTACGGATGATTCGCGACACACTAATTTGCTGAGGGATAGTGGTTGAAAGTTGCTGCTATACAATTACAAAATGGGCTTCATAGTGCAATCCTGCACAAGTTGTGGTGGCTGGCCTAAATGGCTCCGCTTACCCCCAGGGTGTCGAAAACGTGCCTTTATGAAACCCTAGGCCAGCGGTGTGAGAGCTGAGGGCCTAATGTTGGGCAGGATTGGGCTGTTAGTCTGGTATAAAATTGAGGACACTATCCAATCCTACTTAGGCCGCCATTGTAACCAGCGGCGCAGCGAAAACGGGAGGCCCCAGAACGGAAAGGGGATTCAAATCCCCTTTGAATTCCCCTTTTGGAGGGGATTTGAATTCCCTTTCCATTCTGGGGCCTCCCGTTTTCGCTGCGCCACTGGTTACAATGGCGGCCTAAGTAGGATTGGATTGCGCCCACAGAGGGCAATAAAAGACTGCCCATGGCCATGGCCATAGACAGAGTTTGGAAGCAGGCCTTAGGTTCACATGCTCCCTTCCCCATTCCGTCTTCCACTCACTTATAAGGAAAAAGATACTGACAGTACACTCCTGTACATGTCTACTCAGGAGTAACTCTCATTGAGTTCAGTGGGGCTTACTCCCAGGAAAGTGTGTACCGGATTGCAGCCCATGGAAGCTCCATGTCTGTTTGAAAGCAAGGTGTCTGTCATACTGCAAGCTAAAAATCATGTGGTCAGCATTCAAATGGGGCAAGTTCACTTTCCAACTTTTCCCCTCACTTCAAAACTTGTTCCGCCCATCACTAGCTTTTCCCGGATTGAGCTCTGTGCATGATCGCTGCAGACTCTTCCGAACAGAGCTAATAATTTAACAAGGCACCGTAAAAAGACTTTGCATTACAGTCAGTCAGGTAGTTTATTTTAAATAATGTAACTAAAACATTGTGCACTGTTGGATAGAAATCAGAGGATTAAAAAAATGGAGGCAATGTATAATGGATTAGTTCAGCAGAACGTTTTTAAATAAACATCAGTCAGCTGCCTGGATTCCAACTCCATATGTTGTTACTTGAGGGAATACCCTGATGGTTTTCAGTGTCTCACCTCCAGATATCAGTAACATATTTTAATAAAAAAAAAAGTTAAAGTGGGATGAAACTCAGGCTTAAAGCTACTTATGGAATGAACATATTCATTATTCATACTCTTTTTTTAAAAAAAGCACACAATTAAATAGATTTGCTTCAATTACTTTTATCTAACCTAAGGATAATTGTGGTTGTGAGACAGGACAGATGATGCCTTCAGAAACAAAATCTGCCAGCAATCAAAGATTAAAAATTAACAAATGATACAGGAGGGGGAAGCTGCTGACTACCTTAATTGACATAACTTGATGTGCCACCCTAACCAGGTCTCTTCAACTAATCTGCAAAGTAGCATCCCATGCGTCTACTTCATTCAAAGTTAAGCTGGAGGCAGAAGCCTAGGGATGGAAATCATCTACTTGAATGCACCCTTTTCAAAACATTACACTTTTTGGATCCCTCTATACAGAGTCGTTCACTTGAACTTGGTTAGAAAAAACATTGTGAAAATATTGGGCCATGATCCAGCCAATGTGAAGCATTTTTAAGTTCCATCAACCCCAAAAGAAGAGACAGAAGCAAATGCCTAACTTTCCCATTTTAAACAATTCTAAACGTATGAGACCTTATATTCTTAATACCTTATACCTGCGATGGTCAAACGTGCTCAACGTAAGAGCCACGTACGATAAACTTCAGACGTTTGAGAGACACAAGAGATTAACAAATATTTATTTATTTATTTATTTGTCTTGGTAAATGTCTTGTCAAAACATGGAGAAAAATACCAATTAGAGATTTTACAGCCCAATCCTGTATAAGGATCTGGCGGGCGGCCCAGGCCCACCCGCCGGATCCTGAACCCTGGCGGCCGTTCTGCCACCAGGCTGGAGGTCTACTCAGGGAAGGGGACGCTCGTCCCTTTCCCCAGGTGTAAATCCAGGCCGGCCCGATTGGCCTCCTCGGATTTAAGTAGAGGAGGCCATGTAACGGCCTAGCTGACCCAGTGGGGACGGGGATATGGCCAAGGCCATCCCCCGCCCCCTCCTGGGCCGGCTACACCAATGCCCCCACTCTCCTGCCAAACTGCCTCTGGCCTGCCTCCCTTGCTCCAAAGTAGTCGCGAAGTGCTTTACGACTCGCGACTGCTGCCGGCGACGAAACACTCGTTCCATCGCCAGAGTGATCTACAGGATTGTGCTCTTAATCAGATACCACCTTACATCTTCTATTTTTTTTTATGATACAGACATTACAAACAGTGCTTTTTAATGGTACAAGAAATTCTTAAGAAGAGTAGCGATACTTGACCTTGCAGAGATATTTTGCAATTGGTTATGAGATTTGAAAGCTAGACTCACCAATCTCTGCACTATCATTCCCCAACAGAAGAGGCTTGAATAGCATGGCAGCGGGTTTCAAATGTGCATTGTCTTGCCTTAAACACTGTGCCTTAAACACTGTGATTCTGCCTCTAGATGAGAGATGCCAAGAGATTCGCACATTGTTCCCTGCAGGGGTTTTTCGCGCGCTGCCTGGCCAATTGAGCCTTGATTGGTTGAGGCTCAGAGTCGAAGTCAGATGGTATTGAAGTCATATGATTGAAGTGCTGCAATCAATTGCTTATCATAGCAGGAGACGTTCCCTGCAGAGTTTTTGCATGCTGACTGGGCAATTGACAATTGGTTATCACAGCAGGAGATTTGCACCTCGTTAGAAGATGTGTTGGGTTTTTTTCACGCCCCGCTTTTCGTGAGCCACAGAATAAAGCTAAAGAGTTGCATGCGAGCCCTGGATTAACCACCCTTGCCTTATACCAAATACGAGCATCAGTCCATCTAGCTCAGTCTGTCTACTCTGATTGACAGTGACTTTCCAGCTTCTGAGGCAGGAGCCGTTCTGATCTCCTGCTTGCAGATTCTTGTAGCTGAAGATGCCTGAGACTTAACTGGGGACTTCTGCATACAAAACATGTACTCTGCCACTGATGATTTCTTACCTGTGCTGATTTTTCCTAAATTATTTTCCTTTTATTTTTCATTGGTACTATGTATGTATCTGTACCATGGACCTATGTATATGCCTTCATGCCAGGCAGCACCACTCCAGTCAACCCTGCCTCCCCATGCCAACTATTTGCCATCATGGACATTATGCCATTATGGATCCATATACCCCCAAATGGACAATCTGAACATTCATTGGCATCACGCCACCCTGCGTGCGGGGGGTGGGGAATACAAAATGCCACCCCCGTGACATCACCACCAGAAGTACCGCCGTCGCCGCAAAGGGCTTCCCAGATGAAGGGTGGGCGGCACTTTCACACAGCCATCTGCCCGCTTTTCCCACTGCCGCTGCTGATCCCGCCGCCTATACGGCAGGGTTGTCACCCACCACGCAGCTTTGTCGTCCCCCCATATGCTGTTCAGGGGGCCTCCCCCCTGGGCGATATTTCTGTGAACATTGGACACCGTTTCTCTAAAAGTCATGTCAAGCCCACGAATTCTGTTTGCCATCTCATGTCACATGCCCTGAGAAGTTAATCCCATGATGCAACTTCCCACTACCAGTGTCGCCTTGCTTGATATTTTCATTTTGCATTGTCCCCACTACATGCAGCCTTTCAGTAGCTCATGCTTGTAATCTCCGCATCCTGCCTGAAACTCTGTATCAAGAATCTGCAGTCTACCTGTTTCAGTTAATGTACAGAAGCGTTGTACCACTGGGGGCATTGGGGCAGTGGGCCCCAGGGCACAGGTCGCAGCGGGCGGCGCATACCTGTTGTTCCGCCGTCTCCGGCCCCCCGCTGCTTCTTTGCAGCCGAGAACGGCTGCGTTTCGGTCCTCCCACCCTCTCTGGTGCCGTTTGGCTCCAAAAAGGAGCCAAAAAGTGCCGGGGTGGGGCGTGGCGGCGGCCATGGTGGTGGGGCGTGGTGGTGGCGGCCCCCACCCACTGCGGACCTGGATCCGTTTCTGTTAATGTAACCTCCTGCTTTTACTGTATCTGCATTTTGAACACAACCTTTTCAATGATGTAGCCCCTTTTGAATGCACTATACATTTTTCACCTTCTCTTGGTATCTGCTTGACATTTCCCTATCACATCTGCATTGTAGAACTGTACTTACATCTTGATTGTGACATGTTCCTTGTATTTTCCTTGTACTTCCTTGTTCCTGCACCTTAGCTTTTTCCATTAAGGCTTTGGATGAACTCCTTAGGCAACATCCTCTATCTGCATTTTAATTAGAAGGGCTTTTCTGAACGTTGTGCAAGGAACAGGCTCATCAGCACCCGTTCGGAGTCCATTCGCCCACAAAGTTTCACATATACACACCAATGCAGAAGACACCAGAGCACCTCTGTCACCCTAGTAACAAGATTAATCTATGCACGCACGCACACACGCACACACACACCAGAGGTCCATGCAGCAGCAACTCCAAAACTTCTGAAATATGGGAGGAGTTTGGCCAGCAGGAGGTCACTCTACCTGGTGCAACTACTTCTGTGTGTGTTGCATCGAGTCAGTTTCCACAAGCTGCATCAAACCCTCTGGACCCCTGCAAAGTACTCTGGAATCAGGTAGCTATAATCATGCTTTGAAATTTTAGAATTAGAAACAAACATCCTGCCGGGAAACTCTGTCGTTCAATGTAATTTTATTGTTATAAAATAGATGTTAAAACTTTACGTTTCGCCTCTGAACATTTGAGGTAATCACATGTTCTTTGCAATCACATGTTCCTTTAATAAATCTAATGTAACTTTGAAGCCGCTCTCTTGCCTGTCTCTTGGAATTGATTCTCGCTGACACTGGTCTTTGCACCTAGCCGAAAAGATCCCTTGTTTCTCTGGCTGTTCCCTCAGGCAAGGTAAAGACTGGCGAGAGATTAGCTACCCCCAATCCTCCTGAAGTCAACCCTGCACTCTTGAATTAATTCCCCAAATAAATAATTTGAGCACCAGTGGTAACAGGATGGCCTCTCTCATTAGAAGTTCTTCAGTGTGGCTGACCTGGACTCAAAGCAGAAGCAATAACAGCAATGACTTCTACACTAATGGCCCAATCCTAATGGTGACTAACACCACTGGAACCAGCATTCCACAGGCACTTTCCGGCTGTCGCAAAAGGCAACACAGCGGAGTGAGTGGCTGGCTCCACATGCCAAACAACGATGGATGCCCGCTGGCCTGAAGCGTCGTCGGGGTTGGGGCGGGGGTGGCTGTGCCCCCAGGCGGGGGCCGGACGTGGGGGCGAAGAAGTGTACTTACCTCCGGGATGCGTTTCCTCCGCTGCGCTCGTCTTGGTGTTGGGCCCTCCCTGGAGCTCAAACGGCTTCAAAATAGAAAGTAAAATGGCGGGGGGGGGGAAATGGAGCATCAAGCTGACATCACGCCCGGTGGGTCATGTGGGGGTGTGGTGTCGCCCCCCCAGGATCACCACTGCCGCCGGCACTGGTGAGTAAGTGCAGGAGGTGGGTGGAATGGGGCAGCAACAGTGCCAGGGAGGAGGGTAGATTGGGACCGGGAAGGGGGCGGTTTCGGCGGCAGTGGTGCATGCTGAAACCTAATCCCCTTCCTGTCCTCGGTCCACTTTCCTTGGACTATGCAGACTTGCATCAGCAATATCACTGGCACAGTTGCCAGTAGACCCACTGGGCTGGCATGCCTCGCGGAGGCCTCTGGAGGCCAAAATTTCCCTGTGAGATGCAGCGAGTGCTGTGTTGGTGATGCTGCATCACCGTGTGGGGAGTTCCAGTGGATTGGGCTGAAAGATGTTAATTGTCCAGCATGACAGAAGGTGTCTATCCATGATTCTCCATGATATGTGCATGTCTGGGGACTGATTCACACATTTCTTTTGTCCATAGTAATGTCATCAAAATGATTTTACCTGGTAACTGTATTTTATGAATGCTCACCCCTGCGCACCATGCAGAAGAAATGTGTTTCTTTTTACTGTGTCAGAGATGAGGCTTGAGAACCAACTCCTTGATGTGGGGGGAAAAATAGAATCCGCTTTTGCCACACAGGAACATGCTCAGAGTGTTCACAACATGAAATTGACAACCCGTAATCATGTCATGATGAATTCAGCTCATCAAAATGTAGAGTGAGAATTGGCCCCCTAAGTGTCTGGTCTCCAGGAGCGAGGCTTGTACTACTAGCTGAAATTCAAAGCTTTTCTAGTTTTGTGGGCCTGTATTGGATGGCATGTGTGGGGGAGGAAGATGGGATGCTACATCAAAAAGGACTATAAGCCCACCAAGTGCGTGCATGGTGGGTTTCTCTGGGTTTCTCTGGGTTCCTTCTATTCACCACCCAAAATCCCAGATATTATCTGAGAAGGGCTTCAGCCTTGACTACACATATGAGTATCTTAGCGCCAAGCAAAACATTATGCATAAACCGGCAAAATGGTAGCCTAATGGTCCTTCATTTTTGCTAAAGGCCACTTTAAGAGGGTTCAACTGCAGGCTGCAAAATGGGAAGGGCAAATGAGTGTTTAACACTTTCCCCATCCACTGTTTTACCCTACTCAAAATCCACCACCAAGAATAATTACTTGTTGGAACAGATTTCAAATGTGAAACACACATTTGAAAACCCACAGGGGGAAAAGTCATTTGGAGGCAATTTAGAGCAATTTTCCACTCCTACACTTACTTTCTTATAGCAGATTTCCCAGCAGTAAAAGGACCATTGGACTACTGTCGTGTGTGGTTGCATGTAACATGTAGTCTGGTCATTGAGAGTTGCCACTGAACTTTGCCTAAAGTGAAATTTTGAGACAGATTCAGGAAGTCCTACTTCTAAGGAATTTTGAAAGAACCAAAAAGAAATACACTGTCAAAGAAGCAATAAAATATACTGTCAGACAACACAGCAGTTTTTTCCAGAAATTGTTTTCCTTCACTCTGACGTGTCCTCTCTCTCTCTCTCTCTCTCTCTCTCTCTCTCTCTCTCTCTCTGTGTTTCCTACTAATCACACTAATAACTTAAAAGGGACAACAGCAGATCATTAAATACCACTTCCATACTGAACAGCATCTAGAGGGGAAAATGACAGGAAGGATGGTGGGGAAAATAACAGCACATTTTTCAACCTGAATATACAGTATATGTTATCATTACAACTTGTATTCTTGTATGACTCACCTTCCCCACAGTTAAGGTACTAGGTTGGTTGCTAAAATATTAAAAACCAACCTCCGTCCTATGTTTGTTTCTATACATTGCAAATTACACAATCCACCCTGCCTCTAGGCTCTGTCTTTCAGGCCAAGACATCACAGAACTTCAGTCACTCCATGCTTTTTATATATTCTTGACTTTTTTGAGTCATGTAGTGCTTTAGACTCAAAGCTGGTTGTGGAAAGAATTATGTGCTCTTCAGAGTCTGGTAGTCTCACAACCTCTCTGTCTCACACAGTGTTTCCTCTGGAAAGTCTCTGTTTGTCTTAGTTCCTTGGTCAGGAGTTTTTCAACCAGAGATGCTTTGGGATTGCCACCAAATTAGCTTTATATACCAATGTATTTCTTCAACTGGGAAAATAAAATTACAGCACAATTTTATGCATGTCTACTGAGAAGTAAACTCTATTGAGTTTAATGGAACTTACTACCAGGTAAGTGTGTATAGGATTGTAGACTTGCAGCCCAATCCTATTCCCCCCCCCCCCAGGTCCAATTCAGCCATGCCAAAAAGGTATACACTGCATCCTATGGTGGGGGAAGTGACCTGAAGGCAAACAGGAGGTAAGTAAAGATAATGTTTACTTATCTCTGTGCAAGCGCTGGGGTTGCCTATGGATCATCTGACATATGCCACCTACTGTATTTTGGTAGTGTATGTCCGAGGAGAGAAAAGGGGCAGGGAGGTTTGCAAAAGAGGCCATGCGTGTATACCAACAGCTCCCAGACACCCCACCAGAGCAGGTAAGGTGGTAGTTTGGGGCAAGGGTCAGGCTTAACTAGGGGTGGGAGGGGAGGGGAATCTCAGTGTTAACAGCACACACCAAGACCCTGTCCCACTTTCCCCAGCCCAACATGCTGACATAGGTCTGAAGAGAGCCATTGGAGGCCAGGCAGCCTACAGAGAGGTAAGTCAAAAAGAGTTTTCTTATCTCTCTTGGGCCACCTGGTCACTGTCCACCCCACCACAGCATGCAGTGTGCGCTCTGTCAGTGGCGTTGCATGGTATGGGCTGGCGAGGATAGGATTTGGCCATAATTTGGATCCAGGCAATGAAGACAAGCAATCCACAAACTGACCTGTCTGCCCTGCCATGTCACCTCAATGCAATGGCACTGAAAGAGGAAAGCATCCTAGGACAATGGCTCTTGTAGCAGGGTGTCTCAGTAAGCCTTTTTTAGAATGCTGAGACATTACAGAAGGCTCTGAGAGTGGTCGGAAGGGCCCCCAAAAAGGAGAAAACAGGCAAACATAAGGGAAAAATCGGAAACTGTAAGGTGAAAGGCAGTGGTGTTTCTGGAGGGGGGGCTGGGGCGGAGTGATGACGCATTTCACGTAATTGCCCCCCCCGCCCCCCCCGCATCACAACGAAGCTCTCGGAAAGGCTCCATTTGGAGCCTTCCAGGAGCAAGGGAGGGTGGGAGAGCCATTCTCCCGCCCTGAAAACCACCTGAACAGCCACTGTGGCTGCGAAAGAAGCTGCCAGGGCTGTGGAAGCTGCTGCCGCGGCCGTTCCTTACAAGGATACCACAGGCGACACCCAAGGGGGCACAGCATCCCTCCGGGCACAGCCTAGCAATGCTACAGGTGAAAGGCAACCCCATCAGGCAGTCAGTCCAACACCTTTTGCAGAGTGGTAACAACTAGACTTCAAAGTATCTTCAACAAAGTTAACAGAATACAGCCGGATACGTTATCCATGCACACAGCAGGTTGTTTTCACTACCATCATTAATACGGTATGCAATGGACATGCAGGCAACGATCCTGTGTAGAGTTACTTGAGAAGAAGCCCCATTCTACTCGGTAGGACTTAGTTTTGAGTAAACGCATAGGAAGAGACTGCAAAGCGGGTCAGTATTTTACAGAATGAAGGACGTATTCATTCTCCACTTCTCTGTAATGTCTTTTTGCAATTACAGTGTAGTTGCCTGATATTTCCATGCCTGTCAATATATACCCAGCAATTTCAAATCTGAATTTGCCTTTGCAAAATAAAAATAAGCTGTTATTTTATTGCATATCATCAGAGGCTATTTAAACAAGAAACGCCACAAAACTATGGAAAGTTGGTATTATGGGAAAAGACACCTGCAATATTGTCTGTGTCATTTTATTTATAATCACCATGCAATTTGCAAGTTCTGCGGCAGAGGCCCATCATCTCCACCCAAGTTCCCAATAACAATCATGTCTTGCCACTCTCTTCTATGCCTATATGCAAGTCTGAGAGTCTGACAACACAAACCTATGCAGGGTCATTTGGAAGTAAATCACACTGGGTTCAATGGGGCTTACTCCCATTCAGTGTGCATAGGATTTCAGCGCTAAAATAGTAAAAACATGTGCATTGGCTGGAATATGGTACTGCACAGCAATGTGTAGAAACTCCAAAGATATTTCCCTGGTCACATCAAACTCCTTTTGCTTACCTTGAAAGTCCTTGGATATTTTGTCTGAGCAGAGACCTCTAAGTTTGTAGAAAATATTGCTTGAGGAGAAAGTCAGCATGAGCTCTTGTCTCAGGACTTATAATATACAGTTGCTTCATCAGCCCTAGATTTTCAAGGGGACATCCAGTGCTAGTGAGAAGCAGATGACACCAACACAACAGCTTCACTAACAATTTGCAGTAGTGTTTTCTATTGGTCTCAGTTGGGGTGGAACGGCATTGTGAACAACTTTTTGTTGAACATCAAGGGAGTGAGGCTAAGATCTAGCACAGGCATTCCCAACCTGTGGGACCGCATGCCAGGGGTACCCGAGATGCTGCCCGTTATCAGCTGCTGCGATCAGGAGCTGATAATGGGCAACTGTTAATGGTTTTTTTTTCTGTGTTGCAGTGTGGGTGGGTCCTTCCACTTGCACCACAACCCAGAAAAAAAGGCTACAGCAGGTGCATTGTGTCTTGCAGGAGAAGACAGATTGGGAGGCTTCAGTAGTGGGTGCTTTAGGTGCCATACTGAAAAATCTGTAAAAACACCAGCACACTTTAGATGTAAATGAAATTATCACATATGAGCTGCAAAAAGCAGCTCTATTTGGAACTGCATGTATTTTACACTAATAACTCTAAATATCCTAGACCCTTCGGAAGAACTTGATATTTAGAAAATGCCACCACCATTAGGTGGGCTGTGACTAACCAAAATACTACTACTACTACTACTACTACTACTACTACTACTACTACTACATCAATAATAATAATAATAATAATAATAATAATTTATTACTCAAACAGGAACCTAAACCAGCCAAACATGGAGAAGTTACAGAGATTGCCAAGAATGCATTGGAAGAATATTGCTCTTGGGATTTCCCAATGCCTTTTGTAAAGGCTACAGTGATGCAGAGAAGAAGAAATATTTTGACATGATATTTTATCAAAAACTACATTTTTTTAAAGTGATGCAAATTAAAAATATTAATGATAATTTCCTAAATTCAAGCAGCTTCTTTAGGGCATATTTAACATTTGGCTTGATGGAGATTAAAAACAGGCAATATGATCAACTAAGCAAAATGGAGCAATAAAAGAGCATACGAAGTAAAGTAAAGCAGAAATTATTATCCTTCAAAGTAGACTGAGGTCTGTGATTAATAGGCACGACATCTAAGACAGCACTGGAATCATATCACTGTCCAGAGTTGTAATTATTACCTGTATTGGAGCTGAAACAGGATTTTAAAAACAATATAAGCTGGGTATACATGTACTTTAGAGCTGTTTGTAATATATACATTTATTCTCGTGTCTCGCTGTATTCTCTATTGAAACATGCTTTTCAGGTTTTCATGGTGTTTTAACCATGAAACACTCAAAAGCTAAAACAAAGCCTAGAATCGCAATTAGCTCTGCTTCAACAGATGTGCTAACAATTTGGCGTGGCTGAAATAGATTCCCCCCCCCATTTACAGGCCTGAATAATTAGTGTGTATGTTCACCCATCCTCATATATTAAAAATAAGATAATCTTTAAGATCTTTTAGAATAATTTTGAGAATGCTCCAAACACTGGGGAAGGAGAATTATAGCCCAATCCTGCCAAAGATGCACTGTCTGGCCTAAATGGCTGGTCGCTGCATCCTATGCAGGATGCGGCCTGCACTAGGGGGGGCGGGGCACAACTCATCCCTCTCCCCCATTGTCGGCCCCAGCGGTCCAAATAGGCCTCCTCGAATTCACGCCAGCTATTTAAAGGCTGGCCAGGCCCAGGAAAGGGGTTGGGATATGGTGGACCAGCCAATTTCCCCCTCCCCCGCTACCCCGGACCACCTTCCCCACACCCTCCCGCCACTCAGCATAGCACTTACCTGTGTCTGGTGGCATGGACTGGCCCTGGCAGCAGAGTGAGCAGTGCCGGCCTCGGCGCCAGTGCCACTTATGCCAAGGGTGCTGCGAAAGTGCTTTCCAGCACTTTCATGACACCCTAGGCCTGTGGAGCACTAGCTCTGCCGGCCTACATTTGCACAGGATTGTGCTGTTACTCACTCATCATAGTGTCACATAGCGTGCTCAACCCACTTCTCTAAGTGATGCGAAGTTCCCAGGAAGGCTGCTTACAAGGTTCTATTTCCATGTGCGAGAGAGCTGCCTTTGTAAAAACTGTTTTATTATACAGGCTTGGGAGTGCCTGTATAGTATATCAAACAATATCATTTCACTACAAGCCCTATCTAGACCCTCAGGAAAGCACGTGGAAACATGCTTGTGGAAAGAACAAGGTGGGAAACATGCTTAGGATACAACCCATTCTATATTTGATCAAATAAATTCCACGTAGTTTAAACATGATGTTTTGCGGATGCATTTTTTTTTACCTCTGATATAACCTGACACCAACACTTAAATATAATTACTATTAGGGTCCCTACATAAATTATTCTTCATAATAAAGGCTAGTATGATGTTCTATCAGAAGTAAAAATGCTTCAGTGAAACATCATATTTAATGTAAGTGTAATTTAGTCAAAGTGTTACCAGCTGATTAGACAGGCAGTTGGCTGTCAGCTGCATAGGTAGGGGGCTGACGACGTTGTTGGTTTCTGTTTACCAAAAGGTCTATGATCGGTACAGCTCAGTTTGTCATGTTGAACAAACTCATGTCACGCACGTTAATATGCCCCATAAACCAAGATGAAATTAGACGCATGTTTTAAATTGGACTAATTGCGAGTTCTTCTTGTCATCTGTAAATCGAACTGCTGTATTAAACCACATATTTCCCCACTGCGAAGCCCTAACTATCTAATCTCCCACAGTCCTTCATTTCACCATTGGTTCTTTACAAGGGGCTGTGTTTCTGTTAAGTGCTCTTAACAGAAGAGATGTAAAATCTTTAATACAAGCTATTAACGTTTATTGGTCTGACTACAACATTGCAAAAGGGGCTATTAAAATGTGATGAGGACAAAAAGCCAAATTCAGGGCACGTTATGGGCTTGTGAGGATATGAGGCAAATTGGGAACAGCACAGGGGCACTTTGAAAAGGGATTTTCCCTTTTCTGCAAGAAGATTCTGTTACGCTTCCTACTACTTGCCTTCTGCATTTAGGACATGAGTCAGCCAAAACTGTTGACCTACTCTGTGCAATGGGGCTTACTCCTGCATAAGTGTGCGTAGGATTTTCTGCTTATTTTCTGCTGCAGAGAGTTAGTAAGTCACACCTTGAACATAAATGTTGTGTTTGGGATCATGATCAAACAATATAGGAAGTTTATCAGCAGGTACCATAATTGTATGAATCTGGGGTCCCTATCCTATCCTCTGCCATCCTACATGATGCAGTTGTACTGCTGGAGCATGTGCTGCATGCAATCTGGGGGGGGGGGGAGTGACCAGAAAGCCTGGAAATGTATGTAAGTAAAATGTTTTTTTTCTGACCTCTCCATAGGTCACCTGCCGTCGATCAGTCTGCTCGGACATCTGCCAAGTATTGCGGCGGGGGGGGGGAGAGGGCATGTGGACAGCAGACTTGTTGGGCTGGGAAAACAGGGATAGGATCCAGTGTGCGTTTGTGCCACTGACGTTCCCCCCCTCCTGGCCTCAAAATGCTGCCTGCCCACCCTTTTACCTGCCCCACTTGGCAGTTGGATTGAGCCTCTAGCCATTTCTGCCAGCAGCTCCATTGCACATGGTGGTGGCATGACGTTTGCCCCATCATAGGACCATTTACGACAGCGGATCATGAAATGTGCTGTTGTAAATAACCCAATGGATTGGGCTGTTATTGTCTGAAATAGTTTGTGTTCTCTCAACTTCTGGGTATATGGTGGGGAAAAGGCTAAACAAACTCAAGGGTTGGTTCTGATTGCCATTCATTCAAAACCGAGAGAAATCCACTGACAAGTGTTTGGAGTCCTTATCAGCTCAATTCAAGTTGTTCACATGGAATATTCACTTTGAAATGTCATTTCCACTGAGGGGGAAACACACGTTTCAGCCTCCAATGTCTTTGCACCACACCTGCAGGCACACATGCAACTTGTTCTGTTTATGTGTTAACCCAATAGACATTGTAGTGATGTCGAGGGCTTGTTCGTCAAGCCAGTGCACCTGCATAATATCCATGCCTTGAAATATATACATTGATTTGTCACATTCCCAACTTTTAATGGCAGGGGACAATCTCAAGAGACTCTGAGCTGATTTGACTATCCACTCTGACCTCCACTCATCATGAATCCATCTTCTCCTTTCATGCAAAGCCATCTAATGGACCGACCCAATTGGTGCAGCATCAAGTTCCCGCAGTTAATTGTGCATTGTCTCAGGAAGTTCTCGCAGTCATTTCCCTCTCTGTTAGCATTTGACATGAGTCTCTGAACAATTAGGATCCTTTCATAAACCAGGTTCATCCACTTCGCACGTATTAGTCCTAAGACACAGCATCAAATGTTGTACATTTTCTGTTCGACTCTGGACTTTTCACTTTTAGACTTCTAATTTCCTCTCCTAGAGATTATTACCCACTGGAATGCTCTCATAGCAATCTCTTTCTCTGTGTCTCTTATCATTTCAAATGCATCAATCATAGGCTGGTTTTTTTTTAAAAAAATCTTCCCTCCATGATGAATATAAACCTAATTTTCTCCAAGCCTTAGTTCCAGAGGCCCATTATCTTTCACTTTGGCCCCATCTTGTATCTATTCAATATTCTTTGTGTAGCAAGATGTACAAAATTACATGTAATTCACCTGTTGCGGCCTAGCTAGTCCCTGATACATATCCATAGTAATATGTCCCAAATTTTCTTCTTTTTCAGCAACACAAGTACATGACAGACTTCCTGATACTCCTGATTAAAGTACACTTCAAATGGATGAGAGGTACCCATGACTCACTTTAACAAGCATCACTGCATCACCTGAAATGTTCTTTAGCTATTTAGTATAAGAGTGATGCAGGGTGTGGGGTGTTTTTTTTAGAATGTATGTTGATTTTTTTTAAAGGAGACAGTGTTTTATTATGAACTCTGCCTTTTAAAAAGAACATTCATATCGAACATTAGTTATATTCCCAAGGAAATCACCAGGAATTCAGCAGAAGAAAATGTCAAATGTGTCAGACTCAAATTTTAAAAGCACTTATATTTAATTTGTTTTTAATAGCTCCTCTTGTCAATTTTCTAATTAGTGAAAAAGGTATTCAAGGGCAAGGTCCTTTACAAACTTATTCTGTCCTCCCACACAGTCCTCTCCGTCACGGCTTGATCATGCCCCCAGACGGGTACAAACTGCTTGCTTGTGTAGCGGTTGATGGTGACATCAGAAACAGAGGTTCATGGGCACAGGAAGTGAAGACTGCAAGCAAATATGTTGCTCTCCTTCTAGGCTATTTGCAGCACAATCCTATTCATGTCTACTCTGAAGAAAGTATCATTGTGTTTAATGGGGCTTACTCTCAGGAAAGTGTGTAGAGGATTTCAGCCTTGCTTTTATAAAATAAAAACATAGTGTACCATGGACAAATACACTTTCCTTTATTTATTTATCACTTCTGTTCCCTGTCCCTCTTCCAAGCAAAACAAGAAAGTTTCTAGGGGTTCCCACCATCACCTCTAGGGGTTCCCACCATTCCTCCTCACAACAAGCCTGAGAGCAGGAGTAGCATCAGAGTTTGTCCAGATCAGAGCCCATGTTCATTAGAGGGCCCACCCAGCCAGGCTGACCCTGGAGCCATCAGTATCAGTTGCAGTGGCAGTGCCCGATGCACCATCACTGGCAGGGAAAGACCATGGGAGGCCTCAGTATCAAACTTTGCCTCAAGGCTCCCAGCATCTTGGCACAGGCTCTGTTCAGAGGTGTAGCTAGCCTCTGCTGCACCTCCCGTGACGTCGCTAGTCCCACCCCTGCTAGCGACGTCACCCCAGTGGCGTTACATCCGCAACCATGCCCCCCCCCCGCAGGAAAGACGGCAGCAAAAGGCTACTAATGGCCTGGGCGTGTGGGCCAATCCTTCCAGCCACCACAAACCG
Source organism: Plestiodon gilberti rubricaudatus (assembly GCA_026170595.1). Classification (NCBI taxonomy): domain Eukaryota; kingdom Metazoa; phylum Chordata; class Lepidosauria; order Squamata; family Scincidae; genus Plestiodon; species Plestiodon gilberti. The sequence continues at coordinate 131,373,926 of JANXHW010000003.1, forward strand.
AGCGGCCGTTTCTTGGCCGCCAATGCAGCGGCTTCTGCACACACACACCGCCGGGGGCAGGCCACCCCCCCACCCCATTGCTGCCTCTGTCCAAGACTAGATGGTTGCACTTTATTTTATTTATTTATTTATTTATTTATTTATTTATTTATAGAATTTGTACCCCGCCTTTCTCCCACAAGGGCAACCAAGGCGGCTTACAATAAAAACATTAAAATACATGTTTACATTTAAAATCAAGAATTAAAACAATTAAAACAATTAAAACAAACAACCCCAGTGGGTCAACCTTTTATGGGAGCTGGGTAGGAATTTTTTCTCTCCAGTCAGATTGGCTTGGTGGGGGGGGGGGGTCTCACCTACCCGGACTGGGACAGAAAGGGATGCAAGTGTTAGTAAATGTTTGATGGTTATGTTTTTTGGTCACTTTAGGCAGGAGGCATGCAGGCTGGGTAGGCAGGTATCAGTCAGCATACATTCTGAGGTGAGCAAGGTCAGAGGCTGAGCCAGCACCGCTCAAATGATGCTTGCCCCGATTGGTTGGCTGGTAAGCCCCTTGATTGGTGTGAGCAAAGACCATCTTAAGGCTTGGGACAGGGGTCTTTTTAAAGCTAATGAATAGGGCTTTAATTTGATATACAACATGACACAATTGTAAATTTTCAAGAAATTCAAAAATATTCAAATAATATTTATTTTGAATTTTTGGAAAAACGGTATTTTTCAAAACTTTCAAAAAAAATCACACTTAAAGATATATATCTTGTAGCCAATCAGCCAAAATTTCAAGATGGTGTCTCAATGGTATCATACAAAAATTAAATTTTATTTTTGGCAGTGACAAGGAATTAAACCCCTCAAGTCCATTTTTTCTACAATTTACATTGATAAAATTATGTGGTAAACTGAAATGAATCCAAAAAAATAATTTTAAGTTTAATTAAGCTGCTTTATTAGCTTTTATTAAGTTTAATTCATTAACTGTTTGATAATTACATGATTTGAAATATGGAGGAGAATTAGTGGTCAAAAAACTGTTGCAACCCTTTTTTAAAAAGGGGGGGCACTGGGTTAGTAAAGACTTGAAGAAAGTAAGTGATTGGATGGTTTCACTAAATAGTGAAATCAAACCACACATGAAAGTATGCACTTCATGCAGATTGCAGTTAGGAAAAGAGAAGCCTTGTCAGATGGAAAAAGCCTTGAAAAGGAAATTCCTACTGAGAATTATGAAATTCCTGGTCATATTAAGGAGTCTGAGTATCAGGTGCCTGATACAGCTTTAACAGCGCAATCCTATCCAACTTACACCACCAGTGTAACCAGCGGTGCAGTGAGAACAGGAGGCCCCAGAATGGAAAGGGAAATCAATTCCCTTCCAAAGGAGGATTTAAAGGGGATTTGAATCCCCTTTCCGTTCTGGGGCCTCCCATTCTCACTGCACCACTGGTTGGATAGGATTGCACTGTGTGCCACTTAAATGCCTCTTTGACCTCCGTTGGTGAGTCTCTGGTGTGTAAGAAGAAAGTATTAAATAGGTGTAAGACATATTGCAAAGAAAAGATGGGGAAGATTAAAAGGACCTACAAAGAGTTATTTTTTTACTTCTGAAGATGATTTAGATGAGGAAGAATGTCACTGTGCTGATTCAGAAATTATTCAGCAACTAAAGGAAAAATTTAAAACTACGAACAGAAGTAAAAAGCTCATGATTTTGATAGTTTTACCAAAAAACTGGTCCTGTAAAAGAATAGAAAGTGAATTCATTCTCTATAAAAATCATGTTATAAATGTTTGGATTCATTTCAGTTTATGACATAATTTATGTGTTTACCACATAATTTTATTTACATAATTTATAATAATAAATGGACTTGAGGGGTTTAATTCCTTGTCACTGCCAACAAGAAATTTTAATTTTTGTATGATACCATTGAGATACCATCTTGAAATTTTTGACTGATTGGCTACAAGATATATACCTTTAAGTGTGATTTTTTTGAAAATTTAAAAAAAATCCCGTTTTTCCAAAAATTCAAAATAAATATTATTTGAATATTTTTGAATTTTTTGAAAATTTACAATTGTGTCATGTTGTATATCAAATTAAAGCCCTATTCATTAGCTTTAAAACAACAACTATCCCATGTATGTAGCTTTCTTGTAAATGGCATTTGAATGTATGGTGACGTGAATTTTGGCGTTTTTAGGCAATTTTGAAAGTTCAATATCTCAAAAATGGGTGGACAAAAAAAATCTGATTTTTTTTAAAAAACATCTCGTGATAAGGTACAAATGTTCCAAAATGGATTTTTCATTGGTTGATTTGACATGGAATGACCCACTATGTAAAGAATCTCTAAGTTAATGTACATACTACTTGGATTGAGTCTATTGTTTTCCCCCAAGTAAGGCTAATTGTAACCTTGATAGGGGAAAATTTTGATTGAGGAAATGGCACAGTGGGAAACCATTATCACCAGTCTTCCAGCCCCATTGCCCTAACATCCACAGGTGGATTTTAAGCTCATTAAAGACAATAGTTCAGCAATCGGATCCTTATCAGCCCTTGGCAACTGTTCTGTTACTGTTACGGACAGTTTCCAGGATACATAAAAGACCTCATCATCCTTGTGTCTTCATTCACATTAAAACAGATATCATGATGCATACTGATAGGTCACAGATATCAACTCTCATGACCTGCAATGCTCATACTGTTATGTCATGCACCACACGCACACTTCTGAATGTCAGTTGCAGCAAACGGCATTGTGGATCCAAGCGCAACTCCTATTTTTCAAAATGAAAACCCAGCTCCAACACAAGAGACGCCCACTTGAAAATCTAATACAAATCTTTGACAAACGATCATGGACATGAAGGAGGGAGCAAGATAGCAGGGACATAATGAAGGCTGTAGAAACAGCCTAGTGTGTCAATATTTGCTATCCATCATCACGTCAACTTCTCAAGAGGCAAAGTGCAGGATAGGAAACTCAGTTCTCTCTGATCCTTTAATAATCCAGAACTCACCACTCACTCTCTGAGCGTTTCTCCCCCCCCCCCCCCAAAAAAAAGAAGCACAGTCAAAAACGATGATGGGTAAAGATATTTTCTATGGTGCCAACTCCAGATAATGAGCATATGTCATTTTATGCCCTGTCTTTCACTTCCTAACACAAACGTGGGAGCACAAAGTTCAAGTGCAATATTGTGGACGCTATGGCCTGTTTCACACATTCCAGCAAAGGGAACACTGAAGATATTCACAGGGAGGGATAGTTATTCTTACTTAGGACATCCTGTTAAGGTATAAGGGTGTGGAGTGAGGGGTTTGCTTTGGGTTATGTAACATCCTTCCTGGAGGAAGGCTAAGCACATAAACTTACACATGTTTACTCAGAAAGAAGTCCCAATGTGTTCAACAGTATTTACTTCCTAGTAAGCATGTGGTTTAGGGGTACCAGCCTAAAATAGCTGGAAGGGATCAGGTTATACTAAGAAACCCCCCCTTTAAATAAGTGATCTGTTGTGCAATTTTTGCTTTGTGTTCTTGTCCGGGTTCTTGCCCCCCCCAGACGTACCTTATAGTGGCTGCCTAGGCAGTCCAGCCACTACCAAAGGCTGTGAACCCCCAACCTCCAAGGGGAGCAGCCCCCCTGATGCAGCTGCCCTGGCTGAGCCCACCAGTCTGGGCTCTAACACAGACAATTCTGGTGAGGCCCGCTCCACTGTGGCTTCACCGGGATCATTCCATGCCATAGCCTTCCACGGCCCTGACAGGCAGGCCAATGGCTACCCGGACATAGCCTCCAACCCCTAACCCAATGGGAACTGCCTCAATATGGTTTTTCAGAAGCTGTGCCTGGGCAACACCTCCCAACCCAAGGTAGGGGAGCAGCTGAGGCAGCTGACAGAGGCACAGCCAGCTGGGGTGCGACCGGATAGCCAAGCTGCGGCTCAAACCATGCAGTTGATGGCCCTGGGACCAGGAGGGGCCCTTCCAAACACAGCTGGCTGAGCCGGACCAAAAGGGTGAGTGGCCCCTTTAACTTGGTCAGTTGGGTCTACTCGGGAGGAGGGTCTGAGGTCTACTAAGGAGGAGGGCTGGAGCAACCAGGAAGGAAGGGGTAGGGACACGGGGCTCAGAGATTGAATTAAAAAACCTATCAAAGCCGAGGAAGAGCTCAGTAGAGGGTAGGCAGCTGTTGAGTCCTGTACTCCCAGCAAAGGAGCGAAAAGGCAGGAGAAGGGCTAAGGGTGACTCAACCGCCTTCCCTGCCTAAACTGAGGCCAGAGCTGTGTCGGGGCAGCCCATGCCTAGAGGGAATCTGGGGGCTGCATGACCAGACAAAAAGGAGGACCCCACAATTCTTTGTAAAAGATCACCAGATTTTTATTTATTACTTATTTGTTTATTTAGTTAATGAATTTATATCCTAAATACGCAAGGCAACTTAAAAAGTTCCATAATAAAATGTACAAAGAATACAAACAAGGAGTAAAATCATTAATAACAAAAACCATAAAACCGGGGAGAGGGGGGGGGCTATTTGGTCCAGAAAGAGGCAGCAGAACCAAAACACTATGACAGAGACACAGAGGGCAGACCCCAACCTGTCACCCAAATGTCTGATGAAACAGAAACCTGTTGAGCCCTCACCGAAAAGGTATCAGTGAGGAGGGTAGTGACGTTAATGACATACTGAGAAGGGGGGAGAACTGTTTAGTATTTAGCTGTAGTTCCTCAAAAACATTCTGTTTGGATAACCACAGTATGACAGGGAGCACTTAATGTGAGTGAAAGCACTCCTATAAACCCCACTTCCGAGGTACTACACTACACCAGTCAGATCGAGCTGTGTCCTAATAGATCACTTCATAGTGCCTTTCATTTGACACAAAGTGATATGGTTTGATTGAACCCAACAGAGTGCAACCCATTGCTTTAGCACTTGCTTAAGAAGCTAATTTCTCCTGTTCGGAGGCTTTTTTATCAAAGCACTTACAGATAGCATCAGTCCTTGTAACTAATTCCTGGCTAGCTTTATCATAGCAGCTCTACGCAACAGCGGCTTACAATAAATTTACTGCCAGCAAATAAACGTTGCCTCTATTCCCTAGCTATGTAAACTTTGTTTGGAAGTTACAATCTATCATTTATGGCAATACCGATATACATGGAGAAATATGATATTCTATATATCGTCACCGGCGACACGCTGCCTTTCTCCATCTTAGAGAAATGCTGTCTTACAGAAATGTCACTGTGTCAAATGCTTGATTCTTTGGGAAAAGAGAGTAGAAATGTTCTGGCCATAAATTTAATAAACAGCACTAATGCCATGATGTCAGATTTACAATAACCTTCACACAGCGAGAGTGATCAGGATGCCATCTGGGAGCTGGATTAAGGATCATGGAAGTGAAGACTCGTGGTCTTGAGTGGGGAGGGCAATGCCTAGAGGCAGCAGGACCAGCCCCTGCAGTTGCCCACAACTCGTACACATTCTATTTGGACACCATTCCTAGGTCATTCTCCCCATCTCTCCTGGATCCTGAGAGAGGGCGAATTATTAAGGATTATTATAGCAGCAGAGAGGGTGAATTTTTAAGGATTGGAGAAGCATGTGTGTGCATCAGGGGTGGGGCCAAGTCAGACTCTGGCCCAACAGCCCATGGCTTCCCACAATCATGAGGAACCCACAGCCACCCCACAAGAACCCTCATCATTCCCCTCTTTAGGGATGAGTTGCTGATGAGGGCTTCAGCAGCTGACGCTGAGACTGCTTCCCCTCCACTGGTCTGTGGGTTTCCTAAGGAGCCCGTGTTATGACAGGGGACACTGAGAGAACGTCTATTGGCCAGTGGGGAGGGGGAGGAGTTGCTGTCCCCGTTACCAAAGCCACCAACAACACTAGCATTGGTGCTTGGCTTCTGAGTGAAGCCCAAGAAATGCAAGGGTTGTACTTGTGCTGGAGTCTCCAAGGCTGAAGAGAAGAGCGTGGAACTCTTGCACATGTCCACAGATACTCCTGCCCACAAAGTCCTCCACAGCCCTTGAGCCTGGTCCCTTGCATCCAGAGTTGCTGGCTTGGACAAGCACTTCCTCTTGACCATGGGGGCTGATTTGCTTCTCTCTCTCTCTCTCTCTCTCTCTCTCTCTATCTATCTATCTATCTATCTATCTATCTATCTATCTATCTATCTATCTATCTATCTCTCTCCTCAGACCTAGGCCTGCCCTGCCACGTCCTCCATCTCCTTCTGCTCAGTCAGGGTGCATCTGTCCTTTGCCTTTTTAGGCTCCTGAATAACAATGTTGAGCTGAGACCAGCAGAGGAAGCAGCGGCTGTTTTGGGGTGGAGAGTAAGGGATGGCTTATCTTTGCTGTTGCTGCTACCACCACCTCCCCCCCTCAAGAGGCACAAGGGAGGGAGAGGAATTGAGCATATTTTATTTCAGAGGCAATACAAGAAGGATGCCCCCACCTCAGCATGTAAAAAGGGTATTACTCTATATGACCACCTGTGGTCCATTGGACTGAGACAGAAAGATAAATTGGGGGGGGGACACACACACTTGTTGCTGCGATGTCACCACCATTTCTGCCTGGTAAGTTGTGCAGGCATGCACCATGAGTGGTATGAATGGGGGTTCAGCACCTAGAGATGCCCAAAATCCTAGTGCAACCTGGCAACAGCCCTGGTGTCAGGCATTCTTCCACTGTGGAAATGGCAGGGCTTTTGCCTTGAGAGGGTGGAGATCTAGGTGGATCTAGTTTAATCTCCAGGTGGATCTAGTTTTCCTCAAACTTGTGGTCTTGCATCAATATTTTAGTGGTGGGGGATTTGGGGATCGGGGTTTTTTTTTGGGGGGGAGGGGGTGCTTGGCTGTCAATGTTATAGAAGTCCGTGCACACCTGAGCTACCAAGGCAATATCAGCTGCTATAGGGACAGCATGTTGCTGTAGTTCTCATTAGGAATGTCAGTATTTTATTCGCTAACTACTACTGCAGCTGGACAGAACCTAGATATTTACTCATAGCCTTCTCTGAAAGTATGGAGGGGTCTAAAGAGCTTCTCTCTCTTCAGAAAGAAAAGTAGAGGCACTCAATCTTCTCTCTTACATCTTATCAGAAAACTGTGGTGATTCTTCAGACGACACATCATATTGTACCCTCTATCAACATATTCCATCTTAGTACCCAAGGCAATTCACAACATGGAGATTAAAAGCAAACACATAGAATGGTTAACAATAGGGTAGTTAAGAACTGGAAGATCATGAGCTTGTTGATGCTCCATCTCAAGCAGATGATGAATGGAAAATATTTATTGATATGAATTTGTGGTAACATGCGAGTGGCTTTCTACTTCTAACCACAGTTAGCAAAATTGCAGCCCATGCCTTTCCGATAATTACAGTTGACTGTCTGGATAAGAAGGATATTCCCAAACTTTGGCAGCTAGCAGGACTGAATGCATCCACAATTTATCAGATTCAAAACCAGTTATCAGCCAAGCCTGGTTATCTTCATTGCTTTCTCCAACTCAAGAATTACTCTGTCAGCACTTTGAGAGAGATTAGGAGGAGGCAAATTTGCAAGGCCTGCTACAGTTGTTGACTTCTATCATATTATTGAGAATCCATGCACCAGAACCGTTTTGCATCTAATTGGAAAAGCTAAAACAGTGTATCCAATGTATTATTCATATTAAAAAGTCAACTGGGCACCAAACATGCAATGAATGTATGCATAGGAAATAGGCATTAAAGCAGAGCAGGTCTGTATATTAGCTGTGACCTACTGGGCTTGGACACAGGCCATAGGCACGAATTGTGGTTTGCAGGAGCTTATCAGCCCCTTGTTTTGCAATCCAAGGCAAAAAGCATCAACAGAATGCTCATCAAGCCCTGGCAGGCTATAGAGCTTGGCTAGTGGGTGGTCTTTCTTGTTTGGCAGGTTAATCAAGTTACAGGGGAGCAGTAAGGTTCCAGTCCCTTTACCTTTGATAATGTGGTAAATAGCTACAGGAAAGCTCTGAGGGGTCCTGTTTTGGCTAAACTTGGGAGTATTTGATGCTGGGGCTTGTGGATTTTGTTTGTAATGTCCCCCACCTTTCCCCCTATAAACAAGCACATGGATCACAAGTTCTGTGGGGCTGAGGAAGTATGGCAAGATGCAAATGAGGACAGAGTTCCATCTCTTCAAAATAGGGTACTTCCAGACACGCACCTTTCAGTGCTTCCACTTTTACCCTTCGTTCTTCTGTTGTACCTGGACATGCTCCTCTCAATTTTTTTTTAAAAAAAGTGGCACAGTACCAGTAGCAGTCCACAGTTATGGTCATTGCATTGTTGTACAGCTGTTCTTTTAAAAAGCCAGATTTTCTCCATTCATTAATGTAGCAGTTCCCAAATTCTCGTGTAGAGTTTACACCGTTGTAAGTTGTTGTGGGGGCCCCAATAGCAGCAACAGCATTCCCGGGATTGTATTAGCACCGTGGGGCTGTGTTGGTCCTCTGGAGGGTGCAGGCCCCCCCGGACTCCTCTGTGGGGCCCCCTACACCCCAGATTAGCTCCCAAAGGCAATTTGAAGCTACTTCCGGTTTTCAACAAAACCAGGAATTAAACCGGAAGTAGCTTCAAATTGGCTTTGTAAGCTAATCATCTGAGGGGTCTATGGAGAGGGATCTATGGCCCCACTCCCCACATCCTCCAGAGGGCTGCTCAGAAGTAAGTTCCATTGTAGTCAATGGGGTTTACTCCCAGGTAAGTGCAGATAGTATTGCAGCCCAAGTCCAGGGGAAATGCAGGTGGACAATGGACGATGACACTGAGTGAAATGCTCTTGTCAAAACTGAGTGAACAATGTGTGACAATCCCAAACCATAGACCCCATCTAGAAGTGCCCACATGATTTGCTTTATAGAATAGGGAATTTCTGCAGTGCTGCTTTTCTCATCCCTGTTTGACAAATTCTATGACTCGGCTATGATGAGAGAGAGGAGCCCTGCTGTTCTCTTTTGCATCAGGTCAGCAGTTTCACCTGTGGATTTCTGCCTGTCCTATAGATTTCAAAGGCACTGAAGCTCTGTCTATAAGTACTGGTAGGTGTTCAGCCTACAAGTGCATGGTCATTGTAAACAAGGGTTCTAGCAGAGTTTCAACAATGTTGTGAAAGGGCATTCGGCAAATTGATAAAATAATCTCACAATTGAATTTTGCAGCTAAAGCCTTTTCTTCTCCTGACTGACATTCTGTAGAACCTGAAACAATTTAATGGGATTGTCAACTGCGATTCATGACAAACCCAGGGCTGAAATATCACAGGTGCAGCAGGTCAGGACTCAAGGGCACCCAAATGGAAGTAGTGGAGAGCTTTCACTCTGCCAGCATGTATAGCTGTCTCCTGAGGTCGCCGTGTTTTGTTTTCTTGAGCACTTCATTCAATCACAGAAAACAAACATCTCAAGTATGCTGGAAAGTAAATCACAGCCTCGAAGTCATATTCGAAAATCTACAGCCATTTCATCATCCAAACAAAGTGATATGGATAAGTCCCGAGTTAGTTCGAAAGCAGTTCCAGTTGGCCTTAGGTCCTCTGGCATGTATCCGTAAGCTGTGATCCCCATAACCAGAGGCGGGGGGGGGGGGAGAGAGAGAGAGAGAGAGAGAGAGAGAGAGAGTTGAAGGGATCAAGACAAAACATCACTGCTCCCACATTTCTTTTATCCTGCGATTGTCTGGGTCAATTAGGTTTTGCAGGGATTTGACGCACGGCAACAACTTATTTATCAGAGAGGATTGTGGGAAGAGGGCACCACAAGCAATGATAGTTCTAACATATGACCTTCAACACACTGAAGAATTCCTCTTTCTGTCTCTAACGGCTAATGACGTGAGGGGACAGAAGGCACCAGAGAGGCCTCTAGTTCAGAGGTTCTCAACCTGTGGTACGGGTACCCCATGGGGTACGCGGACCTCTTGCTGGGGGTATGCCAAGCCCTGCCCCTTATCTGCCCCATCAGCAGCTAATTAAGTGTTAACAGGGATTTAAAAATTTAATTGTTTTCGGAGCCCTTCTGTCTCTCTGATTTTGGTTTTGGGCTTATTTTTGTACTTTGGAAAATGTACTTTGGTGAGGAGATTTTGGGAAGTGTGATTTGGAGAAAAAAGTGATCCTTGCATGTCTGTCTGTCTGTCTGTCTGTCTGTCTCACTCACTCACTCACAGAGTTAAATAATATATTTTTCACATTTAAAATTGTTTTAGTACTTTTTTATTTAACGATTAATTACCTAATTAATTGATTGATTAGTCCAATTAATTAGCAGGGGGTACTTCAGAAAATTGGACCGTGATAGGGGGTACCCGGGCCTCCAAAGGTTGAGAACCCCTGCTCTAGTTAAAGGACTGCCTTATGCCCATGGGTCTCAACTTTCTACCATCAATGACCCCATTCAACTGTCCTGTCAGAACAGAAGTCCTTGCATTCTGGAGAGTGTTCCCGAACACAATTTCAGTTCATGCAGTGTGCTACCCATGGAGCATCACTGAGCCAGAACAAACACTGACCAAGACAACTCCTGAACCCTAAATGTTAGTGGTAGTGCCCGATGTTCCACCAGTATGTAGTGTTTTGCCCCGTGGCCCCCAGCAATGATACTGACTGACAGCTGAATCCTAACCAACTTTCCAGCCCCGATGCAGTTGTGCCAATGGGGCACACACTGCATTCTGTGGTGGGAAGGCAGTTACGGAGGCCTCCTCAAAGTAAGAGAATATTTGTATCCTTACTTCAGGACTGAGTTACAGCTCCATTGGGGCTGGAAAGTTGGTTAGGATTCATCTGTGAGCCTCATAAAACTAGGCCATATGTAACAGTGCAAAGGAAGATGGGTGGTAGGCAAGATGTCTTCCAGTGAGACCGTTCTGACTTCCTGGATTTCTAACTAAGGAAGCTCAGAGATCTGTCCGAGTGTGAGGCTTGAACCAGGAGGCCTGCAGATGAAATGGAGGTTCCGGTAAGAGGATGGGACTGCAGCAAAAACCAGCCAATCCTCCTGGTCAACAAAATGTAGAGATAGTATAATTTATTCATAGATCACTAATCTGAATTGGCTTTAGTTATGGTGTACTTCCCATTGTGGAATTTTGTTGTATGGCCCAGACTGTCTAAAGCAGCATATTGTGATCCATATCTGGCATGTACAAATCATCATCATCATCATCATCATCATCATCATCATCATCAATGTGAATACATTGTCCCTTGGCATTGTGTCTCAGTTTTGCATGACCTTTGCCATGAATTTCCACATGAGAACCATTTGTAACAAGCATGTTTCCACTCACATTTATATCCAGTACTTTTTTTTAAAAAAAATGGCTGAGGTAGAGTGAGGTAAAGTGAATCATCAGCCAAGTCCCACTTGCTAGAGTGATATCATGAAGTTTCAAAACCCTTTTTCTTTTAGTTTGAAACTGTGTTCTCTACCATATTGATTTCTGTCTGTAAAATCTTGTGGGCTATGACCTCCAACAGAACCTTTTTTTTTTTTTTTTTTTACTCAGCTGCCACTGAATCCACCCCCTTCCTGGACCGAATCTGCCCTCTCCCCATCACTACCCACTTCCACCCGCTCCCGTAGCAACCTCATTCCGCCCTCCCCCACTGCTTTACCTGCGGGTCTTTGTCAATCCTCCAGCGCATGGGAAATGGGCTCTGGCCTTCCTGCTGGCACTCCGGCATTGCGTGACTCCACATGCTGCCGGAGTGCTTTTTACGATTGCCATAAGGCAGTTAGCGCTGGTGAAACGCTCGTTCTGCCAGTGCTAAAGCCCAATAGGATTGGGCTGTTACACTATTTGCTGAGATGGCTTCTATTTCAACATGAAAAGCATGTTACTCGCTTCCTATTATCTTTGTAATGAGGAGCTGCAAATCTACTTCTGCTCTCAGTCATGTAATTCGATCCACATGGTTGGGGATCTGTGCTATTCTCTGTACATGCCTTTCGAAGAGCTGCAACGGTTTCTCTATAGTTGCAATTCTTCTGGGCATTCAATACAGATATGAAAAGTCCAATTAATTCCTCAGAAAGAGATCCCAATAGAAAGAAAAACTTTTGATTTTTTCAGTGAGCACAAAACCACTTAAATTTATATTCTCCATAATCAAGATCAGAGTAGTTAAACGTGCTTCAAAATCTCCTTTTGTTCTCAGCTTAAGGTTGCAGAGATCCATAATCAAATTAATTTGATCTCTCAAGCCAGTCTTTCCAAAAATCTCACTCAGGTTTTGCATCATTTATATTTTGCAGATTTTGCCAGCATCATATTTTATTTATTTACAATTTATTTACAATATTTCTCCCCGAAGGGACCCAAGGCGGCTTACAATATGTATCAGTTATGCATTGCTCAGGCTCTTTATAACCATGATTCTTCCTTAGTATATGTCTTTTTTCCATTCTGAAATCTCCTCTCCCTGTGGCTGTTTGATCATGCAATACATTAATTATTCACTGTTCCTCTACACCAGCCTTTATTCTATATTTCCATTGCTCAAAATAATGGGAATCTAAGGCTTCAATTCTATCATAGCATGCAGCCATAGCATACAGCCATACAATGGAGGCTGCACAGCATGCTTTGGGGGTGGTGGTGGCCTTCTAGCTGCCTATGGGTCTCTGTGGACCCATGAAATCTATTGAGCTGGCCTAAGTCCAATGAGAGTCAAGGGACATTTTGGGTGTGGGTGGGTTATGGGAATAGGGTCCGCGTGGAGCCTCCGGAGGCCAGGAGAGGTCCTCCGCATGTCCTCCCGGGCCGCCGGCTCGGCCCGTTCTGACCAGGCCCTCGTTGGTGATTTTGCACATGCGTACAAGGCCAATGAGGGCAACTTGCCCTCATCGGCGTTGTACGCATGTGCAAAATCGCCGACGAGGGCCTGGTCAGAACGATCCGAGTCGGCGAGCGAGAAGGACGTACGGGGCCTTCTTCGCAGAGCCTCCAGAGGCCGGGAGAGGGCCTTCGCACGTCCTCCCGGGCCGCCGGCTCGGCCCGTTCTGACCAGGCCCTCGTCGGCAGTGGAGTCGCCAGGTGCCCCCGAGCTAGGGGTGCCCCCCAATGCCCCCCAATAAAACTGTCCAAAAAAATAGGTTTCGATTTCGAAACTTATTTTTGTCAGTTTTTAATGGTTTTTTTAACTGTTTTCGGAGTTTTTTTAAGTGTTAACAGGCATGTGTTTGTGTATGTGTGCTTTCCCCCCACTTATCTTGAATATGGAATGCTTCCAGCGACGATCTTCTTCCTGCGCCGGGCACATCTTCTCCCAACGAAGTTTCCAGTCGACATTCTGCGCCTGCGCAAACTCTGGAAAGCGCTGCTGGGGGCTTTACGGAGTTCGCGCCCGGGCGTAGGGAGAAGATGTGCCCGGGCGCAGGAAGAAGATCGTCGCTGGAAGCTTCCCATATTCAAGATAAGTGGGGGGGAAAGCACACATACACTAACACATGCCCCGTTAACACTTAAAACCCCCCGAAAACAGTAAAAAAACGGGAAAAATACGAACCCCCCCGAAACCTAAGGAGCCCCACCCCACCCTCAGAGCCCTGCGCCCTACGCCCTGGGGCCCACGCCCCCCGCCCCATATCAGGCTACGCTTCTGCTCGTCGGCAATTTCGCACATGCGTACAACGCTGATGAGGGCAAGCTGCCCTCATCGGCGTTGTACGCATGTGCGAAATCGCCAACGAGGGCCTGGTCAGAACAGGCCAAGCCAGCGAGTGAGCAGGATGTGCGGGGGCCCTCTCCCGGCCTCCGGAGGCTTCGGACGGTGAGGCTTCGGATGGGGGGGGCGGGGGGCCCTAAGTTAATTAATTAATTAAAAATGGCGGAGAGTCTTACGGCCAGCCCGCAAACAAAAATTAGATATTTAAAATGGCCCTCGGCCGGGAAAAGGTTTCCCACCCCTGTCCTAGAGGCTCATTTATTCATCTGTTCCTTTTCAGCAGCAGCATGGAAGTATGCAAAGGTGGGCTGGCTTTCACACCGCCACAAAGGGCCTTGCGCTGTTGGAATACAAGTTCCGGGAGTACAAGGTCCAGATAGGATTGGGCTGTAACTTTCTTAACTGGTATTGAAACATGTCTCTCTCATTTGCTCCATGTGACAGGGTGTTAGAGAATCAGTTAGTCTTCTCTCATTCAAAAGAAAAAAAAACAAGCAAGCGTGCATGCAAGCACTAGCATTCAGTGGGGGGGGGGAAGCAAAGACAAGAAGACAAGAGTTGTTCTAAGAGCTTGGGGCTCCTTACTGGGTTAATGGGCCCATAACCTCATGGAGAAGGGGGGGCTCTAAGAGTGTATATTAAGCAGAGTTACAGAACAGAAGACATTTTTTCTAGAAGTAACCCACCAATCCCCTCCCTGCCCCCATTGCCACCCCATTCCTCCTCCCCCTCGCCAGCCTGTTCTACCCCTCCCAGCCTCCATCCCACCCCCTATGCTGACTTACCAGCATTACAAGGGATCCTCCTGCCTATGGCACATGGAGCCAGCTGTTTGATGCTTGTGGCAGCAGCCAGGCTGCACGTAAATACATGTCGTATTTTGCGACAGGTGGAAAGCACTTTACACCTCCGGAACACTCATTCACGCATAAGACTTGAATAGGATTGAACCATAAGACAGATAGCCTCTGAGTCATCTGGACAGTACACTGCCCTTGTGTCCTGTGGGTGGTATTGTATCTAGTTGGCTTTTGAATTATGCCATGGGAACATTGGTTTTATCTCCCATAAACCCCCTTTCCCTTTCTTTCCTAATAAAACATATTGCTACATAAATGTTGTCACACAACTTTTGTTTCATTGGGAATAATAATAATAATAATAATAATAATAATAATAATAATAATAATAATAATAATAGCAATAACATGCAGACATGAATGAAAATTCTCAGTAAGGTGAGCTTTCCAAATGAAAACTCATGTGTGAATTGCTATTCAGTGATAGGACAGAGAAGTGCTTGCCTCTTGAATAAGAACGTAAGAAGAGCCCTGCTGGATCAGTCCAAAGGCCCATCTAGTCCAGCTTCCTGTATCTCACAGGGCTCAGTCCAGCCCAATTCAGCCCAACTCAGGCACAGTTGAGGCCCAATAGTGGCACAATGGTGGCCCAAAATAGGACCGAGTTAGGCTGCAACTGTGCCTGACGTAGGCAGGAGGCAAGAGCAGTGGGCCAGGATCGAGGCAAAACTTACCGCAGAGGCAGGCAGGCCCCTGTGGGGAGCTGTCAGTCTTGTGGAAGGGAAGAGCCCCCTCCTGAGCTCGTCTGTGTGCACCTACCACAGCTGCTGCAGCGTTCACAGCAGATGGGCAGCCACAGGTGGGCCTGCAGGCACTGGGCGTGCGACAGGCAGCGGAAGGGGAGAGGTTGTGCCAGTGCCAGCTGCCCCAGGGCACCCTGGGCATTAGCCACCTGCCGCAGGGGGGAGTGCCACTGCTCTCCTACCTGCAGAAGGCGATGCCACCCCCAAGCCATGGTGAGGCTGCACGTGGGAGTCATGGGGGGGGTGAACGGGGGAGAGAAGGGAAGGAGGGGGTGGGAACGGCACGCACAAGGGGGGTCTCATGAGGTCTGGAACCGCCTCCGCCATGACATGCCCGTGCGCTGCCTGAAGCCCTGGACCACCAGGGCCGTGGCTATGCCCACAAAGAAGGCATCCCAGCATGCCTTCTGCTCCGTGCCCCGGCCAAGACCGAGAGATGCCTTGGGTTTGTCTGCTGCGAACGGGAAGGGCTCACGCAGCTCATCACAACCCCAGATGGGGCAATGTCGGCGCCTCGCGGCAGGCGCTCTGGCGGGGTGGGGGGTGCCAGCGTCTATCATCAGGGAGTGGGAGGGGAGGCAGGCACACAGGCAGGCGGACAGGGGGTGCTGGGGAGGGACACGGGTGGGTCAGAAACAGACAGACAACAAGGCTGGTGGTAGAGGGATACAGGGAGAGGGGTCTGCAGAGACCAATAGGGACACAGGGGTCACTTCGCAGATGGAGGCAATGCAGGAACGGGCGCCTCTCATGCAGACGGACCGAGGGCGGAAACGGACGCCATTGACGGGCGGAAACGGACGCCATTGACTGGCACACTGAGGGCGGAAACAGACGCCGTTGACGGGCGGACACGGACGCCGTTGACGGGCGGACACGGACGCCGTTGACGGGCGGACCGAGGGCGGGTGAGAGCCCCGGTTGCTGAAAGGGATCTTCATGGACATGGCGGACGTGCGCCATGTCGCCTGTCAGTGGCTGCCTGCCTGAGAGGCCCCCCAGCTCCCCCCTCCCCTCTGAGCCCTGAGGGGTCTGGCAGCGCCCCTGCTGTGTTCTCCCTGGGCTGTCTGTGGCAGGCCCTGGCTGGGATTCATGCAGGGCCTTGTGTGCTGGGCGCTGTCTCTGTGTGTGTGGCTCAGTGCTTGTGTAACATTGGGGTCATGTTGTTCAAGGGGCCTTTGCCCAAGGGGCATCTTTATTGTTCTGGAACATTGGCAGAGATGGCCAGGCGAGGCTGCCAGGGGTAGGCACAGCAGCCACTCAGAACGTAGCAGCAGCAGCAGCAGGCGTGCCCCATGGACCTGGAGACAGAGGCTCTTCCCCTGTGGAACCACAGCCTGCTCCATAGAAAGGGGAGGGACAGCAAGTAGGCAGCCAGGGAGCTGGAGCAGCAGCAGCAGCTGAGGAGGGTTGCAGGGCAGGCTCCCAGACCTCTGGCAGCATCCAGGCAGACAACCATGGGGCAACCAGACTGCGGGCCCAGGGATTCTCCCCAGAAGGTAGGTGGTGGTGGACATTCCTGGGGAGACATAAATCACAGGGGTGTTCCATGGCAGCTGCTGTGTGGTAGCAATCGCCATTGAAGGAATGCCAGTGTGCCGGTTGCAAAGGCCTGCAGGGAGAGAAATCAAACACAGCTGAGTGGTGTGTGACACATAGCATGGTCTGCGCTCCTTTCCTGGGTGTAAGGTGAGCATGATCCTGTAAGGGAAAGGGGTCAAAGAGAGAGACAACAACACAACTTGGGGGTCACAACCATGGCAATCCTAGCAATACTGACCTGTCAGTAGACCCTGTGGAGAAAAGAGGGGGGGGAACAGCTGGTGTCGACATATGGGTTACAGTTCCACACTCATGGCATTGTGTGCTCACATTAATACAGGCAGCTATGAGACAAGACATTGGTAAAGAGGCATATCATGGCAGGCATTGCAGGCAGACATGAGACAAGACATTGGTAAAGAGGCATATCATGGTAGGCATTGCAGGCAGACATGAGACAAGACATTGGTATAGAGGCATATCATGGCAGGTATTGCAGGCAGCTATGAGACAAGACATTGGTAAAGAGGCATATCATTGCAGGCTATGCAGGCAGCTATGAGACAAGACATTGGTAAAGAGGCATATCATGGCAGGCTATGCAGGCAGCTATGAGACAAGACATTGGTATAGAGGCATGTATCCTACCTATATTTCTCTATGCAAAGAGGTAGTAGTCAGACCACATGTCAGCACGAACCCTGCTCTTACCTGCACTTACCTGCTGGTGTTGTTGCCTGTGGGGGGGGGGAGAGAGGGGCTGGGAGAAAGACATGGGTTAGCAAATGGTAGCATGGAGGCAGCTGCCCAGGCACAGCAGTAAACAGTTTGGCCACAGGCAGAACAGCCCTCTCTGCCCTAGAGGGGGGCAGAGAGGAGAAGAGAAGAGAGAAGTGGGGTGTTAGAAAAGTTTTCAAAGTCCCACTTTGTGGCTGCTGGGGGACAGAACCCCACGCCACGTGCTCAGAGAGAGAGAGAGAGTGGAGGGCTGGGGCTGGGCTTTTGTGGGAAAGAGGCTGGGTGGGGCTGGGTGCTGATAGGGTAACTATTTGGGTCCGTGTCCAGAGTTAGGCCACAACTGTTCCGTTCTAACTCAGGCACAACTCGGGCCCAGGGTCTTAGTACTTTTCAGGAGAGGGCTGGTGTGGGTAAGGTAAAATGGCTCCTATGGGTCTCCTCACATTTGGGTCCACCCTTTTTGTTGACCCAAATTTTGTGCCTGAGTTGGGCTCGAGGGGGCGTGTCGGGGGCTCTCCAGCGTCTGGAACCGGAACAAAATTCGTAACCGCCCCTGACACGCCCCTGACACGCCCACTTTTAGGCCACAATTGTGCCTGAATTGTGCAGTTGTGCCTGAATTGTGCCGGAACCCAATTCAGTCACAATTGCAGCACAAATTCGGCCTCTCCAGCACAATTCAGGCACAACTCGGGCCTAAAGCGCTTGGGCTGCAATTGTGCCTGAATTGTGCCGCAGAGGCCTTGGGCTGGACTGGGCTGACAATGACCCACCAGATGCCTCAGGGAGCACACAAGACAACAAGATACCCGTTTCCTGCTGTCACTCCCTTGCACCTGGCACAGAGAAAACCTACTTCTAAAGCCAGGAGGTTGCTTATGGCTTGTAACCTGTGATGGACTTTTCCTCCATGAAACTATCCAAACCCCTTTTAAAGGCATCTCGGCCAGGTGCCATCACCACAACCTGTGGCAAGGAGTTCCACAGATGAATGACCCGCTGGGTAAAGAAATATTTTCTTTTGTCTGTTCTAACTCTCCCTCCACTCAATTTTAGTGCATGTCCCCTGGTTCTGGTGTTGTGAGAGAGGGAGAAGAAATTCCCTCTATCCACTCTCTCCATCCCATGCATAATTTTATACGTCTCAGTCATGTCCCCCTTCAGGTGCCTTTTTTCAAGACTGAAAAGCCCCAAACACTGTAGCCTTTCCTCATAAGGGAGGTGCTCCAGCCCACGATCAGATGCCTCAGGGAGCACACAAGACAACAAGATACCTGTATAACTGTGTAATAACTGTGAAGAAGAGGCAGTGGAGGAGGAGGAGGAAGAAAGTAGGCAGGGCAGGCAGGTGTATAATAAATGAGCTTGATGTGGCGTCCTCACAAACGTTGCTGATTATGGCATTTCCTCTTTGAAATTGTATAAAGAGTGGAATCCCCTAAGCACATTTACTAGGGAGTAAGCCGCATTGAGCCCATTCGGTCTCTTTTCTGGGAAAACATGCTTAGGATTGCCACAAAAGCAACTTAAGAACTATGGTTGTGTAAATGCCACTGGTTTTAGAGAAATACTTTCGGTTTCCCTTGAAGATTCTCAGCTGTTTATTCTTGGGAGGAACCCTGACATTTGCTTTAAATTTCACTTTCTTAGAAATTTCAGTCCCAACCCTAGGAGCAGTTCCAAGTTAAGCAAGAACTCAATAAAGAATTAGGGAGTACACAAACATTTCTTTTTTTTTTTCCTTAGAGAGAGGCTCTATTGGTCCTAAACCTGGGTCCTAACTCCCCAAGAGGGGAAGAAGCAATGATTGTGGGAAGAAGCAACCAGGGATGTGGATCAAGTCTCTGACTCCAAGTCTCGAGTAAAATCCCAAGTCTCTGGGTCCAAGTCTCAAGTCCAATCCCAAGTCTTTGCCCCCAAGTCTCGAGTCTTTGGTTGTGAGTTGCGAGTCCCTATCTATTTAATGGGGAAAATGGGTTAATGGGTTAAACCTGAATAAAATTTGACTTGTCGTAAAAGGCTCCAAGTCTCAAGTCAAGTCTTTCAAGTCTTTTACTAATTGTCGAGTCAAGTCCGAGTCGAGTCATTGACGTGACTTGAGTCCAATTCAAGCCCGAGTCAATAGACTCAAGTCTACATCACTGTCGGTAACTACTGTCAAATATCACCCTCATCAAAAACTCCTGAGTCAATGGAAAAAGTGGAAAAAGCCACTGTAAGTGGTTCTATTCTGTGAGAAGGACAGGATGGATTGGAATGGTAGATTTCATAAGGAAATTTGATGGAAGGCAAATCCTACAATCCTATGGACCTTAGGACTACACTGCACAGAGAGGAAAAGATGTTGAGGGATTCATCTCTCACAGTTTGATAGGAAAAGCTCTGATCTTCTCTTTCGTTGTCCATTACAGAGCAATTATGAATCAACTGAAATGGTGTTGTTATAGCTGCATGCAGCTGCTCATAATGATATATTAATAGGCCCACTGAAGGTTTTATTAACTTCAGATAATAGTGATGATGAAGTATAGTCTATCATATTTCAATATTTTACATACACATCAAGGGAATATATGTAAAAGGTGGGGAAAGACTCTCGTTGAGGCTTGGGGAAAAAAGAGAGAGAGCCAAAATATATTTGCGCTGCTGCAATTAAACCGATAGGCATCGATTTAAAGGTAGATGACAGAAAGTACAAGACAAATGCAGCGTAATAATCTTCAGCACTGTTGGTTTATAACTCTTTTGTTTATCTATTACAGAAAACAAATTTCCAAGTGTGTAATTTCTGAGAGACAGCTTAGGCAAAACTCCAGGAACTGAAGTTCAGCAGATTTTAATGAGTTGTAAAACAGAACCCCTGCTGTAATTAATTTGTAGTTAAGACTCCTTTTACACAGCAATCTGTTTTGTCATTTACTAAGAAACTTCTACTGCAAAAAAAAAAACAAAAAACCCAAAACCCAACTATATCAATGATAATCTGAATTTCATGGAATGCTGATGAAACATTGCATATTAAAATGGCAGAAGATCTTGACGCTCATTCGACCAAATTGTGATGCTCTTACCATTTTCAGCACACTTTCTTCATCTGGCTCTCTGAAGCATTAATCTGAGTGAGGATTTCATCATACATGGATTGGTTTGGATGATATGTCCCATTAGCCTTACCTACCATGCAGCATGGGCATAAAAGCATATATCTATCTCCTAGCATGCTGTTCTGGTTCACATTATTGCAAAGGGGTGGACTGTCCAAACCTCCCTGTCTGTCATAATTTTAAATACTTCATAAAAGTAGTTAAAGATCATGTAGGAAAGGAGGGTTCAGATGAGCTGCCCTCCCAAGTCGTTACAGTCAATTCTCGCTATCAGTGGACTCGGTTCCCGCGGATTCGCTTATCTGTGGGTGCAAAAGTATAACTCACGTTGCGCTATCCATGGTCTGTTCCACAGCCATTTGCTGCATCCATGGCCATTCTAAAGCGCTCCGCAACCATCCTGAAGCTACTGTATTCGCAATGGCGGTTTTACAGGTATTCCCTATATCTTTGGCCATTCTCTGCAAAGCTGTAGTCAATTTCCCTGATCTCCCAATGAACTATACAGGTTTCCAATTCTCAGCCCTGCCTTGGTCCCCCTTTGTTCACTGAATATTATTATTTATTGGATTTTTATCCAGCTTTTTTCCCCCTGTAGGGGGACCCTATAGGCAATAAATCCCTTCATTTTCCTTAATATTCTTTGGCTACAACCTACTGGTTTTTTTCCCTGTCAGAAGCACTAGAAAGCCTCTACCTATTTATGCATTTGTGTGGATGAGCCAGTGCCAGCACCAGAACCAGGTTTCTGGGGGCCCTGGGAAAAAGCTTTGCAGTGAGCCTCCCATGGTGCCCCTCACTCACCTGGAGGCACATTGGACACTGCTGTGAAGATCCTCTGATGGATGTGGGCCTTTTCTCAATTCCCAATCTGGGCTGTCCCCTTTTCCCACTCCCGAGACGAGCAGCAGCCTACCTTCATCCACTCTATCATACAGTTGACAGAACACATGAATTGGAGCTTCCACATAATGCCTCATTGCATGGAGACCCCATTCATGAAGTTTCTCACCCTCCAGAAGAGGGAGGAGAATATGAATAGGGTCTTTGCATAATCAAGAGTTCATGTGGAAGCCCCAACTCATTGTGCCCCCTGCATTACAAAGGAGAGAGAATACACTGTGGAGTCATCATGTGAAGGCTTCAGGCAATCAGGCAACCAATACAGAGTGAAGCTTTGCTAATCACCTGAAAATGTGAAAGTGGGTTTGCTTTATTTATAGATGCAATCAACATAATTTTCCTGGAGTTCAGGAGTAGGGCAATTCTTTTGTGTGTTCACTAAGTAAGATGTAATTTGCATATCTTAAACTTGCAGTATTTCTTGTATTGCAGTGGGACAGTAGGATATGATTTGTTCTAAGGCACCAAAATACACTGCGACCAAGGGTTGGAATTAAATTTCCTACTGGTAAGGAGGATAATTGGACAGTTTGTCTTTGAATTAAGTTGTCTAAATAACATGAAACTACAATAAGATCAGTACTATTAGGATTAATTTGTGTAATCAAAATACATGCATTGCCTAAGTAATCTGACTACATACTCCATACATCTCTGATACTGAATCAAGTGAAATTACTGAACGCATTATGAGAACGTTATGAAATGCAGGCACTTTTGAGGGACCTCCCTGAAGCCTTGACATAATTCCTTTCTTCACAGCTTCATTTTCTACTCTCTAAGGGAAATGAACTGTTGATGGTGACACCTAGGCAATTAGCTCAAAGCCTAAGTTTGATGCATGAATAGCTCAGCCGTTTCAACTTCTCACAAGTTCAGAGTCAAAAGTAGAGCTGCCGCTGAATTTCATATGTGGAGTTAACTGCTTTGGCAACATTTCTGAAAAGTTTCAAGAGGATGTGCAACAAGTGAAATGTCGAACAAGGGCACGGTCGGCCCAAGACCTTCTGATGCCTGAGGCAGCAAGGCTAATGTTGCCTCCATACCTGAGGATGTGCCAGTCTCTGCTCTGCCCACTCTACAATGCTCAAACTCAGCACTTCCCTCCCATCCACATTTCCTCGGCCAATCCAGGGAGCAGAAGGAGAAAGCAAGGTAATGGCGGCAAATAGGCGGACAAAGATGGGCACCTTTCACCAGAGATGCCGAGCGACCTCCTGGTGCCCGGGCGTGTGGGGGGCGGGGCCTGCGTGCGTCATGTCAATGCACCCCTCGCGTGACGTCGATGCCCCCCGCCTGTTTAGCGGTCATTTCGGAGCCAAATGGGTTCCAGGGAGGGAGGGAGGGCCGATCCAGCGGCTCGCCTTGCTTCGGTGAGTTTCCCCAAGCGCGCCCACCCTCCCGCCCGAGCGCCTGGAGCTCCTGCTCCATGCGCTCCACCGACGTTCTGCCACTGCCCTTCACCATTCTGCTGCCTAAGGTAACCACTTCAGTTGGCCTCATGGATGGGCAGGCCCTGAACAGGGGACAGGATAGCCTACAATCCCTGGGCTGTCTAGAGAGTGAAACGTGAAAAACCTTATATTAAGTCAGGCCTTTGGTCCAGCTAATTGTCTACCCTGATTCAGAAGCATTGTACCTACGGGGTACACTTACCCATGCTCATCAACCCTCCCACCCACCCTGGTGCCGTTCGGCTCTAAAATGCCTGCTATTTTGGCTCCAGGGGGCATGGCTTGTGGCATCACATGGGGGCATCGAGTCGGCAGCCCCCCATGTGGGGGCGCAGCTCCATCTCTGCCCTGATTGGCAGCAGCTCTTCAAGATTTCAGATAGGGGTCTTTTCCCACCATACCTGGAGATGCTAGGATCTGCACCCAAGGAACTGGTCTCAAACTCTAGGAGAATTTGAAGGTTCCTGCTTTATGTAAGAACATAAGAAAAGGAAGCAATGGTCCTAGATTAACAGCCCCAATCCCACCCTGCCAGGCGCACCAAAGGAGGATGTGCTACATTCTTGGAGGGGGGGGCAACCAGAAGTCAAATCAGAGAGTAAAAAATATTTTACATACCTTTGAGTAGGCCTTTGGCCACCTATGACTCTCCTTGGACCCACACCAGCTATGGAGCTGGCACAAGTCTGAAGAGAAGAAAGGGCTGGATGGACTAAGAAAGAGGGAATAGGATCCTGTTGTAAGTTGCTGCCACTGAGATCCACCCCCTCCCTCCCCTGAACTGCCACTTGCCCTCCCCTGAACTGCCCATGACACGCCCTCACTGCTGATGTACCAGAGTCTGCACAGTCCGCACTTCACAGTGTCAAGGCTGCGGAGCCTCCTCCATTTTGTGGTAGAGGCTGTGACTGGCCCAGCAGGGGCATGATTTTCATGCCATCACAAAGTATCAGGAGATAGACTGTCGTAAAAGGCCCATAGAATTGGGCCGAAGATTAGTCAATTTTTCCAAACCTGACTGGTTGTCAGTCACATTTTCCTATTAATTTGCAGAAGGACAAGAAGTGACTGAATTTGGATAATAAAGAAATGCAAAAAATGTCGAGTCCTCTTGAAAGAAAGTAAAAGGAGGGGGGAGGGGAGAGCCAGTAAATTGCATTTGGAAGTAAGGAAGTTTAGCTGCCCACTTTCAATGCAAGTCTATTTCTCCACACCTATAAAATGTGTCACTTCGTTTTTAGCACCAACAGCATTACTGCTCATCCTTCACCATTCTGCATCTAATTTTGGAACTGCCTGTTCCACAACATACTTCTGATTGATTGGCGAGGATCTTGGTTGGTTGCGAAGGAACATTTAAATTAACCTCCTCAGCCATCCTTGCACAAGGGCCTAGAGCCATTTAGTCCAGACTGACTTTTTTAACACTACTTAACAGTTTGCCACATTATTGCTATAGAAATTCCCAAACACCGTATCCCAATAAATTCATCACAATAATCTCAGTTACTTATGACATTTTCTATGCAAAAAAGGAGCAATTTATTTTAATATTTGCATTTTTTACTACTACAGTATATCCCTTTTCCCACACTTGCACAGAAATGCTTGCAGTCTCAAGTACTTTCAAGGCTGAAGTATAATTCTTTTAGACAAGTGCAAAGACTACCTAGTCTGTTGCCATGGGGAGAGAAACAAATGTTCACAATTACTTACAGTATACTAAGGAGACTTGCATACTGCTGTGAACCAACTAAGGGGTAAACTGTAGTTTCCCCTCTATGGAGTAACTGTCAATAACTATAGTGAAATGTTGAAGTGGTTACACCCATTTACGGGATAAAACAACCTCCATGATTTCATATCCCAGAGCTGTAGATTGGGCTACTGTGTATCTTTTTACTGGGAAAAATAATCCACTAACTGTGTGTATTGTATATGTGCCCACTTATTAGTGTTGTTTATGTTAGATGTAAAGCAGTTTATTTCTGCAGTGAAACTGAGGATAGTATAGTCAGCATTATGTTGAATAATACAAAAGGGGTGGGGGATGAGAGGAAGACTTCCCATTTTTAGGGTGGAATTCGAACTCCAAAAGGCTACGTATTTAATGTGCACCCCGTCGTTTCTCCATGAAGCTCAGGTGGCAAACATAGTGATTCAGATTTGCTATATTCTCATGAGAACTCTATTGGTTGACTGGACCAAGGTCACTCAATGAGTGTCATGGCTAACCTGAGATTCATATCCATCGTCCCATATTTCTAAATGGAGAATATGAGTTTTACTAAAGAGTGCTATTTTATTTGAGTTTTATTAAAGGGGGGATCGCCCCTTAGATAGGTCCTGTTGCATATTGATTGTTTGTTAATAGAGTGACCCATTCTTCCCAAATTATATCTGGTCTCTATGTGTGTGTGGGTGGGCGGGGGGGGAATGCCAGAGCAATATGAGTTTTATTAAAATGGTATGCTCAGTATCACTTGAATTTGGCAACTTTGCAAGAAAATATAATGCCTCTTCCCTAATGGCCTTAGGAGCTCACCTAGAAGTACGTACAAACACACACACACACACACACACACACACACACACACACACACACACACACACACACACACACACACACACACCTTGAGCATGGCCACACTTAACTTTTCTAAATTTTCTCTGATATTTTTAAGATATTTGCTTTCGCCAGCAGCTGTCAAAATATTAGTGAATGATCCAAATGCACCCAAAGCTGCCCAAGTCATCCACGATTTACTCACAAGACACAAAACATTCATTAATCACATCTTAATGCATAATTTAACAAGGATCTCTTCTGCACAGCCCAGGAAGTATAGTCATTAATGAGGAAAATTGAGAGCTGGGAGGGGTGCAATATGCCTCCATAACATGAGATGAGACCTTTTTTTTAAGGGTCATTGAAACACATAAACAGTGCCTGGAGGAATGCATATTGAGGGTGTCAGACTCCATATTTCTTGATTATCTCGCCCAGCAGAACCATGGTCCAGAAGGTAACCATAGATAATCTTGGTTAACTCTGATGTCAAACACATGAGCAGTTCTAATCAATAGTTCTAACAGCCGAATCCTATCGGGCTGCTGTGTCACCAGAATGTGCATTCCAGTGGCACAGCACACTTTACGGCCATCGCAAAACACGACTTGCCATAGAGTGCAGCCTGGCCACTGCCACAAATGATGAGCGGCAGCAGCCGGGTGACAGCAGTGCCTGTGGGAACCCCAGCGCCAGTTAAGTTGGCACAGGGGATGTGCAGTGGGTGGGGTGGGCAAAAGAGGGCAGAAGAGGGCAGAACAGGGTGCGGACTGGGGCGGAGATGGGGTGTGTCAAGGGTGGGAAAGGGATAGTGTCTGTAGCAGCAGCTCCACTGATATCCTATCCCCCATCCTGGACTTGATCCACCTACCTAAGTCCACTTGGAATTGCGCCACAGGCAAAGAAGCTGGTGCTGCTCTGAGTAGACCCATCAGGGCAGCAAAGGCTTACCCCAATGAGGCCCCAGTGACTCCCCCCCCCCGGATGCAGCTGCATCAGCATGGGAGGGAGGTTTAGATAGGATTGGGCTGTAAGTTAATGATCCCATCCCCCACATGTTTCCTCTCCCCCCCCCCCCCCCAGTATCTTTGGGATAGGTATACATGCTGGACTGGGTTTCTGAGACAAGAAGATCCATTAACCCAGCTTGGATTTGACAGATACCTGAATTGCAGGTGTGTAGAAGAATAAAACCTCTCCTATAGGCAGGCACCCAGACAGGCACCCAGACAGAAGTTTTTCATCCCCACCCCCACCCCAGGTGGCTCAATAGAGTATATCTGCCTCCCCCGATGAGGAGAGTAAACTAGTCAAGTGAAATATATCACTGTTTCAATTTGAACTGCCAGTTTTAACCACTAATCAGTGATCCAGAGCTGATCAATCCAAATAAAAAAAAATGTTAGTACTGAAAGAAAGATTGAGGACTTGGGAGGATGAGTGAATAGCAATGGTTAATGCAATGCAGAATCGGCTTTCTGGCTTATGCATTTTGCTGAGTGACTGTGGGAGTATAATAACCACTATTCATGTTCTCTAGTGATTGCCAGAAAGCATTTTCCTCTGTTTGTCACATGTAAATGTGGGTGGCAATATTGTAGCCTTGAGAGAGAGAGTGAGAGCAAGAGCACCACATTTATGCAGCAGTGATCTCTTGTTCTACAAATGCCACCCTCGGTAAAACACATTGCAAGCACCAATACAAATAATCCATAGACAGCCTTCTTCAATGTGCAACAAAAATGTGTGCCAGATTTTAGTAATGCAACTAGAATAGCAGTAGAAACAACTGAGCTTTACAATATGTATGTATGACAATGGACAGTTATGTCATTGCTTTCTAAAGAATTTGTCTAGGGCTTCAATCCTATCCCCAACCAGTTACACAACGCAGCATCCCCAACAAAGCATGTGCTGCATCCTACGGTGGCCGAGGGGGGGGGGAGCGACCAGACTGCCTGGGTGAGGCAGTATGCCACCTGGCTGGCAATGGGTCTCCTCGGGTCTATGCCAGCTATTTAGCAGACATAAGTCTGAGGGAGCCTCAGTGGGTGGGTCTGGCCCGAGAAAGGGAGATAGGATCCTGGCACGTACTGCTGCCACCGAGGTAAGATAAATTCCAGTTGTCTAATACTTTCCATCCGTTTGCACTTATGACTAAACAGATAGCCTTTATCAGAAGAAAAGAGAGATGTAACACATTTCTATTCGTTCTCTGCTGCCCCAGAGTGTAGGACTAGATCTAATGGACTGAAGCTGCAATAGGGGCAATTTGCACATGGGCAAAAAGGGGAGGACACCTTGAGTGGACCAGGCACATGGGAAAGAAAAAGGGGAGGAGGACCCATTGAGTGGACCTCCATACACCTCTGGGTACACACAAACAATAGGAAAGTGGGAGGAGGGTGATCGGTTTGATGGTCCAGTCGTTAAAGAGTTCAGTCATGAGACAAAGCAGAGGTTCTGGAGAGTCCCAGGATGAGTCATTTCAGGTGTCCCATCTGTTGTCTTCTCCGAGGACCATACTTAGCACATCAATGGGGTGTGTGTGTGCAGAGTAGAGAGCTTGTGAGAGTTTGGACACCTGGCAGTGAGTGAAATGGTGGCTGCTGCTCAGGTTTTTCCCTCTCAGTTCAACTCCTGACTTTGGAAAATCCTTTTACAGCATGGCTCCACACAATCATGGCGCAGGAACGTGTCATGGCCCTCGTGTTGTGCCATAATACAGTCCGGTCTGACGCATGTTCCGTTCTTGCTCCTAACCCATTTCAAAAGTCTCATGACAACAGACATTTTTTCTCATTTTAAAAGGACACTGGGCAACAAAGCAGGCTAGTTGTGCATAGAATTGCGACCCTACTGCAAAGAGTGTTCATGCAGATCCGTGCAAGCCTTGTCAAGTTCCATGGGGCTTACTCCAGAGTAAAAGAGCTTGGCATTGCAGCTCTTGTGCGCCATCCTGTTCCAAGTTGGCATAGGTCAGAACCCTGACGCGCCCCTCAAGAATACTCCTTGGATTTAACTTTAGCTAAATTTACCCGTATTGTCCCGAGTATAAGACGCACCTGATTATAAGACGCACCCTTAAAGTTTGGTGCTATTAAAAAAAAAATAATTAAATCACTGGCATTAAATTTATGCCTGATTATAAGACACACCCCTAGTTTAAAAACTTAAATTAGGAGAAAAAAGTGAGTCTTATACCCAGACCAATACGGTAAGTTAGCTCTTCTGTTCAAATGGTTAACCTCTCCTGAGGTCGCGAAGAAAGAGGAAGCCGAAGAACGAGCATTTCATTGGGAAAAAAATAAAAGATGATTTTACCTTCTGAAAGACATAATCTTCAAAGAATGTGACCTGCTGATCCTGTTCCAAAATTTACCTTTTTCATTCACGCGGCATGAACTGAGCTCAGTCAAAGGACAAAGAGAAAAGAGGCTTCAGCCTTTATTACATATGCATATGAATGATAGAAATTACAGATTACAGCCCAGCTAGCAAGCCTGTTTAAATTGTGTGGGTGGTAGTGCAGCCAGAAATGCCAATGATTTGTAATAAGGATTTGAATGCTCACCTGCAGTACAGGGACTAATTTAAACAGCCCCAGGCCTGGTTTGTAACTTGTATTGCACCATCCAATTTCAATATAGTTATGATTTATTCCAGGTACTTGGCATGTGCACTTCATAAAATATGGAAGATGCTCTACATCACAGCCTAGATCCAGAATGAATTAGTTAATAGCGACACTTGAACATAGCTGGTTGATTCATATGTATGAAGCCATCTTTCAATACCTTCAAATTCAGTAAAATTCATAGCTACAGGAGGCCCCCCTGAAGCTATACGATCACAATGTTCTTGTCTCATACGATATGGGACACTTGCTCTAACATAGAGTTATCATGGAGGGCTGTGCTTAGAAATACTGACACTCCTTTTAATAAAGCAGGGACGGGGGACGGACCTACAATTATTGGCAAAGACCTGAGTAGGGTTACACACTGATCAGGAAAAAAAGAAGAAAACAACAACAGCTAAATTGGTTTGTTATCCCTGTACCCCCCAATAAACATGCCAGACAGGTGCTTGGAATATACTGGTTGCTTTATTAACTGACGTAACAATAAAATGCAGCAGGGCATTAACTATAACACCCACCCTTTTGGCGTGCAGGCGGCTAGGCTGGGGGAAACGGATCCTAGCCGTCTGCCTCCCCCAAGATCTAAACGGGCATCACATCCTGGCTCAAGGTACGCTTGGTCCACGACCAAGCAACCTATCCCTGCCAACCCCAAAGGGTCGAGGCACCTGGACAGCACAGACCAACCTCCGGAGGTTCCGTATGTTGATCCTTGCAAATCCAGCCTGGGGGTTTGCCAGCCAGCCTCAGTGATCCGGTACGGCATCTGCTGAGTGGTCCTGGTTTGTTCTTTTGCCTTGCTGTGTGTCCTGATGAGTAGAAATCAGCGGTGACACTTTTCACAGCCTGGAGATAAACACCGACACTTGCTAATGTGTGTTAGGATATGTATGACAGGTTAGTACCTGTTACCAAAGCAGTGGTGTAGCTAATATGGGGCCGGGGGAGCAAATTCCCCCAGGTAACTTGTAAGGAGGAGCCATGGTGGAATATTTTGAGCTTCGCTGCTTTTGTTGCAGCTAGTGAGCAGCTGCAGAGCACAAACGTGCTGAAGTTGACGCGTTTGTGGGGCCCTCCCACTTTCCCTGAGTCTTGGAAGGCTTCAAATGAAGCCTTCCTGGAATGCAGGGGGCATGGCAATGACACAAAATGCATCATCGCCCCCCCCCCCCGCGTGACCCAGCTAGCAACGCAACTGTACCACAGTTTGGGACACAAGTATCTTAAGGACTCCCATATGAACCTGCCTGAACAATGAGATCTTTCGTTGGGCCTATGCTCTGTTACCACACTTCAGAAGTTTTAATTCCCAACTTCTGGGAAACGTGTGGGATGATGGACAAGAAAAACAGTTGAGTTCATTAGCAGCTGCTTCTCTTTTAATTGTGGCCGGAACCCCGTGTACCTTCTAAATGCCTTCTCCCATCACAAGCTCCTGCCTTTTAAACAATCATAAACAAATTAAGAGGTTTCAGTAAAGGCCTGGAGTGGAACAATCTCAATAGTCATGCCTCAGTTATGAAACTGCATGGCCCAAGAAAAATACCCAATTTTTTCAAGCTGGCATCAGCTTAACTTCTTAGTCCTCATTCGCACCAAAACTTACCCTAACACTACAATCCTATGTGAGATTAGCTGGTCTCTCTTGATGGGGCCGAGTAGGAATTTTTTGCTGCCGGAATGATTGGCTGTTTGCTGGCAGTTTTTTGCCTACCACAGACAGTCTTGGGGGTTACGAGTCTGTACTCAAACCTAGTTATTAATGATCCCTTTAGGCAGGTGGCAGGTGGGCCGGGTAGATAGGACATGAAGGATCAGCATACATCCTGAGGTTAGCAAGGTCAGGAGGTGAGCCAGGACTGCTCAGACAACACTTGACTGGGTCGGTGAGACTGGCTGACAAGCCCCCTGGCTGGAATATGAAAAGACCACCACAAGGCTTGGTCTGTGGGAATCTATGCTGATCCGCTGCCTCAACCCTTCAGTGTTGACTGTGATAGGCTCAGTGGCGGTGCTCTAGGTGGGTTGGAACGCTAAGTGCCGCCCCACTCTGAACCTCCATTTCAGCTCTGCGCGAGGCGGCCCTGCCCCCTCGCCCTCGGAGCCATTCGAGGCAGCGAAAGCAATGTGCAGGAGACTCCCTGCACGCTGCTTTTGCTGTCTCGAATGGTTTCGAAGGCGAGGTGGCGGGGCCGCCTCATGCGGAGCTGAAATGGAGGTTCAGAGTGAGGCGGCACTTAGCGTTCCGCCCCACCTAGAACGAAGCCACTGGATAGGCTCAGTCGGCCCTTGACTTGGTCCTTGACTGAGTGTGGCTTGGAGTCAAGACGTGATGCCCATTTACGTTTGGGGCAGATGGTTAGTACCATTTCTTCTGTTTGGGGCCTGCACACTGTGGGGAGGGGGTAAGTTTAAGTTTCCGCCACTGCAGGTTCTGTTGTTAATAAAGTGGCACTTTCTCCCAAGCCTCTCTCTGGTGTGCTTTATTGGGGGGGGGGTGTGCATGGGTAATGATAATATGCTTCTAATGGTTTTGTGCAGGAGACTATGTGTTTCATTTTGGGAAGCTGATTAGTCTCTTGCTGAATGCTAACATGATGTCTCACTGGCCTGTGTGTGATTGCATCAGTGCAAACCTACATTCTTGTGTGGCACTTATCTACTTAAATATAACAGAATCCAATTTGTTTTAAATGCACAAGACTGAATAGGATGACATTTCAAATGCATTTTTTTCTACATTTCCCATCCAGGCACCTTGTTTAGTTCCTTGTTCCCCTAACCATTTCTGATGAATTTTGTATGAAGATATCTGCATGTGCGGCCATTTTTATTTAAAGAAAAACTTTAAGTGGGCCATTTTTAAGTCCATTGAAAAATATTCAGTTTTTATCCCTGTACAGTGTGGAACATGATTGACCTTCATGTTAGGCTGTGTTATCTTTTCACGTAGCACTTACAGGGTTTCACTGCAAACTTTGTGAATATCAGTCAAATCAGTCTTCTGAGAAGTACAACAAATATATCCTGTAGTTCAGGAAGAAAAGGTTTGCTCTGCTATAACACTGAAAATGATTGATGATTTGGCATGGCAAATTTGACAGTGATATAGGAACTTTCTCAACAAAGAAACATCTCCCATTCCATGTTTCTCACCTTGGTTGCTCTGAGGCTTAAGAATAGCATTAGCTTGGGGGAGAAAATGGTAGAAATTAAAAAAACGACACCGAAAAGTGGTCATATAAATGCCTGCACAGGTAGTAAAAATAAATAGCAAAAATAACCTTGAAAGACACCAGCTGCATTTTTTGTTATGTTACGCGGCGTTATGAAACATATAATATGGGTTTCAGTTTGATTGATCAAAAATGTATCTTCTTTTGTAGTTTTGTACTATTTCAGCTGCTTTGTATGTTACATTAGCTTTTTTTTACTACGTATATCAGATGGACCAAAACAATGAGAATAATCCATTCAAAACTAAGTAATTATAAATCCCACTAATTTCAATGAGAGAATAACAGTGCAATGACTGCTCAGAAGTACTGTAAGTCCCATTGTGTCCAATGGGACTTACTCTGAGGAAAGTGTGTATATAGGATTGCAGCCAAAAGCAAGTTCATAGTACTTATAAAGAAATCTCGGATATCCGGGTTTAAAAGCCCTGTAAAAATGATAAAAACACGTCAAAACAAGTAAAAAAACAATATTTTAAAAATGATTAAAAGGATTAAAAACATTCTTAAAAACAGTACTTTAAAAACAAGTCATGTATTCATACATTCACTATGTTTCATCCACGATCTGCGGATATCTTCAGGTGAACAGCAAAACAGGCTGTAAGGTGTCAACATAAAAAGCCAGCTGAGTATGTACTTAAAACAGAATTTTTAATCATTTTTTAAACATTGGAGTTTTTTACTTGTTTTGACGTGTTTTTATCATTTTTACAGGGCTTTTAAACCCGGATATCCGAGATCTCTTTACATTGCAACAAGCCATGAAGAAAATTTCTGGTTGTTTTCATAGTAAAGGTAAAGGTGACCCCTGAAAATTAAGTCCAGTCGTGTCCGACTCTAGGGTGTGGTGCTCATCCCCATTTCAAAGCCGAAGAGCCAGCGTTGTCCGAAGACGCCTCCGTGGTCATGTGGCCGGCATGACTCTCCTTGCCACAGAACGTAGCATGCGGCTGGAACACGGAGTGCTGTTTACCTTCCCGCAAGCGGTACCTATTTATCTACTCACATTAACATGCTTGGAGACTGCTAGGTTGGCAGGAGCTGGCCAAGCAACGAGAGCTCACCCCGTCGCGGATTCGAACTGCCGACCTTTCGATCAACAGCTCATAGTACTTCTTTGTAAAACAAACAGAATAAACTGATGAAATTAACTACCACAATTAAGTGGTGATGATGGCCTCTAGCTTAGCTGGCTTTAGCAGTGGCTTAGACCAGTGTTTCTCAAAGTCCTACAGGGGAGTTGACACCCCTGTCTTGGTGGGGGTGGAGTGATGTTGGAGGCAAGTGCTCCAGGATCACTCCCACCCCGACATAAAAACGCTTTTTTCAATGTGCCTGGTTGTCCTGCCAACTCGCCTCTACATGCCTCCCCAAGGCGAAAACCAGAAGTGGGCTTTGGAGTGCAACCACTGCTATTTCGAGTATTGTGGAAGCCTGCGGAAGGTGGCAGTAGCCCCCCCCCTTCGGGGAGCTGTCAGGACAACCAGGTACGTTGAAAAAAGTGTTTTGGGGGCGGCGGAGGGCACGATTCTGGGGTGCCGCTGCCACTGTTCCTGCTGGCCACCCCCTTAAGGGCATTTCACCCACTTCTGGTAAAAGTGGTGGGTCGCGACCCACTACTTTAAGAACACCTGGTTTAGACAAACTTGCGGGTCTCATGTTCACTATTAGCCTTGATAGTTAAATGGAGCTTCTTCTGTATTTAACGGGCAGTATATCTCTAGGTGGCGCAGCGGGTTAAACCGCTGAACCATAAGCTGTCGATCGAAAGGTTGGCAGTTCGATTCCCGCGACGGGGTGAGCGCTTGTTGCTTGGCCAGCTCCTGAACACCTGGTTTAGACAAACTTGCGGGTCTCATGTTCACTATTAGCCTTGATAGTTAAATGGAGCTTCTGTATTTAATGGGCAGTATATCTCTGGGTAGGCCAGCGGGTGGCGCAGCGGGTTAAACCGCTGAACCATAAGCTGTCTATCGAAAGGTCGGCAGTTCGATTCCCGCGACGGGGTGAGCTCTCGTTGCTTGGCCAGCTCCTGCCAACCTAGCAGTTCCAAACCATGTCAATGCGAGTAGATAAATAGGTACCGCTTGCAGGAAGGTAAGCAGCGCTCCGTGTTCCAGCTGTATGCTACACGCTGCGGCAAGGAGAGTCATGCCGGCCACATGACCACGGAGGCGTCTTCGGACAACGCTGGCTCTTCAGCTTTGAAATGGAGATGAGCACCACACCCTAGAGTCGGACATGACTGGACTTAATTGTCAGGGGATACCTTTACCTTTTTATATCTCTGTATGCCAAATGTGGAGGACAAACAAAAGGGGGTTGTTGCCTTCATGTTCTGCTTCTGCATTTCTAGAGGGATCTGTTGGAAATGCGGTGCTGGAGGAAAAGAACCTTGGGTCTGATTCAGCAAGGCAATTCTTATATTTTAATAATGTTCTCCCATTGAAATAAAGAGACTTTTTGTGACTAATATTCTGAGTTCATAGCTGCAGGGTTTAATCTGACCTTCTGACAAATATTCTGGGCTCATTTTTACAGAGGTTACTTTACTCTGAATGTTCCAAATCTGAATGAAAAAAAAAATATCTTTTCACATTTTATAAGCTTGACTGATGAGCAAAAGCCCACCAATATTTTGCAAATACATCATTGTCATTGTTAAAGCTCTCTGTCCTGTGACATCTTTATTGCTTTGTGCTTTTGGTCGTGAAGTCTCCAACACTGATTGGTTAAGCTGGAATCTACAACGATTCCAGCTGCACAAGGAACAAAAACTGTCAGCAACAAGATATTCACAGTCTAGCATTTATAGGAAGGGATAGTTGTCTTGCTGGGATTAAAAATCTTGCACAAATCCTATGGAAGGAGCTGTGTGAGGAAGGGCAGGTACTGAAAAATTGACTGGAAGGAATGTCCTGGAAGGTAGAGTACCAAGGTCTGAGAGCTCAAGAGAAAGAGTGACAGAAAGAAACAGAGGGAGATAGGATTATTTGTGAAGGCATGTGGAACAGACAGAGACTTGAAAAAAGAATAGCTGATTTGCAGGCATTGATCTTTCAAAATGTGGATTAAAAATAGATAGTAAGAGAGAAGATGAAATATGGCAAGTGACAAGTTGTGGGAACAGAGAACAATGTGGGAGGTTCGTAGAGTGGAAAAGGCCCACCCCTTCCCTCTCAAATTCCTAGTATAACGCTTCACTTAAGTTGTGTATATTTTTATTTTTCTTTCCTTGAATGCCTATGAAGAGCTGCAGGGTTCTACAGAAACTATAGTATTTGGCTTTCGGAATCATATGATGCATCTCTAAACCTCATGACTGCAAATTGCGCCTTGTGACAATGGAGCATTATGCAGAAATACGCGCAAGCTAAGTTCCCTTTTTTGTAAGGTTATATTTTTAATCATACACATGACACGTTGACTAACGATGTGCCCATCTCTTGAACAATACTGTCTGACATCTCTCTGCTTGGATGTATAATTTCTGGGCCAATCATCTCTTGTATTGTTATCCATGATGTGGTATTATCCACATAACATTTATCTTTTCTATTTTGATGTCAACAATCCAGTTCTAATAATATACATGGTAAAAGCAAAGAGGGGCCGAGCAATACAACATTTTGAAGCTGCCCTGCCCTGTTGTAGAAAACACTGTTTCTCCTGCAACTCATCTCTGTATTCCAAACACATTTGAAGTGCATTTTCAGTGGTACAAAGTAATGTGCCGCCATCTCCTGCTTGCACCACTGCAAAGAGATTGGCAGTTCGAAACACAGACATTTGAAACGAAAATGCTGATGTAGGTATTGACACTGACATTGATGCTTGCTACCCATTGACAGCGCAAGATGGAAGAGGAAAATAAGGAACCCTCTGGACAAAGAATCCCACGGCGCCACAATGTTTGACAGCTGTAATTATTTTGACTGGGAGATGAATGGCTAAATGGTTATGGGAGATTTTTGCATTTCTTGTACGCTGGTTTGTCAAAATGGTTGCGTCTTGTTAAAGTGGTGCCTTTGCTTTTCATTTCTGCAGGGAGGGAAAAATTGGCATTATCCTCTCTGACAAGTTCAAGAGGGAAGGAAAAAAAGTAAGAAATAACTCTTTTGATCATGCAAGCATTTTTCTGTCTGCCATGTTCCATGGAAGGAGGTAGGTGACAACCCAATATTATTCTCTCCCCCCCCCCACGATTCAGCAATGCCGAAATGGCAGCTGCTGCTGCATCCTGTTCAGGGGGTGAGGACTGGGAGGTTTCCGCTGGGCAAGGAGACATTCAATCCCCTTACCCCTCCGTAAGGCTCTTGACCTGAAATGGGTCTCCTCGGAGCTATGGAGCAATTTAGTTAGCAATACGATAGCAATTTAGCTTGTGTAACTCCGAGGAGAGGAAGGAGTGGGGAGGGTGCAGGGAATAGAGATAGAATCCAGCATGGGGCATCCGCACAGAGGTGTTCCTATGGTGGGGGCGGTACTGTAAGTTGCGCCCTGTCCTAGTCCCTGTTTACAAGCTGGCACGAGGCAGCCCCGCCCCCTCGCCGTCGGAAACATTCCGTGCGGAGAAGGCAATGGGTAGGGAGTCTCCAAAATGGCTTCGATAGCGAGGGGACGGGGTCGCCTCGTGCTGGCTTGTAAACGGGGATTAGGACGGGGCGCAACTTACAGTTCCGCCCCCACCATAGGAAAACCTCTGCGTTCGCAGCATATCCTCCCCCTCCCATGGCCTCCCCGCCTTTCATTATGCCCCTGTTGCAACCTCCACACCCTATTCTACCCTCCCCCCGCCTCCCCGCTGATTTGTCCTCAGCCTGTCCGAGAAGGCAGAGGCCTTCCCGCCTGCAACCCCAGCAGCGTGCTGGTTGGCACACTGTCAGGGAGGCTTTTACGACTGGCACAGTCTGTTTTATGAGAGTCTGTGCCAGTGAGGCGGCATGCATAAGATTGGGCTGTCGGTCCCATTTTGCCAAAATCATTTCCACACTGAAGAAAGTACAAGATTATAGTCTAGTAGTCATTGCATGAATGGAGCACTTCCTTCAACTCGTGTTTCAGTGATGTGAGTACTGGTGCAGTTACACCATGTTAAGCCAGCAGTTTTACGAATGGGTTTATGATCTTTATCGTTTTAGGATTTCCGAACTCTTTAACTATAACTATGTAGTGCTGAAATGAGGAGAAGAGAAAGTTCTTGCATTTCAGTTGCCAGGAGACACCAATGAATACATAATGTTAGTTATTTTGAGTACTTTGGATGAAATAGAAGACGTAACTGTTTTACTTGATATATTATCCATTTCTTTCAGCGCAATCCTGAAGATCTGGTTGGCGACAGAACGAGCGTTCAGTTGCTGAAGCCGATGTGAATGTGCTGTAAAGCACATTCGCGAAGACTCGGGAGTAAGGAAGTTCGGTGCAAGGCTGGCCTCCCTCACTCCGTAGCTGAATCTCTTGGATAAAATAATGTATTGTCCCGACAAATTTATGTTTTAAAAAAATTTATATCCCGCCTTTCCTTTGACAAAGGAAATGTATTTATTTATTTATTTTTTAAAAATTATATCCCTCCTTATCCTATGCCAAAGGCAAATGCCCAAGGCGGCTTACAACAAAAATTAAAATACATAGTTTAAAATAATACATAAAATAAGTTTAAACAATACATAACTAAATTTAAAAAAAACCACTGGGGGGGCAACAGTATGGAGCACAAAAGCAGCATGGCAGAGCATCTTGAGACACAGGAGGCAGACCACAACCCATCACCCAAACGCTAGACAAAAGAAAAACGTTTTGAGCCCTCGCCAAAAGTCATGAGGGAGGGGGTGGTTGTCAGATCCCTGGCAGGGAGTTCCACAATTTTGGCGCCACAGCAGAGAAGGATCACCCACGTGTTGCCACTCCCCTAACTTGCGATAGAGGTGGTACCCATAGGAGAGCCCCCTCAGAAGACCTAAGAGAGCAGGCCGGAATGTATGGGAGAAGGTGGTCCCTCAGATATCCTGGACCCAAACCATGGAGAGCTTTATAGGTCATTACCAGCACCTTGAATTGGGCTCGGAAACGAATGGGCAGCCAGTGCAGCCACTGAAGCAGTGGTTCAACAGAGTCAAACCGCCTAGCTCCAGCGACCACCCCGGCCGCCGCATTCTGCACTAATTGCAGCTTCCGAACCGTCTTCAAGGGCAGGCCCATGTAGAGCGCGTTACTGTAATCCAGTCTTGAAGTCACTAAGGCGTGGACCACTGTGGTCAGGTCCGATCGACTCAAGTACAGCCGCAGCTGTCGCACCAGCCGAAGCTGGGCAAACGCACCCCTGGCTACAGCCGCCACCTGGATTTTCAGGGAGAGCTGTTAATCCAGAAGTACTCGAAAGCTGCGCACCCGTTCCTACAGGGGGAGTGCAAACCCATTCAGAACGGCCAGATGACTCAGTACCTGCATCGAAGCTTTCCTGACCAGTAGGACCTCTGTCTTTTCTGGATTCAATCTCAACCTATTAGCCCTCATCCAGACCCCAACCGCCTCCAGGCAGTGCTCCAGGACTTCCACAGCCTCCCTGGAGCGAGATGGCAAAGAGAGGTAGAGCTGGGTGTCATCAGCATATTGGTGACACCCAACACCAGAGGCGAGGCTAGCGGTTATGCCGCCCGGAGCTAGGGGGTGTTGGCCGCCCTGAGGGTGACCAACACCCCCCTAGCTCTGGGCAGCATGACCGCCTGTGATTGGGGGGGGCGACCCGGACGGACCATGCTCCGGGTGCCCACCAGCCAGCCAGCCAGCCGCCTCCCTCCCGGCTTCTCCCTCCGGGTCCGCGCGACTCCGGAGGCCGGGAGAGAGCGTCCTTGCGTCACGCCGGCTCGGCCTATACTTCCCAGGCCTGAGCCGGCGATCTTGCACATGCGCACAACGCCGATGTGTTGTACGCATGTGCGAAATCGCCGGCTCAGGCCTGGGCAGTATAGGCCGAGCCGGCGTGACGGGAGGACGCTCTCTCCCAGCCTCTGGAGCTGCGCGGACCCGGCGGAGCCTCCGGGGGCCGGTTGGGCGGCCTCCCGCTGCCCTGTCTCACCCGCCGTGTAGCTACACGGCGGGCGAGACAGGGCGGGCGGATGGAGGGCAGGCGGCAACTCAGGACGGTGCAGCGTTTCGCCGCCCCAGCCTGAGTTGCCGCCTGGAGCCATTGCTCCCTCCGCTCCACCCTAAATACGTCTCTACCCAACACCAAATCCCCGGATGATCTATCCCAATGGTTTCATGTAGATGTTGAAAAGCATGGGAGACAGAATAGAACCCTGTGGCACGCCACACTGTAAAGGGGAAGGGCGCCAAACAGGCGTCTCCCAGCATCACCATCTGGGACCTGTCAGCTAAGTAGGAACGGAACCACTGCAAGGCATTGCCTCCAAGTCCCAACTCGGCCAGCCGGCCCAGAAGGATACCATGGTCGATGGTATCGAAAGCCGCCGAGAGGTCCAAAAGGACCAGAAGGGATGCACTCCCCCTGTCCAGTCCTTGGCGAAGATCATCCAACAGGGCGACCAAGGCTGTCTCCGTCCCAAAGCCCCGCCTGAAGCCAGACTGAAAAGGGTCCAGATATTCATCTAGTATCCCCTGGAGCTGACACACCACCATCCGCTCAATCACCTTATCCAAAAAAGGCAGAT
This sequence comes from Plestiodon gilberti rubricaudatus, assembly GCA_026170595.1. Taxonomy (NCBI): domain Eukaryota; kingdom Metazoa; phylum Chordata; class Lepidosauria; order Squamata; family Scincidae; genus Plestiodon; species Plestiodon gilberti. The sequence continues at coordinate 131,414,142 of JANXHW010000003.1, forward strand.
TGGAAACTGGCCGATAGTTATTTAAATTGGAGGAATCCAAAGATGGTTTTTTCAGGAGGGGGCGCACAGTTGTGGTCTTCAAGATGCTAGGCATCACTCCCTCCTGCAAAGATGAATTCACAATAGGTTCCACCCAATCGGCCAGCCCAACCCGCGCAGATCGTATTAGCCAAGCTGGGCAAGGGTCAAGCGGGCAGGAAGACGATCTCAAACTACAGAGGACCCAATCCACATCCTCAGGCTGTATAAGGTGAAAAGAATCCATAATGATGGAATTGACAGATATCTGCGACGTGCTGTGCGATCTCATTGCAGCGGTCCGTCGAACACTCCAGCTCACTCGCTACAGGAGCCGAGTGGAGTAGATCTCGGACAACTCGAAAGAGTTCTGCTGGTGGCCAAGGTGGCTCACAAGTTTCCATAAAAAATAACAATAAAGCTTATAATAAATAAAATAATTAATGAAAAAGTTGGGGGGCTGCACACACACACACACACACACACACACACACACACACACAAAAGCAGCACCTATCAGGGAAAAGCAGCAAGCAATATAGCAATATATCATAGGAGGCAACCACCAGCACATCACCCAAATGCTTGATGAGACAAAAAGGTTTTGAGCTCACCCTTGCACTGCCATTCTCCTAACCCGAGTCAGAGGAGGCAGTTACATTATAGTCCCCTCAGATGCCCTAAGAGGGTGGGCAGGAATGTATGGGAAAAGGCAGTCCCTCAGATAACCTTGTCCCAAACCAAGGGCTTTAAAGTTCAATACCAGCACCTTGACTTGGGCTCAGAAACTAATGGGCAGCCAGTGTAGCCACCATACTAGCGGTTCAATAGCGGTCCAAATAGCTCCAGTAACTACCAGGGCCACCCCATTCTGAACTAAGCATTCCAAGCATCTTCAAGGGCAGTCCCACATAAACTGCATTACAGTAATCCAGTCATGAAACCACTAAAGCACGGACAACCATGGTCAGGTCCTATCGACTCAAGTATGACCATTGCTGGCGCACCAGCCAAGTTCAAAGAAAGAGACAGCAAAGACTAATTCAGGTGTTTTTCTTTTTTAATTTCGGATGGCTGAGATACATTTTTATATTTTTAAAAAATGTATTTAAACTTTGAAAGTATTTAAAAGTAACAGCATCCTAATATCAGAGAAACCTAGGCTTCTGCATGAGCCATCATTTTGGGAAGAGTCTTTACTCTGATTAGAAGCAGGCAAGCCCAGAGATTCAAGGATAAGTAATATTTGACAGGTAATTTTGCTGTATCTTTGCTTTGGAAGCGATTGAATGAAGCATCAGATCCAATCCAGCAGAATTGCAGACATTGTCCCACAAATGGGGACTAATTAGATGGAGACCAACCCAGAGCCATGGCTCATGTAGAAATACAGCTAACAACATCGGCAGTGGTGGGTTCACAGGAGCTTATGCTGTTGCTTTTTCTTAAATTCATTTATTTCTCAAACACACCATGTGGGAATTCCTGCTCTAATTTTATCACCTGGACTCCTTTTATTCCATCACCTCCATCTTTTATTTCTTACACCTTGTTGTTTCCACTATTCATACCCTTTTGTGTCAAAAAGCAGCCACAGGGAAGGGAGCCAATCCTGATCAGGAGCACATTGTTACAGGACGGGCAGATTAAAGGGAGGGCGGATTTCCCTCTGGTTTGGGAGGAAAGAGCCACTTTGGCAGCAAGTAGCAGCTTCAGGGGGAATTTTCAACAGGAAAATTGTCCAGAGGGGAAGCATTAATCGTGCATGTTCTGAAAACATGACCAAGAGCAGCACCACTACCATCACCCCTATGGCCTCCCATAGAACGGAAGAGGGATTCAAATCCCCTCCAGTGGCGTTCCTGCGGTAGGGGCTCAATAGTAAGTCGCGCCCCGTCCTAGTACCGCGTTCATGAACCGGAGCGAGAAGGCCACGCCCCCTCACCGTCTGAGCCATTCCGCGCAGCGAAGCTGAACGGGCAGGTTCTCCTGCCCATTCGGTTTCGCTGCGCAGAATGGCTCTGCCGGCGAGGGGGCGGGGCCTCCTTGCTCCGGTTCGTGAACGCTGTACTAGGACGGGGCGCGACTTACTGTTGAGCCCCTACCGCAGGAACACCACTGATCCCCTCCAAAGGGGGATTCAAAGGGGACTTAAATCTCCTCTCCCCTCCATAGCCTCCCACCCTGCTCTCCCCTGCTGTTTACACTGGTGGTGTAAATTGGATACGATTGGGCTGTTAGTTACATATCTGTGCACTAAAACAAGATTCCCCATCTAGACCCCATTCTTCCATCCTGATAACATGGAAGTTAAATGTAGAAGGATTTTGAACAGCAAACAGTTACTCTTCCTGAGTGCAAGCACCCTCTGTGTGTTTTGCAATTCAGTGAAGTCTCGACTCTGCTCAAGAACCTCTGGGTCCCTAATAAGGCAATTCCAAAACACCCTTCAGGAACACAGGTAACTACTGTATATTGCACTTAGAAACTCTCTCTCTCTCTCTCTCTCTCTCTCTCTCTCTCTCTCTCTCTCTCTCTCTCTCTCTCTCTCTCTCACACACACACACACACACACACACACACACACACACACACACAGAGGCACGTCCTGTTTATGTCCTGTTTTAGCCCTTTTCTTTTAAATGATGTGTAACATAATGTGTAGCTTGGTCCAGTAAGTTCCCTGGATTTCAGTGGCTGGAATGAGTTGCACACTGAAAATCAAGTAGCATTTCCATTCAGTCGCAATTTTTAATATCACGGAGTAAACAAGCAAGGGTAGCCCACAAAGAACATCTATGTAGAAAGATAGATGATCTCATTTTAACAAATTAATTCAATTTATGGATATGTTTAAGCACAAAAATGTAGTGCATTATCAGGGAAGTATTACTTACATTTCTGATGCTTGGAGCATTTGTCACAGATATTCCTATGCAAGAACAACAATAAATTGTGATCATATTTGTTATTTTAATGTCACAATTACAACACCTATAAATCAGATGCTACTCTTATTACTTCTGTGCTTACTGAAAGGCAATTTGGACACAGTCCGGAACTCTGCATGCAAAGCAAGCTGGGTGTGACACAGCTTCTCATATATCTCTAGGACAGGGGTTTTCAACCTGTGGTACGAGTACCCCTAGGGGTACGTGGACCAATGGCAGGAGGTACGCCAGAGCCTACTCCTTAACAGCATCAATCAATAATTACTTGTTAATTAGAACTTAAATGCAATCCCATCTGTCTGTCTGTCTGTCTGTCTGTCTCTCTCTCTCTCTCTCTCTCACACACACACGCACACACACACACACACACACACACACACACACACACACACACACAGAGTTAAGTAAGATTTTTTCATATTTAAAATTGTTTTAGTACTTTTTATTTAACAATTAATTAGCTAATTAATTGATTAATCCAATTAATTAGTAATTAGTTAGCATGGGATACTTCAGAAAATTGGACCATGATAGGGCGTACCCGGGCCTCCAAAGGTTGAGAACCCTTGATCTAGGATAACTAACTCTCCTTTGTACTGCTGTGGTGCTTCCAGGTTTGGTGCACCGCTGCTGTTACAGGTGTTACATGGAAAGCCTATCTTAGAGCACCCAGCAGCTTCCTTCTCCAGCACTCTCAGCCTAGGCTTCTCCAAATCTGGTGTGAAGCTGTGTTCCTGCTGGTGGTTGGACAACTGCTGGCTGCCCTAAGTTGTGGATGATCAATTGTTACAAATGATGTTTGTCTTGATCAATGTTCTGGTATTTTCTATTATATTATGCCCGCATGTTGAATTATGGACAGTATATACTACTAGCTAGTAGCCACTTCCCAGACTTATGTAGAGCAGTGGTTCTCAAACCTTTTAGCACCGGGACCCACTTTTAAAAATAACACTCTATTGAGACCCACCTAGCTTTACGAGATGCTCAAACATTTATCTCCCTGTATTTACACAAGCTTGCAAACTGCAGAAGTTCAGCTCCTTGCAAACTGCAGGAGCTCATCTCTTTGAAGGGCAGTTAGCAGCTATCTGATTTCTGAATAGCCTCAGGGTTTGTAGCAATTACGTATCTGATCTTTCCATCACCTGGAACCCACCAGAAATCAGGTCGTAACCCACCAAGTGGATCCCGACCCATAGTTTGAGAAACACTGATCTAGAGAGAGAACCTGGGAACATGTGTTCTCGCATTCAGCTATACCATCTTTTACTTGAATTGAGCAGCCCAGTGAGTTGTGAAGCAACTAATAGCAAGTACAAGTGTGTTGGTCACACAATGTGGATGGGAAGGTTATCCTGGAGCCCCAGGAGAAGCTGCTGTTGACCGTGCTCTCCACATGCTCAGGAAGAGAGCAAGATGGCAACATTTATCCTTATGCTTCACAATCCCATATCAGTTGGACACTATATTATTGCTTGCATTTGTACTTTAATACATTTTGCATGAATAAGTTATGTCAGCTGAATCAATCAACACAGGTAGAATCACTAATCTTTTCATCACAATGAAAACGCATGAATCCTGTTTCGGATTTTGGCGGCCTGTCTAAGCAAATACGTGTGGCCAAGGTGGGTTAGTTGTCTTATTTGAACAATTAAAGCCAGTGATTATGAAGATATCCCAAATCTTATTATCTTGTCACGTCCACAGAATTATAGACGTTCCCTTTATGGCTAATAAAATTCATTTGATGAAGATGTTATTTCCTTTGACCTCTGTCAAAGGAAAGAAGCAACACCGCAACTGTCTTCAAATGAATAAAAAAAATAGCATCACAGAAGGCTTCTAATTAAATAGTCATCAAAGGGTTTTTTCCCCTTTAAGAAATATACCAGTAAAAGAGTAACAGTGCAATCCTAACCTACATTCCAGCTCTGGTGTAGCTGTGCCAGCAGGGCACACTCTGCATTTTGCAGTGCAGGGGCAGTCATGGAAGCCTCTTCAAGGTGAGGGAACATTTGTTCCCTTATCTCAGGGCTGCATTGTGGCTGTACCAGCGCTGGAAAGTTGGTTAGGATTGCGTTGCAAGTAAACTAATAACTGGTTTTAAGAGACTACCTTAGAAATTCTCAAGCAGGTGAATCAGGGTTGGTCCTATGTTCCTATGGCATTTCCCCATCAACTTTAAAATGAAACGACTTTAAACGAAATGACTATAATTGAGGACTTGCTGTATTTTATTTTAACGTTTTTCTAACTCACCTTACTCTTGGTGGACAGCTCACAGCAACTTTTAAAACAATGTATATCATAAAAATGATACAAAACAACTCACCATAAACTAACACAGGAGGGGAGGGAGAATCAGCCAAAAGCTAAACAAAACCCAGAATGGCAATGGCGGGCCATTAGCCCGGCATCCTCTTTACAGCTCTCCTCCCCTTCACAGCCAAGTGGCACAATTTTCTGAGCCCCTGATTGGCTGGGGCAGATCCGGTGGCTGGCCGCGTGACTGTGAGTGAGCGTGCTTACTTTTCTCCTCAGTCGCGGTGGTATGAAGAGCCCCTCCCTCCCTCTGTACAGTTTGAGACTAGCTGGTTGCCCTTTTAGGAGCCGGGTAGGAATTTTTTGCTGTCATCCTGATTGGCTTTGGTTGGCAGTTTTTTTAGTCTACCCCAGACTGTCATTGGGCAGTTGGTCTTCAAGTTGCCCAGTTTAACTAGGTGTTCGGCAGGTAGCCAGCGGGTGGCGCAGTGGGTTAAACCGCTGAACCATGAGCTGTCGATCAAAAGGTCGGCAGTTCGAATCCGCGACGGGGTGAGCTCTTGTTGCTTGGCCAGCTCCTGCCAGCCTAGCAGTTCCAAAGCATGTTAATGCAAGTAGATAAATAGGTACCGCTTGTGGGAAGGTAAACAGCGCTCCGTGTTCCAGCTGCATGCTACGCACTGTGGCAAGGAGAGTCATGCCGGCCACATGACCACGGAGGCGTCTTCGGACAACACTGGCTCTTCGGCTTTGAAATAGGGATGAGCACCACACCCTAGAGTCGGACACGACTGGACTTAATTGTCAGGGATCACCTTTACCTTTACCTTTTTGGCAGGTAGCGTGTGGGTCGGGTATACAGGGGTAAAAGCCTGGTGTACATTCTGAGGTGGACAAGGTCAGGGGGTGAGCCAGGACCGCTCACGAGATACTTGCCCAGATCAGTGAGGCTGGCTGGCAAGCCCCTTGACTGGTATAGCTGGGACAACATGAAACTTTGCCTGTGGGGTCCCCGCTTCCAGCTGCCTGGCCGTGATCGGCTCCCTTGGGCTAGTACCAAGGGTAGATTTGAGTCAGGATGTCATGCCTGTTTATCAGGAGGGGGATGTGGATGGTGGATACCGTTTTCCCCCACCTAGCTGTCCGGACGCTGGGGGGCTGAGTTTTGATTGCCCTGCTGCAGGTTTTGCTAGTTATTAATTATTCATTAATCATTAATCATTAATTATTAATTTAATAAAGTCTACCCTCAAGCCAAGCCACTGTGTATCATGTCTTTTTTCGGGGGGGGGGGGTGCGCCTGTAAAGGCCAAATTAAGGAAATAGTTTTCAAGGAGTTACAAAGTGGAATGGGCACAGCAAATCACCTAGGGAAGGGAGTTATATAAGGAGGGGGTCGCGGCAGAGAAGTCTCTCCTATGCGGGTTCTCCAATCTCACTTCAGGTGGTCACGAGACGCACAAGAGGGCTGCTCTTAGAAGACCTCAGGGTGCTTCTAGGTTCATATGGAGAAAGGCAATCCTTCAGGTACTCTAGACCCAAACTGTTTAGGACTTCAAAGATCATAACCAACACCTTGAATTGCATCCAGAACTTGCAGCCAGAAAGAGTGTGACATGACCATGGTATCACATCCCTGTGTTGACAATGTTGCAGCTGCATTTGTACCAGCTTTAGCTTATGGAAGGTTTTCAAGGACAACTTCATTTAGAGCACATTGCAATAATCCAAACAAGAGATGACTAACTGCCCAATCCTACTATGCGGCTTTGTTACTGTCGGAACTAGTTTAGTGGAGTTCTTTCAACTCACAGTAACACTCAGTAGCACTTTCCTACTTTCATTTGACTATCTAACAGTCGTGTTGTCTGAAAGTAAAGTCTGCTCTTTTCCCAGTATAAGTTTAATTGCCACATAAAACTGCAATAAGGGTTTATATAAATAAAATTCCATTTCTGTTACAATATCCATTATTGTAGCTTTATAGTATCATTAGCTGAATAGAAAGAAATGTTAAGGGAGGCAGCTCAAAATACAGTATTGGACAGAAGATGTAAGATCAGGTCAGTAAAGAGTGATTTAGGTGTTAGTGGTATCAGAATGGAAGTGTGTGTGTGTGTGTGTGTGTGTGTGTGTGTGTGTGTGTGTGAGAGAGAGAGAGAGAGAGAGAGAGAGAGAGAGAGAGAGAGAGATGCTAGTTGGAATTCTACAATTCCGGAGGCAATTCTGAGGCAATAGGACTGATGGTGATGGAGTGCCAAGAGAAACATCTAATGAAGTTCGAATAAAAAGTGGATAAAGGTGATTTCATGACTTACAGAGAGAAAATCTAAGATTTGTCATGAAATATACAGTATATCAAACAGGGAGGTGCAATCAGTCATGGCTCCCTGAAATGCATGTGTTTGAAAACATGTTTGTACCAGTTCACTAGGGGTACATTTGGACAAAACTGTCCAAGCTAATTGCCTACTGTGTGGTCTCCTTTCTGTTGCACTTTCTCAATTCCTCTAATTACATGTGTGTGGGAGAAGGAGGTATGTCTGAATCCCTCATATGCAATCTAAATGTTAATTTAGACTAGTATTGGAAGGGAAAGTTTGGAAGGGGAGGTTTCAATAACCTCCCTCCATGTAGTTAGAGGAATTGGGAAAGCAAACCAGGTGGGGGGAGAACAGTAGGGGGCTGGCTCCAACAAAATTAGCCAATCCAGCTCACTGTACATCTTTAAGTGCACATTTAAAGTATCCTAAGGGTGCAATTGAAAAATGTAACGGATGAAGTGTAGCCCAAACATTGGGCCCCAAAGAGACGAAGGTGGCACAGATGCTCAGAGGAAAGGATTTTGAGGGCAGTGAAGTTAACACCAGATTAAAAACAAGAGGCCTTAATTATTTGACCAGGACAAGGATGATCAGTAACCAAGGTAATGGTAGATGTTTGGGGATGGATTGGACATCCTACCATTTGGAAACTGTTTCTACATTGATTTGTCTGCTAAGGAACCCATGCTAGAATAAGAGGATGCTGAATTAGAGATAATCACGAATCTTGGAGGACAAGAACCCCATGTAATTGCCAGGGGTGGTCAATTTACTTTCCCAAGGGGCCACATGAGAAACTGGGTCTGATGTGGAGGGCCGGACCAATAGATTGTTTGTATGCTGTTTGCATGCTGCTTATAGCGTCTGTTAAAGGAAGACACGAAGCAGCTAATTAAGGTAATGGCTGGGGGGCACGTGGGGGGCATTATTTTCCTTAATTAGCTGTCCCATGTCTTTCATTAAAACTCATAAGGGCCAGTCAGGGACAGCCAAAGGGCCAGATGTGGCCCTGGGGCCATACAATGCTCAGGTCTGGTTTAGACCATGTGCACCAGTTGTCAGTTGTAGTACAATAAGCAATGACATTCTGAATTATTAAATCAAACAGGCAATTGACAACATAAATTACCATAAATACACTTTGGAGTTAATGCTGATGTCTAATAATGTTTGCTTACTTCTTCCATAATTTGCAAAATTGAGTAGTTTTCCAAGTCTTTGGGTTTTGCGGTGAATTAGCACATTTCAACTGTATAGAACTAGTCTACTGAGAACACAGAGTAGCAATATTACTGCTTTTTATTAAAGCATGACTCAGAAAGTAATTAGCAAGCTCTGCTATCACAAATACTCAAATGAAGCAAATCTATCTTCAGAATTGCCCTATATAGAACGATATTCTTTGTTTATTGTCACTTTGTTTTTCATCCTCCTAAAGATTAACTGTATTTGAGCAAAGCAAAACAGCTACTGGAGGAGTCAAGAATTCTTGTGCACCAACACAATTTATCATGCACTGTGAGATCTTCAAATTAACCTTTTTGTTCCACTACTCTTAGAGATTCTGCAGTAAGGATGGCCTACAGCAATTTAAGGGGGAAAAAAACCCCTGTACTGATTTGGACACATATGGTTCATTTTTCATTCATTTCAAAACATAATGCAGAGAGGTTCCTGAATTGTAGGTATGCCATACATTCAATTTTGGATTCCCATTTGTTTTATAATACCATTTGTTTTCAGAATGCGGGGAGCTTACCTCCTTCTAGAGCAGTGGTGGCCAACCTTTTAACATGAATGCTGGCCCTTTAAATGGTTGCATAGGTGAGGGCATTTCAGCAGGTGCAGCTACTTTAGCAGCACCATCAGCACTTGCAGCTGCCAAGATTCTGTCTTCTACACAACTCTTAAGAACACAGAAGCCCTAATGGTGGAAGGTTGGCCACCCCTGTTCTAGAGTAACATAATGCTATTTAAAGTTAAAAGGAGTGTCAGAGCACCTTTTGACAGTTGTTTTTGGGAGTGGCCATTTTCTTCCCACAACTCTCTGGATGTTTTATATGTCTATCTAGAGCAGGGGTTCTCAAATTGGTGGGTTGCAACCCACCACGTTTTCTGGAAGTGGCCAATATCCCCTTAAGGGGGGTGGCCAGCAAGAACGGCGGCAGCAACGCTTCAGGATTGTGCCCACCCTGACCCAAAAACACTTTTTTAGGACACCTAGTTGTCCTGCTATCTCCCCGAAGGGCCTGGGGGGGGGCTGCTGCTGCCTCTGCAGGCCTCCCCAAGACACTAAACAGCAAAAATCATATCGAAAAGCCCACTTCTAGTTTTTGGGGTTCAATTATCTCTTGGGAGGTTTTTTCCCCCAAGACATTCCTCCTCTTCTTTGTCACTGTAGCCTGGAATGGTGGCACTGGATACAAATTACCAAGGTTTTTTTATTCCTCCCATTCAGCTGCTGATCCAGTAAAAGGAAAGCGGAACAGAAAGCGGTGCGGCATGCTAACCACTAGGCACTACTCCTCTTGGTCAACCTGCTTTCTCCCTGGGTTCCTTTCCCTGACAATAACTAACAGTGCAATCCTATGCATCTTATTCAGAAGTAACCTGCATGAAGCGTACTTACCTGGAATAAGCCCTACTGAATACAGAGAGACTTACTTCTGAGTAAAGATGCTTAGAATTGCATTGTAAGCAAAGCGGGCTTTTAGTAATAAAAATGGATGGAATAAGAGACCTAAAACAAAAATTCTTGAGTTGCATTCCCATATTTTGCAAGTCCAGAGACAGAGGATTCTGAATCTTCCTCTCCTTTTGCAGTATTAAGGATGTCTTTTGGGTTCCTTGCCCTAGGAGCAAGGGGGAGGCAGATATTCCCCAGTCACAATGCTCAGAATCACAATGGAATCATTGCTAAGCAAAGTAGTTAGGGAGAATTCATTCTGCACAGAGTGATAGTTTATAACTTACAGACAGGTCTAACACAGTGAATAAATGGTAATTTGTGGACAAGTCCTAAGGTCAGGTAGGGCTACTAGAACAGAAGGAGGTTTGAGGTTGCTATACAATGTGGTTGAATCATTCATTCAGCTTATTACGGTTCTCTTTCCTGTTGTGAATACTTATGAACCCCAAAAAACATTGCATGCCATGCTAAAGAAGTTGGCCATTGCATCTCTTAGAGGTTATCACACATGAGGACAGGCATTTGATCTTCACACAAACTGCTCAGAGGTGTCGTTAGGGGGACGGGGCCCCCAGGGCGGCAGGGTGTGCACTTGCCTCCGGAGTCATCATCGCCGGGTCACCCCCTCCACCACTTTTTTCTTCTTTTTTGTCACTCCACCGGCGGCATCAGCCCGCCCGCCTGCCCTGGAACCGTTTGGTGGGGGGGGTGTTTTTGCACCGCGCCGCCGCCGAAATTCAGTGGCATCATGCGGAAAATGATGTCATGCCCCCAGGGGGTGGGGCTTGTGGCATCACATGGGGGTGTCGCGGCGGTGGCCCTTCCCCATGGGGGTGTAGGAATGTCACTGAAACTGCTTTTACTTCCAGTGCTTCTTCTTGCATTTTCAATATCATTACGCAACTTCTCTATTTTTTACATTTATTACTATTTCCGTGAAATAATTTTGCTGGCAACCAGCATAGGTTGTACTTTAGGCTAACAACATAGAAAGTTTTTTTTTTAAAAATAGAAATTACTCCATGCAGATATGTCATATGCAGATAGTCATATTATTTATGGCAAGTATAGAAATTATGAACTGTTCTGTCCTCAGTTTCCAGGGTGTTTTAAATACTTACCATATGCTTACCACACTCCTTTTCACATAGAGCATGATGGGTTTTTCGGGGGGGGGGCTAATGCATACAGAATGTCTAGTCTAGGGTCTTTTTCCCCCGTAAAGATTTAAAGTTATTTCTGTTATGCCTGTACATTTTATTAACAACAATTCAAAAACAAATATCCATATGTATACAGTAGATCTGTGGGAATGGCAGCATATTCTGGCATAACAATGACAATTCTATTCCTTATAAAATTGAGACAAAATAGTGTATTATTATGAAACATGATGTGGGGGATCTTTTGGGTGAAGGGGTACAAGTGGTCCAATTTTCAAACAAAATTGGATGAAAATTGGCTTATTATAGCAGTTCAAAAATTGCAAAGGTTTTTTTTTCAGGGCATTTTCTATTTTTCTTGTTGGCAGGGAAAGCATAGTTTCAAGTTTTTTCAAAAATTCAAGTGATCCACTGTCTACCTTTTATTTACTTTTGGAAAATCATTACTATACTTCTAACGTCATGAATATGCAGGTATTTTTAAGTCCAGTCTTATTCAATCGAAACATGTGGTTACGATACCTATGTCATGCATGCACAGTGGCGCCTGTCCTTAATGGGTACAATGGGTGCCACAGTATGTAGCTTTCCTCAAGACCTGCTACCTCTACCCAATTCTCCCGCACATTCTTATTTACTTTTTATAATAGTGACACACACAAAAAAAATTGAGTTAGAGAAAATTTGACAGAATGATGATATGACAAGCACTTCATTAAAAAAAATCCAGCTGCTGTTAATGACATTTTTAGATTTCACTTTTTAACCCTCCCAAATCATGCAGTGACCAAAGTGACACACACAGGTGGTGTGTGGATTGTAACTTCCCTCCTTACTCTCAGCCACATGATAGTGTTTGATCCCCCTGACACTTTCAAAGAATAATAGAGAATCTTCATCAATAGCAAATCACTGCCCTCTCTCCCCCCCCCCCGCCATCTGCATCTGGAATCAAGGCCAGCCCATCAGTGGGGCTAGTATGTGCAGATTTGTGTGTGCATATGCATTGGAGGTTTAAGAATCCTTTAAAGTCTTTAATGACTTAACAGTTACAGTTTTTTTTTTTAAAAAGCCAGTGTGGTGTAGCAGTGAGAGTGTCAAACTAAAACCGATATGACCTGAGTTGAATGTTTCTGAGTGACCTTGGCCTGAAAAGAAGTCGTTTCAACCATTGCAAATAAGGTAGACAGTAGCCATTTGTCTTTTGTAGACATTTGTATTTGTAGCCATTTGTAGCCATACTCACGTCTCATACTCATTTCTAGACTCCCCCCCCCCAAGAACAATCTCCAATCAATTTCCTGTCCCATGAGCTGACATCTCTTTGTAAAGAAACGGAACTGGAGCAAGTCCCTATGTCATCACTGGTTGCATGCATGGGATTTTCTTACCCAGTCAAGTGATACTGCCACTGCTGCTGAAACTGCCCCCTTCCCAGACCTGATCAACTCATTCCCCTACCCCTGTAACTGACCCATTCTGCCCTCCCCTCACCCTGTCACCATCTCGTTTCACACTCCTCCACCCCCATTCCACCCTCCTGCCACCCCCTCCCACCTCCCTCGTCATCTTAGCTGATCTGGTGGGTGGCTGGGAATCCGGTGGCACCCAGTGACATCTGGTGTTCCTGGCAAAGTGCGGAGCCATGTGCTCCTGGAACGCCTTTTACGACTGGCACTGACTGCTTTACAGCAGTCAGCACCAGCAAAAGAGGCATGAAGATGACGGGTGGTAGGTATATGATTGGGCCCTTACTGTGGTACTTACTGAGCTCAAGGCATTCCTAAAAAAGAAATGACTGGTTCCCTTATCGCAAAAGTGATGCAGCATTAGTGAAGCTCAACTTAGAATATCGATCTTGCATTGCAACCAGCTGAAAAGTCTCTCTGAACAATTTCCGCAATAGCTTGATAGGTTTGCAAAAGCATAGGGCCTTAAACATAGATGACATTCAAAAGCATTGTTGGATGAGACGGTGGCAGGTTCATTGCCTGGATAAAGGTATTTGTGTTGGGCAATAGCAGATGCAAAAGCAGTTGGTGGTCTTTCTTGTCAACAACAGCTGAGGCTGGTTTGAAAAGAGTTATTGTGATTGATGAGCGGATGTACACAATCATGCGGATTAAACATTTTGGATCAGTGACAGATGTGAATAGGATGCTACAAAACTTTCCAGAGCATTTAATCATCAAATCATTGAGCATTAAAAGGTGATCTAGGCCAAATTCAAAGGCAGGGTCATCCATGGAAGTACAGCTTCCACAACACACAGATCAACCCTTACAATCCAAAATCCACATGATAATATTTATTTGTTCAACCATTATGTTGACCGAAAGTAGTTAAAAGAATGCACCTCACTGCACCTTTCCTGCCTCCTGTGCAGGTGAATCAGTAATAGATGTGCTGACTGAATCTAGTCCTGGTTGGGACAAATTTCTTAGGATGTTTGCGAGGGTTTCTTGACTTGAGGCTAATGTGTAATCCAAGGAAAGGTATAAGAAGCTGTGGAATTTTGTTGTTTGCAGCTGCTCATTGCCATTTTGTTATCACGGTCAGGGGTGCAGTCCACTTGTGCAAGTGAATAAAGAACAACTCTCTATATGTCTCTGCTGGTTTGCCGTCTCCAATTCTTCACAGCCCAAATCTATAGGGATCTAAATCTTGCCTTGTCTGGCAACAATAACACTAAATACAGCAATTATTGAACCTAGTTCAAATAATAGTTTCTTCTTCTTAGAGTCATCACTGCTGGCCACAAGGTTGTTCCTAAAGAGGACATGCCTCAACGTCTACACAACCACTATAAGCAATGCAACTTTAAGTGTGACAAATTTATATGGCTTTAAAACCCAAACATCTATATTGTCATTAAGTGTGACAATTTTATCCTGGTTTTGACAATAAAAAGCAGATTCTATTCAAATCTTTTACTTTCTTTCAACACTAAAAATACAAATTTATTTCTTGGAGTCAGAGAAATAGATCAGCACAGTAGATGATGTAAAACCTCTCCTACAGTCTATAATCCACAATTGCATAGATTTTGCTGTTCAAGGGCTTGGAATACTATCCTTCAAGCGTGGGTATCACTTGATAGGACTTGAGTGCTCCAAACTATTCCTTCACATGCAATTTAAAGACTAATTTTTTAATTGTGCATAGAGGGTGTCAGTGTCAAGAGAGGGTCTGTCATTGACTGCTCACTGATCCACGGTAGTAGTGCGTAGTGCAGTGTTTCCCAAACTTTTTCGACCTGTGGCTCCCTTGACCATTGGCGACCATTGGCCACGGCTCCCCATTACATTATGTTGATGCCTGCCAATTGGCATTGCAGTGTCTTCCAAGAGGATTCCGTGGCACTCCGTGACTCCCCTGGCTGTTTTCCGTGGCTCCGCTGGGAGCCACGCTTCCCACTTTGGGAACCACTGGCCTAGTGGTTAGCACACTCACTCCCTTCCTGCTCCATTCTCTCCCCTGTTTGGATCCACAGCTGCATGAGGAAAAGCCTTGGTAGATTGACAGCGCAATCCTGTGTAACTTTGCACCGGTGTAACAGTAGATGCACAAGTATAACAGCAGATGCACCGGTGTAAGTGCACTTACACCAGCATAAGTGCACTTACACCAGCATAAGTGCACTTACACCGGTGGTTCCCCAATGGGTCTCCTTGGATCTATGCCAGCTATTTTTTGCAAATTATATTTTGCTGGCAAAGTAAGTTTCCTTACTTTGAGGAGGTCTCCATGACTGCCCCCCACTGTAATTTGCAGCGTGCACCGTAATGACATGGCTCAATTGATGCTGGGGGAGTTATTTAGGATTTGGCTCTTACTCCCAGTAAGTGTGTATAAGATTGCAGCCATAGTTGCAGACTCGATATAACTTTAAGCCCATCCCTAAGAGAAGACTTTAAAACAGAAAGAGGGCCGGATGTGGTTCTTTTAAATCCCCGAACAGCTTTGGGCGCCTGCCTCAACCAGGAACACAGCACACCATGAGAAGGGGTTTCATACTTTCCCTCTGTACTGTTTCCATAGTAAAAATCACTTTCCTCTGCGGCTATTTGCCCCCAATGCAACGACTCTTGCAAATCATCATATTAGGGCAAAATGCTATATCAGGCCCAATTTCCACTGTGTAAACAGTGGAAGAGGAAAGCAAAAAAGGCTGTTTCACAGTGTATGATGCTCCAGTTTGAATCAGGCCCCCACAGTTGTCCAGAGAGGCTTAAAAAGAACCATGTCCAGGCAGAGGCGAAACAAGGGTGGAGCAAAGGCAAGTAGTTGTGCAAGACTCCGTTACACTGGAGTCAGCGGCCGCTCCCCCTTGCTGTTGGAGCCATTCTGGCAGCAAAGGCAACACGCAGGACACTCCCCTGTTGCTCCTGGAATGGCTCCAACAGCAAGGGGGAGGGGCCGCTGACTCCAGTGTAATGGAGTCTTGCACAACTACTTGCCTTCGCTCCACCCTTGTTTTGCCTCTGTGTCCAGCCCATTTCTTCCTTTAAGCCTGCTTCTTAGAGATGTATTTAAAGTAATTTCTAGCTTGATCTATAGAGTCAAGTAGTCCATGGTGAATGCAAAAGATTTCAAAGGTGGAAAAGCACGTCTCCCACTTGGAACTACCTCCTCACAGGTCAGTTTACGTTCCAATTCCAAAGAAGGGCAGTGCCAAAGAGTGTTCAAACTACCGTACAATTGCACTCATTTCACATGCTAGCAAGGTTATGCTCAAAATCCTACAAGCTAGGCTTCAGCAGTACGTGGACTGAGAACTACCGGACATACAAGCTGGGTTTCGAAGAGGCAGAGGAACTAGAGATCAAATTGCCAACATGCGCTGGATCATGGAGAAAGCACGAGAGTTCCAAAAAAACACCTACTTCTGCTTCATTGACTACGCAAAAGCCTTTGATTGTGTGGATCACAACAAACTGTGGCAAATTCTTAAAGAGATGGGGGTACCAGACCACCTTACCTGTCTCTTGAGAAACCTGTATGCGGATCAAGAAGCAACAGTTCGGACCGGCCATGGAACAACCGACTGGTTCAAAATTGGGAAGGGAGTACGGCAAGGCTGTATATTGTCACCCTGCTTATTTAACTTATATGCAGAGTACATTATGAGAAATGCAGGGCTGAATGAATCGCAAGCCGGAATCAAGATTGCCGGGACAAACATCAACAACCTCAGATATGCAGACGATACCACCCTAATGGCAGAAAGTGAAGAAGAACTAAAGAGCCTCTTGATGAGGGTGAAAGAGGAGAGTGCAAAAGTTGGCTTGAAGCTCAACATTAATAAAACTAAGATCATGGCATCTGGTCCCATCAATTCCTGGCAAATAGAAGGGGCAGAAATGGAAGCAGTAACAGATTTTACTTTTTTGGGCTCCAAGATCACTGCAGACGGAGACAGCAGCCATTAAATTAAAAGACGCTTACTCCTTGGAAGGAAAGCTATGGCAAACTTAGACAGCATAATAAAAAGCAGAGATATCACCATGCCAACAAAAGTTCGTATAGTCAGGGCGATGGTGTTCCCAGTAGCAATGTATGGTTGCGAGAGTTGGACCATAAGGAAGGCTGAGCGCCGAAGAATAGATGCTTTTGAACTGTGGTGCTGGAGAAGACTCCTGAGAGTCCCTGCTAGGAGATCAAATCAGTCAATCCTAAATGAAATCAACCCTGACTGTTCCCTGGAAGGACAGGTACTGAGGCTGAAGATCAAATATTTTGGCCACCTAATGCGAAGAGAGGAGTCTCTGGAGAAGACTCTGATGCTGGGAAAGATTGAAGGCAAAAGGAGAAGGGGAAGGCAAAGGATGAGATGGTTAGACAGCATCACCGATGCAACGAACATGAAAATGAGCGAACTCAGGAAGATAGTGGAGGACAGGAAGGCCTGGCGGGATATGGTTCATGGGATCATGAAGGGTTGGACACGACTTAACGACTGAACAACAACAACAACAAAGAAAGAAAAGGGGAATCCAATTCTGAAATGCTCGGGAAAATAAAGAGCTGTAGAAATGATTAATAGCAATAAGAGATCAGTCGTATTTCTGAAATAATTTTCTATGACAAGAAAACAAAATATGAACTACTTCTATGTACATCTTATTCTCTTTTGTCACACTCTTGTCTTATTTCCATCCATCAGTATCATCAATAGCAGGCTTCTTTTTTTCTGGATACTTATTTGGGAATTTTATCACAGATGCTGTCACATATTTCTCAGATGTGATTGGTATTCCTAAGAAGAAACATGAGAGCAAAAATTTACAGGTTATAAATGCTGCAGTGCTCAGAAAAAAACACGCTAACATGAACGAATACCCTTAAAAAGGTAGTTATTGTTAAATCTACAGTTATGTTCGTATGTTCCCATTTTTAAGAGTCTGATTTTGCTTTTTGTAACTCTTGCTGCGAATTGTGTAAAGTAGAGACCCATTTGCAAGAGGCAGAACCAGCAAGGATTGTGGCTCCTACAGCCCAATCCTATCTCCCACTGGTGTAGCGGGTCCAAACAGCCCATGATGCATCTAGTAGTGGAAAGGGAGGGGCTGGAGGTCTCCTTGATGTAAGGGAACATTAGTTCCCTTACCCTGGGAAAAGCCCCAGTGTTCCCGAGGGGTCTCCTCATCTCCACACCAGCTATTTTGCTGCAGTTACAGCGTTATTGCACTTAGACCTGTGCATCTGCTATTACACCGGTGCATCTACTGTTACACAAGTAGAGCAAGGTTACACAAGATTGCGCTGTCCATCCAGGAGGCCCGTGTAGGGACAGAAAGTCTGGGAAGGGGGATAGGATCTGGTGTGTGCTACTGCTGCCACCAATCCCTCCCCCCTCCCAGTCATAATCATTTTGGGGCTGCCGCCACAAACGTGCACTATCCCCTCTTTTTTGACCAGTCCCTCCCCTTTTCTCTCCTTCAACTTACACCTGCTATGTAGCTGGCATAGGTTTGAGGAGACCCATAGACCATCAGGAGGTCTCCTGATTGTCCTCCCACCATAGCATGCAGCACAATGCATGGCGGGGGTAGGAAAGTTAATTCTAACTAGCTAAAGATGTGCTGGTACACTAAAAGGCAAGGCCAACAAAGAATTAGATGTGAATGATCAAGCTAAAGTGGCTTTGTTGTGCTTAATTTTGTGAATTGTTCATGTCTTCATATTTCATTTGTGGTGTGGGAGCCTCTGCAGTACAGCTCCTTATTGCAACACTTGGGTAACATGGGATGACCTGGGTGGGCTTCATGAGAGAAAGCCATGTTCAAGTTCCTCCCTGTGCCAGCATTGTCCCTCTTGGAAAATGGGCTAATGTGCTAACCCGGGAGGAGGTGCACTGTGTGAACTTCTCCAATGTAGGCTGGGGCATCAAATAGTCTGAATGATGCAAGAAGGGGCTATATTGCAGCAGTTCCCACATTGCAAACATTGCATGAGATTGCATTGCCCTGAGTCAGATTAGGCCTAAAGTTCAAGGTTTCACATATTTCCTTCTTATTTCACTTTAAGTTCTCAACGTTGTTAGAGAATACAAAACACTCGCTTAGAACTCCCCAAAGGGATTTTAGATACCGCTTGCGGGAAGGTAAACAGCGCTCCATGTTCTATTCGCATGCTACGTGCTGCCCTAACACACTTACAGCACAATCCTGTGTAACCTTGCACCAGTGTAACAGTAGGTGCACTGGTGTAAGTACACTTATGCCAGTGTAAGTGCACTTACACCGGTGCATCTGCTGTTGTTACACCAGTGCATCTACTGTTACACCAGTGCAAAGTTACACAGGATTGTTCTGTTACTACGGAGTATGCCCCATTGCATACTGAAGGACATCCTTCTCAATGAACCTACCTGGGATCAGGTTGCAAAGCTATTGTTGTTGTTGTCATCATCATCGTCAAAGATTTATATCCTTCCTCTTTCCTGTCCCATGAGAGAGGTGCTTGCACGTGGCTTACATAAACACTGATGAAAAAAAACTACAAAACAATAATGTAAATAATGTAGACATGACTGTTGTGGTTGAAATTTACTCATTCAACACAGTGGTTTTGGGGGTTTCTAGACCACAGTCTGGAAGTTCTAAATTTTCCTCATGTTTCACCCTCAGCTATGAAGGGCATTCTCAAAGGTAAAAATCTCAACTGGTAAAAGACTAAAAACTTAAAAGGTCTTGCTGCTAACAAGCCCAAAGTTCTATCTGCTAAAAGGCTAAAAACCAGCAGCTATAAACATCATATGAGATGAGAATTGTCTCATACGTTGGAAATGGTGAAAGGTGCAGCAATACCATGCAAGCATCCTGCACCTCTTATTGAGCTAATACAACTGTCTTTGCTATGCAAATTGCTAATTCTAGGCTACTACTCCTTCCTCCTCCTCCTTCTCAGAGTTTCTTTCAGCTAGCTAGCAACCAGGTCGAACCTCTCTCAAAACCCCAGCTGCATAAGCCAGTTATACTAACATCCTGAGTGTAGACGTCAGCCATCATTCTCATATCTCAATCTTCAGATGTTGTATTATTGTTTTGCATTTATTTATTTATTTTTCACATTTTTATACTGCCCTTCCTCCAAAGAACTCAGAGTGGTGCACATATTTCCTCCCCGCCTTTTTGTCCTCACAACAACCCTGTGAGGTAGGTGGGGCTGAGAGATAGTGACTGGCCCAAGGTCACCCAGGAAGCTTCGTGGCTGAGCGGGGATTTGAACCTGGATCTTCCAGGTCTAAGTCCGACTCCCAAACCACTACACCATCCTGGCTGTTTATATAGGAAATATTGTGGGTGATTTAAAACCATCTATCTACAGTTTTGGCCAGCGGGTGGTGCAGCGGGTTAAATCGCTGAACCATAAGCTGTTGATCAAAAGGTCGGCAGTTCGATTCCCGCGACGGGGTGAGCTCTCATTGCTTGGCCAGCTCCTGCCAACCTAGCAGTTCCAAAGCATGTCAATGCGAGTAGATAAGTAGATAAAGGTAAAGAGTGCTCCGTGTTCCAGCTGCATGCTACGCACTGCGGCAAGGAGAGTCATGCCGGCCACATGACCACAGAGGCGTCTTCGGACAACGCTGGCTCTTCGGCTTTGAAATGGGGATGAGCACCACACCCTAGAGTCGGACACGTCTGGACTTAATTGTCAGGGGTCACCTTTACCTTTTTAAGACATTTGAAAGACTATTCCTGAGAATCTTCTATTTTCATATATGCCCATGTATTAAAAAAGAAATCTTACCTTTAATGCCATAAAACATGAATGGTTTCATTTTTAATGATTCTTCCATGACAGTCTGAAACAGAAACAGAAGAACGGCTTTTTGGAGAAACTGACTTTAAAACATAAAAGCGAAATTAGACACAGTGGGAGGATTATTTTTTTATGCATTCACAGGGTTGACGGAAAGTCTGAAATGTTCACATATTTTCTTTTTCATGTTTCTGATAACTTTTTTAAAAATCTTGTCTAGAAATTAGATATGGTCACATAATTGCTGAGAACTCAGTGAAGCAACTGTTTTGCGTTTCAACATGTTGATTTCGCTAAAGTAATGCAGTCTTTTCTCTTACCTTTAAAAAGAAAAAAAAGAAAAAAAAGAAATGGGAACAAAAATCATACAGGATATTGTTGTGTGGTTTGGTTTTTACCAGTAAATACATTGCTTGTAACATTTGAATACTGTACAATGGAGCCCTGATTTATATAGGGTAGGGCTTCATCGTACAGTATTCAAATGAAAATAAGGAGGTAGGTGCAGTTACAGCCCTACCCTGCACTCCATGCGTTATAAATAGGATAATCGAAATAAATGTTGTTTCCTCATCTTTGCTCTACAGATGTAGATAAATTATTGACAATTGATTTCTAGAAAACACATGAAAACATTTCAGAACAGCATTTATTTAAGACCTTTAATTAAAAATTTAAGACCACAATTAAAAAATGGTGTGAGATGAAAAACAACTTGTAAAATTGTAGGGAGGTTGACTTGACTTCTTGAAGTAAAGAGGGTTGTGTGTTTCTGTGTGTGTAGATAGATAGATAATTTCTATTCTAATGGAAACCTAGTTTCTGCTTTAATTATGGTAGCACTACTGCCACTTAGTAATGATTTAGATTGCTTAATAAAGTGGTTGAATTATAGTTGCTATGGGAACAATAGCTCTGAACTTTCCAAGGGAAAGGAGCCTAACATAGCTATATTAACCTTTAGATGGCACAACCTATTCTGTTGTTAACATTCCCTTTCATCTTCAATTTGTTCTCTTCCATCTCTGTATTGATTTCTGTAACATGAGATCACCCTTTAAATTGGGAAGAGATCTGCAATGTTTGGTCCAATTCCCACCAAAAGAACCTTCCCCTCAGATGTACCCAACCAACCGCTACACAAACATTCTTTCCTATGAAATGCACCATTCTCCCGATTTTTCCCCAGATATGATAACAGCAATGATAAGGGGAAAGCAGGTTGCTTTTTGCCCTAACAGTGCCTGGTATTTTTCAAGTCTTCCAATCAAGGTTGTCCTACCCTTGAGGCATGGTGAAGTGGTTGCCTGGGGCAGAGAATTAACTTGGACGTCAAAATCCACCAACAGGATATCACTGTGCTGCATAGGCTAAGGCTATAGACCAGCGTTTCCCAACCTTTGGAGGCCAGCGTACCACCTATGCGGGTCTCCGGGTGGTAGCATAACACCGGAAGGAAGTGTTGATGATGTCATTGGCACGTTCTTCCGGGTTCGCGGCTGGCCGGAGCTCCGAGAAGGGCAGAAAAGGCAAGGTAAAATGCAGGGGAGAGAGGGCCATCCCCAATGCTTACAGCCCACGTGTTTGAGCTCTGCCAACTTGGCAGAGCTCAAAGTAACACATTTTGAGCTTGGTTGTGGTGCTGCACGGCTGAGATGGTGGATACCATCTTGGCCGCTGGCAGCCTGCGTATCACCAGCCTGTGATCTGCGTACCACCAGTCGTACGCATACCACAGGTTGGGAACATCAGCTCTAACCACCCCCTCTAGTGATTCTCCTCATTGACTGACAGCCCAATCCTAACATAAAAATCTGGCAGGCAGCCAAGGCCGCCCGCCAGATCTTGCTCTTTGTCGCGGGAAGCCTGCAGCAGGCAGCCTGCGGAGTAAAGTCTACTCGGGGAAGGGGATGCTCGTCCCCTTCCCCGAGTGTAACCGCGGCTGGGGCCGATAGGCCTCCTTGGATTTCCACCAGCTATTTTACTGGCGGAAGTCGGAGGAGGCTGTGTAAAGGCCTCGCCGCCCGGTGGGGACCTGGATATGGCGGGAGCCATGCCCCCGCCCCCGCCTGGGGAGGCGGAGCTTATGGACGCCCGCCTGGCTCCACCGCCCCGCCCCCACCCGCCGACCCTCCCACCTGTCCGCCAGATCCTACCATGCTTGGTCCGGCGGCGGGCCAAGTCTTCAGGCTACGGAGCTGGGAAGGTCGGCCTTGCGCCGCCCTTCCCGGCTCTAAAGTAGTCGCAAACATGCTTTAGGGCATGTTTGTGACTAGTGCGGGCGGCGGAACACTCGTTCCGCCACCTGCAAGAAGAGCAGGATTGCGCTGTGAATAATATTGGTGCTGACGAATGCTCCCCTGACCCCACCATTGTCCAGAGAGCCTTGCCTGGTCCCTACACATGTGCATTGCTGCTGGCAGCAGGCTGTGCATGTCCATATTTTGGAGGAACCAGCTGTCCAGCAGATTCCTGCTGTCTGAAACTCTTCTTCTTCTACCCCTCTTCTCTCAGTCATAGTTGACCTCAACCCTCTGCCTGGCCTTTCAGTGTGGTCCCTCCTCCCCCCCCCCAAAAAAAAAAACCACAAGTCTTTTAACAAATCTTTTATGGCTTTTTACAAACATAAATACAGGTGACCCACTGGGGTTGTTTATTTTAATTGTTTTAATATGTGTTTTTAATTATTTTACTGTACATGTTTATTTTAATGTTGTAAGCCGCCTTGAGTGCCCTTGCTGGGAGAAAGGTGGGATACAAATTCTTTAAATAAATAAAATTAAATAAATAAGTCCAGCCAGCTTGCCAAACCACTTTTCACTTCAGCTGACCAGCCTTGCTGCAGTTGGACTAGCAGCAGTGCAGTTTTCAGGATCCTTAGTGCCGGGGCAGTGGAAAGAAACAGGCAAGACTCGCCCGTGCTGGGATCGGTTGAAAGGGGAATAGTCAACCAATTGCAAAAATACATTTTTGAGGTTTCTGGGCAGATCTTATTCAGACAGTTTGGATTGCAGTGACCTTCTTGCTTCCCCCCTTCCCAACCCTTCCCAATGGCTTGAGGTGAGAAAAGAATAAACAAAGATATGACATGGCGGCAGGGTAGTGTGTCGTGGCACACAGTTTGGGCATAGCTGCTGTAGAACTTCCTACAAGCCCATAAAGTATGCATGGAAGTTTAGCACATGATACACTGGATCATTGCCAGTACATCAATCACACTATAAGCTATTTGGGTCAATCAAACATTCCACCAAAGAGTGTTCTACCAGTGGCGTCACTGCAGACTCCCTGCTCATTGCTTTCGCTTCCCTGAAAGGCTCCGAAGGTGAGGGGGCAGGGCCGCTTCATTCCTCCGTGTAATGGAGGCTCCGATCGCAGCGGAACTTAGAGCTCCACCCCCCCCTGCACTGACTCCACTGCGTTCTACTAACCTCTGGTATTCCCCATAGTAGGTGTGAGGCATCCTCTGCCAAATGACAGAGTACTTTTTTAATGGTCTGGAGAAAGGACTCTGCTGCTTTTCAGATTGATGGAGGGCTTTTCTCCTTCTTTTGGTGCTTTGTGTATCAAATTCCACTTCATACGTGTGGTTTCCTCACAGGCTTCCTGAGGCTAGCCTGGTTCCAAAAACAAACAAACAGCAGTTCTCCTGAAGAAACAGTGTTTAACTCACAGCCTGGTTCTCTGAGGCATATTCCCTAGTCGTCTCAGCAAAATAACTCCAAGGCACATAAAGATTTAACTCCAAACAGCCAAAGAACACACAAGCCAATGACAAACAGCCTCTGTCAGAGAAGCCCACAAGGGGACACACAATGTTGCTCAACTCTGTGATTTAACTTCCTTTTCTGAAAATGTAATCAAACTAACACTCTCTGAAAGTACACTGTTGGAAAGGTAAATTTTCAGCTCATAGGCCTCTCAAGGAAAATAAATGCTTAATGACTCTTCTTTTACCAGGGATAAAACCGGGGCCTGGAACACGTGGTGTGTGTGGTTGGGAGGACAGAAGGATGTGGAGAGTTTCAGGGGAAAGTGGTTGGCAAGGGGAGGGTTAAGTGTCCTTTGCTTCCTTCACTTTTCAACCCCTAATCACTTTCTGATGCTAAAGAAATAGGCTGTTGACAATTCCCTACATACTTTCAATCATGTATAATGTGCACTTGAGCCAATAGAAGGCCATGGGGCATACAATTGCCTTATACCAGTGATGGCGAACCATTTGGGCTTGGTGTGTCAAAATTTTTGAAAATGCCTAACTTGACTCTGCTGGTGTGTCCTGTCCCCCCCAATAACTTTTAATAGTACTTTGACTATTGCTACTTTTAATAGTAATTTTGAATTGAACTGAACTGAAAACAACTATAGAACACATTGCATTTTATTTAACATCAACTAGTGACTATTTTGTTGCTGAGTTTTACTAGATAATAATTTGAAAGAGGTCTGCCAAAATCCCTGCCCTAAATGTTCAAGACAAGCCTGTAAAACCTGCAAAAATGTAAGGTGTGTTGGGGCCCTGGGGGAAATGCTGGCATGTCACCCAAAATGACCTCACGTGTCATCTGTGACATGCGTGTCATAGGTTCGCCATCACGGCCCTATACAGTGGATACTCTCTGTCCTCAGATCCAGGATTCACGGATTTGTCTCACCACGGATCCCGGATCCGCGGGGTCCACATTAGGAAGGTTTTTAAAAGTAGGAAAAAGCCCCCAAATCGCCGTTTTTACCTTTGTGCGGGCAAACCACAACATTGCTTGCCAACATCTCCCCACTACATGAGGGCTATTGCTTGATAATGCTCGTAGCAGACTAGTGAATCGTTGCAATGTTTATTTGACGGTTTAAATTTTAACATGTTATTTTAAGTGTGTGTGTGTGTGTTTAATATTTTATATTTTAAACTACTACTTTCAAGCTGCACTTAAGTTTGCCTTGTTTTTTATTGGTACCGTTTTAAAACGTTTTTGCCATGGCTCTATACCCATTTGCTCCAGTAAATTCAAGAAGCAAACCACATGGTTTCGAAGCCTCTGCAGGGCTTTTTCAAGCTGGGTTGCGTGAAGACTCCTATCTCCTCCCAGCCTTTCCTCAGGATGCACTCTTTCCTCTTTTGGTGCTTTGTGAATTCTGGGGCGAGCCTGAGAGGAGAGAAGAGCCTTTGCATGACCCGGAAGTTGTTCAGCTTGAAAAAGTCCTGCAGAGGTTTAGAAACCATGTGCTTTGCCCACACAAAGGTAAAAATGGCAATTTGGGGGCTTTTTTTCTATTTTTAAAAACCTTCCTAGTAAGGACCCTGGTATCCACGGATTCTCGGTATCTGCAGGGAGGGGGGGGGGTTCCGGACGAGGTCCCACTGTCATATACAGGGTGAGTGACCAGAATTGTGCTTCCTGGCCATACCCCTTGGTGCCCACACATTTGTGTGTGTGTGTGTGTGTGTGTGTGTGTGTGTGTGTGTGTGTGTGTGTGTGTGTGTGTGTAAAGGAACCTCAAACTACACATGAGTACATGGCTTTTGAAAAGCCAGGGAGTTAAGCAAACTTTCACGTACATTATCTAGTAGAATAAATGTAACAAATATATCAGTACATAACTATAACATGAGGAAAAATGCAGCAAAGATACACAATTTGATTAAATGCTTGGCTTTTGCAAAGGGCTGGTGGCAGTTCTTGTGCCGATGCCTAGAACTGACATGACTGCTGCAAGGTGTGACATGTTCAAGGTCCAGACATCTTCAGAGCAGCTGCTTCTGACCTGCAGTTCCAAAACACAGCATAACTACCAACTTGTAGTCTCTCTTCGCAGGAGACTCAATAACAAAAGCAGTCAGAAGGGCTGAGGCATGGTCTAGTGTGGTGTTCTTCAAACGTTTTCTTTACCCTCACAACCCTATTCTTGTGCTTACATTGGGCATTATAATATAAACCAAGAGAAAATGTAAGCTAATTTAAGGAGCTGTGTGAGGTGGGTTGACAGGAAGCAGAGGTGTTTGATCTGCCTGACCTAGCTGTTGTTGTATTCATTTTCCATGTCCCCTATAGCCAGCCTCTGGCCTTTCCTTGTGAATGGTTCCTTCCAGGTCTCTCCTGCTTTCTACCCCAGCCATATAAACATAATAGAACTTGGTTTGTCTTTGCCTATAGCCTTGCTTTTGTCCCCACTAGACTTTGTCTCACTGATGCCTGAACTTATGGTCTTTGTTGTGTGGAGAAACATAGGTTGAAAGTTTCAAGCGCAAAGAACCCTGCTCAAATGATCCTGCTCAATTACTGTTCACCCTCCAGTATCTGATACTTTAACCTTAATCCTTCACACATGTTGTTCAGTGTTCATCCAATCAATGGAGGGATGAATAGTTCCTATATAACTTGGTGCACCCACTTTCTCTTTTCTCCTCCAGCAACTTACACTAAAAATTGTCTACTGAAAATTGTATTTTGGGCTTCCTCTGAAGCATTAAGGAATGACCACGGCTGGAGGCAAGATATAGCACTTGATGGATCAGTGGACTTTGATCGTGTACAGCAAATCCTACGTTCTGGCTTTCAGACCACTCCATGATATGTTTTAAGAATTCTTCAGTCGCTTGAGACCAAGGAAATGTCTACCGTTACCACAGAAATGGAGCGAGAGAAGTAACTTTGCGGCTTCACTGCACAACAGCAAACTTCCAGCAACTCTTTCTGCCTGTGTGGAATTGGTTAGAACAATTGGTGAGTGCAAAAAATGCCAATGTTTTCTATATTGTTATAAGCTTATATACAGTATATCTAATCAATCAACAAATGTTCTTGGTTTGAAGAGAGCCTAATAATTCCATTTTATGCTGTAGGTCCTTATTTGTGGCAAGCATGTATCCCTCCAAGGTAGGCTGACCATCATCCTGGAATCCACGCTAGCTTCAGCCTAGAGCGGACCCGAGCCGCTCCCAAGGGTTCACTGTGGCTGCCCAATGGGCTTCCGGCTTCCGGAACGTCCGGTCAACGACGTGACAGAAGCCAGAACCCCATTGGGCAGCTGCAGTGCACCCTTGGGTGCGGCTCGGGTCCACTCTAGGCTGAAGCCAGCATTGAAATGTGTCTTAGCTACTATATCTACTGCATTTTCTTAGCTACCTGACTTCATTGTGTAAAACAGCCCCCCCACACACACACATTCTTGTAGTGGAATGTATACAGACTGTGACCAACTTAGGTGACTTCTTTATGCATCTAAGAACATAAGAACATAAGAAGAGCCCTGCTGCATCAGGCCAAAAGCCCATCTAGTCCAGCTTCCTGTATCACACAGTGGCCCCACCAGATGCCTCAGGGAGCACAAGACAACAAGATAACCTGTTTCCGGTTGACACTCCCTTGCACCTGGCACAGAGAAAACCCACTTCTAAAACCAGGAGGTTGCTTATGGCTTGTAACCTGTGACGGTCTTTTCCTCCATGAATCTGTCCAAACCCCTTTTAAAGGCATCTAGGCCAGGTGCCATCACCACATCCTGTGGCAAGGAGTTCCACAGATGAATTACACGCTGGGTAAAGAAATACCGGGTATTTTCTTTTGTCCATTCTAACTCTCCCTCCACTCAATTTTAGTGCATGTCCCCTGGTTCTGGTGTTGTGCGAGAGGGAGAAGAATTTCCCTCTATCCACTCTCTCCATCCCATGCATAATTTTATACGTCTCAATCATGTCCCCCCTCAGGCACCTTTTTTCTAGGCTGAAAAGCCCCAGACGCTGTAGCCTTTCCTCATAAGGGAGACAAATCTGATGTCATGAGCTATACTTCAGAAAGTCTACCCATTCTTACAGTATTTATTTTTTTAAAATGTATGCCTCCATCCTTCCTCCACCGCAGGGACCACAGAGCAGCTTAAAACATTGTTGAAACTATTAAATAAACAATTTCAATAATTAGAAACACACACTAAATTAAAATCCACAGGATCAAAAACAAGCCAACAGAGATAAAAAGAAAAGAGATGGAGGCAGAACAGATCAGAGAGGAATGGGGGGGGGAAGGCCAGGGGAGCGTTGGTGGTGGGGCAGGATGCTACCCATCACAGGTGACTCTTTTTAGATGCTGTGTTCCAGAGCCAGCCGACATGCTCCCTTTAGCTGGCACATGCCTGAGAAGACAAAGAGCTGGTGCAGGTCTGAGAAGAGACATTGGCGGTTGAGGGGCTTATTATGGAGGGGTAATATCTTTCCTTTCCCTTCCCAGGTCTCCTGATCAGCCCCCCTACCATAGCATGCAGTGCAGCCTGTTTTTGTGCAGCTGCATGCTATGGCAGGGAAAAGGATAGGATTGGGCTGTTAGTTACGTATCTGTGCACTAAAACAAGATACCCTAGACCTAGACCCCATTCTTCCATCCTGATAACATGGAAGTTAATGTTAATGAACTGATTCCCAGAACTGCACGTAGGCATAACTCAAACTCCTTAAATATAGAAGGATTTTGAACAAACAGTTACTCTTCCTGTGTGCAAGCACCCCCTGTGTGTCTTGCAACTCAATTAAGTCTCGACTCTGCTCAGGAACCTCTGGATCCCTAACAAGGCAACTCCAAAACACCCTTCAGGAACACAGGTAACTACTGTATATTGCACTTAGAAACTCACTCTCTCGCGCGCGCTCTCGCTCTTGCTCTCTCCCTATCTGTTAGTTGTTAGTGGCAAACAACTGGGGTGGAAGAGCAGGGATTCCTAAAAATCCTTCCCCTTAAACTAGCCCTTTCTCCAATTTCTTTGGATGTACCAAATACACATCAGATATCACACAACTACCATTATAAGTCAGGAACATTCTACACTATTTTAAGGCAGAGAAACATATATTTATTCATTCTTACTGGTGAAAAGGGTATTTCTTTTTATATGCAATATTTCTATCATTATTCTTTCATAATAAAACTTTTATCTTTGATTTGAAGTTATCTGTGGCCAGCAGGGATGTCAATCTCGCTGTGGTGGCGGTCGAAAAACGGCTGTGCGACTTGGAGGATTGGCCCACCCGCCCGCCTGGGCTCTTAGGAGCCTAAATCCAGTGAAAAACACCGAGGGGGATTTAGGTGGGGACGCCATCGGCAGGGGTGGGGCTTGTGACATTACACATGGGGGGGTGCTGCAGAGGCTAGCTATGCGTCTGCCCAAGGCAAGCCTCCATTGCCCAAATAGGTCTGCTTGGTTTTGCTGACGCAAGTCCAAGTGTATCTTGGTAGATGCATCGATGCTGGGAAGGGCGGATAGAATAATGGCAGAGTCGCTGCAGCCCCCTTCCCACCCTCGGCACACCCTCATCCCCACCCGTGACTCTGCTCCATTGTTCCCCCTACTTGCTCTGCCCCGACCCTGTCCATCCGCCCCCCCCCCAACTAACTGGCACTGGGGCTCCTGCAGTGGCCGCTGTTGCCCAGCTACCGCCACTCACTATTTGCAGCGGTGGCCAGGCTTTGCTGTATCGTGCATCATGTTCCCGTGACACAGCGCAGGATAGGATTGGGCTGGAAGGTGGGATTCTGGAGGGTGTAGAAAGGACTGTACAACTGCAGGCTGAATACTGGAGAACACATTTGTGAATGCTCCCCTATGTTTATAAAAACAAAAGACCCCTGCAAGCAGAACATCAGTACAGTAGGAAGAGGACCGGGTGAGAACCTTTCTGATTGATATTACCTATATTCTGTTTGTGGTCTTTTTTGTTTTGTTTTTAATGTGGGAGAACATTCACAAATTGTATATTGCATTTGCCGTCTGAAGTGGCATATCATGATTGTCCCAGGACTCTACTGCCTCACTCTGCTGTCTGCATGGATCAGACCCAACTCGAACTGAAAGTAATGCAATTGGACTGAGATGTGATGAACTCGAGAGGAATTTCACTAAGTGGAACTGAATAATGGCTAATATTTGCTGCATTGTGCTCAGGTTGTGAAGATTTCACAGGACTCTCTTGTTTTCTCTGTCTTTCAGTTTCATACATTACCTAACTTGTTTTCCCTGAATAAAGTTGAAGTAATACACATACCTGCTGTCAGAATAATAGGGTAGATTATTGCAGCATGTATAGAATATGAATGCTCTCTCTCCCCTGATTTAATGACAAATATTCATATTCTCCCAAAGTGGGGACTGAATACATCTATCAATCAAATACTTGAGTAGGGAACATGCAAATTATCCATTGTTAGTAACAAAAGAAATGTTTTTTTCTTAAGAGATTTTTGGGTCTGGCTACTTAAAGTGGGACTGCATACTAAAAAGAAAAGTATCAAACGTCTTTGGCCCTCCCATTGCTGGGTGAAGGAGGTAAATGTTGTTCTCACCCCAGAATGGTTTTCCATTTTTTTTAAAAAAAAAATTAAAAAATGTGCATGCTGTGGGGCAGGGGAAACACAGTAAATGTACAAGTTGCACCCCGGGGGGCACTGGCGTCACTGCAGGGGGCGGAGCTCCAAGTTCCGTCGGGCTCTGACCCTCCGTTACATGACAGGAGAAAGCGGCCCCACCCCCTCGCCTTTGGAGCCATTCCGGCCGACGAAAGCACTTGCTTTCGTCGTCTGGAATGGCTCCAAAGGCGAGGGGGCAGGGTCGCTTTCTCCCGTTGTGTAACGGAGGGTCAGAGCCCGACGGAACTTGGAGCTCCGCCCCCCCTGCAGTGACGCTAGTGCTGGGGGGGGGAAAGCTATGTCACCTGCCTGGCCTGTAGCAACAAAAAGGAGCTTTGTTGGTTGCCTCATTTACTTGTTCACTCCTCTGCTGAGGAGGAAGAGATCAGACAACAAAAGCTACACTGGGCTGCCTGGCTTGTTTCAAGGTGAGCATGATCATCTCTCTCTCTCTCTCTCTCTCACACACACACACACACACACACACACACACACACACACACACACACACACACACACACACACACACTCACACACACACAAAAGTCTAGCTCGCTGGTTTAGCAAAAGCCTTCTCTTTCTTTTGCATTTTGGAAAATTCCGTGACCAGCTGCACAATGCTTCCGTCAGCAGCAGATTCAACCCATCAACATAGTGGGAGTTTCCTGACTTGAGACTAAACAAAGTTGTTAGTGTTAGTGAGCTTCCCTCACCAATGTGTTCTCAGAACTAAGTCCCATTGTATTCAATGGGGCTTACTCTCAGGTAAACGTATAGGATTGCAGCCTTAGATATTTCCTATTGAGAAACCGTCGAACATAGTATTGGAACTAAGAAAAACTGCCTGGATATACACACTAAAGACCTTTTTAACACTACATGATTTCTATCTTGAAGGCAACATGGGCTGTTTCCTGTGCTGGAGAGGAGTGTGTGGGGAGTTTCTTTGGAGTAAAACCCCAGCCTCCACTATGGTGCTACTCCACTATGGTGCTACCCTGAGTAAAACCCCAGCCTCCACTATGGTGCTACTCGGGTCCACACCAGCTAGTTTGCTGGCACTGACCTGAGAAGACCTGTATAAAGAGGAAAAGCCCGTGATGGAGCATAGGATTCGGTGTTTGCCAGCAACATCGATCCCACCCCATCCTGGGCCCATTATGCCCTCCCCCGCCCTCTCCCAACCCAGCGCCGCTCGGAGCAGAACTTACCCATTCCACGGCGCTGTCTTCTGGGGTCCTTAGCAGGTGGGCGACACAGGGCTCGACGCTTCCTACTCACTAGGTGACACAAAGTGCTTTACAGCACATTTGCAACACCTGAGGCTGTAGCGCTGGCCCAAGATAGGATTACGCATTAGTCTATGTACATCTTAATTCTCTGACATGAGCCACTCTGTTAAGAATGCCGCCACCTTTAACACTCTCCAGCTGTTAGTAGCACCCTGTCCTGGTTTTAAATCATAACTGAGATATTGATGAAAGTGGAATCTGAAACACTTAACATTAAAATGATAAATGTTTTCTGTTTGGTCAGCCACCTAGCTATATTAAGTGACAGTTTCCTACAAGAACCCAGAGCCTACTTGTTTGCCGCATTGTTTGGTTGCTTTTTTCAATGGATTATATTTTATGCCATGTGTCCTTTCAGTAAACCAATCCTGATGCTTAAGAAATAGTTCTGTATCTCATTTACAGCGCAATCCTATCCAACTTACGCCACCGGTGTAACCCAGTGGTGCAGCGAGAACGGGAGGCCCTAGAATGGAAAGGGGATTCAAATCCCCTTTGAATTCCCCTTTGGAGAGGATTTGAATCCCCTTTCCATTCTGGGGCCTCCCATTCTCGCTGCACTGCTGGGTTACACCGGTGGCGTAAATTGGAAAGGATTGAGCTTAGTTACACCGGTGGCATAAGTTGGATAGGATTGCGCTGTTAATAACATTGGAGTCTTCATACATTCTATTTATAGCATGCTTGTCATCCTTGATACGTTGCTTCTCAGCCATGGATGCAAGATTGCCACGCCATAAAAGTTTTCCTTGTTTCTGCCAGCCTTTTTTGAGACTTGTCAAGCCTTGTTTGGTGCTTCCTGCCACATCTGTAAGCAAGGGGAAAACAGGCCTAAGCAGACCTTGTTATTGGTCAGAGGCTGAGCACAGGTTTGTGTGTAATCGGAACTGCATTATGAAGTGAGTGTTTGAGGTAGAAGGTCCACAAAAGAAAAGAATGAGGGGAAATGTCTCTCATTGTTGGCTGCCTGTCCTTTACCAATATTATTAGTATTCTTTTTTAAAAAAAGCCCAATTCACTTTGATATTCTCTTTTGCATCTATTTGTAATATAGTATAACAGAATGGTAAAATCTCCTTCACACTTAAATTGAGCGCCCCAGCAGTTGCCCTGTTTGAAGTCCTTGACAAAATAAAGCAGCTTTGCTGCCAAGGCTTCGCTATCCCAGTTCTCCGTTATTCCCTTTTTTAGATTTTTGTAGAGATGAAAAGAGGGCATGAAGTTTTTCCGTGCAGATGGCCCATTAAGTTCTTACTCGAAGCAGTCAGCTGGAAGACAGTGGAACAGGGGCACAGTTGGCTGTCTCTTCCAGACGCTAAACATACATCGAGACAGGCACATCCTAATCCTGGCAATTAAATCCGCCGTTCGCTTTTCACAATGTGAAGCCCTAACTTTGCTTTCTTTGGGCCACCTCCTGTTCTTTCTTTGGCTCTGCTTTCATGTTCGGTGAGCAGAGCGGATATGAAATGTAACGGCCACAATCTGACACAGAGCTTGGTGCATGCGACTAAGCGGTGCTCTGGGAAACTGCCCTTCGCCCCCAGAGAAGAACAACTGCTGTGATGGCTCCAGTCTTCTGTGCATCCCACTTGAGAAAGGGGTGCTACTCCCGCTTCCAAGGCTGACATTGCTACTCTGGTGCCAGGGCCTGATGGAGCCTCGGCAACACACCTAGGCTGAAGGGGCAAATGAGAACCATTCATACAGTGCACGTGAACACATTTATTTTGACGGACGTTTATGGGCTAGGAAGTCATACCTTGGACGACAGGTTCACAGGGAAGCAATCTAGGTGATTAGTAGTAGTAGTAGTAGTAGTAGTAGTAGTAGTAGTAGTAGTAGTAGTAGTGCCCCTGCTAACTGGGCGAGAGGCACTTTTTCAATTGGTGTTCCTCTTATATTTAGCAGTGGGAAAGTAACTGCCCCCTTTCACCCCAGCACAGTGCCTTTTCTGGTGGCTGTTTGCTGGTGGTGTTCTGCATCTTTTTTACATTGTGAGTCCTTTTGGGACAGGGAGCCATTTAATCATTTGATTTTGTCTGTAATTTTGTCTGTAATTTTCAGCCCAATCCTATGCATGTCTACTGAGAAGTAAGTCCCATTGTGTTCAATGGGGCTTACTCCCATGAAAGTGCGTATAGGATTGCAGCCTTTGTCTGATTTTGTTTGTGAACTTTTTGTTGAAAAGTGGTATATAAATACTGTTAACAACAACAACAACAACATTTATTGTACAAGGCACTTAACAGCATCAGCAAAAAGAAGATTCCTACTACAAGGACTCTACCATCTTGGCTTGTAAGGGTGAGAGTTTGTTGTGACCCACCAAGCAAAATGCACCACACCAGCTATGTCCTACAACTCACTAGAGTGTTGCTCCATGCCTGCAAGGAGGGATGATCAAAAACCAGGTGGGACACAAGATGTCGCTGGGTATATTGCATTTGTCTTGTTGAGTTACAAGTTGTGCAGGTCTGAGTTTAAGTTTGACAGTGTGAATGAAACAGAGAGAAGGAAAGGAACAGATGTATGGGATAGGCGAGGTTCACAAGGAATTCAGACATTATATGTCCTTTTATGAGTTGGTATAACTATAGCCATAGTAGGTGGAGGTTGTCGTTCAAGGCAAAGAAAAGCTGCATCTACTGAAATTTTCTATCCAACTATTAAAGATGAGGCAGCCTTCTGTTTTACTGCAGTGGTGATCTGGCCACCTACATGCAGCATCATTACATCGATCTGGTTTGATGTAAGCTGTAAGTATTTTATTTACTGACATTTAGGAAGGGGCATTTGAATATGATGCATCACAGTATGAGGACCTTGTTTCGTGCTTTTGTGCAATGCACACAACAATAATACAGCAAAAAAGACAATTGTAGCAACCATGTGGTTTTGAAGTGGGGTAATCTTATTTGTGAAAGTCAAACTGCTGGAGGTGACGAAAAATGTGTCCCTACCTACAAAAATGGCATTGTCCGGGTTCCCCGGACTCGCCCCCAGCCGAGCAGGCCTCGCAGGCCTCGCAGTCGGCAACAGAGCGGGCCTCCGCTCCAGCCGAATGACCGGCACGCCCCCTTGCTAACCGCGCAACAGCGGTCAGGTCGGGGAATTCCCCTGAGTCAGGGGATCCCCCTCGCCCGCTCCCGAGCCTCCCACCTGCCCCCAGGGCCCCAGGGGGAAACCCCAATACTCACTTACCGGACATGACAGCGACGACGCGAGAGCAACACGGACAGCAACATCCTCCTTGCATCGACACGCCCCCTGCAGAAAGAGAAGAGAAAGATCAAGTTAGGGAAAAGCCAATCACAGGACAAAAGGCCCGCCCCGGCCGAGCCCGGCCTCGGCAACAGGGAGGACACTCTCTGAACAGCAGCAGCTGGGGGAAAACGGAAACAAACAGCCCTCAGCAGCGCGATTGGACCGCCAGGGCCAGCAGCGCCCGATTGTTCCCTCCCCTACCCTCTTTAAAATCCCCGAAGGCCAGTGATGAGGGGGTGGTGAAGGCAGAGCGAGCCTGAATCTACGTGACAACCCCTTTGAGAGAAAAGAACCACCCGGAGCCTGTTGGCTGTAAGAGGAGAGGGGCTGCCAGGTGACTACAACCTGCTCCCTCCTCTGATTCTCTGAGGCCTTTCCCCCCCATCCCTTTTCCCTTCCCTTCTTTTCTCCCTCTGTTCCCTCTCACGACCCTGGAGCTCTACCTGCCTGCTCCTAGCCGTAGCAGGTAGCTTTTTTCCTGGGCGTGCTGGAGACCTACAGGACACGCGAAGACAGCTCGGACGACGACGACGCCTTCTTAACCCCACCGCCAACCTCACCGGTGAGAGGTATCGTACAAACTGGTGGAGAAATCGGGCAGGGTAGAGATCCCAAGATACCCCCAGGTAAGATGGCGGCGCCCATAGACCTTAACCAGTTCGGCCAGTGGATGGCCGAACACCAGGCACGATTGATTCAGGAAATGTTTAAGCAGTCCCGCGAAGAAAGGACGGCAGTAGTGCAAGGCTTACGGGAGAGTATAGCCGCCCTACCCCAGAACGCTCCCATGGCCGGGGGATGGCGTACCACAGTTCAGAGTAACCAAGTTGTCGGCTGAAGACAACATAGAGGCCTTCCTGGTCACTTTTGAGAGAACAGCCGAAATGGCCAGATGGCCTAAAGCTCAGTGGCCCTACTTACTCGGCCCATACCTAACGGGCCCCGCCCAGAGCGTTTGGCATGCCCTCCCCAGCGAGGAGGTGAAGGACTATGACAAGGTAAAGGAACAGATGTATGGGATAGGCGAGGCTCACAAGGAATTCAGACATTATATGTCC
Organism: Plestiodon gilberti rubricaudatus; assembly: GCA_026170595.1. Taxonomy (NCBI): domain Eukaryota; kingdom Metazoa; phylum Chordata; class Lepidosauria; order Squamata; family Scincidae; genus Plestiodon; species Plestiodon gilberti. Next base: position 131,450,830 of record JANXHW010000003.1, read on the forward strand.
TTTTATGAGTTGGTATAACTATATACCAACTCATAAAGCGATACTCAGTAGGTATGGAGTATCCAAGGACTCATTCCGTTTAAAGTTTAGGAGTATTCGGTTCAAAAAAGGCGATCGCCCCAGAACGGTGGTTTCTGAAATTCTAGACGCCGCCACGAGGTGGTTGGAACCTACGTCTGAAGAGGGCAAAAGAATAGTGGAACAAGTAGTACTAGATCAAGTCTACCAGGTGTTCCCAGTGGGTGCCAGGGTATGGGTCTCCCGCAACAAACCTAAGGACTTGGAGAATGCAATCCTCTTATTTGAGAACTACATGGAAACCGAGCTAGGAGAGGAAGCTCGAGGGCTTAGAGGGGAGACCAGCAGAACGGAAACGAACCCCAAGGGGCGAGGTGCCCAGGGAGTACCCGGTTTAACGGCGGGCCGTGCCCGTAGTGGCACTAGAGGACCTAAGTGGGGTCTTCAGCCCTTCCAAACCCCAGCTCCCCTGGGACATCGGGGACGTGATGGGCCTAATCCGGGGGGGGCAACAACAGCGATGAAAGGGGAGAAACCAGGTACTCCAGAAGAACGGGCCACGGCCCTGAGAGGCCCTTGTTATACGTGCAGACAAATCGGGCACTATCAAAGGGAATGCCCCATGATGGAGTGCGACGCCGTCTGGGTAGGAATGACGCACCCACCTCCCAGAGTGGGCCGAGCAGGTCTCCTCACCCTTAAAGTTAAATTGGGGCAGCGACTGATAAACGCCCTACTAGACTCAGGGAGCTCGGTCTCCCTGATACGCAGCTATCTAGTGCCACAGGGGACCCCAGTAAACAGGTGGGCCGCAGTCACCTGTCTCCATAATCATAGAGAAAAACTACTAGTGGTGCAGCTGAGCATAGAGATACAAGGGCAACGGCACCAGATGGAATTCTTAAAAACTGACAACTTGCCCCTACCCCTACTCCTGGGAAGAGACGTCCCTCTCTTTGCAGACTTAGTAAGAACCGCCCTAGCTCAACGAGCCAGTCCCAAGCTGGTAGCGGCGAATGGAGGAGACGCGGGGGAAGGACCATCCACGTCCGCCCCGAGGCCCGGAGAGGACAACGGAGCCCCGCCTATGATGACACAACTCGAGGCGTGGAAAGCTGATCCCGCATTCCGACGGGCACAACAAACAGACACATCGCTGGAGACCTTGAGAAATGCAGTGGCGGTGAGTGAAGGAACCATCTGCGAACCACGTAAGGCCGACCGTTGGCCTCACATAGAGAAACGTGCAGGCACCTGGTGGCGGGTGGCACCCTCAAAAGTGGGAAGCGAACCCGTATGGCAGCTACTGGTGCCGGCGGAGTTCAGGAAACAGGTGCTACAAAGCGCCCATGATGCCGATTGGGCCGGGCATCAGGGGCATAGGAAAACACTGTATAGAATATTACAGGCTTTCTTCTGGCCCTCAGTAGACACAGATGTTCGGACCTATTGCAAGCACTGCCCCATCTGTCAAAAGGGGAATAGCCGGGCCCCGGCCAAGGCCCCACTGCAGCCTTTACCGGTGGTAGGCATACCCTTTAGTAAAATAGCCATGGACTTCATAGGGCCCTTGCCCCGGACGGCCGGGGGTTATCGGTTCGCGTTGGTGATAGTGGACTATGCCACCCGGTATCCGGAAGTTGTGCCTCTCAAAACCTTGCAGGCCCCCGGAGTGGCTAGGGCATTGGTGCACCTATTTGCCCAGGTAGGGATACCAAGCGAGATTCTCACCGACCGGGGCACCTCCTTTACCTCAGCCCTAATGCGTAGTTTATGTCATGCTCTGGGAATAAAGCAACAATTCACGTCTATCTATCACCCCCAGACGGACGGTCTGGTTGAACGATTCAACCAGACCCTGAAGTCTATGCTCCGTAAGGTGGCCACGGAACACCCACACAGGTGGGACCGATACCTAGATGCGCTTCTTTTTGCGGTCAGAGAGACGCCGCAGGCTTCCACGGGGTTAACCCCCTTTGACCTATTGTATGGTCGCCGACCCCGAGGACTAATCGACATCTTAAAAGAAAAATGGGTACGAAGCCCGCCAGATGTGCCCCGGCCAATACCGGCCTACGTCGAGGGTCTCTTGGAGGCATTGGAGACAGCCCGAGCCGTAGCCCGGGACAATCTAGAGAAAGCACAAGATAACCAGAAACGATACTATGATCGGTCCGCAAAAGACCGACAGCTAGACCCCGGCATGAAGGTCCTGGTAAGAGGCACTCTATTCCCTCACCTACCTCCACAACCCTGGGTGGGACCTTTCCCCATCACCAGGAAAATCGGTCCCCTAACATACGAAGTTCGGTGCGGCACCCGAGGACATCAGAAAAAGGTGGTCCACATCAACCACCTAAAAGCCTGGATGGACCCCGAAGACAGGGATCCAGTTGCGAATACACAGGAGGAAAGGGAAACATTACTCATAGTAGACCCGGAGGATCCCTCAAGGGACTGGGATCCCAGCCAAACAGATAACGCCGCCCAACCCTCGATTGACCCATCCCTAAGCGCAGAAAAAAAGGCACAGCTACAAAATCTACTCCGGAAACACCCCGGGGCGTTCTCGTTAGAACCCGGGTCCACCACAGTGCTGGAACATGAAATACCGACGCCGCCGGGGACGGTGGTCCGGGCCCCCTGGAGACCCATCCCCAGAAAGAGGTGGGAGGAGGTGGACAAGGAGATAGCAGACATGCTCCGTTACGGAGTGATAGAGCAGTCTCGCAGCAAATGGCGTAGCCCCATAGTGTTAGTCCCTAAAAAGGACGGGTCAATGCGGTTCTGCATCGATTTTCGAGAGGTCAATAAGGTGGCTAAATTTGACGCGTACCCCATGCCCCGAGCGGACATGTTGTTAGAAAGCGTCGGCGAGGCCCGCTACCTTACATCCTTGGATCTCACCAAAGGGTACTGGCAGGTGGCGTTGAAAGCCGAAGACAGAGAGAAGACAGCCTTCGCCACACCCAGGGGATTATTCCACTTTAAGATCATGCCCTTTGGCCTCCATGGGGCGGCCGCCACGTTCCAGAGGTTAGTCGACACCGTGTTAGCCGCCTACCGAGAATTCACCACGGCCTACCTGGATGATATCCTGGTATTCAGCCCATCCTGGGAGGCCCACTTACAACACCTAGACTCTGTTTTGACAGCCCTCCGGGCTGCCGGCCTGAAGATAAACCCAAAAAATTGTCTGTTAGAAGCGCCTTCAGTGCGGTACCTAGGCCACGTTGTGGGACAAGGCACCATTCGCCCGCAGCCAGAAAAGGTGGACAAGATCAGCGTCTTCCCTACGCCTCAGACAAGATGACAATTAAGGAGGTTTTTGGGCCTAGCCGGTTACTACGCCAAATTCATACCCCACTTCGCTACCAGAGCAGCTCCCTTAACCAACCTCCTGCGAGGCAACAGTAAGCAAAAGGTGTTGCCATGGTCAGCCGCGGCCCAAACGGCTTTCCAGGATCTACAACACGCCTTGATTCATGACCCAGTCCTCCGGAGCCCCGACTTCTCTTTACCCTTCCTGGTGCAAACCGATGCGTCAGACACGGGTCTGGGAGCCGTCCTGGCCCAGAAATATCCAGATGGAGAACACCCAGTGTCGTTCCTCAGTAGGAAACTCAACCCTGCTGAGCAACGATACTCAACAATCGAGAAGGAAGCCTTAGCCGTCCGATGGGCCATAGGGGCATGGAGGTTTTATCTGACAGCTAACCCCTTTACTCTCATTACAGATCACGCTCCCCTGCAATGGATCCACCGCTTGAAAGACCATAATGACAGGGTCCTCCGTTGGTACCTTGCGCTCCTTCCCTTTTCTTTTTCTGTAGAGCATCGGAAGGGTACGCGACACGCCAACGCCGATTACTTTTCCCGCTATTTGGAAGGAAGCCACCAAACAACAGGTAGCGATGACAACAAACTCGACGACACAAACAGCTTAAGTGGGGGAGAGTGTCCGGGTTCCCCGGACTCGCCCCCAGCCTCGCAGGCCTCGCAGGCCTCGCAGTCGGCAACAGAGCGGGCCTCCGCTCCGGCCGAACGACCGGCACGCCCCCTTGCTAACCGTGCAACAGCGGTCAGGTCGGGGAATTCCCCTGAGTCAGGGGATCCCCCTCGCCCGCTCCCGAGCTTCCCACCTGCCCCCAGGGCCCCAGGGGGAAACCCCAATACTCACTTACCGGACATGACAGCGACGACGCGAGAGCAACACGGACAGCAACATCCTCCTTGCATCGACATGCCCCCTGCAGAAAGAGAAGAGAAAGATCAAGTTAGGGAAAAGTCAATCACAGGACAAAAGGCCCGCCCCGGCCGAGCCCGGCCTCGGCAACGGGGAGGACACTCTCTGAACAGCAGCAGCTGGGGGAAAACGGAAACAAACAGCCCTCAGCAGCGCGATTGGACCACCAGGGCCGGCAGCGCCCGATTGTTCCCTCCCCTACCCTCTTTAAAATCCCCGAAGGCCAGTGATGAGGGGGTGGTGAAGGCAGAGCGAGCCTGAATCTACGTGACAACCCCTTTGAGAGAAAAGAACCACCCGGAGCCTGTTGGCTGTAAGAGGAGAGGGGCTGCCAGGTGACTACAACCTGCTCCCTCCTCTGATTCTCTGAGGCCTTTCCCCCCCCATCCCTTTTCCCTTCCCTTCTTTTCTCCCTCTGTTCCCTCTCACGACCCTGGAGCTCTACCTGCCTGCTCCTAGCCGTAGCAGGTAGCCTTTTTCCTGGGCGTGCTGGAGACCTACAGGACACGCGAAGACAGCTCGGACGACGACGACGCCTTCTTAACCCCGCCGCCAACCTCACCGGTGAGAGGTATCGTACAGGCATACAGTTGTTGGAAATGAAATGAAACTGGTTTTCCGGTAATTTGATTATCCCCCTCAAAAACAAACATTGTGGTATGAATCAATGACCAACACAATGATTCAGCACAGTCCTAGCCATATTCAATGCATCAGCGATGATTATGAGGTTTTCTTGCATATGCAGTATTTAGTTTTAGCAGTCGTAAGTCACATAGCGGATCACATATTGGTGACCATCAACCCCATGAGATCTCTGAGCTTAGACTTTGTATGTACATAATTCTATTATACCTGGGTTGGAATGCTTCTTAGGTAGCTTTGCCCTTGCCCTTTAAATTTCAGTGAAGGCTCCTGGTCGACTAGTTAAATGTGCTCTTCTTGTTGTTCTACTTTCATCTTAATCTGTCTGCACTTAAGCATTTTTTATATGCTGAATGATATTCCTAGCACAGTGATCGTTTTTCGGAAGTTGCTTTAGAGTGCCCTTGCTTGCTAAATTCTTTTGGATGTAATTTGTAACAGATGATTTGGTTTGATTACACCTTTCCTCTTTGAAATATCTGTATGTCAGAGAAGAAATTTACTGCTATTTAGAAATATTATCAATGGTGTCGCTGCAGGGGGGGCGGAGCTCTAAGTTCCGCTGCGGTCCGACCCTCCGTTACACCGGTGCATGAAGTGGCCCCGCCCCCTCGCCTTCGGAGCCATTCAAGGCGGTGAAAGCAACGCGCAGGAGACCCTGCGCCGTTGCTTTCACCGCCTTGAATGGCTCCGAAGGCGAGGGGGCGGGGCCACTTCGTGCACCGGTGTAACGGAGGGTCGGACTGCGGCGGAACTTAGAGCTCTGCCCCCCCTGCAGCGACACCAGTGCATATTATATTCTCTTAAAAGATATAAAAGTCCTATTTGAAACCCAGTTCAATTAAGAGTGTGGAGGGCCAGCATTCCTGAGAGTGTTATGTAAATGTTTTAGGTAGTTGTTAAATTCAGGTCTTATGTCAGCCTGAAATTTCATTCTGCCCCAGGAGGAATTACGGTGAAGAGAAAGCACTGCTTGTTGAGATTTAGATCAGCTTTCCTTCTGCTTTTATCTGAGCAATATTCACATCTTCATGGAAATCCCACTTATTGCAAAGATGCTTCCAGCCCAAGATAGCCTGTCTTAGGACAGAAGTTTGGACTAAATTTCACCCATTGAATCCATTTGAACTCTCCTCATTTATGAAAGAAAACAAATATCCACATAAGCATAGATAGTTGTCCCAATCCAAAGGGAACTAGTTGTTAAGCTAGCTTAATTGAAATCAAGGAGAAGTTAGTCACAGCTAACTTTCTCTGGTTCAGGGCCAGGATACGAGTCCCACAAGAAGCACTTACCGACATTCATCCAGAGAGAGCACATCTGTATGGAGAGGAGTGGCCCCAACAGCTGAGCATTAATTTGAATGTCAGAAGTGAGCATATCATATGTGTATATACTTGCTTCTGATGTTCACGAAAATATGTGTAGGTCAGTCACAGAGCCTGTCAACGGGATGCTGATTTCCCTACCCTGTGGCATTCATTCTCCTAGGCCATGGTTTCTCAACCAGTGGTACTCGTACCACCAGTGGTACTTCGGCCGACTTATGGTGGTACTTGGACCACTGGAACCCTGCCCCGATGCGGTACTGTGAGCAGCATGTTTTCACTCCTGAGAGGCTCCTGCCTTTGGCCAAGCTTCTTGGGAATGTTGAGAGGGGCCCTCCCACCTACCCAGAACCTCCTACCTGCATCTTCTGGCCTCCAAAACCTGAAAACCCAGAAGTAGCTGGTGATTATGTCATTGCCAGTCACTTCCGGTGGTATGCAGCAGGAGAGTAGCTCCAGAGGTGGTACTAAGCTGGGAAGAGGTTGAGGACCCCTGTCCTAGACCTTAACCCCTCTCTAATACAAAGTAGTGGCTTCTGACCATTCCTCTTTCACTCTCAGCATTTACATGAGAAAGAAGAACAAGCTTCACCTTAGAAAGATAATATTTCTCTGAAGTGTACTTCCGCCGACCTCAGCAAGAAAATCTTCTTCCCTGGAGTAGGATCCATGTCCATTGTACTGGTCCAGAATCTTGCAGGATTCTGCTTGAAACTCCACCATACCAGCCAGTGCCATCCTGAGGCAGTGCACCAAATGTTATCTCCCCTTACCTAGGAGTCACCTAGCTTTCCCCTCTGCACCTCGCCCTCCCTGAATTTGAAACGGAAGAGGGGAACATAGTGGAAGAGGATGTGTGGAGGAGAATAGTAGCCTTGAAAGTGACACTGGAGCCATCACATTCGTCTTCCACACGTATTTTGTTTGTTTGTTTGTTTGTTTGTTTTCTCCCCGCTCTTTTCAAATCCGGGAAGCAGGAGGGGGAGGAATGACGGAAGCATGGGAGCAGATGGAGGGGGGTACCCCCCCTCCATCTGCTGCCTGAGGCATCTGCCTTAAGCGGCCTCATGGATGACCTGGCCCTGGAAACAGGTACTGATTATTCTTGTTCTATCAAAGATGAATTTTAAAATTTTGACAGCAATGCTGCAGATGTAGAGGGTTCTAGTAATTCAACATATGGCTTGGTCTCATACGTTTGTGCAGTGGTTCTCAAACGTTTTAGCACCGGAACCCACTTTTAAAAATGACACTCTATCAGGACCCACCTAGCTTTATGACTCTTAAAAAAAAGATGATCTATAAATAAATATAAGGAGCTCAGCTGTTTGCAGGGTAATTAGCAGCTATCTTGCAAACTGCAGAAACTCTGCTCTTTGAAGGGCAATTAGCAGGTATCTGATTTTTGAATAGCCTCAGGGGTTATGGCAATTACTGATCTGATCTTTCCATCACCTGGGACCCACCAGAAATCAGGTCGTGACCCACCAAGTGGGTCCCGACCCACAGTTTGAGAACCACTGCGTTAGTGTATGAATTGTTCATACTGTATATCAGGAAAAGGCTGATTGGATGAAAATGAACAATTAAGCAACAGCATCATTTTTTGCATTTATCAGAAGATGAATGTGAAACATTCAACTGGAAGTCAACATGCTACCTAATTAATAACCTTTTGTTTTAATAGTATAAGAATTCTGGGGTACAATCCGTGCTATACTAAAAAAGTAGAATTTTTGTGTCTTCAGCAACACTGTAGAACTAGATCATCTGTAGAAAAAAATATATAATAAATTTCAGACAAGCAAGGCAACCGTCTCATTAGGTTTAAATGATTAACATTTGATTTTCTCCCCTTTCATCTTGGCATACTTCCAGTTTGCATTACTATCTACAGAAGAAGCAAAACTCAATATCCCTTCTCAATAATATCTCTCAGAGAGTGACTTCTAAAAGTCAAAGTCAGATTTCATAATCAAGAATTTTGTTCCAAGAGATGAACTGTGAAGGGCAAAAAAGTTAGCAAGTTTCAACAGATCACAAATGTTTTAGTCAATAGGAAGAAAGGAGTATAGTAAGGCGTCTTCAGGCTTCTGAATTACTGTTAGTAAAGTGGGTGGAATAAGAAAATAAATGGGGGGGAGAGAGAGAGAGAGAGCGAGAGAGAGAGAGAGCGAGAGAGAGAGAGAGTGAGAGAGAGAGAGAGAGAGAGAGCGCAATCCTGTGTAACTCTTGCACCAGTGAATCAGTAGATCCACCGGTGTAAGTGCACTTTAGCTATTGCAGGTCCAGGTAGACCCGTCCATGCCACAGAGACTTACCTCTGGGTAAGGAAACAAATCTTCCCTTACCCAGAGGAGGACTCCTGAACTCCCTCCCCCCCCCCCAGCATAGGGTGCAGCAGTTTGACTGGGGAGAATCTGGTCCCCTGAATCGAAGAAGTTGGCTATCCCAGTACTGAGCAGAGAAATGACTGTACTTTCCTCCTCTGTTTTCTCCTCATTAGCTCTTGGCTTTATTTTTCAGAATGTTGTATGTCTTCCTTCTGCTTTCTCTCCTGCCAAACATTCCAATAAATACTTTGGTTCAAGAGACAGCTTCAGAGCTGAACTCTTATCTCCCCTGAGAAGCATTTGTAGATTCCACATAACACCAGGACTCCCGAGAAGTGATTTACATCTGGGTCTAATGCCGATTGTCTCCTACTGAATGAGAAAATAGCTCCTGTCATCAAAATGATAAATTTAAGCTGCCCTGTTCACCTCTTGTTCTTTTACCCATCACATATAATCATTCTACTTAATTAAGTGCACTGAAGCATAATGTACACTAATAATATTTTAAAAAAAAATAAATGACGTACATAGTACAATGTACCAGTGGTTTTTAGACAGTGATAAGAAAATCCCCCAAAGCTCCCGAGATAAGAATTATTATTTATCATGCAAAGTTTACATAAAATTAACTGGATGAGTTAATCCTAATCCCAAGCAAGTCAATACCTCTTTCAAAACTATTCTCACTTGAGAGCTTCTTAATTCTGTAATAAATTTCTTTTCTTTTTTCCCCCCTGCAGTGAGAAAGAAATTACTGCACCGACATGTAGCTCTCACCTTGCCTCTAAATTTGTCATGCAGCTGCCATTGGCTGTGATTTTGGTGCAATGTACTTATTTCTGTGTGAATCCGAGAGAGCTTTTGCGCAAAAAAAAAAAGCGCTTGCGTTGGCCAACTGGGAAGCACGTGTGAGCTCTTTGATTCATTGCTTAGAGTTAAATGCGGAAGATACAGAAATGCACTAGTATGAAAACACACGTTCCTTTGCATTGCAGTGGTATTTGAATTGCTCCAGGGTGCATCCAGAGTCTTGGCCTATGGGTATGGTGGTTCCTGACACTGTTTCAGGAGCAGGGAATACAGTTCTGATCAGAGAGTCAGAACATAACTGTTTCCCATCACATGGACAATTGGCTAGCTTAGACAATTGGCCAACATAGACAACTTGTGCAATTAAGCCTCCACCTTTCCTCTCGTTTGGACCACTTCCAGTGCTCAAATTACAAAAGGGCCCTGCCCCCTACCTTTTGTGATATTCCCCTTTGTTTTCATAAGGGCAGGAGGTCTGGTTCAGTTGGTAGAGTTGCCGCCCCATAAGCCTGAAGATCGGTGACTGGCAGTTCGAGACACGGCACTGACAAAAAGCTGTGAAGAGGTAAAAGCTGCCAGCTGCACCTGTGTGGGAGGCAGAGTGCCGTTGGCCGAGCGTGGGAGGTGAAGCCCAGTGAGAGGCCAGACTGCAAAGGATACCATCTGGAATAAAGTTGTTCATGAAAGATTGAACATTTATATAATTGTAAAACAACAACAAAAAACACCATTTGGTGGTTTGGGAAAGCCTGCCCATGTAAACCGCCTTGGATTAAAGTCAGAGGAGTAATTCAATGACCAAGAAAGGTGGTATATAAATACTGTATATTATTATATTATATTATTATAAGTCTACAAAGGGGGGGATGATATGGCTATAATAGGGAAGGACCAGGGTGTAGCCTGTGAATTTCATCAAGTGCTCCTCTATTTTCTCCTCCATACCCCATGTCCCAACACTAATGTCTCTGCAACATCAATTTGGCAGCTTTTACATTGGGAGTGGAAGATCACACCAGTCATGATGTCTTTAGCTGTGATAATGAAGATGCTGACTAAAATGCATTCCTACTGTCATCTCTGTCATTTACTGTCATAAAATGCATTCCTACTGTGACACTCTTCTGGGGTGCATCCAGCAGCAGCTACTGCTTGTCATATCATAGGATTACTCTGGAGGAGCTCCGCTGCTCTTCATAAAATATTTAAGTCATTGCTGTATTTTTCAGGCCAACAAAATTTGACCGTACCTGCAAGAAAAGGGCAGCACATCTCCCTGGCTCCTTTAATTCGCATTTCAGAAGAGGCATTCAGCAGCTCGGAGGCTATATAAAAATACTCCTAACAAGTTGGGTTTCCCTTCACCCATGTAAGTCTGAGCAAAATACGGTGACAGTGAATTCGTTATACAAAGCAGCAGTCCCTTGGATATGGCATCCATTCAGCCATTGGAACATTAATCATTTAACTAGCCTCTTTTCTTTTTTTATGATGAAAAACAAAGGTGGTAGCTGGAGTAGGGCTGGGATGTTTTTTTGTTTGTTCATTTTTTGCAAGGGAATAGGAGAACTGAGTCCATTGCAATCGAAATCACTGTTTCTGGGATGACAGAAAAGTTTTATGTGTGGCGTGAGATGTGGGATGTGACTTTTCAAGAAGTCCAGAGACTGAGAAGCCTGTGTGTTCTTTTCCCAATTGTGCCATCTCACAGTCTCTCCTTGCTTTATGTACCACATCATTTGTTAGACCCCAGTGCCACAGTTGGGTCTTTTACGCACGCAACAATTATTCCCAAGCTCCTCTCTTCCTGGAGCTGAGAAAAGATCTAGCCTCCTTTTTGGCCATTTCTGCTTTGGCAGACTTTTTCAAGCCTTTTCTAATCCTCTCCCCTAATACGTTACAGCTGGTTACTGATCCTGCCCTTAACCAACCTTGTGGAATCTGATCTCCCCTGGGTTCCCATTGCGAGTGATGTTCCACTCTACTTCCTCCTGGCTCCATTCAGGTCATGCCCCAATGTTGCAGTCATCAAGAGATTCACATTGTCCAACCAGCCCTGGTATTTGCTGGATTGTCCTCATAATAATTGTATGTTTTTTTCCCAAGATATGAGTCACGTTTTAGAGAAGAACTAAATGGAAAGACCTGAACAAGAAAGGTAGGGCTAGAAGCATTAGTGTTCACATTAAACTAAAAATGAAAAAAAAATCTATAAAATAATGGAATGAATCACAGAGGAAGAAAAAAGAAAAAGGAAAAAAAAGGTAAACAGAAGAAGGAAAATAAACCCATAAATTACCGAAATGCATTTAAATTACCCACACATTCTAAAGGAGCAACGGCAAGTATATTCATAAAGACATAGACCTTGTGAAGTCATGTAAAGAGAATAAACTCTCATTTTTTCAGTCCTTATTGATTCAAAGTAAAGCTTTTACATACAGAATTATAGTTAGTGCCTGGTTGCCATAGTGATGAATGCTTGACGTAGTTGATGATAGATATCATTATAATTAAACGAGCCAGCATTTACATTCGATCGTCTTTCTATTTCCAAACAGGTCTTCATATTGGGAGAAAAATAGGATTGAATCTGCGGTGGAATCCATCAACTATCAAAGAAAGATCCAGACTTGGCCTTCAGACTTAACTTTGCTGGTTTATTTATTATGGTTTCTTTTTCTTTTCCTTCAAATGGTTAAGAGGTACCATATATATATATATATATCACATTTTCATTTCCCTCCCTGACCCTTGATCCGCAAGGCTGGCCTTCCCAGCTCCTTGATCCGCAAGGCCGGCCTTCCCAGCTCCGTCGGCCGAGGACTCGGGCGGCCGCCGGACCCAAGAAAGGTAGGATCCGGCGGATGGCTCAGAGGCTCGGCGGATGAGGGGGAGGGACGGCAGAGCTGGGAGGGCGGCCATAGGGCCAGCCACTCTGGGTGGGGGGCGGGGACATGGCGTCTGCCATATCCTGGTTTCCGCCAGGCTCCGCAGGGCGGCTGGGCTGTTACATGGCCTCCTCTGACTTTCGCCAGCAAAATAGCTGGCGGAAATCCGAGGAGGTCTACCGGCCCCAACCGCCATTACACTCGGGGAAGGTGACAAGCATTCCCTTCCTTGAGTAGACTTTCCACCATGGGCTGCCTGCTGCAGGCAGCCCACGGCAGAGCACTGGATCGGGAGGACGGTCTCATCCGGCCACCCGATCTTTAAGTAGGATTGGGCTGCCCAAAAGCCACAACCCTGCAAAAAGCTTCATAACTTGTCAGGGATAGATTCGAATCCAGGCTTTCCCCAGGCACTTACTGTTCCTGAATCATATATGCTCATCATATTGAAGATTTATCTTACTTGTTTTTAACCTGTAGGAAAGGTACCTGTTTACCTGTAGGAAAGGCAGGTACCTGTTTTTACCTGTAGGAAAGGCAGGATGTCTGGCTCAGATGGTAGTGCGACCGTCTCATATATGCCTGATGATCTGAAGGATGGCAGTTCAATATGGCTGGAAGTGTCTGTGTCTGTCGGAGAGCTACCGGCACGCCAAACTGATAAGCTTCCAGAGCCTCTGTGGGGGAGTGGAACTGCAGCTGCACTTGATGAGAGTCAAGGTTGCCCTGTCAGCTGAAGCATGGTGAGGAGAGAGAGAGAGAGAGAGAGAGAGAGAGAGAGAGAGAGAGAGAGAGAGAGAGAGAGAGAGAGATGGACTATGAAAGAAACCATCTAGAATGAAGGGTTCTACGAAAGATTAGAACATTATTGCATTGTAAAAACCCCTTAGGGTTTAGAAAGCCTGCCCATGTAAACCACCTTTGAATTAATGTCGGAGGAGAAATCTGATGACCAAAGAAAAGGCAGTATATAAATACTGGTTTATTATTGGTATTGGTATTTATTGTTTGCCTGTATTTGGATGTTCTGGTGTTCTTGTTTCTGAATTGTGATGTTTTTTCGCTGTGAGTGTTAAAGTCTGTACAAATCATATGCCTCCTACTACATCATTGGTAGGGCTCTTGCTCCTTGAGATTCTTTGGAGATGCCAGGGGTTGAACTTGGGACTTTCTTGATGAAAAGCATGTACAATATTCTTATGTCAAATTATGGCAACTCCCCATAGGAAGAATGCACTGTAAATGAGTCTGTTTAATATTCCCATTGGAAATACAGTAAGTCCTCACTTAAAGTTATCGATAGGTTCTTCTTGGAAACAGTGACTTTAAGCCAAATGACTTATAATGAAACCACTTTTACTATAGGGTAACTGACTACGCAAAAGCCTTTGATTGTGTGGATCACAACAAACTGTGGCAAATTCTTAAAGAGATGGGGGTGCCAGACCACCTTGCCTGGCTCAATTGATGCTGGGGGAGTTATTTAGGATTTGGCTCTTACTCCCAGTAAGTGTGTATAAGATTGCAGCCATAGTTGCAGACTCGATATAACTTTAAGCCCATCCCTAAAAGAAGACTTTAAAACAGAAAGAGGGCCGGATGTGGTTCTTTTAAATCCCCGAACAGCTTTGGGCGCCTGCCTCAACCAGGAACACAGCACACCATGAGAAGGGGTTTCATACTTTCCCTCTGTACTGTTTCCATAGTAAAAATCACTTTCCTCTGTGGCTATTTGCCCCCAATGCAACGACTCTTGCAAATCATCATATTAGGGCAAAATGCTATATCAGGCCCAATTTCCACTGTGTAAACAGTGGAAGAGGAAAGCAAAAAAGGCTGTTTCACAGTGTATGATGCTCCAGTTTGAATCAGGCCCCCACAGTTGTCCAGAGAGGCTTAAAAAGAACCATGTCCAGGCAGAGGCGAAACAAGGGTGGAGCAAAGGCAAGTAGTTGTGCAAGACTCCGTTACACTGGAGTCAGCGGCCGCTCCCCCTTGCTGGCATTCTGGCAGCAAAGGCAACACGCAGGACACTCCCCTGTTGCTCCTGGAATGGCTCCAACAGCAAGGGGGAGGGGCCGCTGACTCCAGTGTAACGGAGTCTTGCACAACTACTTGCCTTCGCTCCACCCTTGTTTTGCCTCTGTGTCCAGCCCATTTCTTCCTTTAAGCCTGCTTCTTAGAGATGTATTTAAAGTAATTTCTAGCTTGATCTATAGAGTCAAGTAGTCCATGGTGAATGCAAAAGATTTCAAAGGTGGAAAAGTACGTCTCCCACTTGGAACTACCTCCTCACAGGTCAGTTTACGTTCCAATTCCAAAGAAGGGCAGTGCCAAAGAGTGTTCAAACTACCGTACAATTGCACTCATTTCACATGCTAGCAAGGTTATGCTCAAAATCCTACAAGCTAGGCTTCAGCAGTACGTGGACTGAGAACTACCAGACATACAAGCTGGTTTCGAAGAGGCAGAGGAACTAGAGATCAAATTGCCAACATGCGCTGGATCATGGAGAAAGCACGAGAGTTCCAAAAAAACACCTACTTCTGCTTCATTGACTACGCAAAAGCCTTTGATTGTGTGGATCACAACAAACTGTGGCAAATTCTTAAAGAGATGGGGGTACCAGACCACCTTACCTGTCTCCTGAGAAACCTGTATGCGGGTCAAGAAGCAACTGTTCGGACCGGCCATGGAACAACCGATTGGTTCAAAATTGGGAAAGGAGTACGGCAAGGCTGTATATTGTCACCCTGCTTATTTAACTTATATGCAGAGTACATTATGAGAAATGCAGGGCTGAATGAATCGCAAGCCGGAATCAAGATTGCCGAGAGAAATATCAACAACCTCAGATATGCAGACGATACCACCCTAATGGCAGAAAGTGAAGAAGAACTAAAGAGCCTCTTGATGAGAGTGAAAGAGGAGAGTGCAAACGTTGGCTTGAAACTCAACATTAATAAAACTAAGATCATGGCATCTGGTCCCATCAATTCCTTGCAAATAGAAGGGGCAGAAATGGAAGCAGTAACAGATTTTACTTTTTTGGGCTCCAAGATCACTGCAGATGGAGACAGCAGCCATTAAATTAAAAGACGCTTACTCCTTGGAAGGAAAGTATGGCAAATTTAGATAGCATAATAAAAAGCAGAGATATCACCATGCCAACAAAAGTTCGTATAGTCAGGGCGATGGTGTTCCCAGTAGCAATGTATGGTTGCGAGAGTTGGACCATAAGGAAGGCTGAGCGCCGAAGAATAGATGCTTTTGAACTGTGGTGCTGGAGAAGACTCCTGAGAGTCCCTTGGACTGCTAGGAGATCAAATCAGTCAATCCTAAATGAAATCAACCCTGACTGTTCCCTGGAAGGACAGGTACTAAGGCTGAAACTCAACTATTTTGGCCACCTGATGCGAAGAGAGGACTCTCTGGAGAAGACTCTGATGCTGGGAAAGAGTGAAGGCAAAAGGAGAAGGGGAAGGCCAAGGATGAGATGGTTAGACAGCATCACCGATGCAACAAACATGAAAATGAGCGAACTCAGGAAAATAGTGGAGGACAGGAAGGCCTGGCAGGATATGGTTCATGGGATCACGAAGGGTCGGACATGACTTAACGACTGAACAACAACAAACTGATAAATGTAAACATTCCTATGGCATTTCCTCATCAACATTAAAATGAAATGACTTTAAACTTAATGACTTTAAGTGAGGACTTACTGTACTGGTAAGGGGTCAAACCGCAGGGGCAGAATACACACTTTGGATGTCGACAGTCCCAGATTAAATTTCTGGCATCACCAGTTAATGCAGCAGATAGCAGGTGATGAGAATCCGAAAAGCTGCTGCCAGTCAGAGTGGACAGTATCAGGCAAGAGATGAAACAATGGGCTGACTCAGTAAGGCAGCGTCATATGTTCTCATGCCACAGATTATCAGGAGGGGGGGAGGGCAAAAAGACACTGCCATCTACCCTGCCAGCAACTCCCTCCAGAGGCGTCGCTCCGGTAGGGGCGGGGCTGTAAGTATCGCTGCGGTCATAGTCTCTTTACCGAGCGAGGAGGAGGCAGCCCCGCCCCCTCACTGTCGGAGCCAGTCCCCTACGGAGAAAGCAGCAGGCAGGGTCTCTTGCCTGCTGCTTTCTCCACAGGGGACTGGCTCCGACAGTGAGGGGGCGGGGCTGCCTCCTCCTCGCTCGGTAAAGAGACTATGACCGCAGCGATACTTACAGCCCCGCCCCTACCGGAGCGACGCTTCTGACTCCCTCACCTGCCCAATTGTCTGCATGGTGGCTGCACAAAGAACAGCTCCTCCTTCTCCCCTTTGGTACCCTGGGGAAGGGAGCAGAAGGGTAAGTGAAGGAGAGAAGAGTGGTGGGGAGACTCTTCAGCTCACCAGTCTCCTCTCCTCCTCTGCTCCTTACCCTCTTCCAGAGTTTAAATTTATCTTACCCTCTTCCAGGGATGTGGATCAAGTCTCTGACTCCAAGTCTCGACTCAAGTCCAAAGTCCTTGCCCCCAAGTCCCATCTTTGGTTGTGAGTTGCGTGTCCCTATCTATTTAATGGGGGAAACAGGTTTAAACCTGAATAAAATTCAACTTGTCGTAAAAGGCTCCAAGTCTTGAGTCGAGTCTTTCGAGTCTTTTACAATCGTCGAGTCAACTCCACGTCGAGTCAATGACGCGACTCGAGTTCGAGTCAATAGACTCCAGTCTACATCACTGCCCTCTTCCTTTCAAATCTAGCACACTGAGGAGAAGCAGCAGTAGCAGCAGCTCTTCAGGATGCCACCTGCCAGACAGACAAGGGACATCATTTGGTGCTCCACAGGGGCTGAAGATTTTGGGCTGTCGCTGTAGCTTCCCATATTCAAATATAGCAGCTAGATATATTACATATCCTGTCTTTTTAGCGTTTGATCCTCACGGCAGTGGATAGCCCAAGGAAGAGTGCTGTGCAATGTGCTATGCTTCCAGCACTAGCTGGTTCTGAGAAAAATTGTGTGTCTCAACTGCTCTTTGTTTCTTTATTTTATATCACTACACAAATGATGGGTTTATTACAGCTCCCAGACAAGAGCTGAGAAACTGCTGATCTCAGTACTGAGGGAAGGGATAAAATGAAATATATTTAGTTTCTGTAGTTCTGAAAGTCTTTTAGCAAGCCTTCTTAAAAGTGCCACTCAGGAAGATATTAAATATGTCTCTGTTAGAAAAAATGAGGTCATTTAAAGACAAAACTTCCACTGGAACATGCTATACCTATCACAATATTGTACCCTTTCATTCTTTCTTGCAACTGCCTCTGACACATGAAACTCTGAAGAACACTAAAATATTTTAGTTAAATATTATATTTCATAGAGTTATTCCTGAAGCCAGCACAATAACGTGCTGATGCGCTTTGCATATTCTTTGACTAATCTTGAAACATGCAAATATTCTGATTGAATATGTATTTATTCCTAAATGTATATATGATTTATGACTTGATGCGTTGCCCATAATTTTAATGTTCTTTATGGCTTGTTTCAAATACTGATTTGGAAGAAATGTGGGTGGGTGAGTGCCTGTGTTTCTACCGATACATCTACGTAAATGTATGAAACTAAAGATAATGATCCATGGGAAAAAACAAAAAACAAAAATGCAATCTATGCTATGCTTTGTTAAACTTTACACCGCAGTAATCTCTACCCTTGCTGGCACGAGCACTGGACTCTCTCTATCCCTTGTTGATGAAGGCAATATATATATATATATATGAGCAGGCATGTTCCTCCATTGTCCATTATATACATCTAATAACATTAGATGTATGCAACACATCATTGGCAAAACTGTACTAAGCTTCTGAACAGAGGAAATAAAGGTGAGAATTTTACAATCTAGACAATGCTAGTTTGCTGCTCACCTTCCAAGGAATCAATGGGGAGCTGCATTTTGCTCCTTCCTCCTCTCAGGAAGCAAGGCAGGAAGAAGCAGCCACATTGCTGGATAAAAGCAGGTTACAGCGCCAGAGGCGTCACTGGGTGGAGCGTCACCCCGGCGGGAGGTCACACTCGATGTGTCAACCCCCCAGGCGGCCCGCCCCACCACCACGCATCAGTGATGCCACTGTACAGTGCAATTCTACCGAGCTCCTCCACTGGTGCAGCAGTGGTGGAGGGAGATCAGGAGGCTTAGGGAAGGGGATTTAAATCCCCTTTCTCTTCCAAAGCTGCCCTCCACCACTGCTGCAGCAGTGGAGGAGCTGGGTAGGATTGCGCTGTTAGGGGCATAGACCAGGGGTTCTCAACCTTTGGAGGCCCATGTACCCCTACGCAGACCTCCGTTTGCCCCACATACCCCACCGAAGCTTCCCCCTGCATACCCCCACGAACCCACCCTAGTACCCCCCACGTACCCCCCCTAAAATGTATTTTTACCAGGTTGTGGCGCGGGCGGGTCCTCCTGCCTGCACCACAACCCAGAGGGAACAGCTACAGCCCTGCCAAAACAAGTGCAACATATGATTGGAATTGTTTGCAAATACAAGCCAATTGGATGGCAATGGTAAGAAGAATGTTTCTCAAAATCATGAACCCAACAATTCCCCCTTCGACAGCTAGGAGCCATATACACACAGAAAAGCATGCTTCCACACACATGCTCCTACCAGGGCGCATGTATGAATGGATGTGCATGTCAAACGATGTGCATGTCATTCCTCTCCTGATCAGGGCTGCTCAAGTTTAGCCTCCGTCAGAACATCAGGAATAGCATTAATCAGATGTTAAAGATGATCAGCATGGGGGTTGGATTGAGTCCCCTGTGCCCTGATCTCCACCCAACAGCTGATCACCATAATTGCCAGTATTCTGACAGGACTCCGTGCGCGCACGGCTGGAATGATTGCTAGTTTGCTTAACCTAATAATTCTTCAAACAAGCAACATATGCCTTATTTATGATAGCGAAAACTAAGCTTTATAAACTGTAAACAAATCTGCTCAATATGGAATACATGCACACAGTTTCGTCTTCAGGGTGTTTTAATAATTAAAGCTGAAATCCTATCTGGTTAATGAAAAACAAGTGCAATTCATATGTATGCAATATATATATGGATTGGCTGGCAGACTCACATATTCTTTTGCCTAGCGCAGCAATAAGGCTGGAACTGGATGTGACACTGATCATAGGAGTTGCGCATCAGTTTCCTGCTGTGTTCTTTGTTATGTTTAGCAACGAAAATATACAGCATATATCATCATGTTACACATGGCCCCCAACAAAAGATAATAATGTAGAGCAGGATGGGAGGGAAAGGAAATACACAATGTAATGATTTCATTTTACACATTTCTTATGGTAGAAGTTAAAAAGGAAAGATGGGTAACATGATGTGGCAGTGACATCAATAGGGGTACTGGTGCTAGAACGTTGGTTAGGATTGTGCTGTAAGCCCTGTTGAAATTAGTGGGACTTATGTTAGTTGCAACTAACTTGTCTCATTGATTTCAATGGCGCTTACTGTCTTTTCACTGAAGTTCTCTTCTCTCTTGTTTCCTTCCCCTGTCTTTCTGCCACGACCTGGAAGTAAACTGAGCAGTATGACTTCTATGAGGGGGTCAAACTTAGTACCTGTTAATCAGAGCTGGCAGTTCAGCACTGTGAGAATTAGATTAACGAAAACATCTTGGAACTGAATTGCTTCTAAGTTACAAGGAAAAACTTATTTGCAAAAAATTAACTACAAAAATACTATTTGCCCTTCAGTGAATATTTTATGTGAATTTTGCCTATTCATTCACTGAGACTATTCACTATAAAATTAAATACTGTGAAGTTAATAATTAAATTGAAGCAGAAAACCAGATTCACCCTACAGTGACATTGTTTAAATTACATCTTGGGATCAGTAGCATCAGTCATAGGGGTTTATGGCAAATGAAACGAACAAGACATTAGCTACTTAGTATTTTGTGGCAGTGCATTTACAATGGATGACTCCAATCCTCTTTCAATATCCAGGCTTCCTGAACCATTTCAAATAAGCAAACTTTGAAGAGCTTTTGGAAGGATACAAAATGTTTTGATACATAATTAAACACCTGAATAACGACTCAAAAGAATTTAAACTAACGCCTTAAGGATTAGTCCCCTTAAATAGCATTCCCTCTGTATGCAAGTTATATATATTCAAAGATAAACTGACAGCAGGGATGAGTGGAACCCCCTGAGGAATGTCTCTAGTCTGATTGAAATGCTTTTGGCTTCCTTCAAAATTCCTTGGATGTTTGTCCTAGCCAGGAATTTTCAAATCCTCGGTCAAA
The DNA here is from genome assembly GCA_026170595.1 of Plestiodon gilberti rubricaudatus. Classification (NCBI taxonomy): domain Eukaryota; kingdom Metazoa; phylum Chordata; class Lepidosauria; order Squamata; family Scincidae; genus Plestiodon; species Plestiodon gilberti. The sequence goes on from JANXHW010000003.1 coordinate 131,471,426, forward strand.
TGATGTTTTAGGAATGATTTGTGGCCATTCTTGTCCTAGCGCTTATCAACTTTCCCTAGGGAGGGAAGAGTTTCTTCAGCAGGCTTGGACTCCCACTGGGGCATCCAGTACTGGTGAAGGGAGATGGTACCCTTGGCAAAACTTGTATATGGCAATATTTTCTGTAGATCCCAGGTAGGAATGTGTGGAGGCCCCACCTCTACCTGAGAAATAACACTAGTCTCTGCTGTTAATTATTTAGGTGACTCTTTGGTTTACTGTTTCACTTTGTATTGAGGTTAACAATCTTTCCTTGTTTCTTACCGGTGAGATTTTGCCCTTCTGCCAACGGATGTGGGAGGGGACATATTTTGCCTGATCCTCAACTTGCATGAGGCAGGGGACTGGGCTTGCACCTGATTGGTGCTTCCTTCGATCAGGGGGGAGGGCCTCAATTTTCAGCATTCCAAGGCTGGCAGAGCCCATCAGCAGATGCCTGTTGCTTTCTCTCTCACCTTGGAGTTAGCCGACCTCAGGTTCAGTGGCAGCAGCAGTAGCAGCAGCTTTGGGGTGGCAGCAGAAGCAGCAGCAGTAACTGAAAAACAAGAAGCAATGTTTAAGGCCTGGGGTAGGTGCAAAGTACCAAAGGGGCAGGTGCCGGGGGCCCAAGAGGTAGGGGGAATGAGTGGGTCCCCCATCATTGCTGGCATTGAGAGAGGCTGCCCTGCCTGGGTTAGCATTCTGTCACACACACACACACACACACTTGCCAGTCAAGACCAGGGCTTACCAACCCTTGGCTCTACATAATCTTTTTAAAAATGCAAGAGGAGGGAAATGCACAGTAGTTAAGTTTGAGCGAGGCAAAGTGGGGAGCGCTGGCCTAGGGAGTGCATGCGGTTGCCTTCAAGGTTTTTGCAGGAATACAGTATGACACTGCCAAGGCCTTCCTTTCCCTCCTGGGGGCTGAGTCATGTTAGTTAAACAATAAATACTGAGTGAAGGCATTGAAAGATGTTGAGGGAATTGAGAGGGGCACAGTCTTGCCTTTGGATTCCTGCTGTGGTTCATGAGCAGCTTTGGAAATAGCAGGTGTGGGTTTTAAGCTGCATCCCTCTCTGAGACCAGCGGAGTTGTTTGCAAGCACTCTTTGTGTGGTGCCACTATACCCAAACAGGCTCAGATGTCAGGGGTCAAGGTGTGCTAGCCCTCCCTAAACATCAGGCAGCACCTCCCTCTTCCTTGGAGGAGGTGGATATGGTATCTATAGTAGCCTATAGGGGCCCTTGTGGCTAGAATGGAAGCAGTGGAGAAAACCTAGGTAGCTGAAGCTGGCAGGCATTGGCGTTGCTAGAGGTGGGGCAGAACGGTAAGTCTTACACAGCGGTAACCGCTCCGTTCCAAGGTGGCCCCTCCCACTCACCGTTGACTCCCTATGCGTTCCCTTCGCCGCTCAGACTGGTTCTGACGGCGAGTCGGCGGGGCCACCATGGAATGGAGCTGTTACTGCTGTGCAAGATGTACCATTCCGCCCTACCTCTAGCAATGCCAGTGCTGGCAGGGGTGATGGGAGTAAGGTATACAGTATGACACTGCTTCACAGCATGTCAAAGTGTCATATGAGCCTGCAAAAGCCAAACTAATGTGCTCTCTTGCCACCAGGCTCTCTGCAATGGAAAAAGTGTGGATGCAAGGATGCTAGGCAAGGAAATCAGCATGCAAGATGGTGAGGTCGCCCAGACAATGAGAATGGTAACAAGCGGGAGACTGGAGCTGGTGAATTTGTGTCTGGCATGTGAAGAGCATGTTGTGTATGAGCTGGTGAAGAGCAGGATTGGACCTTGAAGGTGTTGTAATACTTATCTCCTATTTAAGCTAAGAACTACAAGCTACCAGAATTCATAATTGAAGCCTATGAATCTGTACTACACAGAAGCTGCATCTGATTTCTTGCTATAGAAAGGTACAGATTGAGTCACTCATGCCTTCTCCCACAACCACCTGCTTAGAGGGGACAGATCAAAACTATTTTCTGTTATTTCAGTATGCAATATGTTTCTACTTAATTTAATGCTAATTTACAGGATTCCTTTTAACTGCAATATTCAAATTTGACTCCACAACATCTGTTTTCTAATTATGATTCTTCAGAGATTTTCCATTGGTCACACTTTGAACTATTGGTAGCTCTTTATCCTTATTACAGCCACTTAACCACAACAATTATCTCATTCATTTCCAAGCGTTTAATCAGACGTATAAAGCAGGAATTTTTTCAAGAAAAAAATTAACAGTCCAGTCCAAAAACCTATTAATTCACAACAGCAGGAATTATAACAATTTAGAAGACCTATTTACTTGAATTGGAATGTATCGAATTAAATCCTGATACTGTAGCTTAAGAAGTCAACGAGGCAAGACAGGAACTGTCACCCAGTTGCCTGGACAATGAGAATGGATTCCTTCTTTTTCTCCCCAGCCACAGAGTGACAAAATTTGGAAGCTTTCATTTTGGTGTGATTATATTATGTAGTCACATCTGATAGATTTACAAGTGATGTTATCATGTTCATTACAGGATCCCTGATTGGCTGGATTATGAAGAAAGGAAACCTAAAAAAATTGCCCAAGCAACATCATGTCAAAGCTGCAAACAGGCAAGAAAGATGCAGAGTACCACTAGGGCTTTCCAAGTAGCTTTTCATGCCCCTTGACCGTTTTTTACAGTGAATGTCAGGCAGCCCAATTCAACCTAAATCCACGTATGTATGGTGATGCAGCAGAGCCAGAACAGGCTATGCTGCATCACATGATGGATTTCTGGTTGCTGGAAGTCTCCTCAGGGTAAGGGGACATTTGTCCCCTTGCCTCAGAGTAAGCCCCAGGAGCCGCAATGGGTCAACTCAGAACTGCATATGGAGCAGGTCCGGGAAGTGGACTGAGATTCGGTGTGTCCCATCACTGCCGATCCCACCCCTCTCCATGGCTTGATCTGCCCGCTCTTCTGCCCCAACTCCTCCCGTTCTGCCACTCCTTGTCTCGTTCAGATCCCTTCCCACCCCATTACACTCCCCACACTGGGTTTATGTAATCCAGCAGGCCTCCATTATTTCTGCCAGCACTGGATGAAGCGCTGGGCTGGCACCAGCTCCCTGCACTGCCCCAGTCATAATCATATATGTATGCATGTATATGTGTGTGTGTGTATACACACACACTCACATATACATGTGGCCAGCGGGTGGTGCAGTGGGTTAAACCGCTGAACCATGAGCTGTCGATCGAAAGGTCGGCAGTTCGAATCCGTGACAGGGTGAGCTCTCGTTGCTTGGCCAGCTCCTGCCAACCTAGCAGTTCCAAAGCATGTTAATGCGAGTAGATAAATAGGTACCGCTTGCGAGAAGGTAAACAGCGCTCCGTGTTCCAGCCGCATGCTACGCGCTGCGGCAAGGAGAGTCATGCCGGCCACATGACCACGGAGGCGTCTTTGGACAACGCTGGCTCTTCAGCTTTGAAATGGGGATGAGCACCACACCCTAGAGTCGGACACGACTGGACTTAATTGTTGGGGGTCACCTTTACCTTTATACACACACACTAACTATACAAATGAGTACTGATTCAATACTACATAAAAACAATTATGATACACATACACACAGTCCCCCCCCCCCCGCACGGATATGTGGAAACCGTGGACGGGGCGAATGCCATATCCATGGTTTTTCTGGTTCCCCCCCCATGCGCGAATGCAGGACTGCTTCCTGTTAACCTTGCTTAGCCTCTCTAGTACTTGGTCTACTTCCATGCAATAAGCAGAAGGAGGCTGCTTATCACATTTGTTTAAACAATACACCAATGTTGCAAGTTCAAAGGTAAGAGCTGGGGGGGGTCTGCATGTGTCGGGGGGGATTCGGCATCTGCGGATAGGTGAATCCGCGAATGCTGAATCAGTGGATGTGAGGCCCCATCTCAGAGCTGTTTTTGTGCAGACTAATCAGTGCTCATTTGTATTCCTGCAAATTGGTAAAACACCACACAAAGTAATCTTGATATAGCCATATCACAAGAACATTCAGTCTGCTTTTTTGCCGTGTTATCAATGTGACAGCACACATGCATATTTGTAAAACATCTCACAAAAATGAGCTTGAAGCAATCATGTCCGATCACACTGAGGGGTTCTTTGCAATAATACCTAATTGGTCATGCAGAGGGGGGAAATGCACACATCAGCTAATGGAATGAGAAGATGTGGCAAACTGCCTATGCACAGTACTCTGTACAAAATACGGATTTTTTTTTTAAATTGACAATTGACAATTCCTAATTCATCAGTTCCTCTTTGAAAACAAGCCCCAAGGAACTCAGAATTCCAGAATCTAGGGAACAATTCAGATAAGGAGAATTCAGAAGCAACCCCAGCAATGATAAAACACTTCAATTCACATTTTCATTAGTCTAATACTAAGAATTGTCAATTTATGAATACATTCTGAAGCAGAATCACTATTACTTTTCGACGAACTATTATCCTGAACTTTGATTCTTTTTGCGACTGAAAATATTCTTGGAAGATTTGGGTGAGCAGATCCATTAAGAGATCAAACTTCAAGAGATCAACCTCTTTATGAAAAGTGTCATAGATGATGATCAGCCTTGATGTCATTTGGCTTTAATTAAATGATAAGTAAAAATAGATGAAAAAGTGTCCAGTAGTCACTATTCATGGTCCCCATTAGCAGCCAACCAAGAAGAGATGAAGCCCCAGATCATTGTGAGCATGAACACAAGGAATCGCTAATTGATAAATCATCATGTAACTTGGGAAGGGGGTGAAAGGTTATGTTTCATGACTGCTTTTCTTTGTGAAATCACTTTGTCTAGACACATTTTCAAACAGAAACCCCTTTGTGCCCAATTAACCTTCGTTTATGCCATAGCTGCCCTTGAAGAACTTTTTAATTATCCCTGACAGTTTTGTAAAAGAAAACAAAATGCAAGAATTCTGAAGGGACAAGTGTCATGGGAACAAAATCTTGATACGTCTTAGAATAGATCACTATAAACATGTACAATTATTTTCAGAAAATGTACAGCCGAATCCTTTTGGACACTTATGGTCCACTCCCAGGCAACCGCCATAAGCACTGCAGTGGCACTGTAAAAGGCGCACTGCTGCTGTACGCTTCATGGCTGCGGCTGCCTGTACAAATGTCTGGAGGCCCTTTGCGCATTGAAGCAGCTCCTGGATGCCTTACTGGAGCAGGTAAGGTGGCAGAAGGAGTGGGTTGCTGAGGACTGGAGGGGGAGGATCAGAGAGACCCGGGTGCAATTTGAAGTTGGGAGAGGGTGGATCGTGGCAGCATCAGTGCATGCTGGGATGCTATCCCTGTTTTCCTGGCCCAACATGCCCCCTGCCTCTCCTCAGAATTACACCAGCAAATGGGCTGGCATAGGTCTGAGGAAACCCACTGTCGGTCAGGAGTAAATATTTTTACTTACCTCTCCCAGGATGTCTGGTTGCCCCTCACCCCATCAATGAATGCAGCATGCACTCTATTAGCACGACTGCATGACAGAAAATGGTGTGGGTTGGTGGGCTCTTAGTTCTTTACCATCACAGAGTTTTTATAATTGTCACAAGGTGATATTAAGAGTCCAGCTAGATGCCCTGTCCTGTTTCTAGCTCTCTTTCTCTCAGTCACTTCTACTCTAACAAGGTGGAGATACAGAACCAAAGTGGGTGGGGCATAGTGATATCTTACCAATTTTTTAAAAAAGAAATCTTGTCGTTGGGCTATATTTTATGGCACTTGAGCTTCAGTACCTGGAGCGACCCTATGTGGCAACCAGCTGATCATACACTGAAACTTGGGAAGGTGCCAAAGCCCTACCCCTTGACTCTTTCCAGTTCCCAGTTTGAGCCAAACCATGCTCCCCAATAGCCTTTCTAAAAACAGTGCCTACGGGGACGGTCATCAAAGTTAAGAGAGGTGGCCTAGGGCTGGGCAGATTATAAATGTGGGGATATCAGTAGTGGAGGAATGCCTGGGGCTGGGGGGCGGTTGGGGCAGTACAGCGGTTGGGGGCAGCTTACCGGCGGTGTCACAGACACAAGCGTATTGGCAGAGGCAAAAAAGATGCATGCTTTTTGGCCCGCCCAGAGCATTGATTGAGTCTGTTGGCTTGCATTCCGGGCGGCCGCAGCATTCCAGACAGCGTCAGCATTGGGCAGGGGGGGGGCGGTACGCCATGTGCGGTGTGCCACGCCCCCCCCAGGGGCATGGCTACACTGCTGGGGGATATTTGGTGTTTCTTTTGGACTAGACGCAAAAAAAGGGGAAAGGCCATTATATTTATTGATGGGGCAACAGTGCTCCTGCTGACAGCCACCCGCTGGTGGTCCCCATTTGTTGCCCCTCAGAGCCATGGCATCTCGTGTTTCTTGGAGGGAGTTCTGAGGGAAAAAATTGTGACTATCAACTGGTGGGTGAAGCACTGTTGTGACTGGCACCACTGCTGCCAAACTGGCAGTGGCAGCGAAAAATGAGTTGAGGGTGGGGTTACACACACACACACACACACACACACACACACACACACACACACACACACACACGAGACTTTTACCACCACCCCAAACTGAGCACTTGAGGCTCAGCTGTAGCCCTGCTTGTAATTTGAGCACTAGAAATAAGTTCATGCAGCTGACAGAGTCATGAAGCATTGAGCAAATGCATACACCCGTGAACCAGCTCTAGGTTGGTGCAAGCCATTTAACAGTTTTATAGGGAGAGGCCCTGGAAGCCTACAGTAATCTTCTGCAGATTGCAGAGAAACAACTTTTTAAATACTCCTTGTACTCCCCAATTTTCTAAGCTGATACTATGACAATGAAGTCAAGCTCCGCTGCGTAGAGACAGCCTGTCAGGATGTCAGTTTCACGAAAAAAGATGGGAAAGGGGAAAAAAAAAGTATATACTGTAATGACTTCATTGTGACAAAGTGAAAAAAAAAGGAGGACAGGCTCCTAACTAACCCATTTGATTGAGGAAACCACTGTCAGTACTAATGTAATTTGTGAAATTTAATTTTCTTTAAACTATGCCATTAGAAATGAATGGGACATTTGGATGTAACGAATCCTTAGATTTCTTGTCTGTTATAGAGCAAGAATGGATGGATGAATGGCTTGACAGACACATCACAGCGCTTTCAAATCTGCGAGGCTCATGTAAGAGGAAGCAAATGCATGATGAATCATTGTTCATCATTCCAAACCAGAAAAGAAGTTTCATAAAAAGTCTTTGATCACAACTAGAGGCTATGATGATCTATGACTATTCTGTGATTTATGTGACCAATCATGCCTCAAAAATAATAAGCGACTCACTGTCAACAAGAAGAAGCTCATAAATAATGTTAATATTTATATTGTTCAAAAAGGTGTTGTAGAGATGTAACCTACAGGCTAGAAATTATTCATCTACTCAGTGCATATAAATAATAGCACAAATAACAGGGGGATGAGGAACCATTCATGACTTGAAAGAAGTATGAAATTAACAATGAATGGCAGGCAACTCAATCTGCTGTATAATCCAAACACACGAGATATTGGATGCAATCCTACACGCATTTACCTGGGAACAGAGTGGGACATTTCCAAGAAAACATGCATAGGCTTGCACTGTTGATTTACCAATGAATAGAAGAGTATGTTTTCATTCGTTTCGCTGTTACTAAGGGCCTATGTGGTATGAATTGGTCTGCCATGCAAGAATCATGGAATCATATAGGGCTTAACTAACATAAAACTATGTACAAACTAGGTTTTTGTCCTGTCCACGAAATGGTGCTCGATCTGCTTGATAAACAGAAAACACCATGGGTAAATACTATACAACTTTGTGCTACTCATATAGGCTAAACTGTCCTGATTGAGATGGTGCCAGGGATTCACTAGATTGGGCACTAGCTGAGGGTCTGTGCCCATCAGACGGCCCATTTGATAAGGATGACCAGATGGAGCTTCCCTACAAAATCAGTATCCTTCCAATAGCGACAGTACCAGTTCCGGAGTAAAGAACCATGCAAGCAAACCCACCCATGTGTCTAGTTAATGTGGACATTCTTCCAGCCATGTAGGATCTGCTCATGAAAAAATGACTTCTAACTGTTTTTATAGCAGGAGTGGCCAAACTTGCTTAATGTAAGAGCCCCATAAGATAAACTTCAGATGTTTGAGAGCCGCAATATTTAAGAAGCCCTTAAATTTTTAACTATATTTACTCACCATGAACATTAAACTTATGTTTTAATCCAGCGGACTCTCAGTTTATACCTGGTAAACAATTGTAAAGCTTGAAAATGTCTTATTTCCCTTTTATATTAATTGTGATCCAAAAAGGAGCACAGTCAACATATTTCCGAGAGCTGCACATTATACGTCAAAGAACCGCATGTGGCTCAGGAGCCACAGTTTGGCCACCCCTGGTTGATAGGGTACTTCTGCAGCAGGTAAGATTTGAACACCAACAAGTTTCTTTATTTACACTGTAACAGCCTTTGCCTGCTTTCCCCCAGCACTGTGTTAGGAACAAAATGCTTCACAGAATGATTAGATCAAGATAAAAACCTATCGTATCTGTTTAAGATAGGTCACTATCAAATGATGCTTGTATCAATTCAAGCAGGCATAAAAGGCTGTTGATAGATGCTCCTGGCAATGTGAAGGACAGAAGTGCAAATGTCTAGCAATTGGCATCTCTTGATTGACACATGTACCAAATTTCTTGACTCTGGCTCGTTGAGAAGTACCCTAAGCTCAACTGTAAGGCTCTACCATCATATATCTATATGCAGTACATGTAAAGACATTTGGGACTCATTGGCATGTCTTGTCCTGTTTGACTTTTGACATTTTTGACTTTTGACATTGTGTTTGGCAAAACAAACAAACAAGGGGATCACCATAGCCCAGGAACTTTTTTGTAAAGCACTTTAGGTGGGGAGGTAGTAAAATTCCAATGCCTGGTGTCGGAACTGAAGTACTGCCATCCTGATCTCTGTGACCAATAGCGTGTTTTCATCTTTCAAACAGCCTGAAGAGACTAAGCAACATTATGTTACTTTTCTTTACCTTATACTTGCCTGAGAACATTTGTTCAGTATTTTTTATAATCAATACCTCTAAAAAAGAACATGCTCTTACAACCATGTATTGACGGCTCTCTCACGGCATAGAATAGATTTGCTACGTGTCTGTTGCCAACCTCTAATTGTATTTGCAAAGCTTTTGAACTATTGTGTTTACAAGAGCTGTACTATAATCACATAAACTTTTTTTAGAAAACACGGCAAATTCCAGGTTGAGGAGAAAACACTGACAAATATGGCAGATTATTTTTTCCCCATTGGCAAAGAGTTCAATGTGTAAAAAAAGTTGTATTGTTTAATAAAATTAAAAGTTTCAGATCTAAATGTATGTGTCTAAATAATATTACAGTAAGTCCTCACTTAAAATTGTTTTGTATATTAAAGTTGTTTTGGTAAAAGTTGATTGAAAAATGCCATAGGAACGTTTACATTTATCATTTAGCCTATGGTAAAATTGGTTTCATTGTAAGTTGTTTTGCTTAAAGTTGCTGTTTCCAAGAAGAACTTATTGACAACTTTAAGAGAGGACTTGCTGTATTTGGTATAAAATTGAAGTCTCAGTGCTGCCTGCATGGACAGTCTTTCAATTTCATCTTTTTTTCTGTCCGTCTGTCCCCCCACTACCTCTTTGGCAGCAACTATAGCAGTGGTGTAAGCTCTTTGGGCAGTTCACTAGTTCCTTCTAACCTGACACGGTCTGGACATAAATACCTCCCAGTCAGGCCACAGTCCCAATCCACATGGTCTCAGGCTTCTAGTCCTGGTGGTGGCAAACGGAGTGCCTGCTGAACAAGGTAGGTTGACGGGAGGAGATGGAATGGGAAGAAGTAGGACAGAATGGGGCAGAGGGAGAGTGGAATAGGGCAGAATGGGGTGAGGGGGTGCAAGATGGTGGTGGGAGGAGGTGGTAGCCAGCATGGGTGTGTTTCGCCCGATGCTATCCCCTCCAATAGTAGCCAGCACACCCTTTTCTCTCCTCAGACTTGCACTAGCTAAGGAGCTGGCGTAAGTCTGGGAGACCCATTGACAGTCAATGGACAGCCCTGCCCCCCGGATGCAGCACAAGCCTTTTTGCCACTGCTGCATTGGCAGGAGGGGGGAAGGGTAGGATTGGGCAATAAGGAACAGAACATGCATGCATGCATGCATGCATAATCTTTATTGCAGTCACAGACCAGCGCAAAAATTGCCAATACAGAGCCAAAAGAAACATCATGAACATCAATTAAGAAAAGAAATTAAAAGTTCAAATCTTACCTCTGCCATGAATTCTCACTAGGGGACCAATATTAACACACTTGCTGTCTTTATACACTGGGTGGCTCAGGTCATACTCTGTCGCCTCTCCAACAGTTATAATACCATTCTAATGTAGATGTGTTATCAGTATTGCGGTCACCAGTGCATTAGGTTGGAGCTTCCGGCATCATTGACCATCACTTCCATCACTCCTCCTACATGGAGGCATTGAAAAATAATGAGAGGAGTTCCTCCCAGGAGGATGAGCCAATTTGTGGCTCATCCTTGGGAACTACAGGCTACTTGTTGAAGAGGGTATCTAAGGTAGAGTGTCTTGCCTGCTGTTTCCAATCCCAAAGCATTTCCTTCTAGCAAACAGTTCTTGTGCTAGCCAGAATACACCAATTCTCACTGGTGCATTGCTAGCCAGACTATGCAGTTCCCATTGGCTCAAAGCACAGCGTAGACAGGTATCATTTTTCCATACTGAACATTTAATCAGTTGTATGGATTTTAACCTTTCCCTTTTTTATAATACTGTAAAAATTACACCCAGGACAATAGGAAGCTGCTTTATAGTAGCTTATACTGGAAGCTGCTTTTATAAGAGCTTGCACTGTACTTCGATACTCATTGCCTGGGTGTCCTACATGGCAATACAATAGTAGCAGTGTCAAGATCATAGCTGTACGTAGGGGCTGAAGTACCTTTGAATTTTCCCTAACCACAAGAGATTGAGTTTCCATTTTTTTAAATTTACTCTGCTCATATCCTTATTTTCACAGAACAGATATGCACATCTTATGACTATGTAATATTTATTTATTTATTTATTATTTTATTTTATTTATTTATTTAAAAAAATTATATCCCGCCTTATCCCATGCCGAGGCAAATGCCCAAGGCGGCTTACAACAAAAATTAAAAACAGTTTAAAATACAGACAGTTTAAATACATAATTTAAAAACAATAAAAACAATAATATCAATAAAAACCACTGGGGGCCAACAGTAGGGAGCACAAAAGCAACATGGCAGAGCATCTTGAGACACAGGAGGCAGGCTACAACCCATCACCCAAACGCAAGACGAAACAAAAATGTTTTGAGCCCTCGCCGAAAAGTCATGAGGGAGGGGGTGGTTCTCAGATCCCCTGGCAGGGAGTTCCACAGTTGTGGCGCCACAGCAGAGAAAGCTCGCCCACGTGTTGCCACTCCCCTAACTTGCGATAGAGGTGGTACACGCAGGAGAGCCCCCTCAGATGACCTAAGAGAGCGGGCCGGAATGTATGGGAGAAGGCGGTCCCTCAGATATCCTGGACCCAAACCGTGAAGGGCTTTAAAGGTCATTACCAGCACCTTGAATTGGGCTCGGAAACGAATGGGCAGCCAGTGCAGCCGCTGAAGCAGCGGCTCAACAGAGTCAAACCGCCTAGCTCCAGCAACCACCCGGGCCACCGCATTCTGCACTAATTGCAGCTTCCGAACCGTCTTCAAGGGCAGCCCCACGTAGAGCGCGTTGCAGTAATCCAGTCTTGAAGTCACTAAGGCGTGGACCACCATGGTCAGGTCCGATCGACTCAAGTACGGCCGCAGCTGGCGCACCAGCCGAAGCTGGGCAAACGCACCCCTGGCCACAGCCGCCACCTGGCTTTCCAGGGAGAGCTGTGAATCCAGAAGTACTCCCAAGCTGCGCACCTGTTCCTGCAGGGGGAGTGCAACCCCATTCAGAACGGGCAGATGACTCAGTACCTGCATCGAAGCTTTCCTGACCAGTAGGACCTCTGTCTTTTCTGGATTCAATCTCAACCTATTAGCCCTCATCCAGACCCCAACCGCCTCCAGGCAGCGCTCTAGGACTTCCACAGCCTCCCTGGAGCGAAATGGCAAGGAGAGGTAGAGTTGGGTGTCGTCAGCATATTGGTGACACCCAACTCCAAATCCCCGGATGATCTCTCCCAACGGTTTCATGTAGATGTTGAAAAGCATGGGAGACAGAATAGAACCCTGTGGCACCCCACACTGTAAAGGGCAGGGTGCCGAACAGGCATCTCCCAGCATCACCATCTGGGACCTGTCAGCCAAGTAGGAATGGAACCACTGCAAAGCAGTGCCCCCTAGTCCCAGCTCAGCCAATCGGCCCAGAAGGATACCATGGTCGATGGTATCGAAAGCCGCCGAGAGGTCCAAAAGGACCAGCAGGGATGCACTCCCCCTGTCCAGTCCTCGGCGAAGATCATCCAGCAGGGCGACCAAGGCTGTCTCCCAAAGCCCCGCTTGAAGCCAGACTGAAAAGGGTCCAGATACTCCGTTTCATCTAGTATCCCCTGGAGCTGAGACGCCACCACCCGCTCAATCACCTTACCCAAAAAAGGCAGATTGGAAACTGGCCGATAGTTATTTAAATTGGAGGAATCCAAAGATGGTTTTTTCAGGAGGGGACGCACAATTGCAGTCTTCAGGATGCTAGGCATCACTCCCTCCCGCAATGATGAATTCACAATAGGTTCCACCCAGTCGGCCAGCCCAATCCGCGCAGATCGTAATAGCCAAGCTGGGCAAGGGTCAAGCGGGCACGAAGACGATCTCAAACTACAGAGGACCCTATCCACATCCTCAGGCTGTATAAGGTGAAAAGAATCCAAAACGATGGAATTGACAGATGCCGTAGGGACAACTTCTGGAACTGTTAAACCAGAGTCCAAGTCGTGGCGAATCTGAGCGATTTTATCTGCGAAGTGCCGTGCGATCTCATTGCAGCGGTCCGTTGAACACTCCAACTCACTTGCTACAGGAGCCGAGTGGAGCAGATCCCGGACAACTCGGAAGAGCTCCGCTGGCCGGCTACTCGCAGACGCAATATTGGCAGAGAAAAACGCCTTCTTCGCTGCCATCACCGCCACGGAGTAGGCCCTAAAATGGGCTCTAGCCCGTGTTCGGTCAGATTCATCACAAGTTTTCCTCCACCGTCGCTCTAGGCGTCGGCCCAGTCGTTTCATTGCCTGCAGCTCCTCAGTAAACCAAGGAGCCGCCTTGGCTCGACGACAAGGCCGTGGCCGTTCGGGAGCGATCTGATCCAAGGCTCTAGCTGCCTCCCCATACCACAGGGCAGCCAGAGCATCAGATGAATCACTGACCCGGGAAGCTGGGAATTCCCCCAGAGCCCTCAGGAAACCATCCGGATCCATCAGTCTCCGAGGGCGGACCATACAATTCGGTCTCCCAGCTCTGCAGGGGTGATTAAACGTTGCCAGTCTAAAACTCACCAGATAGTGATCCGTCCAAGACAGAGGAGTGATCTTAATCTCCTCCATGGGCAGATCACCATCCCCATACCCACCAGTGAATACCAAGTCCAATGTGTGCCCCGCACCATGCGTTGGGTCCTTGATCCATTGAGACAGGCCCATGGTCGCCATGGCGGCCATGAAGTCCTGAGCCGCCGCTGTCACAGGGGCCTCAGCATGAACACTGAAGTCCCCCAGCACTAACAGGCGGGGGGACTCCAGTGCCACCGCCGAGATCACCCTGGTCAGCTCAGGTAGGGAAGCCGATGGGCAACCAGGTGGACGGTACACCAACAGCAATCCCATCCTGTCTCGCCCCTGTAGCACGATGCGGAGACACTCAAACCCGGCACACTGTGGGACAGGGTATCCGGTGAGGGAGATGTAATCCCGATAGACCACAGCAACACCACCCCCTCGCCCCTGTAGCCGCGGCTGCTGCATCACCCGGTATCCCGGCGGACACAGCTGGGAAAGGTTCACACCCCCAGCTGCATCCAACCAGGTCTCCGTGATGCAAGCCAGGTCGGCACCCTCCTCCAGGATTAAATCCCGAATGAGGGAGATCTTGTTATTAACCGACCTGGCATTTAATAGCAGCAATTTAAGGCCACAGGGGTTTCTCCCAGGCACTCCCCAGGCTCCGGGGTTGGGGGAAGGCCTAGAAAGAGGGATGGTCTGCCTATGACCATCCCACCTTCTCCTGGAACGGCCAGGCCAGCCCCCACCGCCATATCGCCCTCGGCCCGTTACACTTTTTATGGTGGCGCCACTACTCCCTCGAACATCCCAACACATCTTCCCGGAAAGGGCTCACACAACACAAACACACACTTAAATAACCCCAACACACGACAGTAACACTGCCTCCAGTGTCTCTATAGCAGTTTAAGGGGTAGGGAAAAACAACCAGGAAACCACCCAGACAAGAGGCGCTCTCACCAACCCCAAGTCCAGAAGGAGTCCCGCTGTCCCCTATACCTCCCACTACTCCTCACCCCCTCTCACCAGGGTTACAGAAACGGAGAAGAACAGGGCCCTCCCCTTGTCGCTCAGAGGATAATCCCCTCTGGTGCTGCAGATGTTAAAAACCCCAGGATAATAACCTCCAAACCCAGAACATCCAAGTAAGGAGGTAAGTCTCTTCTCCAGGGCACATACGCAATTCATGCCACTGCCAATCCACAACCAGATAACGATAGATGCTCCAGCAGAAGATGAGAAGTTCCACAAGGTAACAGAGTCGGTGAATAAATGTCCTTGGTGTGCAGGTATCCTCAGGGCTACGATCCACGGGCTAAGAGCCAAGGGCCAAGAGCCCTTTGGCTCTCGCCCTTCGGCTCGCGCCTCCGGCAAGCCGGAGGCCCAAATACCTGTAGGAGGGAAGGGAGATGAGAAGCCCTTCAAGGTCCAGCACTGTCCCTTGGGACAGTGTCAAGACTGGTCTTCCCAGGAGGCTAACTGAAGAGGTTGCCTCAGGTAGCAGACTGACAGGGGGTGCCCACTTCCATCCACCTGCTTGCCTCCACTGATCCTCCTCCCCCATCACCTGGAACATTGGCCAGATAAGGGGGGGGGCTGTATTTGGCATGCCACCTCAAGTACCAGGAGATCTTGGACTGGCCCTGGACACTGTAATCCATGTAACTTGTCGACTAAACTTTGGAGACATGCAATATTACTTTTGATTGCCTATGTTAGCAGTTCCCAAACTTACCGGCATAATGACTCCCTTCTTACATGGCATCGCCATCTTGAATCGTGTGAGATTTCGCCCTATTCTCCCGAGAATTCTCAAGATGGTGGTGCCCGGGAAGAGGATGCTGGGGAAATCCTGTGATTCCCCTGTGAGTATGACGTGGCTCCCTTTGGAGCCATGCCTCACAATTCACTGGCCTATGTGAATGGGTTGTAAAACGTTTACAGTAAAAGGGTTATTATTAGGGGCAGGAGAAAATGGTGATAATGAAATAAAAACACATAACACTGCTTTCTGCTAAAAAAAAATCTGTGGAAAAAATAATAAAATAAACCCATGCAACCTTCTTCCTGTAACATAGTAGCTGGCCATGATAGATTTCGTGCCAAAATAAACCCATGTAATTTTTCATTATTCTTCATCACCTACCTAGTACACTTTTAAAGTGGTTACAATTGATAGAAATGGGGAAAAATTGGAATAAAAACACATACCATTTCTGCTATTTCATTTTGGTTATTTCATTTTGGTTAGACAATAAAATCTATTTTAAAAAATACAACAATTTTCTCCCACCACTACAGTTGGGCCTCCATATCCGCGGGGGATACGTTCCAGGCTCCCCGTGGTTACATAAAACCACAGATAGGGGAGAATACCATATCCACGGTTTTCTGCGCTCCCCCCCTACATCGTGCGTGACCTTCCCCAGCTCTTACCTTTGATCTTGCAACAGTGGTGTCTTGCTTATCAAACAAGATAAGCTGTCTCCTGCTGCTTGTTGCATGGAAGTAGACTGAGACTAAGTGCTAGAGAGGCTCAGCAAGGTTAACAGGAAGCAGTCCTTGCAGCATCAGTGCTCACTTGAGGAACTAGTGACCACTAGCAAGCATATGCCAGCATATAGAGCTCTGCCAAATTAGACAGACTCATATCTATCATGTAAGAAGACTAAGCATAGTCATGAAAAATATGGCAATAAAAATGTATTTATGATTCATTTCTGCACTTCTGAACTCGCTTTCGAGCTGACTTTCTGAACTGGACGATGTTCAGGATTCTTGCACTAGATGCGGAAGAGTGATTAATGCTTAATCCCACACAGGGTATTGCATTCATATAGCTGGCATTCACACACTACCATCACTTAACTGTGATTTGCACAATATTTACAATTATTCAGTATGTTGCTTTCGTGGTGGTTAAAACTGCACTTCTCACCCAGCCACCCACAGGCTACCTTCTCTTCCCAGAAATGTATTCAGTTGAATGTCTATTTTATGATCTAGTATATTCAAGGCATAGGAGAAAAAAATACAGTGATTCACAGCCCAATTCTATAGGGCCCTGCCAAACTACCAAACTAGCATTCTGGTGGTGGTTGACAGACCCATTACAGCCATCACAAAAGGCTATCTAGAAGTCCATGGAGCTGCGCGCTCCCAGGCTGCCACTGCAGATGGCAGGGAGAACTCCATGTTTGACAGCAGTGAGAAGCCAATAAGTTGGCTGGGTGGGTGGAATGGGGCAAGGGGTGGGAGCATTTCAAGGGCAGAGTGGGGGGAGGACCGGGGGCATGTCCGAGGCAGGAGGAGTGGCACCCAACATGGATAACTTGCACTGGATGCTATCCCCTCCAGAGTGAACTGACATGCCCTCTTTGTCACCTCGGAGTTGCCCCAGCTAATGAGCGGGCGCAGGTCCAAGGAGACCCGTTGGCCGTTGAACGGCTTATGGAGGGGGAAGGGAAAATATTTTCCCTTCCCCTTCCCAAGCCTCCTGATCAACACCACACCACCACCACAGCATGCAGCACAGCCTGTTTTGGAGTGGCTGGATGCTATGGCAGAGAAAAGGATAGGATTGGGCTGTTAAATATTTTTAGAGTAGCAACAATGACCACTGACTAGACTATGCTTGTAGAGTGTTGAGTGTGTTATAAGTCACATTCAGTTCAAGTGTAGCAGCATTATCCCGAACATCCCCTTAGGGACATGCTCGTAGTTTACCCGGTGGGCGGGTTTGGCCACAGGTAAGGGTAGGAGGGGCGGGAACGCCCCCGGTCAGGAGCAGGGGAGGAGTGTGGGTGGAGTAGGTACCTGGGCAGACCATCCCACACCCCTTCAGTTGTACCTGAGCGCAGCAACGGTTAAGATTTCCTTCATTGTTGCTGCACTTTGGTTTCTTCGCCGGGAGTTGGGTCCACGTGTGTTTCCCATCGCGGATCTTCTGAGCTGGTGAGTTTTGGGGCTTTTGGAGGTCTCCCTCTGCCCTCCCTCCCGGTCGCTGGTTCTTCCCCCTTCGCCCGCGCTCTCTCCTTCTTTCCGTTCTCTTTTCTTTCTCCCCCCCTCCGGGCCGCCTTCTCCCCCCTTCGCATGTTGTCGCTCCTCTTTCCCCCCCCTTTCCTCCGGCCCGCCGCTTTTCCCCTTGCTCCCCTCCGCCGCTGCCCGGGCCGCTTGCTTTCACTTGGGGTTGGGGGGGTGGGGGTGCCGCGGGGTGCACGCTCTGCCGCGTTGTCCGCCGGGCGCGGGTTGCCTCCTGGCCCCGCCGCTGCCAGCCGGCTCCCGGGCGGGCGGGCCGCTGCCCTGGGCCGGGCGGGAGGGGCCGTTTCGTGCGCTGGGAGCGGGGGGGGGAGTTCGGGAGGACCGGCGCGTTCCTGCTTGCGGCCTCGCTTCCGAGGCCCGGGACGCGCCGGGAGGGGTTCTGGCCGGAAGGGATGTGTGCTTGGGCCTGGGTGGGGTGGCGGGGAGTGGGGAAGGGGGAGGGGGGGCGCGCTGCGTTGTTGCTGTGGGTTTCTGGGCCCGAGGGCTACGGGGCCTGGCGACCTCCCTAAGATGGCGCCGGCCATGTGCGCCACTTGGCGGCAGGTAAGATGGCGGCGCCCAGGGGATCCACATGGGACATTCAACATGGCGCTGCCCATGTGCTCGATCCATGAGGCTTCTGGGGCCGACTTTCTTGGGGCGGTCATTGCTGGGGTGCGTGGACCTGGGGCTACTGGGAGCGCTTAGTGGTACAGGCTCCTCGTGCCGCTCAGGCAGCGGCGGCGGGCCACTTTGCGAGGCAACAGCTGGCAATTAATAGTGCAGTGACAGATGAGCTGTCCTGCGGCTGGCCGGGGGTTAGTCGGCCGCTGCTTGCTTTCGTTCTGGCTGCAAGGACAGGGATGCTGGGGGCCACTGCAAGGGAGGTGACTTTCTTTGCTTTAATAATAATAAAAAAAAAAAACAAGACGTCTGTTTTTTGCTGGTATGGGGAAGTCCTTGGGGCTGGTGATTCGAGGGGCATAACAAATTGCGGGTTGCCGAGCGGGGGCCGCGCAATTCGTGGCCAGTGGCTGGATGGGGTGGACCCAGTTGCGCTGGTAATGTAAATACTTACAGTGATTATCCCCACAGGGGCGATGGGCAATGATTACATGTTTTCCGTGCTTAACTACTTCAATTTCATTAATGAATTTACATTGGGTTCTATCGTAATTTATTTCATGATTTTCGGGTTAGGTGATTGTGTGCGGGGCAATTAATTATTAGCTGCTTAATCCTGGGGACCCAGTCACACAGTGGTAACTCAATTTGTTAACAATATTTGGAACTTGCTATCACTATGGCGGGAGTGTGCAATTAGTGGCATGGGGTGGTGCAATTTGTTACTCGCTACCTGCTTCTATAATAATAATAATAATAATAATAATAATAATAATAATAATAATAATAATAATAATAATAATAATAAAAACGACAGAAATGCACACATGCACACACTCATCCACCGTAATGGGTTCACTGATTGCAGATACCAGTCTCGCCCGCCCCCGGGGGCGGGGGATGACAATTCCCTGAAGGCCACCCGCACACTGGGGCCTGCGGTGGTGTGTGTCGCTTAAATATGTCATAATGTGTTGCCTTACAGGTCGTCCATTTCCCCCTTGTGCGTCAAGCCCAATTCTGCAGCACCATGCCTAAGCGGCCGCAGAGAAGCAACAGTAGGCGGGCAGCTAAACGTCCCGCAGTAGGGGTTGGGGAGGCGCCGGCCGAACTTTTGTCGCAACCACCGCCGGCTGGGGGTGCCCCCGCCCTAGGGGGAGGGGGGACGGACTCTCTTTCCCTGGCTCAGACCGCGGTACAGACCGCGGTCCAGGCGCTGGCGGCGGTGCAGCAGCTGTTGGCAGCGCAGCAGGGCGCGCCCGGAAGCCTGCCGAGCCTGCCTCCCGTTCCGACGGAACAACTTTTTGCCCTTATGGGGAATGGTTTAGCGGTGGGCGGGTTGGCCGGGATGGACCAACCCAGTTCAGCGCTGCGAGCTACCAGCAACATGGTTGGTGACAGGCCGGTGCAGGCACGCAGTATGGCGCCCGCACCTGAAAATCGGGTAGAGCAGCTGCCGGTCGGTGGGTCGGCAGGCGCTTGCCCGGCGGCTGAGTACGAGGCTAGGCCCTCCACCATGGCTTCTCCAGCTGCTAGGGCAGAGGTTGGGCCGCAAGGGGGACCTGCAGCAGCCGTCGCAGACGGGGCACCAGCGCCCCCGCAGATGCCAAGCGCTTCGGAGGATAGCCGGATACGTGCAGGTGAGTCTCCCCGACCCGGAGTTCCCTTCCCTGGGGTATGGGTAGAGGGCACCACCGGGCAAGCGGTGGCGCCTGCGGGAGGCGGCAATAGCATTGTTAATCAACAGGTTAATGTTGTAACATCTGGCCCGTCATACCCAGCCCCCTCGGTGGGAGCACCCACACCCATGGGGCCATCTACTGGTTCGCTGGGCGCAGGGACCGCAAGTGGGGCTTCCAGCAGGGCCCCTGCGCAGGGCGGCCTGATGGGTGGGGCGGAGTTGCAGGCTGGAGCAGCACCCCATATAGTAAAGGCGGCCCTTCCCGCACAGGGAGGTGCGGTTGCTTATCCCCCCGACGCTCCCACTTCTGAGACGCTTGGCGTTACTCAAGGGGCGGAGTCCAACAGAGCCCATGCAGGTGGGGAATCCCCACCCCCGTCCAATCCCGCCCTGGTTGTGGGTTGGGCCTGCGAGTCAGCGGCCCCAGCCGGGGTCTATGGCGATTTGGACATGCCAATCGGGGGTCATCTCAATCAATCTGTCAAGGAGCGAATTTGGAGGGGCGAGTATATTGACGTGTTTAGCCTTTTGCATAAAGAGCCCGAACCGGTGGAAAAAATTGGGGAGCCACGGAGGGACCAGGAGGTCGTTCGCAGGAGAAAAATTGATAGGAATTGGGCCAATTGGCTCTCGGGGTATCATATCTTCTGTGCGGTGATGCATGAGGCCAAGCCTGAAAGGACATACGCACTGCTCAAGTATTTTGACATTGTTTACAAGGCTTATTTGAGTTATCATGGGAGTGGTTGGTTAAATTACGATGAACAGTTCAGGATGAGGGCTTCTAACAACCCCAAACTTTCCTGGATACGTTATCAGGAAGAGATTTGGCAGCAGGCAGTGACTCCTTGCGGTGCGGTTCTGGGGGATCGCGCCGACAGCGGCCACATGATTGTTCGGAATGGGCCGAGTGGCGGTCAGGTGAGGGCTCCATCCCAGACTCGGGGGACGGGACAGCGGGTTCAACCCCCGCGGGTGTGTTACGAGTACAACACAGCCGGGCAATGCTCTAGGCGGAAATGCTCCTTTAAGCACGCCTGTAGCCTATGCGGGGGAGGTCACCCGCACAGCACCTGTGCCAAAGGGAAGTGGGACGGGCGCAACAAAGGGCGCCTCTCCGCCAGGCAACAGGGCCGCTCCGGCTCCGCTGAGCATGGAAAAGGGACCAAGTCCGATTAAGCTGGGCTGTCTAGCCGCTCTCCTGAAGAGCTACCCAGACAGGGGAGCGGCCGAATATTTGCTGGATGGGTTTACAACAGGCTTTAGGATCCCTGCGCCGCACCCTTCTACCCCATCATGGGCCAATAATTTGAAGTCCGTGGTGGGGATGGAGGAGGTGGTGCGGAAAAAGATTGAGAAAGAGGTGGGGTTGGGGCGGGTCCTGGGCCCTTTTCAGGTGCCCCCCCTGCCCAACCTCCGGATTTCCCCCCTCGGGGTGGTGCCCAAAAAAGCCCCAGGAGAATTTAGGCTAATCCATCATTTGTCCTTCCCTAGGGGCTCCTCCGTTAATGACGGCATACCAGACCACCTGTGCACGGTCCGTTACACTTCATTTGATCAGGCAGTCAGGACCGTGAGGCGGTGCGGTCACGGCGCGCTTATGGCCAAGTGCGATATTGAATCTGCCTTTCGGCTACTTCCTGTGCACCCCGAGGATTTTTGCCTCCTGGGGTTCTCCTTTCAAGGCGAGTTCTATGTGGACAGGAATTTGCCGATGGGATGTTCAATTTCCTGTTCAGCTTTCGAGCGCTTCAGCACAATGTTGGAGTGGGCAATTCGGAGGAGGGTTGGTGTTCGGGATACCGCGCATTATCTTGACGACTTTTTGTTTATCGGAAGAAAGGGGTCTCGGCAATGTCAGGAGCTATTGGAACAGTTTAGCGAACTTGCGAGAGAGTTGGGGGTTCCCCTAGCGAAGGATAAGACGGAGGGCCCCACCACTAGGCTGACGTTTTTGGGGATAGAGCTGGACTCGGTGGCTGCGTCTTGCCGGCTGCCGAGAGACAAGCTGGATGCTCTCATTTCTACGCTACGGCGTTGCGTCAGGGCTAAGAAGCTTACGTTGCGGGAATTGCAGTCCGTAGTCGGGCACTTGAACTTTGCATGCAAGGTAGTCGCCCCAGGCCGGGCATTTCTACGGCGACTTTGTGGGCCAATGGCGGGGGTGCGCGCTCCCCACCACAGGATCAAGGTGACATCGGGCATGCGGGAGGATATGTCCACCTGGTTGCAATTCTTGGCGGATTTTAACGGGGTTTCGTTTTGGAGGTCCGAGCAGTTGCTTGAAGCAGAGCTTCAGGTGCACTCTGATGCTGCCGGGGGGCATGGTTTCTGGGTTTTCTTTCGCGGGCGTTGGTGTGCGGCACCTTGGCCTAAGGAATGGATCTCTGCAGGGGTCACTACCGATCTGACGTTCCTAGAGCTTTTTCCCATAGTGGTTGCCGTTCACTTATGGGCTACCGAGTTTGAGAATTCCACGATCCGTTTCTGGTGCGACAACCTTGCCGTAGTTTTGGTTATTAACAAGTTGTCGTCAAAATCCCCCAGGGTGATGCGGTTGGTACGCCCGCTTGTGTTACAGTGCCTGCGACTCAACGCTCTGTTTGTTGCCCGGCATGTGCCGGGACTGGAAAACTGCATCCCGGATGCTCTGTCCCGTTTTCAGATGGAGCGTTTCCGGGAGCTGGCGCCCTCGGCGCAGCGGGATCCAGATCAAATGCCGGAGTGGTTGTGGACGCTTGGCACGGCAGGGCCATCGCAGTGATTATGGATTCCTTGGCCCCCAGTACCCGGCAGGGGTACCTCCGTAAGGTTAGGTTGTTCAACCACTTCCGGCAGTCAGCCGGCCTGCAGGACATTTGGCCCATCCCCCTCGAGGACGTCTTACGCTTCCTCTTGTATCTGAAGGACTCAGGTAGGGCAGTCAGCACATTCCCTGGGTACCTATCAGCATTGGCATTTGTATCCAAGGCCGGCAGGATGCCTGATCCTACGCAAGACTTTTGGGTGCGGCGGATGTTGGAAGGCTTAGCAAGGAACGCTCCAGCGGCACCCGATCATAGGCGCCCCATTACCACGGAAATCTTGGAGGGGATGGCGATGGCGTTTCAGAGCCTGTGCACTTCCCCGTTCGAGAGTGCCCTTTTTAAGGCGGCCCTTTTCGTTGCCTTCTTCGGGGCATTTCGGCCCAGCGAGTATCTGGCCAGGGGGAAGGAGGATGCCTCCCAGCGGGCCCTTCAGCGGGCTGACGTAACTTTGGAGCAGGCCAGTGTGACGCTGCGCCTGCGGGTGTCCAAGACGGACCAGCGGGCTTTGGGGCAGCTGGTAGTCCTGAGGAAGGTGCCTGGGTTGGGCATTTGCCCTGTGATAGCTTTGCAACAGTATTTGGGGCAATCGCCTGCCGCAGGGGGTGCACTGTTCCAGCACCAAAATGGCTCACCGCTGACGCAGTTTCAGTTTCGGGCCATTTTCGCCAGGGGACTCAGAGTGGTGGGGCTGGAGCCCAAGGATTATGGCCTCCACTCGTTACGAATTGGGGCTGCATCCGCCCCGGCATCTGTTGGACTCCCGGGACAGGTCATCCAACGGATTGGGCGGTGGCAGTCGACCGCGTAGAAACGATATATACGGAAGTGAGGCGGCCGACGTGATGGTGCAGGCTGGCAAGGGCCGGGGAGCACCGGGCTTGGAGCCCATGCCCCCCCTGCGGGGGTGAATCTTGACTAATTTCCGGCTGTTCGGAGCTGTTGGTTGCTGCGCTCCATTTCCTATTCCCCTGTTCTCACTTTTCATTTATCTTTCAGGTAGCCACGTTCTAATTTGCGGTCACTCAATCCCATTTTGGGCACGAAAGCGGGCAGCATCTAGCGCCTGGGGGACACAGCTTGGTTTAGGTCGTTGGGCACGGATCACCTGGGCCACAAAGCGAGGGATGCGGTGGGGTCAGCTACTCCCGCTTGTGGAAGAAGTCGTAGCAGTCCACGGACGCCCCGACACGCTTCTTATTCATCTGGGGGAAAACGACCTCCCTGCTACGAAGGGCCTGGCCCTAAGAAGGAGGATCTGCGAAGACCTCGAGATTCTCCGTTACCGACTCCCTGGGGTGGTGCTGGTTTGGTCTGAGCTCCTGCAGCGAAGGGTTTGGAGGGGGGCTCTGAGTATTCCCAGGGTGGAGAAGGCCCGCAGGCAAGTTAACAGTACTGTGGGTCGCTATGTCCTGCAGGAGGGGGGCGCGGTGATCCGTCACCCTGCCATCGTACATTGTGCAGTGTCGTTGTTCAGGGGGGATGGGGTGCACCTCTCCGAAGTAGGCAATGATACCTTTTTGGGAGATCTGCAGGCTGGCCTCCAGCGCCTACTGTCACTGTCTGGGCGGTGAGGGCCAAGCGCTAGGCTGACCCTCCCTGGTGGCCGTGGGGTCATGGTTAAGAAGGCTTGAGACTGGGTTGAGGGAGTGAACCCGAGGGCAGCAAGGTCAAGGGATGCACCCCCCACCACTCATCCCTCAGGGCCCTCCGGCACGGGGAATGGTGGGGGGGGCCCTGGGCCGGGATCACGTGAGCTTCCTTAGGGCCCGCCGGCTCGGGGCGGTTTCATCGGTTCCTGCTGTCCTGGCCCACTAGGGGTCGGCGGGGATGAGTCGGCTTCCTCAGGCGAGGGGCGACGACTCGGAGTCCGGGTTGTAACTCCGCCCGGGCAGTCATTAGGATGCCCCGTGTCAGCACTTCTCACGTGCGCGTGTTACGCCTTGACCCCGGCCTGTAGATCTCCTCCTTGCTATGATCTTGCCTTCCTGTATTTTAATAAAGTGACCCTTTTACCCATAAGCAAGTCTTGTGTGCTTAATCCGCCGTACCCGGGTAAAGTCCTATATGAACACACTGGCCTGTGTCAGTGTCCCATATGAACTGACTATGTATCCGAAAATATAGCTCAGAAACTTCTGCCACATACTGGGGCTCCAGATGTTCAGGGGTTCCTCAGCAGATGAGTTGATGTGGGAAGTGTTCTCTGAATATAGAACATTTGAAAAATAGTTAAACGGAGTACTTTATACTGTATAAATGGAGTACAAGAGGGACCCTTTTGTTTTTGCTATGACAACATAAAAAGTCACACTGTATGGGGCTGTTTCATTTTTCCTAGTTGTCTATAATTGTGGGTATAATCTCAACTTTGAAAATTCCAGTTAAATTATGCTGAGGGAAAGGCATTGTGTGAAAGTGGAATAAATGTAATAAATGAACTTAAATGTGGAGATGGAATAATGAATGACAATTCAATATTTCTTTCTTTCTTTTTTTCATTTAACAGTGTAGATAGCCTTCCAAAATAAAAGGGAATGGAACTTGCTGAGAAACCCCAGCTGATAGCTCTGAAAGCAGTTGTTCAAACTGTCTCATTCATCTTAGGTTTTATTTACGTACAATACTGTTGTGGTTTTTGTTTTCCCCATGGTGTAATATCTTCAAGCGCACTGGCACATCAGGGGAGATGATACGAACCATTTTAAAGAACATGGATCCAGAAGGGTCTAGTAATGCTCAGTAGTAATAATTCTAGTTATTGCAGAGGAAATCTTGATCTTCTGGGACTGATTTAACTTTAATACCAGCAAACACAGAGCTCCATCTCAATTGGAGCTGCAACTGTGGTAATTAGCTGGGAAATCCCCATGGGAAGAAAAGTATGTTGATTTTGCATTATGAGCTAAGCTCCTGTACATTGTGTTATATTTCAAGATTGTTCCTTACCACAGAAGAGAAGGGGTATAGTCAAAGGAGAGGGGGAAAGAAAAGCTCTCAAACTTCTTCTACAGCAGGAATAGTGATATCATCAGTAGGAATGGTCAGGTGCTGCCTTTGAAAATTCTTTTGAAGGACCTTAACCAAAAAGGCGCATCAGGCTCAGAAGATGGTAAACTGAAAAACAAATTGCCTAGGGCATATCTTTGTGTCTAGGTCATCATATGTCCTGATGGTTGCCTGTATGTAACTCATGTCACATCAAGGCTGCAGTTCAGTGCAAATAGACCTTGGGAGAAAGTTCTACTGAACGCAGTGAGTCTTTCTTCAGAAAAAAACATGCAGAGGCTATCAGTCACAGAGCCGAATCCTATCCCTTGCCACGCCTTAGCATACAGCTGTGACAAAAAGGTGTGTGCTGCATGCCACAGCCCACCCCCTGTGATGGAGTTGGTCACCACCAGCGGCAGCAGATGCTGATGATGTTGCATTGCGGCAATGGCTTGAAAATGGCTGCTGCCGGTGCTCTCCGCACATCAACAGAAACCTCTTCAAGACAGTGGGACAGTGTCATAATTTGGGGGATAGGATTGGGCGGTAATATACCTTTTATATGTATTTGGGATATTTTTCAATTGTGACCCATTTTACAGTAAACCCTTGCAACCCACTCCAAGAATTTGCAATGAAAATGTAAATACCTCATTCTTTAAATGAAGCTTCAAAGTAGGAATAAGTGCCTGAAAAGGCAAACATTATAATGAAAACATTTAAAGTTGATTTTTATCTTTTATAGCCTTAGACATTTGTCTATCGGCATAGGAAAAGGCAGGATATATTTTTTTTAATAAATAAATAGTCTAACAGCCTGACCCTAACCAGGCCTATACGACAGCAGGCACTGTTCCATTACTGTAAATGGCCATATAGCGGCACACACAGTTTGCCACCGGCAGCCATATTTGAATCACAACCATAAATAGTGGCGGTGCCAGAAGCTTACCGCTGGACCCCCAGCTACTTCCACCACCAATGGTAAGTGGGGGTGTCAGGCCAAAAGAGAGTGGAGGATATCGGCGGAGCCGTTGCTGCCAGTATCTGCCCTCTGCCTGCCCCCACCATGCCCCAGAGGCCCTGATCCCTGCCCCATGGCTGGCACATGGCCTGCAAGACCCTTCATGGCCTCTGGCCACCTGTAGGAGGCAGCAGAGCCAGTGCAAGCATCATTGAGCCCTGTGCACAGCCTTTCAGGATTGGACCCTTAGTGAATGCAGCTATGATGAGCTCCTGCACTACACCACTGCTGAAGAGGAGGCAGTATCCAAATCTTATTGAAAAAGACTTAGACTTTTAATTGGCTAAATGGGGAACCGAATAACGGTAGGGATAAATATTCAGAGTATACGAGAGTATGGACTGATATTGTAAAATACTTATATGCTTTTCATCTCACTATGCTTACTGTAGAATGCACAACTAAATGAGTTAAATATAGAGTACCCATGTTCAGTTATCCAGGTCTTAGTTTAAAAATATCTATCCAAATTTTCTGTGGTATGCTGCCAATGTGATTACAACACATTGTAGGAGTACATCAACAGGGTCTTTTGTGATTCTTCATGGGAAAATATGAGCCATTTCCTGCATCTGGCAACAGGAGGCAAGGCTCATTTGTGTTGAACAAATGTAACACCTGCTACACAAAAGCGGAGACGACGACACCATTCTTAGATACAGGTAATGGTTAGTCTTTGTTTCAGTTGGCAAAAACTTTTTCCAAAACAGTAGAACAAAATTGAGAACTTGATGAGGAGAGTCAACAAGTACCTCTTAAAAAACTAAAAATATTAATTAGGAGGCTATATCACAAGCTTCTATTTTTGGTAATCACCCAGAAGGAAAAAAAAATCCTGTATTAAAAATGTGTAAATATCTGTCCAGAGAAAATTCATTACTTTTAGCAACATTTATTTGATGTTCCTTAACAGGTGTTCTGTCTGAGCAAGACCCTTCAAATTCACATTAAAAATGTGGGGTTTTGGTGAAATTTGATCCCCTGTATGGACTCCGTACATGTTCCTCCACCCTACTACCCAGTCAGCTGCTCACCCTCCAGCCCGGCAGCCACCACTGTAGCCTGTCTTGCTTCCCTTTAGGAAGGAGAACATATGGGGGAAAAGTCAATGTGGTGAAGACAGTCATAAGGACAGCCAGCACCACAAATAAGCAATCTTCCCACACTGACCCCTTCCCCAAAGGCAAGCCAGTCAAAACCACAGTGCCCCCCCCCAGGAACTACTACTTTTCTGCTGCCTGCGGCTTGACTCCCCTTTCAAGCAACCTGGTGCGGGTAGAAAGAGTGGAAGAAGGCAAAGTAGGGTGGGGGTGCCAAATAGGTACCACACCTCAGACACTGTCAGCTCGGACTGGAACTGCTGATCCTGAAACAAAGGATATGTGGAATGCCCCTGGAAAATTATGCTGTCCTTATCAAAGCTCTTTTTGCATGGTTTGAAATTCCTCAGATGTTTCACACACATAAGTATCTCCCAAGTTGCTTACAGTTTATTTTATTTATTTATTTTTCACATTTTTATACTGCCCTTCCTCCAAGGAGCTCAGAGTGGTGTACATATTTCCTCCCCTCCTTTTTGTCCTCACAACAACCCTGTGAGGTAGGTGGGGCTGAGACATAGTGACTGGCCGAAGGTCACCCTGGAAGCTTCGTGGCTGAGCGGGGATTTGAACCTGGATCTTCCAGGTCTAAGTCCGACTCCCAAACCACTACACTACGTTTTGCTTTAGTGGTAGCTTTATCCCGAACAGTGTCATTATACTGAGGTGGCATGTGGCTTAGATTTTGTAACATCAGTGTGGTAATTCAAAGAAACAATAGTACAGAAACTGAAATGAAAAAGAGACTGGTTCCTAAAATGAGCATACCATAAAGTGTAAAATGGGAACCATGACC
This sequence comes from Plestiodon gilberti rubricaudatus, assembly GCA_026170595.1. Lineage (NCBI taxonomy): Eukaryota > Metazoa > Chordata > Lepidosauria > Squamata > Scincidae > Plestiodon > Plestiodon gilberti. The sequence continues at coordinate 131,500,114 of JANXHW010000003.1, forward strand.
TTTTCCGTGGGCAAATCATCATCCACAGTTTGATTCTTTTATTATCCTTTCTTGCTAATTCAACCTGTATATAGGGTAGTTTATTATTTATACTGTTACAGCCCAATCCTATTGGGCAGACCCCAAAGACCAATGGTGCTGAAGTTTGAGGAGACACTCAAAATGGAAATTATACAGAGTCAGAACATTAGGCCACCTTGCTCAGTACTGTCAACACTGACGGGCAGTGGCTTTCCAGGGTTTCACACAGGATTTTTTTCTCTTTTTTTACCTGGGACCTTCTGCATGCAGTGCATGTGTTCTACCACTGAAATACTCCCCTTCCCAATAATCTAGAATAAATTTCTCAGGGCCTATTTACAACTTCTATCAGAACGCCAGCATCATAACTCACAGAAGAAGCTTGCAAAGACAAACTGACCACTGAGGCATCTAGTAGGGCCACTTGATATTACTTACAAAAAGGCAACTAGAAGACTTTAGGTTGTCAAAAACGTACCTTCCTTCTTAGGGCAGAAAACTATGCGGTACTCTGATCTCATTATACCGTTAATCACGACGGGTCAGTTTTGTAAGATTTGTTGCCCAGCTAGACATTGAAGAAGCCACATCTTGAATTTTTTTTTAAAAAAGCGACTGAAGTACTGTATATTCCTGCTTGAAGAAAATTATTTCCACATAGAAAAATAGATGTCAGGAGAAGGGTCAACTTGTAAGCCACAAGTCTATCACTGGCTGCTACATGCTACTTCCAGTCTTAAAGGATGCATGACTCTGAATACAACTTGCAGGGAGAGAGGTGGGAGAGAGGTGGGAGAGAGGCTTGATGTAGACTTGAGTCTATTGACTCGGACTCAAGTCGGACTCAGATCACATCACTGACTCGATTCGGACTTGACTTGGCGATTGTAAAAAAATTCGAAAGATTCGACTCGAGACTTGGAGCCTTTTACGTCAAGTAGAATTTTATTCAGGTTTAAACCCATTTCCCCCATTAAATAGATAGGGACTTGCAACTCACAACCAAAGACTCGGGACTAGAGGGCAAAGACTTGGGACTTGACTTGAGACTTGGACCCAGAGACTTGAGACTTGACTCGAGACTTGGAGTCAGAAACTTGATCCACATTCCTGGAGAGAGATAAGCCTTTCTTGCCTGCTTGTGGGCTTCCCAGAGGCAGCTGGTAGACCACTCTGGGGAAGAAGGATGTTGGACTAAATGGGCCTTCAACCTGATCGAGTAGGCCAAAGGCCCATTTTCTTAACAGCACAATCCTGCCTAACTTTAAGTTAGGCACTGTATCCTAAGGCCATTGCGGCCTGGGCTCTCCTTGGGGGAAGGGTTCATCCCCTTTCCTCGGTGTCAGTTGCACAGGCTGTAATGGGCCTCCTCAGATTTACGCCAGTTCTGAAGCTGGCATGCATCCGGGGTGGCACTGTAAGGCTGACCTGGGCGCTACTTACTCTCCGGGTGCCATAAACGTGCTTTACGGCATGTTTGCGACACCCAGCACCAGTGGAGTACATGCTCCGCTGGTGCAAAGTTGTGCAGGATAACGCCATAAGAGTTGTAGCTTCCTCCTTGATGTGCTAGTTTTCTATGTGCAATGAGAGATCCTTTCCACCCTTTGGAAAACTCAGTACTGGCCTGCACAAAGAGGAAGAGTGAGGTTTGTTTGTTTGTTTGTTTTGTCTGTGGTAGAGATGGCAGTATTATTTATAATGTTCTATATTTTTGCATTTGGTGGTGAAGGTAAAAGCCATTTCTTCTGCAGGCCCAGGCTGTCTCCTGCAAAAATGACTTTCCATAATGGCTACAAATGAAGAATTCTGTGATATATTTCAATGATAGTCTTGCACTGTTTTAAGCTGTTATTTTGATACGGCTCACTGCCAGAGCAACAATAAACTGAACTTTCATCTCAGGTAATTGCTTCTGCTAATTCACATTTTCAATATTTCAGTCTAAATGCCAACTGGGGTGCTATTCAGTGCTGTTAAAAGACTTCTAAGTTCCAAATATTGGAATGGGATCCAGCTGTGTGCTGAACTATAGCTTTAGGGATTTTCCCCCTCCATAATTCAATTATTATAAATGATTTTTTAGTTGAGCTGGGTCAATCTAATTAGAGATGTGCAAAGTTTTGTAGATTTCATACCAAGCCAATGGACCTGACACCTACAAAAAATAAAAATCTCACAAGCTTGAGCTGAAGGGAGTTATGAAAGATTGAGTTCAGCCATGACAGAGAAGTGGGAAAGACACAAATGTCTTCTAGAGGGTTATACATCCACTTCATATGGAAGGAAAAATTGAAATGAAAAGGGTTCTCTTGCTTCTTTATGGTCAGATATTCATTAACTAATTTAACTTAAGACATTTTTTTCCTAGTAGCCTAGACAAAATGGTCTCTCTCTCTCTCTCTCTCTCTCTCTCTCTCTCTCTCTCTCTCACACACACACACACACACACACACACACACACACACACACACACACACACACATTATAAACCAACCAATCTCCAACTCAAGCACATTTTAGCAAATGTGTCCAATTTATTTATTTATTTATTTATTTATTTATTTAGAAACAATTTATACCTCGCCTTTTCCTATGCCAAGGCAAATGCCCAAGGCGGCTGTGATGGTGATCTTTCCACGCAACCCTCTAGTCTAGTCACAATGCAAAGGGAAATGTCTTGAACGTCTATAAAAGAGTGAGCCTTGGGGTTGTGGGGGAGGTAGGGGAGTTGGAATATCTCTGTACTATCTCATTGGAAACATCATTTGCAAGTTCTTACATTGGTCTCTTTTTGGTCTTTGTGCAAAAACTTCCCATTCAGTGACCTCTTGTAGTTCCTTTTACTGGCGTCGCTTCGGTTGGGGCGGGGCTGTAAGTAACGCTCCGTCGTAGTCTCTTTACCGAGCAAGCAGGAGGCAGCCCCGCCCCTTCACTGTCGGAGCCTTTCCCGTGCTGAGAAAGCAGCAGGCAAGAGACCCTGCCTGCTGCTTTCTCCGCAGGGGACTGGCTCCGACAGTGAGGGGGCGGGGCTGCCTCCTGCTCGTTCGGTAAAGAGACGACGGAGCGTTACTTACAGCCCCGCCACAACCAAAGCGACGCCACTGGTTCCTTTCTACATTTTCAGTCCATTGCACACTGCAATGTACAGCCTCTCTCATTCAGTTCGGAGGTTGAGTGCTTTGCTGAGATGAAGGACTGGGGAAGACTCTAGTCTGCAATCCTTTAGGGCCAGTCAGTGTGGGCAATACTGAGCTAGGTAGAGTAATAGTCTGACATCGTAGAAGACAAATTCATATACAGGAAGTCCTCACGGGAAGTTGTAGATAGGTTCCTAGAAACTGCAACTTTAAGTGAAACAACTTATAACGAAACCAATTTTACCATAGGCTAACATAAATAAGCAAGAGTTAGGTTCCTATGACATATTTCTGGTCACAAAAACATCACCAAACTTCTAAATGAAGACCCAAAACACTTCTAATAACACACTTTTTCTCTGTTTTTTTTTGTGGGGGCACAGACATCAGGGGGGCATGGTGCACATTTACTACTCATTGCAGCAGGGTTAAATCAAAGATTTATCAACAATGAACATATGAACACAAGAAGAGCCCTGCTGGATCAGGCCAAAGGCCCATCTAGTCCAGCTTCCTGTATCACACAGTGGCCCCACCAGATGCCTCAGGGAGCACACAAGACAACAAGATACCTGTATCCTGTCGCCAGTCCCTTGCACCTGGCACAAAGAAAACCTACTCCTACAACCAGGAGGTTGCTTATCCCCATCATGGCTTGTAAGCTGTGATGGACTTTTCCTCCACAAGTGGCAGGCTCACCAACTTTCAAGTAGAAAGCTCAATAACTTGCAAGTTGCAGGATCAATATCATAGTTTCCACAGTGTTCCTGGAGCTGGAGGGGTTAATTGACTTCAGCTTCCTTGCTTTAGTTGTAGGGCTTTTGTGTTCAGCAGCCTGCAAGAGATAAGAGGCTGGAGCAATAATTGTTTTTCAGAGCAAGTGGCTGGGGCTCTGTTGTTTTTAGCATGAAAACAATGTGGAAGTGATTAAGTGATTGCAGCTTGAAGATTGAAGAACAATGTTACATACTGTATTCAAACCTAGAAATAATTTGTGTACCAGGAACAGGTCTTAGGATATGTTTCAGTTTGTGTCCCCATGTTGTTTGCAGCATGTTATAGGACAGAACACAAGAAAAACAGATACAGGATCTGTGGCTTAATGGTAGAGCACATGCTTTGCATGCGTCTTCAGTTCTAGCATCTCTAGGGTGGAGAAAAATTCCAGCCGGAAACACTGGACAGCTGCTGACAGTCTATGTTGACTGACCTAGATGGACAAGTATGAATATAAGGCAGTTTCCTATGAAATTAACCCTAGATATACAAGGCACATTTTCCCCACGTCTAAGCAGCACTGTGTGCTTGTAAAGGTTTGACAACTCAATTTGTCTCCAAGCTGTTTGTAAAGAAAGGGCTGTCAAATCATTTCTTTCGTTCTGTCACTTCTTCCATTCATAAATAGTTGCATTCTAAATAAGCCAGCAACAAATGAAAAGTTGTAATTCAACAGTGTAGAAATTGATTGAATTGTGTAGCTGCAAGGCACCCATAAGATTCTTTCGAATTACATGCTTTCAGGATGTTAACATTATATGCATCTTCATGTGTACGTTTGGTCTTTTAAAAAAAAAAATCCTAATCCAGATGTAGTATACTCACATGCAATATGGCCCCAGACCCCAGTGGTACAGGTTATGCATTGCCAACTCCATCACAGTGCAGATGTACACAATATGAATGGGATTACATTGGGCGCATTGCATGAAAATGTGAGGTGATAGTGCCCAACCTCAGGCACATCTAGTCTGTGCTGTTCCCAATGCAAATAATCTATGCATGACAGCTGCATCCCTTTGGATATCTCTGCTTCCTGGATCAAGGCACGTTGCCTGAGCAGAGGCAAAATCTTTGTGGCATCTATTCCACTAATGCTCTGCCATATAGTGGTCGAGGACTCAGTGTCTGTCCCAAGCCCTGGGTGTGGACCTGAGGTTCTTTTGGGTTCCACAGAAGAAAGACACCCAGTCCAGAGGTTGGCATGTAAGAAGCTTTATTTCAAAGCATACATCAATTACAGAGGCCTTCAGGCGACCTGTCAGACATCACAGCCGGCCAGCGTTCACACATGGTCCGAGAGCACCGACTCAGGCCAAACACATGAGTTATATTGGCTTCAGCAAAACTTAGCAAAGCAATGGGTAATTGGCAGCAACATGACGGAATGCAAACCAAGTGCGGCTGCTTCCCATAACAAAGTCATTTCACGTGTGACTATCCTCTATGCTCCCATTGCCTAACTAGCAGGTGTAGCCAATTAGTCTTCAAAGCTAAGTTCAATAAAGTCTCAGTTTAATAAAACCTCCAGTCCCTGATGCAGTCTATCCTGTGTTTATTAAATAATAAATAATAAAGTGGCCCTTTAACCCAAGCCTTTGTCTAGCGTGCTTATTGGGGGGTGCACAAGTAAAAACAGGTTCTCAAGATTTTGGGGAAAACACTGAGGAAAGTAAGTGTAATAGTTTTGTAGTGTTTTGGATATACGGGCATAGATGCCATGTAGTAAAATCTCTTTGAAGTCCAATAAACTTTCAAATACCGTGACGCGGGTTTCCTTCGCAGGCAGCCACGCACGGACAGAAAACATTAAAATCCAAAGCAGAGTGCAGTACCAACATTTCGTTCCGCCATAAACCCGGAACCTTTTCATAGGCAATCATACAGATTGAAATGGAGTTGCTAGAGCGATCCGATCCTGGTTTTTAAATAGTCAAAAAGCGCGGGAAAACCAGCCGTTAACCCGTAGCGGAAGTGACCTACTGACCGAGATCTGTCAATTGTTCAATTGGGCTGCCGCCGCTTTCTCCTGTTCTCAATTCCCGGTGTTGTCCCACTCACGTACTTGGTTTTAGGAAATTGGTTCATCAACTGGATTGACAGGAAAAATCCCCACTGGATATTTTTTTTAAAATTTCTTCTTTTAGACTACCTAAAAGTGAGACAAAATTATCTTCACTTCAAATTATTCACCATAGAAGAATATTTTATCAAATTATTCACCACGGAAGAACAGCATGCGTTTTATACCACATTGCAATAAAATGAACAATTGCTAAAATGAAATGGAGCAAGACATATTGAGACAAGAACTAACAAGCATACAAAATGATACAGCTGTGGGAAACAAGTGCTTAAGCAAGTGCTTAAGCAGAGAGAGAAGATGGCCAGGATGGTGTAGTGGTTTGGGAGTAGGACTTAGACCTGGAAGATCCAGGTTCAAATCCCCGCTCAGCCACAAAGCTTCCTGGGTGACCTTGGGCCAGTCACTATCTCTCAGCCCCACCTACCTCACAGGGTTGTTGTGAGGACAAAAAGGAGGGGAGGAAATATGTACACCACTCTGAGCTCCTTGGAGGAAGGGCGGTATAAAAATGTGAAAAATAAATAAATAAATAAATAAATTGCTGTCACCCCCAGATGCTGGTTATCCACAAATGCAAAGTTGTTATCAGACTAAAGTATCTGCACAGATGCAGGTAATCTTCCATTTCCTGATGATACAGAGGAGAGAAAAAGAAATAATGGCAGTGGGTAATATATTCAGATAGCCCAATCCTAACTAAAGCCTTGCATGATGATGCAGTGGTACCGGTGCAGGCTATGCTGCATCCCGTGGAGGAATATAGCATGCTGGAGGTCTCCTTGGGGTAAGGGGACATTTGTCCCCTTGCCCTACAGTAGGCCTCAACTGTGGCAACTGGTCAACTCAGGCCTGTGCACTAGCGTCGCTGCAGGGGGGCGGAGCTCTAAGTTCCGCCGAGGCTCTGACCCTCCGTTACACGGGAGCATGAAGTGCCCCGCCCCCTCGCAAAACTTTCACCGACTTGAATGGCTCCAAAGGCGAGGGGGGTCGTGCTCCTGTGTAACGGACGGTTGGAGCCTCGGCGGAACTTAGAGCTTCGTCCCCCTACAGCGACGCCAGTGGAACTGTGCCAGAAAAATCACTGGTGCAACTCGACATTGATCCATGTTGGTGATCAGACCCAGGAAGGGGGTTTGGATATGGCCCAATCTGTCCCCATCACCGTTCAACTTCCGCCACTTGCATGGGCATCCCAGCTCCGGCGGGCATCCCTGCGCTCTGCAGTGCATGGGAAGGATCCAGCCTTCCCGCCAGCATGCCTGGAAGTAATACAGCCGCTAAATGCTTTATGGCACTTTTGTGACAGCGTGCGCCAGCAGAACTCGCGTTTTGATGGCGCAGGGGTGAATAGGTTTGGGTCATCAGACAACCACAATGCCAAGGTGAGCTCCACCATGAATCTTACTGGGGCACAGCTCAGTGGTTGAATAATAGAATGTTGCCGTTGGAAGGGGTCTTTGAGGTCATCTAGTCCAACCTCCTGCTCAGTGGTAGAACATGTACTTTTAATGCAGAAGCGTCGGTTTCTGATATCTCCCGTAAAAAGTATCTCAGATAGCACTGGAAAAGGCGTCTGCCTAAGAACTGGTGCCAGTCAGATTGGACAATAATGGACTAGATGGTCTGATTGGAAAACACTAGTCTAGTGTTCTAGAGGATAAGGAAAATATTTATCTGTTCTTTTTTTAAGGCTACAATTCTAAGCACACTTACTCCGAAGTAAATTCTCTGAGGCATCTGGTGGGGCCACTGTGTGATACAGGAAGCTGGACTAGATGGGCTTTTGGCCTGATCCAGCAGGGCTCTTCTTATGTTCTTATGTTCTTAAATTCTACTGAAATCAATGGGACTCACAAGCAAATGTGCTTATGGTTGGTGTTTAAATCTTACTATCTCTTGGACTAAGGGCTTTTACATAAGGGTTTTTGAAGTGCTCTCTCTCTCTCTCTCTCTCTCTCTCTCTCTCTCTCTCTCTCTCTCTCTCTCTCTCTCTCTCTCTTTTTTTTTTTTTCTGGAACTCCCCCCTCCTTTCTTCCCTGTAACATCCAACAATACAGAATGTATGACATGATCAATTGCATCACATATGTTCGCTCTCGCTCATTGGTTGCTGCTTTCAGAGGGGGATATTCGCAACACAGTGATGTCACCTCACACATTTTGTATTACCAGAGGTTAACCGGCGGCGGGGGGGGGGGAATTGGATGGCTTCAGTTTGGGGCGACATCAGTGCCTATGCATGGCATACTTCTGGCCTGAGTTGGTATTCAAATAATCAGCAGTGGCATCCCGACTTTAAATTGCTCTGAGGCGTATAAGGAATAGGCACGAAGATGGTAAAATGATCCATCTTCAAACAAGGAAATGAGATCTTGTTGCTGTTGTTGTAAAGTGTGTTTGCTTCTCATTTATTCATGGTCCCTCGTTACTCGGACAGAAATAAAAGGAGCGGGATGAGAAGCAGCAGGTACCGGTGCTTTCACTGTGCAGGGAGCAATCAATCAGAATTATTATCAGGCAGGCAGGAGCCATATTGTCTCCTTTATTCATCCCCATTTTACCTGAAATTGGCATGTTAAAACTGCTGGCTTGGCCACCATCACTTTGGCAGCTGGCAAGAAGCTTTAGACAGTCTATCAAAGCCGTCACCCACTGCGTGTTGGGCATCGGTAGCACTCTTTTATAGCACTGACAATCCTTTGAAGCACCGACAAGGAACAGAAAATAAATGCGACCCCTTCTTCCTACAGAGTATTTAACTGTGCTTGAGGTTTGTAGCCACCAGTTACATAAAGCCTGATGTGTGTTGCAATTGACAGTTTACAGCTGCAGTTACACAATCAAAGGAACTGCATTACCTTCCCCAGCAGTATTTCCCTCTGAAGCCCTGCCTGAGAAGTTACTTGAATGATCCCAAAAAAGTGTATCTCAGTGACCCCAAGGAATGGTGGGGATTCCAGCTCTAAAAAGACATTAGCGAAGGCAAAACAATTGTATTGCTATATCTCCTTGTATCTCCTGGGACTCAGAAGCGTCGTCACGGTAGGGGCGGGGGGGGTTGCGTGCCCCAAGGCATCGGGGGAGCGTACTTGCCTCCGGGATGCATCCTGTCATCTTGGAGCCGGCCGGTCCGTTTTGGAGCTGGGCCCTCCCGCCCTGGGGCTGTTTGGCTCCAAAATACCTGCTGTTTTGGCTCCAGGGGGCGTCACCGCCCCCCCACACATGGGGGCATAGCTTCGTCTCTGCTGGGACTGCAAGAAATTAACTCCTTGAAAGGCCCCTCACTTTTCACTTCTGAGGATTCAAGTGTCAAATGCTCACAGGATAGTATTCAGGTATTTGATATCTTCTTTTGATATTACTGGATTTATCCTTGATAATTCATATTGAACAGCATTTGAGAACTGATACACAGTGCCATGTAATGTCTGGTAAGTATAAGATAGGGATGTTAGGAACCCCTTGATTCTTTTCTGGAAATGGCCACTAGGAAGGGATTCAAACTGGGTCCCCTCTTCAAAACTCTAGAGTAGAACTCTAGAGTAGATTGCAAAATCACAAATAAAGCTAGAGAGGATTATCAATGTTGTATAGCCTCAAAGTCAACACCCATATCCAGTTCAGGGAAACAATGCAATTCCTGAAATGCATTTTACGGAGAGCAATAGTCTTATGCCAACTGGGCAACTTAACTTCTGTTGATGGGAGTACATAAACAGCCCAAATTGTCTAATTTTGCACCCTGCAATGCTTTGAGGCCGGTGCAGCCTCCGCCGTATCCAGGAAGAAAAGCAGGAAGCTGGGAGTTCACCCCTTCCCCTGAGTAAAGCCCTGATGGGACTATCCAGATGTGCGCCACCTATTTTGCTGGTGCACATTCGAGCAGCCCATGTAGTGGCGGCCAGGCCCAGGGAGGGAGATAGGATTCTGGTGGAGCTGCCACCTTCCTGGGCCCAAACAACCAATCCCACCCATCTGGAATGCCCCGCACTGCCCCCACCCCTCCGCCACCCAGCGGAGAACCTAACTTCCGTGTTGGGTGCTCCACAGAATCTGGGACAGAGAAAGCAGTACTGACCTCTTTGCCAGTGCGGCCTCCTTGCCGGGTGACGCAAACATGCCAGTGCTCCACCAGTCTTAAACGTAGACAGGAATGTGCCATATAAGTGTTTATGGTTGCACTACAAGACCAGTCTAGTTTGCAGTTCCATGGCTGTTCATGGTATGAGAAAATAAAGGTTTTGGTTTTTGGTTTTTTTTAAGCAAAACGTCTGTTGCCAAGTGAACATGTCTTGGGCAAAGCACATTCTAATTGATGAGTTGGTTCAAAAGTATAAAAGCTTTAGTTGTTTCATTATTCTATTTTTTTGTGCTTTGTTTTTGTGGTTGACATTTGTTAATTATATTATCGTTGTTGTGAGCTGCCAGGGGGGCCTTTTGGAGGCCAAAAGGTAGGATAAAAGTTTGTCTAATAACACAGTACAGGATAAAATATGCATCTTGCTCCTCTTTGGGGACAGAGTTTGGAATAAAAGAAGACCCTCTCCCCAATCTAGCTTTCAAGGAATCTAGCTTTCAAGGTTGATCTAGATTGGGAAGTATGAAGGGATTAGGGCAGTGTTTCCCAAACCTTTTCAACCTACAGCTCCCTTGACCATTGGCAACCATTGGCCGTGGCTCCCCATCGCATTGTGTTGATGCCTGCCAATTGGACTGCACTGTTTTCCGAGAGGATTCCGTGATACTCCGCGGCTCCCCTGGTTGATTTCCGCAGCTCCCCTGGGAGTTGTGCCTCCCAGTTTGGGAACCACTGGATTAGGGAATGAGAGTGAATTAAAGGGTGCTTTGAAAATCAATTGCATTAAAAATAAGCTCTAAAAATGTCAAATCTTAAAAAAAAAACCAAGAATCCCAGCTGGCGCACACATGCGCACACGCGCGCACACACACTCAAAACCACTTGCAATCCCAGTCTAACCCCAGCCACTAAAAGCCAACCAAAAGAAAGTGGTCTTATAACATTTCTGAAAGCTGATTGGTTTTACAAGGGGAGGAAGTTCCATAGATGTGGAACAGCTTCTAGAATAGTTTCATATACACTCATTGCACAGGTTTGGTGTACAGCTAGAAAAATCTTACCGCTGCTCTTGATCTTAAATATTCAACAGGATATTTGGAGATGACGAGACAGCCATTTAGTGTTGCACTAAATGTTAATGTTTCAGATGTTTATATTGAAACTTTTAGCTCACTGCTAAGTTGGATCATCCAGTCTATTTTTCTGTTTAATGCGCCCTGACAAATGGCTCCAGGAGACTCATCAATAGAGCTTGGAGGCTATAGCCCTCCCCCTTATTTGTCCTCAGCGTCTAAAACTCAGATACACTGCATTGGAATAGAGGTTCTATTTAGCAGCAAAGCCAGTGAGACTTCCTCTATGAAGTTGTTTCATCCTTTTTCTTTTTTTAATCTACACCTATAATAGTGGCCCTTCTAATGGAATACATTTTTAAACGTTTCGTTCACAGTCAAATTATAACAAGAATGCATTTTGGGTTTTCAAAACTCTTTCGTTACTGTTTCATTACTGTTACAGCTTTGAATCCATTTTGATTTCCATATGGGACAATAAAAATGTTCTTTTAAATAAGAAGAAATAAACTGTATATACGTTTTGTTGTTTAAGTTTTTAGTATTGATGTTCATATTCATCCATATTAGAGAAATGGCCTGAAACAACATTTCAGAATTGGAATTTCCTCAAAACTGGGCCTGGTAAGTTGATGACTCGAAGGTAATATATTCACATTTCTGCAGTAATGTTGCCATTGACCTTTACTGACTTCAATAACTATCTTATAAGCTTTTGACAACTTCTGGTCTATAGCTTGAAATATTTTGCCATGAAAATCTTAACTGGGAAATTCGCAAAGCTTTGGGGAATAAGCCTGATATATATATATATATATATATATATATATATATATATATATATATATATATATATATATATATATATATATATATATATATATTTCTGCTGAATTTTAAAAAAAAAGTTCTAACAACTTCTTAAAGATAATCTACAGCCATTTATCTCTTTCCATACTTTTTCAAGGCTTATAAGCTCTACTTTTTAAATAGTTTCTGAGACATGACATGTCCCTGCATTTTCTCTGCAGTTATTTCCACAATTCAATTTTTCTACCACCCATAATCACAATTATGAGAATTAACAGAATCAATTATTCATCCCCTGTACAGGTTCACCTGTTCATCACCTTCCCAGCCATATTTTTATTTCCAGAGAATCAAGCCAATCTCTCTCCTGCCATTTTGCATCACGCTTGAGAGATGTGTATTATTTATCTCATGACATATGAATAGGAGTATTTACATAATGAGAAGCTTGGCTGCCTCTCTGTGGCTCCAGAGAGTTTTGACACTGAAATGCTATAGTCTAAGAAGAACAGTTTATTCACTTCAGTGAGAGGGTACTTTTTCTTCCTGCTCGTAAAATTCTACCCAATCTACCTGAAGTAAATCCTTGACATGGCAGCAAACTGCATGTTGGGAAGGGTTGCTTGCTCTCTAATGAAGTGGGATAGAGCAGGGGTTCTCAACCTGTGGTACACGTATCTACCCTGTGGTAAGTGGCTCTATCAGCTCTATCCAATAGAGCATCTAAGAGCCCTGCTTGATTTACATTTTCCAATTCTGTGGAAGCAAAATCCTTTCCAGGAGGGCCTAACACAAGTAAACGAAAAAGTTTATATCATTGTACTGCTGTACCCCCACACTGAGGGGGGAACCAGCAATGCTGCTTAGGGGGTGACCTGGTGCCATCTTGGTTCTGCCGCCTCTGCACGAAAAAACAAAACCCTTAACATGCTCTTTGTGCACTGCCATGAAACCCAGACGTATGGAATTTCCAGCTTCATTGACAGCGACAGCCAGGGCCACTCAGAGGAATTTTATCAGGGGGTACAATGTTTCTTTTGAGCCCCTTCCCTTCATGCAAATTTGGCTCCTGGGCCCCCCTTTTTAACCCATTTTTGGCCCTGGGCCCGGGTACAATTTACCACCTTAACCCCCCTCTCAGAGGCCCTGGGGACAGCACGAACTCTCACGCGGTCTGAACATTCTCCTGCACTTCTGGGTTTCACTGCAGCACGTGAGGAGCATTGTTAGGAAGGGAATGATCTGCTTTGTGCTCTAGTGAGAGTGAAGCAGAACAGCGCAACTTGGATTGGCAGCAGGTTGGAGGGAGACTGGGGCAGCAGACTTGAGGTGAAAGGCATCCCGAATACACCGCCTCCTCAGACCCCTTGCAATCTGTGGCTGTTGAAATCTGCTTCAGGTGGCTGCATGGAAGCGCAAGCCTGCTGCATACATTTACCCATCAATGTACTGGACACGTTTAACACTTTTATATATATGCAGAGGGGGCTGCCGGCCCTTAGCGCAGCCAGTGCAACCCTCACAGTCCAATCCTACCTAAAGATCAGGACGCTTGTCCCTTTCCCCGAGTGTAATGGCGGCTGGGGCCTGTAGGCCTCCATGGATTTCCGCCAGCTATTTTGCTGGCAGAAGTCGGAGGCGGCCGTGTAACAGCTCAGCCGCCCTGCGGAGCCTGGGGGAGACTGGGATATGGCGGATGCCATGGCCCCACACCCGTCCAGGGCGGCTGGGACTTTGGCCGCCCCCTGGCTCCGCCACCCCCCCATCCGCCGAGCCGTCCGCTGGATCCTACCTTTCTTGGGTCCGGCGGCCGCCCAAGTCCTCGGCCGGCGGAGCTGGGAAGGCCGGCCTTGCGCCGGCCTTCCTGGCTCTAAAGTAGTCATCAAATGTGCCTTATGGCACATTTGCGACTATTCCTGGTGGCGGACACTAGGTCCGCTGCCCGATGTTTAAGCAGGATTGCGCAGTCAGTAATTTTGTCCTTTGTAACACAGAGAATGTGAGTTGCAATGGAGCAGGTCAGGACTATATCTCTCAGGATGCAGAAATAAAATATAATTCCTCTGTAAGATAAGAAGAGATTTGCAAGTCCAGGTTCATTGTCTTCTGATAGCTGCATGGGGATGCTTGAAAAGGTACCATCATAATTACTGTTCAACATGATCTATTTTTATTATTAATAAAATCAGCTTTTTATATGCACCTCTAGATTTCTTTTCCAGGAATGTAATTCTTGTGGTCATAAATATCTCTTTGTTTCATTGTCACACAAAATGAAAAATCATCCTCTTATGGAAGATTATTGAATTGCTAAGCAATCCAGAGCATGCAGGAAGTGTATCTAAATTCTCCATTAGTAAGAAAGTAGCTACTTTTTAAAAGCGGAATCAGCAAACTGAAGAACCCAAATAAGAACAAAATACCATTGACATCTCCTATATATAATTAATATTACTGTTTATAGAAAAATTCCCACAGCTGTTCGTAGAGATGTCTCCAGGCTGCCAGCCAGCAGACAGTTCTTTTTAATGGGGTTAAATAAATGTTTTCTGCTATCTTGTTAGCTAACTTCATTATTATGTCTAAGTAAAAAGAAGACACCAGGGTTTAAGAAATGGCTTCTAAAGGAGAAAAAACCAACATATCTTAATAGATGTGACCTCCTAAAATTGGACTACTTAATGTATGCCATCTGGTCCAAATATATTTACAGCCCAATCCTAAACGCTGCCTTATGACAGCAGTATAGAGTTTCATTGTTGTAAACGATAATATGGTGGCGCACATATTTTAGAGCCACTGTCTCAAACAGTGGTAGTTTCAGTGGCCTACTACAACTACAAGCTACCTGAGAGAGCGCAGGTAAGCTGGTGTGGGTGGTGGTGGAAGGAACAGGGCGGAGAGGGGGAGGAATGGGAGAGTTTCCAGGTGGGGAGGATGAGAGGTGGAATGGGGGAGGTGAGGGATGGATCCTGGTGGCAGTGTCTTGCGCTGGGATCCTATTCTCTTGCCCCTTCCCTCTCCCTTACTCTCCTCAGACCTATGTCAGCAAATAGCTGGTGTAGATCTGAGGAGGCCCATTGAGGAAGTGGAGGCTTACCCTGAGCTAAGGGAACAAAAATTCCCTTATTTTGAGGTATCTGTGACTGCACCCACCCACACACTACAAGATGCAGTGCACACCCCATTGGCACAGCTGCATCGGTTTGCATAGGATTGGATTGTAGAATGGTTTTACCATTGTTAAAAATGTTATTCTGACTGTCTTAAACTTGATATGAAGAATGCGGATCTTCCATGGGATCGTGTGTTTTTCTCATGCTGTTGGGGACTATATACCATCAGGGGTCCATGCATTCAACACAATATAGTTGGCTGTATTTTGTAAGATTGTAATTGGGGAATATCAAAAATCATTAAACATATTGAAATAATTGGTGGTAATTTCGTGAACAGAATGGAGTCTAATTTTGAAAATAAAAAGAAAAACATTTTAGGGACTAGGCAGCAGTGTTTTCATATTCAACATAACTTTTAGCATCCTAGAGCCCCGCTAGCTCTTCTTAAAAAAAATTAAGCAGAGAGGTCTAAGATCCTCGCTTTTTACCGGTTGCCATATTTAAAAGCTATTCCCCACAATAATATATGGCAGTTCTGGCAACAATAGTTTAGTGCCTCACCTAGAGCGACGCCACTGCTCCACAGACGGTCAGAGAGGCAGCCATGATGGTGGAGCATGTGGTATGCTGGTAGATCTTGGATCCACCAGCATACTGTGTGTAGAGGATTGGACCGCTAGTCAGGAAAGACCCACAGACATGCACAGAAGAAATACCGGTAGTTTCCTGGTGCAATTTTTAATGAAGTCTTACATGGTCAATATTTTATTTCTGTTTTTTTTTTCTGCTTAATTCAAGACATGCAGTAGACAGACATGTACACATGTGTACTTGGGGCCAGACGAGTTCTGTGACTATGAGGACTGCTGGCAAGAGGCCAAGATTCTTGGGCCCGGAAGGCCACACAAGCTTTCAAGATATGATCCTGTGTTGACTGTTAAAACCCCCAGAAAACTTGATAGAAGTTTCTGAGAAGGTAAGAAACTTGATAGGAAAAGTACATGACATGAAGTTGAGAGCTATCATCACCTTATCACCAACGTGTTATCTGGGATTCCATACAAAAATGAAATGAGTATCAAACTCAAAAACTGTTTTTAAAGATAAAGAAATATGTTTCACGGCAGAATAGCAAATGAGAATGAATGATAGAAATCAATTTATTTACCATCAAAGACTATAAAAGAAATGTGTATGAAGCAATATGAAAGCAAAAGTCCAGATATGTGTTTCACTCTCTATATAGCAGAATCAAATTTATTTTTTTTAAATCATCGTGCACTCTGCAGAGGAATGGTTTTCATACTGAAAGGCCTTTTAACGTGTTTTTCCTTCACTACGTCTAAATGCTATTTCTTCTTTTTGAGCGCTTCTTTTCTAAAGTACATTTATGAACTGTGCCTTGGCTATTATCCGAAAATTTTCACAACTGTCTCATGATAGGTATGAAAAACTCTAGTTCCACTATCAGTTCCACTGTGCCCTTGTGGGTAAAAGCAATCTTTATTAACAAACTGGTTTTCAAATCTCCAGATGCA
Organism: Plestiodon gilberti rubricaudatus; assembly: GCA_026170595.1. Taxonomy (NCBI): domain Eukaryota; kingdom Metazoa; phylum Chordata; class Lepidosauria; order Squamata; family Scincidae; genus Plestiodon; species Plestiodon gilberti. The sequence continues at coordinate 131,516,756 of JANXHW010000003.1, forward strand.
TTTAAAACTGACATAGGAAAGGTGCTGGTTTGAATTACACTTTCACATGTGAACCGGGCCCCCTGTGATTAAGGACATGGAAATGCCATGCGCATGCAGTTCCTGTCCCTGGACGCTGCAGTGTAACTCTATGTGTATGTGTGTGTGTGGGGGGGGGGGAGAGAATTGTTCATCCAAACTACTTATCTATGCATTGTTATCTATGCAAACTTATCTATGCAAACTACTTATCTATACTTATCCAATACTGGCATTTGAACTGAATATAGAGAAGTGGTCCAGATGAACTGCTCCTCTACACATTAAAGCGGCAGCACATGAAGTGTGCAGGGTCAGTCTAGGTGTGAAAGGTTTATCCAAATAATGACAAGATTTACTAAAATTGTAACAAAAATCAAATCTCATAGGCATTAGCATACAGAGTACAACATATACTTTAGCTGTGTTTCATGTAAACGTTGAAGCAAACTATAACCTAAGATTGAACCAAAAGTTTTGTGGTGAAAACTTTCCATTTAAATTTAGGTGAGTTGGGGAAAAACTGCCCCCAGCTCACCCCCTTTTACCACCACTGCCCATGATGACATACTATCAGTGGCGTCACGAGCCTGCGTGTCACCCTGTGTGGGGTTGGCCATCTCGGCGCATCATCAACCCCCACTGGCACGTCACACCCCCACCCACCCCCAGGCGTGTCACTCACCCCCCCAGAGCCGCGACAGTCCCCTGTACTCACCCCCATCCTGCCGCATCACAACCAGAGCCGGCAAGCCAAGCCGCGTCTTCCTTGGGGCTCCTCTACTCTCTGAAGTCAAAACATTGCCCTTGCCATCCAGTGAACGTGAAGTTGGCCAGCCATCTCCACACCCATGAGGATTTCTAAAAGGATGTAGCCATAATACCAGGAATTACATTCAAGACATTGTCCTCAAGTGAATCAATGATATTTAGTTGCTTATTATGAGCAATCAAAAGATTCTATAAATGTGAGATTCTAATTCAGCTCAATGTTTACTGTAGTAATAAAGCTAACTAGTCTTCCTACATGTGTGAAAACACACACACACACACACACACACACACACACACACACACACACACACACACACACACACACACACACAAATGAGGTGCCTTTGTTGGGGATGAGGTAATAAAAGTCTCAATGTGTTGGAGGTAGTGTTTCATTTTCCCCATTCACATTAATTGGGGCCTTGACTGACCCATAACCTTCCAGTTAAACACACACCTGCACACAAAATCAGAGGTTTTCTTTTGTAATTCAAAAGATTCAATGGATCCTTTTAGTGTTGAAGAATACATGGAGTGTGGAATTCACAGACTAAGGGGGCAAGTGTTACAATAGTTCTTCTACAGCTTCTTTAGGGGTTAGTTATCAGGCCAAATGCAGGATGAAAACATTTGTTATTGTTGTATCTACTGATTTATGAGTGCCCTTCAAAACAGAGCAAACCCGCAGTTAACGGGATAATTACAATTGATCCTGCATAATGCTTCCAAAATATAAAATTACTTCAGAGTTCAGCCATTTTCATTATAGACAGTATGTGGATTGGCTGTCTGATTGAACTCCTTGGCCTCTGGGTACCTATTTCTGGTAATGAGGCCTTATTACCTGTAGCATTATGTCTGTGTTTTCACCTTTAGGTGACACGCCATCACTAAAAAGTAACACCTTTCCCATTCTTTAGGACAGCTTGTGAACTTGTTATCCTTTAAATGTATGATGCACTTCATTCATTATGAGGGAACCAATGGATATGTCACTTTCAAATCACAAGAAAGCAGCATGAGGCTCTCACAGACACATGTTTGAGTTCATTTTGCATTAACAAAAAGATGTTCTGAAACCACAAGCATTGACTGTCCCGTTTAATTGGGCACAGAATCAGCATCAAGTTCAAATGTGCAACAGATGTGGGCTGCCAGGTCTCAATTACGTTATGCAATGATGTTCCACAATACTTCTAGCTTGCTTTTCTGTTTATCTGCCTGCTTTTCCAGGCATTTTCCATACTGTTTTGCCAGTATGTGCAGGAGAGGTACTAGTGAAACGTTAAGAGGAAAGTAATTGACTGTTGGCCCAATCCTATCCATCTTTCCAGGGTCGATGCAGCCACAATTCAGCCCCAAGGTAAGGGAACAAACAACCTTTAGGAGACCCTCCGTGGCTGCCCCCCCCCGGTTGCAGAACATGCCCTATTGGCACAGCTGCATCATCACTGGATAGGATTGGTGTGTGTCTAGGAAACAGTTTGTCCCTTCCCTAGGGAATGTAGGATATTCGAGTATCGCGTGAATGCTGGTAATAGGTTGCTGTTAGAGCCCAACTAGATCTGATAATTGAAACTCCCATCCGTGCCATGGGAGAATCCAAATTACATGTGTATGCATGCACGCGCGCACACACGCGCGCACACACACACGCACATACACACACACAAACCTGCTATTAGCTTTGGAGGAGAAACTTAACAGGCATAATTCTTATGTCCCTAAGTTTTCCTCTCCATACTTCATAGCAATTTCATGTGTGTGTGTGTGTGTGTGTGTGTGTGTGTGTGTGTGTGTGTGTGTGTGTGTGTGTGGTATACATTGGAGAACTGGTAGGAGGGAAAAGGTTACATTTCCTCCCCCAAACACTCCAAGACCAAATTAGCTGCTTTTTGAAAAAGAAAAATCACGCAATTCCCACATCATGTAGTTAGACCCTTACCCACACAACCCCCCCCCCCGATAACCACGCAAGACAGAGGCTGGAGTCAACTGGGCCACTTTATTAATATTACAAAATAACTGCAGCAGGGTAGCTAGCCGTCTGCCTCCCCCACATGATCTGGTTGACCAAGCTGACGTACCACCTGATTCTCTATCGAGCTTGAAAACCATTGCACCCCAGGAGAAAAAACGCCGAGATCTGGGCCTCACAACCAGAGCCGCAGCGGATGTCCTCTCAGATCGCGAGGGTCTGAACTGAAGACGGAGAGGCATTCATGCAGTGTTTGCCCGTGTTTGCTCTGCCCTCCCAGACCAGACCAGCCAATGGCCGAGAGGAAAGCCAGCCTCAGCCTGACTCGTCAGGGAGGGGGGGCAAACGGGTGGCTGTGAAGCACGCCACTGACCTTACATGCATAGGAATGTCCCCACCTGGATGGAACTCTACCATGCTAATGGGGAAAACCTGATGCTCCATCATGTAACCACATAATATGTTATAAGTGATAAATCTGAAAGTAGCTATCTAAGCTGGCATTCTTCAGGTAGACCCTGATCATGTTGCAGATGAATATTTTCAAAGCAGGAACAAGTTGGGTTTTATAGAGCTTGTAAAACACGTGATAACAGTTGGAGCAAAAGCCTATGAGATCACTCATATCTGCTGAATTATAAATTCTAATGCTTTAATAGGACTTTAAAAATGTGATTTTTATAAGTCCTCGGTATGAAATATTTACATACATTCATTTCTTATGAACCATAAAAGTATGTATGCTGCAAAATCCACTCTCTTAAGAACTATCATTCTTTTTATTATGTGTTTTAAAAATTAAATATGTAGTCAAAGTTCTCCTGAATGAACATAAAAATATGTTACAGGGTAAATGCATTTATTTTTCAAATGTGCTTTTAAGACACCATGCTTTGAAAATTAATTGAAAAGATTTTGCACTATAAAGCAATTGGCAATTTTGTGTTATTACGAATTATAGCCAGCTATGAAAGTTTCCCTAAAACCATCTAACTACCAACAACAGAATTAGTAAGTGTCCATTAAATTCACTCAGACCTTGTTTGAGTATTAAAATGCTGGGAAATCCTGGATTTGGCAGCCAAGAAGGGTCATTGCAGATAAATCATGTGTCCCTTAGTCCTGCACCATGAGTATCTGCCTTCCAGCCCAATCCTATGCATGACTATTCAGAAGTAAGTCCCATGGTGTTCAATGAGGCTTACTCCCAGGAAAGTGTGGTTAGGATTCACATTAATAGAGGTGTTCCAAAACGTTGCAGACACATCCTTCCACCTTGTCATTTTGCATATCCTTGGAAAAAAGAAAAAGAAAATCTTGTTGATGTCTTCATTAGAAAGCCATAAAAGCGTATGACCATGAGTAGCAAGGGATTGGGGTGGCTTTCTGGGGGGTTGTTTTGTTTTGTTTTGTTGCAGGGGTGGGGAAGCAAGATGATTCCTCGGTTATTAAAAAGAAAGGTCTGGCATTCACGAAGTGAGACACACAGAGCAATCCGACTTAACTTTTGTGCTGGTGTAACCAGCGGCCCAGCGAGAACGGGAGGCCCCAGAACGGAAAAGGGATTCAAATTTGATTTGAATCCCTTTTCCGTTCTGAGGCCTCCCGTTCTCGCTGCGCCACTGGTTAAACCAGCACAAAAGTTAAGTCGGATTGCGCTGACAGTGAGACAAGTGAAGTCTTTGGTTTAACTCTACCATTTGACATTTTCTTTTGTTTGTTTCTTTGTAGCATGATATTTCTTTGGAACATGAAAAGACATTTTAAGCCCAATCCCCCACATCCATTTTCAAGGAAGAGGAGAAAACTGTTAGCCAAATTGTCTTTATTATTTTGGGGACTAGCTTTAAATATGGCAATTTGATATATACAGGCAGTGGTGTCACTGCAGGGGGGTGGAGCTCTAGGTTCCGCTGAGATTGGAGCCTCCGTTACACGGAGGAACGAAGCAGCCCCGCCCCCTCACCTTCGGAGCCTTTCAGGGCAGCGAAAGCAACGCGCAGGGAGTTGTTAAGAAGAAAAACTTAAAGTTGTTATTGATACTCTGGTTGCTCTGCCAGTGGCAAGGAGTTCCAGTGGCAGTTGGTAACTCCATTTCCTTTTCCTTAAAATAAAAGACAATTAATGTGCACAACTGACATTTACAGAGAAAATAAAACTTTTGATAGGCAGATTAAAGTTGTCCGCCACTGCAAGTTGTTGCTTGTTGATTTCCAGTTTTACCTAGTCATGGAGGCAAATCCTGATTAAATTGATAGGAGGCAAATCATAGTTAAATTTTGAATTCCAGATACTGTTAAGACTGTTAAGTCTTAAAGTAAATTTTCCATGCATAAAAGAAAACACTCAGTTTGTGGTTGTCCTTACTTGGACACAAGATAGAAACAGGATTTTTTTTCTTTGGCTCCCAGGCAAGGGAAGGCATAAACAAACGAACATTCAAAATAACAAAAGTAAGGTGCGGCGGCCCGCTTCACGGAGCCGCCGCTCGTTGTCCTCTTCGGCCCCTGCACGGCGAAAGGGGCTTGTGGCAGCAGCCGATTGGCTGCCTTGTTGCCAAGGGGCGGGGCCGAGGAGGGCAGAGCACGCGCTGCGTGCTCTCCTCCTTCAGTCCCGCCCTGGATCGCCGTGCTACAGGAGCTCCGTCGTCGAGCTCCTGACGAGGCTTTAAGCCTCGTTTGACGGTTGGCCAGGCGGGAGAGCAGCGCTTTCTGGCTTTGAGCCAGACATCAGCGGCTGCTCACAGCGGGCCAGGATAGCCTCCGAGGGGGCGGCGAATTCGCCCCCCTCCTGCATCTTTCGTCCCTCTCCCTCATCGAGGGAGCGACGCTCGGGGAAGTCCCACCCCCCACCATCGGAGGAGCATCAGGGGGCAGCTAGTGGGGCGTGGGGCATCCCCCCCACCTTCGCTGACATCGAGTGGGGGTGTGAGATTCGTTCTCCCCCCACCACCGTTGCCTCTGTGGGGTTTGGGTTGACATACCCCCCCACCAACGTGTATCCTTGGTTGAAACAAGAACACATACACATCCTCAGTCAAAAAATAGAACACACATCCCCTTTTATCTCAATTGATTGTGGTTCTCTCGTCACCCAAGATGTCCAAAAAGGGTCAGAAATCGGGCGGTAAAGCCCCGAAGCGTGCGGCCCAGCGCCCCCCCCTCCCCTTCCTCTTCCTCTGAGGATGAGGGGGAGGGTGATTGGAGGGCCATGCTGGCTCGCTTAGAGGCACTTGAAAAGGAGAGAGCTTTGAGGGAGGCTGGTATGGGCGATGGTGGCGAAGTCTCTGGGCAACTCAGACGCTCTACGCGCACGGGCGCGGGCGCTAAGAAGCCCAAGAGCAAGGGTATTGATAAGGCTGATTTTCTTTCTCGACTTGCAGCCTTGGAGCGCCCCTCTGTCCCGTTGCCGCCACCCCGGGCCACTCCTCAGGCGGCGCCAGCTGCGTTGACTCCCGGGCTCCCCCCGGCTGGGGCGGAGCCTTCAGGTGGGTCTGCTTCGCCTGAGGTTTCTTCAGTAATTGAGGTGTGGGAGGGTAAGTCTGGGGCAGGTGCTTCCAACTTAGGTCATGATTATCCTCGCCATTGGGTCCCGCCTTATTGGGGCTGGCAAGGGATGGGCCCCCTTCCCCCTGGGCAAGCTTACATGTGTCCCTCTCCCTCGGCAGAACAGCCTCCAAACCCGCCGCCTGTCGCCGCGGCGGAATCTGAGGTGATGGATTTTTCTTCCCAGCCGCAGTGTTGGGGATGGCAGCCTCCCCCTATGGGCAGCTGCCCGGGTTGGTGGCCCCCTCCCTATTGGGGTTTCGTCCCTCAGCCCCAGGACATGGTGGAGCGTCCTCCTACCTCTTACGGCGATATGGCCCTGCCGCTGGGTGGGCATCTTGCGCTTTCCGTCAAGGAAAAAATTTGGCGGAAAGAATATGTGGATATTTTCAGCTTGCTTCACGCTGAACCCGAGCCGGTCCCTAAGGTGGGGGACCCGGCTAGGGATCCTGAAACTGTCAGGAAGCGCAAGATCGACAAGAATTGGCCTAACTGGCTTTGTGGGTATCTGATCTACATGGCAGTCATGGATCAGATGCACCCAAAACAGACTGGGCACCTGATTAAATATTTAGACATCATTCATCGGGCGCCCCGCGATTACGCTGGTACTGCATGGATTTCCTACGACCAGCATTTTCGCCTAAGAGCATCGCACAACCCTTCCATGGATTGGCGCGTCCCGCAATGGGAGCTCTGGAACCAGCTGGTCGTCCCGTCGCGGCCGGTCCAAGGGGACCGGGCCGACAGCGGTCACCTGATTTCCAGAAACTCCTCTGTAGTGCCCAGGGCAGGACAGGGGACTCAGGGGGTTCAACCCCCCCCCCGAATTTGCTTCGAATATAACTCCTCGGGCAAATGTTCCCGCACCCTCCTGCACATACACGCACGCGTGTGCGGCCTGCGGTGCCAAACACGCCGTCTCCGCTTGCGCCCGTGTTACTGGCACACGTCAAGGAAGTCGGCAGTTTGGGGGTGGTAGGAAAGGCGCCTCCCCCGCAGCTCCAGGAAAAGGGGCCAACGCCGATTAGGCTTGAGCCCCTGATGGAGCTGCTGCGTTTTTATCCCAACAGGCAGGCAGCTTCATTCCTCCTTGAAGGTTTTTCTTTGGGTTTTAGAATCCCATCCCCCACCCCTTCTACCCCCTTTTGGGCCCGAAACTTACCCTCAGTTCAGGGAATGGAGGGGGTTGTGAGGCGCAAGATTGAGAAGGTGGTCCAGGCCGGCAGAGTTGCCGGCCCGTTTCTTTCCCTGCCTTTGCCCAATCTGAGGATTTCGCCCCTAGGTGTCGTTCCTAAAAAATCCCAGGGTCAATTTCGCCTTATACATCACTTATCTTATCCCCGGGGTTCTTCGGTCAATGACGGCATCCCGCAGGAGTTTTGCTCTGTGCGTTATGCGTCGTTGGACCAAGCGGTGGCCCAGGTGCGCTCTTGCGGACCTGGCGCCCTATTGGGTAAGGCCGACATTCAGTCTGCCTTTCGTCTTCTACCCATTCACCCCAATGATTTTTGCCTTTTGGGGTTTCAATTTGAGGGACACATCTACGTAGACAAATGCCTTCCTATGGGCTCCGCTAATTCGTGTTTTGTTTTTGAAGTTTTCTCTACCTTTTTGCAATGGGCCCTCCAATTTCGGTCCGGCTTGAGTTCTGTCATCCACTATCTGGATGATTTTCTCTTTGTCGGTCGCGCCAACTCTGGAGAATGCGAGCATCTTATGTCCGAGTTCTCCAGATTGTGCGAGGTTCTGGGTGTCCCCTTGGCTCAGGAAAAATCGGAGGGCCCTGTCGTGAGGCTTACGTTTCTGGGGGTAGAACTAGACTCCATTGCTGAGTGCTCCAGATTGCCCAGGGACAAGTTGGTGACGTTAACAGGGTTGCTCACCTCCGCTGTTTCTGCTCCTCGATTGACGTTGAGGGACCTTCAAGTTTTAGTCGGTCATCTCAACTTCGCGAGTAGAGTGGTTGCCCCTGGGCGTGCCTTCCTCCGACGTCTCTGCGACGCCATGGTCGGTTTGAAGCGCCAGCAGCATCGTATCAGGGTTTCCGGCTCCATGCGCGACGATTTGCGCATGTGGCTGGACTTCTTGCGGGATTTCAACGGGGTCTCCTTCTGGCGTTCCGAGCGGCTCTTAGAAGCGGAGCTTCAGATCCACTCGGACGCTGCGGGGACCTCTGGCTTCGGGGTGTATTTTTGCGGCCGCTGGTGCGCAGCTCAGTGGCCGCCTGGTTGGGTAGCTTCGGGGGTCACGGTTGACCTCACGTTTTTGGAATTATTCCCTATTGTAGTAGCTGTTTATCTGTGGGGCGAGGATTTGGCTAACTCTACTGTGCGTTTCTGGTGCGACAACCAAGCTGTTGTTTTTGTTGTCAACCAGCAAACCTCTCGGTCCAAGAGGGTTATGCGCCTCGTGCGGACATTTGTTCTCCGCTGCCTCCTGCTAAACATTCTCTTTGTTGCTAAGCACGTGCCAGGGGTCAGTAACGGAATTGCCGATGCGCTTTCTCGTTTTCAGGAGGAACGCTTCCGGCAACTTGCCCCCATGGCCCAGCAGGACCCGGACCCCATGCCGCAGTGGCTCTGGACCCTAGGTTTGCCAGAGCCTATGACACCATCTGGTCGGCTCCTTGAGCACATCACTTTGTTTATGTTACACCTCTATGAGAAGGGCTTATCTGTTCGTTCACTTCGTGTTTATCTGGCTGCTCTAGCCTTTTATTCTAGGGCATGTGGCTTTAAGGACCGCTCTTCGGATTTTCGCATCCAGAAGATGCTGGAGGGATTTCGGAGGGGGCGCCCTCTGGCGCCTGACACTAGGAAGCCTGTTACCCCCAACGTGCTAGAGCGTTTGTTAACTGCTTACTATGCGCTTTGTTCCTCACCTTACGAGGCCATCCTTTTTCGGACTGCCTCTTTGGTCATGTTTTTTGGGGCCTTCCGCCCTGGTGAGGTATTGTGCTCCTCCAGGACGGACAGCTCCGGGCGTGCCTTGCAGCTGGAGGATGCCGAGGTTTCTGCCAGCCTGGCAGTTATTAAATTGCGTAAGTCCAAGACCGACCAGTTGGCCAGGGGGCAGTTTGTCTATCTGCGTAGGGTTCGTGACTTGTCCCTCTGCCCGGTAAACGCCCTTGAGCGTTACCTTTCCTTGCGGGGGCCCCAGGCCGGCCCTCTCTTCTGTCATCGGGACGGGTCTCCCCTATCCCTTTTTCAGTTTAGGGCTGTATTCTATAGGGCGTTGCTCCTGATTGGCCTGTCCCCTGCTGATTTTGGCCTTCATTCCTTCCGCATTGGGGCGGCTTCGGTGGCAGCACAGGCAGGCTTACCTGCCTCGACGGTACAGCGCATTGGAAGATGGCGCTCTGTCGCATTTAGGGCTTACGTCCGGAAGTTTTGATTCCTTGCATGGGCACAGGTAAGTGGCCTTTTGGCCGTCGGCCGGGACTGTCAGCTCCACGTTGTATGGGGCCTGCGAGCTCATTGCCTATGTGATGGCCTCCGGGCCTTTTGTGTTGCCGGCCTGCGGGCCCGTGAGTTTATTGTTGGCCTTCGGGCCCCAGCATGTGTGGCCTGCTTGGCCTGTTGTGACAGTGGTCACTTTTGCCCCCTGCGGGGCCCACCCAGTTGGGTGTTAGTTGTAGGGAGTTAGGCTCAGCTTAGCTTTTTATTTTGCCAGCGTTTAAGACATTTAGGCTGTGTCTTTTGCAGCGCTGGCCTTGTATTTACACTCTTCTTCTTTTTCCCAGGTCCCCGTGATGCCAGGCCCGCTAACGTCCTCATCTGCGGCCATTCCATTATCTTTTGGGCCAAGAAGCGGGCTGCCTCTTCGCATTTCGGCACACAGTTGGGACTGGGCGACGTGGCAACAGTGCGCTGGGCCTCCAAGCGAGGTTTGCTTTGGGGCCAGTTGCTCCCCTTGTTGCACGAATTTTTGGCGGTTAACCCGCCGCCGCAGGTACTCGTTCTTCATCTGGGGGAGAATGACCTGGGTCAGAGAACCTCTTTATCTCTGAGGCTCCAGGTCCTTAGGGATCTCCTCCAGATTAGACGTTGGCTGCCGGGGATTGCCATCCTCTGGTTCGGCCTTCTCCCCAGGAGGGTTTGGCGGGGGGCTTTGGACCCCCGTAGGGTAGACCGTGCCCGCAGGAGGTTGAACGTGTACCTGCGGCGTTTCATTTTGATGATGGGCGGCGATTTCATCCCCCACCCTTCTATTGTTTTCCAGGATTCCCATTTGTTTCGTAGCGATGGGGTCCACCTTTCGGTGGCCGGCGCTGACCTTTTCCTTAGCGATTTGCAGCAGGGCATTAGGAATTTTTTACTTAGTTGGGCGGTGGGGGTCATGCACTAGGCAGACTCCCCCTTGTGGTAGGTGGGCGTGCAGGTACGGGTAGCCAGGGAGGGCTTAGTTGGCATACACCCTGAGGTAGCAAGGCCTGGGGGTAAGCCAGGACCGCTCAGCAGGTGCCGCACCGGATCGTTGAGGCTGGCTGGCAAACCCCCAGGCTGGAGTTGCAAAGATCAACATACGGAATCTCCGGAGGTTGGTCTGCGCTGTCCAGCTGCCTCGACCCTTGTGGGTTGGCAGGGATAGGTTGCTTGGTCGTGGACCAAGCGTACCTGGAGCCAGGATGTGATGCCCGTTTAGATCTTGGGGGAGGCAGACGGCTAGGATTCCGTTTCCCCCAGCTTAGCTGCCTGCATGCCAAAAGAGGGGTTTTTACTTTAGTTAGTGCCCTGCTGCATTTATTTGTTGTGTATTTAATAAAGCGGCCATAAACTCCAAGCACTTGCCTGGCGTGTTTATTTGGGGAGTATGGGGATAAAGGTCTGAGTTTGTTGTCCTGAAAGATGCTGGGCTCTGACCTGGCAGCAGCAAACTATCACAGGCTCAGTTGGCAGCATCAAAATTGACCAACATCAAAAGTAGAGGTGACATCATTCTCACACACACCCCTTGATAAGGGTTGGTGTGCGCAAGATTTAATTAGCAATTCAAAAGCACTTCTATTCTTTCACCCTTTTGTTTGCACTTCCCTTTGTGTTTAGGAGCAAGGAGGCATCCAGAGACTGGAAGGGAGGCAAATGGCATGTAAAACTGTAGATAAAGGTAAAGGTATCCCCTGACAATTAAGTCCAGTCGTGTCCGACTCTAGGGTGTGGTGCTCATCCCCATTGCAAAGCCGAAGAGCCAGCGTTGTCCGAAGATGCCTCCGTGGTCATGTGGCCGGCATGACTCTCCTTGCCGCAGCGCGTAGCATGCAGCTGGAACACGGAGCGCTGTTTACCTTCCCGCAAGCGGTACCTATTTATCTACTCGCATTGACATGCTTTGGAACTGCTAGGTTGGCAGGAGCTGGCCAAGTAATGAGAGCTCACCCCGTCGCGGGAATCGAACTGCTGACCTTTTGATCAACAGTTTATGGTTCAGCAGTTTAACCCGCTGCGCCACCCGCTGGCCAAAACTGTAGATAGATGGTTTTAAATCACCCACAATATTTCCTATATAAACAGCCAGGATGGTGTAGTGGTTTGGGAGTCGGACTTAGACCTGGAAGATCCAGGTTCAAATCCCCACTCAGCTTCCTGGGTGACCTTGGGCCAGTCACTATCTCTCAGCCCCACCTACCTCACAGGGTTGTTGTGAGGACAAAAAGACGGGGAGGAAATATGTGCACCACTCTGAGCTCCTTGGAGGAGGGGCAGTATAAAAATGTGAAAAATAAATAAATAAATGCAAAACAATAATACAAAATCTGAAGATTGAGATATGAGAATGATGGCTGACGTCTACACTCAGGATGTTAGTATAACTGGCTTATACAGCTGGGGTTTTGAGAGAGGTTTGACCTGGTTGCTAGCTAGCTGAAAGAAACTCTGAGAAGGAGGAGGAGGAAGGAGTAGTAGCCTAGAATTAGCAATTTGCATAGCAAAGACAGTTGTATTAGCTCGATAAGAGGTGCAGGATGCTTGCATGGTATTGCTGCACCTTTCACCATTTCCAACGTATGAGACAATTCTCATCTCGTATGTTGCTTATAGCTGCTGGTTTTTAGCCTTTTAGCAGATAGATCTTTGTGCTTGTTAGCAGCAAGACCTTTTAAGTTTTTAGTCTTTTACCAGTTGAGATTTTTACCTTTGAGAATGCCCTTCATAGCTGAGGGTGAAACGTTAGGAAAATTTAGAACTTCCAGACCGTGGTCTAGAAACCCCCCAAACCACTGTGTTGAATGAGTAAATTCCAACCACAAAAGACGTGTCTACTTTATTTACATTATTGTTTTGTATTTTGTTTTCATCAGTGTTTATGTAAGCCACGTGCAAGCACCTCTCTCATGGGACAGGAAAGAGGAAGGATATAAATCTTTGACGATGATGATGATGACAACAGCAATAGCTTTGCAACCTGATCCCAGGTAGGTTCATTGAGAAGGGTGTCCTACAGTGTGCAATGGGGCATACTCCATAGTAACAGCGCAATCCTGTGTAACTTTGCACTGGTGTCCAGCAGTGTCCAACGGGCCGCTGCCCCGGGCGCCCCCGCACCTGGCACCTTTAATCGTTGCAGCTGGCTCAGGGACGTCTTCCCCGGCCGGCTGTTCTGGGCCTTCTGACGAGGCCCACTGCGTTGAACATTATTTATACCGTTTTTCTCGCATGCACAGACCGTTCCTAAGGGAAAAGTGCAGCCCTTTTCCCTCAGGAACAGTCTGCGCATGAGCAAAAAACGGTATAAATAACGTTCGACGCAGTGGGCCTTCGTCAGAAGGTCCATGAGCGCCGGCCTGGGAGGATGGTCCAAGGCCTTCTCCAGGCCTCGGAGCCTCCGGGCGACGCACGCAGGGGAGGTGGCGCGTGCAGGTGCGTGTGCGTGCGTGCATCACCCTTCTGCGCGCGTCACCCAGGGGCCTCCCGCCCTCCCCGCCTCGCGCTAGTGATGTCCATGGGTGTAACAGTAGATACACCGGTGTAACAGCAGATGCACCGGTGTAAGTGCACTTACACTGGCATAAGTGCACTTACACCAGTGCACCTACTGTTACACTGGTGCAAGGTTACACAGGATTGTGCTGTAAGTGTGTTAGGACTGTAGTCACCAGTGGCTGCAATCCTTATACACACTTACCTGGGAACAAGTCCCATTACATTGAATGGTGTTTACTGCTGAGTAGACATGGCTAGGATTGCACAGTTTCCTTGCTGCCTTCCTGGCTATCTCTCATCTGCTAAGATACCAATAACCGTCAAGGTTGGAAGGGAAAATAATATCCATTCCACCACCGTGCTGCAAAGTTGTTCTTCTCTGACATATCAAACTCAAACATGCAGATTACCATCCTTTTCCCTTGTAGTTCCAGCAACAGAGTCAGGCTAAGCCTTATCAGTCTGATTTTGCCTGAGGCTTGGTGCGGATTTTCACAATGGAAAGCACTCCCCTGTCAGCGGCTCAAACTCTGCTGGAGAATTGTTCAAAGTGGTTTACGGAGCAGTGGGCAAGCCCTACAAGTGTCAAGTGTCTATTATTAATTCCGTACTTCATGCCTGAGCTCATTTACCCAAGTTGGTAAACATCGGTTAACAGCAGCGAAAGATGTTGCATCTTCTCGGCCACCAATTCGTAGCCATTTTGTATTTCACAGAGAGTATTTTGACTCTGTTCAGTAAGCAACAGATCTGTTTTCTTTTCACACTGATAAGCTACCATTTCTCCCCCTAGGCTCTGCTGTACAGCGTAGCTCAGAGATGGAATCTTTTATTTTTCTCTTCCCCCATTAATTTTGCAATCTTTGGTGTGTGACTGCTATTGGGATACCCTTGATAAAGTAGTTCTGTTTCATTTTATCTGGAGTGCAGCCAGCTATCAGATTTGGCAATGTACCTGTAACCCAACTCTACGCACAGCATTCAAACCCTCCCTACATACAGGACTAGTTTTGGGCTGCAGGTGCAGAACAAAATGTCGTAGGAGGAAGGTCTGTGTATTCTAAAGAGAAGGCAAAGTGTAGCAAAACGACAAGCTATGATACAAAGGTGTACTTCTGTCATGACCGTTTCAACCAGCATCCACAGAAGGCAATTTGTGGAGCTCAAATGAATAATGATTTTTTTCTAGATTTGAAATTCACTGTCAAGTCCTAATCTTTTATACTAGGCTAAAGTGGGCTCACCATTCTGCACTCTCAAGGGGCCATTCTATGCTATGGGCAGTGATCTACAAGCAGGCAGTGTATTTTACAACAGAAACTGACCTACCTTTCACAAGTCACCAGGCTCTATAGGAAAGACGGAACCATCCAGCAATCGGAAAGACTTCCCGCTTATGGCGCACATGTACTCAGGCAAAGCTGTGGCAGGCACTGCTTTCGAAATCTGAAAAGAGAAGCAGACTTAATTTATGGAATGGTTCTATTGCTGACACTTTTGTTGTTGCTTTTGGAGTGAAACTATGCACACATCTTTTGCCATGCCATGTTTCAAACTTGTCCAAACTGCCAGAGGCCAGATAAAAGTCCTTTCATGCATCAAGCCTGCATGCCAACCGCAGGCCATGCTGGGTCTAAACCACAAGCAAGTGTGTGCATCTCACCACAGTAAAACTGTGCTCAGATCAGGAGGATCAATTTGTTTCTCACTCCTATGCTTGGGAGGGAGAATGTGACCTTATTTTCAACCAACATTTTTCAGACTGCAGGTAGACCTCATTGCTAGATTTCTGTTGGAGATACTTGGAGAGGAGATCCATGGAAAGGAGGGTATAATAGTATGTCTCAACATAGCTACTAATATGTATACATGTATGGATGCTAGTCACTCCAATGCTTTTTGCAACATTCCTTATATAAAAGAAATGTTGCAAAAAGCGCTCCAGAGACTAGCAAAAAGCTTTCAAGTGAATAGTATCCAAGCAACCACAGGTGAGTGCTAGAGAATATGCCACACACAATACTCCCTCCTAATTGTTTGCATGTTGTCATGAAAAATCAAACAAGACATAAGCAAGTGCAATTTTGTCTTCGCCTCTGGGTCAATCCTGCTGTCTGCAGGCATAGCTGGGAAAGATTCATGTTTGGTAACCCTGGAGAACTGCTAACAGTCCATGTAGGAAAGTCACCTGAAAAGGGGGATACATTCACAGTAGACTATTGCTCCCTCCTCCCTACCCCAAAAGCTTTGGCTGCTCCATCACTTGGAAACCTGGAGGACAAAGCCTGGAGAGAGCAGTCCCTCCTGCCTCTTCTAACCTCTGTTATACATGCCAGGTCAGGATCCTCACCCAGAATCCAGTCCAGGATTATAGTGGTTTTATTATTCACATTGATTCGGCATTCAACAGCAGCAGCATCAGGCCAGAGGGGTTACTGCTAAGCAGTGGCGTAGTAATGGGGGGTGGGGGGGCAGACCGACCCCGGGTGGCAGGGGGGTGCACAAGCACTGAAAAAGCGCTTTTTCAGTGCTTTTTTGACGCAGCAGTGGGAAAGGAGTCGCCCGCCCGCCCGGGTGCCTAATGGCGGCGTTGGCGGCGGGGTTTTTTTGCCAAAAACCTGCCAGAGGGTGATGTCACGAGTGAGGGGGTGGGGCTTGTGACATCATGGGAGGTGTCACATGGGTGCTGCCGCCCCCGGCAGTCTAGTTATGCCAGTGCCACTGCTGCTAGGGACACTGGTGGTCAGAAAGCTGGGGAAAAGACCAGAAAGACATCCACCTATGATTAGTCTTTTTTCTTCTGGAATGGCCTGCCCTACCTCCACCGTCATATCTCCTCTGGTGTGTCACTCTATGAATAGTTTGCCACTCCCCCTCCCTTCCCTTTCTTGTCCCAAAACTGTGTCTCCAACTGTAAAGACCCAAACCAGCAGCAGAAGCAACTAAAAAATCCCCACCTCACCCAAAGTAGACTGTCTGAGCAATGCAAAAACACCCCCAACAACAGCTTGCACAGGGAAAAAAAAAAGCAACTCATGCCCCAGCAAGAAAGCAAGAAAACCACCCCACCCCACCCATGAAGTCTGCATGGCAAGGGAAAAGGAAGAAGAGGTGCCTCTCACCCAGGCCTGGCACCAACTGCCTCCCAACTGATTCAACCCTCCCCTCATGCTCCCACCCTCCTCTCACTGCTAGAATATGAATGAGAGAGGGGAGGGGGACCTTGCCCTCAAGACAAACTGAAGGGACAACCCAATGGGAAAACTCCCCTTTGGTGTTACCCTGTTTGGGGATGACCTGCCAGTGGAAACCCCTCCCACAGGTTGGTCAAGGTAAATAACCCTCCCTTGGACGTTAGTAAGCCCATGGGGCAGGGCAGAAGCGTCACTAGGGTTTGCATCACCCGGTGCGAGAGCTCATCACGCCCAGGGCTTCGTCTTGGGCTCACTGGCTCCTTCTCTCCTTCTCCACCAAGCAGTGGGATAATGAAAAAGCCCTCTGCGATGGCAACCACTGGGGAAGGGGTCTGCTGCTTCTCCGGGTAGTGTCCTTTTTGATCCAACAGCCAGAATTGCACAAGTAGCATTGTAAACACAGCAGAACACATGCCAATTGGCTATTCGGGAAGGGGCGCAGAGGGCTAGATTCACTCCAAGTAGCCTAATTGTGGGTTTTCATCTTTTCATAAAGGCCTGTGCACACGCAGGTCAGCTGCTCCGCTTGTGTTCTGTTTGAATGGAGTCCTCTATTGAAACTTTTACTTCTCTATGATGTGGATGTCTGTGCAATGCGGAAACAATTTATTTCTAGTATCAATTTACCTGGTTTTGATTGTGCTGGGTTTATGATTGTGATAGAGCTGGCTAGAATCAGCACCAGCCAGCATTCTTCCTGAATTTAGTCGAAAGGACCAATAAAAAATGACAGAAGTGGGACTGTAGGAGGATATATCACCGAATGCTGCTCTTCTTGGAATCTTTGGAGCCCTGACCTATTTTTTTTTTAAAAGAAAATAGCATCCAGGGGATGTCTGACCTTTTTGTAGAAAAGGCCAGGAAGTGACAAAGGTAAGATTTATGATTTCTCAAAGCTTTTACACAGAGGCCTTCAAGTTAGTACAACTACATAGAAACCTAAATATATAATATTCCTGAGGGGAAAATATAGTAGCTTATGTACATCATATCTACAGTAATTCAAGGTGGTAAACAGGAGAGGGGGGGTTCCTTAGTTGAAGCTCACAGTCTTGAGCAGGGGTTCTCAACCCCTTCCCAGCCGAGTACCACCTCCGGCACGACTCTCCTGGAAGTGACTGGCAATGACATCATCACCAGTTACTTCTGGTTTTTTGGGTTTTCGGAGGCCAGAAAATGCAGGTAGGTGGCTCTGTGTGGGTGGGAGGGTCCTGGGTGGGAGGGCCCTTCTCAACATTCCCGAGAGGCTCAGCCAAAGGCAGGAGCCTCTCAGGAGCAAAAATGCACCACCGAAAGCACCATGTCAGAGCAGAGTTCCAGTGGTCTGGCAGATGAAGTACCACCAGCAATCGGCCAAAGTGCCACTGGTGGTACTAGTACCACTGGTTGAGAACCACTGATCTTGAGCAAGGATAAATGTGTGCTGCCTGAAATGAAGGTGTACTGATTCTTTCAGAAACTAATAGACAGTGGCCACAATTCAGAGCTCTACACTTTCTTTAGTGTTCGCATTGAGATGTTGCAGTCCAGGGGAGGGCGGAATGAGTGACGCTGGCCTCCGCGTCGGTGCCGCATACTCCAGAGGTGCCGCAAAAGTGCTCTGCCAGCCTAAACATAGGTTGGACTGGGTCTGAAGAGCCATGTGATTCCATTGCAGCAAAAACAACTGTCTTGTAGCACCTTAAAGACTTAACCAAGGATACACATGCATACATTTCTGCATTTTTAAAAAAAACCTTTCACTGTTTAGATTGGCTCGTAGTGTGCAGTAAGCAGATACACAAGGAGTCCTTTTTTTTTTTTTTTTTTTTTGCTAAAATGCCCCTTTTGCAGACAAATGTCCCAAATATGTGATATCCTGTTTGGACAATTTGCAAAAAATATCAATGGATATAATGAGATGTTAGGCCAGCGGGTGGCGCAGTGGGTTAAACCGCTGAACCATAGGCTGTCGATCGAAAGGTTGGCAGTTCGAATCCGCGATGGGGTGAGCTCTTGTTGCTTGGCCAGCTCCTGCCAGCCTAGCAGTTCCAAAGCATGTTAATGCGAGTAGATAAATAGGTACTGCTTGCAGGAAGGTAAACAGCACTCTGTGTTCCAGCTGCATGCTACGCGCTGCAGCAAGGAGAGTCATGCCAGCCACATGACCACGGAGGCGTCTTCGGACAACGCTGGCTCTTCAGCTTTGAAATGGGGATGAGCACCACACCCTAGAGTCGGACACGACTGGACTTAATTGTCAGGGGTCACCTTTACCTTTACCTAATAAAACATTGCACCAAGGTGCCTTGGATTCTGTGTGTAACATGTTTCAGATTTCTGTCTGTTTTGGAAGTACAGTTTTGAAATCCCCCAAGAGTATAGATATATGTAATATAAAACAACCTGAAACTCCCTTGTCACCTCTGCTCTGATATATCACTTTTCCTTGTGCCAGTCTCTAGGAAGCAATGTTGATTTTTTTTTTAAGACGGAAAGGAGTGGATGACAGGAAGACAGAAATCCTAAGTATGTTTCTATCCTTCTTTCAAAAGCACAAAACAGAAAAGAGCAAAAATTCCCCATCCCCCCACCTTATGTATTTCCAGGTTGCCATCAAAACAGCCAACTATAAAGCCTAATCCTTTAAAGAATAAGTGCTTTCTGTCAACTGATAAGCTCTCAACTTTCCATCAAGTACATTCAGTCGCCACAGGAAGTGCACTTTATGTTAGTGTGATACCGTCTGGGATGTAGCTGTAAATACAGAACATATATGTGAAGCTAGCTTTGACAATGCCTTGTTATGTGAGCAGTGTACTGCAAAAGAGCGGTGTACACATCAAAAGAATTCCACTTCTTTTGGGGGTTATGTTTTCACATTAACTGTGCACCTAGAGACATTTCTGAACCAGCCATTTTCAAGGGAGTCAGACAGGGATCTACCCCAAACTTCAGGGATCTACCCCAAACTTCAGCCCTGTGCTCTCACTTAGGTAGAAACAACCATGAGATCAGAAACAAATCATGAGATCAGAACTTATGTCAGCATAAGTATTGTATTGTATGTTGCATGCATATGTAACAAGGTCTGCATCAGGAGTCTTAGGTTGAAGACAATCGTAACATTGATACAGTAGTGGGCGAACTGGGAACCAAGGTGCCAAGCTATAGAAATCAGCTGTGGAGAGCACTGATCATCTGGAGCCCATCATGAACCCTTTTCCTCACCTGTTTCCTGACCCACTGCCAAAGCAGTTTTGCACTTCCCAGTTAAACACTGCATGAGCAATAGGAAGGGGCAGGCCTGTGTATCATCACAAGTCACTATCATGCCGTTGAGTCTACTGCCTCTTGGTGTAATGTTCAGTGCATTGGTACACGTATGTCTTATGTGACTTGTGAAGTCATCCACACAGTCATTGACTGCCACCGGACCCACTCCCTTAACACCCCCTGGTTCCTCTCCCAATATGCCCTGTTACTCCTCCTCCCCCATGGCCCTCCCCACTGCCAAATTACCAGTGCCTGCAGAGCCTCCTGGAGCCACTGCCACGTGCTGCGCCTCTTGCCATTTGTGGCAGCAGCCCAGCAGCCCATGACAGTGGCCCAGCTTTCGTGCCACCATAACCTCACACTGCCAGAGTGTTAGTTCTGGCAGCATAAAGCCCCTATAAAATCGGACCCTTATTTTATTATTGCATTTTTTTTCTGCATGGGGGTGCTATTTCCATTTGTTTGTCAAAGGATCTAACAGCACAACCCTATCCTTTCCCCCGCCATTGCATGCAACAGCTCCAAAACAGCTCAAAGGGGGACAAACAGGAGGCTTGGGAGCGGAAAGGGAAACTATTTTCTCTTGCCCCTCAACCACCAATAGGTCTCCTCAAACCTGTGCCAGCTCTTTAACTGGCACAAGTCCAAGGAGACAAAAGGGGCATGTCTGCTGCATCCAGAGGGGACAGCATCCAGCACAAGTTGCCCATGCAGGGAGCCATTCCCTCCCAACTCCAACACTCCCCTGGCCCGCTCTCTGTTCTGCCCAGATCCTCCCACCCCCCTGTCCTGTTCCACCCATCCCACCAACTTACAGGCATCAGCAGAGCTCCTCTTTGCCACGTGCTTCAAGAGCAGTTTTCACAACACTGTAAAGCGAGTACCACTGGTAGAATTCTAGTGGAATGGCCACATAGGGTTGAACCATTAGTGTAGGATGGACTTAGGTGTAGGATGGATAGTGTACAAAGTCATTAGAAGCTCCATACTGTACTAAGGAATAACATTTTACCTGTGCACCCCCACCCCCACCCCAAAAGCACGCCACACCGAGGTCTGGGTTAAGGGCCACTTTTATTAAACTATTTAACATAAATAACAATAATACCTGCAGCAGAACTCTAACTGGCTTCTATCCCAGCGTGCGGGTTTCTAGGATGGGGGAAACGGCACCTAGCCATCTACCTCCCCCGCAATCTCATATCGGGCATGACATCCTGGCTCAAGTCCAGCTCGGTCCACGACCGTGCTGGTCTATCACTGCCAACCCCGAAGGGTTGAGGCGGTTGGGTAGCACAGGCCTCTCCAGGAAATCCTGAAGGTGGTCTGTGCTACTCCAGCCCTAGGGTTTGCCAGCCAGCCTCACCCACCCGGAGAGGCATCGTATGAGCGGTCCTGGCTCACCCTTTGGCCTTGCCCACCTCATGATGTATACCAAGGTCCTTCCCTGGCTACCCTACCCGCACGCTTATCTGCCAAAAGTGACCGGGTGAATTAATCTAAACCCCTCCTACTCTCAGAGCAGTTTGGGGTAGGCGAAAAACTCTCAGCCAACAGCCAATCAGGCTGAGAGAAAAAATTCCTACCCTGTCCCCCGAAGGATGGCCAGCTAGTCTCAAACTGCCACCGGGAGGGAGGGTGGGGGCTTCGGCTCCCCAGGTGCAACTGAGGGGAAAGCTGATGCACGCTGGCTTCTCACCTCAGCCCCGCCCTGGCCCCACCCGGCAGCCAATCGGCTGTCGAGGCCGCAGCCCTCGTTCTGTCGAGCGTGGGTGGGGCCAGGTAAACGTGCCGACCCGCCGAAGGGGCGGGTCAGCGTCATTCTTTTGTGATTTTTACAATAAATCCCTACAAAGCAATAGTACCTTTTAGGTAGTAAATAATAGGCACTGTCTACATTTTATGCTTTTGGCTGGCTTTTATGGTCCCATGTCACACACCATATATAACCCAGATTCACAGCCGTTTCAAGTTTTGATGGGTACATTTGCATCTTGACAGAAAGCATGGTGGTAATACATTAGTGGCTCTTCTAATTTTCTAAAGTGCTTGATGTGAGCAGAAACTATTAAACTATATACCCTTAATATTAATCCCTGTTAGTCTCTATTGGGAAAACAACAATTCCTCATCTAGCAAAGCAGATGGATGCTTTGTTCCTAGACAGAATGAGAAAGTACAACTCCAGGAAAGAAGAACAAAAACAGATCTGGTTGGTTGACCTTACAAAAAAGAAACTAGCATGTTAATGGTGTTTTTTTTTTTTTTAAGAGAAACTTTCCGGTTTAGCTATAAAATACAATCCCTTTGTCAGAACCTACAGATGGATATTAACATTTGGCTTCCAGATAGCATTATAGGCATTGTTATCTCGTGATGAATTTCAAATTTTAGGTTCCATAATTGTGCAAATCTGGTGTAGGTACATTAGGCTGATTTAATTGACGAATTGCTTGTTTGATGGAACTGTGATTAAACAGTTTTCTTTTTATTCCTTAAGTGATAAATGGCTCAAAAACTAGTGCTGCAATTAAGTTAAACATACAGTAAATGAAGAGATTAATGCTTAATTAGCTGCGGTCTTAACTAAAGAATGCAAGTTTCTGCTTTCTGAAAGGAAGAGATATGTCACTATGCCACTTAGTGTTTCTTCAGAATCTGTATGCGGAATGACGTTCTTTAGGAAGTGGTTCTCATTGCAGATTGGGTGGTGAGAGCTGCTCGACATGTCACACAGAAAAGGAGGAAGGTTTCTGGACTATAGTATTTCAGACTGTACAGGAGGGTGTTGTATTTTTGAACGTCTCCCCGTAATCCTCCTGGGACGCAACTCACGGCTCGGGAGCTTGACCCTGCCCCTGCGCAAGGTGCGCACAGCAAGATACAAAGGCCCAGCCAGCTGATTGGCTGGGCCGGTCACAAGGGGTGGCGTCGACTGAGGGGAACGTGGCAGCGTTTATTCAGCCCCTCAGTCGGCGCCTGGGCAGCAACCCCCTCCCGCCCTCCCTGGGCATAGTCTGGGATTAGCCGGTCGCCCTTTGGGGGCCAGGTAGGAATTTTTGCCCATCAATAAATTGGCAAACTTTTGGTGGTTTTTTTCATCTACCTCAGACTGTGCTTTGGGGAGCGGGTTTTAGCCAGTGGGTCACCTGGCAGGCAGGTGGCATGCGGGAACGGGTAGGTAGGTGGTAGGGCCTCAGCGTGCATCTTGAGCTCGGCAAGGTCAGGAGGTGAGTCAGGACCACTCATAACGAGACTTAACCGGGTCGATGAGGCAGGCTGGCTAACCACCTGGCTGGAGCGGGGAAGGCCCATCAATGGCTCTGCTAGTATGGGTACCTGAACTACTCCGCTGTCTCGATCCTTAGGGGTTGGCTGTGATAGACTCCCTCGGGCGGTGACCAAGGGGGTCTGGAGCCAGGGTGTTTACGCCAGTTAAGCCGGGGGAGTTAAACGGCTAGAGCCGTTTTCCCCCAACCAGTGCCCGCACGCCTTGGGTGGTGGTGGTAGTTTCCCCCTAGTTATTTTACCTTTGCAGGTCTTGTTTTGTTATCAAATAAAGTGACCATTTTTCTAACGTATCTTGTCTGGCGTACTTCATTTGGGGGGTGCAAGGGTAAAAGGTTTCTTGCATGTTCTAGTAGCACATCAGACAGTACATGGACCCTTCCCTTGACAGAATAATCCATTTTGAATCTTGTCTCAAATGGATTATGGAGCCTCTTGACTTTTTTCCTCTGCTCTTGTGTTGTTTTGTGCTTTGCCTTGCTTGGCATGCATACTGTATTGCCAATTTAACGAACAGATTGTAAACAACAACAGTTAGTGTATGAATAGAAGCATGTGTGGGAGAGATAAACAACTTGGCTGATGATGGATGCAGAGGGGACATGGTGAAAAAAAGAGAAGGATAAAAAAGGGGGGATGGAAACCATGAAGAGGGCTCCCACTCTTATTTTTTTCCCTTTATTTATTTTGGACTAATTGCTAGTGGACTCGTTGCTTTGGCAGTCAAGGATCACCTACAATGACAGCTCTGTCAACATAAGTGATCTCCAGCTGCCAAACCAACCCAGCTCAGCCTCAGAGAACCCCTGCAGGGATGGACTGGATTTAGCTATTGACTTGGCTGCTCAACCTTCCCTGGGAACTTGCCTCCCCAATCGTTGAAGTCTCCAATGCAACACTTCCCTTCTCTGCCTTTTGATCCTCTCTGAATCCCTCTTCAGCCGATAAATAAAAGGTATCCCTGTATCTGTGCCGATACAGAAAAGGTTGCCCTGTATCCCTACCTTCCTTCCTTGTAAGCGGCCAATGGGTAGTGAAAACTTTTCGTCTGTTTCGCTCAAATTCTCCTTTCTTCCTCTTCACATGCCTTGCCTTCCCTAGAAACGCCATATCCCTCCGGGCCACACTATGCACATGTGTAGTATCTCCTTCCTTAGCATCCTCATGCTCTTTCCCACTGCCTATTACTTCCTGCCTCTGCCACACATGCTTCCATCTCTCAGTAGCACTAACTCCTGGTGCTCTCTTTTGCACATTATTACCTCTTCTCCCTGATAATTGTATTGATTCCCCTCATTGAACTTTATTCTGGTTCATGATTCTCAGCTCCACGTCCCTGTTTTCACATTCCCCTTTTCCATGGTACTAATCTACAAAGTGTATGCACCACGACCAACAGACAGAGGTCCCTTGACATGCATATTGTGGGCACATGTGCACATGCATGTATACATGATGTTCCCAGGGCATCTGTGGTAATAGCAGGGAAAACTTGTAAATGTCACAGATCAGAATCTTCCTAGGCCAGAGATTTTCGGCGCAATCCTGTGTAAAGATACATGGCTGGCCTATTTTTTTACTACCCACATCAACTGCTGATGTCACAAGCACATTGTTTTGAAACAATTTGAGTGTTTCCACCTACCGTATTGTCCCGAGTATAAGACGCACCTCATGATAAGATGCTATTTGGTGCTATTAAAAAAAATTAATTAAATCACTGGCATTAAATTGCAACAGCCTGATTATAAGACGCACCCCTAGTTTAAAAACTTAAATTAGGAGAAAAAAGTGAGTCTTATACTCAGACCAATACGGTATTTCAATCTCTTTCAAATAATTCACCTAAAATACAACTCTAATCAAGGAGTCCCACATATTATTCAAGGGATTTAATAAGCATAATTTCAGAGTTATATAATTTGTTGAAGCAGTCTTAATTTTCAACTTTTAAAATAGGCTATATATATATTTTGAGCTTGGAAAAAACCATCATTAATCTTACTTATTAAAGTTACGGTTTGTGGCGATGGAAATCAATCTTGAATTTCGCTCCAGAAACCCTCAAAATGATTTAACATTTCATGCAGTTAATCTGTTAATTGCTAATGCTCAAAATGTACACACTGCACGGAAGATTTCTAGAACTCAAAACATCAGTGGTGTCGCTGGAGGTGGGGCGGAATGCTAAGTTGAGCACCACGCGGACCCTCTGTTACTCACCGGCAGGAGACGGCCCCACCCTCTCAACTTTGAAGCCATTCAGTGGGGCGAAGGCAATGCACAGGAGACTCGCTGCATGTTGCCTTCACCCCACTGAATGACTCCGAAGGCAAGGGGGTGGGGCCGTCTCCTGCCGGTGAGTAACAGAGGGTCAGCGCAGTGTGGAACTTAGCGTTCCGCCCCACCTCCAGTGACGCCATTGCAAAACATTGGAAAGTAACTAAAGTAACGTAAAATACTTTCACAATGCTTTTGTAGTGGGAAACAGGAAGCAATTTGCCTTGGAACCTTATAGTGAACCACGCGTGTCACTGGAGCGTGGCGGGGGCAGACCCCCGGGCGAAGGTCCACGGCCTTCTGACATGGCCTGATGCGGCCATTAGGTTTTTCGCGCCTGCGCAGAACGTTTCTGAGTGCAAAAGGGAAGCCCTTGCCCTCAGAAACATTGTGCGCATGCATGAAAAACCTAAAAAATCACGTATTGACACATTGGGCCTTCGTCAGAAGGCCCAGGACAGCCGGCTGGGGAGGATGTCCCCGGGGACGATGCCGCTGCGGAGGTAAGACTTCCTTCTGCGCCACATTTGGCTGCGCGGAAAATTATGGGCTATGTGCAGGGAGTCAGGGGGTCATTAGGGCGGCGTGCGTGCCCTCGCTTTAGGGCGGTGCACGCCCTAGTGACGCCACTGTAGTGAACCAAGATTTGAACTCAAGAATTTGTCTCTCCTGAACTGAGAATACCCCCAACACTGTGTTCCAGCTACACATTGCTGGGACAGATAGCATGTGAGCAAGCTGTTTTTTAGGGCATAAGCTGTCTTTCATTGAGTAACCAGCAGGGATATGGATCAAGTCTCTGACTCCAAGTCTCAAGTCAAGTCCCAGGTCTTTGCCCCCAAGTCCCGAATCTTTGGTTGTGAGTTGCGAGTCCCTATCTATTTAATGGGAAAAACAGGTTTAAACCTGAATAAAATTCAACTTGTCATAAAAGACTCCAAGTCTCGAGTCAAGTCTTTTACAATTGCTGAGTCAAGTCCGGGTCAAGTCATTGACGCACCTTGAGTCCGACTCGAGTCCAAGTCAATAGACTCAAGTCTACATCACTGGAACACCAGGAACATAATTTGAAAAACAATGCGCCAAAAATTAGTCTATCCCAGCTTTCACTCTTTTGGAAATGTGATTAAAAAATATTCTGTTTGTTTCAGTTTGGGGTATAGATACAAACTAAATACAATCTGGTAATGATACATCAAATCCTATGCAGTACTGACATGTTGCCATGTGACAGGAAAAAGATCTTGCGACATTTGCACATAGCTTGGCAACAAATGAAACAGAAGTGGCTTCTATTATGAGAAATGCAAAGCCCAATAAAAGCATGGATGGAAGACAAAGGAAATGCTTGCCTAGTCAGTAAGGGAATTAAAATCTCCAACCAATAAGTCTAAACTAGGCATATGAATATGTTTGCAATGGTCAGCAGTTGAGAGTCGAACCCCAAGGACAAGCAGGGATTCTCTTCATTTCATCTATCTCAAGCTATCAAGTGGATTAACTAGGTTTTTCAGACATATTATTTCATTTGAGTCCATTTCAGTTAATTCTAATATATTTGGGTTTTATTATGCTGCAAATATTATTTTGGAATGAGGTTTAATAGTCAACTTCAGTGGATATCCAGAGCTTTAGCATAAATTGCAACCCAATCCTATGCTTTCCCATCCCCTGCTGATGCAGGTGTGCCAAAACACCGCATGCTACATCCTGCAAGTGAGGGGGGGGCAGTCCAGGATGTCTCATCTGGGTAAGGGAACATTCATTCTTTAACCCAGGAGTAAACTTCCAAAGTGCGGATAGGTCTACTCAAACCTGTGCTAACAAAATTGCTGGCACTGGTCCACGTGGACCAAGAACCTGGGATCAGGTCTGGGAAGGGGGTTTGAAATTGGTGGGTGCCACTGATTTAGCCTCCTTCCTGGAGTTCACCTGCCCACCCCCTGCTCACGCTCCACCCTCCCCCACCAACTTACCTTGGTCGGCAGGTTCTGACAGAACCATTGCCACATGCGGGATGACTATGGCCTTCCCTCTGGTGTTCCAACAGTGTGTGCCTCTGCATGCTGTTGGGGCGACTTTTGTGACTATGGTAAGGCAGTCGTTGATGGCAGATCACTAGTTTCACCAGTGATATAGCCCTATAGGATTGGGCTGTAAAGTTCCTTATGCTCTTAAATGATGGGGTGGGTCTCATACTTACACTTCATTGTTCTTGAAATCCTCTTTAGATGTTCACTCTCCATAGAAAGGGGCAGCGGCTCACCTTTGGGGAAGGGGACTTCTATCTACTTCCTCTGGTGTAAACTCCAGAGGCCCCAATGGGCCTCCTCGGATGCGCACCAGCTTTGGAGTTGGGGAGGCTATGTAAGGCCATCCCAGGAAGGGGCTTGGGATAACGTTCCCATGGTTTCCCAGCTTCGTTTCCCAGAATTCCAGGCAGGTGAGAGGACATGGAGAGGAGAGCTGGTGGAGGCATTATCATTCCTCTTGTTTCAAGACAGAGTGAGACTACAAAAAACTGTAAACAGAAATCCAGTTACACAAAAATAGCTTGTGTGTGTGTGTGTGTGTGTGTGTGTGTGTGTGTGTGTGTGTGTGTGTGTGTGAACCAGAGAGTTAGTGCATATTCCTGTTGGTTGGATATGTTCACATTGCTTAATTCAGGCCTGCACAGTCTGTGACCCTTCAAGCCACCCAGCTCACCATCTAAGCACAATGGTCTAAAAGCTTGATATCTTTCCCACTAGCGTCGCTCTGGTAGGGGCGGGGCTGTAAGTATTGCTGCGGTCATAGTCTCTTTACCGAGCGAGGAGGAGGCAGCCCCGCCCCCTCACTGTCCGAGCCAGTCCCCTACGGAGAAAGCAGCAGGCAGGGTCTCTTCCCTGCCGGTTTCTCCGTAGGGGACTGGCTCAGACAGTGAGGGGGCGGGGCTGCCTCCTCCTCGCTCGGTAAAGAGACTATGACCGCAGCGATACTTACAGCCCCGCCCCTACCGGAGAGACGCCTCTGATCTTTCCTGCTTTTGCTACCTGTCTGAGACAAGGAAAAAGAGGAAAGTTAGTAGTAGCTATTGTCCTTGCTGCCAGAGCTTCTAGAGAAGATACAAGAGCAGAGGTATCACTAGGGTTTGCATCACCTGATGCATGACCTCATCGCATCACCCCAGTGGTGTCACTAGGGTTAGTGTCACCCGGTGTGGTAACTCATGGTGTCACCCCCATTAACTTTAATTCTTTTAATATTTTTTTTAACAGTACAGGTCACCCAACAAATCAGTAACCAACAAAAAACCAGTAGCCAACTTGATGACACTCTCGCAACTGAAGAAGAATTCTAATATTAGCTCTGATATAAAGAAATGAGAGCTGACTCATACTAACACCTTATTGGTTCCATGCTGTGTCATAACAACACCTCATTGGCTCTCAGAACAACCAGTCTTATTGGTCAGTTTTGAATTTTAAAAAATCACTTTTTTTTTGCACAATCCTGCATAACTTTAGAGTGGTGAAGCATGCGTTCCACCTTTCTAAAGCGTCACAAAAGTGCCATGAGGCACTTTTTCGGTGACTCAGATGTAAGCGGCGCCGGTGTAGAGGTCAGTACCACTCACACCACCTCGTAACTTACCCGACTTCAGTTGCCACAGGTAAGTCTCACGTCAGTTGGTGGGAGGGCAGGACAGGGCGGCAAGGGAGAAGGGCCATTGACCAGCCCAGGCTGGATATTGGTGGCGCGCTCCGCCAATGTCCTAGGCCTCTTCCCAGTTCAGCTTGGCCTTTCTCCACCTCCCCGAATGTACGCCAGGTCTGAACCTGCCATGCATTCAAGGAGGCCCATAGGCCCCGGGCTCTCTTACACCCCCTCACCCGAGATGCTGCCTAGCAGCCCCGGGGAAGCCTGGAATGGGCTCAGGACATGGCATAGTTACATCGGATTGGGCTGTTTGTTACATGGCAGGTTTTTTGTGTGTGTTTTCTTGGTAATTTGACCATACCTTTTGAGGAATAGAGATAATTAAACACAGTTTGTTTCATTACATTCTGTATTAAATTTCCTTTCCAATGATATATAACTTTATGGTATTGTTCATAAATACACATTTTCCAAAAGGTTTCCACAATTCTGGCTCTAGTGGTGTCACATATACCCAAGGGTGTCACTCAGTGCGGTCCGCACTCCCTATTGACACCACTATACAGGAGCAGCCATCAGTTAAGTGGGCAGCTTCTGTTTCCTAGTGGGTGGGGTTATTCTTGCCTGACTCAGGTTTTATCTTTAGAAAAACAATATTGTAAAAGCTTCATAGTTTAGCTTTCACATTGCCTCCTTCCTCCAAAAATTCTTAAGAGCTATTAAGCAGGAAACAATTGTTTGCACAAGCCCCCCCCCCAGAAAGCAATCCACCACTTTCACCAAATATCTACCTAGTTTAAACTGCTATGTTCAAACTATTTCAAACTACTATTGGACTAGTGAAGATTAAAAGCAAATTAATGGACTTCTCTGGGGAGAATGGAACAAAATCACACATAGTCTTATTGCAACAGAGGACTTTCATTTTTGCCAATAACTTCATTCCACAAAGCTAACATCAGAAACGAAGCTCCTGCTGAGACGTCTTGCTGGTCATGTTTATCACTTGTATTATAGCTTCAGAAATTCTAAAGGTAATCACTACTGTAAATAGCAAGCAATTAAGATCTTCAGATATGCCAATTGTTACATTTCCTTTCTTGTATAGTTATAAAAGTAAAGATGTGAAAGACAATATGTAACAAGACAGTTGTGGTCTCAGGACCTGATATTTGCAATAAATATACAGTTATTCATTACTTGAGGATAGAAATGGGCTGTTGCCATGTCTGTAGAAATGTGACAATCCAATTCTATTCTTCCCCTCCCCGCTACCGATGCAGCAATGCCAAAATGGCTATCGCTGTATTCTGCAAGGGACAGTTGCGGAGGTCTCCTCTGGGTAAAGGAACATTCATTCCCTTACCTAGGGGTAAGCCTCCACAGAGTGGAGGGGTCTACTTGGACCTGCACTAGCAAATTCACTGGTGCAGGTCTGCGTAGACCCACACTGTGGGATCGGGTCCAGGAAGGGGGCTGCCACTGAACCCGCCCCCTTCCGAACTCGATCCACCCATCCCTCAACCCGTTGCCTCCCTGTTCTGCCCTCTACCCCTGTCACCACCTTTTTTGTCTTCCCCCGCCAACTTACCTGTCGCAGCAGGTCCAGGAAGATCTGCCGGAGCACATGGGAAGGCTCTGACACTGTTGGAGCCGCCTTGCATTCTTTCGGTGAGAAAGGTGGGGTAAAAATCTTGTTAAAAAATTAATAAAATAAAAATGTTGTGACTGTTGTAAGGCAGTTAGCACTGGTGGAACGCTTGCTCCACCAGCATGATAGCCCAATAGGATTGGGCTGTCAATAATGTACCAAGCTAGTACTGAAGAAATTGTGCGTCTATATGTATATATTGTGCATCTGTATGTGGATTGTGCATCACATCTGTATGTATATGTACAGATGCACAGCTGAACTATAACAGTAATGATTTGGTGATTTACTTGCAACATCAAAGGCTAGGCTTGATGCAATACTTACAAATAATGATGCAATTGAAGTATGAAATTAGAAAATTTGGAGCACAAACTTCCCCAGTTTGGAAATTCTGGGACAATTAAAATTCAAACCTAAAACTCTGAGATTAGGCTCAGCTCATAATTAGCTATAACCAGCCCTCTTGTCTAGCCACTCCCTTCTGAAATTTGCCTGGTAGTGGCACAAAGCAGGTTTTCTACCAATATTGTAGAGTTGCAGCAATATTGTATGTACCTCGATCCCTGGGAAATGACATTTTGCTCTCCATGGTTCTGAATGTGGATCATTCCTCAGAGACCTGCCTAGGCATGAAGAGCTGGTGATTCATTTCTTAAGAGTGCCACAAGCAACAGTGGCACAGTTCAGGGGGGAAATTTCCAGTTCAACTGAACATCTGGATACCCAAAATAAGACTCACTGCTACCATTCAGAAGATGACACTTAAGGCATTCATGGATCCAGCACAACCAGCAGATTAGCTTTTGGTGTGTGCTCTCTTTTTTTCATTATACAAGCATGCATAAAGTGTGAAGGTCTAAACCAAGAAAGAGCATAACTATTGACCTGTGAAAATTTGACAATATTTCACTTCTGGGAGTCATCAATGCATAGAGACAGAAGAGAGATCAGGCTTTTTGTCCTACTCCCAATCCCGAACCACATGTATTTATCCTGGGGCGCATCTCGCGCCCCAGGAGCCTTACCCGGCTCCGACGGGATGCGCTGGGAGAAGAATCGTAGGCCTGGATGCTGATTGGCCAGGCCAGTCATGTGACCCGACGCTGGCCGAGGGAAACGCCTCGGTGTTTATTCAGTCCCTCAGTCGGCGTCTGGGCAGCAATCGGAGAAGACGCGCTTGGCCGGGCTCATCGAAAGCAGGCCTAGCGTCCTCCGGGGGGGCATTGGCGGCAATTGATCCCCTAGGGGATTGAAGAGAGAGTCGGGCAGTGGCTCCGCTCCAATAAGCGGCTTTCATGCTGTGTCGGGCGGCGCCTGGGAAGGACACTGCATCCGAGCTCCTTTGCAGCCGGGTGGGCGTCTTCCCCAGGGGCCGAGTGGGCCACGCGGCCCCTCTCTCTTTTCTCCTGGACCCCTGCCGTGGGGTTGAAGAGGACGACGAGCAGGGAATCCCGCTCCAGTGCGTGCGGACGTCGAGGGACCTCGACTCCGGACCCAGGAGTAGGGGCAAGTGGCATCAGCCCCCCCTTGCCCCGGGAGCGCATCTCGTCGTGGGAGCACCATTTTTCATGGGGGGAGGGGTGTTCAACCCCCCCACTGGGTGATTGTGTAAAACAAGACACACACATTTCCATAGCATTGTTACACACCTTGGGCATGGCCAAAAAGAAGCAGAAGCGTGGGGGCAAGGCACCCAAACGTCCCCTCCCCCAGCCCACCCCAGCATCTTCTTCCTCAGATGAAGATGAGGCCACAGCCAGATATAACGCCGTGATGGCGTGGTTAGATGCCCTTGAGAGGGAAAAGGCCGAGAGGGAAGCGGGTAGGGGGGATGGGGGTGGGGTCTCAGGTGTCCCTGACGACACCCGACGCTCCTCCCGTAGAGGGAGGGGTGCAAAAATGTTTCTATCATCTTCCTCTAGGGCACGGGTCCCGGCGCCCGGTGTGGAAGCGGTTGGCAGGGTTCTTCCCATGGCAGAGGCCCCTCCCCCCTCCATCGAACCCGAGTTGTCTGAGCCACTCAACATCGATATGGAGACGGCTGCGGCAGGTGAGCTGCAGGTTTCCCCTCTGGGTCTGACGGAGGTATGGGGTGACGCGGGCGGGGCTACTCCCCCCCGAAGGTCCAGCTTGGGCGACGCTCTTTATGGGGCTCCTTGCCCGAGCGTGGGGTCAGGA
Source organism: Plestiodon gilberti rubricaudatus (assembly GCA_026170595.1). Lineage (NCBI taxonomy): Eukaryota > Metazoa > Chordata > Lepidosauria > Squamata > Scincidae > Plestiodon > Plestiodon gilberti. Next base: position 131,549,482 of record JANXHW010000003.1, read on the forward strand.
TGGGGCGCCTCAGGCGCCCCCTGGTCCGGCCGAGGCAGTGTCTACACCTTCGGCCAACACTCAGGCCCCGCCTGTTAATACACAAGTGCAGCAGCCTTGGCCCCCCTGGACGCAGCCGGCTGGAGCAGCGGATACTTCGCAGTGGTCCTCTGGTTGGCACGCCTTGTCGCCACCGGAGGGCGACGATGATCTGCCCCGCCGAGCCCCTGCGGACATGGGAATGCCTCTGGGTGGGCACTTGGCTTTGGCTGTAAAAGAGAAAATCTGGCGGGGAGCTTATGTTGACATGTTCAGCCTCCTGCAGATGGAGCCTGAACCGGTTCAATGGATGGGGGAACCCCTTAGGGACCAGGATGTTGTTAAACGGAGAAAGATAGACAGGAATTGGGCCAATTGGCTCGCCGGGTACACCACCTATATGGCTGTGGTGCTGCAGATGCACCCGAAGAAAGCCCAGGGTCTGGTAAAACATCTAGACAATGTACATAAAGCCTCCAGGGAATACGGGGGAGGGGGCTGGCTCGCGTATGATGAAAACTTACGCATGCGCTCGGCCAACGACCCCACTATTGACTGGAGGGCCCCTAAGTGGGAAATCTGGAACCACACTGTGGTTCCGGGTGGGGCGATAAAGGGGGACCAATCCGACAGCGGACACCTCATTGCTCAGAACCAGGGTGGCGAGGCCAAGTCAGGCCTTGCCACCCAGGGGGTTCAATCCCCACGCCCGTGTTTCGAATACAATGCAGGCGAAAGGTGCTCCCGGCAGGCTTGCAGTTATGCCCACGTCTGCGCTCTCTGTAGCGCCAGGCACGCCATCTGCAACTGTCCTCGAATGTCAGGCCGGAGGTTCAATGCACGTGTCACCAAGAGAGGAGGCGGGTCCGGCCAGGGTGCTGGCCAAGGAAAAGGAGCCAACGCCGATTAGGCTTGGCCCCCTGCTGGCCATGTTGCGTGGCTACCCGAATAGGCAGGCCGCGCGGCTCTTAGCCAGTGGCTTTAGTGAGGGTTTTAGGGTCCCCTCCCCTCATCCTACTTCCCCGACTTGGGCCGAGAACCTCCGGTCTGTTGTCGGGATGGAGGAGGTGGTGCGTAAAAAATTGGAGAAGGAACGGGCGGCCGGCAGGGTTGCGGGCCCTTTTGAGACCCTCCCCATCCCTAATTTGAGGGTATCCCCTCTGGGCGTCATGCCTAAGAAGGCAGTGGGCCAGTACAGGTTGATTCACCACCTGTCCTTCCCCCATGGCGCTTCGGTCAATGACGGGATACCTGAGGAGATGGCGTCTGTGAAATACATGTCCTTGGATGACACGGTGGTAACCCTGCGCAGTTGTGGAAAGGGGGCTTTAATGGCCAAGGCGGACATCGAGTGCGCCTTTAGGCTGCTGCCAATCCACCCAGACGATTTTTGTCTTTTGGGGTTTCAATTCGAGGGCAAGTATTACTATGATCGCTGTTTACCTATGGGGCTTTCTTCGTCATGTTCGCTGTTTGAAGCCTTTTCTACGATGCTTGAACATGTGACCAAGACGAGGGCGGGTCTGTGTTCGGTGGCTCATTACTTGGATGATTTCCTTTTTGTTGGAAGGAAAGGGTCCAACGAATGCAGCACGCTGCTTAGCACGTTTACGTCGTTATGCTCCGAGCTGGGAGTGCCCCTGGCGAAAGATAAGTTGGAAGGGCCAGCCACAAGACTTACCTTTCTGGGGATAGAGCTTGACTCCGAGGAGCTGGAGCGCCTGTTGGGGCTTTTGGAGCACGCCAGTACATCGTGGAAATTAACCCTCAGGGACTTACAGGTGTTGGTCGGACACTTGAACTTCGCCTGTCGAGTGGTCGCCCTAGGCAGGGCCTTCCTTAGGCGGCTGTGTGACGCTATGACGGGGGTGAAGCGGCCTCACTTTAAGATTCGAATCACCAGCGCCGTGCGTGAAGACATGCGCTTGTGGTTGGAATTCCTGGGGGGGTTCAACGGGGTTTCTTTCTGGCGTTCTGAGCTCCTGTTGAACGCCTCGCTGGAGGTCCATTCGGACGCTGCTGGAGGCGCAGGGTTTGGGGTTTACTTTAAGGGACGCTGGTGTTCGGCCCCGTGGCCCCAGTCTTGGGCCGAGAGTGCATTGGTGAGGGACTTGACTTTCTTGGAGCTCTTCCCAATTGTAGTAGCTGTCCGCATTTGGGAAGGAGAATTCAGGAATGCGACCGTGCGCTTCTGGTGCGACAACCAAGCGGTGGTTTTCATTGTGAACCAGCAATCGTCACGGTCGCACAGGGTCATGCGCCTGGTAAGAGCTTTTGTCCTCCAGTGCTTGCGGATCAACGCCCTTTTTCAGGCTCAGCACGTGAGGGGCGTTTCCAACTGTACAGCCGATGCATTGTCTCGGTTTCAGATGGAGCGCTTCAGGGAGTTGGCGCCGGAAGCACGACAGGAGCCCGACCCGATGCCCCAGTAGCTGTGGCAGCCGGGCTTGCCAGAGCCCAGAACCTGATCTGGGCCGCCCTTGCCCCGTCTTCTAGATCCAGCTATGTGTGTAAGGTGCGCACGTTCCACGCCTTCCGCAGGGATTTCCCACTGCCGGAACTCTGGCCGGTTCCGGCCGAACATCTGATCTGCTTTGTCCTGCACCTGTGGGACAGCGGCTTGGCGGTCAGATCCATCGCCGTGCACCTGGCAGCGATAGCTTATGTGTCAAAGGCATCAGGGCTCAGGGACTTCACGGGGGACTTCAGGGTCCGAAAAACCCTCGAGGGCCTGCGTCGAGTAGCGCCGGCATGACCAGATTGGCGGCGCCCAGTTACCCCAGTTATTTTAGAAGGTTTGGTCAGAACTTTTTCCGGGTGTTGTGGAACTGGCTACGAGGTGGCCCTGTTTCGTTCAGCGGCGCTAGTAATGTTTTTTGGAGCCTTTCGGCTCAGTGAGGTTTTAGCCAGTTCGAGACATGACACTTCTGGGCATGCTTTGCAAATTGGGGATTTGGTATTGTCTTCTGACCATGCGAAAATTTTTCTGCGACGGTCCAAGACTGACCAGACCTCCAAGGGACAGATGATACATTTGTTTAAAGTTCCTGGTTTGCGTATATGTCCGGTGGTGGCGCTCGAAGACTTTATGAGGCTTCGAGGCTCGTGCTTGGGCTGTCTGTTTCTGCATGAAGATGCGACTCCCCTGACTTTGTTTCAGTTCAGGGCTTTATTTTACAGGGGCCTATCCTCGCTGGGTTTGCCGCAGGGGCAATTTGGTTTACATTCCTTCCGCATTGGTGCGGCTTCGGCTGCAGCTGCCCTGGGGCTCCCGGACACGGCCATCAGAAGTATTGGCCGGTGGCGCTCGGGGGCCTTCAGAGGCTATGTACGTAAATGACCGGCCGGGCAGTGGAGCCCTTTAAGGCCACTCTGTGTGAATGGACGCCTCCTCCAGCCGAGTGGCCTGGGTGCCCAGTGAGGGGCATGTAGCCCAGAGTGGGGAGGTTGTCATAGCCTGTTGGCATTGGTGTTGTGACCCTCGGGGTCCATGTGTGGGTGAGTCAGGGGGTAGGTTCCGGGGTTCTCACGTTGTTCTGTTCTTTTGTCACCAGAATTTTACAGTCCGGTCCCCGTGCGGATCCTGATGCTGGGACATTCCATCCTTTTTTGGGCAAGAAAGAGGGCTGCAGCTGCCAGTTTGGGTGATCAACTGGGGCTGAGCAGATTTGCAACAGTCTGGTGGGCCGTCAAAAGGGGCATGCTCTCTGGACAGCTCTTGCCCCTCCTGCATCAGTTTTTGGACACCCACCCACCACCTCAGGTATTGGTCTTACACTTGGGAGAGAATGATCTCTGCCAGAGGACTTCGAAGCCCTTGAGGCTGCAGATCCGCAGGGACCTGGAAATTGTTAAGGTTTGGATCCCGGGAATTTGTTTCCTCTGGTCCAACATGCTGCCACGGAGGGTTTGGAAGGGGGCCATTCACCCGAGGGCTATTGATTTGGCCAGACGCAAAGTCAACTCATACCTGGGGCGGGTGGTTCGTGTGCATGGCGGAGCGGTTTGTGTTCACCCGCTCATCCTGCACAAGGCGGCAACTTTGTTCCGCGATGATGGGGTTCATCTGTCCACCCAAGGGGCGGACTTCTTGTTGTTTGACCTGCAAGGGGCGTTGTTTAATTGTTTGATCCAGTGGGGCTGGGTGATCAAGCGCTAGGCTGATCACCCAGTGTGGCAGGTGGCGTGCGGGTTTGGGTAGGTAGGATGCTAGGGCATCGGCGTGCATCGTGAGCCCGGCAAGGTCAGATGGTGAGTCAGGACCGCTCACTCACGACTCTATAGCCGGGTCGGTGAGGCTGGCTGGAGCAGGGAAGGCCCATCAAGGGTGCTAACAATATGGGTACCTGATCCGCTCTGCTGTCTCAACCCCCAGGGGTTGGCTATGATAGGCTCCCTCGGGCAGTGACCGAGGGGGCCTGGAGCCGGGATGCTTACGCCAATTAAGCAGGGGGAGGTAAACGGCTAGTACCGTTTCCCCCTACCAGTGCCCGCACGCCTTGGGGGTGGTAGTTTCCCCTAGTTATGTTTTCCCTTGCAGGTCTTGTTCAATTAATAATTAAATAAAGTGACCATATATCCAACGTATTCTTTTCTGGCATATTTATTCTGGAAGGTGCACGGGCAATTATCCTGGGGCGCATCTCGTGCCCCGGGAGCCTTACCCGGCTCCGACGGGATGCGCCGGGAGAAGAATCGTAGGCCTGGATGCTGATTGGCCAGGCCGGTCATGTGACCCGACGCCGGCCGAGGGAAATGCTTCGGCGTTTATTCAGTCCCTCAGTCTGCGTCTGGGCAGCAACACCCTCCCGCCCTCCCTGGACATAGTCTGGGATTAGCCGGTCGCCTTTTATGGGGCCAGGTAGGATTTTTTGGCCGTCAATACACTTGGCACTCTTTTGGCGGTCTTTTTGCCTACCTCTGACTGTGCTCCGGAGAGCGGGTTTAGCCAGTGGGTCACCTGGCAGGCAGGTGGCGTGCGGGTTTGGGTAGGTAGGATGCTAGGGCATCGGCATGCATCGTGAGCTCGGCAAGGTCAGATGGTGAGTCAGGACCGCTCACTCATGACTCTATAGCCGGGTCGGTGAGGCTGGCTGGCAAATCATCTGGCTGGAGCGGGGAAGGCCCATCGAGGGTGCTAACAATATGGGTACCTAATCCGCTCTGCTGTCTCAACCCCCAGGGGTTGGCTATGATAGGCTCCCTCGGGCAGTGACCGACGGGGGCTGGAGCCGGGATGCTTACGCCAATTAAGCAGGGGGAGGTAAACGGCTAGTGCCGTTTTCCCCGACCAGTGCCCGCACGCCTTGGGGGTGGTAGTTTCCCCTAGTTATGTTTTCCCTTGCAGGTCTTGTTCAATTAATAATTAAATAAAGTGACCATAAATCCAACGTATTCTTGTCTGGCGTATTTATTCTGGAAGGTGCACGGGTAATGATCAGCCTATGCTATGTCTGTGTGCTCTGTGAAGACCTGGTCAGTGCATGACAGTCAGGAGTGGAACAATCAGGCACACTCCTGCTCCCTTCTTCATATATGGATTTTCCCATGAAAAAGGTCATCTGCAGAGGGCATCTCGAAAACCAGTTATGTCTGACTCTAGGGTGCGGTGCTCATCTCCGATTCTAAGGCCGAAGAGCCAGCACTGTCCGAAGACGCTTCCATGGTCATGTGGCCGGCATGACTAATGGAACCCTGTTACCTCCCCATTGCAGTGGCACCTATTTATCTACTTACAATTTCTTGCTTTCGAACTGTTAGGTTGGCAGGAGCTGGGACAGGAGTCTGGAGCTCTCTCTGTCACGCAGCACTCGGGTCACGAACTGCTGTCCTACCGACCTTCCGGTTTGCAGTTCAGCATCTTAACCACTAAGCCACCACGGCCCCATAATGTATACCTCTCTATTAATTCAACTTTATCGTAACTCTTGGCAATGAGGCTGGATTCTACAGCTAGGGAATCCTATATTTATCATCATCATCATCATCATCATCATCATCATCATCATCATCATCAAGTTAACTTTTTGTGTTATTGACTGATGGGCTAATGCCTTGCCACAAAATATACTATTTATTGTGAGTTTTGAATTCTTAAAATTCCCAACATTCTTTTGAGAACAATTTTCAGGCAGAGTCTCATGTTAGTTCTGGATATTATAAAGTCACCATGGTGTGAATTTTATTTCACATGATGAGTGTGGGAAGAGCAAACAAGTACATTTTCATAGGAGGAACACTATAAAATTGCCAAATGTTTTAGGGATTATGGGCCATGCTCCATCTTTTTGTTCATATTATTTGTATTTCTGTTATGAAGCAAGGGCTCAAGGGATTGAGGTGTCCTCAAGAGAGATCTCACTCAAGTGTGTAAATGGCAGTGGATATGCCAGTAGTACAAATAAAAAAGGCAATTCCTGTTCAGCTGAAGCAAAACTTCATATGGAAGATAAAATGCAACATAATGAGACAGGGTGCTATTGATCTACCATGAATTTTAGTGTAACGTTTTTCTGCATTGGCATGCTACTACAATGAATATATCATTTACTTTAGGGATCCAAACACTATTCTATGGGAACATCCAAAAGCTTTCTGAAGCTGAGGAGGAAATCAACCTGAATGAGAAGAAACTGGTGTGTGTGTGTGTGTGTGTGTGTGTGTGTGTGTGTGTGTGTGTGTGTGTGTGTGTGTAAAAGGCTACTTTCCTGTCTCCAACTTTGAGAACCCCCATAAGGCCCTTTGTGGTGGTGCAAAATCTGGGGCGCCATCACACGCTTCTGGACTGCTCCCGGAGGTTCCGCCAGTCTTGGTAAGTTTATGGTGGGGGATGGGTGGGAGGAGCATTCCAGAGCTGGGAAGGGAGAGGGAAGGGGGTGTGGAGCACGTTGGAGAGTGTGGATCTTGGCTGCAAACATGCACGCTTATCCTCCATTTTTCAGCCAGCCCCACCCTTTTCTCTCCTTGAACTTACACCGGCTAAATAGCTGGCGCGGGTCCAAGGAGACACATAAGTGGCCAGGAGACCTACCCAGAGGTAAGTTTGAAAGTTTTTTACTTACCTATGGATGGCCTTCTGAAGATTACACACACACACACACACACACACACACACACACACACACACACACACACACACACATTATTATATGCAGTATGTGTTCCATCAGTGTGTCTGCATCGTCATCAATGGTGGGGGGATAGGATTGGGCTGTTACCCACTGATTTATTTACTATTCTTTGAACCTCTTTTCTTGAAGGTTCAGGATGGTAGGGAAGAACCATAAAACAATGTAAAGCACTAACAAACAATTTAAACCAGTTAAAAGCAATTGGCAACACAACCACAGCCAATATTAAAGCTGAGAAGCATCAGGCAATCTCAGCCTATGCCCGCCCCAATATCTGCTTGAAGAAAATGATCTATGCTAGTTCATAAAATATTGAGAGGGCAAGGCTAGACTGGCCCTTTCAATGAGTGGTTGGTTCCACACCTGAAGAGCAATTAAAGGCAGTGCTTTGGTCTTTGGTTTGCCAAAACCATTGCACAATGAGAGAGACAGAATTCAAAAGGGAGCCTGCTTCCAGATCTACATGGGATAAGTTAGATAAGTACACAAAACTCAGGCCAATTGTCAGAATCCAAGGGGGACTTTATCTAGGATTCCAGAATTGTTTGCAATTGGGGGGAAGGGATGGATGGACTAGAATTGGACTTTGACTTGAGTGACTTCTGAGACTGTTTTATTCCCTTGATCCTCATGGATCCCTTAGCATGCATTCCTTCAACTAGCCAGGTAGCTTCTCTTGTGACAGCAGCTCATCATACCAGCACTTCCCATCATGTGAAAGGGCAGCAGCTGATACTCAAAACATCCAGCCACTGGAAATCATAACAGCTCATAGCACTGTGCTTTTAACTTTCTGTTATTCATGTTTAGTCATGGGAAAATGAAAGTAATTACCCATATAACGCATCGTGGCTTCTGAAAATTGAGTGAGACATCTTGAGATACTTTGACTGATGCTTGCTTAGGTCCAAAATTCCTGCACAATGACCTTGTAGTTGCTGCCAGAAATTTAGATCTGAAACAGCGTGACATTTCTTGGCAAGAGCTTTTCCAGCTCTTTAGTAGTACCTTCTATCACTGGCAATTTGGATCCCCCCCCCCAACTACTGAATAATCCCTCTGAGTACAAGCAATACTACTTGACTTGGCACACTGGAGGTCTTTTGTCTGACAGCCTTACTGCTAATTTTCAACATGACTGAGTAAGAAAAGGTATAGTTATCTTTAGCCTAGGTAGGGAAAATTGTGCACAAGCTTATCTGACAGAAGCTATCTCTTCCCGTTTTGAATACATTACTTTTCATGTGCATTCCAGTATGACCTAGAATATGCCCTTGTCCGACTGCTGACCTGCTCCGGTTTCTGTCACTTCTTTTTCAAAAGGAGAGAAAGATGTATCTAACACGCGCATGGGCCCTGATCACTTTGGCAATATGGATTACAGCTACCTGTCCTGTCTGAACCTGCGGGAATGTAAGAGAGTCAGGATGGTATAGTGGTTCTGGCATTGGACTGAGACCTGGAAGACCCAGGTTCAAATCCCCATCAAACCATGATGCTTCCTGGGTCACCTTGGGCTAGTCACTATCTTTCAGCCTTACCTAACTCACAGGGTTGTTTTGAGCACAAAAGGAGGGAAGGAACCATGTACACCATCCTGAGCTCCTTGGAGGAAGGGTGGTATAAAAATGTGAAAAATAAATAAATACAATATCTCCTGGACTTCCAGGTACTGGTGGCAATAATAGTGCCCATTGCACCATCAAGGAGTGGGTCAGGGAGCACCTTTGGGGATCCAATGCAGGGCTTTCCCCCAGGGTCCCCAGCAATCTAGTGTGAGCTCTGCTAATGTGCAGAACTCCCTGTATGTCAATACAACTCTTTCCCCAGATGTCTGCGCATGGCTGTAGGGGTGGGGAGGGGACATGTGTCATTTTTTGCTCTAAAATTCAGATGACAAAAAACATGGAATATATTAACTTCTATAGTGGGACACGCAGAAATGTTTAGAATACTAAACAGCGCACTCACATACCCGATACCTTCCTTAACTGAAGGAAGGGGGAATAAGAAACTGGTTGTCTCCGTTGCAGAAAGGAATCTGTACTAAAGGGCATAGAGTTCTGATTTTGTTAGGACTGCGACAAGTCTGTGGCAAGGACTGCTGCAAGATTGCACTGGCCTTCTGACTGTTCTTCCTCTGAAGGTGCTGCCTATTTATTTTCTTGAGGGGAGAATTCTGCCAGCCCGTGGTTTCTCCAGTGAGCTCAGAGTCAAATTTAGCCTCATAACAACCCTGGGAAGTAGGTTAAAGCTGATTGAGCTAAGGTTCTCCAGTGAAGCTTCTGCCTGGATAAAGATTTGAACTCACATCCTCCCTTCCTGTGCAATGCTTCAGCCATTTCTCCACACTGGATCAGTGAAAGTACAATCATGCTATACTTGTACCAGTGTGAACTGTGAAAATCAACAGGCTTCTGAGCCCTCTATCGAAGTCCAAGATAGCTGAGGATGAATTATACAAATTGGGTTAACCTCCTAGTCACCACTGGCAGTTTTGCCTAGTAATTGCACATTCTCTCCCTTGTCCTTAGCTTCCACTTAGTGCTGACAACCAGGTGCTCTGCTGGGATGAATGAAAGTCCTCACCACAGAGCATTGGCTTGGCTCCTGTCACTGCCCAATGAGATAGGACAGTGACAGCCCATTCCAACCCAACTCCTCTCCAAGTCAGGCATAAGTGTGGCCTAAGTGCAGCCTAAGTTAGGCAGAAGTTATGCCTGAGGTAGGTCAGAGTTATGCCTGAGTTAGGCAGGCTGCAGTTTCTGTGGCCCAGCACCACCCCAGGATCCAGGCAACACTTACCTCCCAGGCAGGCAGGCTCTTCTCCAGGCTCCGTGTCTGGCTCAGGCATGTGCAGGCCTCTGTCTGCATGTGTCAGCGTCCATCCATGGCAGCTGCCACAGGGTCTGTCGCAGCCCGGTCGCAAAGGGGCTGACCGCAGGCAGGGGGGTTGCGCCAGTCATGTGGTGGGCGCAGGGCAGGTGAGCGAGGTGCCTGAGCCCAGCCGCCACAGGGCACCCTGTGCATCAGCCACCTGCTGCAGGGGAGAGTGGCCGTCCCCTCCCTCCTGCAGAAGGCGATGCCACCCCCAAGCCACGTTGAGGCTGCACTGGGGGGTGAGCGGGGGAGGGAAGGGAAGGGGAGGGGGTGGGAACGTCACACACAAGGGGGGTCTCATGAGGACTGGAACTGCCTCTGACATGACTCGCCCGTGCGCTGCCTGAAGCCCTGGGCCTCCAAGGCCGGGGCAATGCCCACAAAGAAGGCATCCTGGCGTGCCTGCTGCTCTGTGCCCCGGCCAAGACCAAGAGATGCCTTGGGCTTGTCTGCTGCGAGCGTGAAGGGCTCACACAGCTCATCACACCCCCAGACGGGGCGACGATGGTGCCTCACGGCAGGCGCTCTAGCAGGGTGGGCAGTGGCCAGCAGCCATCATCAGGGAGTGGGAGGAGAGGCAGACACACAGGCAGGCAGACAGGGGGTGCTGGGGAGGGGCATGGGTGGGTCAGAGACAGACAGACAGACAACAAGGCTGGTGGGAGACAGATTCCGAGAGAGGGGTCTGCAGAGACCGATAGGGACACAGGGGGCGCTCCGCAGATGAAGGTGATGCATAAACAGGCGCCTCTTATGCAGACAGACTTTGGGCGGAAGTGGCTGCATTACGGGCGGACCTTCGACGGAGGCGCCTTCATTATGGGCAGACCTTCGACGGAGGCGCCTGCATTACGGGCGGACCTTCGACGGAAGCGCCTGCATTACGGGAGGACCTTCGACGGAAGCGCCTGCATTACGGGCGGACCTTCAACGGAAGCGCCTGCATTACGGGCGGACGCCCTGACTGTCACTGTTTGCCTGCCTGAGAGGCCCCCCTGACTCCCCCCTCCCCTCTGTGCCATGGGGGTCGCGCAGCGCCCCTGCTGGGTTCTCCCAGGGAAGGCCGTGGCAGTCCCTGGATGGGACTCATGTAGGGGCTTCAGTGCTGGGGGCTGTCTTTGTGTGTGTGGGGCAATGCTTGTGTAAACATTGGGCACATATGTTTCATTGGGGCTCTGCCCGAGAGGCATCTTTATTGTTCTGGAACGTTAGCAGAGATGGCCAGGCGAGGCTGCCAGGCGTAGGCACAGCTGCCAATCAGAAAGCAGCAGCAGCACACCTGCCCCATGGACCTGGACATGCAGGCTCTTCCCCTGTGGAACCACAGCCTGCTCCATAGAAAGGGGAGGGGCAGCAAGTACAACAGCCAGGGAGGTGGAGCAGCAGCAGCTGAGGAGGGTTGCAGGACTGGCTCCCTGACCTCTGGCAGCATCGAGGCAGATGACAGTGGGGCAACCAGACTGCAGGCCCAGGGGTGCTCCAAGGAAGGTAGGTGATAGTGGACGTTCCTGGGAGACAAAAAAAAAGGGGGAGTTACATGTCAGCTGGTATGTGGAAGCAGTCACCATTGACGACAAGCCAGTGTGTCGGTTGCAAAAGCCTGCAGGGAGAGAAATAAAACACAGCTGATAGGTGTGACACACCTAGCATGGTCTGGGCTGCTTACCTGGGTGTAAGGAGAGCATGATCCTGTAAAGGGGAAAGGGTCAAAGAGAGAGACAACAACACAACTTGGGGGTCACAACCATGGCAAACCTAGTAATACTGACCTGTCAGTAGAGCCTGTGGAGAAAAGGGGGGGGGGGACAGCTGGTGTCTACATAAGGCTAACAGTTCCACACTTGTGGCATTGTCTGCTCACATGACTACAGGCAGCAGTCAGACACAACAGTGGTAAAGAGGCATGTATCCTATATATCATAGCAGGCAAAGCAGGCAGCTATGAGACAACACATTGGTAGAGAGGCATGTCATGGCAGGCTATGCAGACAGCTATGAGACAAGACATTGGTAGAGAGGCATGTCATGGCAGGCTATGCAGACAGCTATGAGACAACACATTGGTAAAGAGGCATGTATCCTTCCTATATTTCTAAATGCAAAGAGGCAGCAGTCAGACCACATGTCAGCACAAACCCTGCTCTTACCTGCTGGTGTTGTTGCCTGTGGTGGGGGGAAGAGGGGCTGGGAGAAAGACATGGGGTAGCAAACACTTGCATGGAGGCAGCTGCCCAGGCACAGCTGTAAACAGGTTGGCCACAGCCAGAACAGCCCTCTCTGCCCTAGAGGGAGGCAGAGAGGAGAAGAGAGAAGTGGGGTGTTTGTGAATTTTGCCCTCCACCGACAAAGTCCCACTTTGTGGCTGTGAGGGACAGAACCCCACGCCACGTGCTCAGAGAGAGAGAGAGAGTGACTGGGGGCCTGGGGCTGGGCTTTTGTGGGAAAGAGGCTGGGTGGGGCTGGGTGCTGATAGGCTCCCCATCTTAGGCATAACTCTGTCGGTTTCCAGACCTAGCAGGCCCAACTCCGTCCTAACTCTGACCTAACTCAGGAGTAGGGTGTTAGAAATTTTCAGGAGAGGGCTGGCTTAGGTAAGGTAAAATGGCTCCTATGGGTCTCCTCGAATTTGGGTCCACCTTTTTGGTCGACCTAAATTTTGTGTCAGCATTTGTGTTGGAGGGGGCGTGTCTGTGCTTGCCAGGGTCTGGAATCCAACGTTAATTGGTTGCCGCCCCCGTTACACCCACGGTCCGCCCATGTTCCGCCCACTTTTAGGTCAACTTTAGGTCTGACTTGTGCTGCTTAGCCCTTGGGTTGGAATGGGCTGTTCTTAGTCCGTTGGTTGTAACTTTGACCTAACTTTGACCTAACTTCACCCTAAATGGTTGCGTTCCAGACCTAACTTTGACTTAAACGACTTAGGCTGACTTTAGGTCTGACTTGGGCTGCTTAGCACTTGGGTTGGAATGGGCTGTCAGATACCCCATCTTCTCTAAGTGTCCCACTATGTCAAATTGCACAGTTTCTGCAAAGAGAAATAATATATTCCAGTCTAATTCATTGTGTGTGTGCGTTTGTGTGTGTGTGCGCGCGCGCGTCATCACAAAACCGTCATTACAAAGAAGGAACATGTCTCTAATTTATTTCTATGCAAAGCCATTTTCTTTTTGGTTGCTAATAGGAATGATCTTATCTTCTGGGTCATTTATCCTTCATGAGCTCATACTTTCAAGGTGAATAGATTTTAGTTAAGGGGAACAAACACATTACTTCCAGGCATGCTTTATAAATGTTATCCGGTATCCTAAAAGCCAATAAAATGGCAAGAATTAGTTGAACTTATGAGGAAAAACCACTTCCATTTTCATGAGATGCATGAAGGCCATTTGTCAACCTGAAGTGTTAGGTTTACATCTTTGCAAAAAAACCAAAAACATATGCAAACAAATACAGTCGGACCTTTTTATCCACGGTTTTGCCGCGGAGACCTCAATGCCACAGCGCTCCACCGCTTTGCAGTGATGGCAGAGCAGTGCAGGCCTCTCTGACGGCACTGCTTACTCATCAGGTGCCGCAAAAGTGTTTTCCAGTCACAATGCAAATCCTGAAATAGTTTTTGATCACTTTTCTTAACTGTTTGCAACAGTTTGGACTACTTAGAAGGTGCACAGGAGTCGAGAAGAAGGCATTGTGGGCCCGGCACAGCTGAAAAATAAGGTACTGTCACCCCCCCCCCCCGGATTTGATTTAATGGGGTTTGGGGTATCCGCAAGGGTTCTGGGAATCAAAAGAATGTTTAAGTTGAAAGTTGTATTAAGAAGTAAGGGCTTGCAAAGAATGAAAGCTTGAAGGAAAAATAATAAGTTTCAAATCTATTTTCAGTAAAACCGGAAGTATGGGTATAACAGCCATGTATCCTTTGAGAACTGTCATCTAACAGTTGTCTAACTGTGTCGCCTTGACAAAGTCCCATGTGAGGGAGGAAACGTTGGCATGAGACTTAAGGACCTTTTTTTTTGCCTGTGGTTGGAAACCTTTATGCATATGTCTTGATGGTATGTGTTTTTAAAGAATTTTTTCAGACTACATTTGCAAGTTTAAAGTATCTTTATTTCTCAGTTCTCAAAGGATACACTGGCGTCACTGGAGGTATGGCGGAAAGCTAAGTTCTGCAGCTTTCCGCCCCATCGTTACTCTCCGGTACGAGGCGCCCCGCCCCCTCGTCGTAGGAGCCCATCAGCGGAGAGAAAGCAACACGCAGGGACTCTACTACGCGTTGCTTTCTGTCTGCTGACGGGCTCGTATGACGAAGGGGCAGGGTGCCTCGTACCGGAGAGTAATGGTGGGGAGGAAAGCTGCAGAACTTAGCTTTCCGTCCCACCTCCAGCGATGCCAGTGAAAGGATACATGGCTGTTATACCCATACTTCTGGTTTCACTGAAAATAGTACCAAGCCATGAAAGCTTCCATAAGTTTCAAATCATTAATGGGGCTCAGTGGATAAATATATCAATGTTGTATAATCAAAACTGAACCAGAATAATTTTGCTTGAAGTTCTACCATTTCTACTTAAACCCATTAGCTGACCTCTGAAGCTGTGTCTATGAAATCAAAAGTACATGGACTCATCTTATAACTGAAATTACAGTACTTCCAAAACATGGATAATGAAGAAAACCTTTCAACTCTTGTTAAAAGTCACAGAATTGTGTTTCTAGTTAAATGCAAATAAGGAAAAAAATCTGTGTTCAGAGAATATGTTGATTATTAAAAAGAATTTTTTTTTAAAAAAAAAGACCTTTCCCCATAAAGTCATCAAACCATAGAGTACCAGAAAAATAACCGAGGCACTTTCAATAGGTAAATCTCTTTAAAAAGTCACTTTGAGTAAAAATAAAAAAAAATCAAGTTTCATTGTCAATATCGCAAAAAAAAAAATCATTATGAATAACCTTGAAAGAACAATAACAAATCTTTTATGACATAATTAGTTTTCTAATTCTGTTCATACAATTAATTTAATTATTAAGTAGAGTATTGCATAAGACAGATTGGTTGTCCTGTGTTTACTCCCTGGGCAAGAGGCAAACATAATAAATCATTTCAGGACTATCCCTGCCAAAATTGATTCAGTCACAAATCTGCACTGGCCGTCAGTATTCATGAATCCACAGAATGTGGGAAAAAATACTTTAATTCAGGGGTTCTCAACCAGTGGTACTAGTACCACCAGTGGGACTTCAGTACCTGGACCACCGGAACCCTGCTCTGATGCGCCGCTTTCAGTGGCACGTGTTCGCTCCTGAGAGGCTCCCGCCTTTGGCCGAGCCTCTCCGGAATGCTGAGAAGGGCCCTCCCACCAGCCCACACCCTCCTATCTGTATTGGCCCCAGAAAACCTGAAAACCTGGGAGTAACTGACGATGATGTCATTGCCAGTCATTTCTAGTAGTACGCAGCAGGAGAGTGGCACCGGAGGTGGTACTCGACCGGGAAGAGGTTGAGAACCCCTGCCTTAATTAATCCACATTTATTTTTATTTTACAACATAGAGACAGACAGATAGAAGTGATAGTAATATCCTAATCTTATCCTGGGCCAATGGCAGTGGAACATGAGATCGGCTGCCGTAAGTCCAGCTTTGATGGCATGAAAGGTTCACCGTCATCAGGCGCTCCAGAAAGTGAGGGGAGGGGGCTGGGACAGGCACATGTCATGAGCATGCACATCCATCATCTCTTAGGGCCAGCTGAACAGGGTATCACCATCCAAACTGGCTTATTGGCTCCTCTCAAGGCCGGCCCATACATGTTGCCAGCTGATGTGGGTTGTATCAGCAGCAGATTGCAAAGTGTCCAAGGGGGCGGTGGACTTGTGGTGCCTTTCACATCAAGTCTGCCACTGCCATGGCTGCCACTGCCAGTGTGCCTCTCCAACCCTCCACCAATACAAGCCACAGATGCAAGCTGCAATGAGCTGCTTCCTGCTCACTTGAGAGAGAAGCAGATCATCCCACTCCTTGTACACATTTCCCCATTTCTTTTAAACAAAACTGGAAACCCTGCACTTCTGGGTTTGATGACAAGGAGCACGGTAAGGGTTTGGTTTTTTGTTTTTTGTTTTTTGTACTGCAGAGGCAGCAGACTTAAGATAGTATCAGGTGATGTTTTGGGTTACATTGCCCCTGTCTCTGCTACAACATGACTGAACTGGTCAGGAGTAGAATGTTTGGGTCAGGGGAAGTACTGGACACAATAGTGTGTGATGTGTCCTTAATCCTCACACAAAAAGGGCACAAACCTGAAGAAAAGGGAAGTACTGTAAATTGGAATTCAGCTGTAGCCGAAGAGGGTAATGAGAAAACAGAAGAACCCACTTCGAGGTTCAACAAGAGGCTGCCTCCCTGAGGGAATATTGATGTAGCAACAACTTTAATCTCCTATGGAGGTATAGCCACTTCAACAAGGATTTGTCTTGGAGCACTTGCATTCATAATCAGGGAGTAGCTACACGGGGTCAATTCTCTGTGTACAAACATGATCTGTGAGGTGTTTCTAGGCACATGGGAGCAGTTGCCAGACACTGATATTCCATCTGTGGCAGGTAAAAGAAATCCAAATGTTCATAGGAGCGGTGCCACAGCACCTGGGTTCCTCTGGGAAGCCCATCTAAGCTCTGTACATCGCTTCTCCACCCACATTTTCCCTCACTTTGCTCTGCCTCTTCTCCTCCTACAGAGTTCCTCTCTTCTCCCCTAATTTCTCTTTCTTCTAACTGCTTTCCCCAGGACTTCATTGTGCATGACTGTTAGCAGTAGGATTCCCCCTGTGTAGATTAAGAGCACAATCTCATGCGCACGCCCCACCACTGATATAGCCACGTCAAAACAGCTTGCGCTGCATTCTTGGGGGGGGGGTAGCAGTCCCAGAGGTCTCCTCATTCCGCCAGCATGGGGAAGGAATCTTCTCAGACCTGCGCTAGCTAAATAACTGGCACAGGTACATGTGGACCTGCGCCATCAGATCAGGTTCGGGAAGGGGTTAGAATTCGGTGGCCACCACTGCCACTGAACCTGCTCCCTTCCCGGACACGATCTGCCCTCTCCCCACTGCCTCCTGCCTCCCCCACCACCTTACCTCCAGCAGTGGCATCTTTGTTCCACTCCAGCCTTCCCACTGGCGCTCCAGCAGCGTGCAACTTTGTACACTGCCAGAGCACCTTTTACAACTGGCGTGGACTGCTTTATGGTGCTGACTGCTATGCAGTTAAGCTGCATTTCTGATACAAATTTGGTTGGTCTGATACTATTGGTCTTCATGGATTTTTGGCAGCAAAATAGTTTATTTCTTTTCAAAATATTTAAATATAGTGTTATTGACTATAAACAATAAAATTCAGGTCTAGTTAGCAGCACAATGGCCTCTCTAGACAACCTGTCTCACATATCATGTGTATGTGCGTCACACAGAGAATTGTGTTGTAGAAATCCTCTTTCCACCGATACACTCTCACTGCAGTTGCCATGAGCAGGAATAGTCATGAGGGACTGTGTAAATGCCATTTGCTGTTCAGCTGTATGAACTGCCCTCAGAGGCTGGTAGTTTTATATAATGTAGCAGAGTTAATATGGAAAATAAGAAACAGATGGCTCAAGAGGATCCAGCCTAAACGAAATTCAATTGCCTAAGCAAAGTTGACCATGAAAAGTGAATACCACATGAAAGCCATTATGACTGGACTTGTGGAGGGAACAACATGATCTATTATACTGTGATGTTGCTAACGGGACATTCTTTTTTAAAAAATTATAGGCCAATCCTATCCCCCACCAGTCTATAGCATGCAGCTGTGTCAGAGAAGCATGTGCTGCATTCTATGGGGTGGGGGTGGGGTGGGGAATCAGACAGCCAGTAAGTAAAAGTATATTTTACTTAGCTCCTGATAGGCCTCCTGATCGCCAGTGGGTCTCCTTGGACCCACGTCAGCTATTTTGCTGGCGTACGTCTGAGGAGAGGAAAGGGGTGAGTCTGGCCTGGGAAAGGAGGATAAACTGGGATGCTCCCCCTCCCACTATTGAACCGCCCCCTGGAATGGGGCGGTGATGGCGGCAGGGAGGAGGGTGGATCAGGCCCAGAAGAGGGGGTGGGATCAGTGGTGGCACATGCTGAATCCTGACCCCATTCCCGGCCTGATCCATGGATCAACTCAGACTTGTGCCAGCGATATTGCTGGCGCAGGTCCGAGTTGACGCATAGCAGCTGCTGGGGCTTACCCCAGGGCAAGGGGACAAATGTTTACCCTTAGGAGACCTTTCTCCAAGGAAACCTCCAGCAGCCAAAGCTCCCCTGCGGGATACAGTGGAGGCCATACCGCCAACACTGCATCACCGCGTGAGGAGTTAGGATTGGGCCATCAAAGTCTCTTGAAAAATGCAGCACAAGTGCAAATGGCAATGAGTGTGAATCCATCATGATCATTAGATGTCTAGGAAACCGCACACTGTAAATTTCTGCATGTAGCTGTACATAACAATCATCAATGGCAGTTTTGCATGGAAGAAGGATGAACATTTGGAGATGTACACTGAATAGTGTTTACTATTCCACACTACACGAAAGGCAGTTCTGTTTGAAGGAGAAGACGAGGGACTTCATTACAAGGCACAATCATTTCTGAACTTAAATAATGACTGTGTCAAAGACAACCTGCTCCTCACATTCTCCATATGTTAACTTTTTTGTCTACTGATATTGTATTTGCTAGCGTGCCAGAGGCAGAATACATATCCACTATAATCATAATTTGCTTTCAGTGTTTTGTAATGAAAGAAAGAAAAAAACAGAGGAGGATTTCTGGGGCCAAGACTAGCTATTTCACAAAATGAAGAGGCTAGCATTGCCATGCCATTTCAAAAAATAGCTTTTTGTTGTTACTCCTGTAGTGATGGGAACATTGTCACCATTCTTCTTCCGTTCATTTTGAATGTGATTGTTCCTTCTCTCTCTCTCTCCCCCCCCCACATCTTTTTCTATTAGATTTTTGAATTTTGACTCTTTTTGACCTCTTTTTTTGAGGAGTTTTCTAGGATGAATTGCTTCTTTGGTCAAAACTCAGCTCATTAATTGTGTTTAAGATACTGTACATGAGGAAAAAGTCATTAATTGTTATAACCTATAGCTCTATATTTCTTGGGACAATTGAGGAAAGGATCATTGTTAGAGAATATAATATTTAAGTGTAATTAACATAATTCCCATAGTGCACCCGTGTCAATGGTAATTATCCTTCTAATAATAACCTTGCATAATCTTAAACTGAACAGCAATCATGAAGCATCGGGGCAAATTCAGCTCTTGAATTCTTCAATGGCTTTACACCATGCATACAATAAGCCTAGATTATACATAATTAAATGCATTTAAAATGTTTCCTCTAGCAAAAAAGCGCTGAACTGCAAAGCCCTTATCTAAAGCGAAACAGCTAATGGGCAAGATAAGAGCTTGGATGTTTAATGCTGGGGCTTTAAGCACAGTGATAAACTTCAAAGCACAGCAAGACTCACTTAATGACGGCTTCACTTTACAATGGGAATTTCAGAATGTATCCCTGTTGCTAAGCGGGGAACACCTGTATACTATCAAACTGACACTCTTCTTATTGGTTGTCTGTTTAAATGATAACAGTTCTTAAGTGCTATCAAAAGACACTCAGATCTGGTTTTTGGCAAAATTTGAAAAGAGAAGAATGTCAAAAGTGGGGAGCAGTCACCAAGGATCTCCCCCCCCCCAATGTCCCTACTCTCACAAAATCTTGCCATTCATTGCTTGTCAACTTTTCTGGGGCCATTGAGGACAGTGACAAGCAATACATCTCACCAGGGATGACAGCACGGCCAGACCTTAATATTCTGGTGCACATATGCAACTGTCACCACACTAGATCATAAGCCCCCATTCATGAAAAGAAGAGAGAGAGAGAGAGAGAGAGAGAGAGAGAGAGAGAGAGAGAGAGAGAGAGAGAGAGAGAGAGAGAGAGAACTCGACTACTTGCACATGAACAGATGATTGTTTTTGTTTTAGTGTAAGTCTGGTATATCATCAAAACTGATTTTCTCTCATCTGAGAGCTGGTGTGGCATAGTAGCTACGTCTGAGATTGGAATCAGGACTTCCAATCCCACCTTTGCCATGAACTTATTAGGTCGCCTTAGGCAAGCCGCTCTGTCTCAGCCTTGGCGGCAATACAGCGATAATAATATTTACTAACCTTACAGAGCTGTTGTAAGGATTCAGTCAAGATAACACATGGCAAGCACACTCAGAAAGCCCTATACAAATGTTAAGTATGATTTAAATAGAGATGTGCAAGCTGTCTCAGCAATAGGGGTTTTCCTAGTTCACAGGCTTACATGAATCATGAGCAAAGCTTCAGCATATCACTTTGGAAGAAAATTCCACTGAAATTGGCAGGACCTGTTGCCGACATTGCAGTCGGGATCGGGGTGTTGGTTGCCACTCCGTAAGGCTAAGAGGAGCAAGTTAATATGGATCACTTCAGTTTAAGAAACTACCTGTATTAAGCTTCCTGTATTAACTGTATTAACTGAACTTTCCATGGGTTGGAAACTGGCCTCTCTTATACATTTCTAATGCCCCCCAATCCTATCCAACTTTCCAGCACTGATGCAGCTGTGCCAATGCGGTGCACGTTGCATCTTGTGGTGGGGGGGCAGTCACGGAGGCCTTCTCAAGGTAAGCGAACAGTTGTTCCCTTATCTGGGGGCTGCATTGCGGCTGCATTGGTGCTGGAAAGTTGGTTAGGATTGGGCCCTAACAGACTGAAAAATCCCATCACTCACAGCCCATTCCAACGCAAGGGCTAAGCAGCACAAGTCAGACATAAAGTCCACATAAAGTCAACATAAGGCGCTTACGGCGAAGTTATGTCAGGATTGCGTAGTTTATGTCGAGTTTATGTCGATTTTATGTTGAAGTTGTGATGTTCTGCCGTAAGTTCTCCCTAAGAGCTATTCCAGCATAAAGTCAGCGTAAAAGTGGGCGTGTCAGGGGTGTAACGTGGGTGTAACGGGGGCGGCAACCAATTAACGTTGGATTCCAGGCCCTGGTGAACACAGACACGCCCCCTCCAACATAGAAGCTGACACAAATTTTATGTCGACCAAAAGGGTTGACATAAATTCGAGGAGACCCATAGGAGCCATTTTACCTTACCCACTCCAGCCCTCTCCTGAAAGTTCTAACACCCTACTCCTGACTTAGGTCAGAGTTATGTCGGAGTTGTGGCAGCAAGGTATGGAAACCGACAGAGTTATGCCAAAGATAGGGAGCCTATCAGCACCCAGCCCCACCCAGCCTCTTTCCCACAAAAGCCCAGCCCCAGACCTCCAGTCACTCTCTCTCTCTCTGAGCACGTGGCGTGGGGTTCTGTCCCCCACAGCCACAAAGTGGGACTTTGTCGGTGGAGGGCAAAATTCACAAACACCCAACTTCTCTCTTCTCCTCTCTGCCTCCCTCTAGGGCAGAGAGGGCTGTTCTGGCTGTGGCCAACCTGTTTACAGCTGTGCCTGGGCAGCTGCCTCCATGCTACCATTTGCTAACCCATGTCTTTCTCCCAGCCTCTCCCCCCCCCACAGGCAACAACACCAGCAGGTAAGTGCAGGTAAGAGCAGGGTTTGTGCTGACATGTGGTCTGACTTCTGCCTCTTTGCATATAGAAATATATGATACATGCCTCTTTACCAATGTGTTGTCTGATAACTGCCTGCTTTGCCTGCTATGATATGCCTCTTTACCAATGTGCCCTCTCATGTCTGCCTACTTTGCCTGCTATGATACGCCTCTTTACCAATGTGTTGTCTGTTAACTGCCTGTTTTGCCTGCTATGATATATAGGATACATGCCTCTGTACCACTGTTGTGTCTGATTGCTGCCTGTAGTCATGTGAGCAGACACTGCCACAAGTGTGGAACTGTTAGCCTTATGTAGACACCAGCTGTTCCCCCCCCCTTTTCTCCACAGGGTCTACTGACAGGTCAGTATTGCTAGGTTTGCCATAGTTGTGACCCCCAAGTTGTGTTGATGTCTCTCTCTTTGACCCTTTCCCCTTACAGGATCATGCTCTCCTTACACCCAGGTAAGCAGCTCAGACCATGCTATGTGTGTCACACCTATCAGCTGTGTTTTACTTCTCTCCCTGCAGGCTTTTGCAACCAACACACTGGCTTGTCTTCAACGGCGACTGCGTCCACACACCAGCTGACATGTAACTCCCCCTTGTTTTTTATCTCCCCAGGAACGTCCACTACCACCTACCTTCCTGGGAGCACCCCTGGGCCTGCAGTCTTGTTGCCCCACTGTCGTCTGCCTCGATACTGCCAGAGGTCAGGGAGCCAGCCCTGCAACCCTCCTCAGCTGCTGGCGCTGCTGCTGCTGCTGCTGCTGCACCTCCCTGGCTGCCTACTTGCTGCCCCTCCCCTTTCTATGGAGCAGGCTGTGGTTCCACAGGGGAAGAGCCTGCATCTCCAGGTCCATGGGGCAGGGCTGCTGCTGCTGCTTTCAGATTGGCTGCTGTGACTACCCCTGGCAGCCTTGCCTGGCCATCTCTGCTAACGTTCCAGAACAATAAAGACGCCCCTCGGGCAGAGCCCCAGTGAAACATATTTGCCCAATGTTACACAAGCATTGCCCCACACACACAGACAGCCCCCGGCACTGAAGCCCCTACATGAGTCCCACCCAGGGACTGCCACGGCCTTCCCTGGGAGAACACAGCAGGGGGGCTGCCAGACCCCCATGGCACAGAGGGGAGGGGGGAGGTGGGGGGGCCTCACAGGCAGGCAAACAGTGACAGCCAGGGCGTCCGCCCGTAATGAAGGCGCTTCCGTCGAAGGTCCGCCCGTAATGAAGGCGCTTCCGCCGAAGGTCCGCCCGTTTCTGTGTGGCTTCCACCCAAAGTCCGTCAGCATAAGAGGCGCCTGTTTATGCATCACCTTCATCTGCGGAGCGCCCCCTGTGTCCCTATCGGTCTCTGCAGACCCCTCTCTCGGAATCTCTCTCCCACCAGCCTTGTTGTCTGTCTGTCTCTGACCCACCCGTGCCCCTCCCCAGCACCCACTGTCTGCCTGCCTGTGTGTCTGCCTCCCCTCCCACTCCCTGATGATGGAGGCTGGCCACCCCCCACCCCGCCGGAGCGCCTGCCGTGAGGTGCCGTCGTTGCCCCATCTGGGGGTGTGATGTGGCTTCACGCTCGCAGCAGACAAGCCCGTGGCATCTCTCGGTCTTGGCCGGGGCACAGAGCAGCAGGCACGCCGGGATGCCTTCTTTGTGGGCATTGCCCCGGCCCTGGAAGCCCTGGGCTTCAGGCAGCGCACGGGCAAGTCATGTCAGAGGCAGTTCCAGACCTCATGAGACCCCCCTTGTGTGTGACGTTCCCACCCCCCTCCTTCCCTTCCCTCCCCCGCTCACCCCCCAGTGCAGCCTCAACGTGGCTTGGGGGTGGCATCGCCTTCTGCAGGAGGGCGGGGACGACCACTCTCCCCTGCAGCAGGTGGCTGATGCACAGGGTGCCCTGTGGCGGTTGGCAAGGGGACCTCGCTCACCTGTCACCTGCCCTGCGCCCACCACATGACTGGTGCAACCCCCATGCCTGCGGCCGGCCCCTTTGCGACCAGGCTGCGACAGACCCTGCGGCAGCTGCCATGGATGAACACTGACACATGCAGACACGGGCCTGCACATGCCCGAGCCGGACACCGAGCCTGGAGAGCCTGCCTGCCTGGGAGGTAAGTGTTGCCTGGATCCTGGGGTGGTGCTGGGCCACAGAAACTGCAGCCTGCCTAACTCAGGCATACCTCTGACCTAACTCAGACATAACTTATGTCGAACTTAGGCTAAACTTAGGCCACTCTTATGCCTGACTTGCGGTGGAGTTGGGTTGGAATGGGCTGTTAGTAAAATTAAACCGAAACACAAACTTTTTTTTACTTAAGCAAAATGAGTTTTGTTTCAATCACTAAGATTTTAATTGAATCTAAATATGCATTTCGTTGAGTTTAATTAGTTCAATTTTAATGAAGTCGAAGTTCAAATATGATTAGTTTGGAACTCAAAATGGAAATCACGCTATATTTGTGTGGCATACATCAGTATCATGTTGCAAAAATATATAAAAATGACTTTTGAAATATCGCTAAAGAGATTTTATATGCTGTTAATTGTAAGTAACAGGTCCAAGAGTAAATGCTGAAATCATCTTGGGGTAAGGCAATAGGCCCCTGATGATGCACTGGGCATTACCACTGCTACTGTCATTGAGAGTTGAGAGATTCTATCAGCATCTATCAGCAATTGATGCAGTATTGCTTAAAAAAAAAACAGAAAAAAGTTCTAAACATATTGGTCTAAGCCAGTGTTTCCCAACCTGCGGCTCCCTTGACCATTGGCAACCATTGGCTGTGGCCCCCAATTACATGATGTTGATGCCTGCCAATTGGCATTGCACTGTTTTCCGTGAGGATTCTGTGGCACTCCGCGGCTCCCCTGGCTCGTTTCCGTGGCTCCCCTGGGAGCAGCACCTCCCAGTTTGGGAACCACTGGTCTAAGCAGTTAAATCAAACTTATTTCAATTGCCTGGAGTTATGCCTTCGATACAAAGGCATGTGTCTGAAAAAGTAAGTTTAAAATGGTTTTTAAAATCTTTGCAAAACATCAAAGGAAAAAAAAACCAAACTGAAATAGCATCACTCCACTAATAGATTGTGGCAGCTCAAGAACATGAAAATCATGCACTCAGGCACATCAATCTTCAATATGTCAAGAATGTCATCCCTGTAGCAGCAATATGACGTGTTGGCCCAGCAGCAATGCAGTTCTGTGAGGTGAATGACACGCTAACTTTGAATGGGATGCCAGATTGCGGTGAAAATCCCAGATTTTTGCACCTCTACCTCAGAGGCTTCTGTGATGCCTCAGCTTCTTGAGGGGTTGCTGAGTCATCCAGACATAATAGCCATTGATCCTCTGTTGCTGTTTATTTTTGAACATTGTCTTCTTCCCCAGCTGACCATGAAACAAGGGACCTGGCTTTGAACAAGCTTATTAGATTGTGAAGCTCATCTGATTTCCACAAGGAGGAAATTCAAATGGTTCAGGTGACCCCAAGTATCCAGGCTCACAAGTAAACCAGCGTTAACACCTACACATTATAAAAAGCAGGTTTATGTGTTCCGCCTTTGTGCATATCAGAAAGGACAAGACCCTTCCTCAACTAACTTCCTTACTCCTCCTCGGTTTTTATTCACTCCTAGCTCTGCCTGTCCACCACGCAGACGGCATGGACTATAGTCGGTATGCATTTGCTTGATTGCTTCCAGAATAAATCCTTTTAAAGCTACAATGGATTCCATGAACACCCACTGGACAAGCTGAAATCGGCATAAAATGCCAAGGAAATAGTGAGCAATGGTAAACATTGCACATTCATCCTGTGTGAAAATTAAGAGGATACAAACTCCACAGTCTATGATTAATGCTTCTGTGATTTTGCCATTTAGGAAGATTGTTTCTGATTACAGATTTGCCTTTTAGGAAGTCTATCTCTGATTGCCTCATTTATTTGTCTTTTGTAAGACACATCCTTTTCTATGCAAATTAATAGGTTACACACATACATGCTCTACATTTGGATTTACCTTTAAATACAGGTGGTGCGCCTTATTATGAATGCCCCATTTAGTCCACTGAGTACCCATGAATCATCTATGAAAGGTGGCCAGATATATATAAAACTCTGAATAAACACCTTTTCCCAAGTTCTGTTGAAGATTTCGGGCATCATCCAGCCTAAGTTAAGTCCCATGGACTTCACGGTAAAGTGCATATTCACAGTAAGGTTTTGTGTATGCATGTGTGAACCACCCGCTAAGACTTGTATACAAAGTGGATCCCGTGTGTTTGTATGCAAAAACACACACAAATGTGTCAACTTTTATCACTGGAGTAATACTGCAATAAAACCCACAATAAAGACAAAAAAGGTTGATGTGGGAGGGGGAGGGGGGGAAGCCACTTCTCTTAACAGTGTCATAATAGAAGCATCAAAAGGAACATTATAAAGCTTCTTAATGATTCTCAGCTTGAGCACAAGGTATGGTGCACTGTCAGGCTTATGCTGCGCTTTCATCCATCTGCTCACTTGAAGCATTGCAAGCAAGCATTTGCTCACCGTGCAGAGGCTCCATCTGCAGTCAGTTCTGAGCTGGATTTTTTTTGTTCCCTAAGGAATTAAGCCATCCGCCCACCCTTTCCATTTGTGTGAAATCTGACATTAAATATAATAGGGAAAATATTTGCCTCAGAATCACAGGGACAATGTCGTCATGTATCTATACTAATAATTTCTCAGCGAAGCGCAGGCAAGATCAAGCAGAGCTTACACAAAAGGACTCACAACGGCCCCCTCACATTTCGCAAAACCCTCTCTTGTCACAGGCCATGTTTTTTTTAATGAACAATTGCTATGCTCAAGCTGTAAGCAGATAATGGAAAAGGTAAGGGTACACCCTCATTGGGGTTCTATTAAACTTTCTAAACAATTTAGCCTTCTCTCTGAAGCTTTGGGACATCTTGCATCTCTCTATGATTTGTATGTATTGCGCCAAATACATCCCTTTGCCAGGGTGGTTCGTGGTGTCTCAGAATGTCACAGCAGTGGTCTGTGGTCTCCTGACCATTGGGAACCACTGGTCTAAATGAACAAGAGGCCTGACAGATGGGGTCAGTACAGAATGTAAAAGACTGATGGGGTTAGTACAGAATGGTACATATTACCCTTAGACTGCATGGTATACAGGTGAGTCCCCATATCCGTGGATTCGCTATCCACAGTTTCAGTTATCCACAGATCGCGGGACCCCCCCAGGCTTTTACATTTTTCCCAGTAAGCTTTGTTTCTTCCTTAAACAAACAGGAGAAGCAGCCTCTGGCTGCTTATTGCAGGCAAGTAGAACGAGACTAAGTTCTAGAGTGGTTCTGTTGTGAGCAGCCAGACCCCCCACATATACTTTTATTTCATGGAGCACCTTCCTCTGAGCCCCCTGTCCTTTACCCGATCCAAATCCATCCAGGAATCACTGAGATATAGCCGTCTAAACCAAACCACATTAAAATTCAGCCCTTTTTCCGGTTTGCACGCACCTTAATTGGAGACGCGTGCCCCTAGAGAAAGAAGTCCATGCGCACGCGCACAGAACAAGCCTTTTCCCCGCTACGAGAAGAAGCAGCAATTAACGAAGTTCACCCTGTACTGAGTTAAAGTCATAGGCATTTTATCATGGAAAATGGAGACTTTTGAGGTTTTATTGTTGTGTTTCTGGCTATTCCTTGAGAGTTATGTTCCCGGATTCTTTCTAAGAATCATCGGGGTCTCCCTACAGATGGGTCCTTACATGGAAAGGGTCC
Organism: Plestiodon gilberti rubricaudatus; assembly: GCA_026170595.1. Lineage (NCBI taxonomy): Eukaryota > Metazoa > Chordata > Lepidosauria > Squamata > Scincidae > Plestiodon > Plestiodon gilberti. The sequence continues at coordinate 131,576,987 of JANXHW010000003.1, forward strand.
CAATCCTCCCACTTAAAGGGGGCTAGCCCCGTTGCACAGAGAGACTCCTAGAAGCATAAAGCGGCCATAAAAGCTGGGTTCAAGTCCCAGCATCCCGCCGTGGGATCTGGGAAGTATTGGGGTGCGCAGCGGTTCAAGTCCCCATACCCCCTTCTTGGCCAGGTTACCAGGGGTTTAACATAGGCGGTTCAAGTCCACCTCCCGTCAGGATCACGTGTTGCAGGGAGCTTTGGGGAAGACTATTAAAAGGACATAACTCCTGCCATTTTAAAACCACTACTCCTCTTCTGTGCTGCTCTTGGCTAAGCGCTTTCTACCTGGGTGCTTGGCTGGGAGCAGGGAAACGGGAATGCCAGGGGCACAGCGATGGCTTTGATTGTCGCCCATTTCCATGAATAAAATCTATCTCTTTGTACAGTCTTCACACCCAGACACCCACCATCACCCTGCCTCCCCAGGATCATTGCTTCTAAGTACCTCACTATTGTAACCTACAACTCCCTGGCTGACACCTTAGTGTCAATCAACTATGTGTTAATCACCACCCTACAGAAGATAGACATCACAGGTGTCCCCAATCCACAAAAACAGGAAAATCCCCACTATACATCTGATAGACAGTCTGGAAGGATAATAATCCAATTACCTGGAAATGCACTTACACGCTGACATCCCATTGGATCCCCAGAACACAAAACATTACAAATCTTATTGGTTTAATAACAAAGTCTTTCTTTTATTGGTTAATTATTACAAGTGTTACTATAGATTCTCATTGGCGGGAAGTTTGAATCCAGCATCTCATTGGTTGTCATAACTTGTAACTTTTTGGATCCTTCTCTGTATTGGTGCTCCTTTCTTGTGCAAATAACCTCCATGGTTCCCAATGTAACCTTAAATTTATATAAGTCTTTGTATCAATTATGTACTTTACACATATTGCTCTTGTCAATTGTGTCCTTTGCTAGCTAAGTAAAAGATCTTCCTTTTTCACCAGTACAGGGTTTTCCGAGCTCATTTTTTCTGGCACCTCTGCTTTTGCAGAACCTTTTCCTATTTTTGCTCCACGCAACCACAGAGCTGGTTGTCTGCTCACCGGACCAAAATGAGCTGAAATCACTTGTACCCTTGGGGGGGGGGTCTCACATCAGTTCTGCAAGGTTAACAGGAACCTTGCAGAGCCTCTCTAGGACTTAGTCTCGTTCTACTTGCCTGCAATGGAGGCTGCTTCTCTGTTTGTTTTAAGGAAGAAACAAAGCTTGCTGAAAGAAAAATAAGAGCTGGGGGTGTGCACACACCTGCTCGCAGGGGAGGCAGGGTGGGGGGCCCTCAGGAAACCATGGAGGGTTTTTTTGCTCCTATCCACAGTTTCAAGTATCCACGGAGGGGCCTGGAACATATCCCCAGCGGATATGGGGAGATTACTGTACAAGGCACTGGTTCAGTGAGTTTTGGAGCAATCCTATGGTCTAGGTGCACCAGCACTGAGCCTCAGTGCTGGCACCAAGGGTCACAAACATGCCATAAAGCATGTTTGTGACTACTTGAGATGAGGTGGCACAGGTGCCAAGACCTGCACCACCTCCCTGCTAGACAGTGGAAAACACTTGTGCCGAGGAGCGGGTAAGTGCCACTCTGAGTGGCACAGGGCCAAGGGGAGGGTGGGGAGGGGGTGTAATAGGGCGGGGGGTGGGTGGATTGGATCTGGGAGGTGGGAGGGACCAATGTCTGTGTTAGATGCCATATCTTATCCCCTCTCCCAGGCCACAAGCCCCGACATGGGGCTGCTTGATTCTCCGCCAGCAGAACCAAGTAGCCCCATTGTGGCTGAGGGTTTACCCAGGGTAAGTGGGCAAATGCCTGCTTACCTTGAGTAGACCTCCAGCCTCTCCCTTCCCCGGATAGGATTCAGCGTGGGCTGCGTGGCCCATGCTGAATCGTTTATGCCAGAGAAGAATAGGATTGGGTTGCCCATCTGTGTGACGAGGAAGGATTTCAGATCCCTATTAATCTTATTAGCCTGTTCATGTGAGGGCTGTAACAATACATTAAGACAAGCACATACAGTACTTGTCAATTGTAGGCTTGTTTCTTCCTCCTAAGTAGCAGCTATAAGGGGACTGATACGGACAGGGACAGTAGCATGGAGGGCATTAAACTGCTGCCCCCACCATAACTACCGGCCCAGCCTTGGGGGGGGAGGGTCTGGTCTATATCAGGACTAAAGTGGGGGGCAAAGCATTAAAGTCCACCCATACCACAGTCCCGCTCTATAGTGACACCAACCCCTCAGAGGTGGCTGCTATTTAGGGGGAAGAAACAAGCATATAATTGACAAGTATGTGTTTCTCGTAATGCGTTGGCTTTTTTTTTCTTGAGTTCCATTTGCTTGCCAACAAATAACTAATTAGCCCTCAGAGTGAGAACAGAAAAAGCTAAGGTATCATAAACTTGTCTCAACATATGGTCCCTTCTCTCACCAACATTTGTGTTTCAGAGCACTGTGTGTTATGTGTGAAATTATCCTGAGGGCATGTTCCTGACAGGTCAGTAATTGCATTTGACAGCAAGAACGCAAGTGAGAGAAGCATAGGGCAGCATCCGTCTCCTCGCTCACTCAACATGACCTGATGGCAAGCTCTGCCCATGCTTCTCCCTTGCCCTCCTCCCCCACTTTAGTCTCAGCCGCTATCTCCTCCCTCCCTTGCCCTACTTTCCTCCCCCTTGCCAGACATGAAACCTGACTGGCAGCCCAATCATAACCAACTTTCCAACGCCGGTGTAGTCGTGCCAACAGGGCGCACACTGCATTTTGAAGTGCAGGGGCAGTCACAGAGGCCACAGGGGCAGGTGAAGGCTAGGTCATATAAATAAGCTCCTCAAGTCTTAAGGATATTCATTAGGGCTGCTTCATTACGAGAAATATATTGAGGGTGTTTTTTTTTTTTTTTGGCACATAAATAAACCAACAAACAAATAGATAAATACTTGCAAATACATAAATAAATAGTTGTAAATAAATAAATAAAACATTATTTCTTTCTAGATCACCTTTTTTAAAAAAAAGTTTCGTAAAGCTAGGTGTGTCCCAACAGAGTGGCATTTTAAAAATTGGGTCCCGGTGCTAAAATGTTGGGGAACAGCTGGTCTAGATACATTGCAATAATAAACTATTATCTAGAAATGGCCCTGTATTCAAAAGGACGTAGACAAACAACGCAAAGGGAGGACTGAGCGGACCAGAGGGGCAAAACCGGATGCCATAGCTACCATGAAACATCATGAAGGGCTGCTTATTACCTGACACGATAATGACTCATGACCATGATATAGCCATAGCAAGATATGATTTCAGGAACAAAATTCCATGGTGTGTCTCCTCCATAGCTTTTGCTGATGCAACCATTTTTGTCAAGGCATTATCAATGCCTTTTGGATTGTAAAACGCCTAACAGGAGATAAATCAAATCATTTAGTTTACCTTGGTTCATAAAGTTCCTCCCTTTTTTTATGATGCGTTCAGTCGTGTCAAATGTTTTCATTCTAGATGCCTAGCTTCCGATAGCGCAGCATGAGACCTGGGAAAAACACTGACTTTGAGAAAGTGTTGACTTTTATATTTGGATGTCTGTGGGGTTTTAACTTTTGGTGTTAAAACACTATGTGTAAGGTAAAAGTTGCAGGTCTGGGCAAAGTTCCAGGTTGAACTTGCTAGAGAAAAAAAAACTTGAGCCCTTTCCTCTCTCTCTCTTACAGACCTCTGGGCATTGCTACTCTCCAAAAATAATTATGCTTTGCAAGGAAGCCATAGGTTGGCATTCATCTCTTTTTGTGACTGTATAAGCATTTTAGAATTCTTTCAGGCTACACATCACTTTCTGACTTTTGTCACATGCTCTCCTTTTGGAGCTGAGGAAAACCTGCAGTGTGAAACAGTTTGGTGGATCAGGCTCTTTAACTCATTCCAGTCCATGATGTTGCTTCATTCTCTCTCTCATGCACACAGACATAGACACCCCACATAGACAGTCCATATGCTTCTTAAGAGTTTTCATGTTTTCACATGAAACAGCTCCTGCTTCAATCAGCTTTGTGTAATAAAGCACACAGGCCAGAATTCCCATTCACTTTGCTTCAGTCTCCATTTCATGTTAACACCACATTAGGTACTGCATAAGTTAAAACATTATTTAAAAAAACCCTCTTAGTTTAAGATGCCATATTTAAGGTGCTTTCAATTTTTACGCATGCTTCAAAAGATGTGGAAATTGAAATCTGCAGTGATCACTTTAATTTCCATGCAATGTAAACATTCAAAACTTTGTATGGTCACGTATATTACCGTATTGATCTGAGTATAAGACTCACATTTTTCTCCTAATTTAAGTTTTTAAACTAGGGGTGCGTCTTATAATCAGGCTGTGATTTAATGCCAGTGATTTAATTAAAAAAATGTAATAGCACCAAACTTTAAGGGTGCGTCTTATAATCAGGTGCGTCTTATACTCGGGACAGTACGGGTATACTGACTTTGCAAAGTAGGCTTCCTGCACCTATAAGTTGCCTTTTGGCTCGACATTGCGCTGGGGTGGGATGTTTCCTAAAATATTGAGATTCAGATCGTCACATTCAGAAATGTATATTCATTTGAAAAACTGGATCAATTAAACATGCTACTTGCTCTCAAAAGATGAGAAAGGAGAAGGAAATGGAAAGCGAGATCTTTCTCTTCCTCTCCTGTAATGGTACCCCTTGGTAGTACCAATGGTAGACTGAATCGTCCTTTGCAGGGTTGAGCCGCATGTGGTTCATGCCCATATGAGACCACTGGACACATCTGTCTCCAAACATTTTTTAATGAAAATCTTCATGATGACTCAGTCCCTGCATCGTTCTCTTTTCTTCCATGCTGCAGATGGGATTCCCCTATTGCCAATTCTCCTGCTGCCCCATCCTACATATGGAGTGCTTTTAGTGGTGGTGCTCCGACCGCCCCCCCCCCCACGCCAGAAGTGACATTGCAACCATTTTCGGTCAGACAGAGTTGCAGAGTGGGAGGGAGGGCCAAACCCGTCACCGCCCCTGCCTGCTTGCACCGCCATAACGGCCTGAATTGCAGTGCTGCTGTGCTGCCACCTGCTTTGACACACCCACCCACCCACCTGCTGCCCGGGGCTTGACAGCATCACTGAGGGGGGGGCCTCGCCCCATGCCCAGCTCTGCCTCTGAGTGCTTTACGTATGCAATAGTACGTGCAGAATAAAGAGTGGATCGTTTCCTTCATTTATCTTTAAACAAAATAAGTATGTAGTCCGCGTTGCTGCTGGGAAAAATCTTGAAAATAGAAGCAGGTTGCCAGAAAGGCTGAAAAACCAGAAGGGGAAAAAAGAGCACTCCGAAGGCGATTATATGTTTGTATGCCTCATTTCTTCTCATTGTATCGCAATGCTACTGAGAAGTAGCCTCCTGGTTGTGAACATTTGGCTTGGTCCCAGGTGGCTGCAATTGCATTCTCAGGAGCCGACTCTTGAAATGATCAAAACATCACACCAGGCATATCTCATGAGCCATATCAGAAGCACAGTGCTTGTACCAGCACTGGCCCTACAGCCAGCCAATACAGGCGAATATTCTGCAATTGTGGTTAAGTGTGTTGGTGATATGTAAACGTTCGCATCAACATCTCCACTTCATATTCATTTTTTTCTTATTATTATTATTTTACAAAACCAGGTGGCCTTTGCTGCTGAACAAATTGCCTACTGTGGCATTGCATAAAAGGCAGGGCTTATTCTTTCCCTTCATTTCCATTCCCTTTTGACAACACACAGCGGATATTGTAAATGCTAGACCTGTCTATCAAATCAGCCAAAGGAGGCCTTTCGATTGCACGCTAAGAGCTCTTTCCACTCACTCCTGCCACTCTGGTTCGCCAATTTCGGAACGGTTTTCTGCAGTGCATTTCCTGAGTTCAGTCTTCATTTTGCATGTCACGGATATTCTACTAACTCTGTTGCCCAAACTCTTTCATCGCCTAATCTATTACATCACAACTTTTACTTTCTTCTGATGTTTGTCAATCAATTAAGGCTCCAGTTGTAGTGCCTTAAGCCACCCTCAACGATCTCTTTGCAGCTGATGTCTGCCCAGCGAGTATGGCAGATATTTTATTACAAGCTTGATGGTTTTCTAATTAAACTCTGCAGGGTGACTATTCAGCAAAATATGCAGGGCAGTAACCATGTAGTCCCCTATTAATGTTAATGGAAGCGGTATGGTTAATTGAATCCCCTGAATATTTACCACTGTATATCCTTGCAGCAAATATTATATAATCAAAATCATCAGTCTTGCACCTTATGGAAATATTCCGGGTTTTCTTTAAATTATTTAAGATCGTAACACCTGCTGCCTAAAAGCTTTTTATGAGCCTGACCTCCAGTGACTTGCAGCTCTGAGGAATCATTTTAATTGGACTGGTTAATTTTCTATAATGAGTCAAACGCTTCATCTGCTCTTTTCTAATAAGCAATGCTGCATCTGAAATGATTGCTTCAACTGACGGGCACAGGCAGAAGCCTAACCAAATCAAACTGTCATTAAATTACCATACATTTCCATCTATAAACCCCGGGCTAGCAACTCCCCATTTGTTGTAGCAAAGCAAAAATTAATCAGCTCTGTACATTAAAGAGGTTCGCAAGACAGCATTGAAGGGGAGGGGAAACAGCATCAGTAAAGGCACACTCAAAACCAGTCACTGAAATGAGCACTCAAGGAGATTTTGAAATGAACTAGTAGCGCAATTGGGAAAGGTCATGCATTCATTTGTCTTCCTTCAAAAGATCCCTTGACCAATTTCTACAAAATTATACATTCTCAAAATGCAGAACCACATTTGTCGTAACAATAATAATAATAATTAATACTTGAGTGCAAATGCATTTTGGGCTATGTCTTGTTAAAATATGAATGATCAAAGGCCTGTTACTGTTACATGTGTTTCAAATATATGAACACCAGAACAGAAATACTGTATGTACAAACTTTACCTTGGAAGCATGCACCTACGTCAAACTCAGATATTGTATCCTAGTACAAAAGTAACTCATTGGAAGCAGTCTGTAGAGCGGAAATATGTATAAATACTATTGATTCGCTTCCTGTAGGCCAGAGGAGAGGTCTGAAGTTTAGTACACATGGAGTCCAAAGCACTCCAATTACTAGAAAAACAGGGATGTGTGTACACCTCTCCTTCAAAACAGTGACATTCAAAGAATATCCCCAAATGATTAAGGTATATCCAGGCCACCAGAAGACTGACATTTGGTACATGTGTAGCACACGACACACTAATTCCGAGAAAATGAGACAGGTTTGCACAAGACAAAATTTGAGGCATGAAATCTACTTTATCCAGCCCAGAATAAACGTACAGCCCAATCTGCCACTGGCAGAATGTGTGTTCTGGTGGCAAAAGGAGGAGGATGCTGGTGGAACGTCACTTCCATCAGCAACCACAGTGAGGCTGTGCCAGCGCAATTGCTGGTGACTGGGCGCACTGACCAGCAAAGACTATTCACTGGCATGAGGTGAGTAGCGGTGGGAGCTGACGGTGAGAGGAATGGGGGAGTTTCTCGGCAGGGAGGAGAGACAGATGAGGAAGGGGGGCAGGATTGATGGCACTCGCGTGTGGCCATATCCTAACCCTCACTGTCTTCCTTTCCATCACTGTTACTTTCCTAGGTTCTGCACCAGCAAAATAGCTGGTGGAGGACTTAGGAGACTCATGGTGGGCTGGCTTTCTTAATCAATGTAATCAGTGGTGTTTGTTTTAATTGTTTTAATTACCTTGTTTTTAAAGTTTTTATTGCATTTGTATAGTTTAATATGTTGTAAGCCGCCTTGATTGCCCTGTTGGGAGAAAGGCAAGGTAAAAATTCTATAAATAAATAAATAAATAAATAAATAAATAAATAAAGCAGAGGCTTTCCCTAGAGCAAGGGAACAAAAGTTCCCTTACCTTGATAAGACCTCTGCAAACTCCCCCCCTTTGGATGCCTGCATTGGTGGGGGGTTAGGTATGACTGGGCTGCCCGTCCCATATAGGACATGGGAAGAGTTGGAATATGCAGCAATTCTGTGTTGTTACAGCTATACCAGCAGGAGGCAGTAAGACTAGCTAGATAGTGGTAGAGGACAAGGTATTCTCTCTTTTCTGTTCTCTCATAATCTATGCTCCCTTTGGTTACTCAGAGTGCTGCTCTTAAAGCTCTGCTTCCTTTTACTCTCTGTGTCTTCTCCTAAAGAGAAGACATGTAGCTAAACAAACTAGCTGGAGGATCCACTTCCATTCTTTCCTATGAAGACGTATTTCTGGATAATAAAGAATGTTTGACTTTTGAATACAAGCTTCACACAAAACTTCCAATCTGAACTCTCCTGTGCAATGTGCCTTGGTGTTTTATCTCTGTCAACAGGAACCAGCCACAGAGGGCCCAATAATTTCTGCAGTAGCATGGAGTGGAGATTTCTCTGGCACTCCTTTCTTGCCAAAAGTCACTCCTAAAACAGCCCCTGAAGTAGTTATTTGCTGCTTCAGGGGTAAATATCAACTTTGGGTGTCAATTTTCAGCAGAAAGGGACCTGGGGAAAAGAATTAACCCCTTTATCTCCTCTTAACATCACAGTTATGATCAGAATCAGAATCAGGTGTTCTGCATCTGCTATCTTTCTATTTTTAAAAAAAAATATATTAAGCAGAGTTACTTCCAGGTATATGCATAGGCCTTTAAAACACACCACCACCACCACCACCATCATCATCATCATCATCATCATTATTATTATTATTATTATTATTATTATTATTATCATCATCATTATTATCATCATTATTATTATTATTAACAACTGTATTTCTATACCGCTTTTCAACAAAAAGTTCACAAAGCGGTTTACAGACAAAATCAAATGATTAAATGGCTCCCTGTCCCAAAAGGGCTCATAATCTGAAAAAGATGCAGAACACCTGCAAACAGCCACCAGAAAAATACACTGTGCTGGGATGAAAGGGGAGCAGTTACTCTCCCCCTGCTAAATACAAGAGGAGCACCAATTGAAAAAGTGCATCTTGTCCAGGGAGTGGTAGCGTGATGGGACATGACAGCCAGTCTAGCAGGACAGAAGGCTGCAGGAATAAAGGTGCAAACATGCAGCCCTTCTTGGGGGACCAGGTATATAAGTGCTTTTATGCAAATGCCCGAAGTCTACGGGCAAAGATGGGAGAACTGGAATGTTTGGTGGCTAGGGAAAACATTGACATAGTAGGTATAACAGAAACCTGGTGGAATGCGGAGAACCAGTGGGATACTGCAATTCCAGGATATAAACTCTATAGGAGGGACAGAGAGGGGCGTGTTGGAGGTGGGGTGGCCATCTATGTCAAAGAGGGGGTAGAATCCACCAGAGTAGAGCTGGAGGGGGGCTCTGACTCCTCCGTAGAATCACTGTGGGTTAGATTACCAGGCTCAAAGAGTGATGTAATAGTAGGGGCATGCTACCGTCCTCCAGATCAAAAACCTGAAGGGGATCTTGAAATGAGGAAGCAAATCAGGGAGGTGTCAATGAGAGACAGGGTTGTAGTCATGGGGGACTTCAATTATCCTCACATGGACTGGGTCAATTCATGCTCAGGTCATGAAAGAGAGACTGGATTTCTGGATATGTTAAATGACTGTGCCTTAGAGCAGCTAGTCACGGAACCGACCAGAGGACAGGTGACTCTGGACTTGATAGTGTGTGGCACTCAAGATCTGGTCAGGGAGGTAAATGTTACCGAACCGTTGGGGAACAGTGACCATGCTGCGATCTGTTTCGCCATGCATGTCGGAGGGAGAGTGCCGAGCAAATCTGACACGAAAACCCTTGACTTCCGAAGGGCTGACTTCCCCAAAATGAGGAGACTAGTTAAAAAAAAGCTGAAAGGGAAGGTAAAAAGAGTCCAATCGCTCCAGAGTGCATGGAGGCTGTTTAAAACAACAGTCATAGAGGCCCAGCGGGAGTGTATCCCACAAAGGAGGAAGGGCTCAACCAAGTCCAGGAGGGTGCCGGCATGGCTAACAAGCACAGTTAAGGAGGCTGTAAAAGGCAAGGAAGCTTCCTTCCGTAAATGGAAGTCTTGCCCTAGTGAGGAAAATAAACAGGAGCACAAACTGTGGCAAAAGAAATGTAAAAAGATGATACGGGAGGCCAAGCAAGACTTTGAGGAACGTATGGCAGGCAACATAAAAGGGAATAATAAAAGCTTATTCAAATATGTTAGAAGCAGGAAACCTGCCAGGGAAACGGTTGGTCCGCTGGATGGTGAGGGAGAGAAAGGGGTGATAAAAGGGGACTTGGAGACTACAGAGAAATTAAATGAGTTCTTTGCATCTGTCTTCACGGCAGAAGACCTCGGGCAAATACCGCTGCCGGAATGGTCTCCCCTGACTAAAGAATTAAGTCAAATAGAGGTTAAAAGAGAAGACGTCTCAGACTTAATTGACAAAATAAAGATCAATAAATCACCAGGCCCGGATGGCATCCACCCAAGAGTTCTGAAGGAACTCAAGAATGAAGTTGCTGACCTCTTGACCCAAATATGCAACTTGTCCCTTAAAACGGCCACTGTGCCAGAGGATTGGAGGATAGCTAATGTCACGCCAATCTTTAAAAAAGGAAGGAGGGGGGACCCGGGAAACTACAGGCCGGTCAGCCTAACATCTGTTCCAGGGAAGATGGTGGAAAGTCTCATTAAGGATAAAATCTTAAAATACATAGAAGAACAAGCTCTGCTGAGGGAGAGTCAGCATGGCTTCTGCAAGGGGAAGTCTTGCCTCACAAACCTGTTAGAATTTTTTGAAAAGGTCAATAGGCATGTGGATGCGAGCGAACCCGTGGATATTATATATCTGGATTTTCAGAAGGCGTTTGACACGGTCCCTCATGAAAGGCTCCTGAGAAAACTCCACAGTCAGGGAATAAGAGGGCAGGACCAGGAAACAGCGAGTGGGAGTCAATGGGCAATTTTCACAATGGCGAGAGGTGAAAAGCGGTGTGCCCCAAGGATCGGTCTTGGGACCGGTGCTTTTCAACTTATTCATAAATGACCTGGAGTCGGGGATAGGCAGTGAGGTGGCCAAGTTTGCAGATGACACTAAACTTTTCCGGGTGGTGAAGACCAGCAGGGATTGTGAAGAGCTCCAGAAGGATCTCTTCAAACTGGGAGAATGGGCAGCAAAATGGCAGATGCGCTTCAATATAAGTAAGTGCAAAGTGATGCACATTGGGGAAAGAAACCAAAATTTCACATATAAGCTAATGGGTTCTGAGTTGTCTGTGACAGATCAAGAGAGAGATCTTGGGGTGCTGGTGGACAGGTCGATGAAAGTGTCGACCCAGTGTGCGGCGGCTGTGAAGAAGGCCAATTCCATGCTCGGGATCATTAAAAAAGGGATTGAGAATAAAACGGCCAATATCATTCTGCCTTTGTACAAATCGATGGTAAGGCCACATCTGGAGTATTGTGTCCAGTTCTGGTCACCACACCTCAAAAAGGATATAGTTGAATTGGAAAAGGTGCAGAAAAGAGCGACCAGAATGATTCGTGGGCTGGAGCACCTCCCTTATGAGGAAAGGCTACAGCCTCTGGGGCTTTTCAGCCTAGAAAAAAGGCGCATGAGGGGGGACATGATTGAGACGTATAAAATTATGCATGGGATGGAGAGAGTGGATAGAGGAAAATTCTTCTCCCTCTCGCACAACACCAGAACCAGGGGACATGTACTAAAATTGAGTGGAGGGAGAGTTAGAACAGACAAAAGAAAATATTTCTTTACCCAGCGTGTAATTCATCTGTGGAACTCCTTGCCACAGGATGTGGTGATGGCATCTGGCCTAGATGCCTTTAAAAGGGGTTTGGACAGATTCATGGAGGAAAAGACCATCACAGGTTACAAGCCATAAGCAACCTCCTGGTTTTTAGAAGTGGGTTTTCTCTGTGCCAGGTGCAAGGGAGTGTCAACGGGAAACAGGTTATCTTGTTGTCTTGTGCTCCCTGAGGCATCTGGTGGGGCCACTGTGTGACACAGGAAGCTGGACTAGATGGGCTTTTGGCCTGATCCAGCAGGGCTCTTCTTATGTTCTTATGTTCTTATTAGTTAGCAGGCATTATTGCAAATATCTTGGCAATTCATGTGTTTTCAGTATTGTCTTGGACCCCTCACAGATTTACATCTTTATGCCATATCAGCACAATTTGGTTATGCAACCATATGCTGACAGATAAACTTTGAAACCTTCTGTGCTCAGAAGCTGAAAAAAAGAGAATCCTGTACATGCTGAAAATTATATTGCATTTTAAGATTAACCATGCTGACATAATAAATGAAGAAAAGGCAGAAGACTATATAGCAACTAACAGAATGAAATAAATTCTCTGTTGTGTAATAATTATATTATCAATCCACCACAAGCAATGGAATTGGCAGTTTTATCCTCAAAAGATCTTCTGCCTTAAATAGAATTACAGATAAGTTTAAAAACACATGAAGCATTTTTTTACAGAAAGCATTCCAAACCACAAACTTAATACATCAAGCTTGGTTACAGATGAATTGTACTTGAAGTACTTCAGTCAGCTGCTAGGAGTTAAAGAACAGCAGTTTAATAAAGTGATTTATAACCCGCTCGGCCTCCTCCTTTATTCTGCATTTTTTTAAGCTTGGATAAGCAGTAAAGTACTATTTCTCTGAAAAATTAGACTGGAAACTTGAAGCCACTTACTTAAAATTTCAGGAATAGAGCATAATTAGACTGCTGTGTCTTAAAATCCACCTCTGGAGTATTAAATCCAGCAATCGGGTTTTACTGCAAAACTACAATGAATTATGTTTTCTTGTTTTACAAAAGATGATTGCTGCAAAGCATACGAGTCGAAGCTATCCAGTGCACATCTGAAAGAATTAGAAAGTCTAATTTGAAAAGTTAGTTTTGTCCTCACTTAAAGTTGATTGGAAAATGGCATGGGAACGTTTACATTTATCATTTAGCCTATGGTAAAATTGGTTTCATTATAAGTCGTGTTTCCAAGAAGAACTAATCGACAACTTTAAGAGAAGACTTGCTGTACAAAATGGGACCTGTTTACACTAGGGTATGGTAGATTTCCAGCAGCAGTCAGGAAAGTACCATAATGACATCGGTTTTCAAAACAGGGGGAGGATTTGAAATAATTAATTCAAAGGTTCCGCTTGGAACCTTCAAAGGTCCATTCCAAACTCCACCTTTCCTGCCTCCTGTGTAGGTGAGTCAGTAATAGACGGGCTGGCTGAATCTAGTCCTGTTTGGGACAAATTTCTTAGGATGCTTGCTAGGGGTCTCATGACTTGAGACTAATGTGTAATCCAAGGAAAGATATAAGAAGCTGTGGAATTTTGTTGTTTGCAGCTGCTCATTTCCTTTTTGTTACCATGGTCAGGGGTGCAGTCCGCTTAAGTGAATAAAGATCGACTCTCTGTATGTCTCTGCTGGTTTGCCGTCTCTAATTCCTTACAGCCCAATTCTTTGAGTTCTGAATTTTGCCTTGTCTGGCAACACTTTCATCCACTTGACTTTCATCATTTTGCTCTTTCAGCTGTTTTCAATTATAACCACGTTTCAAATTTCGTCCACGTGCTTTCCTCTTTTATCCGATTTCATTCAACCTTCCACAACGTCCGTCGACGTTCTTATGCTTATTTTCCTTTCATTTCTGTTTATTTAGATTTCACAGGCATTCGCTTGTATTATATATAATTAGTTAGTTATGTTTTTCGCCAGCCCAAATACATTTGCAAGCTAAATAAGGCTATGCTTTGACAATCATCGTTTTTGACTTTCATCCATGATCTGGTCCCTAACCAGACTAAATTGCAAGGTATTGCTGCAGTTTCCTCTCCTGCCCTGGGCTTAGGAAACATCTAGGCCTTATGCCTGAGGCCTGCACTGTTGTCAGACTTCCTACCTGCACCCCTGCCCCAGATATGTTTGGGAAAGTAAGATTAGCAGGGGAAGCTGGTATCAGCGAAGACCTCAGGCTCTGAATGAGGTTATGGGGCCGATTCAAATTAATAATAATAACAACAATAACAACCAGTATTGTATTTAAATATCATATTTTCTTGGTCATCGGATTTCTCCTCTGGCTTTAATTCAAAGGCGATTTACATAGGCAGGCTTTTTTCTAACCCCCCAAAATGGGTTTTTACAATACAAATGTTCTAGTTCTGCATAGAACTCTTCATTCCAGGTGGTTTCCTTCACAGTCCGGCCTCTCTCTGGCATTCGCCTCCTACACTTCGACTGACGGCGACCCTGACTTCCACTCAGAGTGCCAGCTTTCTCTTTCTCTTTCTCACAGAGACTCTAGCTTGTCAGCGGTGTGTCGACTGATCTCTGATAGCACACGGATACTTCCGGACGTCTCGAACTGCCATCCTCAGATCTTCAGGCATATGAGGCGGCTGCTCTACCAACTGAGCCAGACCTCCTGCCCTCCTGTTAAATTAGACAAAATTTAAAACAAGTTTGCTCATTCCAATCTACACCTAGTCCAAATTAACTGGTTTGAGTTCAGCCCAATTCCAATCAAACCTGGAGAAGCTTGCTCATTGCAAAATGTTTCTCTGCTTTCAGAATACTAACACTATTTACTAACATAAAGATGTCTTAATTAGGAGTCTCTCACAGAATGGGTTCCTACAAAAGGAAAGAGCAAAACAGGAGAAAAGGCAAAACAAACAATAAAAGACAACATAATAAAAGGACATTAAGAACATGCAACTAGGCAAAAAAAACCAAAAATGAATTAAAGAGATTTATGCTGGCCATATTCCCAGTTTAACATCAATAATAATAAGAACAAACAAAGAAAGGGCAGTTGCTTAGCAATGGGGAAATGGACACACATTCCTGGATGCACTTGCAGTAGAGTTGAAAAAAGACAAATTGCATTTTTGATGGACAACACCATACAAGTGGTAGACAGTCATCATGATGATTCATTGCTTGACAAAACACCTGACTGAAGTGAAGGTCCCCTTGAGAAATCTGTAGTGCTGTGAAAGAAAACCTGCTTCGGTGCTACTGAAGTGATGCTGTGAAGTGCTTTGTCTTCACGTAAGTAGGGCAAGAAGCAAGATAAATATTTCTGTATTCTTTGGTTAGAACTAGAAGGATGTCGAATAAAATTGTTGTGCATCTTTACTTAATGACCAGGGTTTTGTTGCCAATCGTCCTAAATGTATTGGATAAGTCAGAAGAGAACACAGGCTGGTGCCGTTTGAAAATGAATGTTGAATTTACATACTAACTGTCTGTGACTGAATGCTTGAAAAAAATTTTCCCAAATGAAATGAAACAAAAACAGCAACTTAACCCTTTGTCAAGGGCCCCAAAAGGAGGGGGGGTCTTGGGCTCCTGCCCATCACTGAGCTTCCTTCCCTGGGCCTCAGGAGCAGAGGCAGGTAGGGGGTTTCCTACACATTCAGGCCTCCTCCAGACTACCAGGGGCAGGGGTCTAGAGTCTCTCTTCTAGCCAACCTCCAGCCCTCAGCCAGTCTCTTCTCATCCCTGACCCACTCATATTCTCCTGGTCCTGGTTGGTCCTCCCCTTCCTACCCAACCTGCTCACCTTCTGGGTCCTATGCCAATTCTCCCAGGAGATGGGAAGGCTACCGCAGAAATGTGAAGGCCAATTCCATGCTCGGGGTAATTAAAAAAAGGATTGAGAATAAAACGACCAATATTATTATGCCGTTGTACAAATTGATGGTAAGGCCACATCTGGAGTATTGCGTACAGTTCTGGTCACCACATCTCAAAAAGGATATACAGTGGACCCTTTTTATTTGCTGATTTGGGACCCGTGGATTTGACTCAATGCGGGTCCCAGAGGGTTTCAATGCCTTAAAAAAAGTAAACAAAACCGCAGTTTTTAACCTTTTAAATCCAAACCGCTGCGTGTTCTTGTGTTATTCATGCTTAAATCACACTCCGGAAGCCTCCTCTGTGTCACGCGACTCCTCCCTCCCCCTCCCAAGATCTCTCCAAAATGCATTCCAAATTCACTTTCCCCTACCCCAGTGTCCTGAGAAGAGTTGCCAACTGACTGAAGTTATTCTTGGATATATTTTTTCCCTACATGATGTAATGTTGGAAATAAAATATCTAGGACAACTTTCAGGAGGAACTTAGAGTTTGATGCTGATTCCTGAAGCTCATGGTCAGTCCAGGAGAGTTGGCAGTTTTAGGCCTGAGCAATTTCACCCCACCAAACTAAACACATCCCACAAGCAGAGGTGATTCTAAATCAGGAATTCCCAGGTTAAAAGTTAAAAAGATGTTACAATGGATGGGCCATGAAAGCCTGCGTCTATTTGAGAGGTGATTCTGATTTGCTATTCTGATTTATTATTGTTTCATGGCTTGATTCTGCCCTATGTTCCTTTCTGAATGGCTTCCAGTTTAGCCTTAAGAATGCCTAAAATTAATTTTGGAATTTGCTATGCTGCAATTTTGCTGGTTTACATCTTTTGTTTTTCTTGCAAGTTACAGATGTCCTTGACCACATTTGCACATTGAAAAACGCATTACCCACGCACACACACACACACAATGAACACGCTAGACAAAGGCTTGGGTTAAAGGGCCACTTTATTATTTTAACAGCAAGGATAGATTGCAGCAGGGACTGGAGGTTTTATAACTAAACATATACTAACTTTAAGGGGTTGAGGCAGCTGGACAGCGCTGACCCACCCCAGGTAAGCCTAAAGGTGATCTTTGCTTCCAGCCCATGGGGTTTGCCAGCTAGCCTCACAGACCCGGGTCAGCATCGTGTGAGCGGTTCTGGCTTGCCCCTTAGGCCTTGCTTACCTCCAGATGTATGCCAAGTACGAGCCTCCCTGGCTACCCCCCCCCCGCACGCTACCAACCTAAAGTGACCTAAGTGTAGCTTAATTAAAATACCCCCCAACCAGTCGCAGTCTGGAGTAGGCAAAAAACCCACAGACAAAGGCCAATCAGGCTGTGAGAAAAAATTCCTACCCCGAGGGGCGGCCAGCTAACCTCAGACTGAAAACCGGGAGGGAGGGTTGGGTTCCAACGTCGGGGCGCAACTGAGGAGAGCCAAACAGAGCAATGACTCCCGGCCTCCTCAGTCCCGCCCCTCACGGCCCGACAGCCAATCGAATGTTGAGTAGGCCGAAGCCCTTCTCCAGCGCGTCGGGGGCGGGGCCAGGTAAGTGGCGCCGACCCCCGAAGAGGGCCAGCGGCATTTTCTAAAAAAAAAAAAAAATCAAACACAAAACAATGATTAGAAGGCACTGTTTTTCATAGTCTTTTAGCCGAACTGTACATATACAGCAATCTAAACAAAGTCCAGAAATCAAAACAGAAGACTAGCAGGTCATTGACATGCCATTGACATTCTGTGAACAGCATCTGATCATTTCAGACCTCAAAACCAACAAATTTGATTCAAATGGGGAAGGTTTTGTAAGCATCCGTACCCCCTCCCTAAGTATATTGGCCAGCTAAATGCGCAGTAATTCCCCTCTTCCTTCAGTTCCAAGCATGTATCAAATTCAAGCACACAAGATTTCTTGAATCCCTGGTGACCATTGTACATCGTTTGGTGTGGTGTGTTCAGCTTGCTGTCTCACATGTTGTGTGCTAGACTTGCCCTGTGTCAAAGTGTCAACCCCGTTGATTAGTCATCTATAGCCTTCCACTTGTGACAGCATTCTTAAGGGCTGTATTGTTCTTTTCCTCTTCAAGGAATGTGATGTGAAGGAAACAACTGAGAAGAAAAGAAAGGTATAAAGAAATTGTCCACGCGTACAATATAAAAAGACAAAGCGGATCTAAGCCTTTACAAAGAACCAATGCAGATGTGGAGAGCTTTGCTCAAGTAGTTTATTACGGTTTACGGAGCAATGCAGCGCAGATATTCCCCAGCGGAACTATAGTTCCACCGGGGGAAGTGTCGCAAATGTGACATAAGGCATATTTGCGGCACCCGGCAAGTAAGCGGCGCCAGAACTGAGGCTGGTGCCGCTCACTCCACCCAGTGCCACTGTCGCTGGATGTAGGTAAGTCCTATGCCGGTTGGGGCAGGGGCAAGGGGAGGGCGGGCTGGGTGGCAGGGGAAGGGGTGATTGGGCTGCCGGGCCCAGGAGAGGGGCGGGGATGTCGGCGGTATGCTCTGCCGATATCCAAAGCCCCTTCCTGGGCCCAACTGGCCTTGCACGGCCTCCCCAGATTTGCACCAGTCGTTTTGCTGGTGCATATCCGAGGAGGCCCGTAGGAGCCGCTGTGGCTCTCCCTGAGGGAAAGGGACAAATGTCTCTTTCCCCTGAAGCGACCTCCAGCCCTGCCGGCACTGGCCTGATCTGGGCTGGGATCTGGTGCAGCATGTTTAGTGCACGGCGTCGGATCTTAGGCAAGATAGGACTGTTAGCTAATGTTAGCGACTTGTGATCAACTGAACTTAAGATAGTTGTGACAAGTCCCATATTTTCAGTGAAGTATGCAATCTGATGCATCTGTACTCAGAAGGAGGACCCCGTGTGTTCAATGGAGACTTACTCTCAGACAGCTGTGCAGCCTAGTCTTTAAAAATACATTCTGCTGAGAATGGGACTGGCAGAGCAATCCTATGCATGTTTACATTAAAGATGTCCCACTGTGTTGAATAGAGCTTACTCTGAAGTAAATGTGCATACGATTGCAGTCTCTAAAAGCATCTACAGCAGTGGTTCTCAAAGTTCTCCCCAGTGAGTAACTGTGAGGGCCATGGCAGTGACGCTCCTGGGATTTCTCCGCCACCGGTGGCAAAAGGGGTTATTTTTACCTAATGATAGTCGCGCCGGCAGTCCAGAGGATGCAGGGAGACCCACAAGCCTCTCTGCAGGCCTTCCCAAGCTGCTGATCGACTCTCCGCGGCGATTGCGACCCAATCATAGTGACTGGATCAGAGTTCTCAGAATAGTTCAAGATTCTGAATTACCTTCTGATACGCAGTTGTCTTTATAATATCCTCATAGGGTAAATCAGTGGACAAAGTTCCTCTCTGTTGTCTTGAATTGCGTCAGCCAGACAAATAGTGTTAGTACTTGGACTCTCGTAAGTGAAATTAATTAAGGGAAACAACGCATAATTTTGAAACTATGCTTTTCACCTTCTGATTAATGATGCCATTGATTCTAAATGAGGCACTTGCCTTAAATGCTTTCAGATCTGTGAATGTTGGCTTGTTTATACTAGGCAAGTGATCCATACATCTCTCGGGGTCCATCAGCAGCATATTGATTAGTTCTATATCCCTAGAAGATGCTGAAACTTGTGATAAGCATGTTAATTAATGTAGGAAATGTGAGAGTAGCCAAATCTGTTTGGTGGGTTGTCTGTACACCTTAATTCTGGAAGGATGTCTGCCCCCTGCCAGTTTATGGTGACCTGAACCCATGGGAAAGGGACAGACAGGGATGGAAAAGTCTGGCTAGGGTGAAGGTAGAAACCAGCATGGCTACCGGTGGCAACATTTGGCATTACACTAGCAACCAAATCCTAAATGCTTATGTATCTTTTTGCAACAGTAGAATAAGGTGTGTATTTAACTCTCACCAAAATGAGTAGGACACCTCCCTTATGAGGAAAGATTACAGCGTTTAGGGCTTTTCAGTCTAGAAAAAAGGTGCCTGAGGGGGAACATGATTGAGATGTATAAAATTATGCATGGGATGGAGAGAGTGGATAGAGGGAAATTCTTCTCCCACTCGCACAACACCAGAACCAGGGGACATGCACTAAAATTGAGTGGCGGGAGAGTTAGAATGGACAAAAGAAAGTATTTCTTCACCCAGCATGTAATTCATCTGTGGAACTACTTGCCACAGGATGTGGTGATGGCACCTGGCCTAGATGCCTTTAAAAGGGGTTTGGATAGGTTCATGGGGGAAATGACCATCACAGGTTACGTGCCATAAGCAACCTCCTGGCTTTAGAAGTAGGTTTTCTCTGTGCCAGATACAAGGGAGTGACAACAGGATACAGGTATCTTGTTGTCTTGTGAGCTCCCTGAGGCATCTGGTGGGGCCACTGTGAGATACAGGAAGTTGGACTAGATGGGCCTTTGGCCTGATCCAGCAGGACTCTTCTTATGTTCTTACCTTGGAAGGATGACTTAAAAGAATGTCTTCTTATTTGTACCAGGCTTACTGATACCAAGCCTGGCTGAGGGGTGCTCCTCCTGCTATTCTCCAGGTAGCCCTGTCCGCTCAGTTAAGTTCCAACCTCACCACTGCTTCCATCTTTTCTATCTGCTCTCCTGACCTTCTGCTCCCACTCTTCCAACTGCTCTTCTCCCCCTTATTAGGAAAGTGCCTTCATTAGCATACTCCATCTCCGATTGGCTGACCTTGTCTGACAATGCCTCACTCTCCCCTTTATAAGGAAAGCTCTAATGTTAGCATACTCCATCTCCAATTGGCTGACCCTGTCTGACAATGCCTCACTCTCACCCTTATAAGGAAAGCTCCAACATTAGCATACTCCATCTCCAATTGGCTGACCCTATCTGACAATGCCTTACTCTCCCCCTTATAAGGAAAGCTCTGATATTAGCATACACCATCTCTGATTGGCTGACCCTGTCTGACAATGCCTCACTCTCCCCCTTATAAGGAAAGCTCTGATATTAGCATACACCATCTCTGATTGGCTGACCCTGTCTGACAATGCCTCTCTCTCCATGATGTCACAAAGGGCTGATGAGGGTGAGGACTGAGTGTTGTGGGCTTGTGGTCTTTGAGGTTCTTGAAGCTGCAGTGAGTGGTCATCTTTTGATGGTGCTCATTTCTTCAGTGCTTTTTTGACAACAGCTATTGGCTTATTTTAAAATATATTAGTTTAGATTTTGGTTAATTTATGACTTTTAGTTTAGGATTAGGTTAGTTCAGGACTGTTAGTTTAGGATAAGTGTTTCTTGATGCATGAAATACAACCTCTTCTGAATTGAGGTAAGTGGATGTTGAACACTTACTGGAGCAGAGTATGAATGGTCTTCAAACAGTGGCCTGTGACAAATGACAGTGGAATGATAATGACTGTTAAAGGAGAGGAAGATGGAGGCAGAGTGGTATAGTGGTTACAGTATCAAATTTGGCCAGAGAGACCAAATTCAAATCCCCACTTGGCCATGATGTTTACTGGGTGGCTTTGGACTCATCCGCTTCCTCGCAGCTTAAACTGCCTCACAGGACCACTGTGATGATGATATTGTGGGAGGGGATGTGCAGGCTAAAAAACAACTTCTGCTTTTTTTCTAGGTTAACTACTCCCAAACTTGACTTAGGGATGCTACCCCTTCTATTCCTCAGGCAGCCCTGTCCACTCAACCAACTCCCAACCTCAACCCTGTCTCCATCTTTCCTACCAGATCTAGGGGATATGCACTAAATGAGCGAACAGAGAGTCAGAACAGACAAAAGAAAATATTTCTTCACCCAGCATGTAATTAAACTGTGGAACTCCTTGCCAGAGGATGTGGTGATGGCACCTAGCCTAGATGCCTTTAAAAGGGGTTTGGATAGATTCATGGAGGAAAAGTCCATCACAGGTTACAAGCCATAAGCAACCTTTTGACTTTAGAAGTAGGTTTTCTCTGTGCCAGGTGCAAGGGAGTGACGACAGGAAACAGGGTGTTTTTTTTTGTCTGTGTGCTTTCAGAGGCATCTGGTGTGGCCACTGTGAGATACAGGAAGCTGGACTAGATGGGCCTTTGGCCCGATCCAGCAAGGCTTTTCTTATGTTCTTATGACACGGAGTACAGACTTGGCAACTGCATCTCAAGTGGTTACTTGTACAGTTTCCTTTTGTATCAACTCACGCTTTCTCAGATGCATTTTTTTCTCAACACAGATAATTCATGAGTGAGTGGCAGCTGAATGTGTAACAGACTGTGGGAACGCATTACATTTGAAGTGATGTGAGGAGATATGATACCACACAGATAAGACTTTCATATCTGCGATGGATAGCCTGCGATGGATAGCATTGACCATTTTCCAAAAATCACCCTGTCACTCCAGCAAGGTGCTTTTGCCTCAGGTGGTCAGATGGCAAAAATTAAGATCACACCATTCTGGGAACCCTGGTAGGTTCTGTTCCTTTGCTGCTAGGCTCTACCTAGGTCTGAGTTTTTAGTCCCTTTCCCTTAGTCCCTTAGTCTAAGGTTCCCACCCCTTACTATGCTTTTGGCCCAATCCTACGTGGGCCTTGCACTGCTGGAATGCTTGTTCCAGTGGCGTAAGGCCCTTTATGGCTGTTGCAAAAGACAACAAACCTTTTGGCATGAAATGGCTGCCACCACAAGCAGCAAGTGGCTGGGTCCACATGTGACCAGACTGGGGATGCCTGCCAGCATTAGTAAATGAGTGCAGGGTATTAGAGGGAGGAAGAGAGGGGGCGAAATGGGGCAAGGAGGGGAGGGAATGGCAAAGAGATACAGTGAGGAAGAGGGCGATTGGAGCCGGGAAGGGGGTGGTATCAGAGGCAGTGGCACATGCCAATATCCAAACCCCCTTCCTGGCCTTGATCCCCTGACCCCAGTTCATGTGAACACAGGTCTGAGTAGACCCAGTGGGGCAGCATGGACTTACCCCAGAACAAGGGAACAAAGGTTCCTTTAGACTGAGGTCTCCTGAGACTGAAACTGCCTGATGGGATTCAGCGGGCACCACAGCTGCATCACCACACAGTGAGTTGCATAGGATTGTGCTGTCCATCTCTTGAGTCAAAAAGCTCATAATTATAGGAACTGGATTTTAACCTATAACCCCCAGAGTGACTTACAGCCCCCTGTGTGGCTACAGCCAGAACCAGCATTCCAGTGACGGAATGCACTTTATGCTGTCATGAATGTACTGGTGGACAGGTCGATGAAAGTGTCAACCCAGTGTGCAACGGCTGTGAAGAAGGCCAATTCCATGCTTGGGATCATTAAAAAAGGGATTGAGAATCAAACGGCTAATATTATTATGCTTTTGTACAAATCGATGGTAAGGCCGCATCTGGAGTATTGCGTCCAGTTCTGGTCGCCGCATCTCAAAAAGGATATAGTGGAACTGGAAAAGGTGCAGAAGAGAGCGACCAAAATGATTAGTGGGCTGGGGCATCATGAGGAAAGGCTACAGCATTTGGGGCTCTTTAGTCTAAAAAAAGGCGGTTGAGGGGGGACATGATTGAGACGTATAAAATTATGCATGGGATGGAGAGAGTGGATAGAGGGAAATTCTTCTCCCTCTCGCACAACACCAGAACCAGGGGACATGCACTAAAATTGAGTGGAGGGTAAAACAGACAAAAGAAAATATTTACCCAGCGTGTAATTGGTTTGTGGAACTCCTTGCCACAGGAGGTAGTGATGGCACCTGGCCTGGATGCCTTTAAATGGGGATTGGACAGATTTATGGAGGAAAAGTCCATCACAGCTTACAAGCCATGATGGGGATAAGCAACCTCCTGGTTGTAGGAGTAGGTTTTCTTTGTGCCAGGTGCAAGGGAGTGGCGACAGGATACAGGTATCTTGTTGTCTTGTGCTCCCTGAGGCATCTGGTGAGGCCACTGCAGAAATGAAACAACAGTGGAACGCGTGGCTCGCAAACCGGGCGCCGTGAGCTCAGGGGCGCCCGAGGGGTGGAGGCCGAGCCCTGCGCACGCACATCCGCGTCACTGTCCGGAGGCTCTCCGAGCCCGCGAGAAGGCCTCAGAGCGTCCCTAGACCTCCCACCCCCGGAGCCTCCTGACGGGTGACGCGGGCGGGCGCTCCGAGGCCTTCTCCCGGCCTCGGAGCCGGAGAAAGCCTCGGAGCGACCGCCACGACCAGCGGTCCAGGGCCTTCTGAGAAGGCCCACTGCGTCGCCGAGCTATTTATTCTTTTTTTCGAGCATGCGCAGAACTTTTCTGAGGGTAACCCGTCAGGAGGCTCCGGGGGCGGGAGGGTGACGCGCGTCCCCCCGCCCTCCTGCTCCCGGGTGATGCGCGTCTAGTGACGCTGCTCAGCGGGGGGGCACCCGGCGGGGGGCACCCGGGGCAGAATCCCTCCGAGTCGCGCCCCCATGCCAGGGTCCCACATGGGCGCCGCCTGGAGCTCCCGAGCCGGGCGTCGGGAGCTCCAGTTACGCGCCTGGGCCACTGTGTGATACAGGAAGCTGGACTAGATGGGCCCTCGGCCTGATCCAGCAGGGCTCTTCTTATGTTCTTATGAATGCCGCCCTGGCAGGGTGCATAGCTGTGCACACCCCTTAGCTGTTGGTAAGCTGGCAGGTTGGGCAGAACAGGGCGGGGGGTCGGAAGATTGGAGCAGTTTGAGGGGAAGGATGGGGTGTATTGGAGGTGAGAAGGGTGTCACCCTGCACAAGAGACTTGTGATAGATGCTATCCCCCCCCCAGCGCCTACCAACACCCCCGTTTGTCTCAGGCTAAAGAGCTGGAGAAGGTTTGAGGAGACCCATTGACAATCGAGGGGCTTATGGAGGGGTAAGGGAAAATATTTTCCCATGTCTCTCCCAAGCCCCCCGATTCCTCCCCCATAGCATGTAGCTCATCCTGTTTTGGTGCAGCTGCATGCTATGACAGGGGAAAGGATAGGATTGGACTGTTAGGCCTTTAGGGAGCAGGGTGGGAGGACTGGATCTTGGCAGCAGCAGCACACACTAGGATCCCATTCCTGTTTTGCGGGTCTGACATGACCCTTTGCCTCTCCTCAGACTTATACCACCAAAATAGCTGGTGTAGGTCTGAGGAGAATCTCTTCTTGGCCATCACCCCACCACCACCATAGCATGCAGCGTGCACTCGATCAGTGCAGCTGCATAGCATAAAATGTTGGGGGCTAAGATTGGGCTGTTTAACTCTTAGTCTTTGGTTGCTTGAACTCATTTAGAGCCTTTTCCTAGTCCTCCTCAAACCTTGGCTACATGCTATTGGATGTGTTTTGGGGGAATTCTGCATGTAATTGGGAGAGGGGCTTTTGAGGAAAGCCCCCCTCCTTTCCCTGGATTTTCCTCATGGTAGCAGCAGGGTCTACCCATTTTTGCCCTGGCATGGGGGGCATATCAGAGGAAAGACACTGGCACCAGAGCTCCCCTCCTGATCACCACTCCTTCCCCCATGAAACTTGATGGTGCCTCTTGGCAAGTGTCAGAAACATGCGACTTTATGTTCTTCACGCACATGGACTTTCTTCTCTATAAGCCTACATTCAGGTCACGGCGATAATTTTAAATGCAAAATTAAATGCAATTTTAAATGCATTTTTAAATGCATCCATTTAAATGCCTCAGAGGCTCACAGTGTGGACTGGCCAATTTTCTTCACGCCAGTTCTTGTGGCAAGGAAAAATACAGTAAGCTGCTTCACACATATGGCTTTCCAAATAACATCCACCACATGGACTGATATAAGAGGACACCATGTGGTACCCATACTATTATTTATCACATGTATCTCCTGCGTTCTTCCAACATGGAACTCAAACTGGCATACGTGGCCAGCGGCGGAACCATGGTGGAGCGCATGGAACAGGAGCTCCATGCGCTCGATCGCAGGCGGGGGGCGAGATCGCGGGTGGGGAAACTCACCCTCTCCCGAAGTGCAGCATTGTGTGGGCCCGCCCACCCTGGAGCCGGTTTGGCTCCGAAATGAGAACAAAGTGGGCGGGCAACGCTGGCCCCACCCCCATGCACCCGGGCGCCCTCTCGGCGCCTGTCACCTCTGTGTGGAGCTCCCAAGTGGTCATTCATTCAGGTACTGACCTGATCTAGGCTTGCTTAGCTTTAACAAGGTGGCTCTGTCCTGTGCTCTCAGCCTACAGCCAGTTTCAGGCATCCTAGGGTGTTACTGAATATGCATTAGGGGGAAGTGGCATTGCAGGAGCAAACTCTGCCCCAGCCAATGTGAGGTTGCTGTATACAGCAGTATGGGGCAGGGGAGGGGGGCTCTTTACACAAGAATGATTGTCAATTGGAGCTTACCCTGCGACTGCAATGCTGCTGCCCCCCTGGGTGTTCATTTAACCTCCTTGAACATCTGAAAATGAGCACTGTGTGTTCTCCTCAATGGAAACAGCAGCTTTGATGTTTCTCAAATATTTCAAGCTCAGATTATTGCTCATCTGTCATCCAGGCGTGAGAGTTCGGAAGTAGCTTCCAAATGCTCACCGAGTATCTGATCCAGAATATGATGCTGAAATTATTTTTATTATCTCAAGGAAAAGTGCTCATTTAGATCAAATGTGAAATCCTGCTGTGTGGGAGTTTTTTCTGGCGATTTCATTTTTGATGCACCAAGTAAGGGTAAGTTTATTGTTCAAATACGCAAACTAATTAGAAGTCGTATTTTCTGTTTAAAGAGACCATTAGCCCTAGGGAAACATCTAGATATAGTAATTGTTAATGAATAGTTGTACTGAACGGAACCATTAGAGTTCCAAATGTAAGCCAAGTCCAGTTTATTTGGGTCTCAACTGCACTAAAAGGCAGAGTAAAAACTGAGGAAGTAAATTAAATGCCCTATTTTGTATGAGGTTGTGTCCAGAATTCCTTATATAATATGCAAATGCAGGTAATGATTATTTACTTATATCAACATGCATGGTGTTTTTACATAGAGTGAAAAGACAGGTCCTTGCCCTGAGGGGCTTACAGTCTAGAGCAGAGGTTCTCAACCTGTGGGGACCACGTGCTGGGGGTACGCCAAGCCCTGCCCCTTATCTCTCCCTTCTACAGCTAATTAAGTATTAATTAGCTGTAAATTAACATTTACTGATTTTCGGAGCACATCTACTTTTATTTCGGAGCTCCGCAGTGCTTCCTCAGGCAACTTCCGGATCAGCAAACAGCTGATGGTCGGGAGTTAATTTGTGCACGCAACTCTGAAGCAACTCCCAAGCTCCCCCTCTGGTCACAGGCGGAGCCGCAAGCACAGGCCACAGCAGCAAGCCTTTCCCGTCTTCTCAGGTGGCCTCCCTGTCTTCTCCCAGCACCAGCTCCAAGCACCAACTCCTCCTGAGTTGTTGCAATGCACTTTATGGAGCATTTGCGATGCCCAGCACCGGTGCTGAGGCCACAGTGCTGGCGCTGGAATTCCATAGGATTGTGCCGATAGTCTGGCTTGTCTGTGTGGTTTACTGAAATTGTATCTATAATTTGTAAGTCACCAACTGCTTGTCTAATTCATTTCTGTGTCAACGTAAACATCATTGGCAACATTATTTTCAGTCACCTTTTCTACAGTAGGGTCAAGTCCATTTTGTACATTTCTTCTGCTATGGTTTTAACAGCTTCTCTTTTCTGTGGAGGTTCATTTTCTTTCACAAACACTTTTTTAATTCTGAATTTGAGTGTGTCCTATACCCATGTCAATCCTAGAAGTAGTAATTATATACAATTCTTATCTAGAAAACACACACTTTTTAAACTTATGTCTTTTGGATTAACCATGTTTAAGTAGTGAACTCTTCCAAGAAGTCACTGACTTCCATATTTTAATTATATTCCTCGCATATTGTTTGCTGGTCATGCTGAAAGGATCCTTACTGATGCATGAAAATGATTTAGAAAACTAACAATAGTCTCGAACATTCAGATGGAGGCTAAGCCAACACTGACATATTTGATTTTCTCTAAGTACAAGAGCACCCAACCCCAAGGGCAAGGCGAGATCATTTTACCAAGGCATAGATTCCTATCCTCAAGAGTCTAATGAAACTTACAAAAAAGAGGAAGGGGGACAAAATGGTTTGGGATTTTACTAAACTCTCAGCGCAATCCTGTGTAACTTTGCACCTGTGTAACAGTAGATGCACCGGTGTAACAGTAGATGCACCGGTGTAAGAGCACTTATGCCAGAGTACTCTGCTGTTACACCAGTGCATCTACTGTTACACCGGTGCAAAGTTACACAGGATTGCGCTGTCTAACTGTAGGTGAACTATAGGTGTTCCAGCAATCATTCTTCTAGCTTTTCTCAGAAATGGTTAGAACATAGGTGAGTCATGTCAAAAACGAAAAGGCAGTTCTTTATACTGAAATGTGATGACATTTATTTACAAATAAGGGCTTGCAAGTGATACCATGAAATCATTCCTGCGCACCAGCGCATTTCGTGATGGTCATTAGCTAACTTGCAGTTTCAGCTGTTTTAAACTTTCCACCTCCTCTTACAATATCATATGCTCCTCTTACAATATCATAATGAGTATATTATTATTATTATTATTATTATTATTATTATTATTATAGATAGTTATATATAATGTTTTTCAACAAACATCACAAAGCCGTTTACAGAGCAAAATAAATAAATAAATGGGTGCCCAAAGGACTCATGATCTAAAAAGATACAGAACAAACACCAGCAAACGACCACTGGAAAAGAGGCCATGTTTGGCTGAATAGAGACAGTTGCTCTCTGCCTGCTAAATATAACAGGACCACCACTTTTTTTTTAAAAAAAGTGTCTCTTTGGCCAGTTAGCGTGGGTTATCATGCCTAATAACGTTCATTGTGGGCCGGTTCCACACTAGAAAATTCCACGCTGGTTAGAAAATTCTACTCTATTTTATTTATTCACATCCCACCCTTCAGCACGTCACTGCTTCTAGGGCAGACCGCCAAATTAAGATAAGAACAATAATCAATTCAAATATAACAAGCAGATAGATGCAGCAGATAACACCAATTTAACTTTGTTTTTGAATGTCTGGAGGAATTGAAAGCATCTGGCACCAAAATGATCACAAGCTAGGCACTGGACGAACACCACGTTAATTTATTCACAGTAAGCTTTGGAGCTGCACGTTCTACTCCCTGCATGTTCAGGATCAAGCATGGCTTGGAATATATGTACACGGGGCCCTCCCGTGAGCTTCCCTCTTCAGGAACCAAAGAAAAATCATAGGAACCTGGTCCAAGTGTGTAGATATTCATGTAGAGTTTGCGTTGTATATATGGCATATGTCTGGTCTCAATGTCTCACCAAGCAAATGTAGATTCCGGCTGGCAATTGTAGCAGGTGACTCAAGATCTACTTGCAGCTTTATCTTCGTTGCCTCCAAAGAACTGGAGGAAGTACTGAGACTTCAGGAGCAATGGAATGAATTAATCTCATTCATCACTCTTCAGGTTTCTACCAGGAAGTATTAGTAGGGGGATTACTGTGGGGAATCACTGGGTAACCACAGAAAGCTGTTAATCAGGTCCCACAATTCTTCTCTAGAGAGTGCAAGAAATGCATTGCACCTGCCTCACCTGCTGAGCCAAAGGACAAGAGAAGGATCATATTGTCTGGCAGTATAACTAGGATGCTGTTTAGAGAACTTGCAGTTCAGTGCCTACTGTGCCGCCTGATCCTGCACAGAGTTAGGTACATCGAAAGCCACTGAAATGGAGAGAGGCACATGCCTAACTCTGCAATAGGATAGGATGGTTTCGGTTTGAGTGCTTAACCCTATAAGAGTGTCCTGCTGGTTAATTAATCAAACTCATATAAATGGAACCCTGGAGACTTTCATTAGCTCTAATTAGTCCCTGCTTAATAGTGTTTCCTAAGCAATTGTATCACATTCCGCGGCAGTGCACTTTAACAATACAAATAAATTAATGAAATAAATGAAGGTGCATTAATTGGCTCACTTAAAAATAATCTTTGCACAGTTCTTGCCTTTGCAGATAAGCACAGATAAGCACTTCTGACCCAGTTAAAATCCCTCCTGTATTGCAAGGAATTTCCTCGCCATAAGGTCAAATGCTATTGAATATATTACTCGCCTCTTTAAAAATAAAATTAAATAAAATAAAGTTCAAGCTTCCGGCAGAAATAATTTTAAAGGGTAATTTAGCTTTATGGAAATCTAAGAGCCGGCACATATTACTGCCTTATTTATTTGGTAGCATTAGTGAGGGGATCAATTAATAAAAAGGAAAAAGGTGCAAGCCTTTCAACTGTGTTATTTCCTTTATTATGTTATACTTTGAATTTAGGAACCTACATTAAAATATCAATCTTTACGAGAGCCTCCTGTTCATTGGGGCCTCTCATGGAATCTAGAAGTATAGTCAGTGGTGTCGTAAAATCAGATGTCTAAAGACCCAACAGCAAAACCTTGCACTTGTCCCCCTCAGACACATTGGGCCCCTACACTTCCCAAGCTTACCAGCAGCAGGTGATGCAGGCGCGTTGCGACGACGCGCGTCACCCCAGAGCGGGGGCGCGCGTCGCCCTTAAGGGGAGGCTCCGCCCCTGCGCGTGATGTCACGCGCAGGAGCAGAGCGCCCTCCCCGCTCCGTTTTCGGCTCATTTTGGAGCCAAACGGACACAGGGGAGGGCGGGAGGGCCCACCCTCCGCTCCAAACTGTAAGTAGGGGGGTGATCGCGCGTCACCCCTAGACGCGCGACACCCCCCGGCGGCCCGCCCCCCCCGCCGCCCCCTGTCGACGCCAGTGAGGTGATGGGCTATTAGAAGCAGTAGTTCCTCCCACCCTCTCCATCAGCCAATGGGATCATCACCTGTATGCCATGCAAGGATGCTGGGAGCTCTGAGGGACACTCCTATTTGTAGATGGGGTACTGAGTACAACTCTGGTGCACATGAAGTAAGAAGTGGTTTCACCAATTGTCTCCCAAGTCAGATGAACCCAACAACAACACAAAAACCTGTGGTAAACACAGGCTTCAGTTGCTGAAACTTTATTAGCTATTGGCTGCCATTACTCTGACTTCTGTGGATTGAAAGCAATACTCCCTAATTCTTAGTTCAATTGTTGAGGTATTATGGAATGTTTATGAACATTCCAACAGCTTTCAAGTTTAAAAAACAAACACTATCACTGTACAAGAACTAGGGATAGATGGGGCTAGGTTTTGTCAGTGGGATCAGTGAGTGGGTAAGGGAGTAGGAAGCACCACTGTTGGTTTTAAGAAAGACTGGTGCGTGTACTGCATGCAGGTATGAGAATGGGGGAGTGTGTGACAGGGAAGGAGAACAGACACAAGGTATATATTTTATGTTATAAGAGGGCACTGGAAAATAAGATTGAGGGTTAACATGGGCTTATCTGTGTTACTAAAATTTCTCACATGGTTTTTGCATATGCTTTCCCCCCCTGTAGACCTCCTATTACATAAAGTGATTTTTTAGGTCTGTGGACAGCACACCAGCTTCGTGCAACGTTCAAGTCCTTGCGCTCTGCTTTAATTCCCTCTCTTAACTGTAGAAACTGGCTCTGATACAGCTGAGGGGGAAAGGCGAAAATGAATGATCTTTTAAATCAGGAGGGAAAGCTGCTTTTGACAGCCAATATCGGCCCTCCAGAACAGAGACAATCTGCTGAGACAGCAGAGATTGCATAAGTAAAGTTACAGGTCTGCTGAGTTCTGAAATCTGTCAGTTCATTCATGCCAGCCACTTATTAGAAGAAGGGCCAGCTTGCAAAATATGATTCTCACTTTCAAATCTCTGTATGGTCACGTATAAAAACACAGTTCCACTGTTCTGAGACACAGCAATGAAGAGTGTAATGCCGTCCAGGTTAAAATCGTCCTATCAAAAGCTTTAGACAAGATTAAAGACGATGGCCCTGCCAAAGGTCCAGTTGTGTGGAACATTTTGTAACCCTGAATAGAGATGCATAAAGGTAAAGGTAAAGGTGACCCCTGACAATTAAGTCCAGTCGTGTCCGACTCTAGGGTGTGGTGCTCATCCCCATTGCAAAGCCGAAGAGCCAGCGTTGTCCGAAGATGCCTCCGTGGTCATGTGGCCGGCATGACTCTCCTTGCCGCAGCGCGTAGCATGCAGCTGGAACATGGAGCACTGTTTACCTTCCCGCAAGCAGTACCTATTTATCTACTCACATTATCTTGCTTTGGAACTGCTAGGTTGGCAGGAGCTGGCCAAGTAACGAGAGCTCACCCCGTCGCGGATTCGAACTGCTGACCTTTCAATCGACAGCTCATGGTTCAGCGGTTTAACCCACTGCACCACCCGCTGGCATAGTCATAGTCTCCATTAAAAAAAAATCCCACTCGATCAAGCATCAATATGCAGGAAAGGAGGATGCACATCCAGATGCTGGACCCTGGTGCTTCTGTTCTATTCAGAAAGAGAATCTGTTGAGAGAAATACTCTTCTACATGCAGATTTCCTTCCGGAGAATCGGAGCACAATCGTGTACATGCAAAATGGAGGTGTGTGTCGGGGGGAGCCCTCATATCTATCATCTTGTGTAGGACAGTGAGAGCTGCTGTAGCGTAGTAGCTAAGAATGTGAAATGTGAGTTAGGAAGTTCTGAATCAAATCTCACCACAACCATACACTCCATATAAACATCTTGAGTATGGAAGGTTCTATATATGAATAGAACAATATTGTAAAGACCCTTATCGGGTCTAGGATAGCCTGCCTATGTAAACCGCCTTGAATAAATCTGATGAGAAATCTGATGATGAGAAAGGTGCTATATAAATACAGAAAATAAATAAAAATAAATATATGGCTTTAGGCAAGCTACTTCCAGCCTCAGCTCCCATCTGCAACATGGTGCTATTAATTCGGCTTACCTTACAGGGTTATTTAGAGGACTACTGAAATACCATGAAGCATTTGAACTAAGCGCTAAGTATTATGGACTGAGAATAGAGACACATCACCGAACAGCTCTGAAAATAGAAAACACATGCTTGGGGGCTTAGAACTATTCATTAGAAATAGGCAAAGGATGGGTAGACAGAGAGCAGAAGACGTCTGATCAGAGTTTGATTCATGACTCTGGACCAGCCCTGTCCTTAATGACAATTATAGTACAGATCACCATATTCAGAGAATCAAGTGCATGGAATGACGAAGAACAAAGACCGGGATGAGGCAATTGGGGCACAGATGATACAGGGGAAAGGAGACATATAAGACCCTGGGGCTGCAGTAGTAGTGTCGGGTTACAACACTGTACACAAAAGGAAGAAGATGGAAAGTTCCTGATCACTAGCTGAGGTGTAATACACCTGTGCACAAGAAAGCACATCCTCATCGTCAATTGATCACCTGGACACAGGCGTAGATTTGTGCCAGATTTCGATTCTCTGCAGGGTTCAGAGAAAAATGGAAAACCATCTTGCAGCTTAGTTGAACTAACCAATGGGAGAAGCAGTAGCGTATAGAAGCATTAGAAAAGGGTTTTGATAAGAAGTGTGTGATGAATATTTGCTTTACAATGGTAACCTTTTACCTGCATTGAGATTATTTTACTCTCAGCCCAATCCTGGAAACACACCTAACAGCCCATTCCAACCCAACTCCTCTCCAAGTCAGGCATAAGTGTGGCCTAAGTGCAGCCTAAGTTAGGCAGAAGTTATGCCTGAGGTAGGTCAGAGTTATGCCTGAGTTAGGCAAGCTGCAGTTTCTGTGGCCCAGCACCACCCCAGGATCCAGGCAACACTTACCTCCCAGGCAGGCAGGCTCTTCTCCAGGCTCCGTGTCTGGCTCGGGCATGTGCAGGCCTCTGTCTGCATGTGTCAGCGTCCATCCATGGCAGCTGCCGCAGGGTCTGTCACAGCCCGGTCGCAAAGGGGCTGACCGCAGGCAGGGGGGTTGCGCCAGTCATGTGGTGGGCGCAGGGCAGGTGACAGGTGAGCGAGGTGCCTGAGCCCAGCCGCCACAGGGCACCCTGTGCATCAGCCACCTGCTGCAGGGGAGAGTGGCCGTCCCCTCCCTCCTGCAGAAGGCGATGCCACCCCCAAGCCACGTTGAGGCTGCACTGGGGGGTGAGCGGGGGAGGGAAGGGAAGGAGGGGGGTGGGAACGTCACACACAAGGGGGGTCTCATGAGGTCTGGAACTGCCTCTGACATGACTTGCCCGTGCGCTGCCTGAAGCCCAGGGCTTCCAGGGCCGGGGCAATGCCCACAAAGAAGGCATCCCGGCGTGCCTGCTGCTCTGTGCCCCGGCCAAGACCGAGAGATGCCACGGGCTTGTCTGCTGCGAGCGTGAAGGGCTCACGCAGCTCATCACACTCCCAGATGGGGCGACGACGGCGCCTCGCGGCAGGCGCTCTGGCAGGGTGGGGGGTGGCCAGCAGCCATCATCAGGGAGTGGGAGGAGAGGCAGATACACAGGCAGGTAGGCAGGCAGGGGGTGCTGGGGAGGGGCATGGGTGGGTCAGAAACAGACAGACAGACAACAAGGCTGGTGGGAGACAGATTCCGAGAGAGGGGTCTGCAGAGACCGATAGGGACACAGGGGGCGCTCCGCAGATGAAGGTGATGCATAAACAGGCGCCTCTTATGCAGACAGACTTTGGGCGGAAGCGGCTGCATTATGGGTGGACCTTCGATGGAGGCTCCTGCATTATGGGTGGACCTTCGATGGAGGCGCCTGCATTATGGGTGGACCGACGGAGGTGCCTGCATTATGGGTGGACCTTCGATGGAGGTCGGCTGCATTATGGGTGGACCTTCGATGGAGGTCGGCTGCATTATGGGTGGACCTTCGACGGAGGCGCCTGCATTATGGGTGGGCCAACGGAGGCGCCTGCATTATGGGTGGACCTTCGATGGAGGTCGGCTGCATTATGGGCGGACCTTTGACGGAGGCGCCTGCATTATGGGTGGACCTTCGATGGAGGTCGGCTGCATTATGGGCGGACCTTTGACGGAGGCGCCTGCATTATGGGTGGACCGACGGAGGCGCCTGCATTATGGGTGGACCTTCGATGGAGGCACCTGCATTACGGGCGGACGCCCTGGCTGTCACTGTTTGCCTGCCTGAGAGGCCCCCCCAACTCCCCCCTCCCTTCTGTGCCATGGGGGTCTGGCAGCGCCCCTGCTGTGTTCTCCCAGGGAAGGCCGTGGCAGTCCCTGGCTGGGACTCATGTAGGGGCTTCAGTGCTGGGGGCTGTCTGTGTGTGGGGGCAATGCTTGTGTAAACACTGGGCACATATGTTTCACTGGCGCTCTGCCCAAGGGGCGTCTTTATTGTTCTGGAACGTTAGCAGAGATGGCCAGGCGAGGCTGCCAGGGGTAGTCACAGCAGCCAATCTGAAAGCAGCAGCAGCAGCAGCACACCTGCCCCATGGACCTGGAGATGCAGGCTCTTCCCCTGTGGAACCACAGCCTGCTCCATAGAATGGGGAGGGACAGCATGTAGGCAGCCAGGGAGGTGGAGCAGCAGCAGCGCTGGCCGCTGAGGAGGGTTGCAGGGCTGGCTCCCTGACCTCTGGCAGCATCGAGGCAGGCGACAGTGGGGCAACCAGACTGCAGCCCCAGGGGTGCTCCCAGGAAGGTAGGTGGTAGTGGACGTTCCTGGGGAGACAAAAAACAAGGGGGAGTCACATAGCAGCTGGTGTGTGGAAGCAGTCACCATTGAAGACAAGCCAGTGTGTCAGTTGCAAAAGCCTGCAGGGAGAGAAATAAAACACAGCTGATAGGTGTGACACACATAGCATGGTCTGAGCTGCTTACCTGGGTGTAAGGAGAGCATGATCCTGTAAGGGGAAAGGGTCAAAGAGAAAGACAACAACACAACTTGGGGGTCACTACCATGGCAAACCTAGCAATACTGACCTGTCAGTAGACCCTGTGTAGAAAAGGTGGGGGGGAACAGCTGGTGTCTACATAAGGCTAACAGTTCCACACTTGTGGCATTGTCTGCTCACATGACTACAGGCAGCAATCAGACACAACAGTGGTAAAGAGGCATGTATCCTATATATCATGGCAGGCTATGCAGGCAGCTATGAGACAAGACATTGGTAAAGAGGCATATCATGGCAGGCTATGCAGGCAGCTATGAGACAAGACATTGGTAAAGAGGCATATCATGGCAGGCTATGCAGGCAGCTATGAGACAAGACATTGGTAAAGAGGCATATCATGGCAGGCTATGCGGGCAGCTATGAGACAACACATTGGTAGAGAGGCATGTCATGGCAGGCTATGCAGACAGCTATGAGACAACACATTGGTAAAGAGGCATGTATCCTTCCTATATTTCTAAATGCAAAGAGGCAGCAGTCAGACCACATGTCAGCACAAACCCTGCTCTTACCTGCTCTTACCTGCTGGTGTTGTTGCCTGTGGGGGGGGAAGAGGGGCTGGGAGAAAGACATGGGTTAGCAAACACTTGCATGGAGGCAGCTGCCCAGGCACAGCTGTAAACAGGTTGGCCACAGCCAGAACAGCCCTCTCTGCCCTAGAGGGGTGCAGAGAGGAGAGAGGAGAAGAGAAGAGAGAAGTGGGGTGTTTGAAAAATTTTCAAAGTCCCACTTTGTGGCTGTGGGGGACAGAACCCCACGCCACGTGCTAAGAGGGAGAGAGAGAGAGACTGGAGGTCTGGGGCTGGGCTTTTGTGGGAAAGAGGCTGGGTGGGGCTGGGTGCTGATAGGCTCCCTATCTTAGGCATAACTCTGTCGGTTTCCAGACCTAGCAGGCCCAACTCCGTCCTAACTCTGACCTAACTCAGGAGTAGGGTGTTAGAAATTTTCAGGAGAGGGCTGGCTTGGGTAAGGTAAAATGGGTCCTATGGGTCTCCTCGAATTTGGGACCACCTTTTTGGTCGACCTAAATTTTGTGTCAGCTTCTGTGTTGAAGGGGGCGTGTCTGTGCTCGCCAGGGTCTGGAATCCGACGTTAATTGGTTTCCACCCACGTTATGCCCACGGTCCGCCCATGGTCCGCCCACTTTTAGGCCGATTTTAGGTCCGAGTTGTGCCGGCGTCTGTGGTGCGCATGTGCGCCGTTCTTAGTCTGTTCTTAGTCCGTCGGTCCTAAGTTCGACCTAACTTCGACCTAACTTCGCCCTAAATGGTCGTGTTCCAGACCTAACTTCGACCTAAACGACTTAGGCTGACTTTAGGTCTGACTTGGGCTGCTTAGCACTTGGGTTGGAATGGGCTGCAAGGCAGCCGCTGCATCCTAGGCAGGATTGGGCCCATGCCGGTGGAGCTGGAACACTCCTTGGGGGAAAGGGATGTTTGTAGAGACCCAACATATGTGATGGCAAAATGGCAGGCGGAAATCCGAGGAGCCAGTGTAAGGCCGGCCAGGTCCAGGAAGGGGATAGGATTTGGCAGAGCGAGTCACCGACGATCCCTCCCCCCCTCCTGAGCCCGGTGGGCCAATCCTCGCCCCGGCATGCCCTATTCCCCGGCGGGTGCAGCTCTAGGTCTGGCAGAGAGTGGGCGGCACCAGCCCCTCCACTGGTGCCACTTACTCACCAGATGTTGAAAATGTGCCTTATGGCATGTTTACGACACCCGGCGGCCGGCGCCAGCGAAACCATTGGTGGGATTCAATACAGGATTATGCTGTCTGAATACGTTAGGCACATTTTGTTAAGGGCTTTGATGCATTGTACTATACTCAACTTTTCCTCACCCAGAATCACTGTATACTGTGCTTCCAGGATCCTAAGGGGGCATAGGACTTCACTTTCCTAGTCTTTATAAGATCCCAGATCACCTTTTCCAACAGCAGGAAATGGTGCCAGTCTCATTCCCCTCCTGCCGCCAGTTCCATTGCTGCCCTCACAGTTGACATTGCCAACATTCAGTTCGGCAAGTCTTCATTTGTGCCAGTGTATCTGTAGCCCTCTGTTGAATATTAGGATTTTTATACCTCAGTGTGTACTGCAGTGCATACCCTATATTTAAGGGAAAAAACAACTGAATAATGCTTAGAATTTAGCTGCACTGCAGCATATTTTAATCAGGTGGAAATTAGATGAACTGACTAAGGGAAAATAGGCAGGCAAACATAGCAAGCCAACACCCAGTGGCGTTTCTGAGGTTGGGGCCCGACCGTAAGTCGTGCCCCGTCCTAGTACCCGCGTTTAGGCACCGGAGCGAGGAGGCCCCGCCCCCTCGCCGACGGAGCCATTCGCGCAGTGAAGCCGACCGGGCAGGGAGTCTCCTGCCTGATCGGCTTCGCTGTGTGAATGGCTCCGTCGGCGAGGGGGCGGGGCCTCCTCGCTCCGGTGCCTAAACGCGGGTACTAGGATGGGGCATGACTTACGGTCGGGCCCCAACCTCAGAAACGCCACTGCCAACACCTCCCTTTTCTATGAAAGGTGTTTCATTGGAAATTGTCGTTTGTTTCCAAAATTGAAATTTACTGGGAGAATGAGATTGAAAATGTTCTTGGTTAAGGCTATTCAGTTCTCTATAAAATAGTGTTCTTGCTTTTGATACATCAAGTGGGATTAATTTAACTTGTTCCAAACCAATAAGCAAGACAATTTCTTTCACTGGAGACACAGAAAGAAGTGCTATGTTGTCGTTTCCTTTACATTTACTATTAATGTTCTTGTTTACGCTGCCATTTGATCAAGCTCCTTCATGCACTTGCGATGTAAAGTCGAACACAAGAAACAAGGGAAAGTTCAGGTTCCTGCTTAGATGGAAAGCACATTGAATGGCCTTGGACAACTTACTATTACTCAGCCACAGCCCCACCTACTTGACAAAAGAGTTTTGATGAGTACAAAATTTTCCACCATAGCCTGGCTTATAAGCATTGCTTCTCCAACTCTATGAGGGTCTGTCACGCTAGAGTCTCTTACTATTGATTGTGCTTATTTTCTCTCTGTCACCCAGAGTAGATGCAAGAGGTTAAATTGTCTATCTTCCTATGGAGCAAAAGGGTGTGTTGATTAACCTTCTTGGAAAGCAGGTACAATGCTGCCTGCAGGACACTAGGGGACAGTGTATTGTCCAGAAGGCAGATGAATCAGACCTTTTTGACCTCTTTGTCCTGTGTGGGTGTGTCCCTACCTAGCTTTTTCACTCCCCAAGAGCTATTTTTGAATAACTGGATTAGGCTGTTGAGATGAAGGAACAAACAAGTTGGTACCGTACGTGATCAGTCAGTCCTGATATTCCCATCCCAATGGCTCTGCTGTCATTGTACCTTTGTAGTCAATGATCTGGTTTGATGTAACACCAAACATAGTCTGATCCCAGAACCTTCAGGGACACAACTGCTCTCACTCCTTAAGTCACATTTTTAGTGCCTGGTGTAAGATTTTTAAAAAAGAACCAATTCCTGAAACCCTCTTAAAATGAAAAGGCTTTGAAATATTAACCTGATGTAAATGATCTATTTATGGAGTGAATGCTGAGACCACACTAATGAGCATTTACCACCTTTTCACTCACTGCTGGCTCTGCTGCAGATCAGTTGCCAGCTAGCTGGCTCCAAAGGAATGTGGTGTCTTTTATTCATGGTCACAACGCACCAAGCCCAGCTCCCAGATACCACTATCTCATTTCAATGAGACTTGAGGGAAAGCGGTATTCAATGGATTGTAATTGAATGAGACTTACTGAGAACACTTACTCTTCATAGTTCTGCAATTTTAAAAAATGGTGTGTGGGGGGGGGTAAAAGGGTTTCCCATCAGAGTTATCACAGCAGGTTTTAGTAAAACCTCCTCTTGAGTGCAGAAGAAATTGAGCTCAGGGCCAGGGAGGTAAAAAAGAGGATTTTATTTTTTAAAGGCAACCTAACCTAGACTTACTGCACTAATATTTCTTCAACTGTCCTTTGTGAAAACAGCATCCATATCATTGACTGAATATCAATAAAATGGACAGGAGGCAATAAATGATTTTCAGAAATTCCGAAGGCAGATTTTAGCCTTAGGCGGCAGTATTTCTAAGATACCAAATAAAACGCCAACTACGTTATTATACACAATTAAGTTGTAGGGATGGTTTGTTTTTATACATTTACATATCTAGGTCTTGTTCCTCAGCTGCTGAATCCCTGCTTGCTTCAGAAGATTCCTGTCCATTTGCTGTTTTATCACCTCTGCCTTTTCCTTCCTCACCTGTTTATCCTACTCCCTATCTAAATTTAGATTATATGCTCCACCAGGCAACCAGTTGTTTGGTGTGCATATGCTTATGTTGCTCTGTAAAGTGTTATGTATGCTAATGGGTCTATGTACATCATCATGTATTATGCCTATGGTAGTGAAGCTTCTGGAACAGATTGATTAAACTGGGATAAGCAATGCAGAATGCTCACAATGGTTCAGGGAACATTGTCAGAATGTTTGCAGTCCAGCTTCTGTGAGGGAAGGTAAAGTTGTCGGTTTGACAGGAATTTACTTCATATGGCCTCTAGGAATAGGAAGAATGTAGGGCAGGCTAATAAGAAGGAAGGGATTGGAAGAGTTAAAACAGCTAAAGACACTGCTGTGGGACAACCAGTGCAAACAGCTGGAGGCCCCACTCACTCCAGCGGCTCCCAGATGCCGCACTGGAGCAGGTAAGGTGGTAGTGGGGCAGTTCATAGGTGAGAGGGGGAGGATCAGGGCAGGGAGCAAGGGGGCAGGGGGCATGTCAAGGGCTGAAGGGGGTGGATCTCAGCAGCACTAGTGCTTGCTGAATCCTATCCCTGTTTCCTGGCTTGACACACCCTCTGTAGATTAGGGATCAGGAACTGGGGCCATGAAGTCAAATCTGTTCCCTGAAGATTACCTACTGCCAACCCAGAATCAAGAGAATTATTGTATATGGAGGGATCAGTGTATGTGAGAAGAGTAGTTGCTGGTCATTCAGTGTTGAGAAGGACAAGGAGGTGCCTGGCCAACTAGCGTCCATCTTCTCCCTTAGAGTGACCCTTGTTGTTAAGTAGGGCTATGCAGTCAGGGAATGCCTTACCTATAGTGCAATTATCATCTATCCAGAATTGCCCAGTCTTAGAGACATGTGGCAGTGTAATCATCCTCTGGACCAAAAGAATAGAGTGTACTGGTTTGGACTGTATGTGGAAGTCATAAAAGCTAGTCATAAATACATGTTTATTGATATTTTAATGGCCATTTGGAACTATTTTGTGCCTAGTCTATTGATAATAAATGAGGATTTATCTGAATAACTTGGTGTGCCCTTTTACAAAAATGCAATTTCTCGTTGCAAGGTGTGAAACAGTTAGAAACGAAGATAAAGAGGTAAAACATAAAATGTCAACTTCACCTAATTATCACCAACCTTTCCCGGCAAAAGTAGCTGTTTTAAATTCTGGCACCGATAAGAACCTGCTATCTGTTATTGCAATCTTCTGTGTGAGTCATGCAGGTTACACAAATCGGCAGTATACTCTCACAGATAAGAAGGCGTTGCTTAAAAATTAGAGCTTCGGGGAGCTGTTTAAAAAGTGTTACAAACTGTGCTGAATAAATCCTTCCAATCTTACGATCTGCTGTAATTGCCATTTTCCCATCAGACTCGCTCTGCATCACGAGCCTAGGAAGCAGCAGAGAGGCTTGCGCATTAAACAAAGAAAGTGAGCGGACATGTAAAAACTGCCAAGAACGGTGCCCTACAAGCTTTCAAGGGATTTCAGAGGCATTAAGCTGAGCTGTAAATTGAGGAATTGTAACATTGGGGCATTCAGAAGCAGATCGCACCACTGCTGCTGTCTTGTTCTGAATGTTTTTGTGGGGATTACTGGGATTGGGCGGAAGAAAGGTGTTGTGGTAGGCATAAACGAGGTCCCTCAGATGGAATGAGGAAAAAGAGAAAGCAACAAAACACAGAGTTGTCATCTCTAAAGACCCTAAACAGATCTCTGCTGCAAACCAAGAACAACTTTTTCCAGGATCTTGGCAGGGCCTCTGAGAGGGGGGTTAAGGGCGTAATTTGTACCCAGGCCCAGGGCAAAAAAATGGGTCAAAAAGGGGGCCTTGGAGCAAAAAAAAAAGTGGGGCCAAGGAGCAAAATTCATATGTAGGGAAGTGGCCCAAAAGAAATTTTGTACCCCCTGATAAAAATCCTCTGAATGGCCCTGGATCTTGGTATCCTGCTCTGGGTACCATTATGAGTGTACTGGTAGCACAGGGACTCCAAATCATGGCATGAGCATAGTCTTGGCAGTCAGGTTTTCAACAGCTAACAAAGGAGATAGAACACTCAGTTGGTCAGGACTATGGACAGCTCCGTAGCTCCAAGGATAGGCCAGACACAAGCAAGCAAGGCAGGCCTGGATTTTGTTGCAGCAGCAGCATGAAGCAGACTGAAGGTTTAAGTAAAGGTAAAGGTAAAGGTATCCCTTGACAATTAAGTCCAGTCGTGTCTGACTCTAGGGAGCGGCGCTCATCTCCGTTTCAAAGCCGAAGAGCCAGCGCTGTCCGAAGCTGTTTCCATGGTCATTTGGCCAGCATGACTCAACACCGATGGAACGCTGTTACCGTCCCGCTGACGCAGTACCTATTAATCTACTTGCAATTTCTTGCTTTCAAACTGCTAGGTTGGCAGGAGCCGTCGTGCGGATTTGAACTGCCAACCTTTCGATCGATAGCTCATGGTTCAGTGGTTTAACCCACTGTGCCACCCGCTGGCTCGGAAGGTTTAAGTACCTGCTGACAAATGCTCTACCACCCATTCCCTTGAGAAGCCTGCTGTTGTTAAAGAGCCCTCACTTGGTTTTGCAGTTGTTGACTCTGGTGGTGCAAGGGGGGGGGATGTTCACTTACATGCTACTCAGGTGAATCTTCGGAGTCAGAAACGAAGGGTAAAGCTGTGTCCACCACTGACTGAGAAGGGGGTTCTGAGTACAACCCCAAAAGTTCAAATAACACTTTTACCTAGGATAGGAGGGTATTGAAGCAGAGGCTTCTAGGGTCTGTGTTGGGGGT
The DNA here is from genome assembly GCA_026170595.1 of Plestiodon gilberti rubricaudatus. Classification (NCBI taxonomy): domain Eukaryota; kingdom Metazoa; phylum Chordata; class Lepidosauria; order Squamata; family Scincidae; genus Plestiodon; species Plestiodon gilberti. The sequence goes on from JANXHW010000003.1 coordinate 131,619,758, forward strand.
ATTCCCATTACTATTTTTTTGGGGGGGGGTTGAATTCCAAAACCAGAAGTGAGGGGGGATGGCTTTGCAAAGGATTATGGGTAGTTGTGAAACATTCCTGCCACTGATCCTTCCTTCTGAGTGTCCCCCCACATAACTGTCATCGTGACAGACAGGGTGTTAAGATCATGCATCTGTCAAAATCACATCAAGTTTTACCCAGGGTGGCAATGTTATGATGGAAAAGATGTCAAAATGGATCAGAAACAAGCAGTAGGCCATGAAGAGTCTTGAAGATAACAGCAAGTGTGTGTGTGTGTGTGTGTGTGTGTGTGTGTGTGTGTGTGTGTGTGTGTGTGTGTGTGTGTGTGTGTGTGTGTGTGTGTGTGTGTGTGTGTGTGTGTGTGTGTGAAAGGGGGAGGGAAACAGAGAGAACCAAATCCAAAGTTGACATGGTAAATATGTCAGGAAAACAGATTGCCTTTTCAGTATGTGATCATTTTCATCTTTGTTTTCCAAAGGTAAGATTCAGCAAATTTACACTTCATTGCAGGGGATGTCAGTGGAATTTCCAATTTAAGCACTTATGAATCAATAAGCCTCTTAGCACCTTGTAGTAGAGAAAATGGTAAGATGTTAAATGCCAACGCATTTTCTTCCAGCTAGACTATTTGTCGGGCTAGTCTATTTGTTATCCTTTCTTTTCCAAGAAATCCCTTTTGCAGCGCACTGGTACAATGCGAAGCAGAATTTCTCAACAGAAAAACTGCACAGTGTTTTTCCATACCCATAAAGAGTAACAGGGATGCTATTGACTTGACAAATTGAATGCTTAAATGTGCATAAAGTATAGCACCATGGATTTAAGTCCTCACATAGTTTCAAGGAAGGATTCATTCTTGATCCTGTTCTCTACTTCTGTCTAATTTCCGGACCAGTAGCGTCACTAGGACGTGCGTCACCCTGGGGCAGGGGGCGCACGTCACCCTAGTGACGCTATGATATCGCGACGCGGGGGGCGACCCAGCTCCCCCCCCCCGCGTCGCCCTCCGGACGCTCCGAGGCCGGCCCGGGAGCCAGCCTCGGAGCGTCCGACCCCGTCGGCACTCCAGGGCCTTCTGAAAGAAGGCCCAGGCAGCGCATCCATCTGGGTATTTCCCGGATTTTCGCGCATGCGCAGACCCATTTTGAGGGCAAAAAGCTTTTTGCCCTCAAAACGGGTCTGCGCATGCACGAAAATCCGGGAAATACCCGGATGGACGCGCTGCCTGGGCCTTCTTTCAGAAGGCCCTGGAGCGCCGACGGGGTCGGACGCTCCGAGGCTGGCTCCCGGGCCGGCCTCGGAGCGTCCGAAGGGTGTCGCGCGTCACGGAGGTGGGGCGCGCGGGGTGCGCGCGTCACCCCATGGCGCGCGTCACCCGGGGGCGCCCCGCCCACCCCGCCACGCTCCAGCGACACCCCTGTTCCGGTCTAATAGCTAATCAAAGAGAACAGTGTTCAGCAAAGCCACAAAAATATAGTAATAGAAAAACACTAAATGCCTGCTTGTCAGTTCACAGTGGCATCTGACAATGTTGTGGAAATGGTCACCAAATGTGGAGATGCAAAATGAGATACTTTCCTTGAATTGATTTTTTAACAGTTTCTGCCTTTCTGTTGATAAAAAGATGTGTTGAGAATAAAAGGTGGCAGTTCTATTCCATTAAAATCAATTGGGAATAGCACAGTGGCTTCAATAGGAGCAGGATTACTCTGAATGATGACGAAAACCAACAGCTCCAGGCACATGAAATCAAATTGCTTGATTCTATGTAGTGCTCTGAGCGCACTCACTTCTAGCATCAGTACCTGTGCAGCTGCAGCCACTGGTACCTACACCTAGCAAAATGTGCTGGCTTGGCATCGTACAGGATGAGGTGGGGTGGGGTCAAGCATGAGGTTTATTTAGAGCAGGGGTACTCAACCGGTGGTATGTGTGCCGCCAGTGGTACTTTTTGGCGCCGCTGGTGGTACTCCAAAACTCCACAAAAGTACAGCACAGTTTCGGTGCCATGTTTTTGAAAACAGTCAACCCACCCACCTGGAGCCTCTTACCAACCTCTGGAAGCCTCCTGCACCGAAAACCGGGCTGAAAACCCAAACGTAAGCAGCGATAACATCATCGCCACTTACTTCTGGTGGGGTGGTACTCGGCGTGGTGGCAGCCATATAGGTGGTACACAATGCCCAGTACGTTGAGAACCCCTGATTTAGAGGCTTTGGAAGTCAATGCCCCAGCACTACTTTTCTTTGGAAAAAAGCTCATCTTTTTATGGTAAATGGCCAGAGCTTAATGCTTTTGCCCCCAACTGCCAAATACAGTAGTCTGCTTTCCCATAAAATAAGATCTAGCACATCCCAGATCCTCTGTAGTAGATTGATGCACCTGAACTGCAAGTCTGGAATTATTGTGTGTCTGATAATCATTATGCATTCTGGATATATATATTTTGCATGGCAGGACTGGTGACAACGCAACTATAATTTCATGTAAGGCTTTTTCACCTCTGTAGCTCTTGAGCATGAGCCCATTCTCTTTTCCGTTTCTCTCAGACTCCTTCCTTATATCCCCAGTCCTCTAGACTGGACTCTCTTCCAGTCCTCTCATGCTAGGCATTTCTGCCACTCTGTGACATTAAGGGAACTCAGTCAATTTCTGCCACAGAGACTTTATCACAAAATCTCCCACAAAATCTTTTAGTGCAGTATATTAAAATATAGATTATGACCACCATTTTATTCCACTTGGCTTCCTCTATTTTAAAAAATTTCGATGTTGAGCCACAGGCCCTCTCAGAGGACCAGAGAGGCTTGGGTCTCTTCCAGCTTTTGAGACCCCTAGTCACAACAACAACAACAACAATACATGAAAGCAACACAGGTTATAAGAAATATTAACAAGTGTTTAAAATTTGAGCCCAACTTTGAGCTTGAGGCCCAGGCTATATGGACCTCCTGGTCTTCCTCTGATTGGCCCTGTCAACCTACTCCATGCAACCTTTTCAGGTGTAGTTCCCAACATATGGAATTATTCCCTCTTGCTTGAAGTCTGTCTGGTCCCTTCATTGTTAGTTTTCCACCATCTGGTCAAGACTTTTTTTGATAGAAGTGTTTCAGTTAAGTTGCACTTTTTCATGGACTCTCAGGATGCAATCCTATCCAACTTGCCAGCGCCGATGTAGCTGCAATGTATCCCTGAGGTAAGGGAGCAAACGTTCCCTTACCTTGAGGAGACCTCCATGACTGCCCACCACCACCACAGGATGCAATGCATGCCCCATTGGCACAGCTGCATCAGCACTGGAAAATTAGATAGGACTGGGCCATCAGTTGGTTTACGTCTCAATTATTTTAGTTCTTCTAGCTTATTGCTCTGAATTGTTCTAAGCGTATGGTCAAATATTTTTGTTCTTAAGCTATCATGAGAATGCCTTTGGGGGCAGAAAGGCAGAGTAAAAATCTCAGGATAAATGAATACATATAAATAAAATACCAGTGGGTAAAAGGCAAGAAACTAAAGAGGGGGAAATGCAGCATGTGAAGAAACCCACAGAACAAAATGAGATATGATAGGTGGAGTCATGCTTGTATGTTCATATACCTGCTAATGCACTGGTACTGTATATGGTGAAAAGTCATATTTGCATACCAACAGGGCCACATGAGTGAAGGAAGTTGCAGTCTTCCTGCTTTACCTCCCCATATTTTGTCTCTTCAAGTCTTGTTCTTCCAGACAGACTCACTTATGGTATCAGAGCCAAGCAGTGAGAAAGTCCCAGAGAAAATGGACCATGGGGAGGGATGGCAGTGGCAGGGAAGGAGGTTCAGCTCCTTTTGCCCACAAGCCCTTTCTTCAGATTAAAATAAGCCCTCCACCCCATTATATAAGTGCATATATGCACATCATCATCATCACCATCATCATCATCAAAATGTCAAAAGCCTTACGTTTATAGAGCCAAAAGAAAGTTGGAATGCACTGTGTAATTTTTCATAAGTGACTATATTCATAAGTCAAATGTTCAGTGTGCATGCAGAAGAGAATTTTTCCAGCAACATACATTACTCCAGAGATTGGCTTTAGCATAGCTGAGTTTACAAGCTGCAGCATCCAGGTTCATTAAAATGTTGCGGTGCCAGTAAAATGATGGGAAACAAAACACATCTCTCCCACATTTAATTTTTATTTCTGCTTTACAGCATCATTTGCTGTATCAGCTACACAAACATCCTGCAGACATCAACTATATTACTAAGTATGCTTAATTTTATGTCTATAATTATTACTATTTGCATATTACCTAGATTAGAAGTCATCAACAATTTTATTTTCTTCAAAGAAATAACTAAAACATATACAGTATAATATTGTTCCTCTTTCTTAGCTTCTTTTTTATATTTGAGTTAAAAGAAAATCATATTTACAGTCACACATATGCAAGCTAGTCGAAGTCCTGACTGACTGACTCATCACTGCCCAGCCCAAACCCCCAGGCCTAGACACATGAAATTTAGGGAGCACATTCTGTCCATGACGTAAGCACCCACTACAAAGGGATTTTTAGAAATTCCACCTCTAAGGGGGCGAAAAGGGGTGCAATGCGTTTTCAGGGATTCCTCGATATCTCTCAGGCCCGATGAGATAGCTGCTTGGTTTTGGCTTACAAAGGTTACCCGTCCAAATGCTGAAAAACGTATTTTGGGATTTTGCCCTAAATGACCCAGAAAGGGGTGAACCTCGATTCAGGGGTCAATTGTAGAACGCTTCATATCTCCTGTGTTTGTGGAGCTAAAACATTCCTTTTTGGCAGGCGGGTGTCTTTGTACAATCTTTAGAAAGGGTTTTCACGGTTTTTTGAAATTTCACCCATAAAGGGGCAAAAGGGGGTCAAAGAAAAAAAAAGGGGTGACATCACCACCCAGCCCCAACCCCTGGACCTAGAAACATGAAATTCAGGGAGTACCTTCCGTGGCATCAGCACCCGCTAAGAAGGGATTTTTAGAAATGCCACCCCTAAGGGGGTGAAAAGGGGTGCGGCTATCCTATTTGCAATTACCTGGGAGTAAGTCCCATTGACTAGAACAGGACTTACTTCTGAGTAGACATGCCTCAGCTTGGGCTCGCCATGCATTTTCACAGATTCCTCAAGATCTCTTAGGCCTGATGAGAGATCGACTTGGGTTTTGCTCACAAAGGTTACAAAAACAACTGCTGAAAAACATATTTCAGGACTTTGCCCTGATTTTCTAAATTATCGTGATTCACCCCTTTCCGGGTCGATTAGGGCAAAATCCTGAAATATGTTTTTCAGCATTTGGACGGGTAACTTTTGTAAGCCAAAACCAAGCAGCTATCTCATCGGGCCTGAGAGATATTGAGGAATCCTGAAAACGCATTGCATTCCTTTTCTCCCCCTTAGGGACAGAATTTCTAAAAATCCCTTCTTAGTGGGTGCTTACGTCAGGGACGGAACACGCTCCCCATATTTCACGTGTCTAGGCCCAGGGGTTTGGGCCGAGTGGTGATGAGTCAGTGAGTCAGTCAGGACTTGTTCTTTTATATATAGAGATGAAACTGCTTCCCTTGATTCACTTCGTAAAATACCATTGGAAAGAGCTTCATTGAGAATGCTGAATGAGTAAAAGAGAAATAGCTGTTCTATGCACATCCCATTATCCTTGCCTAGAGGGATGCTGCTTACATTGTCATTATTTAAAAACAAATACATGATTAATACGCCAAAGTCCAAATCATCCAAGGTTCAAGAAGGGGAGGGGGTGATCTTCCTTCTTCCAGAAGTCAAAACAGTCATCATTGCTTAAGAAAACATTTGCCGCTCTTATTGCCTCCCTGTGCTGGATCTTATCATGCTCCCTGTGTTGTGCTGAATCCATCCCTGCCATATATGGTCCTGGGCTTCCAAAAGTCTTGAGTTTCAACCTGTAGTTTGTACCCCACCCCCGTCATATATGCTTCATACAGCCCAATGCATGTCTACTCAGAGGTAAGTTCCATTGTATTCAATTGACCTTACTCCAAGGAAAGTTTGAATAGGATTGCAGCCATAATCTACTACTTGCTGTGGAAACATTGGGTTCCCTCTAGTACAGTGTTTTTCAAACTGTGGGTCGGGATCCACTTGGTGGGTCGCGACCTGATTTCTGGTGGGTCTAGGTGATGGAAAGATCAGATAAGTAATTGCCTCAAGCCCTGAGGCTATTCAAAAACCAGATAGCTGCTAATTGTCCTGCAAACTGCTGAGCTCCTCCTGCAGTTTACAAGCTTGTGTAAATATAGTGAGATAAATGTTTGAGCCTCTTTTTTTCTGGTGTTTTCTTTTTTTTTTAAGTCTCGTAAAGCTAGGTGGGTCCTGATAGAGTGTCATTTTAAAAAGTGGGTCCTGGTGCTAAAAGGTTTGAGAACCACTGCTCTAGTAGAAAACAGATGCTCCCCAGTGGAACAATGCAGATGACAAAAATTGAGTTAGAGGCAATAGCCAAAAGCTGCTAGAGGCCTAGGACTATGTGTGTAGCAGTGGCAGCAGATTTTTAAACTGAGTCCAATGAAAGAGAGCTTAAAGCTCTCTCAGGCAACAGGTGTCTATTTTGTTCTCTGGAGAAAATACCTCCTCTCCTTCCAGAACTTCCTACCGGGAGCCAGGTAGTTCTGTACACATGTAGCATCATATGTATGAATTAAAAAACAGACATGTCCTTTGATATCTTAAAATCAGTTACAGTGCTGCTTTTGGTTGATCTGTACATCAAAGATGTTATCTCATCAAAAACAAATTGTTCTCATAAATGAAATCACACACCATTGTCCCTCAGTCCCCCCCCTCCTTGAAACAGCTTCTTATTTTGTGTATTTGCAAGTACGGTACTGTCACTAGGGAGCCAATTTATTGCTCCATGAAAGCAGGCATATTCCTATTGTCCTTTGACTGCATTGCTGAATCTGTTATTTTTTGCAGTAAAACCAAAAATGTTGCTGCATTCCTGAGATTTCATGGGAATTCCAAGTGCACTTCCATTCAGAAAATCAAATCTATAAAAGTGTCATTATAAGAGCACCCTTTTTTATTGGACTTAGATTACTTAGATTACTTTCAGAACAAATTTGCTCCATATACAATCAAAGGGTGATTTCTCTAGCAGCCAATTTAGCAACCAAGCTTGGTACGGAGCAACGAAGCTTCATCACTGCAAGATGGAATGCATATATAATAGAAACTTGCCTAGATTTCATTATCCCCATTAAGGTAGCATGTGGAGGCCAAAACACATTGAAAAATGCAGCCCCATTTACCCTGCTAATGAAGTAGAAGTCAGAAACGATTTGTTTTAGATTTTTATTTTGCTGTATTCTCAATGTTCAGCTTGAATGACAATATATTTAAAAGTTTAAAATAACATGATCACATGTTCTCTCTGTTCCTGCAGCAGGCAATTACAAGATTCAAAAATTGAAAGCCCCATACTTCTCCCCATGTGTACACTGAATGTGAGGAGAGAGAACAGAATCACACCCATTGGTCACCCATCCCAGGAGGCCTCCATGACTGCTCCTGCACTGCAAAATGCAGTGTGCACCCTGTTGGCACGGCTACACTGATGCTGGAAAGTTGGTTAGGACTGCGTTCTTAAAGCAGGATGTAACGGGGATTTAAATTTCCCTTCCCTTCCAAAGCCTCTCGTTCTGCCCTCCACCACTGCTGCACCAGTGGAGGAGCTGGGTAGGATTGCGCTCTCTCTCTCTCTCTCGCTCTCTCTCTCTCTCTCTCTCTCTCTCTCTCTCTCTCACACACACACACACACACACACACACACACACACACAAGGGAGGCAGAAATCTTGGGTGCTCCTTGAAGTGCCCCGGAGGGCCACCTCTGGGGTCACAGTTTCCCTCTCTTTTATGCCAAAGAACTGAAACCAGAGCAGAGGAATTTCTCATCTGGAGATTTTGAAGGCTTTGTCCATGCTTCTGAGACTCCTAGACAGAGGGAAACATACCCTCTCTCACCAAAACCAAGTCTATTTCAATGGCAGCTGAATATGATCACGTTAAGTGGCCCATTCTGTGGGGAAAAAGTGTGCCAACAGCAGTGTTAATTGCTTCAGTTTTTCTGCAGCTTCAGCCATACTTCTTTTCACTTCTTTATTCCATTTGTCTCCTTGATTCGAAATCAATAACTACTTAAATGCATAAAATATATTCCTAAACATATGGATGTGTCCTTAGAATTACATTGCCTGCTTTCCTGAAAGACGCGGACGCTCCAAGCTAGAATTTAATTTGGTAGAGTGCAAAGTAGTCTTTCAGACCAATTGCCTGAAATAAAGTAACAGTGATCCTCACCTATAAAGAATCGAAATTGGGGGAAACACTTGTCAATAAGCATCAGTCTTCAAGCCAATACCTCTTTAATTTCTCTCTCCCATGGAATACAAAGGAGTCCCCAGCTTTGCACATGTGTTTACTTCAAGTATGTGTTATTGGTACACTGTTTAAAGCAAAGGTACTTTACATCTTTTATGTTGTTTTTCCTCATAACAGCCCTGCAATATAGACCATAGTTATTCCTATTGTAAAGAAAGCGACTCTGTGGACCAGAAGACATTCCATTAAACTTGTAATATTTGGTACTTCAGTCTTACATTCTCAGATCAACCTTCTCTTTTCTAGGATTTGAGGTTTATCATGGCTACTAGCGATAACCAAGGAAGATAAAATGTCAGTAAAGGGATTAAAAGCCATGATTAAAAATGTATTAAATTAAAACGTTAGTTAAAAGATAATAAAAGCATAGATTTAAAAAAAACTACATTTCAGTTGTCCTTTGACGATCTTCCTCAGGTAAATTCAGTGGGCTGCGGCAAGATGACAGTCTTCAATACAGAGCCCCGCAGTTTTAAAAGACGCGCGCCCGCCGGCCAACTGGAGGCAATCAGAAACGGAAGTGTCCATTCCGGGGAGATGACCGAGAATAACCTCGCTGCTCATCCTTGTAACAGGCAGCAAGATGACCCAGAGTAACCTCACACAGGAATCAGCACAATTTCCTCAAAGTCAGACTTCACACAATTTCCTCAAAGCCAGCGCCTTCACACCCACATATCAGCTCTCCCGTTGACTGCTGGAGCAGATAGGTCACCGGAAGAGGCAGGAGAGGGTGGGGAGGGTGGAACAGGGGCGGGGAGGAGATAAACTGGGAGGGGAGGGTTACATTACTGGGGTGGGGAGGCTGTGGGAGGAGGTGGATCCAGTGGTGATGGTGCAAGCCAGATCCTATTCCCCTTTCCTGCAGCCTTCTTGCCCTCTTTCTCTCTTTGGACAAGCGCTAGCGAAATGTTAGCACAGGTCCAAGAAGACCCATTGCGGATCGGGAGGCTTACAGAGGTGTAAGGGGATTTAAATCCCCTTTTGCCTCTGATGACTCCTGATCCACACACCCCCACTGGATTTTTGTCCCCCCACATTTTTGGCATGGGCATGGCTACACCAGTGGGAGGAGATAATATCCCCCATTAAGTTCAATCCCATTGAACTTAATAGGACACTTCTAAGTAGGTGTGATGAAGAGTGCATTGTAAATATCTTCCGTGTTTGTAATCTTGTGTAACAGATTTTTTTAAAATATGCATATAAGAAACTGTACCTGATTTTTTTTTGTTAGACTTGCTTTTAATTATACCAGGTACATTGCATAATGGGGAGAAAATGACTATAACAAGAATTACACTTCTTATATATATATATATATATATATATATATATATATATATATATATATATATATATCTATATATATATATATATACACACACACACTTGGGAATACTATACCTCAGGAATAGATGAAATCATTTGGAAATACCAATCATTATGCTGTGAAAAGTGTTGAATTAGTTTGGGCATCTAATTTATATGAATAAATTCAAGATGAAAAATATGACAAATTAGATTATACCCTTTTCTTGCTTTTCTTTTCATAGGCGGACAGAAGAGCTAGGTAGCTTACCTATCTGCCTTCCAGGCCTTGCCAGAACCCTGCTATGAACAAGTAAATGTGATTGCTTTTAGCAGGTGTCTGCCCTCAACTTCATACCTGGAAGACTACAAGTTCAAGCACATGCCATAGACCTGCATGAAATCACTGGGTGGCTTTTAGTTTACAAACTGCTTATATTTGTGTGGGTAAATTATAGAACAAAACATTGCTTAGAATCAGTACTGGAGATGTCAAGATCTGCTCACAAGGAGATTTTGTTATGTGCTTTGGAGGGATGGTCCAAAATTGTCTTTACCTTATAAATAAAATAGCTTTTATTTTTTGAAAGATGATGTTGCCTCTATTAACTTATGTGTGTCATGCAGGTCAGTTCAAAAACATCAGAAAGCCATAATACGGGTAAATGCTGCCTTTATTAGGATCAACTGAAATAGTACAAAGTATTGGGCATGCTTTCGTGTTCTTCAGCTCTTCAGGCTGGATGTTAAGCAAAACCACAGAAAGAGAGAGGAAAGCAGGACATAATGCCCCCCCTCTAATTCTGCAGTTTGTAACACCAAAATTTGCAACTGGGGTTCCAAATCACAGGCAGGTTCGCTCCCTGGATACAGCCAGTGCCCTCTTAAGCCACCACCGCCGCATTTAAAACTTACTTTTTTTCCGGCAGCGCCATCTTGAATCTCGTGAGATTTCATGAGATCCAAGATGGCACCGCCAGAAAAAAAGCTAAGTTTTAAAACTTTTAAAAGCGGTGGCGGTGGAGCCCGGAAAGCCCGGGACTGACCCGGAACCGGAGCCCGGAAACTGGAACAGGCCCGTGTTTTCCAGGATGAATGGCAAGCCTAGATAGAGGGCAAGGCGAGCAGCCAGTTTGGAGGTAGAAGCAGCTGCCAGGCTCTTGCTCATCCTTGGTCTTGGCCTGGTCAGGCCTGGCTAGGCTTACCATCGTCCCGGAATCGAGCCTGGCTTCAGCCTAGAATGGGCCCGAGCAGCTCCCAAGTGTGCACTGTGGCTGCCCAATGGGCTTCTGGCTTCCTGAACTTCCGGTCAACGACGCAACCGAAGCTGGAACGCCATTGGGCAGCCGCAGTGCACCCTTGGGAGTGGCTCGGGCCTGTTCTAGGCTGAAGCCAGGTTCAATTCCGGGACGATGGTAAGCCTAGGCCTGGCTGACAACAAGAGCATGTGAACGGTCTGGCAGCAGCCACTGCTGCCTCCAGGCAGACGTATCAGTGGGACATGGTGAGCGGCAGAGTCCATGAGCAGGAGGCCATGGGCGGTGCACAGGGCCCCCCTTCAGCCCCCCTCTTGGGCAGACACACCCTTCCTCATGAGTGGACCGACCCTAAATACAGCATGTGACTCCGCAAACAAATACTGTTCCCAGCACTGGAGGGACTTGTCAGCATGCTCACATTAGCCCTGTAACCATGGAGACTTTCCATGGTTTGATAACCTCCAAACAGGGCTATAATTGTAGAGGTAATTTGAAACACACGTAGGTCCGAGCCATTGACCTTTCTAGGTTAACTGAATTGTTTCCTGCAACACTGTGTGAAGCCAAAGATGATGATGCGGCGGCAGTACGGGTGCAATGTGCACTTCGTTGCCACTATATCAAGAGATGGGCCGCTGGATTCGAGACTAGCTGAAGCCTCCAAACAAACTCACATGCTGTGGAAGCAGTGAGCAAAGCTGAGCAATACGTGGGGCTTAGCCCCATTGTTTGAGCCTTATATTCACCAAAACCCACTTCAGACATATATTATTTAGTTTCGTTTCTTGATTCAGAGCTACAGCTTAGCCTGATAACAATCTGCTCCTTCCCTTTTTGATACGTATTTTAGGTTGTAAAAAAAAAAAAAGCTTTCCTGCTGTTATATGTTTGGACATTCTGTAAAGTTCAGCAGCACATGGATGTTTGCTTGCTGGAATAATATGCAGCCGGCAATTGCCTGCAACGAAGGATAAACACCTACTGTGTTCCTAAGGCTCTGTCTCCAGCTACAGGACCCTTAACAAAAGGTCTTTATGGCACATAACTGACTAGCATGCTGTTTTGAAAAGAGCAATGTTTGAGAATCATTTTAAGCCAGTATGCTGTAGATGCCTGATGTCCTTTGAGTGCAGCATCACCATTCAAGCCTCTTCATACTCTGCGAGCTCCATAATTGTCTCGCGTGGCATGCTGCACTGAAGGTCAGGAAGTCCTGGGAAGCTGGAAAAGTTGTTTCATTCAGTGGGTCATAAGGCTTGAGTATTCACAGTGGCAAAGCTAAATCCCATTCTCTCCTTATTTGTTACCTAAAGTGGAAGGCAAAATGTTTACCAACAGTCTGCTTAAAATATCTAGCAATTTGCTTCTCATGCTGGCAGACACCCAATATGTTAAATTCTCCAATAATTCTGAAAAATGGCCATTTCCTTACAGAGTACTAGATGCAATCCTATGCACACTTTTCTGGGAGTAAGCCCCACTGAGTACAATGGGACTTACTTCTGAGTAAGCCTGCATAGGATTGCCATGTTAATCTCTTTCATGGAAGCACATCCAGGGAATTATAGAGCAGTAGGGATCTCTGACTGGCTGGGACCTTGACTATAATGGCATGTTTGGCACTCCCTTTCTCCCAGTGGCATCACTAGGACGCGCGTCACCCCAAGGCAGGGGGGACACGCGTCACCGTAGTGACCCCCCCAACTATGCCCCCCAATGGAACTATTTTTTGGGGGGTGCCCCGGCTGCACCCTGCCCCGGGTGCCCCCCCCGCCCTGAAACTCACACTTTTGCCGCATTGGCCTCCGGACGCTCCGAGGCCGGGAGCCGGCCTCGGAGCGTCTGGCCCGGCCGGCGCTCCAGGGCCTTCTGAAAGAAGACCCAATGCGTCAATATGCGAACTTTTACAGTTTTCGCGCATGCGCAGAGACCATTTCTGATGGCAAGGGCCTGCCCTCCTGCCCTCAAAACGGTCTGCACATGCGTGAAAACCGTAAAAGTTCGCATATTGATGCATTGGGCCTTCTTTCAGAAGGCTCCTGGCCTCAGAGCGTCCGGAGGCCGACACGCGTCACGAAGGTGACGCGCGCCACAGAGGTGACGTGCGTGGGTGTGCTTTCTCCCAAACCTGTGATGATAACTTGTTGGCAGAGTGTCATATTAATAACACCTTTTATTAAATAAAATTAAGTCTGGAAGTCTGATAAACGGTTATTTCATTCCTCATTTATATATTAAATAAGACATTTAAAATCTAGTCCAAACCCAATTAAATGAGTGTGTACTGCTATACAGTATTTATGTTGGTGTAGTAGTCAAGCAAATGAAACTGAAAGCTTTTCCTTAAAAATCATGGCAGTCAAAATGAATGGTCATTATGAATGGCAGTCAAAGTCACATTAATGGCCCAATCCTAAGGGTAAGCTGTTGCAAAAAGCAACATGCCATTTTATGCATCCAGGCCGCTGCCGCACAACGACTCCCAGTGCCAGTAAGTCAGCTCGGGGGACAGGAGGGAGGCAGAGGGTGGGCGGAAGATGGCAAAGGGGGGGGGGTAGAACATGGCAGAGACCAGAGCAGGGAGGAGGGAAGATTGAGTATCAGTATCAGTATCAGTGCTGACGATATCTTATCCCCCTTCCCGGTCTCAATCTGCTTTCCCAGGTCTACTCGGACATGCGCTAGCTAAGTTTCTGGTGCAGGTCCAAGTAGACCCAGTGGGGCAGCAAGGCATTGCCCAGGCAAGGGAACAATTGCCTCCCCAAAAATCCTTTACTTCCAGGCCTGCATCCCTGCAGGATGAAGCACATGCTCTCCAGTGGTGCGGCTACATCAGCAAGGAGGAAATAGGTAGGATTGGGCTGCCTGGTCGCAATCCTATATAGCAGTGGTTCCCAAACTGGGAGGTGTAGCTCCCAGGGGAGCTGCAGAAACCAGCCACAGGAGCTGTGGAGTGCCACGGAATCCTCTTGGAATACAGCGCAATGCCAATTGGCAGGTATCAACATAATGTAATGGGGAGCTGCAGCCAATGGTCACCAATGGTCAAGGGAGCCGCAGGTTAAAAATGTTTGGGAAACACTGCTATACGCACTTGCTTTGAACACAATTGGACTTATTTCTGAATAGACCTGCATAGGATTGTCCTATAAGTTTCATTGATTTCTGTGGGAAAGACTTTACGTAAGTAAGGCTTACAATCCTGTGTATGTTTATCTGGGGGGGGAGTACCATTGCATTGAATGGGTCTTACTTCTGAGTAAACATGCATAGGCTCAGACTGCTTGTCTCCTAGGCAGAGGCATTTCTACAGTAGGGGCCCTACTGTATGTCGCGCCCCGTCCTAGTAGGGAGTCTCCTGCCCGTTCACCTTCGCAGCGGGAATGGCTCCGCCGGCAAGGGGGCAGGGCCTCCTCGCTCCGGTTCGTAAACATGGTACTAGGACAGGGCGCGACTTACGGTAGGGCCCCTACCGTAGAAATGCCTCTGCTCCTAGGCTGGCAAACACATCTATGGAACTTACATTTATTTATTATTTACTATATTTTAAGATTTACTCAATTTGTAGATCACTGTTCTTTCCAAGCATTCAACTGTGGTTTACAGTTTAAAATAATTGCTCTTCAGTTTAAAGGAAATAATTTAAAAGGGGGAAAGAATGAGGGGAGTGGAAAATAAGCAAAGTCATGTACTTATTGTTACTTGCTTGAAGCCAGCAAGGCTGTCCTAGCTGGCAGAAGCAATATAGAACTTGGCTGTACCTGAAAGAAAGGTGAGATAACAGTGATCCCTCCATCCAACATGCTTGGGACAAAGTGCCTTTTTGGTCCTGCTCCATTAAGAAGCCATCCCACCTATCTACATCTCTTCCCACCTGTCTGCATCTCATTATCTGAGAGGAGAGAATGAGGCAACTTACTTAATTACCTGGAAGCTATCATTACTAGGCTCTTCTGGCCCCAGAACTACATCAGGCCTCTTTTACCTGGCTGTTTCTGAGACAGTGAAGCCTCCATCAGTACAGGTGCAATCAACTAGCCTACCCACTTACATATATCTGTGTAGAATAGACAGCCTGAAAGAAGATAAGACCAGCTTGCTCGCTTTCATTCTTTCTCAAAAAAGCTATTTCCAGGCTGGTTTGATTCTTGCTTGTTACAAGCATCCAAGCAGGACCTATTTACAAGCCTGATTTAAGATGGAGTTAAAAGTATGTACCTTTTGGCTTGCTCACACCTTATGTTGCCTCACACACAGAGATTATTTTCTACTAAGTACTGCTTTGAAAAAAGTAAACATGTTGAGCATTTCTTTGCAAGTGCAGTAGAAAGTCCTGGCGTACGTTTTGCTGAAACAGGATAAGGTCGTGTTAGTTAATTTGTTGAAGCAACTGGGTTGCTAAAATATCATTTTAAGTGCTAATGTGTGCCCAGCTGGGGGTGAGTGAATTGCAAGGAGGGCTGGGAATGCCCTTAGACTCCCTTGAAAAATGCCAGCTGCAGTTACCATATGTTTCATGTAGTTAGGCACAGATTGTGATTTTTGCAAACACTTATCTTTAAGGGTTATTCAATAGGTTGCCTCGGTAGGATTGTTCCACTATCAATTCAAATCTACCATATGTAAGGATCATGCACACACTGCCTTATAATGCCCAAGAAGAGATAATAAAGACCATGAGATATAACACTGGCTTCATTAAATCGATTGGAACACCTCTCATCCACAAAAAGGGGTCCTTCTGTACCTCCAAATATCACAAAGGCCAGGGAATGTCATGGGTGAGATTCTTTTTTTCTTGCTGGCCATATAATTGTTAGTCTCAGCATAATTAATGTCTGCATTGTGGAGTTCTTAGTATATCTGCTGTAGAACCTGTGGGAGTTGACTCCTTGCACAGCTCAGTCTGATGTGTGTATACTCCAAAGTAAGTTCCACTGTGTTCAGTAGGGTTAACCCTCAAGGAAGTGTGTCTAGGATTGCAGTTTTAGGTAAGCACCTTCTTTCTGATGATGGTATTGCCTTCAAACCAATTGCCTTGATTCAGCTAGATCAGGGGTTCTCAACTAATGCCACCAGTGGTACTTTGGCTGACTGCTGGTGGTACTTGGACTACTGAAACCCCACTCTGACGTGGTGCTTTTGGTGGTGCATTTTCACTCCCAAGAAACTCCTGCCTTTGGCCGAGCTTCTTGGGAACACTGAGAAGAGCCCTCACACCCGCTCAGAGCCTCCTACTTGTGTTTTCTGGCCTCCAAAAACCTGTAAAACTGGAAGTAACTGGTGATGATGTCATCACCAGTCACTTCTGGTGTTACACAGCAGGAGAGTGGTGCCAGAAAGGTGGTACTCAGACAGGAAGGAGTTGAGAACCCCTGAGCTAGATATAGTAGTGTATTCTCATTTGTGAAGGGTGAACCCTACCTAGTCAGACTTTTTTTTAGGTTTGGAAAGAACAAATAATTCCCTCCCAACTTGAAAATAATTTGATGCTTTTGCTCTGCTTCTGAGTTGGTTTGGACCCTTTGCATTTCCAATATGTCATTTGGAGTGCAACATGGTTTAATCCTATCCCTCCCACAACCTCCCCAAAATTTTCCCTCTCCCTCCTCTGCCTGCCTCTCCTTCATTTATCATTGTTGTGATATTTCTCTCCACCCCCCCTTCCCAGCACCTAGTAAACAATCATCACAGCAAACTTGATGCAAGGATAAGAATTGTAGTCTTTCCAGTGTTTCCATCATGAGTTTGTACTGCTAGGTACGCTTAGCATACATCCTGGAATGAGGATTTTGGGCTCGGGTTCCAGCATCCCGGGAGGTTTGCCGCCATCCCGGAATCTCGCCTCCTCCGCCATTTTGAAAATTAGGTAACTTACCCAGGTGCCGGCATGTTGACTTGCGAAATCTCGTGAGATCCAAGATGTCGGCGCCCAAATCTCATGAGGGCATGATGGTATACGCCTTACCATAAAATATGGTAAGCCTACTGCTAGGAAGACTACGAGTCACAGTGTTCCTTACATGTGGCATATTGAGATGACTGTCTATGAGTCAGCAGGGAGGGGAGAGAAAAACATGTCATTCCATTCTCTCAGGGTTGCTGCTTCTGCAATGGTACCGGTAATTGGGGGGAGGGGCTTAGAAGTGAGGAGTGGAGGGCAGGTAGGCAGAACTTAAGTTCCTCCTCTGCTCAGATTGAAATCCAAGTTGGGAAAGAATTGTTTTTACTGTTGTGTTTTTCTCACATTTGAAGGCGAGCATGAACACGCTGTCAGATTTGACTTCTAGATTTCACTCAGGTAAAACTAGCCAGCATAGGTATTAAAGGTGACATATATAGTGTCATTTTTGTATAGTGGACCTGCTTACTAGAGCTGTGAGAAAGAGGGAAGTCTATCAGATAAGCCTGCTCCTGCCACATTGTTACAGTGATGGGGGAAAGTTGTAATTTTTTTTTGAATATTTCCCTATTTGACAGCTCTTGGGGGAGGGGGGCAGAACACTTGTTTGTTTTGGAATATGTTGCTCTGTGCTGTAGATAATTGCTTATGGTTTCAGGGCTCTAATCCTAAACTTCCCTACGACAGACTGACAGCACGATCATAAGCATGTGACAGCACAATCCTTAGATGCGAGTCTCATTAAGTTCAATGGGACTTACTCCCTCGCAAATATGTTTAGGGCTGCAGCCCAAGTCCACTTAAACTGAGGGCCCAATCCTATCCAACTTTCCAGCAGCAATGCATCTGCAATGTAGCCCCATGGTAAGAGAACAAATGTTGAGGAGGACTCCATGACCCCCCCCAATGTAGTGCACACCCCGTTGGCACAGCTGCGTCCACGCTGGAAATTTGGATAGGATTGGGTCCTTAGTTGGGATTACATCTGAGCAAATATAGTTAGGCTGCAATCCAATACACAATTCTTTCGGAGTAAGCCCCATTGAAGTCAGTAAGGTTTACTTCTGAGTAAGTAAATCCTGAGCACAGGATTGTGCTGTTAAGGGATCATTCTGCAGGTCTTTTAATGACTCCTGGCAGGAAGTCTGGCTCAGTCGGGAGAACTGCAGCCTTACATGTCTGAAGATCAAGGACGGCAGTTTGAGACTCCGTCCCAACTGACAAAGCTGCAGAAGCCCTCTGTGTGAGAGAGAGAAAGCTGCAGCCCAGTGGTGAAACAAGGGTGGAGCGGAGGCAAGTAGTTCTGCAAGACTCTGTTACACTGGAGTCAGCGGCCCCTCACCCTTGCTGTTGGAGCCATTCCAGCAGCAACAGGGGAGTGTCCTGCGTGTTGCCTTTGCTGCCAGAATGGCTCCAACAGCAAGGGGGAGGGGCCACTGACTCCAGTGTAACGGAGTCTTGCAGAACTACTTGCCTCCGCTCCACCCTTGTTACACCTCTGCTGCAGCCAGTGCTCTGTGAGAGGGAGTTGCCTGTCAGTCAATGCATTGGAGGTGAATTCCAACAAAGAGGCCAGACGGTGAAAGGAAACACCTGGAAAGCCCTGCCCGTAGGGGCTTAGTATACCTCTGTTATTTGCTGTTTGCCAGAGACAAAGGAATGGCAAGCACCTGGTGGGCCATTGCTATGGCTCATGAGCTTCATTTGACTGGTGGGTGACAAGGTACGCAGGCTTGGGTGAGAGGGATATACAGTTGGCCACCTGACTAAAATGTTGAGAGTGATCCTGAAATGCAAAAAGGCATTAGGAGCAAAACGCAGACGATGTAATAATTATAATAATCGCTTGCTTCAACTGTCTTTGGATTGACTAGAAAAATGTTGACTTGCATCATAACAAAAAGAGAAATGTTCTAGCTGCAAGACGTGTGTGTGTCTTGAAGCAGTGAATTCTACAGCTGACGAGAGGAAAGAGGACTCTTGAGTTAATGTCAAATGAGCTCGTGCATGGGGTAAATTATCAGGTTACAGCAAAAATGACCGCAGCAGCGTTAAGTACAATGTGTAGGTGGGTGGGAAACTGCCACAGTGGGTATATTGTTCAGAAATGAGAGGTACAAGTTAAGAGGGCAAAATCCCCTCAGGCAGCATGAAGGCCAATATAATAAAGGCTGATATATCTGACATCCACAGTACACATTATTACAAAGGCAGATCCTGACCGAATGATGCCAGCATCATTAAATGGATGAGTCAAGGAGGCGATGATTATAACCACATATCCTTCTTGCCCAAATTAGTTTTTACAAAAGGACTCCTGCTGCAATGAAGACATTAGTGCAAAACCTGAGTGCAAAACCTGATGAACTGAACAGAATTGTAGAGTAAACTTATGGCTGGGACCAGGTGGGATGCAAACTAAAGTGATTGTCATTGAAACAGCAAACCTGTCTCCTCCTCCTCTCCCTCCTGCTAATTTGTTGTAAAACAGAACAGGCGACATGAAACCATCGTACTCCCAGTTTTCCCATTCTCACAAGCAGCGCTATTACTAGTGGGCCCAATCCTAACTAAAGGAAGTGCTGGTGGAATGTTTGTTCTGCCGGTACTGGCTGCTGCAAAAGCACAGTAAAGCACTTTGCAGCAGTGCAAGCAGCCAGCAGAAAGACTGAAGTCTTCCCACATGTGCCGGCAGATTGACAGAGACCAACCAGCTCACACAGAGGGTGGTGGAAGACGGGGAACAGGTTGAACAGGGCAGGGGGAGGGCGGAATGAGGGAGGGGAGGTGGGCAGATTGGACTCAGGAGGGGGGACAGGTTCAGTGGCACTGGAACACGCCAAATCCTGACCCCCCCCCCTTTGCAAGCCTGATCTGCTTTCACAGATCAATGTGGACTTGCACCAACGTTATCGCTGGCACAGATCCGAGTTGACCCATTGCAACAGCAGTTTCCTTACCCCGAGGAGACCTCCAACAGCCAAAATTCCCCCATGGGATGCAGCAGAAACCGCATTGATGCTGCTGGATCACCGCATGGGGACTTAGGTAGGATTTGATTCTAAGAATATGTATATACTTCTTTTCAATTAAAGTTCACAAAGAGCTTTCATAGCTAAATGAATAAATAAATGGTTCCAGTACTCCTGTGGAGCAGGGAAATCAGAGTGCAATGACATCACTTAACACACTTTATTTTACTGCGTGTTCCCAGGAGTGAGGAAGAGGGGATGCATTTCCAGTAATTTCCTATTTCTACCCTATAATTAGCAGCCCAGGAGATGCTTGAAGAACAAATCGTTCAAGATATGAGCTACGATCCAACTCAGTCAAGTGCACTTACCTCCTTTGCTTTGAATGGGTTGTCTATGTTGGGTTGTTGTCACTATAAAATCTAGTAACAAACATTACATTAAGAACCTAAGAAATGCAGCACCAGTTGGGAAAATCAATGAGGCCATTTGATGATAAAACGTAGAAAGGGACAGAAATTGCACAGGCACAACATAAATTGTTTTGCATTTGCTTTCTTGGTTGCATCCTCATATCACGTCCCTTTCATCTGGTCTGTAGTGATGTGTGATGTGTGAGCCCTCATTCCACTCAGGCTGTGTTTAGCCACTTAATTACAAGCTGCCTCCATGCATTCAAGGAGAAAACAAACATAGCTACTTTTTTAAAAAAAAATTGTTTTGTTTTAAGTGTTCTCTCCATATCTGCTCAGGAACACCATTATAGGATCTGAATAGCTACACAGTTAAGGGCTCACTGCCCAATCCAATCCAAAGCCCTGAGCTCGGATGCAGCAGCACCGGGGCATGCTCCACTGTATCCAGCATGGGGCTGGAGGTCTCCTCGAGGGAAGGGGATGATTGTCCCCTTCCCCTGTGTCGAACCCCCAGCAGCCCCTATGGGGCTACTCAGAGGCGCACCAATTAAATGACCGGCGCAGCTCTGAGCAGCCCTGTGTCGGGCTTTAAAGCCTGGGATGGGGGACTGGATAAGGCGGAGGCCTCCTCTGCCAAGCCCACCCCCTCCCGGGTCTGATCCACCCTCCTCACTGCCTCTCCCTGCCCCGAAACGCCTCCCTCCTCCACCTCCCCGCTGGCCAGCACGAAGATCACCAGCCTCCGGTGACCGCAGGCTGCAGCTTCCTTGCTGTGGATTGGGCTGCCATTCACTTGCTTATCTTCCAAAGTGATATGTGCTGTTATCTGTCATCATCAGTGCCCTTCTGCTGTCTCCATAGGACAAACAGGCCAGTCCCTATGCAAAGGAATAAATGGATGCAAACTGGAAATAAAAAATGGCAACGTCCAGAAACCAGTCGGGGAAACTTTCAATCTCCAAATTCAGTCTGCTGCAGATTTCAAAGTGATAGTCCTTCAGCAGAAAAACATCAGAAGGAGTTTAGACAGGGAAAAAAAGCAGAATTAGAATTTATAACAGAGCTTGGCACCCTCATTTGAGGACGTTTGTAGCATTGGTTTGTATTAATTTGGTGCACAGCCCTTCTTTCAGTGTTACCTGGGAACGTCTGTGCAAGGGTGGTCAGACAGCAGAACATTGCTTAAGTTCATCATTGGTCATGAGACCCAGTGTTCTGATTGGCTGTGGGAACATGGAGGTTGTGTCAGCCATTGTAGCAGAATGGCAGTGATAGTCAGAAGCTCCTGTTCTAGACTGGCACCCCTTCTGGCGGCCCACCTTCTCTAGTTCTCATTCCTTCTCCTGTAGAATTGGAGCTCAGATCCGGTAAGTGGCAGTAAGTTTCTAGTAGAAGTGGGAATGCAGGGGTGAATGCTGGGACGTAAATATTGGGCACCTCCCCCCCCCCCCCGCAGCAATGGATATACAAATTTAAACTAACATGCAAGTGAATTCAGTACAGTGATTCAGTGTTTTGTTGGTTGACCACATTTTGTCTAGGGTCATCCATGTCCATAATTTCTATGGACTGTTCATATTTAAGGAGCAATGTCTACAATAGAATACATTTTCTACAGAATTTCCCCCTGTAGTTCTCATGAGGGAAGAATTGTGTGTCTATCCAAATGAACTTCAACCAACCTTGTGTACAGTTTTAAATAAATAAATGCTTTGGAGCAACATAGAAAATCTGTTTAAAATCTTAATCTAATAAGGGTAGAAGACACATAGAATTATTTTGTTTGTCATGCCCACTCTAAAAACTGTAATAGCTGGGTAGGAAAATGTCAAGCTACAATTATCTTTAGGCATTAGAGATCAGTTTACCAGCTCCATATTTAATAAATAAAATTTAGTGATGTTGCCAAGCCTTGTAATTATAGTATATAGTTTGTAGTAAGCGCATGCCTTCATTCTGAACGATGAACTTTCCCTCTCCTCCATAGATCCCTAGTTCAGCTTAATCAAAGCTGGAAAAAACTGTGAAAAGGATGGGTTGCTTCTTCCTCCAACAGCCACCCACTTACCCAGTTGGGCTATTGTTGCAGTCTTGACAGGGAATGGGAAGCCAATTTCTGTTCCTTACCCTCTCCCCAGTTTCTAGGAAAACTACATTTGCCATGGAGAGAGGAAAGAAGTGAAAGAGGATGCCTGTGAAAACTACCTTTCCCAAAGTTCCTGGTGCTTGGCATAAAACCATAATAGTGTTTCCAGCACCAGTGATGGTGGAAGAAGGATAAAGAGAGACACTTGGTTAGAGTATTGTGGGACCCACCAAGGAGGTTGGGGACTCAGGGGCTGCAGTTGTGAATATATTTAGAACTCAACTGCCCCAAAGTATTTCCCAATGTCACCAATGGCATCGCTACCATCAAGCGATGGTAGCGGGCCGCTACGGGGTGACGCGCGCAAGGGGTGATGCGCGCACGTGTGCACGTTCACCTCTCCTGCACGCGTCGGCCCCCAATGACGTCCCTGGAGCCGGCTTCCCCGGCCAATGCGCCAGGACCTTCTGAGGAAGGCCTGCTGTGCGAACGTTATTTATAACGTTTTTAGCGCATGCACAGACCATCCCTGAGGGAAAAGGGCTGCCCTTTTCCCTCAGGAACGGTCTGCGCATGCGCTAAAAAACGTTATAAATAATGTTCGCGCAGCGGGCCTTCCTCAGAAGGCCCTGGACAGCCGGCCGGGGAAGACGTCCCCGAGCCGGCTGCAAAAATTAAGGGGCACCCGGGCCAGCGGCCCGGAGCGGTGGCCCATCGAGCGCCCGGAGCGGCACCTCATCGGGCACGCCCTATGGCCACGCCGAAGATTTGTAAGAGGGGGGTATAGGGTGGAGGCATCACTTGGGTGACGCGCGCGCCCCGCTATGGGGTGACGCGCGCCCTAGTGACACCACTGAATGTCACTCATAACTACGGGTCCTATTCTGGATTGAATGCCAGATATAGTGGTCATGTATCTTTAAATAAAATATTTTAAAATGATGCAATTAGTTTGGGACTCCTCAAAGTGTGAAATAATTATTGGAAAGCCCAGAGTCTGCCTTCTGTAGTATCTCTGCATGATTCAGTGATCTGACCTTGCTTTCTTCCATTCAGTCTGTGATAGAATACAAATTTGTAAGTTTGTGTGTGTGTGAGAGAGAGAATGTAGAAGTGGTAATATAAAATATTCTTATTCTTATTAAGTTGTATGGTATCTTCTGGAAGTGGTATGAGACCCTTTGATTATGGAAAACAAAAGTGCCGCTCACTTGGGCGTTAGCACATCAAAAGTCATAATGATACAGAGAGGACAGAATTAGTCTCCAAATTACCACCACTGAAAACAATACAGTGGGCCCTCCTTATCTGCGGATTTGCCATCCACGGATTTGACTATCCACGGATGGCCACGGATGGAAGGAGGGAACCCACTGGAGCCAGGACGGCACCACTGTACCTTATTGAAGAACTGCACAGACCCACCACCTCCTACTTCCCTCCAGCGCCACATTGTAATAGTGTAAAATGCTTGTTTGAAGAAAAACATATGACTGGAAGCGACTTCCAGTTGCGTGTGCAACCAGAAGTTGCTTCTGGTCGCATTTTTTCCCATCTAACAGGCATTTTACACTATTACAATGTGGTTCCAGAGGGAAGAAGCAGGTGGTGGACCCATGCAGCTCTTTAAAATGTACAGTGGTGCTGCCCACACACCCCTCGACACCCCCACCCAACCGCAGACTTGAGCATCCATGGATTTTTGCATCTGCTGCAGGGGTTCCGGGAATGGAACCCCTGTGGATATGAATGGCCAACTATTTTCAGATGAATTTGGTAGTCCCTTCTAAAGAAATATCAGAGGAATGTAGAGGGAAGCAAAAAAGGAATCCAATAAATAAATGTTCTCAGTAGGGTTCAACCCACTCCTGTTCAGAAGAATGAACGGCCCTAGTTCATCCTTGAAACTCTGAGAAAAATACATGAAGCCAGTGCAGGCATCCTTGCTGTTTTTTGTTGTTGTTGCTTTTTTAAGTGTAAGACTATATTTCAGATGGCTGTTTGCTGATTGTGTGTGGTTAATCTGCCTGTTTTATTTGTTATATTTGAAAGCTCTGCTGTGTTGTGTTGCTTTGCTTTGGAATTTTTGAATCTGTGGAATGTTGGCCACTTTGAATCCATTAGAAAACAGTTTACAAATAAATAGGAAAACTGCATATAAATGTCATCGTAAAACATGCTTCTACCACCCTCCCCCAGTGTATGTACTGTTGAATTGATTCAGATCCTTCTCTGCATTTTAGTTTTGGTGAATTGTCTGGATTTCCAGGGAGGTTAATATAAGGGGAAGTGTTCGTTCATGCCTGGAGGATGAAGCCCAAGAATAATTGTAAATAATCCCTGTTTCCCAACATTTTCCATGAATAGAAAAGAAGCAATTGTCCACATAAGCTGAGCAAAAGCCACAGGAAGCTTTTTACTAGTCCTAAACGGTCTGAAAATGGTCAATTATCACCTGTAGACTTTAAACACTTAAATTGTCATCCTGAGGCTTTGCATATTGATTCTTCATTGCTGTTAAATCCTTACTCATTGAGCGAAAGAAATCATTTGCACTTCTCCAACAACAATTGTTTGGTGTTTTTTTTTTCCTTTTACATTACTGTGTTGCTTTCAGAGGCTGGACCCTGATCCATTTTAACAAGGGTGTCTTAATATGAGGCCCCTGGCAAAGCCTGCTGGAGAGGGGGGGAAAGTGACTTCAGATGAAAGTGCAATATTGTCCTTGTCAGGCAATGGGGCTTACTCCCAGGTTGTTACCAAGGGAGCTACATGGGGAATTATTTAATATAGAGCAGTGGTTCTCAAACTGGTGGGTCGCAACCCACCACAGAAACTGCAGTCGCTACCCCCTTATGGGGGGTGACGACCTACAGTGACATTCTGCCACCACTGAGAAAAAAGGGTTTTTTTACTTACCGGGAGTTGGACCGGACCTCTGGAGGGTGCGGCGGGGAGGCTTGTCTGCAGCTCCCTCTGTGGGCTTCCCCGTGCTTCAGATTTGCTCCCTGACGTCCAAAACCGGAAGTGGGTCTCGATCGCTTCAGGGAGCCGATCTGAAGTGCGAGGAGGCCCACAGAGGGTGGCACAGACCTCCCGCACCCTCCAGAGGGTCAGTGTGACCCCCGGTAAGTTAGTACGTTTTTTTCCTGCTGGCAAAATCCATCACCACCACCATTATTTTTATGCCACCTGCAAATGCTTCTTTTTTCATTGCATCCCATATTTCTAATGATATATAACAAAGCACTTTTGCCAACTGCTCAGGTCATAGATATTCTTTGCTGTGGGTTATTTGGTCTTTTGTCCACAGTGACAGCATTCACACTTGACAATATATCTGCAATTATTGGGTGACATTCTTATTTGTAGAAGCTCCAGGTTCCTGCTTTTTTACTGTACTTTCAGAAGTAATTGTACTCAGCTTTGGCATGTCTTTACATGCTTTTTGCCATCAACAGCTTATGGCGAACCTGAACTAGGAAGTGATGGCCATAGTTTAAAGTTTGCTAGGAAAGTTTCCTGGACCCTCACCATTTGCAGAAATCTTTTTGCAGAAACCTTTTTGCAGAAACCCCCCCCCCCCTCTTTTATTGGCCAGCTTTTTCTCAGCAGCCATAACAACCTGAGGTGGTGTCAGGGGCACTGGCCAAGTGCCTATACCAATGGGCTGATCCTCCTGGGCTGATCTTGAACCCAAAATACCAGTGACAGCATCATCAGGGTGCAGGGTTCACACAAAAGTGTTGCAAATGATGAACTGACTTCTTTGCAGTCATCTCATGTGAAGATGCCGAAAGCTGCAGTCCTATACACACTTACCTGGGAGGAAGCCTCTTTGGATACAGTGGAATTTACTTCTGAATACACATGCTTAGGACTGCACTGTTATATTGTCAAATCTTTGATCCATCTAGCTCAGTATTGACTACATTGACTGGTAGCAGCTCTCCAGAGTTTGACAGGGGTCTTACCCAGCCCGACCTGCAGAGGCGAGAGATTGAAGCTGGTACATTCTACAAACAAAACATATGCTTATCGCTGAGCTACACCCCTTCCCATAGGCATATAGCAGCTGATAGGCATATTGCTTTACCTGTACCTGCCACATCCTCATGATGATGTCTGCCTTTGCCTCTCCAGCATAACAAGAAACATCAAATAATAAGAAATTGTCACATAGAGACTTTCTCCACGCCTAACTCCACAGC
Organism: Plestiodon gilberti rubricaudatus; assembly: GCA_026170595.1. Classification (NCBI taxonomy): domain Eukaryota; kingdom Metazoa; phylum Chordata; class Lepidosauria; order Squamata; family Scincidae; genus Plestiodon; species Plestiodon gilberti. The sequence goes on from JANXHW010000003.1 coordinate 131,646,373, forward strand.
AATGGCAAGAGCTTGTGGGGTGAGGGAAAATAGGTTCTGGGGTCTGTACATAAGTTGAAATGTACTTAGCTCAAAACATCCTGCTCTTGTGCCTGCTATCGTGCCTGCACAAAAGCACTCCAAAGGGCGTATTTCGCCTGCACGAATGTGCTGATGTAGCTGTCTGTAACTTGGGGAGCCAGTGTACCATTTCATGTGGTTGTGATACATGTTATGTGGGAGAAGTGACATCTCAACATGAGGAAGGCACTGGGTTGCAGATAAAGTAGCATTTAGGCTGGCCTGGCTCCATGTTTTGATAACAGTTCTAACATGTGTTTGGCTGTCCCAGCAAACCCAAGTCTGGAGTGTGTTTTTCTGGGTGCACAATGGTAGGGTGGTGAAATGTGTACTGAACCTATTTATAAAGGCAAGTTGTCATGCGATACTTCAGTACAAGACGGGTGCAGAAAGTCATAAGGAAAAACAGTCCTATGACTCCATCTTTTTGTGTGTCTGAAACCTCAACTTATACTGATTACTTCTGAAGTATTATTTCTGAGTTTCTTTCTCCAAGACAGAAGTATTGACATGACTGTTACATTTTAATATTTCTCCTCCTCTGACAGTCTTGCATTTCATTTTTCTTCGAGTGTTTTCAAAGGAGGATGTTCAAGGGACTTGTAAAAAATTCATACCGCTGAATGTGACTCACTTTAATGTCATGACTGAATTATGTTGAATTAACGTATTTCTTCGAGTCTAAGACGCCATCGATTCTAAGGCGCACCTTTACTTTCAGTACCACCAGCAGGGGAAAAAAAATCCATCGATTGTAAGACTCACCTCCCTTCATTGAATCTACCCGCTCAGCACCAACACTCCCCAGCATGTCTCCTGCAGCTGAGGATGACTGAGTGCACTGCCTTTGCATAGCATTTCTGGCCCCGCCATAAAGTGCAGTTTCCTTCGTTACCTGGGCTTGGGGGAGCTTCAGGGAGGCCTGCGCAACCCTCTGCAGGCCTCCCTGATCTTCAGTTCGGCGAAAAACAGCAATTTTTGGGCATTTCTTGTTTTTGCGAAAACCGGAAATGGCTGAAAATCACCGGTTTTTGCTGAACTGAAGATCAGGGAGGCCTGCAGAGGGTCGCGCAGGTCTCCCTGAAGCTCCCCCAATAAGTAAGAAGATAGCATTTTGGGGTGCTTTTTGGAGACCTTCGATTCTAAGACGCACCCCATTTTTTGAAATGCTTAATTGGGAAAAAACATGCGTCTTAGAATTGAAGAAATACAGTATATGTCTATCCTTCTACTTCTACAATGATGCATTATGAATATCAGGTCAAGAACTCAGGAACGAACAATGCTGTCTTGGAGAAGGTCTCACAGCCAGCTCTGGAGGGATCCTGCTGGGAGATGCTACCTAGGGCAAAGCTTATGGAAATATCTGCTTGCCACTTTATGTAGAATGAAGAACAGAAACTGGTGCTTGAAAGCAAACAATCGAACGGCTGGTTCAAATGATACACTTCAAGCTGCCTGCCTCTTCAACCAATTAGGTAGAAGGGGCAAGCAGAGGCGTTTTTACAGTAGGGGCGGTAATGTAAGTTGTGCCCCGTCCTAGTCCCCATTTACAACCCGGAATGAGGAGGCCCTGCACCCTCGCCATCGGAGCCATTCCGTGCCGCGAAGGCAACGGGCAGGAGACTCCCTGCCCGTTACCTTCACGGCATGGAATGGCGATGGCGAGGGTGCAAGACCTCTTCATTCCGGGTTGTAAATGGGGACTAGGACGGGGCACAACTTATTTATTATTTTTATTTTATTTATTTTTCACATTTTTATACCACCCTTCCTCCAAGGAGCTCAGAGTGGTGTACATATTTCCTCCCCTCCTTTTTGTCCTCACATCAACCCTGTGAGGTAGGTGGGGCTGAGAGATAGTGACTGGCCCAAGGTCACCCAGGAAGCTTTGTGGCTGAGTGGGGATTTGAACCTGGATCTTCCAGGTCTAAGTTCGACTCCCAAACCACTACACCATCCTGTACTTACAGTACCGCCCCTACTGTAAAAACGCCTCTGCTTGCCCCTTCTACCTAATTGCGTGAGGAGGCAGGCAGCTTGAAGTGTATCATCTGAACCAGCCGTTCGATTGTTTGCTTTCAAGCACCAGTTTCTGTTCTTCATTCTACATAAAGTGGCAAGCAGATATTTCACTGAAGTTCAAAGCCCTGTTCTTGGATATCTTCCATCTTACATTTTTCAAGGTGTATTTTGAGAGCATTTGATGTGATGGTTTCCTTTTGTGTACCTCATAATAACTGTAGAAATATCTTGAAGATGGGTCTAGAAAATACCTTGATGACTGCATTTGGGCGCAGTTCAATTATCTGCTACATCTTCCCCCTCCTCTCCCACAGATCTTGGGTAGCAGGAATCCTCGGCACATAGAATAGACCAGAAGACTGGGCAAAGAACGAGATTATACATCCAATATGCAGCAGCTGCATGGGTCCGAATTGTAGATATTTCCAAGAAACGACTGTGTGTAGCCTGGAACATGGTAAAATTGAGAGAAGGGATGGGCTACAAAAAGGTGTGTGCAAATGATGTAAGGCAGTGGCCCCCAACCTTTGTGGTGTCAGGGACCGGCATCGCTGAGGATTTTTTTCGTGGACCGGGGGGCCGCCGACGCCATCCCCCACATGACCCGGGAGTGATGTCAGCTGCGCGCGCCCAGCATGGCTCCAAACATGCCCCCCGCCAGTTTAGTAACTGTTTTGGAGCCGTTCGGGCTCCAGGGAGTACAGGAGGGCCAAAAAGAGGACGGCCGAAATGGAGCGAAGGCAAGTACGCCCCAACCCCAATGCTTCTCTGCCTCCCGCGGCTCCCTGTGGAGGCTCGGCCCGGGGCCCAGTCCCGAATGGGCCGCAGACCGGTACCGGGCCGCGGCCTAGTGGTTGGGGACCCCTGATGTAAGGGACATAGCATAGCAGACTTGCCAGGTCCACCACAGTTCTTGAGAAAACATTACTTTTTGTGCCTCTGAAGAAGAGAGTTAGTCAAAATGCATGGGGTATAACGAAAGCACACGTTTTGTGGCAATAAATTCCACACAGCGTTTTTGGAGACTATCTTCTTTTCTTGCTTTTGAGAGTCTCCCTTTTTCCTTTACATCTATTCTAGAACACTGTGACATAGTGGGAGTAGGGCCCAATTCTATCCAACTTTCCAGCACCGATGCAGCTCCAACGCTACCCTGAGGTAAAGGAACAAATGTTCCCTCACCTTGAGGAGGCCTCCATGACTGCCCCCTGCAATACAGGATGCAGTGTGCACCCTGTTGGCACAGCTGCATCAGCACTGGAAAGTTGGATAGGATTGGGCCTCAGGTCTCCTAATGATTCCCCTGTCAGCTCCTACGTGAAAAGTATCAAGAGTATATTTTAGCACATTAGTAAGTCAGGTTGTTTTAAAAACATTTTAGGAGAATATTTTTCAGTTCACTTGATGAATAATTTTCTGCTTGAAGCATCCTTAAATTTAATCTGTATATTTTACAGCTTTACAGTTTTTTGAAAAGTGCCAAGGCGTGTTACAGTTTGTCTTTTTGCCTGATTTCCAAACATCTTCCACAATCTTGCTCATTCGTTCGTTTGAAATATTTTAACTGTATATCTGTGTCCTTCTTTGCCTCTCTTTCTGGCGTTTATAACCCTTTGTTTTGCTTCCAAGGACTTTTATATTTGGTAGTTTAATTGTCTGCTGCTGCTTAGTTTAAAAATGTCTACTGCTGGGTCTGACTCCTTCAAATGCTTTTTATGTGACATTTTATTTTTATTTTTTTCCATATTCTCCCCCATTCTCAAAGAAATGTATGGAGATATTGACGGGTAACTTTCCCTTCCTGAAAGCATACAATGTCACACAGATATGTTTTATTCCTTTTGGAATAATTCTTTTCTTCCTCTTCATTTTTTGTTTTTGTTTTTTTGCAGAAGGTACTATTAAAGTCTGCCAGTAGTTGAAAATGAAGGATGAAAGGGCCATTTAGGCTGCAATCATACAACACTTTCCTGATAGTAAGCCCCATTGAACTCAATGGGGCTTACTTCTGAGTAGACATGCATAACATTATTAATCAAATAATGTTCAGAATTATGGAAGGTTCAGAAATTAATTCTGCAAGCCCATTCCAGATCAAGTCCAACCCTCTAAATAGAGCTCAACTCCAGCTCATAATGACCTCGTCTGCTGTAAGCCCTCCATGCTCCTACCACCAGCTCCTTTCCTTTCTCATCCACATGAGGTGGAGTTTGGGAGTGAAGTAGGGGAGGAAACTCTCTGCTCTTTTTTTGTATATTTGGAGGTGAGGCTAGAGTTTGGGGGGAGGATACTTGCGGGGAGTTTTTTTAGAGGGGGAGGTATCCAGGCAAGGTACTCCAGTCAAGATACATCAGAGTTCTGATCAGATCGTGACTGCCTGTCAGCATCCAGAGATGGACTGCCAGTGACTGTACGCTGATCCAGGGCAGTAGTGCCTAGTGGTTAGCATGCTCACTCCCTTCCTGTTCCCCTCTCTTCCCTCTTTGGACACACAACTTACCGGGGGAAAGCCTTGGTAGATTAAATCTGCTGCCAACAGCCCAGGAGATCAGGCTAGGCAGAAGGGCTCCCTGGGCAGAATTCCAGTCCTAGAACAATACTGAACCTCAGGGGTCTCTATCAAAATGGCGGGGCTGTAAGTTTCGCTCCGTCATAGTCCCTTTACCAAGCGAGCAGGAGGTGGCCCTGCCCCCTCACTGTCGGAGCCTTTCCCGTGCGGAAAAAGCAGCAGGCAAGAGACCCTGCCTACTGCTTTCTCCGCAGGGGAAAGGCTCCGACAGTGAGGGAGCGGGGCTGCCTCCTGCTCACTTGGTAAACGGGACTACGACAGAGTGAAACTTACAGCCCTGCCCCTACCGGAGTGACGCCACTGAGTAGCGCCTGTGGAGCAAAGAGATGTGACAATCCACTGGTTTTCTCCTACCAGGAATCAGGCAGACTGGAGTGAAATGTAAAAGGAACCAGGAGACATGGATTTGGCAGAAAAGGGGTTAAATTAACCTGCAACCCACAGATCAGTGAAATATAATACTGATGATGAGCAGATGGCACTGAGGAGCTGTGGAATCTCATGCATATGTTGTGACTCAGAGCTATTTTGTGGGAGTTTTGAATGAGCTTGGAAAGAGGACTGTAAAACGGCTGAAGGGTTTAGACAATTCTAAAACAAAACAAAACCTGACAATACTACATACACAGTCCTTAACTATGTGTACCTGGATGATGGAACCACCAGCTTGTTACTCGCATTCTCAGTGGCCTAGTGGGCTCTCTCCATAGATGGATGGAGGACAAAGAGAAGGACCTTCTGGCTGGTTTGGTATAATTCCGCTGGGATTGTGTCATCTTGACCTTGGATTGGAGGAGTGTCAGCTGCCTGGTCAGTTGTCCAGTTTCCTTGAAACTTGATCTCTACTTTTTCCCTGCCTGGAGAACAGCTAGCATGAAATGCCATGCAAATGAAGCTCGGCAACAAAGAGCTTTGAAATACTCTTTGCTAGCAAGAGGCGGGGGGGGGGGGGGGGTTGAATATGCCCAGCATTAGGAAACAGAATTACACAGAGAAAGCAGGCAAACCCAGACAGAAAAGGAACAGAGCACCCATAAAATACTGTATAGTGATTTCATTTTTCCCCAAAAACATGCTGTTCTGAAAAGTCTGGTTATTTTGCCTCTCCCCTGCAAAAAAAATATTGCACCCCCACCACTCCTGAAAATTGCTAAAACTAACCTTCCACTTTTGTGTCAAAAGTGAGAGTGGCAGTTTCAAATCAGCCCTTAAAACAACAAAATGCAGGCCAGCCATACAGCAGAAATATGTGAATTAAGCATAAGAATATGAACCAGCAAGTTCATAACCACTACCTAATTTTTCTAGGTTTTCAATACATGAAAATTCAAATAGTGGATCAACTACATCAGAGTCCATTATTTTGATAATAGCTTCCTATTATTGCTGTTACTCACAGCACGTCACGTGTAAAACAAGCCATACATTTGATTTGTCATGTAATGAGCGTAATATGGAAGTAATGTTGACATCTTCACCCTTACCGTATATAGTACTTTTGTAGATCTGGAGCAGATTTTCCTGTTGTTAACTGAAAGGGTTATGATTCTTCCCTAGGAGGCTGAAATTTCTTTCTGTTTGTCCGCTGAAAGGAATTATTTTCTTAATTCATCCACCATGGGATGTTAGATCATGGTAAGGTGTACATCAGATGATTGCAATACAGGTACGATGGTGGTCATTGGGTTCCGAGGGAGAGAAGACTTAAGGAGAGGGCCATCCTGTTCTACAGTATAATATTTACCATATTTATCGGCGTATAAGACGCACTGGCGTATAAGACGCACCTTCCTTTTGGCCCTGGATTTCAAGAAAAAAAGATTTAAAGCATTTTTGGGCCACTTGGCCACTTATCGCTTGCCTGCTTAATTAGCTAATTTACATAAATTGCACAAAAATACCAGGATCTCTTTTAAAACACACAGCAATAAGACACATGAACAAAATGCACCAGAACATAAATCCCAAGTACAAAAAAAACCTAGACTCAACTCTTACCCCACCCCACCCCACCTATTCCCAGTTTCTAAAGCCTCCCCAACTAGGCCCAGTGCAGAAGCTTTACCCAAGCTGCATTCATTCACCATAGAGGAGAGCTGGAAAGACCACACCCTCTGCAGCTCAGCTGAACTGAACTGAGGAGCACAGCGCCCTCTGCTGGCTGCTGAGAAGCTCAACTCATGCACATGCATAAATTAAACCCGACAAACAGCTGTAGATCGGATAGATTAGTCAGGGAAGAAAGCGCAAGGGAGCTCTCTGGCTCCGGAAAAACGCGGTAAGCCCGAAAAAGCTATAAAACGGGCGGGGGGTAAAGGGATTTTTAGTATTGGCGTATAAGACGCACCCTACTATTTTGGGTCACAAATTTAGACAAAAAAGTGCGTCTTATACGCCAATAAATACGGTAGGTAGTATGCCATTTTTTAGAACTTTTGATCTCTGGTGCATAGAAATGGTGTTGAGAATTGAGAGCACTGACCACATAATGCTGCTCCCTTGCTTGAAGCAAAATAGGTTTGCTCAATGCCTTGATGCATGACTCCCTGGGACCCTCATGTAAGTACGTCATTGTGAATAAGTCTGGGCTGGAGATGTGATAAGATAATTTTTGATCTTCGGTGCATATAAATGGCATTGAGAATCTTGCGTGGTAAACCAAATTTGAAAACACATACGATGCTGTGTAGCATAGTTCTAGCCTAGGCTTCTCACTGGCATATTCATTTCCTCTGTGCAAGGCATTTTCTTATTTGGTGGAACATTAAATCATGTGGTAAATCTACCACAGGTTTACCAATGCATCTGCTGTCATTAAAAACTAGGACTTATTCTGGAAACTCTAACCTTTTGTTTTGATGCAGGCTTTGTCAGCCAAGATGGATTTGTTTGCATTCAGGCTGGCCACACCTTCGCTACACAGTACAGGCATATTTCTATATTTTCATCAGAGATAACAGTGTAGGCTTAGTCACAAAATCCACTATAACTTTGAAAAGTACAGCAAGGTATTGGGAGTTCAGCACATTCAGCACTTCCCATGAAACGGAAATGGTATAAGATGGTTCCCAAGGTGATCTGAAAACAATAAGCACTGGCACATATTGTGTTGTTGACTAGCAAGCTGGTATGGAAGGACCCGTGCCATTTCCCAAAAGGGAATGAATCATCTGTGCTCATAACAACACTCATATCTCACCATCCTAATTTTAGAAAGCTTTCGGAATTATGTGCTCTGTAGTTGCACCTAATAATTCACAGCTCTGATTCTTTCTTTCTTGCTTGTTATAATGATAGGCAAAAAAAATACCCTTCCCTTGGTTCCCTTCTTATTCAAATTGCACATTTTACCTGCTGCATTTTCCTTGTCAACATCCTCTCATTTAGTAGTCTCTTCCAAATGAACACAAGCCCCCAGAGTACCCATGTTATATCTGCTGCCTCTCTTTAAATAGATATGCCGCAGTAAAATTGTCCAGAGCAGCGGTAGCTCCAATGAACTTGCCAGAGGGAGTGAAATTCAGACAGCTAGAATAAAAATTGATACCATCTCTGACAAACAACAACATGGAAACCAGATTACAGTATCTGCCTATAAAATGTTCCACATGCCTCCAGGCAAGATACATCTGTCCAGTCTACCTTCTCCTCCTGAATCAGTTTTCCAGCCTGACTGGGAGAAGAGCCATCTCCTCAAAGGGATATGAAGGAAATTAGCTGGTTTGCTATACTCAATGACTTGTCTTTTCAGACCCCCCCCCTCCCCACCCTGATGCCAGCCTACTTCATAGGCATATCTCTATTTCCAGTCATACTCAAGATATTGCAAACTTTGGGTCAAATGACATGTTGCAATACATGCATTGTATGACCTTGTGTGATTAGTGATGAGGGTTTTTTTTGGTTTTTGTTTGTTTCTTTAAAGCTTTACCCGAGTACGCCCTATAAAACACATGAGACATGATATGGATAAAAAGGGTCACTTTATTGAAAATACAGGAAAGCAAGATCATAGGTAAAAGAGGAGATCTACAGGCTGGGGTCAGGGTGTTACACGCGCACGTGAGAAGGCGCTGACACGGGCATACATCCTAAGGACTGCCCCGGGCGGAGTAACTACCCGGACTCCGAGCCGTCGCCCCTCGCCTGAGGAAGCCGACACATCCACGCCAACCCCTGCGGGTCAGGGCAGCAGGAACCGCTGCACCTCCCCAAGCCGGTGAGCCCAAGGGAAGCTCACGTGATCCCAGCCAAGGCCCCCCCCCACCGGTCCCCATGCCGGAGAGCAAAGGGGAGATGGATGGTGGGGGGTGCGTCCCTCGACCTTGCTGCCCTCGGGTACACTCTCTCAAACCTGCTTTCAGCCTTCTTACCCATGACCCCCAGCCACCAGGGAGGGTCAGCCTAGAGCTTGGCCCTCACCGCCCAGACAGTGACAATAGGCACTGGAGGCCAGCCTGCAGATCTCCCAAAAGGTGTCATTGCCAAACTGGCGAATGTATCGGCCCACGACACTGTTAACCTACCTGCGGGCCTAGTCAACCCCGGGAATACTACGCGCCCCCCGCCCGGGATCCAGTGCCGGAGGATTTCGAGATCTTTGCCATCCTCCGTCGGAGAGCTAGCCTTTTGTTGCGGGCAAATCGTTTTCTCCCGCTGTAAGTGAGCGCATCGGGGGGGATCCGTGGCCTGCGACGACTCCTCTACGCAGTCCAGGGGATCCATACCTGTCCACCTAATCCAAGATGGGTCCCAATTGCCCAAGAAGATGCCCCTTTTTGCGCCCTAAAGGATTGAGAGACCCCACGCAGCAACAAACATGCACCACAAACACAACCTATCCGGCAGTGAGCATGCACCCCCGACACCGTAACAAGACAGTGGGAATTAGTACAGGAAGCCCCCCAGCCAGGGTGGGGGGGCATAGGACACCACCGTCCATCTGACCTGCTACCAATGTGTGGGTCCTTTCACTTCCGGATATATCACTACCCGATATATCCCTTGTAGGCAGTCGACTGCCTAAGCCCAATCCGCTGAATGACCTGCCCGGCCAAATTCAGCGCTGCAGCGTGGCGGCTGCCCCAATGTGCAAGGAATGCAGGGCCCGAAACCGAACTGAGTCAGCAGATCACCGTCCTGGTGCTGACATACTTGCACTGCCAACTCGAGGGATGCAGCCGTCCTGGCTGCCCCACGCACAGTGAAATGCAGGCCAATATCGCTGGGCAACAGCCCCAAATGAGCCCCTGAACGCGGGCCATAACCACTGGGTGCAAGCCCACTAACTACAGGAACAGTTGCATGCCGGCCCCTGATAGCTAGGCGCAAGCCCCGTAGGAGCATTAATATGCCAAGCAGGCAGCAATATATGATGTAGGCCATAGCCGCTGGGCGGCAGCCCCAAGAAGCAGTGAATGCAGGCTATAATTGCTAATCACAAGCCCCCAAGAGAGCAATTGTCCTCCGGCCATGATAGCACGGCGCCAGCCCCAAAGGAGCATTGTTATGCAGGCCATAATAATTGCAGACTGCAGGCCATAATAATTGCAGACAGGCCATACTCCCTTGGCGCAGGCCCCGAAGTAGTACACCGACTGCAAGCCATAAGAGCTTGGCGCCAGCCCCAAAAGAGCACTCCAATGCAGGCACATTTAAATGCAGGCCATAATCGCTGGGCGCGAGCCCCCGAGGCGCTAGCCCCTTCAGGAGTATGCTAATGCGGGCCATAGTATCCGAATGCAGGCCATAATTGGTAACCGCAAGCCCCCAGAGGAGCACTTGACAGTATGTCAATAATAGCTGGGCGTAAGCCCCTCAGGAGCACTTTGAAGACGGCCATAGTATTCAACTGCAGGTCATAGTCGCTGGGCGCAAGCCACAGTTTAAAGTAGGCATAGCGCATGAGTGTAAAGAAGCACTTTAATGCCGGACGTAAGGAGCATTTGCCCGTATCCGCAGTAATAGCTAGGCGCAAGCCCCTCAGGCGCATTTAATGCAGACATAGCGCTTAAATGCAAAGAAGCATTTAATGCTGGCCACACTGGGTGGAAGCCCCCAATGTGGGGTGCACATCACCCCAAAACAGAGCAATTTGGAGATATAGCTGCACTAGTCAGAAGCAGACCTCAGCCAGTTAGGGACATTTCAATCCAATAGCTAGGTGCAAGCCCCTCAACCATTTGGAGATCTATGTACAATGGGCAGAAGCTGCCCTCAGTCGATCAGGGGCACTTTAATAAAGGCCATAATAACTGGGCACAGGCCCCAAGAAACATTCGCGTAAAGCGAAACGTAGCAATTTGGAGATATAGCTACGATAGCAGCAGCTGCTGTGCTATGAAGGAAGTCAGCAGCTCGGGGACTCAGCAGGGACTGCACCTGGCCAATCCCCCCCTGCCCCTTGCAGCCAGGCCAAGGGAAACAGCCCATGGCTACAGAAACGAAATTGCTAGGGGCCCGCGACTCGAGTATCAGGAGATGCTCTGGGGAAACGGGTACGCATGATGGAACTGGAATCCTCCTTACCCGTCACCCCTCAAAACTACAAAACTTCCCGCATAACTTAATCACGGGTTAATTCTAGCTTGGAAAGACTGAGAGGGAACCATCTCAAAGTGCCACAGGACGAGTACTACTTTAGTTGCTGCGCTCAGGTGAGAATGGGAAGAGTGGGGCACGGAGCCAACCCAAAGGTACAGCTCCTCCCCCCTCCCCCTATAGAAACATGATAGGGGGCGTCATCGCCCCTCCCCTCTCCTGTGTTTCCCGGGCAACCGGGTAAACACCGAGCATTGCCCGAGGGGATGCTCGGCCAAATAGTAGCTAGGATCAAGCCCGTGGCTCATGAAGATGGGGGCATTTAACCAAGCCTATATCTTATTGGAACCATCTGTAGGCATGCTAGGGGAAGTATGAACACTCACACTTGTGCCCCCCTTTGCCTACCTACAATGTCAGCACAATCCTCTTTAACGTACGGCGATTGAATGAGCATTCCATCGCCGGCAGAAGTCGCAAAAGTGCCGTAAAGCACGTTTGTGACTACTCTCGAGCAAGGAAGGCTGGCGCAGAGGCCGGCCTCCCTTTCTCTGGCACTGGAGAGCCTGAGCGGCCGCCACCGAACCCAGGTAAGGATCTGGTGGGCAGTTCGCTAGGCGGAGGAGGGGCCCATTGGCCCAGCCAGCCCGGGAGGGGGAGGGGGATGGCCTCGGCCATATCCCGCCCCCACCGGGCTGCTGGGCTGTTACACAGCCTCTTTTGACTTCCGCCAGCAATTTTGCTGGCAGAAATCTGAGGAGGCTGGTTGGGCCAGCCGGCATTTATGTCCAGGGAAGTGGACGAATGTCTCCTTCCCCGAGTAGATCTCTGACCCAGCGGCAGCCTGGCAGCCGGTACTCAGGATCTGGTGGGCGGCCCTGGGCTGCCATCCAGATCCTTACGTAGGATTGCGCTGTGTAACATGTAAAAATGTAAGATGAGTCCTGCTGAATCGGACCAAAGTTCTATCAAGGGAGCATTCAGTTTCTTGCAATGGCCCAACAGATTATTCTGGAAAGGCTGAAACAAAACAATATTAGGCTTTCCTTACTTTTGCCTGTTTTCCTGCTGTACTGGTGGAGAGTTTAGGGGAAGCCCTGAGGGGCTTTCTCTATTGCGCCACTTGGCTCTATCTGCTTTGCTTTTGCTGCAGGTCTCTCTTTCCAGAGGGACGTCCCTATATGTTTGGCAAGCTAGTTAAGTTGGTTTTGTCTTCTAAATGGAGATAGAAGTCTAGAAGCATTCCTTTCAACGTCCCTCAATGTCCCAACAAATGAACACTGGCATTCATACAGATGTTTCTTTTGCTTTGAATTTATGAACTGGCATTTCAGTGGCTGTTTACTTATCACTGGAGGTTGAACCTGGAGTGTTCCGCAAGCAAAGCATGTACTCTACTGCTGAGCCAGAGTCCATAAAGGGCCAGTATGGTGTAGTGATTGAGTCCAGGCACAAATTCACACTCGGCCACCAAATGGACTGTGTGGCATTGGGTCAGTCACTCTTTCCCATACTAACCCACCTCACAGGCACATTTGCTACCTTGAGTGCCTTAGAGGAAGGCCACAATAAAAGGATGGGATGGCATGCACTCCCATTATACCTACAGCATAACATATGACACAGCTGTATGCCTGTAATAAATAAATAAATGCAGCCCAGTTTCTCCAAGAATATGAACCTGAGACCTCTTACACTCTAAGCAAGATCATGCCTCTAGACTAGTGATTTTCAACCACTGTGCTATGGCACAAGTGTGCCGTGGGAGTTTGGGGGTCGTTTATTAGTAGTGCCATTGGGGAATGTGAGCCCTTGCTGGCAGTGCGCTGTGCCTTGTCATAAAACTGATGGCGTGCCTTGACAATGTGTGTGCCTTGTCAGTGTGCCATGAGATGAAAAAAGATTGAAAATCACTGCTGAGCAACAAGTCAATTGTGAGCATGCAAATGATTCATGCACGCGTGTCCTTCCCTTTTTGAAGAGAAAGGATCACATGAGTCATCCATGTATACAGCTGTGTCATACATTGTGTTGCTGTAGGCATGGTGGGAGTACAGTACAGCACATCCTACTCTTCTTTCTTGCCCTTCCTCCAAGGAACTTTTCAACCACTCCTAACGGGGTTGCTTAAGCAAGTTTTTCAGTCAGACTTGTACATATCATGGAATTGTAAACAGCAAAAGCAGATACTACCAGGTGGTATTACATTTCTCTCTCGCCCTCCCCAATTATTCCTCACTGTGTAATTAATTTTAGTATTGGAAGAAAAAATGCAATCATAATTTTCTTTGGAGAACTTGAAGTGATATAGAGGCAAGTAATTTATCGTGGCAGAGATGTTTATAGTCATTTTACAGCAATGGGTAGGGAAAAAAAAAAGAACTGTCAGGTGGCAAAGCCTGACCCCCTGTTAACACTACATTTTTGCTGTTGTTTACTGCTGAATGGCCCACATAATTTTATCTTTATGGGGGTTTAACTGCTTTGTGCAGATTAATGACTGAAGGTCTCCACGAAGTGACATCATTAGAAAAGGCAATGTGAAACCAATTCCCTCGTGAATGAATTATGGAGATTTTGGGACGTTAGGACCAGAAGTTTCAACATGTTTAAAAGAGGCCAGCTAAATTCTGAAAGAAGTTAATTATGAATAATCCCTTTGACAAATGATGAGGACTCGCACTCAAATCAGAATAGTTCCAAAGGTAACACAGTGAATTGAAAAGGATGCTTACAACTAGTTATGCTGAAGCTGATACAATCATTGGCATGCATAGATTTGTTTGGGGTGGATTTTGTTTTAAACATACCATTTCATTCTGAGCACTTATACGTAATATACATTTAACATTTACAAAGTTACTTTGTAAATATGAATGTTCAGAGAGAACTCTGATTTATTCAAATCTTGAAGAGATAGAATGGAAACAAGAAAAAAAAAAACAAGTGCTATGAAAACATGGACATCTCTTTGAAAGCAAAACAGTGTCAAGAATATGGACCAATTCATTCATTACCAGAGCAGCATGGAAGCTGTTTCCTATGGCCGACCAAGGCGCAGGGTGGGCGGGAGGGCCAAACCCGTCGCCACTGCTGTTCCTCGCTCATGCTGACGAACGGCACAAGTTCCGCCGCTGGCAGCTGCCCTGACACCCCCTGTCCACCTGCCACCCAGGGGCGGATCCCGCCCCTCGGGGGCTCCCCGCCCCATCGCCCCCCCGTATGACGCCTCTTCAGATGCTATCCCCTCGAGGGGCTTACAGAGGGGTAAGGAAAATATTTTAGGTTAATATTTTCTCTTACCTCTCCCAAGCCTCCTGATCAACCCCCTGCCCCTCAGCATGCAGTGGCTGCATGCTATGGTGGGGAAAAGAATAGGATTTGATTGTCATGACTAGCCCTCTTAGCCAAGATAACTAAACTTAGGATACAACTACTTTGCTGCTATAGATCTATGAAGTACTACACACCAGCTGCTTCCCTATGTACCCTACGGGCTTGATCAGACATGCATGGTCACCATTTGACAACCAGTGAAGTTTGAATGTATTACAGAGTAGTAATAAAACACAGATTTTTGAACAATCCAAACTCGGCTAAAAAAATGCTTCTCAATGGAAATCATTCACTCATTTGACTAAGAGACATCAACTGGTAACATATAATCTGGTCACTGGTTCCTATATGAATCAACTCTGTGGTTTATAACAGTTTCTTAATCATAACAGTATTATCTGAGTGCCGTGTATGGACAAGGAGATGTGTGTGTGTGTGTGTGTGTGTGTGTGTGTGTGTGTGTGTGTGTTTAAATGTAAGTGGCAGCCTTTTGGGGGGGGGATCCATATCATTCCACCACAACAGGGAGGAAGGGTAATTCAACCTTTGCCTTGTCATAGTTCCAATTCGTATTGTCATCTCTGCAGCTACTATTTGCCCCAGGAGGATTCCTCTGTTGACTTTAATGGAAACATTCAGAAATGGCCACAGGTGGAGAGGGTTAAAGCCTCCCATCCCCCTTTCAGTTCTGATCTAGATTGGGAAACCACACATTCCATTAAACGCAGGGCTTACTCATGCAGTCAGCATATCACCTAGTTTGGCCCTTAGAATAATGGTTTATCAGGCTATAAAATTTGTTCCCTCCTGCCATTACATCCTTTAACCTTGTAGTTCTTGGCAATTTGGCCATGTTTAAATGTCCATGCTAATGGAGCAACTCCTTAATTTTCCCCCATCCTTTTTTAATAGGTCATTTTGTTCTCTCACTCAATATGGTATGTGAATAAAAGCTCATTTTAAAGTTGCTCTGAAGAACAGAGGCATACCCAACTATTTTGGACACATTCATGTAGGAGCTGAAATAAAGAGTACTTGTGTTATTCTTTGAAATGTTACTGGTCACACAGAATAAAAGAGACAAAGTGAGAAAGGTGATTCCATTTCAAGAACAGGCTTCTAATGGGGAGAACGTTCAAGCTTCACAAAATACTAGAATAGCATCTTATATCCAAGAGGATTACAGAGAGAGAGAGAGAGAGAGAGAGAGAGAGAGAGAGAGAGAGAGAGAGAAAGTCCCCAAATGGCAGCATAAATGAAAAATATTTTCAACCCAAGCTTTATACTACATAAGCTCTTTACAATCCCCTATCCCAAGGCCAATATCAGATGACCACTTTCTGGCCTTTCCCTCACAGACTTTTTATCTTATTCCTTGTAACTTAAAAGTTATTAGAAGCTCTGTGCTCCTTTTCAGGTTTAAGAAAATGCTGAGGTCAGTGCAGAACTATTAATATTTTCTCTTTGAGAAGAAAAAAAAACCTTTGGGCAATAAATCAAAATATCAAAGAGCAGATATTGAGAACAACCCATTTCTTTTGATACAGTTTGATTTATTATTGTTTCAAGTAATGATGAGTTTTTACCATTTCGAATTATTGTTTTATACACAGATAGTACTCATTTGGAGCTTAGCTAAAATCAATGGACTAACTGGCTTAAAGAACATTGGTGACCAAGAACAACACCTTGTAAGCACAACATACCTGGATTGTAATCCAGTTGGTAGGGTGGTATGTTTTATACCTCCTTGTTCTAGATGTATCTCAGGCCTGGGCTACATGTTACCCTTCACATGGGGAGAAGCATAACAACGGCAAATTTCTCTCTCACTCACACAGTGCTGGGATGAGGTTTTGGGAGCCAAACCCTACACTAGGCCCCTATCACCCCCTATCTGTCCTCTGATGGTGCTACCACTGCCCCTGCTGCTGAGGGTTCAGAGGTCAGTCTGGCAAGCTGGGCTCTCTGATGGGTGTGGACCCTTGGCCAGTGCCCCAAACAGCAAACAGCCGACCTTGGACACCACCCATACTTTGTTGCCTGACCTGTTTTGTATATATGTATTTGTAGTGCCAATGAGCGAACTCAGGAAGATCGTGGAGGACAGGAAGGCCTGGCAGGATATGGTTCATGGGATCATGAAGGGTCGGACACGACTTAACGACTGAACAACAACATTTGTAGTGCCAGTTGCATGCTAGGCAAGCATGACCCAGATCAGTCAAATGGCGTTTTGCATGGACTCATGGTAAGGAAGCATCAGATCCCACAGTCCTTTGGGGAAAATGCCAAACTTTGGTTAATCAGAGCAAACACTCCCCCCCCTCCAATTTTCACTGACTGGCTTAGGAAAGCCAGTTTCCTTCTCCTAAGGTGTGGCCTAGCAGCCCCAGGGCAGCCCCCAATGGGTCCAGGATGCAGCGGCCGGCCTTTTAGGCTGACCGCGCATAGTCACACAGGATTGCACCATCAGTATTAATTTAAACTATACTTTTTGACCAAAAGGCATTAGTGGTGAATTTCTATGTTCAACATGATGGTCTTAGAAAGGTTGGATTCTTAAAGTGACATTCCCCCCACCCTCTTAGGAAAATGTTGGCATTTTTTAAAAAGTTTAATAAATTGTTAGATACCACTGAAATCAAATATCTTTTCATATTGATGCTTAGCCTTTCTGATTCTCAGTGTACTACCTTTGTAACTGTTCTTAAATAAACTTTAAATACTGTACTGATTGCTCAGGAATTGGAGAGCTAGTACATGAGCAGTGTTGCCGGGAGTAGGTGTAATAATAAGCACTCTTGTTTGAAATAGCAGCACCAACATTGTCCTCCTCTGTTCTATCCCTTTGGTGGCAGCAGGGCACCCAGAAACATCTCTGTGGGTGGTGTCCGTGCTTGATCAGAATGAGAAAGGTACATTAGCAACAGTCAGACTCGGAGCGTACCCAGCCAACATCGCTATGCTAAAATCCTATCAAAAAGAAACCTGCTCTGTAAACATTCACATCCACATGTGTACAAATAAAAAACAAAGCACAAAATAGCAATGGATTTTGCAGCGATTTTTCACTGAGATATTTGACTGAGTTCATAAGGGCAGAAGGTCTGGCTCAGTTGGTAGAGCAACCATATCATATGCCTGAAGATATGAAGGACGGCAGTTTGGGATGGCCGGAAGTATCTGTGTCTGTCAGAGAGCTGTCGACATGCCGCTGACAAGCTGCAGAACCTCTGTGAGGGAGAGAAGCTGCAGCTGCACATGAGTAGGAGTCAAGGTTGCCTGTCAGTCGAAGCGTGATGACATGAGAGAGGGACGCATGAGAGAGGTTGAATTGTGAAAGAAACCAACAAGAATGAAAGATTAGAACATATTATTGTATTGTAAAATCCCCTTGAAGTTTAGAAAGCCTGCCTGTGTAAACCGCCTTTGAATTAAAGTCAGAGGAGAAATCCGATGACCAAGAAAAGGAGGTATATCAATACTGGTTGTTGTTGTTGTTGTTGTTGTTATAACCAGGAATAAGAAAGCATTGTGTGCTCCAACAGCAGGTTGACCACTGAAGCTTAGTCCTACCCTATCCAGTGACTAGGAAAAAACATGCTGTCTCTGGGACAAGGATGAAGTATCAGGATAGTTGAAAACCATAAGAGGTTCCAGAGCAAGGCAAGTGGCTTCTCAGACCTACCCCATCTACCCCACCTCCTGCCCCTTTTAGCGGAAGTTTACTTGAAGGAAAGGCACTTTTCAGAGACTCAGGCTCCATGCTTTTCAATCAGTGGTATATGCACCACTAGTCGTCCACAGTACGACAGCAGTGATAATTAGCACCACTGAACACAGGGATGGCAAGATGCTGCTCTGCCTGACCTGATCCTGACCTGATCCTGCTGGAAGTGGGGCAGCCTCCTCTTCAAAAGAGGTCACGTTAGGGCAAAAAGCAACATGCTTTCTAAGGGATCCACATCGGTGCGGGGACCCCTTTAGCAGTGGCGTGGCATCGCGACTTATCGCAACCCATTCCCTAGGACATTTAGCAATGGCATCATTACCGAACTTCCAAGTTGCTGAGCTCCATGCTTTGCGGAGCTCAGTCGGGAGGGAGCCACTGCGCACCTTACAGGGATCACAGGCAAGAAGGGTGCAAAGGAGAGGAGAGATTAAGAAGAAGCAGCTACCAGAGAAGCCTCTCCCTTGCTGCAGGAACAACTGTGGGGTCAGATGCCCACTTCAGCTAAAAGCAGCTGTCTCTGATGGCAGTGGAACATGGAAAAGTAGTACTTACAAAGGTGATCCTCATATAATGGCACTTAACCTCCCACAAATAAGTTTGAAAACTCTCGCTCAGAATACTTTGTTATTGTCAATCAATATGTATAAAGAAAAAAATCACCATGGGCTCACTTTCGTTTAGAATACAAAGTATTGTACAGTACACAAATATTTCTCTTTTAGAAATTGGGCATGTGAGATGAAGTTCACCTTTTCCATCACCACATAAAACATTGTTTTATGGTGCTGCCACAGCTAAACACAGCTGGACCATCACTTCTCTGGAAGTGGAAGAAAGGATGGGGCGGGGGGTCCACCCCCAGACAGCAGGCAGGGGTGGAATCATACCGGCAGCAGGGATGATAAAATGGTGGTGGGGATGACGAAATGGCGGAGAACGTGGCGGCGATCCAGGCGGCGATCCAGGCGGCGATCCAGGCGGGAAAGGCAGTGGAATGGCTCAGAGGAGGCCGGAGAAGCCTCCTCCTGCCTTCAAGCCACGTTTTTGTGTGACCCCCCTCCCGCCCAGCCCCTGAGAGATGTTTGGTTCCGGCTGACATCACTCAGGGGCGGGGTGAGTGATGTCAGCGACACGAGGGCGGTGTTCCTACGCCACTGCACTTCTCTTCTTCCTCTCATGCCCCCTGACATTGAAGATAGATGAAAATTGTAGATGATGTACCCTCCTTAGGCTTAAATGGCATCTGAGGTCTAGTTCTCACACAAACAGAGTTGTGGGTTGTACCAATTCAGACTGTGTGGGGGGCACATGTTTCAATGTTCATCTACACAAAAAGCACTGGTGTCGACAGGGGGAAGCGGGGGGGCGGGCCGCCAGGGGGCGTCGCGCGTATAGGGGTGACACACGATCCCCCCCACTTACAGTTTTCTGTTGGAGGCGGGCCCTCCCACCCTCCCCGGTGTCCGTTCGGCTCCAAAATGAGCCGAAAACGGAGCGGGGAGGGTGCTCCTCTCCTGCGCGTGACGTCATGCGCGGGGGCGGAGCCTGTCCCTTAAGGGTGACGTGCGCCCCCGCTCTGGGGTGTCGCGCGTCATCGCGACGCTAAGTACACCCTGAATATATAAAGCTATATGCAGAGGGAAACGTTTTCTAGACTCCCCATTTCCCAAGCATGCTAGGGTTTTGTTTTGTATTGTATTTGATGTGCAGGGGATTTTTTTTTTTTTTAATATGGAACAACATTTATTCCTGTTCCATATTTTTTTTAAAAATGGAACAGGATTACATATTTCACCAGCAATCTGATGTGGTCTCACCTAGAAAGAAGTTTATCACTTCATCTGCTATTTGTGAAAACTAGGCCTTTATGTGACAAATGTTGGGGAGATGATCCTCAGGGGAATAGGAACAAGGTCTTTTTTTCTTTTCTTACACCTAATGTGAGATGTTTCAGTCTCACTGCATTCAGTATCAGGATCCCCGCAGTCTCTCCAATGACACATTGTTTATCAGCTATCTGTTAAATTAATACTGAACAACAGAGACCCTGAACTAGATATTGAGATGGTCAGAAATGCAATGATTGTTCAGCCAAATGGCAGGGCAAGAAGGAAGAGAGAGATCATATAGGAGAATACAGAAAAGTGGAGGAACATGTAGGAAGAGAACCAGAAAGTTATTCACTCATAAGTAAGGGCATAATTAACATCACATCTGTTTTGACAAGGGACATGCGGTGCGGGCGCAGCAGGTGAGACAACCCCGCCCCCTTGTCGTCTATGTAGTTTTTGCAGCTGCATCACACTGCAGGACTCTGTCATTCACTTAGGCCCCAATTCTATGCAGCGGTACCACTGCCAAAACAAGCATTCCGGTGGTGGTACACGCTTTATAGCCATTGGAAATGGCAATCGAGAAGTGTGTGTAGCCGTGTGTTTCCGAACTGCCACCGGAGCCGGTGGTGGGGTGAAAAAGCCTGCCAATGTCAGAACTTGGTGGTGTGGGTGTAATTGAATCACAGGCATCATACCAGGTGAGACTGGTGTGGGGCGCACCAAGTACATGAATTTTAGGAATGCACGGCCACCACATCCTGCCTCTGCCGAGCCGCCCAGGCTTAGCGCCTTGGTTGGGTGCTCCGAGTTGGGCGAAGCTCACGAGAGCAAGCAATTTGGAGGCCGAGCAAGAGTGCCACCCCAGGTTGCAGGGAGGGGTGACACCCCCTTGGCTTGGAAGCTCTGCCTCTGAGCCAAAACCAAGTTGTGTCTTTGCGAAGATGCGACTAGGCTTTGGCTCAGAGGCGGAGCCGCCAAGCACCTCACTCACCCATCTTCAGCCTTCTGCCTCACTGAACCAGAAGTAATTCTGGCGATGTGATGATATAATCATGTCACCAGAATGGCTTCTGGTTCAGTGCTTCTGGATCCTGCACTGGGTGTCCGAAAGATTAGCAGAGAGGCGTAGTAATGGGGGGTGTTTGTAATATTCGGGTGGTTCGCCACCAGGCAGCATGTCCGGGGGGGCAGCATTCACCCTGATTCAGTGGCGGCGGCTCCTTTTCGCGTCGCTTTTTTTCCAGTCTCGGCACTGCTGCCGAGGCTTCCAGAGGCTGGGGAGGCATTTCCCACCCTCCTGTCCCCCCCTGGGGCTGTTTTCAGCCAGTTACAGCTGTGTGATGTCACCCAGGGGCGTGGCTTTCAGGTGACATCATGTGGTGGGGACGTGGCTTCTGGGGGCATCATCTTGGCCTTCGCCCCTCCCCGGGGGTGGCGTTACTACGCCTCTGAATAAGCAATGCTGTTGAATGGGATGCTGTGGGCAGAACAGGGTGGAATTGGGAGGCCTGGGGTATGTTGGAAGCAAGAGGTGGTGGCACCTAGAGTGAGATGACACGTCCCCTTTGTCTCCTTGGACGTAAGTCAGCTAAAGTCCTGGCACATGTCTGAGGAGACCCATTGGCAGTTGGGGTAAGGGAAGCAATTTCCCTTTTCCCTCCCAAGTCTCCCGATTGCCCCCCCCACACACACACAGCATAGCATGCAGTAAAGCCTGTTTTTGTGTGGCTGCATGCTATGGTGGGGAAAAGCATAGGATTGGGCTGTTATAAGCTGTGTAGCACAGTGAACCCTCAATTTAACAGGCAAATGGGGGGGGGAGTGGTGTCCATTTATGCCCAAAGTCTGCTAAATCCAAATGCATTGAAGTTAATGAAGATATGCATGTGCAAAATGTGTGACTAGTTTTTTTGTGGAGCAGAAAAAGTCCATAGTTTTCCTAAGGGCCCAATCCTATCCAACTTTCCAGTGCTGATGCAACTGTGCCAGTGGGATGTGAGCAGCATCCTGTGGTGGTGGTGGTGGGAGTCATGGAGGCCTCCTCAAGGTAAGAGAATGTTCTCTTACCCAGTGAACATTCACTGCCAGGCGCCCCCGATACTGGTGCCCCCCCCGACACCTCCCCAATAAAACTGTCAAAATTTTAGGTTTCGGTTTCGAAACCTATTTTTGACAGTTTTTTTATTTTCTTTTTCTTTTTCGGGCTATTTTAAGTGTCAAAAATGGGATTTTTAACGTGTATGTATGCTTTGAGGGCACTTATCTTGCATATGGGGCGTTCCAGGACATTCCCGCGACAATCTTCTCCCTGCGCCCGGGCACAGCTTCTCCCTGCTCCCGGGCATGGACTCTGTAACACCCCCAGCAGCGGTTTCCGGAGTTTGCGCATGCGCAGACCCACAGAGTTTCCAGGGACGTTCTGGGCATGCGCAAACTCCGGAAACCGCTGCTGGGGGCGGTACAGAGTCCGCGCCCGGGAGCAGGGAGAAGCTGTGCCCGGGCGCAGGAAGAAGATCGTCGCGGGAACATCCTGGAACGCCCCATATGCAAGATAAGTGCCCTCAAAGCATACATACACGTTAAAAATCCCATTTTTGACACTTAAAACAGCCCGAAAAAAAGAAAAAATGGGAAAATCGAAATCTAAGGAGGCCCGCGCCCCCCCCCAGAGCCTCAGCGCCCCTACGCCCTGGGGCCCACCGCACCACCGCCCCATATCTGGCGACGCTACTGCTCTTACCTCAGGGCTGCATTGCAGCTGCATCAATACTGGAAAGTTGGATAGAATTGGGTCCTTAGTCTGTTAAATTGAGTTTCATTCAATTGAGGGTTCACTGTATAAATTGCAATTTTCACAAACAAATTTAAGACTTGTCAGGCCGAGGATTTCAGCAAATGCTGATGTTTGTACCTCTGCAACACTGTGATATAAGATGCGGGACCTGCCAAAATGCCTTCTTCAAACACAAATTTCAAAGGTCCAGGCATCCTGTCCTTTGTTGTATTGTCCTCTATTGTTCACTGTAATTTATATCATGTTAAAGTTGTATATCAGGAAGTGTTTGATAAGTTCCTGAGTGATTCTGAAAATGTCCTTGTGGCCCATACGCCAGGTGTTAGCAATTAGTCACTGATCACAAACAGCAGATAATGTATAAAAGGCGATTAGCATAATTGTTTGAAACAAATGTAAAACTGCTGCATTATCGCTTATCAGACAATGTCCTTCTAGGGAATGTAATCACAACCAGATGTGTAATGCATTTAGGCTAAAGAGAAATCAGCTTTTAAACATTTTATTGTTCTACCGTATGTCAGAAGAGCTGGCAATGTTCAGCTACTGTAAACAGAGGCACAAAGAGAGAGGTGGGACGGTCCATATTTGTTCTTATTGAGCAAACAGCAGCAGGTTGGCAAACAGATGATTACTAATGAACGTGCAGACATAATAGAGAAACACACCAATAATTAGGTGCACGGTAGGTAAGCATTCAGTGCAAGACTAACAGCTAGATTGTTAGGTTAAAGTCAATAATCATGATACTTTGCATATTATACTGTGTGATATACAGTACAGAGCATTATTCCTTAACTAAAGAAAACACACGGCGTCTCAGGAATATGTACATGCACACCTATTATGCTATAATTCACACATATACTCTATATGGTATACACAGAAGCTTGACCCAGTTAATTAATTATGGCACAATCCTGTCCACTGCTCTGCCGGTCTAGGGTGTCTCAAACATGCAGTAAGGCTGTACTCGGGGTAAGGAGATGGATGTCCCCTTTCCCCAAGGAGTGCTCCAGCCACGCCGGTGCAGGGCCCTCTCTAGATAGGTTGCAGTGCGGGCTCTACGCCCGTGCCGCAGCCTAGCTAGACAGGATTGAGCTGCCCATTAATGAATTGGACTAGGGATTCTCAACATTGGCAGCGTGGTGTACCATCTACATGGCGGCCGCTGCGCTACATACTGTATCTCCGGAAGTAAGTGCCGATGACATCATCAACACTAACTTCCATCTTCCTGCTGTGCCGGAGGCATCACAAAGGTAAGGCAAGAGTCGAGGATGGGCGGGAGGACCCTTTTTGAGCCCTGGGAATCCACAGCTCGAGGTTTGCAGGCTCTGCAGACCTCAAGCAGCCAATTCCCAGGCTCTGGCACGGGGCGGGACGGGCACCCTGGCGATCGCTATCTTGGCTGCCAGGGCTCCAAGTACCACCAACCAGCAGTCCACCCACCACTAGTGGGACATGTACCACTGATTGAGAACCCCTGAATTAGACCAAGTGCTCGAAATGTTCCCCATTGGTATCTATATGCTGAAAACCTCGTTGACTAAGGGATCCACCACCGTGTGCTGGGATGGTTCCAAACATCTCTTCAATTGTTTCCCATAGATGTTGGAGTGTTGCAGGTTTTCTACAATGAAGTGTGTATGAAATAGAGCTCATTGTATGAATTGAATGAATTGATGTATATCAGCAATTAGATAAAGGTAAAGGTGACCCCTGACAATTATGTCCAGTCGTGTCTGACTCTAGGGTGTGGTGCTCATCCCCATTTCAAAGCCCAAGAGCCAGCGTTGTCCGAAGACGCCTCCGTGGTCATGTGGCCAGCATGACTCTCCTTGCCGCAGCGCGTAGCATGCGGCTGGAACACGGAGCGCTGTTTACCTTCCCGCAAGCAGTACCTATTTATCTACTCACATTAACATGCTTTGGAACTGCTAGGTTGGCAGGAGCTGGCCAAGCAACGAGAGCTCACCCCGTCGCGGATTCAAACTGCCGATCTTTCGATCAACAGCTCATGGTTCAGCGGTTTAACCCACTGTGCCACCTGCTGGCCAATATTAGAAATTGGCAGCCCCTAAATCAAACGTGGCCTTGTAATGATGACCATGTGCCTCTATAGCTTCCAACCTAGAGACAAAAGGATGTATGTGCAGGAAGCAGCAACTATGGCCATGAGACAATCATAGGAGAGCAATTCTAACTTCCATTGTCCCCTCAAAGTGACCCTCCAATGTAAAAGGAAAAAAAAGTTAGTGAGCAGAGTTCAAAAACCACTAACAATAACCTAAGCATCCTTGTTCTACCTCGGACTCTTCTGAAATCTAGTCAGGAACACTTTTCTTCTGAGCTGTGGTCAACTAAGACCTTGGGCACCTGAGAAGAGGTACCTCTGCTGCTGTCTCACCTGCCCACTGCTGCCACCTCTGTGGCCTACTGCAACCATCTCATGTGGCAGTGCACAAAGTTTGTGAAGACCCACTCCATCCTCTTGCCCCTCCTTGACCACTTGCATTCAAAAAAGAGGAGAAAGTAGAGCAGTAAAGAAAGTGGGAGGAGAGGAGAGTGGTGGGCTAGAGTGGTACTGTTGGAGAAATGGGCAACTTCCGCATGCTGGACACTAGGGGGGGAATGTATCGCCCGATCACCTGAGTAGACCTTCCTTATCTAGACCCCCTCTTTGTCCAAAGGAAGGGGCGTGGCCCCTGTCCCTGTTTTCCTCCTTCTTCATCCTTTCTCTTACCTCACTTCTACTCTTGATGCCAACCAAGTAGGATGATGCCAACGCTGCCCCTGCAGCCCAGCGGCCATCTTACAGCAGACCTCCACGCAGGGTAGCCCAAGCTCTAGGGGGGCATGCCGTTTCAAGTTAGAGTAACCTCTGGTCTTAACCAGATGCTGTGTATATATAAGCTGAAACTGTGAGTAAACTTTTTCCTTCTTTTGCAACTACAACCAGCCTATGACTCGTGTGTTTAATCTAGCTAAGCAAATTAGCAAGTCTGCATGGGTGGGGGAGGAACTCGGAGGTTAAGATACCTCCAACAGGTACTGCCTCCTGCGGCCTGATAACCAAAGGCAACTTGCCTCACATTTCCTTGTGGATGGACCAGCCCTACATCTGAGATACCCTCCAAAGTTATGCAGAATAAGTGGTAGAGTGACCTGGAATCCAGTTGGGACATTGTTCTCTAGACAATGGCATATGACACAGTGACCTTGCTGACGTGAAGCAGATCTGAGGCTAGTCAGGCTCCCTGAATGGGAGACAACCAGTGAACAGTCTGCTCAGTGGGTGGATGGGAGACCAGAAAAAAAATATGTATTCCCAATTATGTACGGGGAGGAAAAGTTATGTATACCCAACTTGAATTTCATCAACGCACATGAACAGCCTAATCCTATTCAGGGCCTACAGCAGCAGATCTTGCGATCCACTGCTCTATGCCCCATCCTGGGGGCACAAAAGCTGTGCTGTCATTGTATGTTTTGGAGCTGCTGGCACAAATGGCCAAAGGCTCCGTGCGCATGCCAGCAGCTCCAAGGTAGCTTGCCTAACCCACACTGTTATTAGCCAGGTCAGTCGCAACTGGCTGGCATAGTATGGGACAGAGTGTCGTGTTTGGTATTTACCCTGTTCAAGAAGCTATCCAGGTTAGGGATTCTGGCTGGTGACCCCTTGGGCTTGGATTGCACAGTTAACGTGAAAGGCTCACTGGCTTGGAGAGGTGGTGCAATTCAACTTCCTCAACCCCTTTTGGAGGGGGGGGAGTTGGCATAGAGAGTTGAAGATTGGCAGCAGCCTATCTACAGCTGTGAATCAGGGTGGGAATGCTCAAAGACAGAATAGATAGTTGCTTGCTCTCTCCTCCAGGGTAGGTGCCTGTACTAAAGTGGGGAGGTACAAGATTTTGATATTCTTCTCAGATGAATATTCCATTCCTTTGAAAACGCAGGTTAGTCTTGACTTGCAACATTCATGTCTTGCAGTGCCTTTTCATGCCCCTTGACCGTTTTTAACCTAAATCCCCGTATGGCAGTGGTTCCCAAACTTGGAGGTGTGGCTCCCAGGGGAGCCACGGGAACCAGCCAGGGGAGCTGCAGAGTGCCACAGAATCCTCTCGGAATACAGTGCAATGCTAATTGGCAGGCATCAACATAATGTAATGGGGAGCCACAGCCAATGGTCACCAGTGGTCAAGGGAGCCGCAGGTTGAAAACGTTTGGGAAACACTGCCCTATTGGTTTCATTGGAACAATTAAGCATATTTTTAGATCCCTCGAGTTTGTATCAGTAAGACCTGAAAGCACTTAATTTTGACTAGATTCATGCCAATATATTTTTTTAATTTGCTTTTATTTTCAATTTGCTTTTATTTTCATGTTGGTGATGATTGAGAATTGGTTCCTTCAAGATAGATTTGTGGTGTCACAGGATGTTTTCTTACAATTTCATCAGCATTTTAGTGCTAATTCCCACATCTTAATTGTATGTGCTATTGAAGTGTTCACTTGTATATTAGTATACTACTGGGGGCATTGGCTTTTTTAACTTCATTTAATACAGTTGATAGTCTAATGCAATTGAAATTCTCAAACAAATAGGATAAAAGTGAACATAACACGATTAGCAAACACCGAAGACAAACATTTCTTTATAATGACAGTATTAACTAGGGATGTTCAATTTAACAAAATAAAAAACCCTTTAAGTACATCCTAAATTATACATATCTAGACACATTTGGGCTTCATTAAAAATGCATCAAGTAGTATCACTGGGGCTGTAACAACATTACAAGATTAAAAACACCTAACAACGCAAAAAAAAAAAAAAAGGGGTAAATACTCCATAAACAAAATTCTCTATCCAAACTAGCATTGTAAAGTTCCACTGGTATAACACAGCCCACCCTTTTGTGATATAGATCGGGTTCAGACAGTCATGTACATTATTGGATTACTCTCTATTCTTGATAACTTGATGACTTCCAACCAAATGTGTGAACGGAGCCACTGCAAAACATTGTGTGAAAATATTTCAGCCTGTGATGTTTCATCTGCGATAGACCATTCTCTGTTCTCATCAAATGATGAATATCCATGCGTGAATTACCAAAGTTGCCATGTTTCAATATTTACAAATCACCCTTCTAGAGATGGGTAGTAGCTGTTGATTTCACTCTGGGAAGAAATCGCTGAGGTTATTGGTTTTTGTTTTTTCTTTGTTTTGTTTGTTTGTTTGTTTGTTTGAAATCTGATTCCATTCAGACATTTTGGTGACATTTTGGGTTAAATATAGCAGGTTCCATGTGTCTTAGGTTTGAATAATTGAACCTGGAACAGTATCCAGACCTTACTGTGTATGCCTGGAAGCAGAGCCAGCTCCAGGTTTCTGGGGGCCCTTAGCAAGCTTTCCTCCTGGCCCAAGTCTACCTGGTGGACATCAAGGAAGTCACTCCACTACACTACCATCACACCACACATGGGCATGGAGCTGGTCTCAGGGATCAACAATGGGCCTTTCTGAGGGCCCTTAGCAGCAGCCCAACAACAATATATTGAACCTAAGCCCTCCACACATGCACAATGAGGCCAGGGGTGTTAGGATTTGCCACTCATGCACACAGATTTCCTTCAAATTATTCAATGACATCATTTTGTATAAGCAAAGCACTGTATGGACATTTATAGACTCTAGCAGACTCTAGCAGCTAGAGTACTCTGTGCATGTGCGGTGACTGAGACCTAGTGCCATCCAAAAGCTTACTTAAAAAACTGCTGGATCCACTGGTGAATATTAGCAATGCCCTCTTTTTGGCCCAAACCAATTATGCTTGAATGGGCTCCAACAATTCAGAGTGAAACCTGATTTGTGAAGAACCCTAAATACTACCTGTGCAAATAAATTTTATAGTATGTTAAAATTAACGGTATCCTGCCAAGCACATGGAACATCTAGTGCTCCATCCACCACAAACAACTTTAAGCTTCCTCCATTTGAAAGAAGGGAAAAAGGGAAGTCTGAAATCAAATGAATCCTCCTGACATGCACCTCGCGTGTTGGGAGCTTTGGCCTGCCCCCGCGAGGTGCGCCGGCAGAGTTTGGAGGCCCAGTCTCCTGATAGGCTGGGCGGGTCACGTGGGGGGCGGCGTCTGAGAGAATTAACGCCGAGGCTTTCGGCTCCCTCAGTCGCCGCCTAGGAAGCAACGGAGACGGACGTTGAT
The DNA here is from genome assembly GCA_026170595.1 of Plestiodon gilberti rubricaudatus. Taxonomy (NCBI): domain Eukaryota; kingdom Metazoa; phylum Chordata; class Lepidosauria; order Squamata; family Scincidae; genus Plestiodon; species Plestiodon gilberti. The sequence goes on from JANXHW010000003.1 coordinate 131,675,499, forward strand.
GTATTCAGCCTCCTCCAGGCCGAACCCGAGCCTGTGCAGAGGTTCGGTGAGCCAGCCAGGGACCAGGAGGTGGTCAAGCGGCATAAGGTGGAGAGGAACTGGTCAAATTGGCTTACGGGTTATACCATTTACATGGCTGTAATTTTGCAAATGCATCCTAAACGGGCACAGGCCTTGATTAAGCACATGGACACCATACACAGGGCCTATAAGGAGTTTGGAGGTAATGGTTGGCTCGTGTATGATGAGAATTTAAGGATTCGATCATCCCACGACCCGGCCATTGATCTCAGGGTGCCACAATGGGAGATATGGAACCACACCGTGGTTCCGGGCGGTGCTGTAAAAGGGGATAGGTCTGACAGTGGCCACCTCATTATACGGACGCAGGGTAGCCAGGCCAAATCCGGCACTGGCAACCAGGGAGTTCAACCCTCCCGACCCTGTTTTGACTTTAATGCAGTTGGGAAATGCAGCCGACAGAGCTGCGGATACGCGCACACGTGCGCATTGTGTAATGCCAAGCATGCCATATTCAACTGTCCCCGTTTGTCGGGACAAAAAGGCGCCCTCAGAGGGGGGGCGGCTTCCCCAAGAAAGGGGGAGGCGGTCCTGGTCAGGGAAAAGGGGCCAACGCTGATCAGGCTTGACCCCTTGTTGGCAATTCTTCGGCACTACCCGGACCGAAGAGCGGCAGAGATCTTGGCCCGGGGATTCACGGAAGGTTTTCGTATAGCTTCCCCCCTTCCTCAGGCCCCATCTTGGGCTGAAAATCTCCGATCTGTTAGAGGTCTGGAGGAGGTGGTACGAAAGAAGTTAGCCAAAGAGCGGCTTGCGGGTAGGATTGCTGGTCCATTTGATGTCCTTCCTGTCCCCAACCTGCGTATTTCCCCCTTGGGTGTGGTACCGAAACGGGCGCCTGGTGAATACAGATTAATTCACCATCTGTTGTTTCCTCACGGTACTTCGGTCAATGATGGAATCCCCCATGAGCTTTCCTCTGTGAAGTACACGTCCTTGGATGAAGCGGTTGCCATTTTGCGCAGCTGCGGGAGGGGTGCTTTGATGGCGAAGGCTGACATCGAGTCAGCCTTCCGCCTGCTACCCATCCACCCAGAGGATCATTGCCTCTTGGGCTTTCAGTTCGAGGGCGCGTATTATTTTGACAGATGCTTGCCCATGGGATTGGCGTCATCGTGTTCTTTATTTGAAATTTTTAGTTCTTTGTTAGAGTATGAGGTCAGATTCAGGGCTGGGCTCCGCTGTACTGCGCATTACTTGGACGACTTCCTTTTTATGGGGAGGAGGGGGTCCAACGAATGCCAGCGGCTCTTAGATGCATTTATTTCCCTATGCAAGGAACTGGGGGTTCCTCTCGCAGCCGGGAAATTGGAAGGACCTGTTCCTAAGCTCACATTCCTCGGGGTGGAATTGGACTCCGAGGCTGCTTGCAGTCGTTTGCTGAAAGACAAACTGGAGAAGGTGGATGGCCTGCTTGGGCAGGCCATCCAGGCTAAAAAACTGACGCTTAGGGAGTTGCAGGTGCTTGTTGGCCATCTGAACTTCACCTGCAGGGTGGTGGCACCGGGCCGCGCCTTTCTCCGGCGACTCTTCAACGCCATGGTCGGGGTCAAAAAACCGCATCACAAGATCTGGATATCCGGCCACATGCGAGCTGATATGCGCATGTGGGCTGAATTTTTGAGGGATTTTAACGGTGTATCTATCTGGCGCGAGGAACAGGTTCTTAACGCCTCTCTCGAGGTACATTCTGATGCCGCTGGTGGAGCTGGTTTCGGGGTGTACTTCAGGGGACGCTGGTGCGCAGCTCCTTGGCCGGAGGCATGGGAAGGGACTGCCTTAGTGCGTGATCTCACCTTCTTGGAATTATTTCCAATCGTGGTGGCGACGCACATCTGGGCAGATGAATTCCGGAACGCGACAGTGCGTTTCTGGTGTGACAACCAGGCGGTGGTCTTCGTTGTCAACCAGCAAATGTCGTGGTCGCACAGAGTAATGCGTTTGGTCCGCGCATTCGTCCTTCAGTGCCTCCGTGTCAATGCACTTTTCCATGCAAGACACGTGAGAGGAGTCGATAACTCTACAGCGGATGCTTTGTCTTGATTTCAGGAGGACCGATTTCGAGAGTTGGCACCCACTGTGTGGCGGGAGCCAGATCCGATGCCACAGTGGCTCTGGCAGCTGGGCTTGCCAGAGCCGAAACTTTAATGTGGTCCGCCCTGGCCCCGACCTCCCGAGCGAGTTATGAGGGTAAGCTGCTTGCATTTCGCACCTTCCGTCAGGACTTCCCTTTGCCTGATGTGTGGCCGGTGCCCACCGCGCATCTCGTCTGCTTTGTGCTGCACCTGTGGGACAGCGGCTTGGCGGTGAGATCTATCGCGGTTTATCTGGCCGCCATCGTCTATTGTTCCAAGGCAGCTGGCTTTCATGACGCTACCAGTGACTTCAGGGTCCGGAAGACCCTGGAGGGGTTGCGCCGGGCTCTGCCTGTGCCGCCTGATTGGCGTCGCCCGGTCACCCCGGCTATTTTGACAGGCCTTCACAGGGCCTTTACAGTTTGTTGTGTGTCACAGTTCGAGGTGGCCCTATTCAGATCTGTGCCTAGTGTCATGTTCTTTGGCGCTTTTCGCCCGAGTGAGGTGTTGGCTGCTTCAAGGCATGACGCGTCCGGGCGGGCCCTGCGCATGGAGGATCTGGTCCTGTCTGAGAATGACGCCAGACTCTCTCTCCGCAGATCCAAAACGGACCAGAGGGCTAAGGGACAGATTGTCCGTTTGCGCCGTGTGGTCGGATTAGTGATTTGCCCGGTCGCGGCACTTGAGGCGTTCGTGGCCCTGCGGGGCACGGATGCGGGTTACCTCTTTAGTCATTCTGATAGGGCACCCTTGACCCTGTACCAATTTCGCGCAGTTTTTCAGCAAGGCCTTTCCCTGCTGGGCATCGCCCAGAGTGAATACGACTTGCATTCCTTTCGCATAGGGGCGGCCTCTGCAGCGGCGTCCCTTGGGATGTCCGCCTCGGCTATTCACCGAATAGGCCGATGGCGTTCGGGCGCATTTAAGGGCTATATCCGGAAGTGAATGTTGGGCGGTGGGCACCTCCTGGCTTTCTTTCCCGGAGCCCCCCCCCAGTGGGCGATGCACCGGTGCGCGGGGGAGTTGGGTGATGTGGTAGGAGCTTCCCCTTGGCTGGTGTTTGCAGTTGTTTGACGTTGAAGAGTTCATGTGTTGTGTTTCTCTTTTGTTGCCAGAGTTTTACAGTCCGGCCCCCCCGAGGATTCTTCCGATTGGACATTCCATCCTCTTCTGGGCGCGGAAGAGGGCCGTGGCCTCCAGTGGTGGCGATCAACTGGGGCTGGGCGAATTTGCATCTGTGTGGTGGGCCGTCAAGAATGGTCTGCGGAGGCGCCAGCTCCTGCCGCTGCTGCGCCAGTTTTTGGATTCCCATCCCCCGCCCCAGGTATTGGTCCTTCATCTAGGTGAAAATGATCTGTGCCAGAGATCATCGATTTCCTTGAGGCTGCAGATCCGTAGGGACATGGAGGTCATCAAGGGTTGGATCCCAGGAATCTGGTTCCTTTGGTCCAACATGTTGCCCCGCAGAGTGTGGAGGGGCGCACTCCATCCCAAGGCTGTCGACCTGTCTAGAAAGAAAGTGAATGCATACATGGGGCGGGTGGTTCGCAAGAGCGGGGGGTCAGTTATTTTTCATCTGCACATTACTTATGCTGCGGCGGTCTTGTTTCGGGCACATGGTGTCCACCTCACCTGTCCTGGGACGGACCTGTTGTTGGGGGACCTGCAGAGGGCCTTGTTGAATGTTTTGGTCCTGTGGGGCTGGGTGGTTAAGCGCTAGGCTAATCACCCAGTGTGGCAGTTGGCGTGCGGGAATGGGTAGGTAGTTTGATAGGCTCCCGGTGTGCATCGCGAGGTGGGCAAGGCTAGGAGGTGAGCCAGAACCACTCGAATTGACACTGGACCGGGTCAGAGAGTGGCTGGCAAGCCTCCTGGCTTGAGCAGGGAAGGCCCATCAATGGCGCTGCTAGTATGGGTACCTTGCCTGCTCCGCTGCCTCGACCCCCTGGGGGTTGGCAATGATAGGCTCCCTCGGGCAGTGCTCTGAGGGGGTTTGGAGCAAAGATGCTGAACGCCAGTTGAGTAGGGGGAGGTAAGCGACTAGGCCGTTTTCCCCCATCCAGTACCCGCACGCCGTGGGGGGAGGCAAGCTACCCCCTAGTTAAGTTTACCTCTGCAGGTCTTATGTTTAATAAATAAATAAATAAAGTGACCAATTCTCCATAAGAACTCTGTCTGGCGTATTTATTGGGGGGTGTAAGGGTAATCCTCCTGACACGCACCTCGCGTGTCGGGAGCTTTGGCCTGCCCCCGCGAGGTGCGCTGGCAGAGTTCGGAGGCCCAGCCTCCTGATAGGCTGGGTGGGTCACGTGGGGGGTGGCGTCTGAGGGAATTAACGCCAAGGCTTTCGGCTCCCTCAGTCGCCGCCTGGGAAGCAACCCCTCCCTCCCTCCCCGAGCATAGGCTAGGATTAGCCGGTCGCCTCCTGGGGCCAGGTAGGATTTTTTGGCTGCCAACGAATTGGCTTATGCTTGGTGGTCTTTTTGCCTACCTCAGACTGTGGATGGTGAACAGGGTCTTTAGCCAGTGGGTCACCTGGCCGGCAGTTGGCGTGCGGGAATGGGTAGGTAGTTTGATAGGCTCCCGGCGTGCATCGCGAGGTGGGCAAGGCTAGGAAGTGAGCCAGAACCACTCGAATTGACACTGGACCGGGTCAGAGAGTGGCTGGCAAGTCTCCTGGCTGGAGCAGGGAAGGCCCATCAATGGCGCTGCTAGTATGGGTACCCTGCCTGCTCCGCTGCCTCGACTACCTGGGGGTTGGCAATGATAGGCTCCCTCGGGCAGTGCTCCGAGGGGGTTTGGAGTCAAGATGCTGAACGCCAGTTGAATAGGGGGAGGTAAGTGGCTAGGCCGTTTCCCGCCATCCAATACCCGCACGCCGTGGGGGGAGGCAAGTTACCCCCTAGTTAAGTTTACCTCTGCAGGTCTTATGTTTAATAAATAAATAAATAAATAAATAAAGTGACCAATTCTCCATAAGAACTCTGTCTGGCGTATTTATTGGGGGGTGTAAGGGTAAAGCATAATGAGTCACTTCCCAGTGGAACTGTGAGGTCAAAAGTGGTCAAAAGAGCACTAGTAAAACAGCCAGTTAAGAGCAAACACTACTTAAAATGGATGTGATTTGAACCAAAAATGCTAGCAAATACCATTAGAGAACAAAAATGAGAAAAAATGCAAAGCACACCCCAAAATGCATCAGTAATGATGAGAGAAGGTGTGCGTGCGTGCTTGTTGCAAATGGGGCACAAGTACAATACAAAAAACATATGAGGAAGGAAAGGCAGCAAGGAAAGAAAAAGAAACTTTTTTTTAAAAAAAAAGAAGGGTTCAGGGTGTTGACAGAGGAGTGCTGGTATGGACATGAACTTAGTACTCCTAGTCAGAATATATTACAGTGGGTAGCAGGAGCTGTATCATGGGAGTTGAACAGCTATGCCTCATTTGTTCTTATTGTTCAGCAAGCAGCTGGGGACCTTCCTATTGTTCAGCAAGTATTTGTCAGAATTGCTAGAGGATCTTGAAATTATGCTTAAAAGCCATCAAGAGGTCATAGAAGAAGCATAAAGCATCCCAGAGCAGCAAAAACAGAACAGCAACATGTTTTTTCCCCAAAAAAACAAATTACAAACAGGCCAATAAGAGATATTTCAAGCATGTTCCAGTATCTTTTATATATAGCTTGCAGAAAAAAAGATCAGCCAGAGTGCATCGCGGGGAGAATTGATGGAAAATGTAAAAGCAAAACTAAACGGAAGAGGCTTTCACAAGAAGTAAATCTGAAATGAGGTAGTGTATATTTTGTAGCAAAAGAAGCAGTAGCATCTCAAACAGGTATGCCCTATTCAGTAGTTGAATTGTATCACACGGACCATAACGGGAATGGCTTTTTCCCCCTTTATAGGAGAGGTGTGTGTGTGTGTGTGTGTGTGTGTGTGTGTGTGTGTGTGTGTGTGTGTGTGTGTGCGTGTGCAGAAAAGGTTTTCCTGCTCTCACAAAAGATGTTCATCATTATAACACTGCATGTTGTAGGCAGGAAAGTTTTCTCCCCATCTCCCAAGTGATATTTTGTGATGGGATGGAGACTTCAGGAAGTACAACTGACAGAATAACTCTTCTATGAGTTGGGAAGTCTTCCATCCTCATACACTCAACGCAATCATGTTGACCGCCTTTCTCAAGGCTTGAATTAATTCACTTCTCCCTCGTCTTCACACTTGTCTCAGTTTTTGCAATTGTTGCCTGCCTTCTACTTTTTTGATAAATGACTTATCCATCAGATAGGCAAGGGTTATTCAAGCAGAGAATTATAGGAAATATATAAGTATAAATTATATATTTATTGGACCTTCATTTTGTTCATTTTACATAGGTAGGTGGAGAGAGAGGGAATGATGTTTGGTTAAACCAGGGAAAAAAATTAAAACACTATCGCTTATTGGATTCTTATATGGCAGTTGTGAGAACATTCAGTAATTAAAGGAACTGACCTTGCTCTACAGTTGCTTCCTTCATTTGCATTAATGAAGATATAAAATGGCTTGAGGGTCAAAAGCAAACAAATAGATCTGTAGGGAAAAAATCAGATGGCTTTCTCAAGCTTCTGTCGGTTTGTTTTTTTTCCTTCACTCAAGATGCCATAATTTACTGCAGGGAAGCAACATAAGTCAACCTGAACAAAATTCTGTGAGGAGATAAACAAGGAGGAGATGGTCAGTCAAAAGTGTAATGTACGAATGAGTTTAACTTCAGCTCACCTAAACAATTCCTGGAAACAAATGGAAAAAGAAGTCTAAATAGTATAAGCACTCTTTTTCTACTTGTATTTATAAGTGTGCATTTAACATGTAGTCATATATTCCCGTCTCCGGCCCGTCTCCTTAGATCATCAGAGAAGGCCCTTTTGCAGGTGCCGTCGCCCAGGGAGGTGTGAGGGGCGGCATCCAGAAACAGGGCCTTCTCAGTAGTGGCACCAACCTTATGGAATTCCCTCCCCTTTGACTTACGAACTGCTCCCTCCTTGGACACTTTCCGGCGATGCCTAAAAACCTTCTTGTTCAAAGAAGCCTTCTGAGCCCTTGCCTTTTTTAACATCTCGCTGGTACAGGTGGGGGTGCTGCTGTTTTTATGCTCCTGTTTTAATTGTAGCAATAATCTTTTTAATCGATTTTTAGATACTGTTTTTATTAATTTTCATTAATTGTTTCTTACTATTTTAAAATGTGATTATTTTTGTATTGTATTTTTTGTATTGTATTTTCTTTTTTTCTGTTGTAAGCTGCCTTGGGTCCCTTCAGGGAGAAAGGCGGAATAAAAATATTGTAAATACATACATACATACATACATACATACATACATACATACATACATACATACATACATACATACATACATATTAGTTATTTTTCTGAAGTGCCTCAAAAATACTAACATGCTGTACAATATAAATACACAAAATCTTAATTGCCCTTTGGGATGCAGCAAAGTCACAGCACAATCCTGCCTAAGATGTGGCGGGTGGCCAAAATGCGGACTGCACTGGCAGGGCCAGGGCCCACGTCGGGGGAAGGGGGCATTTGTTCCCTTCCCCCCTGGTGTAAGCACCCGTGGGCCCTGCTGGATCTCCTCGGATGTGCACCAGCTCTGGAGCACTTGCTCCGCTGGCGTAAAGTTACAGTGGAATGGGCTGTTATTTAACTAGAGATCTGCAGCCAGTGTTTGAGTTATTTATATTTTATATATAGAATTTGGCCTTTTAAGGCACCCTGCATTTCAACCTTCACTTTGCTCTACACCAGCGTTTCTCAACTGTTGGTTTGCATACCATCAGTAGTACGCAAGGCGGGTGTCCGGGGGTACATGCGGCATCCATGGATACCACCACCCAGCAGCGAGACTACAACAAACAGCATTAAGAGGCTCAGCTCGGCAGGCAGAATTCCTGCACGTGGTTTTCACGCACTTGAAACGCACTTCCCGCCTGCCCTGAGTTTCTTACCAGTGTTCATTGCATTGCATCTGGCCTCCCAACCCAGAAGTCTTTGGCGATGACATCATCACCAGCAGAGTGGCGGTGCAGGCCCTGGCGCCGCCTACTCAGGATGTCGTGAATGTGCTTTACGGCACGTTCACAACACCCAGCACCGGAGCTGTTAGGGGATATTATTATTATTAGTAGTAGTATTAATATTATTATCATCATCATCATCATCATCATTATTTATATACCGCTTTTCAACAAAAAACATTCACAAAGCGGTTTACAGACAAAATCAAATGATGAAATGGCTCCCTGTCCCAAAAGGGCTCACAATCTAAAAAAGATACAGAAGAACACCAGCAAACAGCCACCAGAAAAGACACTGTGCTGGGGTGAAAAGGGGCAGTTGCTCTCCCTCTGCTAAATAGAAGAGGAGCACCAACAGAAAAAGTGCCCCTTGCCCAGTTAGCAGGGGATTGGATTGCGCAATTAACCTCCTTAGGATGAGAGTGCATGGCAGCAAACCTAAGCTTAGTTCAAAGACAGAATGGAACCAATTTCACTCCCAATGCCATGTTTTACCACTGCTAGAAGAAGACAGCATGCTTCCTTTTTCTGGCATCTGACAGATGGTGGCAGCTAAGGACCGCATTCCTACAGCTGATTGTCTTGGCCTCCAGGAGATGATCAGCTGCCTTCATCCAGTGCTCCAGACTGGCAGTGCTCCAGACTGGTAGTGACTGTGGATCAGCCTTAGCATCAATGTCTTCTGCATGGAACGTACAAATCTTGGGGGCTGATTCCCAGCTTTTTTTTATCTTCCTTGGTCACTGGCAGACAAGCAACCACAGTGGAAACTGGCAGAGAGTCCCACACATTGCTTGATTGGTTCCACACCAGTTCCACAAATTGCTTGATTGAAATGGAAGCATGTAGTGGTCCTTTTCTTGTGACCAGTGCACAAGGAAGCACTGGACCCGTGGATCACTGTGCACAAGGAAGTACTGGATCACTGAATCAGGAAGCGCTAGAATCAGTGGAACTCACCTCCAGTTCCATCCAGGTAAGTGCACTTAGGATCAGGGTGTTAGACGTTATTAGGAGACTATTGTAAGCACCGAGGAAGAAACTGGTTTTGAGAAGAGATATTAAGGAGAATTAATTTTCTAATTATATTTACAGTTTACATAGTCTTACTGGAAGGCGGATTATTAAGCTAATTTGACCTATCTTAATATTGTTATATCACCAAGGGAAAATGCATTTGTTGAGGACTCAAAATACTACTTAAAATATCCTCTACTGTTTCATAACAAGAAAACAAAGAAGACATTTCCTAACCCGTGTTGTCCTAGGCATGGTTCTCCTTTTGCTGATCTCACAAACAAGGGGAAAGAAATGCATGTATAATGTTCTGCCAGATGACAGAATAAAGACAGTATCTGGAAGACTCTCAGCCTTTTCAATGCTGGCTGGATCTATGCATGCAGGAGACAGGTGGGTCTGAAGTTATAGAATCTATCAGGTGGAAGAATGGACTGTATCACAGTATGCTGCTGGCAAGGGATGACAATTCTTTTTCTATTCTATTCTATTCTATTCTATTCTGTGTAAGCAGAAGAACAACAAGTGGAGAACTAGCACTGCAGGAAACAAGCTGATTTGTTTGCTTTCTATATTTTTTAAGTTACATGTAAGATTTGATGACGATAAATACAGTATTTATATATTGCCTTTCAACCAAAGGTTCATAACGTGGTTTATGTAGCAAAAGAAATGGGGGGGAGTGTAAAGGCATAGCAACACCCTGCATGAGGGGGGCGGCTTCAAAATACGTTGCCCCCGTAACATCACGACCGGAAGTGATGTCACCTACCCCACCTCTGGTAACCTCGACACTGCCCAAAAAAGGTGAGTAGGGGGTGGGAGAGCGGGTGGGGAAACCCTTTCTAACTGCCGCCCACCCACAAGGACGATTCTGCCCTTTGTTCACCTTTTTGCACCGCTTAGTGGCGCTTTCCCCTTGCCACTGCCGATTTGCCACCGATGCGGGGGATTTGTCACCCCCCACTTGTCGCCCGGGGCAGACTCCCCCCCATCCCCCCATTCCAACACCTCTGGGGAAGTGTTCTATGCCCCAAGGGACTCATCTAAAAATGACACAAAGGAGCCACCAGCAACTAGGTAGTGGAAAAGACAGAATACTGGGTTGGATAGGGAAAGTTGCTTTCTTCCTGCTAAACTTAGGAGAACAGAGATGGTTTGCCCAGTTAAAATATGCAACTATTTTAAGCATATATATATATATATTCATCCTCCTCTTCTAAATGCTCTCAAAATGTCACAAACATTTTCAAAATGGTTTCAAAATTGCTCTGGGAACAGGGGAAGTGAGTTGCATTGAAGTCATCGATACTTGCCAATTTTGCTCACTTACAGCTCAGTTTTCCTTGGTTCTAAATGAACGGCATTGAAAATGACCAAAATCCCTTTTTCCTGCTCAAAACAACAACAAATATACATTTGTTTGGAGGGCAGTGACACTGCAAATCCAACAACCTCAATACTCTTAAAATGATATGCCAATCTTCACCCTCTACCACCTTTTTTTAATAGAGCCTCTAAACATACCTCATACAGCACTCTGAACTTTTGGATATCATTGGTTTCTGTGGCAATAAACTTGATTTTTGTAATTGCAATTACAACTGAGAAGTAAAAGTAAAATAAAAATAGAGAATTCTTCCTCATTGCCAATAGATATCTGACACGTGCACAGACAATTTTTCAATTTGTTTCAGAGTCACTTCAGTGCTCACTGAAGACAATGGAGACCTGGAAATGACTCACTTTGTCATTGGACCAACTCAATAATAAGCAGCACAGGAGAACGTTCACTGTAAAAGCATATAGGATCTGTTTATTTAATTTTATTCATTAGACTTTTAATTAAGATTGCCAACAGTAGCCTAGAGGGAAACAATGGGTATCAATTAATCTTTAAATACAGAGTTTTAATAAGTATGTTAATTTCTAATTTACTTGTTCTAATTATCCTATTAAATGCCAATAAAAAGAAGAGATTTTACATTTAACTATATTAATACAATTCCAATTACGATTGTGTTGCTGATGTAATTCTGGTAAACTAAACAGCAGGACAATCTACATCAGCTTTTTGGTGTCCATTCAATGTCTGTTTATTGAAAGGTAATTACTATTGTATAAATATGAACTTTCTTTGCTCCATTAATCCTTTGCTTAATTTTCGCACCTAGCAAATACTGGCCATCCCTATTAGAACAAGAACTTAGTGTAAATGCTGAGAAACAGCAACTCCTTATCTCTTCCTCTTCTCCCATAATGTCTAGAGGTATAACATTTTATTTAGATGGCATCCACACACCTAGCATTTGGTAACCAAATTTATGGATGATCTGGGAGACATTTATGGTTGGCACAGGAGGGGAATCAATATATCTTACTTACTTTTCCCAATTTCTTTTATTTAAAAGCTCTCTCTCTCTCTCTCTCTCTCTCTCTCTCTCTCTCTCTCTCTCTCTCACACACACACACACACACACACACACACACACACACACACACACACACACACACACACAGAGGATGCAGAGTGCGGCTGTATCCGCAGGAAGGGAATAGGATTGGGCTGTAAGGATGCCATCTTTTATTATTTTGAGCATTGTATACACATCGTGTCCAACAGTCTAAAACTCAGGATGAGGAAAAACAACAACATCTTCTACAGAAGCCCTTCTTCCCAATGGTGCCATTTTCTCTTCCATTCTGTGCTGCTACATTAAAGGTAAAGGTATCCCCTGACAATTAAGTCCAGTCGTGTCCGACTCTAGGGTGTGGTGCTCATCTCCATTTCAAAGCCGAAGAGCCAGCGTTGTCCGAAGACGCCTCCATGGTCATGTGGCCAGCATGACTCTCCTTGCCGCAGCGCGTAGCATGCAGCTGGAACACGGAGCGCTGTTTACCTTCCCACAAGTGGTACCTATTTATCTACTCGCATTGACATGCTTTGGAACTTCTAGGTTGACAGGAGCTGGCCAAGCAACGAGAGCTCACCCCGTCGCGGGAATCGAACTGCCGACCTTTTGATCGACAGCTTATGGTTCAGCAGTTTAACCCGCTGCGCCACCCGCTGGCCCGCTTCCCAATGGTGCCATTTTCTCTTCCATTCTGTGCTGCTACACTAGAAGGTGTTATTTATTTTCAGTTCTATCTTCATCCCCAGTTGGAAGTCTTATTTTTTTTCTGTCCCATTTGTGCCTCTGGGGTTCCCCAAAATCATTTCATTCGCTTAAAGAAAAAAAAAACACCCAGAAGAAAATGAACATTTTAATCTACATGAGATAATTTAAAACACAATGTGATCTGTGAGTTGTTAGCAGGGTTTTGCCTACATTTGTGTGAAAAAGGTCTGACTTTCCGAATCCAAAGCATCTGGAGAGCATATGGTTCTGTCTAATCAGTCACATAAAATTGCAATTAATTTCTTCTTTACTATTTGCCATAATATCAAATGTGGGAAATCAAAATTATGACCCTTTTATCAAAGGATACAACTATTAGTTGAGAGTCAAAATACAATGCTCTGCATTTCCCTTATGTTGACATGATCATTGCAGGCAAGATAATAAGTAATTTAGTAGCTCCCAAATGCAATTGGAAGCTCTTCTGAGCGTAGAGTGTTCTGGAGGGGCGTAGAGTGTTCTGGGGGCGTAGAGTGTTCGAGAGGGCCGGCACGACCCTCGGCAAGTGAAAATATCCCTTTATCACGGCAGCGGGACCCCGGAAGTACCGTCGTCAATGTCATCACGCCCCTTAAGGGGGTAGTGAGAACTACTGATCTATAGCATTAACACCACATTCCTTAGGAATGATTGGACTTGAACTGAATGCTACCCAGTTCCTGTTATCTTCCCCCAAGTAGAAAAGTAGAAGGATAATTTAGGATTACACCCTAAATTATTGTCATGGGAATTAATATGAAGTACACTATGAAGAAAAGAAAATAATAATAAATACTGAACAGCACTTGCCTTTTATCCATTGTGCTGGTAATTAACTAAAGTGCATGTCTCTGCACTACAAATCAGGGAACTCTTTACTGAGAGAATGATAGTCAGCCAAATCACCAGCTACTTCCTGGCTCCATCAATTTAATAAAAGAACAAGAGACTTGTAGCTCAAAAAATGGTACAAAAATAGTACAAGAAGCTTTTTTTTAAAGGATAAAGATATTATGATACCAACATTATGTACTGGGATCATTCTATATTTAAGGATTTACTGGGTCAGGTTTCTGAACTGCCAAAACATCATCACCCTGATCAGCTAGCTAAGGAACATACAGTATATGTGCATATTCATAGCTGGATCCAGTAGCGTAGCTGGTGGTGGCAGGGGGGGCACTGCCCCCCTCGTGGCAGCAGAGTGGCCAACTTCCGGTGTTTCCCCTGGTGAGGGGGCACTCGTCAAGGTGGTGGCGTGTGAGTTGGGCCCTCCCGCCATCCCTCACCTCCATACAGCTCCAAATGGAGCAATTCTGAGCAATGCACAGGCATGGAGGCATTGCGCAGACGCTTTGGCACCGTGAGGTGTCTTGACATCACCCCGGCCTTGACCCAGGCAGCAGCCAGCTTTGCAATGCCTCTGGCTGGATCCACAGACAGAAACAGATACCATGTGTCTAGCTCCAAATAAATAGGTATTTTTACAGTGCTTTCAGCTTGTGCAAAGCACTTAATATTAATTGTTGATGTTGTCCTTATAACAATGCTGTAATGTAAGCAAGTAGTATTATCCCCATATCACAACTCGGGTGTTGAGGCTGAGAGGAAGAGCAGCTGAAACTGGATCTGGCAAGGCAAGAGTAAAGGCAACTTTATTTATTTATTTTTCACATTTTTATACCACCCTTCCTCCAAGGAGCTCAGAGTGGTGTACATATTTCCTCCCCTCCTTTTTGTCCTCACAACAACCCTGTGAGGTAGGTGGGGCTGAGAGATAGTGACTGGCCCAAGGTCACCCAGGAAGCTTCGTGGCTGAGCGGGGATTGGAACCTGGATCTTCCAGGTCTAAGTCCGACTCCCAAACCACTACACCATCCTGGCTCATGCAAACAAGCAAACTTAACAAGCAAACAAGTAATTTAATAGTGAAGTACGTGAGCATCACAGGTGGGACTACTGCACTTTTTAAAAAAAATATTCAATCTACAATGAACTATATTTGAGAATCAAATCTTTTTTTCTCCCCAAGGATGTCTTTGCTTTCACAACTCCAATTCATGTGCCAGGACAGAAACTGAGGTGCCATTCCCCCCCCCCCCACTTCTGCAACTCATAAATCTAGGCATGATGTATTTGTGCATAGAAAACATCACTCACATCAGCTATGTTCATGCAGGTGCATTCTACAAAGGTGTTATTGTTTTTGTGTATTAAAAATATTTTCCACTCCATAGCATTTCAAGGAGTTTGATTGAAGCTCTCTTGATTTCTTTTATGTGCACAGCAGAACATGAACAATGCCCACATTTCAAAAGTGCGTCTTATAATTTCATGCCTCTGTGGCATGTGACCTTTCAATCAGACGCTTATATTTAAACAGTTGCCATTTTATGGCGAAAACCTGAAGGAAACAGCATTTAGTCAGGAAACACAGTATAAAGGTAAATAATAAGAACATGCCCAATGGAAGTGTGCTTGATGTGTACTATTATTACTTTACCATTAATTTTGCAACTTGCTGTGTTATTTCCTTCTAAAGTTCCAGTCCTAAAAAAAAAATGTAAGAAAAGCCCTGCTGGATCCTGCCAAAGGTTGATCCAGGCCAACATCCTATTTCCCACAGTGGACCACCTGTTACCTTTGGGAAGCCCACAAGCAGGGATGAAACCAGAGGCGTAACAATGGTGGAGTGAAGGCAAGTAGTTGTGCAAGACTCCGTTACACTGGAGTCAGTGGCCCCTCCCCCTTGCTGTTGGAGCCATTCTGGCAGCAAAGGCAACACGCAGGACACTCCCCTGTCGCTGCCGGAATGGCTCCAACAGCAAGGGGGAGGGGCCGCTGACTCCAGTGTAATGGAGTCTTGCAGAACTACTTGCCTCCGCTCCACCTTGTTTCACCACTGCATGAAACCATTGCTCCCCTGACACTGGTATTCAGAGGCACAATGCTGCTGAACCCAGGGGTAGCACACAACCATCATGGCTAGTTGCAATTAGATCTGCCCTCCATGAATGTGTCCAATCCCCTTGTAAAGCCATTCGAGCTTGTCCCTCCTCTGACATACACCACCCAAATGGGTATGTCCAAGGAGGCCCATAGGCTGTCTGAGGGCTTACATGGAGGTAAGTAAAAATGTTTTCCAGATGTTTCCACAATGTTGACCACTAGTAGTGTCAACCCCACCCCCAATGGTTTTACCTGGTGCGGTCTGCACTCCCCTAGTGCCTGCCACACTGCCTGTCATCAGCCCACACAAAGTGACATGAGACTGGCCTGGGTCATGCTTTCCTGTCTATTCATGTCACATGAATATAACTGCATCAGGCAACATGGGTCCCTTCTAAAGGATTATTTTCTTCATCAGAATGATGTCTGCCTTCCCTCACTCTACATGTCAGCAGCAGAGCTATTAGCCCAGGAGTGAAATGTCTCTATCATGTCCCTTGAGGTCTCATCCACATACCTCTCTGCCTCTATCAACTTCTTCAGGTCAGCTCTCTTGGCTTCATGCCTTGATGGTCATGTTCCCTGATTCCTGGAAGCTCATTGCACTGAGGACACAGCCAGGACTTATGCCAAAAAGGTGGTCTATTAATCTGGAAAGCACCGACCCTTGTGCTGACTTTATACCTTCTTAACCAATGATGTTTTTTTTTTCCCCAAGCTTGCTTACCGGGAATGCTATGTCTTATTTCTGCATTTTATTTTCGGGTATTGGTTTTGAGAAGAAGAGGGATGTTAAGTCATGGGCAGCCTATACTGTCAGTGAAGCCAATCAAGCAATTTGCTGTAAATGCAATGAGAATCTCATGTGCAGTAGCACGTATTGTCATGTGCTAAAGTAGTCACGTAAAATGTTTTCTGGGCTTGAAACTGTTAATAGTTTTTTCCTCCAGAGATCTGAAGGTACATAAGAACATAAGAAGAGCCCTGCTGGATCAGGCCAAAAGCCTATCTAGTCCAGCTTCCTGTATCACACAGTGGCCCCACCAGATGCCTCCGAGAGCACACAGACAACAAGATAACCTGTGTCCAGTCGCCACTCCCTTGCACCTGGCACAGAGAAAACCTACTTCTAAAACCAGGAGGTTGCTTATGGCTTGTAACCTGTGATCGCCTTTTCCTCCATGAATCTGTCCAAACCCCTTTTAAAGGCATCCAGGCCAGGTGCCATCACCACATCCTGTGGCAAGGAGTTCCACAGATGAATTACACGCTGGGTAAAGAAATATTTTCTTTTGGAGCTAAAGGTAGCTAAATTAAGACTGCAACCCTATACACACTTACCTGGAAGTAAGTCCCATTAAGTTCAATGGAACATACTTCTGAGTAGACATGCATAGGATTGCTCTATAAATGATGTAGACTGAATTAGCTATAGCTAGGCTTACCAGATTTTCCAGGTTCTAAACCAGGAAAAAAAAAACCCAACAATCAATTGATCAATTTAATTAATTAATTAATTAAAATAATATTTGGGCCTAATTTTATTATTTATTTATTTTTAGTTAGCCAATTAATTAATTAAATTGACTTGCCTGTCACGCCACCATCAACTTTGCCGTGCCCTCGCTGAAGCCTCCACCGCCATTGCTGCCACCCGCCATCATTGCCGTTCATCGTGCTGCCATTGCCGCTGCCCGTCGCCGCCGCCATTGCCACCCGCCGCAGCCATTGCCGCCCGTTGTGCCGCTCCCATTGCCACCCGTCATGCCACCGCCACTGCCACCCATCGTGACAAGCATGGGTGTCTATTGAGAAGGAACTGATTACATATCAGTTTGGGCTAACGACAGGAGCAGGAGGTTAGAGGTTGCAGGAATTTTAGCTTTTAATAAACTTCCGAGATATTAATCTTTAGGTTAGAAAATAGCATTAGGTGTTAGAATCTATAGAATGTATGACGTAGGGCAGTGGTTCCCAAACTGGGAGGCGTGGCTCCCATGGGAGCCACGGATACTAGCCAGGGGAGCCGTGGAGTGCCACGGAATTGTCTCAGAATACAGTGCAATGCCAATTGGCAGGCATCAACATAATGTAATGGGGAGCCACGGCCACGGGTCGCCAAGCCACGGGCCACGGGCCACGGTCTGAAAACATTTGGGAAACACTGACGTAGGGGTTTGAAACAGTATAAAGCTTGGACCCTGATGTTGCCTTGGCATGCATGATCTGAGCGTGATACTCCATGTGTCATTTATTGCGCAATAAAAGCTTTGATCTCCACTCTCTGGTGTGAATTTCTGATTGGGATTACACACCGGGACTGAACCCCTGTGGTCCTATGCCACACAACAGTGGCAAATAGTTAAATTCCCTCAACACCCATACTAAGAACCCAGTCCTGATCCAGCATCTTTATGGCTGCTGTTCAGAAACGTAACACAAAGCATGCAAGGGACAGTGATATGCTGCCTTACCATAATGTGTCGCTTGGCCCCAAGTTTCAAGATCATCTCATTTCAGTGTCAGCCATTTAGAATGTCACAGAAACCTGGCTCCATCTCTTACAGAATAGCTAAGCAGGATGGTTTTGTGTTGTTTTTAATGAGTCAGGTACTCTCCCACAGCAGTGTGCTAAAACAGAAGATAATTAAACTGCACAGTCTTGAGAAAAATAGGATAATAAAACATTTAAAATTGGAGATGTGAGGATATGAAGAAAGCAGAATCATGAATGAATAAAATAGCAGGGTGTAAAACATTCAGCATTATCTTAAGTATACTTGGTACTCTTACAGTCAATTCACACAATCATGCTTTTATGTTAAGCGTGTGGCTTGCATATATCCATGCAAAGTTTTGCAAATGATAAAACACTCCTGCAATTGCATATAATACTGACACAGCATGCAAGCCAGGTTTTTTGTAATCTATCTTTGCCTCATACTAAGGACATCACACACAGGCAAATTCATGTTTGCCACTGGCACTGGGTGTACTACAGCAGTTGGCAGCCAACAGCACGCAAACAAATCCTTGGTGCAGAAGTGGGCCAGTTTTGTATTGTGAGAGACACTGATATAAAATTCTAGAGTCACTAAAAGAGGCTACATTCACAGTGCAATCCTAACCAACTTTCCAGCATCAGTGTAGCTGTGCCAACAGAGCACACACTCCATTTTTCAGTGCAGGGGCAGTCATGGAGCCCTCTTCAAGGTGAGGGAACATTTGTTCCCTTACCTTGGGGCTGCATTGCGGCTGCACCGGCCCTGGAAAGTTGGTTAGGATTGCACTGTCAAGGTTGCCAACATTTTTTTCTAGCAGTGCTCCTATGGCTTTAAGAGCACAAATTTAGCAGTTGATGTGTTTCCCTGCATGCAGATACAGAAATGGTAAATGTTTCACCAGCTAAATTAATGTTTGTTGTGCAGCTGTTGAAGGCACTGGAGCTGTGCCAGGGGAAATAATTGGCAGATACAGCTACATAACCTGCATTAAAAGGAACTAATCAAAAGCTTCAGAAGAAGAGAAATCAGATACTAGCGACCTTCCTGAGCTAAAGAAGGAAATGGATCAGTACAGTGTAGGCTGCAGTGTTGACCTTGAACTAGGGAGATCTGTGGGTTTCGCTCCCCATTCAATTATGACGTTCAGTGGCTGATTTTGTGCTCATTTGTTGTTGTTCAGTCGTTAAGTCGTGTTCGACCTTTTGTGACCCCATGAACCATATCACGCCAGGCCTTCCTGTCCTCCACTGCCTCCTGGAGTTTGCTCAAATTCATGTTCATTGCATCAGTGATACTATCTACCCATCTCTGCCTTCCCCTTCTCCTTTTGCCTTCAATCTTTCCCAGCATCAGAGTCTTTTCCAATGAGTACTCTCTTCGCATTAGCTGGCCAAAGTATTTCAACTTCAGCCTCAGTACCTGTCCTCAGCCACGTCACTGGAGCATGGCAGGAGGGGGCAGGACCGCCTGGGGGTGACACACGCAAAGGGTGACGCGCGGACCCGCGCGCCACGTGTGTCACTGCCACTCCAGGAGAAGGCCTCGGAGCGTCCGCCCTCGGCGGAGGTCCGCGGCCTTCTGACGAGGTCCAATGTGGCGTGACATAATTTATTAGGTTTTTCACGCTTGCGCAGAATGTTTGAGGGCAAAAGGGCAGCCCTTTGCCCTCAGAAACATACTGCGCATGCGTGAAAAAACTAATACATTACGTCGCGCCGCATTGGGCCTTCGTTAGAAGGCCCAGGACAGCCGGCCGGAGAGGATGTCTCCGGAGCCAGCAGCAGCGGAGGCAAGACGGCAGTGCGGTAGGCTACTGCGCTGCCGTCTTGCCTCCGCTGCTGCCGGCTCCGGAGACATCCTCTCCGGCTGAGGAGTCAGGAGTCGGGGGTCATTAGGGTGCCACGTGCACCCTCACTTTAGGGCGGCGCGTGCCCTAGTGACGTTACTGCCTGTCCTTCCAGGGAACATTATTCTCAGCCTAATCCATCTCACAGGGCTTTACTGAGGGTAAAATACAAAGAAGCCCTCGTAAGCATTAAAGGAAAAGTGGTAAACTGGATTATTTTAGAGGCAGCTGAAATGAATTGGCATCCACATTTCTTCTTACAATTCTGCTCTGCAAGTGTTGATACTGGATATTCAAAGAGTTTTCTCTGAATGTTTATACCTGTGCTTTCCAAACCTTGGAAACCGGTGCTTTCCAAATCTCGAACGGTGTCATAGATGGAGTTGTAGTTGGTACATGTCTGCTGTAACTGCTAGTGATCTTTTACAGAGCTAAGTCGTTTGGGAGAATGCATGATTGAATTACTTTAAAATAAGGAGTGGGGGGGGGAGACAATTATCTGTGGTTAAAAATGAACTGACTTTCCCTTGAAAAAATTGCTAAAACAGTTTGGAGAAGGTTAAACATCAAAGAATTGCCCTTTTCATATAGCACAGAAAACTTGGCAGAATTCTCAAAATTGATCTACCTGCTTTAGAGAAATTCCTTTGAACCTACTGCTCTAAAAAGTTGCAAGCCGAGTCTTTATTTTCAGAAGTCACAAGGTAATGGTTATTTCCTTTATATAAGATTATAATGTGCACACTTCATACAAACTTCAAGAGCTAAAAAGGTGCACTGGTTATTTCACTGCGGCAAGGAGAGTTATGCTGGCCACATGACCACAAAAGTGTCTTCGGACAGTGCTGGCTCTTCGACTTCATAACAGGGACAAGCACCACATCCTAGAGTCAGACACGACTGGACTTAAATGTCAAGGGCTTCCTTTTCCTTTTCCTTTTCCTCCTGCCAACCTAGCAGTTCCAAAGCATGTCAATGTGAGTAGATAAATAGGTACCGCTTGCGGGAAGGTAAACAGCATTCCGTGTTCCAGCTGCATGCTACGCGCTGCGGCAAGGAGAGTCATGCTGGCCACATGACCACGGAGGCGTCTTCGGACAACGCTGGCTCTTCGGCTTTGAAATGGAGATGAGCACCACACCCTAGAGTCGGACACGACTGGACTTAATTGTCAGGGGATACCTTTACCTTTTTAACCTTTTCCTTTAGTTAACTAAGCTTAGGATACATCCAGCGATTTTTATGGATGCAAGAATTTTGAAATGAAACGTTCAGTTGATTTGATGCTGTTAGTGATCAAAAGGAAGATTCATCAGGAAATGGAGAATACCAATGCTGTGATTTTCTTTGGAAACTGAATTAAAGGGAAATCTCAAGAGTTTTTCCAGTAAAGTTAAGAAAATGGAGAAATAATCCATTCCATTCCATCTTCCACTTGACACTCTGGAGTTTTGGTACAGCAGAACGAAACCAAAAAACCTCCTTTCAGAGTCAAGAAAACGCATTGAGAGTATATTTATTAACACCTCCACTATGGAAATACTAGCAACACAGCGGATATCTGCATTTCTTCAGACCCACTACTTGACAGCACAGTTTGTATATGAAAGAACATATATGTGCAGTCACTGCGTTCACCAAATGCATGTCAGCTCTTCAGAAGCTTGACTACATTAGAACCATTTTAATATCTGGAGTGGAGCTTGCTTGGCAATCTGCCTTAATAAATAATATGGGCAGTCAATTTTCTTCAAAGTCTTCACAACAGATTCAATACCATAATGACATCCACGTTCTTCTCGGTGCAGCATCCAACGGATTAATTGAAAAGCCTGCATCGTTTCAATAAAATATTCAAGACACGGCAAACTGGAGACAAATTCACTATTCAAAGTAAGCATTGTACTCAACTTGGCCACTGAGTTTAAAGGAACAGAGTTTGTCTTCTGTTTGTTCCACAATTACTTCTACTCTCCAGGACACATGCAAATCACTTTCCAACATCCAACAAGTTTCAGCCTGCAAGCTTCTGCACTAGCTAAACAATTCTCTTCAAGCTTGAACGCTAGAATTTTTTTCTCTTTCTCTGTAGGTTCCAGGGATGGGCTCCCAGGCCTCGATTGTCGATTGCACTCACGTCAACACTCAGCAGAGACACGTAGACTTTTAAACACCTTCTAATTATTGAGAACTGTTAATAGGAACGCTTGCCTATAATCAACTAGTACCACTACCAAGCCTTCCTAATATGCATTCCTGCCTGGAAAGAGGGCAGAATAAGAGCCACACCAATAGGACTGAATCACCCCAGGCAAGAATCAGAGGGGAGCTGGGCTTTTCCGTTACAGACCACCTGAAGTATCACTAAAGACATCACAAGAACTGTAGGTTTAAAACAGGACCATGGCATTATTTCCTGGACAACCCAATCCTATGCCAGCCTATGTGCCGTAAAGCACATTGTGACGGCATGGAGGCCAGTCCTGTTGGCGTGGAGGCCAGAGCTGGCCGGCCTCCGCCGGCGAAGGAGCAGCACCCGCCGAGGCAGGTGAGCTCTGTGCCGGGTGGCGGAGAGGGTGGAATGGAGGTGGGGAGGGGGTGGATCAGGGGCGGGGAGGAGGGTGGATCAGGCCTGGGAGTGGGCAGGCACGGTGGAGGAGGCCTCCCCTATCCCGGGCTTGAAAGCCCAACACGGGGATTCTCGAAGTTGCGCCGGCCATTTATCCGGCACGTTTCCATAGGGGCTGCTGGGGCTTGACACGGTAGAAGGGGACAATTGTTGAGGAGACCTCCAGCCCTGCGCTGGATACAGCTGAGCCTGCCCCGATGCTGCTGCATCCCAGCGTGGGGCCTTGGAAAGGATTGGGCTTCCATGTGATCAGAAAAACATGATCTAATTTAGACATTCTCTCTTCTTTAGTTCTGTTCGGAACTTCTGCCCCACTCTTTCACATGAGACTCTCCACGCATTCGGAACACTCTCAAAAGCTTCATTGTGTTCAATGGGACTTACTTCCAGGCAAGTATATACAGGTGTTGTATACACACACACACACACACACACACACACACACACACACACACACACACACACACAATTATATTTAGAATTCTTTGTCTGCTTTTCTGAGTGAGGGTGTGAAGAGTGCTGCTTGGGTGACTGCCCCTATATGCCTGCTTTGGGGCACGATCCTATGCCTGCCATGCATGCTGACATGGAAACCAAACAGCATATGAATCCTGCTGTCACTGGGATACATACAGAAACAGGGAGTCTGCTGGAGGATGATTGGCAGTGGGGGAAGAGGGACTGGTGTGGCTTTTGCCATGAAGAAAGCCCTGGAGTGCAATGGATTGGTCGCAAATCCCACGTGGATGAAAACTCACAGATGTGACTCATGGATATGTTTTCCCACAGAATAGCAGCATGTTTGTTCTGGGCCTAAGGCAGTAGCGTAGCTGAACCGGCTGGTAACCTGGGCCACCCTGCCCCTCGCATCATCGCCCTACCCCCCAGCTGGCCTAAGGAATTGTAGCAAAAACAGAGCACAAGTACAAAATGTGATGCAGCAACACAGGAGAAAACAGTCAGCCATTTTAGTACATACTAAGATAAGCACAGGCATTTTAGTACATACTAATAGAAGCACAGTCTCCAAGATCGAGGAGGCAATCATAAGCTCTACTCAGCACCGGTAAGATCTCATCCACGGAATTGCGTTGAATTCTTGAAAAACACGCAAAGAAAGATGTCAACACACTGCAAACAAGAGAAGCTGGTGGAAAATAATCTTCCACGTTCTGTAGCCTTTCATCTCTCGATTGGTCTGGGTTGTGCTGTAGTTGTCCTGCTCCGGCTATTTCCTATTTGTTTTTAGACTTGCACGAACAGCTGCTGCTCTTTCATTACCGGCTACATTTCATGAAATAAATGAAAAAAAATCTGATTGCATTGTCACTCTCTTAAGCGAGCTTCACTGGCTGCCTGTCTCATGACATATTGATTTTGAAATTTTACTACTTTACTCTGGATGGCTTTTGCTGAAGTCACACCGTAGGCCTTGATAATGGATCTAATTTCAAGTTATCAGCCGGCTTTCTCCCTCCAGTCAGTCTCTGAAAGCCAATTCACAGTTCCTAAGATTAAACTATCTTGTGCTGGTGGCAGCAGTTTTTCATTTTATACATTATGGATCCATTTCCTTCGAACCTCAGCACTGCATTTCTGGCTGAAGGCTTCATTTGGTTCCTGAGATTTCCCCCCCAAAAAAATTGTCTTTCAAACGTCCAGTCCCTCTAGAATTGCATTTATGTAACTTGTTCAAACCTGCACAGAGTGTTTTGCCATCTTTTTTAGTTAGGATCAGATAGGTGAAAAAGCTCCAAGCTAAAGAGAGAGATTGTGTGTGTTTGTGCATGCGTGCATGCTTGTGTACGGTGCGCGGTGAGAGTGAAGTAACAGCCATCATCCACAAACAGATCCCAACAGCCCACAACTCTTTCTTCCATTTCTTGATAGCTTGGTTGTCTCACGGGCTACTGGGAGGATTGGCAGGTTTTGCTCTGAGATCTGTATCTGAAACTAGGTTCAGGAAAACAAGTGAACCGCACCAGTCAATGCACTGTCCGCTGTGGAAATCACACATCATGTATACTGAGAGGGGACCCATGAATGCATTATCTTGCTGTATACCTCTTAGCACAAAATATGGTACAGCAAAGCAAAGCTAAAAGACATTTTAGCAAACATTCAACAGCTGACACATTCGTTTCAAATGTCAAAAGCTGGATTTGGATGTGATATTTGTCCATAAAATCAGAAACTTGATTTGGATTTTGTTTGTTTTTTTAAAAACTTCAAGTTTCAAATTACCTGTTTTGGTGATCTAAATGAATGGCTGAGCCCTGTAAATATCAAAAGTAATACACTGCGTTGCAAGTCTGTTGTCCAATACTGTCAAATACCAATTGCTACTACACGCCTGCTGCCTGATACTGTCAAATGTTGATTACTGCATGTCTAGTACAGTCAGATGTTGACTCTGTGTACTGCATGTCAGCTGTCCGGTATTGGCATACACTGACTATGAGATGTCAGAACTGTCGATTGTTATTACGTCTTGATAGAGGTCAGTTATTGTCAAATGTTGATGAATGTTTGGATACTGTTAAGTCCTGGCAGCTTCTGCCTTTCAGCTGTCAGATACTTCCAAATGTTGACTGTTACATGTAAGATATATCATGAGTGCACATGGGACTTGTCAAATGTTGCCAAATACGTACATTTTTCTGTGAAGTCTTTGACACAATCCTCTAGGCCAGTGTTTCCAAAAAAAATTTGACCTGTGGCTCCCTTGACCATTGGCGACCATTGGCTGCGGCTCCCCATGACATTATGTTGATACTAGCTTGCCAATTGGCATTGCACTGTTTTCCAAAAGGAAACACCCACTTTGGGAACCACTGCTCTAGGCCTATATTCTTCTGTAATGAAGTGTGCAATCCGATGTAAGTCCCATTCTGTCAATGAGGCTTACTCTCAGGAAAGTATGCATACAACCATAGCCTGGGGATGCATTTCTGTACACACTTTCTTGGGAGTAAGCCCCACTGAACACAATGGGACTTACTTCTAAGTGGATATGCATAGGATTTTGCTGTTAGGAGGTATAACTGCAATAATTGCAGATTCTACTCCTATTTACTCATACTTCATTTCTCTGACTGTTGTATGGCGTGTGTTGTTTTCAAGTTTGTAAGATACTGGGGAGGGATCTGTCCTTTCATTCTTTGTAAAGCCCTAAATACATGGATGGAGCATCACCATTATCAGATGACATCCCCAGATGTCAAATATCACCAAATATTGACTGCTACATGTCCGCTCCTGTTAGGTTAGTGCATACCAATGGAAGATATTGTTAAATATTGACTGTTCCTGAAAAATCTCACTATCAATGATTATGCTGAATATCAAGTATGGGCAGCACAATCCTGATTAAGGATCCGGCTGGCGGCCCAGGGCCGCCTGTCGGATCTTGAGCCCGGGCTGCCCGTCAACCGATGGGCCAGAGGTCTACTCATGGAAGGGGATGCTCATCCCCTTCCCCAAGTGTAAACCGGGGCCAGCTGGAGGCGTCTTTGGACAACACTGGCTCTTCGGCTTTGAAATGGGGATGAGCACCACACCTTAGAGTCGGACACAACTGGACTTAATTGTCAGGGGCCACCTTTACCTTTTTAACTTGTCTGTAGAATACAAATGACCTGAGATGAAATCAACATTCAGTGCTTTTCAGTGCTCTATGCAACTTTCTCTCCTTGGTCTCTTGTAACCTCCAAGTACTTGAAGATTATTATCTTGTCCATCCTTCATTATACTTTAGCCACGTTACATATAATTAAGTATTTTAATGACTCCTCACAAACCAATCTATCTAGACTCATCATATTTTGTTTCATTTCTTTGAACTCCTGCCAGCTTGTCAAGGTCTTTTTGGTAATTAGTTGTTCAGTATTTATTTCAAACTTGCAACTTTCCAGAGGAGGAGATCAGGGTTTGCATTCCTCCCTTCTAAAATGTAATGCTCTGTTTGTAAAGGCCAAAGGTTCATTAGACATGTGTTCTGAAAATAGATTCTCCTTTGTAATATCAAACCACCTTCTCGACATCGTTGATAAGGAGGAGGGAGGTGCTTGAAGGTCATTTGTTAATCAATGGGTTTCTGTCGCACACCACTACCAGTAGCACCATCATCACCAATGATCTCGGGACGAAAAGACTGTTACTCTTAGAGCAGAAATTCATTCATTGCTTAATTTAAATTAAAAGGGGAAAAAGAGATGAGTAAATGTGAAGTCTAAGATCAATGAGAAAGCATAGCTTCAAATGCGCCCTGAGTGGAAAGATAATTGATACCAAAAGAATGGATACCCAAAGAAAACGTTCTCAATGCAGTATTTGGAAGTGGGAGAAAAAGGCAGACATCGGAAAAATATGTTGGGATGGGGATGGAGAGACAAAGACAGAAAGAGATATAAGTAGAGGAGCTTTTATGTAGCTCTGTAAGAAACCTGTAGACAAAATTCCATTTCTGATTTTGTTTTCTCTCACTATAAAGTTAATTTCTGTGGAAAACCTGCCTATGATAATTTTGTCAGGTTCCATTTGAATGGCTACATTCTTAATATTTTCAGCTGCAAAATTCAGAGCGCAATCCACACTAAAGATCCGACGGGTGGTCTTATCCGTGTTCAGGGCCAATTGTGATCGGCCCAGAGGTCTACTTGGGAGAAGGGGATGTGCGGAGGTTTGCTCAGGTCTCCATGAAGACCCCCCAAGCCTCAGTAAGGCCCAAAATGTCAGCTTTGGGGGTGTTTTTCCCAGCGGCAGCGATCCCTGGGGATCACTGCGGTCGCTGGCCCCGCACCCGCAGATACTCAGAGTTCTCCCTGGGGAATAGTCTATAAGGACAGAATATGCAACTATACAAAAACCAGGAAGCTATAAATAGAGTAAATGTTACTGAATAAATACCGTATTTTTTGCTCCATAAGACGCATTTCCCCCCCCAAAAAATAGGGGGAAAATAAGTGTGCGTCTTATGGAGCGAATGTTTACGGGTTGTTTTTTTTTACTTACCTGGGTTTGCAGGGTCTTCGGGGAGGCCTGCGCGACCCTCTGCAGGCCTCCCCAATCTTCAGATCGAAGATAAAGGCTATTTTCGGCCATTTTTCCGAAAACCGGAAATGGCCGAAAATAGCCTTTATCTCCAATCTGGAGGCCTGCAGAGGGTCGCGCGACCCTCTGCAGGCCTCCCCGATCTTCAGATCGGGGATAAAGGCTATTGCTGTGTTGTATTAGATAAATACATTGTACTGCGTTGTATTAGATAAATACACTGCGTTGTATTGCTGCGTTGTAAAGGCTATTGCTGCGTTGTAATAGATAAAGGCTATTGTATTTAAATACAGAGGCGGCTGACTTGCTGCGGTCACGAGTGTTGCAGTCCCGTGGTTGCAATCCCCTTTCTCTTCCTCCGGCTCCTTTGGCTTCCCTGCTGATTTGGCTTCCTTCGAGCAGAGCTCTGTGCTTAGAGGTTTCCAAGGGCTCAGCAGAAGCCGAAGGTCAGCTAATCTCCGTCTTCCTCTCCTGCCCTCCCTCCCTCAGCATATTGTATCTGCATGCTTTGCCTCTTTAAGGAGCAGGCGTGGTTTGGGGAAGCGGGAAGGGTCAGAGAACGACTGAGATCAACATGCTCCGGCTTCCTGGATTGCTGTGTTTGTTGCCTGGAATTTCACACTTCTAAACCCAGGTAAAGTTTGCCAAAGTTTGTCTTCAATGCTGAGGGGGGAGCTGCGTGTTGAAGCTGATGATGCCTCCCTGTTTTTGTTTGTTAAATGCTTTGCTGAGCTGCGATCAGATCAGGCAGCTTGATTGAGGGCTGCCTGCTGTGTTTTGTTTGCTACTCCCACCTTGGGCTGTGAGACGTGTTGCGGGACAGGAACATCTTTTAGTTAAAACAAGAGCACACTAGTGGGGGGGGCATTTCTCTGGGGGATTTCCTTTGTAAATGCAGGGGGGAGTGTTAGAGACTGAAGCATCTATATATAAAAATCATATAATGGATATATAGGATATCTTATTCGGTACCAACTTTCCTGGGAACAAGCCCCATTGAAAATACTGGGGTGGGGCTTAGAGGGCTCTTAGTCTAACTGCCTTCCCAAGTGCAATTCTGATTGACTCTTGCTTACAGTTGTTGGGATTAAACAGACCTGTACATTTTGCAAGTGAGCATGCACAGAGCAGGAGGAGGGTGACGGGGGGGGGGGATAAGACAGCCCTGCAGTGTAGTCAGCTGTTACTATTACAGGCTGGAGATTGTTATGCATCTCCACTCAAAAACGCCCTCCAAAACATGGAATCCAGAAGACACGTGTTATTTGTTCCATTGCAGCTCATGGCTTCACAGTTTGGGATGAAGAGAGACCAGGGAGCAGCCAAATTCAAATGGCCCTTGGCAGAAAAAAGGTCCCCACCCCTGGACTAAGGGAAGCTGTTCTTGTAATGTGTTTTGGGGTTGCCTTCCCCCTCCCCCTTCCATCAGTGCTACTGTTCATCTCTCCCTGTACGACTTAGCCCCGGAGGCACAGGGAACAGTTTTTCAGTGGTGGGCTAGAACCTCCTTTGAACAAGGGGTGCCCATGTTTGCCAGATCTTCCATGGAGCCATTTCTTACCCGTTTGCCACCGAGCAATGCAAGTGCTGGTTCTGGGGACAGAGTGGTTGATTGCTGCTAAACTTGTATGAATCATTCCTCAACCCAATCAGTTGTTGTGAATTAAAAGATCCAATTTTTGTTTGCAATGATTGTTTTGTAAAGGGGAATTGGATAGGGGAGAAAACAGAAAGCTAGAGCTGGGGCCAATTAACGTTCCAAGGCGTATCAATACTGGCGTACTGATATAATGTACCAAGGCGTACTGATATAATGTATCAGTAGTGTTTATGCTATCTTGGTCCTAGCTCATAATTCTTCTCTGGGCACAGCTGGAGGTTACTATCCATAATTAGTAGGATTTTAAAAATCACCTGTATATTTTGGGGGCAAAAATGTAGACTGTTGTTTGGCAATTTCTTGTGCTTCTGTAAATCTGCTGCTCAGTCCTTTTAAAAAAACCTCTTCTATTAACTTGATGCTGGCATAACCATAGTTGCATGTGGCATATTTTTCATTTTTTTTATTTTGTACCTGGTTTTCTTACAAACGTATTCATCATATATAGAAGGGAGACCTATCTGGGAGCCAAGAAGGCCCTTTAGTGGCAGTCGCAGGGGGTGGATGGAGTGCTGCAGAGTTGTCTGTAGGAGCATGATAGTGGTAATGAATGGATCAGCATCAGACTGGAAAGATGCTGGAGCATTCCCCAAGGCTCTGTTGCAATTCAGCATTTTGGCAACATGAATACAACAAATATTTTTGGCAACATGAATACAACAAATATTTTTCCCCTATTTTTAGCTCCATAAAACACATGCATCCTATGGTCCGCTGCGTCTTATGGAGCGCAAAATACGGTAGCTAACAGCAGAATTCTATCCAACTTACACCACCAGTATAACCAGCGGGGGAGGGCAGGGGAGATTTAAATCCCCTTTGAATCCCCCTTTGGAGGGGATTTGAATCCCCTTTCCATTCTGGGGGCCTCCTGTTCTCGCTGCACCGCTGGTTACATCGGTGGTGTAAGTTGGATCGGATTGCACTGTAAATCGTGAAGTCCACAAGCATATCCCAAAGTCCGCCATTGCAACCAACTCTCTGATGGTCTGCACCAGCAGCTACACTCCACAAAGGCCAGGAGGCTGTGCGCTGTCAGTAGCACCTTGCAGACTGGCTGCAAATCCAGGTATGTTGGCAGCAGGCACAGATCAGGGTGGGGATTGGGATGGAACAGGCCATATCAGGGGCAGGATGGGGGCAGATCTCAATTGCAGTGACTTCTGCCAGATCTGATGCTCCTCTTCCAGGCCTGACACATTCCCTTGGCCCTAACAGGTGGACCCTTCAGCTCATAGGGGTCCAAGCAGTGGCAGTTTTCTTTACTTACCTCTCTTACATGTTTCTTTACTTACCTCTCCCAGCAGGCCTGGTCCCCTGCTGGAGTGCGGGATTTGGTGAAAGCTGCACTGGAGACCCTAAATCCTGTGCACCAGCGGGGGATAGGATTGGCCTGTCAGGCTGAAATCTTATCCACACTTACCTGGGAGGAAGCCTCATTGAGCAGAATGAGACTTACTTCTGAGTAAACACGTATAGGACTGCACTGAAAAGAAAGTACAGATAGAAAAGAGAAAAGAAAATACTAATACTGAACAAAATTGGTAAGAGTCAACTTGCTATACAGTGAGAAGATCAAGTATGATGGATGGGGAATATTCCAAGAAATTGCACACTGAAGGGAAAGTAGAAGGAATAGGAACAAGACAAAGACCTAGCTACAGTGACATAAATGCAAATAAAAAGTGTATAGTGTGAAGTCATGTGCCGTTAAAAACACAGATGATAGAAAACAATAGAAGTAATTGGAGGCCAACATATGAATGTTTTTACTAGAGTGAAAACCAGCAAGCAAGGGATGTGTACTAATATCTTTAGAAACCCCTTGTAGTACTTGCAGTAGACATGTCAAGAATGAAAAAAAAGAAGCAGAAAAGTTGCATAGTTGAGTGTGGATCATAAATACAGGGGAAAACCCACCTTTCCCATATCCATACCCGAAAATGTACAGGCATTGAAAAAGATGCTTTTTAATGCTTAGCAGGATGTAGAGGCATTTGAAAAGATACTTTTCCAGATAATGCTGTATCACATATCCTGAGTACAAAGTGATTCTATTCTAATTCAAAGACATTCATCACGATGCATGTTAATCTGCATGTAATCCAGCACTCACAAATATTAGTAGAAGAGCATTCATCCCACATAAGAAGCAAGAAAATGCGCCTTTTAACTCTGCTAATTAAGGTATTAATTTTGAATATAGCTTGGGGAATATCAAAGGAAAGCAATGAAGTCTGAGAAATTGATGATGAAAATTTGCAGTATATTCTGTCGTGGTCATTAGCCCATGATGCTTTCTTGATTGTGAGTGGTCAAAATAAGATGTCAGAATGCAATTCTATGGGCAAAGAATTACAGAGATAATGGAAGGGGCATTTTCCTTTGCAGACAAGCATTTAAAGAACAGAAAAGCAAAGTGCCAATATGGAAATTTCATTGATGATTTTTATGATTTCATTGATTGTCTCATGATATCTTCTTTCTTCAATTTGTATCATCCATTAATTCATTATTAAGTTGATCTGTTTTTCTATGTAATTGATACACTAAAGTCTGCATAGAAATGTATCATTTCCCACATAATTTATGGACCTTGCTACATGGCCTATATTTTATTTTGGTTTAGTTGTTCTGGTTGGTGCAAGAGGTGCAGGAGGCATGCATTTAAACACATGTGCTTGGTGCTCTGCACCTGCCTGGAGAGCAGAGGGCCAGACTGGTACTTACTGTCGCTAATAGAAGAACTATGGAAACTTTCATGGCTTGGTACAATTTGTAATGAAGCAGGCATTATGGGTTTTCTAGCCATGTTCATTATTTGAGAAATAAAACTAAAATCGTACTGTCTTTTAAAGAGATTTCTCTCACACACACACTCTGGAGATGTGCGTAGAGGCGAAGATGAGTCTTTATTTCTCCTACCAACGTTTCATCCCACATGAGGGACCTTGTCAAGGTAATTCAGCATAACACTGCTGGATGACACTGAGAACATGGAGCTCTTGCTAGCATATACCAGTAAAAGCCATGGCAACCGTTAACTGACAACGGAATCATCAACCTCTGCTCTATTCCTCCTAGGCTGCAAATATG
Source organism: Plestiodon gilberti rubricaudatus (assembly GCA_026170595.1). Lineage (NCBI taxonomy): Eukaryota > Metazoa > Chordata > Lepidosauria > Squamata > Scincidae > Plestiodon > Plestiodon gilberti. Next base: position 131,707,634 of record JANXHW010000003.1, read on the forward strand.
CTCTTTTCAGGATAGGTAGCCAGATTTTATTGGCAAATGACAGCTCTTGCTGTCTATTCAGAAGACTTGCAGGTTTCCTTTGGGAGATTGAAATAGCCTCCAGATTTAGTCTTCGTTTTAGACTGGCTTCCCAAAACAACGAACGGACCTGCTCAAAAGCAATTTGGTGGCCAGATTCCAGGGCGTGCGCTGCCACAGCAGATTTTTCTCCTTGTGACAATTTTACCGCTCTCTGGTGTTCTTGTTCTCTCTGGTGTTTTATTTCTCAAATAATAAACATGGCTAGAAAACCCATAATGCCTGCTTCATTACAAATTGTACCAAGCCATGAAAGTTTCCATACTACATTGAAATGCCTCTATGGGGAGGATATCATTCGGAGTTTGAGAACATTGGAGAAACATCGCCTACGGAGAATGAAGTTGAAAAACACCTTGACCTTTCTCCTGACCTGCAGAGACGCAGAGGTAATACCTATCTTCCTAAAACATCGCAAGAAATGCAACAACAAAAGGACAGACAAGATCTACAAAAAGATGGAACTTGCACTATTGAGAGACTATGTTAAAACAACCAGGTTTGAACTTTATAATTTGGACAAAAAGCTCTATGAATTACATGACAAGCTGAGTAATTCTATGAAAGCCCAAGATTGGGATGCATGGGATAAGAGATCTTTAGAATTTATATCTCATCAGGAGATTTTAATTAGAAATAAACACCATAAGAAATTTAGCAAGTTAATTAACCAAATTCCTGTAGGTAATGTTTCTTTACCTACAGACAAGGTAGTCTTAAATTTGTCAGATTATGATTTGTCACAGGCTCAAATGTCAGTTTTATTAAAAGGGGGAAATTTCGCTTTGACTCCTAAGTCTGTGCCTATGGAGAGGATTATAGCCAACGTAGAAACTGTATTGACAGAGTTTGATTCTGACACGGCGGAAGAAATTAGAATCGCTACTGCCAATATTCTTCTGAAAGCCAAACCCCCTAAAAATAATATAACAACCAGAGAGTTTCTGGCGATTAAACAGCTTAATAATAACCAAGATATTATTATTCTTCCGGCCGACAAAGGAAATGCTACTGTAGTTTTAAACAGAATGGATTATTTTAATAAAATCTCTGATCTATTGAGTCCGGAAACTTACAATATTTTAAATAAAGATCCTACGAATAAAATTTTAAAAGAAACAAACAGGCTAATTAAAGAGTCCAATTTTAAACTGGAGATTAAAAATAGACTAATTAAATCATCAGCTCTGCCACCTAGACTATACGGTCTTCCAAAAATACACAAGAACAACATTCCACTACGTCCTGTTGTTAGTAATATAGGATCTCCTACGCATGCATTATCCCAACAACTTGCTAAAATTCTTCTCCCTTACATTGGGAATACTTTTCACCATGTTAAAAATACCTACCATTTCATTGAACTTTTAAAAATAGCAAAATTAACAGAGAGATCAATCTTGGTAAGCTTTGACGTAGTATCCCTATTTACAAAAGTGCCGCTAACTGAAGTAATGAATTTAATTAGTGACTTGACCATACCACAAGATCTAGTTCCCCTCTTCCGTCATTGCCTGACCTCCACATATTTTGTATGGGAAGGGGTATTTAGGGAACAAAAGGAAGGGGTAGCGATGGGCAACCCCTTAAGCCCGGTGGTTGCTAATTTAATTATGGAGTTTTTTGAACAGAAGGCTTTACAATCAGCCAAATTGAAACCATCTACGTGGCTAAGATACATCGATGACATTTTTTGTATTTGGGATCACGGGGAAGAAGAACTGAAAGGCTTTTTGGCACATTTAAATTCCTTGTGCCCCGAGATCCAATTCACGATAGAAATGGAAGAAAATGGGACTTTACCTTTCTTGGACGTCTTGGTGACTAGAAAGAAGGATTTAACCTTCAGACATACTGTGTACCGAAAACCTACACACACGGGAAGATACCTGCACAAAATATCCAATCACCACCCACTGCAAAAGAACTCCTTAATAAATTCTTTAATTTTCAGGGCATTACGGGTTTGTGATGAACCATCTTTAGCTGCAGAAAGGCGCATCATCACAGATTCCTTGTTGGCTAATGGTTATCAGTTGCAGCAAATTAACAAATGCTGGGAGAGACAAGTTAAAAAGAAAAACTATATCCCTAAGCCGGGAGAGAATAATGAAAAAGAGGAGGAAGCTGACAACGAGAAACGATGGATATCATTGCCTTTCCTACAAGGAACCACGGACAAAATAGCAAGAGTGATGAGAAAATATGGGATCAGGACTTTATTTGCTCCTACAACTAAGATAGAGCAAATACTAAGAAATCCCAAAGATCAAAGACCTACGTTAATGAACCCAGGAGTCTATGAAATAAAATCCGGTTGTGGTCGTGCTTACATTGGAAATACAATGTAAGATAGACCTATTAAAGTAAGAGTACAAGAACACCAGAGAGCGGTAAAATTGTCACAAGGAGAAAAATCTGCTGTGGCAGCGCACGCCCTGGAATCTGGCCACCAAATTGCTTTTGAGCAGGTCCGTTCGTTGTTTTGGGAAGCCAGTCTAAAATGAAGACTGAAATAGCCTCCAGATTTAATCTCCCAAAGGAAACCTGCAAGTCTTCTGAATAGACAGCAAGAGCTGTCATTTGCCAATAAAATCTGGCTACCTATCCTGAAAAGAGCATATTTGCAGCCTAGGAGGAATAGAGCAGAGGTTGATGATTCCGTTGTCAGTTAACGGTTGCCATGGCTTTTACTGGTATATGCTAGCAAGAGCTCCATGTTCTCAGTGTCATCCAGCAGTGTTATGCTGAATTACCTTGACAAGGTCCTTCATGTGGGATGAAACGTTGGTAGGAGAAATAAAGACTCATCTTCGCCTCTACGCACATCTCCAGAGTGTGTGTGTGTGAGAGAAATCTCTTAAGAAGACAGTACGATTTTAGTTTTATTTCTCAAATAATAAACATGGCTAGAAAAACCATAATGCCTGCTTCATTACAAATAGAAGAACTGTTGGTATGAGGTCAACAGCTGCTCTGGCCAGGAAGGCTACAATTTTGATGAAACAGCCAAGAAGGCCACCCTCTTATGGCGTAATCCTGTGTAAAGATGAGTAGTTGGCCTAAGGGCCGGCCGCTGCATCCTAAGCTCATTCCAGGCAGCCCCGGCGCTGCTAGAGCGCACCGCAGGAAGGGAAGGGGACCCTTCCTCAGGTGTAGGCAAGCCCAGAGCTGACTTACATCCAGAGAGGTTGTGTAAGGCTGGCATATCCTCACCCCCTCCCAGCCCGGGCTGCCCTATGGCCACCTTCCTTGCTGCCCTGGCCTGCCCTTCCGCCAACCTCCTGCCGACCGGCATGGGACGAGGTAGGTCGCAGAGAAAGTGGTGCCGGCCTTCACACCGGCGTCGCTTACTCCCAAGTCATCCCAAACATGCTTTACAGCACGGTTGCGATGCTTTAGGTTGGCGGAGCAAAAGCTTTGCCTGTCTAAAGTTAGGCAGGATTGCACTGCCCATCTTGAGCCATGTAATCAACCCCCCTCCCATAGTCTTCCAGTTTAAGATGGAGCTTGTTTGCAGCTTAAATGCTAATGTAGTTTTCACGCCTCCCAAATGGACATGAAGCTGTCTGGTTCTAAATCCTGCTGGAACAACATAATTAATGGTTTATGACCTTAGCCACTTCCCTGGAATCCTGAGTTGGGAAAAACACTTTTTGAAAGACAAAGCACAACGTTCATACCTCCAATTGTCTCTAATCTCATGGTGATGCTTAATTTAGATCTAACGACCATCCAACTAGCCACTGCAATCTCAACTGGGTGGATGAGACAAAGGCCAAACTGATTATGGGTCTTTTCCTAATATAAGGAACCCCATGAATGAGTCACTCCACTTAAGAATCCCATACATTTCTATGGTGCAAAAACGTATAAAAACACTTGACTTCAGAGCCTTGTGTTTTTTGTTCTCCACTTGGTTCTTTAATTCATTTATATCCTGCCTTGCTGAGTGTTGAGCATTAACCCACTGTTGCTGTATTAAGCACCTCCCCTGGTGGCATGCCCACAGTCCCCAACTGTTCTTGCTGGTGTCCCCCATGCACTTGTTGTTGCAGTCCCAGCAACAACAGAGAGGACCTTCCGCTGGCTAACAGACCAATCCTGCCGAAATATCCGACAGGTGGCCCAGGCTGCCTGCCAGATCCTATCCCTGTTTCCTGAGGTCTACTTGGTCTCCTCGGGGGGAGGGGACGTTCATCCCCTTCCCCCGGGTGTAGCGCGGGGAAGCCCCAATGGGCCTCCTCAGATTTCCTCTGACTATTTCCTTGGTGGAAGTCAGAAGAGGCCATGTAATGGTGGATCCGGCCCGGGAAGGGGAAGGGGATATGGCAGCCACCATCCCAGCCCCACCCCTCCCCCAGCCAGCTCGGCAAACAGCCAGCCTCCCTTGCCGCCCAGACCGCCCCTACCGGAGCTGCACTTATCTTCTCCGGCAGCCGCATGGACAATCCGGTGGCTGAGTGAGGGCGGCAGACCTCCACACTGGCCACCCTAACTCGCGAGTCATCACAAATGTGCTTTTCGGCACATTTGCGACGGCTTCGAACGGCGGAGTACTCGCTCCGCTGTTCGACATTAGCACTCGCTCCGCCGTTCAATACTTGTGCAGGATTGCGCCCTGACCTTCCTCCCCATAGGATTGGTCTGCTAGTCCGTCACTAGTTGTGAAGGCCTGCTGCAGAAGATATGGTTCATTTTAGACTACCTATCAGCAGTTTTACGTGTATTAGAAAGTGATAAGGCCCCATTATCAATGTATCTTCTTCTCAGAACCATTATGCTACTTGCAAAAATCATTCAGCTGTTGGAGTATGTCTTAGCAGCTCATAGTGGATCTCCAATAACGTATTACCAGACTTAGCCTCTGGGGTCTTTGATGCCCACAGTCATCCCTCTTCAGTGTATCTCATTTTCAGAGACATCAGTCATATAAGTCCAGAGGCTAGTTATGTTCCTTGCAAACTTACGGCCTCCCCAAGTTTGTTTCTGAAAATTATTCACATCTGAAATAATCATTGCCCTGAGGTTATCAGGAATGATTTTCAATAGAAGATTGAATGCCACAGCCTGTTATATTCCACACATGAAAAATAGTTTTGTCTCTCATTTTAGACCTTTGTACTTTATCGTGTTCAGCAACTAAGGCTGCGGTAGGTTGCAGGATATGTCCATAGATATTCTGTTTCTGCCTTTCAAAGCGGCCAAAGCAGGGGGCCCAAGTAGTTTCCTACTGAGCTACTGACTAGGTCCAGACCAGCATGGTTGTAGCATCATGTACGTCAGACCCTGGCCCTGCCTCTGGCTATATTTTCCTTCTCCCATGTACAAACGAGTTTATCTCTTGCGGCTTACTGAATGCAATGCAGCAAATGCCCACTAGTAATCACATTTGTGACACTGAGTAGTCCTTGAGGTCGCCAACAGATTCTCAGTTTATTAAAAAGTCGATCGTCAAAACCAATGGAGAAACTAAATTCTCAACTAAATTCTCAATATTTCTCTCTAGCGTGCTCTTTGATGACTGATCTCATTTAGTTCACCCCCCAATAGTTTCATTAAGGTCATTTGTGTCATCTTTGTTCAAACAGAACTCATGTTCCAGAATTATTTCCTAAATTAAGATTGTTTCAGCCCAATCCTATCCCCCGCCACGTTATAGCATGCAGCCGTGCCAACGGAGCGCACGCTGCATGCTGTGGTGGTGAGGAAATCAGAAAGCCTGCAGGAGGTAAGACAAAATATTATACTTACCTCTCTCGTAGGTTGTCTAATCATTCCTCAGGCCTGCACCAGCCATTTTGCTGACACAAGTTTGAGGACAGCCAGAGGCCATGTCGCAGAAACGACGGGCGCCCTCCCGGCGCCCGGGCGCATGGGGCAGGGCCAGCGTCGTGTCACATGAACGTGCCCCACGCGTCATGTCGACACACCACACCACCCATTTTGCGCTCATTTTGGAGCCGAACGGGCTCCAGGGAGGGCGGGAGAGCCGATCCAGCGCGGCGCTTCGGGATGGTAAGTTCTCCGAGCGCGCCCCCCGCCCGCCCGAGCGCCTGGAGCTCCTGGTCCACGCGCTCCACCCAAGTTCCGCCACTGCCATGTCGAGTTGGAAAATGGGGCGTTGGATCTGGCAAAAGTAGCTGCCAGATCCACCCCTTCCTGCCCTCGACACACCCCTTGTTCCTCCTCCTCCCTATTTGGAAAAATGGATTTCAATTAACTTGATAGGTTCCCTGAATTTCTGTCCTATGTTTGCCCATGAATGCCACATGTTAGAGAGAGTGAATTCGGTTAGACTTGTTGTTGGATCAATCCTTATTGAGCACACTATTGAATACCAGGGCTGAATTTTCATTTTTCAGGGTGTTTGTTGGGTCCACACTTCTCAGAAGACAGTGATTCTCAAGAATGCTTAAAATGCAACAGCCCTCACATGGAAAATTTAAAAGCCAATAACAAAAAGCATTCAACTTCCGTACGGCAGTGATTCTACCGGGGACTACAAAGTTTGTAAGCTACTAACCATGTGCACTAGTGAAATTACTTGGACCATCTCCTTGCCAACTGTTGTACACTCCAAGTGGCCACTGGTGTGGAAATTTTCCACATGCTTGTGCCACTGCCAAGCCATATGGCAGGGTTGGGCAGTTGGCAAATAGCATGGTTTCCACATGCAATTTAATCACCTTCATGTGAGGAGCCCTCCTTATTCAGTCCTCTATAGGGTGTTTGTGTATGTTTGTGATGTAGCATCTGAATTATGCCCAAACCCTTGACCAAAGAGTTACATTTGTAGAATACTTTTGATGGATATGCCTTCGAATAAACATATATCAACTGGCTAAATATCCATGCCTCACAATGGACTGAATGTATATCTTGACATTTCAGAAAATTCCAACATTCTATGGCAGGGGTTCTCAACAAATTGTACTAGTACACCACTAGTTATACTTTGGCTGATTGCTGGTGGTACTCAGACCGTTGGACCATCAGAACCCCGCTCCAATGTGGTGCTTTCGGCGGTGCGTTTTTGCTCCCGAGAGGCTCCTGTCTTTCGCCAAGCTTCTCAGGAATGCTGAGAAGGGCCCTCCTACCCTCCCAGAGCCTCCTACCTGTGTTTTCTGGCCTCTGAAAAACTGATAACCCGGAAATAACTGGCAATGATGTCATCGTCAGTCACTTCCGGTGGTATGCAGCAGGAGAGTGGCACCAGAGGTGGTACTCGGCTGGGAAGGAGTTGAGAATCCCTGTTTTATAGCCAACTGTGTATAAGCCTTCTGTATTCTAAGGCTGCTGTGTGGAATTTGTGAGCAGAATATCAATTTAAAGTGTGCAAGGGTCACGTCACACATTTTTTCTTATATGGAGATAATCTCTGACCGTCTAACACATATTATATATTGTATTGTGCCTGTGGGAGTGAAGCCTCCGCATAAACAGCACGTGTAGGAGGGGTGAGACAGGAGAGAAGTAGGGGGGAAAAGGTGCGCTCCAGGTCATCACTTTGACAGCAGCAGTGGCAGAAGTGGTCCCCGCTGCTGCCCTTTGCCGTTCCCTCCAAGCATCTGCTTTGGCACAATCACAGTCACTTGCAAAGGGAAGAGAAATAGCATGAATAGGATTCATAATGGAACAGCTCAAATATTCATTCTCTGCTATGCAAAAACTACCACTGTCAATGTTTGAACTACAGCAAAGAATGATAAGAAGGCAGGGAAAGTGATAGACAAGAGCAACACAGAGGGCATCAGGGATAAAAAGAAAAAAGAGGATGAAGAGATTTTCCCAATTCTCACAGTTCATTACTGTGGGGGGGGGACAGAGAGAGAGAGAGAGAGAGATTGTGTGCATTGGAATTTTCTAACCAAAGAATTGGCTATAGGCATCTAGTTTGAATGTATGAAGTGTTATGCAAGTACAGGTGGGCCCCCTTATCCGCTGGGGATATGTTCCAGGCCCCTCCGTGGATACTTGAAACCGTGGATAAGAGCAAACACCCCCTCCATGGTTTCCTGAGGGCCCCCCTGCCTCCCCTGCAGACAGGCATGCTTGCCCCCCCAGCTCTTATTTTTCTTTCAGCAAGCTTTGTTTCTTCCTTAAAACAAACAGAGAAGCAGCCTCCATTGCAGGCAAGTAGAATGAGACTAAGTCCTAGAGAGGCTCTGCAAGGTTTCTGTTAACCTTGCAGAGCCTCTCTAGTACTTAGTCTTGTTCTACTTGCCTGTAATAAGCAGCCAGATGCTGCTTCTCCTGTTTCTTTAAGGAAGAAACAAAGCTTACTGGGAAAAAAGTAAAAGCCTGAGGGGGTCCCCACGATCCGTGGATAACTGAAACCGTGGATAGCGAATCAGTGGATATGGGGGCCCACCTGTATTTTGCATGTGGTGAGTATACAAATTATTTAGACACCATGGGGCTCTCATCAGGAGCCTTGCAGCTTGTGCGTTGATGTAAATAGATAAAGCATTCACCTTGGACCAAGGAGACTCATGTTCAAATTCCAAGTTTGCCACCGACTGACTCAGCAGGTTAGGCTGGGTTGGCGAAAAACCTGGATTCAGTTCCCTAGTTAGGGCTGGGAAAGACTCCTGCCTGAAACCTAGAGAGGTGCTATCAATCAGAGGTGCTGTCAATCATACTGAGGTAGATGGACCAACTGTCTGACTCAACATAAGGCAGCTTTATATAATGCAGCCAATCCTTGTTATCTGTGGACTCTGATCCCGCAAATTTATCCGCGTCAACAGATAAATAAATTTATCCCGCAAAAATATCTGCGTCAATAAACATGTAACCTATGTTGCCACATACGTGGTCTCTTCACACCCCTTCGCAGTAGCCAAAAGAATTCTGAGAGGTCTCAGGCAGTACTCTGGGGTTTTGTTGTTCTCGTGGCTTAACAAGTTACAGTTAAGTGCTAAGTGCTAATTGAAGTGTGAACTGGTTTACACTGTTTCAACAACAATTTCAACAATGGCAGTGAAGTGTAGTGCTAATAAAAGTGTTTTACTAAGACATTGAGCTGCCCTTACTATCACACAGCCCATAGAGTTCAGGCTAAAAAGATGCACGGCGCAATCCTGTGTATCTTCAGCCTCGGGGCAGCACACTCTGCCCTGAGGCAGGGTGTCGCAAACATGCCGTAAAGCACTTGCGCGACACCTGGCGAGACACCTGGCAAGTGCCGGCACTGCGGCCTGCGCTGCTTGCTCCACTGTCTCCCCGGCCCTGTACTGGCCGGATCAGGTAAGATCTGGGCAGTGGAGGGCGGACTGAGCGGCAAGGGAGGGCAGCTGGCTGCCCCGGAGCTGGAAGAGGCGGTGATACCGGGGGCCGAGATCCCCAGTATCCAAAGCTCCCTCCAGGCCCCAGATACACCGTTACTGTGTGCAAACTCACAGCGAGGCCCCATTGGGCCTACCGCCGCTGACACCGGGGAAAGGGGGAGTTGTTCCCAGGCTGCCCCAGGGTTGCCCTTTAGGCCAGCCGCCGTATCCTACACAGGATTGGACTGCCAGTTCATAAGGTTCATATAGTGTATAGCAAAGAGGGTCTGTGGGAAACTAACCCCATTTTCCCATAAGTTCAATGATTCAGTACCTGCAGTTTCCATAACTGTTGGGTTTTCCAGGAACCTAACCCCAGCGGTTAACGATAATTGACTGTACCATGTTCATATCAAACCATAAACAGCTATATATGTCCAGACTTGAATGAGTATGTCATGGTATGCCAGTTGGGTCTGGTGAGTCTATGCTCCAGTTCTAATAGCAGTCTCCACACAATGCCATGAGTGTGTGAAACTTGCCATTGGGCTCATGATCTGGTAACATCTGTGCAGAAAAAACTTTGGAGTCTCCAAGTGGGGCTGTCTATGTGAGATCACGGAAATCATTTTTCAAACTTCTACAACTGCACAAATAACAGTGGCCTAAGACAGCCTCTGTATGGAGGCATTCGTTCTCACCAATGGCTGAGCTGTGCACCAAGTGGTTACCTAGTATGGTCCTGAGATGTTCAAATAGTGGCACTATTAGTAAACCAGGCCTAAACACCTTTTACGATGGGGCAACTGTTCCCTACACTGCCATTTATGCAGGATATCAGATGAAAAAAAAAAAAAAACACCTCAAGAAGGATAAGAAGCTTACTGAATAATGTAGGAGAAGTTGCACTTCTATTGAGCCGATGGCTGAAACGCATATACAGATATACACACCTTCCCACATTTTTCAACCTGCTTTGAGTAGAAAGCAATTCCAACAAACCACTACCCGATGGTGATGCTGAACATATATCACTGGATGCTTACAATCTTTCTCCTGCTAAACGAGACTGATGTGTTGCACATTTTAATTTGAAAGCAAAATAAATGGCCTGCCTGTATTATTTTCCTCATGCATTGTCAGCCTCATCTGTTTCTTGATGCTATCTATTCATTGAGAAAAAGGCATCTGGGTCCAAACGGAGTCCCGGCACCATTCAATTATTGACAATGAAGTAAAGCAATCATTTCAGTCCATCTCCAATGTGGCGCATTCTTTTTTCTTTTTTCTTTTTTGCTTAGCACTTACGGTATACTGAAAAAAGATGAGCTTATGGTGCTGAGCAAGATTGACTCTTGGAATTCCTGGAGGAAGTCTGTCTGTCTGTCTGTCTGTCTGTCTGTCTGTCTGTCTGTCTGTCTGTCTGTCTGTCTGTCTGTCTGTCTGTCTCTCTCTCTCTCTCTCTCTCTCTCTCTCTGTATTCCAGAAAAAAAATGCCCATTAATATTGTAAATTGCATTAATGCAGGGGTTCTCAACCAGTGGTACTAGTACCACCAGTGGTACATTGGCTGACTGCTGGTGGTACTTGGACTGCCAGAACCCTGCTCTGACATGGTGCTTTTAGCAGTGTGTTTTTGCTCCCAAGAGGCTCCTACCTTTGTCCGAGCCTCTCCGGAATGCTGAGAAGGGCTCTCCCACCCACCCACCCACCCACCCACCCACCCAGAGCCTCCTACCTGCATTTTCTGGCCTCCAAAAACCTTAAAACTCAGAAGTAACTGGCAATGATGTCATCACCAGTCGATTCTGGTGGTACACAACAGAAGAGTGGTGCTGGAGGTGGAAGGGTTGAGAATCCCTGCATTAATGTATTATGGCAGTGCGTGTTCCTTTACCTTTGTACTCATCAGACTGCTAAAACACCACAATATTAGCCTTTCAGAAGCAAGAAATGATACTGGCAATGCCAGAAGGGTTTGAGATTCAAACTAAGGCTTTTAGGACATGTGTTCTACAGCCCCATGTGGCAAGCCATTCAGAATTTTACGGAAAAGACAGAAAGCATTAATTAGCATAGCTCCACCTACCCAAGCAGCTCATTGGTTCCCTTGGGCCAGGCCTCACCATAAATGTTTTTCAGGTCAATCCTCAAGCTGTGCTCGGGCAACAGCCAAATTCTGGCTTTGTCTGTTTGGCTCTCTGGTTGTTTCCAAGTCCCTTTACTGTCAAGTCAGCCTCGTTGCTCTCTACCTCCACCTGCCTTTTCAGCCATGTTCTTGCAAGAATTTCATTTCAGGCTCCAGTCGTATTCTGTTGTGACTTGTATCTACAGCACCTCACACTTCTGGCTGTTATTTCCCAGTGCTGTCATCATGCCAGAGGAAACCTTACAGCATATTCCTATGCATGTCTACTCAGAAGTAAGTCCCACTGGATTCAATAGGGCTTACTCTCAGGAAAGTGCATAGAACTGCAGCCTTAGCAGAGTCTCTAGTATAGTCCTGCTAAAAATGTCTGTTCAATACTCCAAAGAGGTTTAGCACTGAAAACAATTTTGGGAACAGTGGACAAAAAAGCAAACAAGCCCGAAGGGAGGTATGCAAATAGTGTTTGTTCACTACACAGAAGATGTTCATAGTTCAAAACAACTCAAAAGGAAGGAAATGCTAAGATGCTTTTTAAAAAGAGGACTGAGCTACACAATGGCCTAATACAGCATGTAAGATATAGAGACATCATAAAAGACTGAACCTGGAACAGTTTCATTTTAACGAAACAAAAGCCTGCAGTTTTCATGCTTGCACGTAGTGGTGCCAATGAAAGTTCCCCTAAAGCAGAATTTCATGAATCTTGGGAGGTTCTTCCTCAGGCAAAGCATTTGCTTCCGCACGGTGTTGCCTGGTAACCCTTTTTATTTTCATCTCATGTGTGCAAGATGTGTGATGTGCATATATTGCGCTGAGGGCCTGCCAAGCAAGCACAACCGAGGCCAATAACATGACTCTGAAACTGGACTGATGGCAAGAGGACTCAGATCCCACAGGTCAAAAAGAAGGCCACATTTTTAATGGCCAGTGCAGTCAGCCCCCTCCCACTCTATCAGGCTGGCTTGGACAAAGTCTTATGTACTCCTTGGAACATGCTACGCATGACCACATTTTGTTTGTGCAACATATTTGATCCTGTAAACAAACACCACTTCCTAGGAGCTCCAGACTTTGAACAAATAAGTTGTTAACAAAACAAAAGAAGGGTCTCCAACTCTAGCTGTCCTCATCGACACTATGGCCAAATTCAATCAAGGAGCCATGCTAAACAAGCAATTGGCCTCCCGAGCTAGCTGCTGCACTGTCAGCTAGGTGCAAGAACAATACAATTTATTTATTTATTTAATTTTATTTATTTAAAAAAATTATATCCCGCCTTATCCTATGCCGAGGCAAATGCCCAAGGCGGCTTACAACAAAAATTAAAAAAACCATAGTTTAAAATACAGAAAAGTTTAAAACAATACATTCTTAATTTAAAAACAATAAAATCCACGGGGGGGGGGACACAATATGGAGCACAAAAGCAGCATGGCAGAGCATCTTGAGACACAGGAGGCAGACTACAACCCATCACCCAAACGCTAGACGAAACAAAAACGTTTTGAGCCCTCGCCGAAAAGTCATGAGGGAGGGGGTACTTCTCAGATCCCCTGGCAGGGAGTTCCACAGTTGTGGCGCCACAGCAGAGAAGGCTCGCCCACGTGTTGCCACTCCCCTAACTTGCGATAGAGGTGGTACATGCAGGAGAGCCCCCTCAGATGACCTAAGAGAGCGGGCCGGAATGTATGGGAGAAGGCGGTCCCTCAGATATCCTGGACCCAAACCGTGAAGGGCTTTAAAGGTCATTACCAGCACCTTGAATTGGGCTCGGAAACGAATGGGCAGCCAGTGGCCCACAATGGCCCACTTAGGACCAGGGATTAGCCATCAAGGGCCTTCAAGTCACAAATGATGAGCTGACTATATACAAAAGATCTCATACAATGCCCGCTGGAGAAAACATAACAAGCTGGCTCACGAAAACCCGTGTCCTTTATTCATTATTCATCTGCCTGCCTTGCTGTTGCTGCATACATTTGCTTGACCTGCTGGTGCTGGTTTAAGCCTATGGTTCAAACCTCATTCCATCTGCAATCCAAGGACCACCATGCCAAACTAGCAGTGAGGATTGGAAACTTCCCCACTCCCTCTTTCTAATATTTGTTCCCCTGCTTCTCTCCCAAAGCACAACCAAAGATGCTATGTCAACGCGGGCTGGGCAGTCATCTTTTGTAGGCCACCTTGCAACACACCCCTTTCCCCAGCAAAGCAGCTCTGGAGCTCTTGCCCTGCTTCCCTCCCTTGAGCCAGGTCTGTCTACCAACTTGCTCCTGGGGCTTGCTTCACCAGCCCTCTTTCTACCTTTTAAGCACTGCTTGGAAACCGGAGGATTCACTCTCAGTATCTGAGAGTCTCCTGCAACGCATTTCACCCCATCCAGCATCTCGGGTAATCTTGGGCCTTGGTGCAGTCTCACCATCTGGATAGGATTGGGCCCTTAGTGTATGCAGTTGAGTATATGTACAGACCAAGCCATTTTTTCCCCACATTCACACTTGCTCCTATGTTAGTATTTTTGTCAGAGGAATGGCTTTCAGGATCATTCCAATGAACTAAAAATATCACACACACTGGAAGTGAATGTAGCTTTTAACTACACTTCCAGCAAATTGAAGTGGCTGAAGAAAGTGCCGTCATCCAGCAAGGGAGATGTGCTCAAAAGCAAAAGCAGTTTTCCATATGCACATCCGCATCATAGGTCACATCAAAGTCCCATTGAGCCGCCTAGATAAATCTTTAGATGTGAATGCCACTGATGCACATCTGCATCCAAGGTCATTAGTTGTGTCCAACTACCAGTTGAATCAGAAGAATTTCTCTTTGGAGAAATTGTTTTTGAACTGTGTCATCATTAAGCAATAGTCTTTAAACCAACTCCCTATGAAAGAAAAGTAGAGCTGGGGGGAGGGGAGAAATCATCCCTTATCTTTTCATCATTTAGCAATGTGCAAATAGGATCTCTGTGGAGTTAATATTGAGACTTCAGCCAGTTTAATCCGACAGCATATGTGTTGTGTCGATGTTACCATTTAGATATTTAAGGGCTCAGTCCAGCCCAACTCAGGCACAGTTGAGGCCCAATTGTGGCACAATTGGGGCCCAAAATAGGACCGAATTAGGCTGCAACTGTGCCTGAGTTAGACAGGAGGCAAGAGCAGTGGGCCAGGATCGAGGCAAAATTTACCGCAGAGGCAGGCAGGCCCCTGTGGGGAGCTGTCAGTCTTGTGGAAGCGAAGAGCCCCCTCCTCAGCCCGTCTGCGTGCACCTACCACAGCTGCTGCAGCGATCGCAGCAGATGGGCAGCCACAGGTGGGCCTGCAGGCACTGGGCGTGCGACAGTCAGCTGAAGGGCAGAGGTTGTGCCAGTGCCAGCTGCCCCAGGGCACCCTGGGCATTAGCCACCTGCTGCAGGGGGGAGTGCCACTGCCCTCCCTCCTGCAGACTGCGATGCCACCCCCAAGCCACGGTGAGGCTGCACGTGGGAGTCATGGGGGGGTGAGCGGGGGAGAGAAGGGAAGGAGGGGGTGGGAACGGCACGCACAAGGGGGGTCTCATGAGGTCTGGAACCGCCTCCGCCATGACATGCCCGTGCGCTGCCTGAAGCCCTGGGCCACCAGGGCCGTGGCTATGCCCACAAAGAAGGCATCCCGGTATGCCTTCTGATCCGTGCCCCGGCCAAGACCGAGAGATGCCTTGGGCTTGTCTGCTGTGAGCGGGAAGGGCTCACGCAGCTCATCACTCCCCAGATGGGGCAACGTAGGCGCCTTGCAGCAGGCGCTCTGGCGGGGTGGGGGGTGCCAGCGTCCATCATCAGGGAGTGGGAGGGGAGGCAGGCACATAGGCAGGCGGACAGGGGGTGCTGGGGAGGGACACGGGTGGGTCAGAAACAGACAGACAACAAGGCTGGTGGGAGAGGGATACAGGGAGAGGGGTCTGCAGAGACCAATAGGGACACAGGGGTCACTTCGCAGATGGAGGCAATGCAGGAATGGGCGCCTCTCATGCAGACGGACCGAGGGCGGAAACGGACGCTGTTGACGGGCGGACTGAGGGCGGAAACGGACGCCGTTGACGGGCGGAGCGAGGGTGGGTGAGAGCCCCGGTTGCTGAAAGGGCTCTTCACGGACGTGGCGGACGTGCGCCATGTCGCCTGTCACTGTTTGCCTGCCTGAGAGGCCCCCCAACTCCCCCCTCCCCTCTGAGCCCTGAGGGTCTGGCAGCCCCCCTGCTGTGTTCTCCCTGGGCTGGCTGTGGCAGGCCCTGGCTGGGATTCATGCAGGGCCTTGTGTGCTGGGCGCTGTCTCTGTGTGTGGGGGGCAGTGCTTGTGTAACATTGGGGTCATGGTGTTCAAGGGGCCTTTGCCCAAGGGGCATCTTTATTGTTCTGGAACATTGGCAGGGATGGCCAGGCGAGGCTGCAAGGGGTAGGCACAGCAGCCACTCAGAATGTAGCAGCAGCAGCAGCAGCTGAGGAGGGTTGCAGGGCAGGCTCCCAGACCTCTGGCAGCATCGAGGCAGACGACCATGGGGCAACCAGACTGCGGGCCCAGGGGTGCTCCCCGGACGGTTGGTGGTAGTGGGCATTCCTGGGGGGACGAACAACTTGGGGGTGTTTCATGGCAGCTGCTGTGTGGTGGCAATCACCATTGAAGGAATGCCAGTGTGCCGGTTGCAAAGGCCTGCAGGGAGAGTAATCACACACAGCCAAGTGGTGTGAGACACAGAGCCTGGTCTGCGCTGCTTCCCTGGGTGTAAGGTGAGCATGATCCTGTAAGGGAAAGGGGTCAAAGAGAGAGACAACACAACTTGGGGGTCACAACCATGGCAATCCTAGCAATACTGACCTGTCAGTAGACCCTGTGGAGAAAAGAGGGGGGGGAACAGCTGGTGTCTACATATGGGTTACAGTTCCACACCCATGGCATTGTGTGCTCACATTAATACAGGCAGCTATGAGACAAGACATTGGTACAGAGACATTTCATGACAGGCATTGCAGGCAGCTATGAGACATGACATTGGTAAAGAGGCATATCATGGCAGGCATTGCAGGCAGACATTGGTAAAGAGGCATATCATGGCAGGCATTGCAGGCAGCTATGAGACATGACATTGGTAAAGAGGCATATCATGGCAGGCATTGCAGGCAGACATTGGTAAAGAGGCATATCATGGCAGGCATTGCAGGCAGACATTGGTAAAGAGGCATATCATGGCAGGCATTGCAGGCAGCTATGAGACATGACATTGGTAAAGAGGCATATCATGGCAGGCATTGCAGGCAGACATTGGTAAAGAGGCATATCATGGCAGGCATTGCAGGCAGACATGAGACAAGACATTGGTAAAGAGGCATATCATGGCAGGCTATGCAGGCAGCTATGAGACATGACATTGGTATAGAGGCATGTATCCTACCTATATTTCTCTATGCTAAGAGGCAGAAGTCAGACCACATGTCAGCACAAACCCTGCTCTTACCTGCACTTACCTGCTGGTGTTGTTGCCTGTGGGGGGGGGGAGAGGGGCTGGGAGAAAGACATGGGTTAGCAAACACTTGCATGGAGA
This sequence comes from Plestiodon gilberti rubricaudatus, assembly GCA_026170595.1. Taxonomy (NCBI): domain Eukaryota; kingdom Metazoa; phylum Chordata; class Lepidosauria; order Squamata; family Scincidae; genus Plestiodon; species Plestiodon gilberti. The sequence continues at coordinate 131,724,704 of JANXHW010000003.1, forward strand.
GAGCTGCCCAGGCACAGGAGTAAACAGTTTGGCCACAGGCAGAACAGCCCTCTCTGCCCTAGAGGGGGCAGAGAGGTGAAGAGAAGAGAGAAGAGGGGTGTTAGAAAAGTTTTCAAAGTCCCACTTTGTGGCTGCTGGGGGACAGAACCCCACGCCACGTGCTCAGAGAGAGAAAGAGAGAGAGTGAGTGGAGGGCTGGGGCTGGGCTTTTGTGGGAAAGAGGCTGGGTGGGGCTGGGTGCTGATAGGGTAACTATTTGGGTCCGTGTCCAGAGTTAGGCAACAACTGTTCGGTCCTAACTCAGGCCCAACTCGGGCCCAGGGTGTTAGAACTTTTCAGGAGAGGGCTGGTGTGGGTAAGGTAAAATGGCTCCTATGGGTCTCCTCACATTTGGGTCCACCCTTTTTGCTGGCCCAAATTTTGGGCCTGAGTTGGGCTCGAGGGGGCGTGTCAGTGGCTCTCCAGCGTCTGGAACCGGACCAAATTTCGTAACCGCCCCCGTCACACCCCCGACACGCCCCTGACACGCCCACTTTTAGGCTGCAATTGTGCCTGAATTGTGCAGTTGTGCCTGAATTGTGCCTGAACCCAATTCAGTCACAATTGCAGCCAAACTCAGGCACAATTCAGGCACAACTTGGGCCTAAAGCACTTGGGCTGCAATTGTGCCTGAATTGTACTGCAGTTGCCTTGGGCTGGACCGGGCTGTTAGTATACCAACCTACTATATTGTGCCATTACATTATGATACCATCTGACAAAATGATCCTCCTGAATGTTGTCACAATTCCCTGCCTACATCCAGTTGGGAATGTTTGAAATATCGATGATGGGTTATTTACATCTTGTTGCTTCCTTCGCGTTGAAGCCTATAGCATATTGGCACAAATTACAGTCCCTTGAAGTATGAGTGGGAATTGTGCCAGAGAAAGGGTCTTGAATGGGACCTTCGGGTCTTGTTCATACGTAGTTTACCTATTCTCCCTTGTTGTACCAAGAGATAGCTACCTTATTAAATGCCTAGAAGGGGGGGGGAGCAGTGAAGTGCAATCACATCTCATATATGGAACTTTTTGAAATCACCACCATCCTGAACCTAGTTCCACTTTGTGGAACTAGCACCAACCATCTGTTCTGAATGTGAGCAAGCAAAGATCCTCATGATGTGCATGCATGCATGTCGCATGCAGCCTGGTGGTGCTGGTGATGACAGCAGCTCCTCAACACAGAATGAGGAATTTTCCCAAGGTTCAGAGGAGCTGGTGACTGATGGAAAGTTTCAGCTGCTGGAGGAAGCAGAAGACTCTACAGGAAGGCCTTCATTCCATACACTCCTACAGCTCAATCCTATCCCCCACCATTGATGATGAGGCAGCCATGCTGATCGAGTGTGCGCTTCATGCAAAAGTGGGGGGAACAATCCGAAGGCCTTCCAGAAGTAAGTGCCGGCAGCAGAGCAGGTCTACTCGGACCTGTGCCTGCAATTTACCTGGTGCAAGTCCAAGTGGGCCCAGAAAGGCAGTCCATCCCCCATTCCACCCCAGTCTCCTCCCTGTTCCTCCCCCTCCCTGCTCCATGCCTCCTCTCCCCACCTCGCTCTGCCACCCTCCACTGACTTACCGGTGTAGGGGGACATCCTGGGACGCTGATGGGCCACCACTGCCGCTCGCAGTGGTGGGACATAAGTAAAGATTTTTTTTTTTACTTACCTACTCTACCACTTCCTGGGCTGCAATGAACCTATTTTGCTGGTGTACATCAAATAAGTCCAAGGAGGCATGTCGGGCCCAGGCTCATGGCATAGAACAGGGGTGCACAACTTGGCAGTGGGTAGGGGCCGAAATGAATAAACTACACTTCATCGGGGCCGCAGATAGGTGTCGCGGGGGGCGTGGCAAGGAACCATGATGTCACTTCCTCAGGAAGTGACGTCACAGGGGGCGTGTCCATGAGCCAGAAAATCTCCAGAAATGCAACATATTAATAAATAAATAATGAGCCACCTGTGGCTCTTTAACATATAAAGTGCAGCTCTCGGAAATATGTTGGCTTCTTAATGCTTCTTAAATATTGTGGCTCTCAAACATCTGAGGTTTATCATATGTGGCTCTTACATGAAGCAAGTTTGGCCACCCCTGGTATATACCGTATGTATACCCATCAATCATCATCATCAGGGCCTTCCCTTCTGAAACCTTACATGGCGCGGAGGTTCCGTGTTGGGAAAAATATTTCCTAACAAACTCTGTCTTGCACGTTCTGCAGCTCTTAAATGCATAACCGACCAGCAGAGGAAAAACGTGGCCACCCCGAAGTGAGGGTCCAACGGCCTGAAGAAGAGCTGAAGCATCATAGACTCGGCCGCCGGTCACCTCGGCGAGCTTAGATGTTCATTCACTCCTCCCAGAGCCTCTGCAGGGCTTTCAGCCAGAGCCCATGCTTACCTCAAAATCCCGGGATTTCTTCTTCAGCAATTCACAGTCACGTTGCTTCCTAAGGAAGTCACCATCATCATAGCAGCCCAACTTCCCCAGGGATCTACGTCCTAACCGCTGTGCCAACACCAACTCCGGCACTTCTGTAATGCAGCTGGAAGCTTCAGAATCGTCCGCTCCTCGGACGATTCCGAAGCTTCCAGCCGTGTTACAGAAGCAACAGAGTTATGAGAGGTGCTTGGCTAGAGTGGCCCAACAAAGAAGTGATGTTGCCGCTCTAGCCAGAAAACCTTTGGGGGCCACCAGAAAACCTTTGGGGGGCCGCATGCGGCCCCCGGGCCGCATGTTGTGCACCCCTGGCATAGAATCTCATGGACAACACTGCCACTGAGATCCACTCCTGGCCTGGCCCAATCCCCACCATGATTCTCCCCAAACCATGCCCTCTGCCAACCTAACTGCTCTGGCAGAGGTTCAACGGCCTGCCGTTGCCGGCATGGGCCTTTCCAGCTCCTGTGCCACCAGTAGTGTGCTGCCCACTTTCAGAGCGGCTCATTGATGGTGGGCCTGGCCTTACATTAATGGATTGTGAGACCCATCAGTGTAATGCCCTGATAGGTTTGGGACGTTTTGTACCATAGCTGAGTATAGTAGGGTGAGCTACAGTGAATTATGTGAGATTATGGGGAATGGATTATTGATCCAGTCTCTATAATCTCACATAATTCACTGTATGCCTCAGAGCCTTCTTCAATTACAGGAGAGAACGGGTGTACAGTTTGTGCCCCAGAAACTGGTTGACAGTATAACATCTCTAGATTGCCTAGGTCTGATATAAAGAATAGAAGCCTAGCCTTCTGCATTTGCCTGGTTAATAAAAGTACCATATGCTTGCTGTAGTCCAAGCTTGGAGTTTAGGTTGCTGACCCTGACATGGGGAGCTCTGGAGTTTGGCTACAGCTGCCCAAACTACAGCTTGGCTAGTACAGTGATATTGATTCATTCATTCGATTTATATCCCGCCTTTCTCCCCAAAGGGCACCCCAGGTTGCCAGATGATTGACTGATAGATAGCGAGCCTGCTTGAGTAACAACACACTCGAACAAGATAAATCCTCAAAAATAAACAGAGTGTGCCCTCTGTTTACCATCCAATGTGTAAAAATGAGATCCCACCAATCAAAATTGGCCCCTATCGATTAATCAAATAAAGCTTGAGGAGTTGAGTACAGTAATCTACCCATCAAATTGATTAAGCCCTCCTGAAAAGGAAGAACCTTGATCGGTAAACACAATTGCATGTGTGGTGAGGCTGTTAAGTCGGTGATTAATGTGCAAATGTCTTAAAGGTTTGCATGGAAAAATAAGCAGCCCAAGCAGATGCTTCAGGCACCTGCATAGACACAACCACAGGCTTCGCGGCTCTGAAAGCAATAAGCTGAAGTCAGCACTTCGAAAGACTCCATCAGCGAAATGAGGCACAACAGCTACAGCTCCGGCCAGGGCCAGAGACAGATGTCCAGGTGAAGAAGTCAGGGGCACTGGCTGTGAGGTAAGCATCCACAAGAGATTCTGCTGGTAATGAACTGAGCCAGCAATTCTAGTATAAAAAAAATATGTCGAGGGGATTCAGAAACAACAGGAGGCGGATCACAAAGTAGAAAGGAATGCAGGAGGCAGCAAAAATACCTGTGAAGCACAGCAAAAACACTAAAACCTGAAGCGAAGCGTATAAAATTTGCCATAAAACATCTCGGAGCAGATGTGCTGCAAAGAAGCAGTGAAGTAACATGGGCAAAAATACCTCCGTACAGACAACGTATCCAGGCAACTAGCAAAAATGCAGGGTAACGCTGTCAAGACAGTGCAGCATATGCCACGTATTGCTCTGAACAGCCAGGGCTGGTCATGAGCAATTGGCTTAGAAAAATAGATCATTCCTGCATGGTATTCATTCGATATGGATACATATTGTTGTAAGGGTGGAACGAAATGTGAGATAAAATGCACATATGGCAAGGGTGTGTAGAACTCCCTCCTCTTTTCCATAATATGTAACATACCTTACCTCAGGTCTTGGCATAGTGACACTTGCTTTTCACAGGTTGGGCAAACAAACTCTGCTCGGCATGCAGTCACCTGTGCTCTTGTGCTTCCCTTGCAGGCAGCCACAACATACATGAGGGATTTTGTGAATCTTGCATGGATGAGTACAAAAATCCATTTGTGCCTTCATAAGGAAAAACAACAACAAAACCCTCTAGTGTTGTGAAGGTGAAAACAGCCATGGGAGGTTGCGCACTGCTCCACTACATAAGCAGGGGGCCTATGGGCAAACATGACTTCAAAACTGAAAATTATAGTCCGGAGCATGCTCAAACACCACAAAGTGTTTTGTGGCAGTACAAGGCCCAGGTGCGCCGGCAGGAAGGCTAGAGCCTTCTTGCCGGCACTGGTGGAGCAACATAGACCTGATCGAGCAGGTAAGTCTAACGCAGGGGTGGGAAGATGACGGGAAGGGGCTGAACAGGGGATGGAGAGGGCAGAATGGGGAGGAGATGGAGTGGATCAGGCCCAGGATGGGGGCCGGATTGGCAGTGCTGGCACATGCCATATCCAACCCCCCTTCCTGGGCCTGATCCACCTGCATGGATCAACACAGACTTGCGCCAGCAATATTGCAGGTGTCTGAGTTGACCCATTGCAGCTGCTGGGGCTTACCCCGGGGCAAGGGGACAAATACACCCTTACCATGAGGAGTCCTCTAGCAGCCACAAATCCCCCGCAGGATTCAGCGCAGCCTGCGCTGCTGCATCGCCATGCAGGGATTTAGGTTGGATTGGCTGTAGAGTTCTGAAATACAGCCTGGGGGTGGATGGGTTAGTACCTAAGTCAGGCTTTGTTTGGAAAAGAGAAAAGGAAACTTGTTAACTAGAAAGATAGTTCCCAGCTTGGTTAGACATGTACAATTCTGCCAGTAGAGCAAAACAAGATCTTCATCACTTAAAATGTGTTCTGAAATAACGTAAGCTTCCATAATGTGGTGTGTGTGGCACAGTGTTAAAAGATAAGGGCAGAAAAATGGAATGTGGTTATCTTCATTTCTTTCAGAGGTCATGCTTTAGTAGACACCAAGTTAATTTCATCCATGCCTAAGCAAAGTGCATTGTGTTAAACCTTCTCACAAATTTTAATGTTGTTGAGCATGGTTATGAGAACTGCTGCTAGGAGCCCATGGGAATTAGGCATAAAATGAAATTTCTTTCAATGGTTTCAATATTATACTCTGAAAAGCGTATTGTCTGATATTGGGGCCAAGCAACATATACAGTGATTGTGGTTTAAGTATGGTATGGTTAGCCCAACAGCCACTTCTCTATTGCTAGGAGGGGAGATTTACAGGATTTACAAATGGAGGAGGCCCCTTTCTCCAGCTGATATTTCCCCCCCTTGATATTCTTCCTCACAACTGCTTGCTTTTTCTTCAGAGGCTGTTTTGATGTATGCTAGCTCCAAATGTAGAAGTTGCTAAAGACTTGTTACATCTCTACACATTTTTGCCCGTAAATTCTGTATCGTCTGTGATGAATGAATGAATGAATGAATGAAACCTTTATTGGCATAAAGACAAACATACATAAAATATAAATAGCAAACAGACAAACAATATCATAACACATAGACTGATCCAAACACATAAAACAATATCTAAGACAGTCAGAATAAGTGGATACAACAACAGCAACTGTAAAGGACCATCTAGATATTAAGATATATTAGGGATCTCAACTGCCATCTATAGCCAAATGAATCTGCGTCATATGAAGGTGAGATCACTTTGACGTTTTATTAATAAATCCAGGTAGTTAGCTATTTGATTGGTGCGTAATTCATCGTCACCAACCAATAGGTAATATATGACTTCTGACTCAGAAAATCCTGTGTATTTAATCAAAATCGGACCTAAATGGGATAAACGTAAGTCTTGGTAAAGATCACAATGTAATAACATATGTGGCAAGGTTTCAATAGCTGTGTTATTACAAGGGCATAGCCGTGCTTCATGTGGCACAGATTTATATCCGCCAGTTGTAACATTAGACAGGAGCACATTGCATCTTGCTAAAGTAAAGGCCCGTCGTTTCTGAGGACTTTTCAATAGTGCAAGATATTTGGCCATTTTAGATACAGGTGATGTTAGTTGGAAATGCAGGGGGAGCATATTTTCTGCACTGCTGCAGTCAGAACTTGTTGCTCGATGACCAATAGCCTGCCCTTAAGAAGCTTGAAGGCTTGGAGCGGTGGAAGGGCTCCCAATGAATCTAATGCAACACCCATTGTTTGGATCTTTTGCATGAAAAAAATGGATTCGGGGGAGAATGAAGAATCGGCTAACATACTTTTGAGTAGGACATCGTTGTTAGCAGCGTAACATATCCGAATCCAGAATTTTAAAAAGTGTAGCCATACAGTTGTTTCTAATCTAATTAATCCCACCTCCAAACAAAGGGCAGCATAGGGGACACAATGTGGTACAGCTAGAATATTATAAAGAAAGGCTGCTTGCACCCTTTCCATCATAGGATTGAAAGCAGACATCCAGATAGGTGATCCAAACAGTAATTGAGGTATAACTTTAGCTTTGAAAATTGTCACTGCAGCGGGGATAAAATAGTTACCCCATGTATGAAAAAAACGGCTGATTGCCTGGGATGTTAATTTCACTGAATTAATTGCAGCTTGGCGATGGCTTGTATCGTCTATATGGAAATAAAATTTACCACAGGAGTTGTTGTGTCAAATTTCAATGTGGTATTTGAATCGACAAGGATGAAGAAATTTGTTTTAGGGCTGCTGCCATGAAGATAAAAGCAACTTGAGGGAACATTTTTAGCAAAGTGGTGGATTGAGAATCAGTGACGTACCTCTTATTTCAGCCTGCCTCCCTTATGATGGCTTCATAGTAGAGGATCAATTGTTGGTTTAACTTCACACATGGCTATATTGTAATAATGCATAGTTTGTCCCTCACTTCATTATCCATTGGACTGAATGAATTGGATATTTTGGTTTACTGGTCACCCCAGTGGTTTTAATGGCACTTTCCACATTATTGTGCTTAGGAATGTAGTGCAAGAAGTTGGATTTCAAATAGGAGACTCCAGCCTCACCCTACATGTGTGCTTAGAAGCACATGTCCATGATTTCAGTGGGACTGCCGTCCAATAGATGTGCACATCAGTGCAACCTAGACCCACTTGTGAGGCTGAAACTGTAACCGGTGCACATCAGTGCAACCTAGACGCATTTGTGAGGCTGAAACTGTAAAACTAAACGTGTTGAATTAAATGTTGACTTAATTCAAATGTGTTGAATTAAATGTTGACTTTAGGAAGACAAAAAAGAAACTTTCTTATATGGTAAAAACAGCACGAACAAGAGGGACTCAGTGTGAGTTGATCTCGCTGGAATGAATGAAGCACTGAAGGTCACCAAAGCAATTAAAAATAATGAGGGTCTTGTATAGGCATTCAAATGTTCTACTACAATAAATACGTTTCAGATTTATGATAATAGCAGCTACTTGTTTAACTGCTCTCAGAGGATCCCAACAACTTCTGAGACGTTTCATCAGGTGCTCTTATAAACACATATCAAGCAGAGATGTGTTATTTGTTAAAATATGTAATGCTTCACACATCTATTCAAAACGTGGTAGTGGGTGGGTCATCACTGTGAGGATACATAATTTGTATTTGTCAAATAGGTCTGAGCCAAATGAAACCCTTCAATCTGGTTTTATGTTCAATTCCATGAGTGTCCAGAATTGACTCCTGGTTTGGGTAAACCTCATTACAATATTTCCCGATCATTTCAGAATTACTCAGTATCTTGTTGTTCCCCTGGCTTCTTCTCCTTCTTCTCTTTCTTCTCAGCATTACTTTCCTTTTGCTTGCCCACACTCTTCTCATTCTGATTTCCCTTCTTAGGGATGCTGCCCAATTTCTCCTTCATTGAATTTTCTACAAAACCTGACATCCCCATCAGTGTCTGTCTTGCAAGAGGCCTGAGGCAGTGTTTTGCCTCTTTTCTGTTGCAATTCTCCAGAGGTCTGGAAGAGATTTTTCTTAGCAGATTGTTAATGACAGAAAATAATATATAATTAGCTAAAAGTTGGACACTTTCTGCCTTATGAAATTGGTCTTCAAAATGCATGTTTTATTTCAGTGTTTCAGTTGCCTCTGCCCATTTGCATGCCTCCCTCTGGGTGCTGTAATGGTGAGGATTCTTCCTACTGTGTGTGCAGCTCAGTTGCAAAACAGACTGGGCCCAACATACATGATCCAGAGAGAGAAGGTGAGCACGAGAAGGCTTCACTAAGATTCAAAGGCTTTCATGGCCATTGTCTTCATTAAAAACAAAAGCTTCCAGGTTTTCCAGTCATGTACCAGTACCATACTGGTTTTCCAGTACCATAAAGACGTACGTTCTCCAACGTTTCATCCACCACTGTGGCAGACATCATCAGGGAAAATGACTTCTGTCTCTGCATTTGTCCCTGATGATCATCATTTTGTTTCTAAAAGAAGGCTTCTCTTGCTTCTGCCCATACTCTGCCCATACTCTGCCCATACTCTGCTCTGCTCTCTCTCTCATCCATGGAGAGGTTGCTGCTGTCACCACTCAGTGGTTTACTTTCTGTCTCAGAGGCAACAGTGCTCATTCACACACACACACACACACACACACACACACACACACACACACACACACACACACACACACATTTAGCAGTGTCTGACACTTTTGGGATCACTTATGTGGATCAGCGCCGTAACTACGGTGGAGCGGATGGAGCAGTCGCTCCAGGCGCTCCACCGCGGGGGGGCGGGGCGGGCAGAACACGGTCGGGAGAACTCACCGGCTCCCGAAGCAGCGTCGCGTTTTGGCCCTCCCTCCCACCCTGCAGCCTGTTTGGCTCCGAAATAGGAGCAAAATGGGCGGGGGGCGCGTCTACGTGACGCGAAGGCGCATCATGACGCTGGCCCCGCCCTTGCTCCGGGCGCCCTCCTGGCGCGTTGCGCCTCTGATGTGGATAGTGGTGTGAACAACCTCAAAGGGCCTCTGAATAAGACTGCCTGTAAGCCTGAGACTGGGCTTCGCAAGGAAGATAGAGTTGATTAAGAAATATAGGCAAACAAGGAACAGGCATGTTTACTTTCAGTTACTTTGCTTAAGAGATCAGGTACAGAGCTTGAAATGTTTGCAAGTGAAAGAAATACTTGTCCCCTTTTGAACTTGCATGAATTAAATGAAGAAAGGGGTGAAAGTGAGAGATTGTCGCAAGGCTGAGCTTCCTCCTCAGCCAGCCAGCAAAACAGAGAAAATTGGCAGGAGAGTCAAAACACAGATGAGAGAATGGAGGCTTTGGAAGGGATGGAGAATGGTTATTATGAGGATCAAAGGAAGGGGGAGAAGAAATTACCAGTCCTAATCTGCTGGGTAGACTAGCATACATTGTCCATCTATGCAGCAGGGGGCTGGGCTGCTTGGCTTCAGGTTCAGAGAAAGAAAATGCAGCAAAACAGTTTCTTTGAGCAAGGAAGGTAGCTCCTCCAAGGGTTAGGGTGGTTACCAGAGCAAGAGACTTTCCAAGCACAGGACAGCCTTGCTAAAGCAGATAACATAGAGGCTTTCAGAGGTGAAGAGCATGTCACGAAATGGAGGGAGTTTCTATGGGGAAGAGACTATCAAGATGCACAGCAGCACTGGTGTCACTGGAGGTGGGGTGGAAAGCTAAGTTCTGCAGCTTTCCGCCCCACCATTACTCTCCGGTACGAGGCGCCCCGCCCCCTCATCGTAGGAGCCCGTCAGTGGAGAGAAAGCAATGCGCAGGGACTCTCCTTCCTCCAGCGACGCCAGTGCACAGCAGCATGGACACCATGGCAGATGGCAAGATGACCAAATGACAAAGTTCTGCTTCCAGAGCAGGGGTAATGATAGGACTTTGCATAATGAAAACAAAAGCATTTCTGGATGGACAATACTATCTGGAGCCTGTCCTGGGTATGCAGTATAGAGTTCCTTAAACTTGATTGAGTTTGAATTCCAGGATTGCACCCTAATCAGAGGCGTTCCTGAGCAGTGATGTAGACTTGAGTCTATTGGCTCAGACTCAAGTCGGACTCAAGTCGCATCAATGACTTGACTCGAACTTGACTTGGTGATTGTAAAAGACTCGAAAGACTCAACTCGAAACTTGGAGGCTTTTACAAGAAGTTGAATTTTATTCAGGTTTAAACCCATTTTCCCCATTAAATAGATAGGGACTCGCAACTCGCAGCCAAAGACTCGGGACATGGGGGCAAAGTCTTGGAACTTTACTTGAGACTTGGACCCAGAGACTTGGGACTTGACTCGAGACTTGGAGGCAGAGACTTGATCAACACCCCTGTTCCTGAGGGACAAAAGACATGTCAGGGTGTGTGTTGCACCCATGGTCAGGTGCTGAAGTAAGTAAGTAAGTAAGGCTTCTTGGCACAGAAAAGAGTGTCTAGGTGACCTGGTCACTGGGCAGCTTGAAATGTCATTTATTATGCAGTAGGTTTGTTTATGCAGGAAAATTCTAGCAGGATGGGCACCCAACTTTGCAAGATCTTAGAGGACAGGAGACACATGGATGCAGTGGCGTCACTCCCGTGAGGCGACGGGAACGGACCACTACGGGGTGACGCGCGCAAAGGGGTGACACGCGCACCCCCCGCGCGCGTCACCTCCGTGACGCGCGCCACCTCCGTCACCCTCCGGACGCTCTGAAAGAAGGCCCAGGCAGCGCGTTAATACGGGTATTTTTAGAATTTTCGCGCATGCGCAGACCGTTTTGAGGGCAAGAAGCCCTCAAAACGGTCTCTGTGCATGCGCGAAAATGGTAAAAATACCCGTATTAATGCGCTGCATGGAAGAAGGCCCTGGAGCGCCGGCCGGGCTGGACGCTCTGAGGCCGGCTCCCGGGCCGGCTTCAGCGCGTCTGGAGGGCAACGCGGGGCGGGGGGAGGCACCGGGCGGGGGGAGGCACCCGGGGCAGGGTGCAGCACCCGGAGCAGGGTGCAGCCGGGTCGCCCCCCCAAAGAGCCTCGCTAGGGTGACGCGCGCCTCCCCTGCCTTGGGGTGACGCGCGTCCCCCCGCCTTGGGGTGACGCGCGTCCTAGTGACGCCACTGCATGGATGCCTTGCAGTGCTACAGCCTTCCTTCCCCTTAATGGCCCTTGATTAGCACGACCTCCCCTAAGAGTTCAGCACAACCTCACTGGCAGAATCACTGGCTCAGATTTGAGTAGGCCTACTGCGGAAGCAAAGGCTTACCCAAAGGAGACCTCCGGGACTGCCCCCCCCCTGCAGCATGCAGTGCATGCTCTGGTGGCATAGTTACATCGGTGGAGGGGGAGTTAGATAGGATTGGGCTAGCTCCAGGAAAGGAAGGAAGGCAAGGGGAATCAAGAGTACTTTCTTTGGAGAAGGGGTGTGTTGTCAGGTGGATCAGTGAATTCTTGAGCAGAAGCTTTCAAAAGGATAGTTGCTCAGTGGGTGCTGGAGCAATTGCTTTTAGGTTAAGATCATAGAGGGGAATTGATGGGGCGGGGAAGAGAGAAAAGCTGAAAAGGAAGAGAGTGCTCTGATACCTGTTCTCTGATGACCTCAGGTAGTGGAGGGAATGCTTAATGCAGCACCAGCAGGTCCACAAATGATAACAACGATAGCAAGGCAGATGGATAAACAAAGAACATGAGCATCTGTGACCCAGCATTTTATACTCTAAATTCCCATGGGAATGTATGGGGGCTTTTGGGGAGGTGAGCTCATTAAGGATGTGCTTTTGTGTCTTGATTGCCCTTGATTGCTCATTCCTAACATGAGATGGGTGCCTCTATTGTTTTTCACCCTGCCGAGGGTCAGCAATGAGCTCTTGCCTTGCTCTAGAGGTCGGGGCCTCAATTAACATACAACTCTGGATTAGAATCGTCCATGGAGTTGGTGAAGACAGCTACTTCTGGGGACTCTTCTTTTATGTCTCTAATAATTTTGTTTAGTCCAAGTCAGGAAGCTTCCAGGACACCCTAAAATGTTCTGGAGGCCACAGGTCATATGCAGATCATTGACACTAGGCTGCTAACACGAAGCAGCAAAGCTAATCCTGTCCAGTCACGGCTATAAATGTGAGGAGTCTCTATGCTTACAGAACAATGTCAGCGACATGAGCCTCACCCCTGCTACCGATGTGCTTAGCTTTGCTCCCGACTTTCTTTATAGAGAGCATTTGTCATCCAGCATCTCTAGTCACATCTCTAGTCACAGAGAGCATTTGTTGCTGCAGATAAACGCTCACCACAGAGAGTAGAGGGGAGCATGGCTTATCAGATGTGCTCACAGCATTCTGTAAGCCTCTGGTAATAATTGCACTGGGCTGTAAATTCAATGTGATCTGTTTAGGGCTTGGTAACATTAATGGTGACACTGCTCAGTTCAATTAACATGGGAAATGTGTATATCTGCAATTAAATTGCATTGTAGTAGTAGTAGTAGTAGTAGTAGTAGTAGTAGTAGTAGTAGTAGTAGTAGTAGTAGTAGTAAAACATGTGTAAGGTCTGGAATTAAAATATTTTTAACATGCATTCATGCAGTGATTCCAAACGTTAATTACAAAAAAACGTGGGTTAATAGGAATTACAGACACTATTTCCTTGACCATAATACATATCAGTGTCATTCTGTATACAAATAGTAAATATGTGATTAGCATTTATATTTCTAAATGTCACTGTGATTACTGTGGAATAATGATACACCTTCAAAGCTTCAGGAGATAGTTTTGTGAGGCATATTCAATGTATGAATTAATTTATCTGTGCAACAAAACCGCAGCTGGAGTGACAATTGAAAACATCTGTGGAAAGTTCAGTTGAAAACTCACGGAAGATGCTAACTGCTGGCAATATTTTGACAGCTAAAATTGAAGCATCATACCAATGAATATTAACCATGACAAGGGGAGGAGTAGTGAATCAGTTTGCACCTGTGGAAAGGAAACTGGAGAGAATTTAAATCACTCCAGTAAGTGGCATGAAAATGGTGCTACACCTAGTAGATTATGATTAATATGAGAATTGCCACCAAAATTTTGACTGAAGTGAAATTCAGAACAAATTGGGAGGGGGCGTCATCTTCAGACAAAACATCAGAAGAATTGCATTGACAAGATTCTCAAAATGTCTCAAGGATGGGGGTTCTGCATACAAGCTGTCGCCAGGATTTGCCTGAAAATTGATATGAATTTGGAGGCTCCTTCTCATGGAAAAACTCCTTAGGGATTTTGAGTGAAGTCAAAAGAGTTTCAATAAGATATTTTAGAAATATTCGCAGAAAGTGATAGGAACAAATTATATCTGCTGAAGGGTAAAATTACATTTGAAAGCTCATTTGCTAATTTCATCTTTGAATGTGCTTTAATCCATCTGAAATATATATAGTTCTACCAACTTCAATTTAATTTATTTCAGTTGTTCCAACAATGGCAAATTTTACTGATGTTGGAAGTCATGTAACAATAGCAATTCGCTTCAGAAGCCTCCAAACTAAAGAGTATCACCTGAACATCTAGAGTTTCCATATTAAAATCTGAATAGATTGTTCATGTTTGGTATACAATCATACTTTATTATGGTGATATGTGAAAACTCCAAGAAAGCTAAGAACCAACAGACAAATGTTGCACTAGTTTCCACAGCCCAATCTGCCTCTGCTTTCAAATGACTGGGAAAAAGAAAAAAAGGAAACTGGGAATTAGATTGCTAACAAGATTAATTAATGAATGTATTCATTAATAAATGCTAAGTAATATTTAGCACATGGCTGTCATATTGAAATGATAATTTGTGATACTGAAAATATATTCTGCTTCCATGCTGAAATTCATGGAGCATGAAATATCTCTCTCTCTCTCTCTCTCTCTCTCTCTCTCTCTCTCTCTCTCTCTCTCTCTCTCTCTCTCTCTCTCTCTCTCACCCCGTGTCGAATTGAGCTTTATTTTTATCTCATCTCCAAAGAGTTGCACTTAGAGAACATTTAAAAAAACAAAAACAAAAACCTAATATCATGACAAAGAACTATCAAGATATACATAAGCCATCCTTTTTTGGCACCTTGCAAGATTCAAAATATGACAATGTTATTTTATTTATTTATTACAGTATTTATATACTGTACCACCTTTCTCATAGACTCAAGGCGGTTTACATAGGCAGGTCGACCATAAATCCCATTTTTTCAAATTGGGTTTCTTTAACAGTGTTTTTCTATGAAAGAAACTCATAGAACCCTCCATTTCTCAAGATGTTTCCCTTCATAGTGCAGTTATCGTTCTGTCCACACAGCTCATGCCTAAAATACGTTTTTTGCCTAAAATATATATTTTTTTTGCATTTTCTGATTCTTTCCTACTCCCTTTTTCCTATTTTGGAACTGTATTTCTTTTTATATAGCAATATTTCTATTTTTTATTTTGTGTCGGTAAAGAGCTTTGCAAATAAAGGAGGGTGATAGCAATTCTAGTAGATGCAGTATAGCAGTTTGATGAGAGAGAGAGAGAGAGAGAGAGAGAGAGAGAGGGAGAGAGAGAGAGAGAGAGAGAGAGAGCATGGCAACATACGCTATTGTATTTTAGAAGCAAAACATACTGTTTAAAATGTCAATGTGGGGGAAAAAATAGGAACAATACAATGGATAGAAATTGAATGGAACTGCAGAGTTGTTGATGTTCCGAGTCAGGAAAGAACAAGTAACTATTTTAATTGGGAAAATATCCCTGTGCATTACACACGCAGACTGTCAGCTCTGCTGAACATGAAATCGTTTATTCATTCAAAGTGAAGGTCATTTAAATCGCCTTGCTTTCGCATTGTGTGGTTGTTTTAATTATGCGGTGAAAAGCTCAAAATCAAGTGCTCCATTTCGCTGGAATGGTGTTCAATTAATTAAAATACAAATGTTCAAAGTTTGTAACTTCTAACCTCCAAGACCGTTGTGTTCCTTTGGGACAATGCAGATCAAAGTCAAGAATAAAGGATGCAGGGGTTAAACAGTCTCAGCTGAGAAGATACAGTGTTAGAATTAATTTCTAGAGGGGAGATGAGACAAAGCAAGATGCTGATGTCCTTTAGAAAATATTACCAAAGTCTCCCATTTGAGTAAGAGACTAAAATCTGCTGCATCCATATCACTTTAGTAGAAGCCAAGTTGTGTTCCTCAAAAGAAGACCAGTAATGATGGACAGGCTTCCCTGACAGACAGTGGGCCCATCCCTACCAGTCTTCCCTTGCAATGTGCAATCTTGGGAAGGAGTTGTGTGTGTGGAAATACCCTTTCCAGTTTTGCAGGATGGTGACGAAACCAACAGACTTGGGAGTGACTTTCGTGCACCCTTTGCCGTGCAGCCCATTGCTCGTCATCGTGGCTGCCGTGCCGCCCATTGCCCATTGTCACCGTGCCACCATTTGCCCGCCATGCCGCCCACCGAGCCCCGTGCTGCCATTGCCCATCGCCGTGCCACCCGCCGAGCCCCCGCAGCCTCCGCCGATTTAAATTGTAGAAATTTACCATTGTTCCTTCTTGGAACTCACGAAATCTCGTTAGATCCAAGATGGCGGCACCCAGAAAAAAGGTAAGTTTCTTCAGTTTAAAAACGGCAGCGATGGAGGCTTCCACCGACCCAGAACGGTCCGGGACCGATCCAGGACCCGAGCCTGGGTTCTGGGACGGTCCCAGGAATTCTGGGATGGATGGTAAGCCTAGTCAGAGGCCTCCTCCTCCTCAATTTGTAGGCAGCCCACAAAGCATAAAAACATGGCTGCGCCTTACACAGGTGCAGAAACGGGCCCCGGTGCCATAGAAGAGGCTCCATAGCATGTCTTCCCTGTGTCTTAGTTAACTTCTGTATACAAGTGTTAGGCTGTAGCGCTATTTGCGTAAATGTATGCAATTTGTGTAAAACTACGCAAATTGTGTAGATTTACGCCAATTGCATAAAATCACATCATTTCTGGCTTCTGATTCAGGCATCCGCAGATTTTCTCAACCGCGGGGGCTTGGGCAACCAATCCCCCGTGGATACCGAGGTCAGACCTGTATACGCAACAATCACACAACTAGATCTTAAGCACCAGCTATTTCTAGGTAGGAAGAAAGAGGAGACCTTTACAAGGAGAAGGGGGTGCCTAATGGTGCAAACAGGATACTAGAGTCTTAGGAAAATGGGAGGATTACCCAGGGGCACAGGTGCTGAAGAACTGGGGTTTATACAGTAGCAGGAGAGAAAGCAGAAAGACTGGGAGGGGGGAGAAGCAGGAAAGCACCAAGGTCCCAGTCATGGTGCAAGACTGTTACAGAGTATTTGTTCTCTCTGGCCTGAACCAAGGCTACAGGGCTACAGTGAGCGACCCTTTGGCAGGCTGTGACAACACAGTGGACGGGATAGGGATGGCACACCCATTGTTTGTCACTGGATTTTGCCACAAGTAGAATTCCAAGAGAATGTCAAGGTGCCTCTTTAGATGAAACCTAAGGATTTCTGAAGGAAGCCAATGTATTTCAATAAGAATTCAAACATTTCTCAGGAATTTTTTTCGGGCACATCCCTGAGTGAGAGCGAGCCGGTCAACTCTCAAGTGCCTATTTGCTGCCTCATCCTAGGAAAAAACAATACGTTTAAAATTGGTAGCTGTACTCAAAAGGAAGACGTCAATTCTCGAGATGCATTTCACTGGTCCCAAGCCATCTTCTCGTTTGTATTTGCCACACAGAATTCGGAGGTCAGCTTGCAATTGTGGGCACGTCTGGTTTCTTGCTAAGCTCTTTTCTCCCTTCTGCACTTGAGCAAGCAGTGGGAGAGGGCAAGATGGTTTACAAGAAAATAGGGTTGAATTAATTCCAGAGAAATCCCATGTCTCTGCACCATTCGAAAGCCTCAGAAAGGCACCCCATCCGTTGAACATAAATTGTTTGTTCATTGGGCATGCAAGAGAGCTGTTTTCCACGGTGCTAAAATCATGTAACCCCTGAGAGTGGTTTGGGTGGTAGCTAAGCTTTACAAGCTGCAAAGCCCAGCATCATTAGGATTCCTCTGGGCCAGTAAAAGGTTTGAAAGCACAACATTCGCTCCACATTTAACATTCATTCATGCATCAGAGGAACGTTGCACTTGGAATACGCATGAGTCTAGGAGCTCTTGACTTTGGTTTGTCCACTGTCAAATATCTGCATAGTGTGTGTATATAGGTGTAAAAGGGACCACTGAACTCACAGACACTATTAATTGAAATGATTTCTTTATGCATGAAATCAGTCTGTAAAGAGGAGGACTCTCCTATTAAGCAAGGTCAATGCGCTAATACGGTGGCCGGATTGCAGGCAAGAGGAAAGATAGTGACACAAGACTGCTCTTTTGAACTCAACTAAACATTTGAATGTTAAAGAGAATGAACTTCAGTCATGACTTAGATGATCATTAAAAATGAAATAATAGAGCCATCTGTATCCAATCAATACATTCTTAATGGTAGAACCTTACGCCCATGTAGTATCAATGTCACTGCTACATTAGCGCAACGTCGGTCATATCCTAAGCCCATCCAGCACAAACATGGAAGGAGGCAGCCCAGAGGCACAAGGCGCCGGGGGGCGGGGCCAGCGTCGCAACGCGCCCTCGCGTCACGTAGACGCGCCTCCCCCGCCCGGTTTGCTCTCATTTCAGAGCCAAACAGACTCAGGGAGGGTGGGAAGGCCCAGACACAACGCTGCTCGGTAAGTTCCCTGCCCGCGGTGGAGCGCCTGGAGCTCCTGCTCTACGCGCTCCACCGTAGTTCCGCCTCTGAGGCAGCTTGACCAGTGCAACTTGCAAGGAGCCAATCACCTCAACTTACCCAGCCACAGCTCCGGTGGCAGAGAAGCACCACCCTGAACCAAGCAAGGGGTGGCAACAGAGGTGCATTTCCAATGGGTGGTTACCACCATGCCAATGCCCCCAGGAATGATTAATACAATAATCTGCTGCTGCTGCCAACCATGGGGACATGCCCACATGGTACCCCACAGACACATGACACAAGGATGCCACAGTACCTTCAACTGCAGGAGCTGCTGCAGCACAGAGAGTAAGGTGGCAAAACAGACAGCTGCTAGGAATGCCAGTGTTAGTCCCCTTCTGCCACTCACACAAACACATTCTTCCAAGAAATAGCTTTTCAACTGCAACAGACCAAGGGAAACAAGATACAGTAAGTCCTCACTTAAAGTAATTTCATTTAAAGTTGTTTCATTTAACGTTGATGGGAAAATGCAATAGGAACTTTTACATTTATATTAGCCTGTGGTAAAATTGGTTTCATTTTAAGTTGTTTCACTTAAAGTCACTGGCGTCGCTGCAGGGGGGCAGAGCTCTAAGTTCTCCCATGGTCCGACCCTCCGTTACACGGGTGCAGGAAGCGGCCCCGCCCCCTCGCCTTCGGAACCATTCAAGGCGGTGAAAGGAACTATTCAAGGCGGTGAACCATTCAAGGCGGTGAGACTCCCTGCGCGTTGCTTTCACCGACTTGAATGGCTCTAAAGGCGAGGGGGCAGGGCCGCTTCATGCACCCATGTAATGGAGGGTCGGACCGCGGCGGAACGTAGAGCTCCACTCCCCCTGCAGCAATGCCAGTGCTTAAAGTTGCAGCTTCCAAGAAGAACCTATCGACAACTTTAAGTGAGGACTTGTTGTAGTTCCCTTGGGTGAAGGTAGCCATGTGAAATATGGGAGCCAGGATGGTGTAGTGGTTTGGGAGTCAGACTTAGACCTGGAAGATCCAGGTTCAAATCCCCGCTCAGCCACGAAGCTTCCTGGGTGACCTTGGGCCAGTCACTATCTCTCAGCCCCACCTATCTCACAGGGTTGTGAGGACAAAAAGGAGGGGAGGAAATATGTACACCACTCTGAGCTCCTTGGAGGAAGGGCGGTATAAAAATGTGAAAAATAATAAATAAATAAATAAATAAAATAAGCATACAAATCTCCCCAGGGCAAGGGTTTGAGTCCCTAAGGGGGAATTCACCATCTGGAAGAAATCTTTTGGCTAAGGACTTAAAGTTTCATAATAAAAACAATACATCTCTGTGATTCTCTAAATGCCTTTAGGATAGGAAAGAGGTGTGTTGCTTCCCATCATCTGCTACCCTTGTTATATATTGTCTTTGACCATTTGTGTGCTACATAACACTGTGTAGCATGCTGATACCAGGTAACATTTGGCAACTATAGCTGCCAGGGTCCCTAGTCAGTTCATGCCATGGGCACTGCTGCACGGGTTTTTGAAAGGGAGTGGCTGGGGAAAGCAGCAGTTCAGACGGATTCAGGATCAGTCCTTAGGTTTCCACTAATGGGAAGGGTCCATGTTGGCCATGCTTAGATTTTGGAAGGAAGACTGGGATAAAAAATATCATGAACCCTGCTAAAATGGAATATGATCAGGCTGACATTCAGACCATTGAAACAGAACCGGATTTAGAGGCAGGGGACACCAGAAACTGCCTAGGCCGGGTAACAAGCTTGGAAGGTGCCCATCATTTTAATTTTTCTTAATATTAAAAAGTGGCCTCCAGTTAGAGGAAAGAAATTTGCTTTCATCTACTTGCAAATTTCTTTCCTAACTTGCCCAGCTTTCCTCTGCACATGTGGTTAGAGTACTGGGCAGGGATTGGTCACGGGGAGCCAGCTGCAGGTACAGGCATCCCCTTGTATCTGTGGGGGATAGGTTCTTGCTGCTACCATGAATACCTGAAAACATAGGTAGCAGGAACCCTATATTTACTGTTACACAGGAAGCAGTCAGCAGATCTCTCTGTTGTTCCCCTATGTTGTAGCAGCAAACTGTTAATGACTGTAGCTCTGCAAAGCATTCTGAGGCGATAACTCGGCTGCTGCAAGACATTCTGGGGACTTCCTGTACTTCACTGGCTGCAGAGTAGCTTCAGTATGGCCGTGGATATATTTAGAATGGCTGCAGATAGCTTCAGGATGGCTTCAAAATGGCTGTCGCGAATTCAAAATACCTACCACAAATGCTGCAAGCAGGCCAACTTCAGTGACAGGAGGACTGGAAACAGGGGCAGACATGTCATTTGCACAATGGGGTGGTGGGGTGGGGATTTCTGAACCATGGATAAGTGAAACTGTGGATATGGGACTCACGGATACCGGGGGACGCCTGTACCTATCTGCAGCCAGGAAGAAGGCAAGCACCATTCTACGGTTGGGAGTCACAAGCCAGTCTTGGATTCTGAGCCAGGGTGGCTAAACCCACAGAAGGCCTCAAGCAGATAACTGTCTCCCCCTAGTTAGGTGCCTGCATGGGAGTGGCAGGACCCCCTGCAATTGAACAATTCCTGTATTAAACAATAAACATGGCCCTTCATTTTCTCCAAAACTGTGTCACATGTGCTTATTGTGGGGGTGACCTGGACAATTTATCCATTATATTCTATGGGCAGCTCTCATGTCCTCTCCAGGGAGGGGGGCAACCCACTACCATTGCAAAGGAACTACTAGTAAGTTCCATCCTAAAAGAATGGAACTGTGACGGTAAGACGGTACTTTCCTAGCTCTACAGGCCACATTCCTGACAGGGAAAGAAAGCACTTTATCACTGTTTTCCTTATATATGTCAATCCCAGCTCTGCCTTCCCACACTGGCTAGAAGAATGGAAGGCGGCAGTACACCCTTCTTACTGAACAATTCACATAGCATCCCCCCCCCCCCCCGGCACATCTTGGCTCATATCTCTAGAGTGGCAAGAAACTTGCTGCTTTTTTGTTTATTTTTTAATGAGAGCTGCAATCCGGGACAGCTAAATGGCAAATTGGACAGTGGGTGGGATGCCTATGGGATTTATCTGTGGATAAATCTGCCTATCAGTTTGTGTGTGTGTGTGTGTGTGTGTGTGTGTGTGTGTGTGTGTGTGCAATAACCAATACATAAATACTCCACTCTGAAAGGCTTATCACCTCCTAATTTAGCTCCCGTTTTGGTTCTAATTGTTTGGATTGCTAAAAGATCAGGGTTTAATCTGAGTCATGGTTAAGCTGTAGAACTTGTAGACTCAACTCCAGAACCTTAGTGATATGACCCTTGAAAGATCAGATTGCCTCTGAGTGCGTGCAAACTTATTTCTCCCAATTATGGAGTATCTACAAGATTCCCAGGTCAGAGGGTGTCACTTCTCAGCAAAGTTGACTCTCAGCCACTCTATTTAGATTAGAAGTTAACCCTGAGTGCAAGGTCCTTGCTGAGGGTTGTTCATTGTCTTTCTAGACATGACAGAATACACGAGGTTATTCTGTGCTTACAAAACCTTGGCAGAGATTTTATAAACTCCTAGGACATATCTACATTACTTTTATGCCAGTATAACCCCAACAACAACAATAACAACAACAACAACAATAATGTGGCAAGTTTAGTTGAGAATCTGGTTAGAAAAATAATAATAATTCTGGCAAGTTTATTTAGAGAATCTGGTTACCTTTACATAACTACAATTTCCAATTTTTCCTAGAGAAGGAATAAATAAGTTTATTATTATAATGTTGAATTGACCCTAGTGCAATTAATACATTATTTGCAAATGATTAATAACAACAGGATTCCTCTTGTTACAATGTATCCTGCATGTTCTTGTTCAGATGTATTTTTGCAATTTTAACCATGCAAGGCATCGAGCACACACACGCTTATGAAACAGAATGAAAAAGAATTTTTCATTCTGTTTTGCATTTTGCAGCCAATTGTCACATAATGAATTTGCTGTAAATAGAACATGCACAGAACTGGCCCATCAAACACAGACAGCTAGCTCGGAATAATTGGTGGACACAGCTCAACTCCATCTAAATTGAATACAGTGGCATTGCACATTTATTTTTCTGAAGAATAATAGCGTATATGGCTGCTTTTTTGGAAAAGATATGGAGCACAAAGTAAAATCCTTATACAATGGCAACTGAGTATCTCGGGCTCCTTAAATCTTGTCGCAAGGAAGTCTGTGATGCTAAATGCTTCTCTAACTGTCTTTCGTATAAAGAATTAATTTCTTTTTGGCTGTTGGAGGGAAAAAGAATAATTATTGTTTAGAAGGTTGCTCATGTTTAATTCATTTCTCCCCATCTCTAGTAATTATTTCACTTTTGCTACACAAAGAAAATAAATGCAGCAAAGGCATCTAAAAAATGATACCTTCTTTACTTTGCTTAGAGTTGTTTTAAAAGGAGACATTATTGTCTATTCAATCCCTGCTTTAAGGAAAGCAAAGGCAGGAAATTATGCTCGTAAGAGAAAGCTTGTTTGAATGTGTTGCCTTAGCAGTATAATATAATTGTTATGATACATGTATACATTAGAATCAAATTGGCAATGAACAGTCTCATTCAAATCCATCAAAATTAACTTATTTGGATTCTCCTTAAGCAGTACATTTTGTAGATTTGCAGGCAGAAGTTTTCACGTGCATTGATCACACGGAATGCAATGCACAGGAATGAAAACAGACCACATTAAGTCATGGCATAATTTTTTCTAACAGCCCAATCCTAACTGGGCTGTCTACCGGTGGAACGCACGTTCTGCCAGTGAAAGTGCCACTGCAGCCATGGAAGTGCTGCAACCATGGCGCATGTGACAAGTCTGCTAGCAAACATGGCTGGCAGCTGTGTGCAGTGCACAGGCCAGTAGAGAGGCCTCCCACCGCCAGCTCCAGTAAGTTGGTGGCAGGGGCTGGCAGTGAGAGTAATGGGTCGGGGAGGGGGGGAACGGAACGGTGTGTGGGCGGGAAGGAAGGCGGGCAGGAGGTAGAAAAGGGGAGGGAGGGGCAGAGCCCAGTGGCACCAGTATGCACCAGAATCCTATCCCCATTACCCCTACCTGACTTTCTTCAGTTCTGCACCAGCAAAATGGCTGGTGCAGATCCAAGTAGAACTATTGAGGCACAGAAGGCTTGCCCCAGGGTAAGGGAACAAAGGTTCCCTTACCTTGAGGAGACCTCAGGGACTGCCCCTCCACAGGATGCAGTGCACACCAGCAGGGGGGATTTAGTTAAGATTGGGCTGTGACAATACTATCAAGAAAAAAATGTTATTCAGGAGAAATAACTCATATAGGCAGAATGAAAGCAATTTATTTATTTATTTATTTATTTATTTTGAGAGAGTCAAAAATAGCTATTGTACAGTGCAATCCTGTGTAACCTTGCACCGGTGTAACAGTAGATGCACCGGTGTAACAGCAGATGCATCGGTGTAACTGCACTGTGCAAGTTTACACAGGATTGCGCTGTCAGTGAGGTAAAAATTTTAATCCTAAAAAAATACTTCTTTTATACCTGAATATTCTAAGACCATTTCAAAATGCCTCCTATGGTTTTTCCAACCATTCTGTATGTTGCAAATTGAGGGGATATTTCAGTGCTTTTTTTGGAAGGGATGGCATGAAAAGGGGTGCAGTGTTCCACAAACCTGCAGGTAACAGCAACAAGTCCGGATTGCTGGTGGGTGCCAGTTTTTCTGCCAGAAGAATCCAGAGTGAAAGCAAGAGGCATTGATTCACTCTGACTGGCTTAATGGCTATGCTATGGCATCATTATGCAGTCAATAAGAGTGAAGGCAAGGCTCCCTGCCCTCACTCAGAAGCCTGCTGAAGGGGAAAAATAAAGAGTCACGCATGGCAGGACTCACAGGAATGTGATCACCATCACTAGGCTTACCAGATCTTTAACCGGGACAGAGTGCTAGACCTTTAGGAGAAGGAATGTGGGCAGGTGTAGCTTGTTAAGCCTTAGAGCACAATCCTAGGCATGTCTACTCAGAAGCAAACCCCACTGAACACAATAGGGCTTGCTTCTGAGTAGACATGCCTAGGATTGTGCTCTAAGGTTTAACAAGCTACACCTGCCCACATTCCTTCTCCTAAAGGTTGAGCACTGTGTCCCGGTTGGAGATCTGGTAAGCCTAACCATCACTGTCAGAAGAACCATCACAAAACAAGCAAAAGTTAGCTGGAACATTGTTGTGAAACCTCCTTTTGTGAAATCCCTTGGAACTCTCATCTCAGCTCTAGAATATTCACCTTATTTTGAGATATGAGTTTCACATGTGTTCACTAGAAATATGTGAAACCCTTCTCAGAACTGTTGGAGGAGATTCCTATTACCCTGTTGTGAAGGATGCAGCAACATCTCATCCAGTTTCTCTTGGTACTCATATCAAATGGAAGTAAAGAGTTTTTCTTTATTTCTCTACAATACAAAGCAAAATGCAGTGCACAAAACCAAGGGGCTGCATAACCCTTCCCCCAACAGCCTAGGTACATAGCACTATAGTGACTGCCTCCTGTGGTATATTTAATGAGGCATTCATTAGGTGGTTTGTAATGGAAAAGCCCAGCTCCCCTCCGATACTCACCTGGGGTGGTTCAGTCCAATTGAATCATGCTCTTGTTCTGCCATAGTTCCAGACATGAAGGCATGCTAGAACTGCTGCTAGTTGATTGTTTTTATGTGAACTTTTCTCAATAAATAGAAGTTGTTTACAAGCCTACCTATATCTGCTGAGTGCTGACCTGGGGGCAGTATCTGTCAGGGCTTGCTTGGGTACCTGAGTAAATGTCCCAGCCCTGAAATCCACAAACAAAGAGAAAGCATTATACCTCCCACTTGTCGCATTCTATGGATTTTATAAACAATTGGAAAGAAAGCAACCCTAAAGGCCCAATCCTAATTGGACACTAGGCCAACATCATGCAGATGCCGGCACAATGTCATACCCTAAGCCCAGCCAGCAAGGATAGGGGAGGAGAGGAGACAGCGGACACCCAGCCATGTCCCACCAGTGCAGCCAGCCTTGCAATACCACCAGCATCCCCAGCAACCAAAATGCCACCCAGGCACCATCACTGGCTGCGACAATGATGCCACGATGGCCCTTTAACCATGCAGCACATGTGCAGCAGTCACCCAGTGACTGAACAATGCCACACAAGCATGAATTATGTCCCATGAATTATTTCAGTCAATCTCAAATCATGCATGAATGGGTGCATGCCATGGCACTTACATAGTCATAAGATGTGGTGATGTCACTGAGGCCAAATGAGAACAATTGAGAGTGAAGTTCAGTCAGTTTTTATGTTTCCTGGCTTAGTCATATTGAGAAACCGAGCCAATCAGGGATCACACAGTTAATGGATAAAATTTCATTGTTATATAGCAAATTTTACTATGTGATAATAGCAGGTGAAACTAATAATAACTGAGAGCAAATATGAGTATTATAAATGCATGATGACTTTTTTTTGCCAGAAGTGGTGAAAAATTATTGGGGAAAAAATGAGAGGCATTCTTGATACTATCATTTAAGCTCAGCCCTAGTTGTTTGTGATTCAAAAGATTTTTGTTTTGCTTTTGTTTTGTTTTCAACTTTAGGGCTACATTAGTTATACAGTACATGAATTGGACTAAAAGTTGTTTAAGTGACAACTGCTATGAAAAAGGTGCAAAGGAAATTTAAGAATGTGGCCTTTTATGAGAGTGATGAGAGAGCCACATGTGTAAGCATGCTTCTGCACATGCAGCTGATGCATATCTGCATCTGCAATGTGTTTGTGAGTCTGCATTGCTGGCTGATCCAGGCACCACTGGATGCGCATCCCCATCTGGGTCCAGTAGTTGTGTGTGATTAGTAGCATATACAGACAACTGGATCAGAGTCAGATAGCTTAAGAACAAGTCATTTTACAATGCAAGGAGAATAATTCATTGGACTTTTCCTATCCCAATCATTTCTAATGAGTTCAGCATGTAAATATAGATAAATTAATCTCAAATGACAAGGGGACAGATTTGCTGACCACAGTTTCCTTGAAAAAGGGTTTTCTTGCAACATTTTTTTTTTTTGGTCTTTAGTTTTAATCAAAGCCGAGCCATGTTTTTAATCCAGTGAATATGTCTAATCAATACTCAGCTGACCACTTCTGGCCTCTCTGTTCTTTAATGAGACGTTAAAAAATAATAAAAAAAAATAACTGCTCAAATGAAACGAAGCCGTTGCTGCTTTGTTTTAGCTTAAATGCTGTTATGAACTTCTTTAGCTCCTAGCATAAAACTGTAACATGTTCTTTTTTTCAGTTTTTTGTAGGTAATAAAATAGAACAGACATTTTATTATTATCTACATGTGGGAAGGTGTTATTTTGTGTTTACCGAATAGACCAATTATGGCAAAAATAGTAGTAC
This sequence comes from Plestiodon gilberti rubricaudatus, assembly GCA_026170595.1. Taxonomy (NCBI): domain Eukaryota; kingdom Metazoa; phylum Chordata; class Lepidosauria; order Squamata; family Scincidae; genus Plestiodon; species Plestiodon gilberti. The sequence continues at coordinate 131,751,501 of JANXHW010000003.1, forward strand.
CTATATCCATTACACAAAGTTGCCCTTGCAGGATATAGAGAGCAAAGTGAAAACAGTTCTGTGTGTCTGTGAAATGGTCTTTATTAATGCATTTATTGTGTAGTTTATTGCTGAATGTATTATTACAGCATCCAGGTACATGCTAGTCTACCCAGAGTACTGATATGGGGCACAATCAGGTCGCTGTTGCACTGAGAGATTGGAATTAAGCTCAGCAAAGTTCTATTCACTTGTTCCTTCAAGTCCAAATAACTTGTGCCCAGGTGAAGCAGAGTGCTGGATGGAATATAGAAAGCATTCCCAGTAATAGCCCAGTAAACTATGGTGTGTATGTGCCCATGCAATAAGAAGAGCAGGGCACTTTTAAGCACAATGTAGAGCCATCCCATGTGTGTGTGACTGCAGCTGTTGTGCCTATTTTCTTCATGTTTTAATGTGCAATAATGCTATGGAAGACAAAGCTAACACATCCATGTTATGTGATGTGCTGATTTCCCCTTCTGTTTAAACAAGGTTTACTTTTAAAAAATGAGTAGGATTGACATCAACTTATTAGTCATATCTGTACGAATGGAATAAACAAATTATATCATTCAGCATTGCAAAAGCTATTAAGAATGTTCCTTCCAAGCTATGGAAGGGCAGCCCAATCCAAGCTAAACTCCCCGTATGGCATTGCAACAGTGCCGGTATGGGCTCCGCTACCAGCGGCGTAGCAAGAGCTCCTAGGATTGTCCTGGTTTCCACAGAGAATGCCTCACATCTGTTCCTGCAGCTCTATAACAGATGCCTTATTTATGCAATATCACTGACCCCCTATGCTCATAAGCTTTAGGTTTCCATGAAGTGCCTAAATCTTTGTTGTACTCACCTGGAGTTTTGCTTTTTGGCATTGTGTGGTGCAGCAGCATCGCTGGAGCGTGGCGCGCCGGGCGGGCCGCTGGTGGGTGACGCGCGCCCACGTGCACCCGCCCCGAGGCTCCGAGCCCCGTGCGCGCACGCCCACGTCACCGTCCAGAGGCTCCGAACCCCCGGGAAAAGGCCTCGGAGCGTCCCGAGACCTTCTCCTGGGCTCGGAGCCTCTGGACGGGTGACGCGGGCAGGCGATCCGAGGCCTTCTCCCGGCCTCGGAGCCGGAGAAAGCCTAGGAGCATCCACCACGACTGGCAGCATCCGGGGCCTTCTGAGAAGGCCCACGGTGTCGCCGCACTATTTATATTCTTTTTTCGCGCATGCGCAGAACGGAAATGGGCAGACCTTGCCTCAGAAACGTTCTGTGCATGCGCGAAAAAAAGAATAAATAGCGCGTGGCACCGTGGGTCTTCTCAGAAGGCCCCCTGGACACCGGAAAGAGGGTCGCTGGGCGCCGCCCGGGGGCGGGGGGTGACACGCGTCTCCCCCCCCTCCAGCTCCCGGGTGACGAGCGTCCAGCGACACTACTGGTGTGGTGTATATTTATTCAGTGAAGAAATTAGCACCCTCTCTTTGCCCACTGTTAGCTACTTGATTTGTGTGGATGGAATGGAGCTGCTATATAGAAAATTCACAGCACTGAACATGTCAAGTGAAATTCATGGTACTCTTCTCTCTAAAGCGTTTACCTATGATAATTTGGTGCACATTTAAGACTAAATCTGAAATATCCTGGACTGCCGTTGATATCTTTGTCTAACCTATCAGTCAAGCAAATACAGTACATTATGATGGCTTGAGCAAGTACTTATTTGAACACATCCTCAAATGAACATAATTCAGGGTGAAGGACAGAGAGTGGCCCTGCAGAGACAATATATATATAGGGAAAGGGAAAAAAAAAAGATGAAGAATTGTGATCAGCACAATACGGATTTAAATATGAGCCTGTCTAGACATTACACTAGTGATTGGGACTGGCACCCCTGTGAAGAGTTTCCCATCCACCCATGGTCTCTCAATTAGCTTAGTATAACTCCATTAATTTCACTGTGGGCCAGCTGAGACGATACATCCAACCAGCCCCTCTATTGTATGAGGAGCATTGTACACACACACACCTCCTTCTCACACAATGTGCTATCCTGCTGGAATGTAATTTAATTACTAGATTAGGTAAGGAGCAGGTGATTATACAATAGCAGAACAGTGCGTTGGGTATTGGATTTGAGTCAGGCATATTTACTGAACCAACCCAGTATGATTCAGCCAAGCTTGGTGACACAGATTCACAGCCCAACCCTGTGTAGGATATGGCCCCGCCATATCCTATCGAGTTCCCGGGCTGCCATGGGGCAGGAGACGATATCCCCTCCCCCCGTGTAAGCGGTGGGGGCCTTGAATGTACGCAAGCTCTAGAGCTTGCGCACATTTGCGCTGCCAATGCCTGGGTACCTGGGGCCTGGAGGGAGCTCAGGATACCGTGGATCTTGGCCCCCGGTATCCCCACCCCTCCAGGTCCTGGGTGGCCAATGGCCGCCCGCCCTCGCCACCCGGTCCGCCCTTCCCCCGTCCCTGCCCTGCCCGGCATTATATTTACCTGGTCCGGCATTCGCAGGGCCGGGGAGACAGCAGGGCAAGCAGTGCAGGCCGTAGCGCTGGCACTGCTTGCTCTCCGGGTGTCACAGAAGTGCTTTCCGGCACTTTCACAACACCCTGCCCTGGAGCAGCGCGTGTTGCCCTGGGGCATCGTTACATAGAATTGCGTGGTCAATGACTCTGGATTGTTTTGTGCTGAAGAATTCTGGATTATATACATGAGCATTTTTGTTATGAATGGTACTCTAACAGCACAATCCTGTCTAGTAGGATGCAAATAAGGTACCTGGCACATCCTGAACAGGATCAGGCCTATCCCGCCACAGCTGGAGGCATCTTCAGGGTAAAGGGATGTTTGTCCCTTTACCCCGAGTAACGCACCAGCTGCCCTGATGGGGCTACTCAGATGTGCACCAGCTATTTTGCTGGCACACATTAAAGAGCCCCGTATAATGGCAGCGAGGTCCAGGAATGGGGATAGGATATGGTGGAAGAGGCTGCTGCTGATCCCTCCTTGGGCCCATCCGACCAATCCTATTCCCCTGGAATGCCCTATTCCGCCCTCCCCACATCCCTCTGTCACCCGGCGTGGACTTGCCTTCCCACCGTGGTGCTGCATGCTTAGCGGATTCGGACGAGCGGCGCAAGCCTCTCCACTGGCACTGCTTACTTTCTGGGTGCCGCAAGTGTGCTTTACGGCATGTTTGCAACACCCTAGACTGTCAGAGCAGCGTTCCGTCAGTCTAAAATGTAGACGAGACTAAAATGCCTGGCTCTGTGGCTGGCAATGGCTGTTGTAAATATTTCCGTGGAATATCATGAGGGTTGCGCTGTAGCTCAATGGCAGAGCACTGGCTTTGTGCTTTACTACTAGAGCTACTAGGTAAGGCTTCCACCAACTCCAGTTGTAGAAGTGGTATGGGTCTGTGAAAGTACACATGCGTGCACTTCCTCAAGATCTGCAAACTATCTGTATGTCAAACCTCAATTGCCAGTACTGGACCTAACAGCGTGTGACGGGAAAAGGCGGGTGCATGTAATATATGTGTTGAATTGATGCTATAATTAATAAACATGGCCCATTTCATACCAAAGCTAATCATTTCTCATGTCATTTTTTATCATTAACATCCTCTCTTTCCACATCTCACTTCCTTCCAGGAAGTCTCTTATAATATGCAACGTGAGCAGTTTACATTGCTCTTTTGTAGGGTGGTGCAGTGGGTTAAACCGCTGAACCATGAGCTGTCGATCGAAAGGTCGGCACTGGCAGTTCGAATCCGCAACGGGGTGAGCTCTCGTTGCTTGGCCAGCTCCTGCCAACCTGGCAGTTCCAAAGCATGTTAATGCGAGTAGATAAATAGGTACCGCTTGCGGGAAGGTAAACAGCGCTCTGTGTTCCAGCCGCATGCTACGCGCTGCAGCAAGGAGAGTCATGCCAGCCACATGACCACGGAGGCATCTTTGGACAACGCTGGCTCTTCAGCTTTGAAATGGGGATTCACTCGGGCCGTTCCGGAGAACTCCCAGCGTCGCGCAAATACGCGACGAGCCTGGGAGCTCTCCGGAACGGCCCGAGTTTACTCGGGCCGTTCCGGAGAGCTCCCAGCCTCAAGGGAGGAAGTCCCCGCCCCCGGCCACGCCCCCACGCCCCTGGCCACGCCCCCCCACGCCCCCCGGCCACACCCCCAGTCCCGGCCGAGGGCCGGGGAATCTGGTAGGCCTAAATTTACCCCCTCTCATGGGCCCTGCCCACAGGCCCACTTTGCAGATCAGTGGGATGGAGAAGGTTTGGAGGTTTATAAGGAGGTTGGGGCAGGATTAGACCCCATCACAAAGGAAGCCCTATAATATACTGAGCTATTTTTCAAGATTTGAGGAAAACAGTTTTCTGAGTCCTATTCCAAGCCTGACTGGAGGAGTGCCCAATCACTGGGTGAGATCACTTTCTAACAATTGCTTGAAGAACAGAAATCCAACTATCTTATTATGTAGTCACTTTCCATGAGAAAAGTAGTAGCATGGAGCAAACTGTGCCTGTGTAACTCACTGAAGAAATACTTAAAGTTGGTACTTGTCTTTTCTTAACTGACAAGAGAAGCGCCTTTTATCCAGAATGCTGTGAGTAAAATACAAATTGCTAGCTTTGGCTCCTTGGCAATAGAAATCATTAGCAGATCTCTTTTTTCTGAGAGTAAATGTACCCATTGGAAAACAGCCAATTCTGGCATCAAAAGCTTAACTTTGAATTTACTAGCTGTTGTCAGTGTGTCTTTCAGCTTTAAAATGATTTGAGTGCATGGGAATGTTTTTTTTTTATATTTTATTTATCAAAAATACTGATCAGCGTAGCACAGGCTGACAAATATCCACAATGAATCATTTGCACCGCAGATAAGTGAAAAGATCAAGGCAAAACTTTATTAACCTAATATGAAAAGGAATAGTTAAATACTTACATCACATCTTTCAACTTTGGAAAGAGGCAGACTCAGATTACTTTGTTTTCTTATTCTACTTTAAAAAAAAATGCAAACAGCACATTGATGGAGTGGGGCATCCATACCTGTGGACTCGGCAACAGCTGCTTGAGAAAGCCTAGTTAACTGATAACATGTTTGCCTTAATGGAATATTTCTAGATGACACTTACGTTACAGCTGACACAACTTCTGTGCCACCACTTGAACTCACCAGAGGGTTCCATGGTCAATTGGGTCCTCTGATTGGTGTGGGATTTCAGCCAATGCCTGACCAGACTAACCTCTGATGCCACTCCTGAACACACCCTCCAGAACTTCACAGGTGAAAATAGGGACATGTTTTAAGGTGCCCCCCCCCCATGCCTCAACAGCTTCCACTTTAGCAGCATTAGGAACTACTGCAGGTTATAATGGCAACTCACCCACAACCAGCCTATGAGATGGAGAGTAGGATAGCCATGGTTGAATCTACTGTAGGCCACAGTGAGGTGTCTACCCCAGATAGCAGATTTTGGATGCCGTTTTATATGAACATATAACGCCTTCCACTGAGCTACACCTTTTGCCCATCTAGCATAGTATTGTCTTCTCCGCCTGGCAACAGCTCTCCATGATTTCAGGCAAGGATTTCCCTGGGACCTTCTGTATGCAAAGCACATGCTCAGCTATGGCCTCTACCCATTCAATTGTCAGATATTTAATCGTCACTCATTGCATTTAATATTACAACTGGATTTTCTAACCTAGGTGCCTGTTGGTATATAAGAGACAATAAAGACCCTTCCGGTTGAGAGATGCCTAGAACAGGGAGAATCCCATTAAGTGTGAATCGGAGCACACATTACAATTAGAAGATGTCAACCAAAATGGTTTTTTTCCCCATGTGGAATGTCATCATCCTCATCCAGGCTATTAGGCAACATAAAGACTGGCACCATCAAGTTGTTGAGTCTCTAGATTCTTTCCGACGACTGCAGAGAGATCTCACTATGACGGCCTGTTTATATGAACAGTGTAACATGAAAGAAAAAGAAATATCATGAACATGAACCCTGTTGTGTGAACAGGGACTCTTAAATACTCAGCATGCCTTGCTCTTAGTGAATGCCCTTGTGTCTTCCATAAATATTCCTCTCCATGGTAGTTTCCATGGTTCATGCAAGACGACCACACCCATGGACTGCATACATGCCTGCAAACTGAGTCTGCTTTATAACATATGATTAGCTCTCTGTGTGCGCTGAAAAGTGTGTCATGCTCCAAAGATATGTTCCTTTAAGATGTGAATAAAATTGCATACAAAAAAACAAAACCCCAAGATGGAAATATAGGAAGGGACAGCAACCAGCACAACCTTATTAAAATGGGGAGAATGGATGTAGAGAAATTTGCATTCAAGAACAGAGGCACAAAACCATCCCATTACAGTACCGACATTCCATTGCATTGTCAGCTTTGCTTTAAGAGAGACAAAAGCCTGAATATTTTGTTGGCCTACAGATGTATTTTAAATAGCAGAGTACCATTAAATGCTGACACTAATTGCAGGGGGCAAAAAATAGTTTACGTGGAAGAAAAGCCTTTTGATAGGTTGCTTTTCCTATCGAGAATGAAAACTAGTCTTCCTGGTTCAAAAACATTTTCATCCAGTCTTAAAGTGTATGTTTATAATTTCAGAAAATGCAATGTCCCTTCAGGACTAATCATCACCCTCAAAGAAGGAGGTGCCATAGTTTCTAGGCAGGGCAGATGCTTTATGCAAAAGTGCTAATTTGCACAGCCATGTTCATCATGTTTCATTGTAGCATCGTGATAATCTTGCATGTATGAATGAGCCATCACATATCTAACACCCAGGATAGAATTTTCATATTCAAATGCAGTGCTCTTCAATACAGTTCATTCATACGGTGAGCTGTGAAGCAACAATTGTTCACTCAAAGAATGATAAGAACTCTAAAATACAGCAAGTCCTCACTTAAAGTGGTCAATCGGTTATTGGAAACTGCAACTTTAAGTGAAACGACACATAACGAAACCAATTTTACCATAGGCTAATTGATATATTTAAACAAGAGTTTACGGTAGGAATGTGGATCAAGTCTCTGACTCCATGTCTCGAGTCAAGTCCCAAGTCTCTGACTCCAAGTCTCAAGTCAAGTCCCAAGTATTTGCCCCCAAGTCTCGAGTCTTTGGTTGTGAGTTGTGAGTCCCTATCTATTTAATGGGGGAAATGGGTTAATGGGTTAAACCTGAATAAAATTTGACTTGTCGTAAAAGGCTCCAAGTCTTTAGTGGAGTCTTTCAAGTCTTTTACAATTGCCGAGTCAAGTCCAAGTAAAATCATTGATGCGACTTGAGTCCGACTCGAGTCCGAGTCAATAGACTCAAGTCTACATCACTGGTTTACGGCATATATCTGGTCACAAAAACAGCACCAAACTTAAAGACCCAAACACTTTTAATATAAAACACTGAAATAAATGTGAGCTTTCTGGGCTGGAGAAAACCCACAAAGACATGGAGAGAATATTCCAACTACGCACAGACAGTGGCCCCAGCTAGGAATCGATTTTTTTCTCAACTACTTTAAAATGAAATGACTTATAAGAAAACAACTTTAAGTGAGGGCTTGCTGTATCTGAACTTTGAAACAAACCTAAGCAGGTACCAGAATTGTGGATTTCATGAATGTGTCACCCTATGTGGGCACTTCTCCCTTGCCTTTTTTTAAATGCTGCCATCTTTGTCCCCACAATGACAGGGAAGTTAAAAGTTAAACTTCTGTTAAAAGAAAGCCTTATCCAAGAGACGGGGCAGGCACAAACAAATGGAAAATGAGGAAAAGTGATTGTTTTGAGTGAAAGTTATCCATATCGCTTCTTCATGGACTTTAAAATGTTTTCTTCTTATGGCTGTGAAGTTTGTATCAGCCTTTGGATAACTCTAGGCGAGACTTGGGTCACCTAATTTGTTGTTTATTTGTTTTTAACTGTTCATATTATGCCTGATTTGCATAAATATAATGCTTCTCATATAAATAAAATGAGCTTCACATTTAAGGATCATCATCACAATTACTTCACAGTACCTAATAAATATTCATTTCCAAAACCCCATTTAACAAGTTCTAAAGGAAACAATCTTAGTTTTCTTCAGAATATTCAAATTGGGCATGCTAATTTTGTAATTTAATGATGCGGATAGTACAAGGAAACTACTCGTGTTATGGGAACTAGATTTATGGCAAAGCTTCCAGAGGAATAGTGTTATCTACATGAACCACACAGCTTAAAACATTTTGTTCAATTGTTTGAAACCAATGCAGAAGCCTTCTGAAGTACTGTCAAACAAGGCACAGATATGTTGTTCACTTTATGGCAAAGTTGCCATTTCCTTCTATTGCTCATTTAATACCCAGCCCAAAAGCCTGTGCCTGGATGAGATATATCGGCTATCAACTTGCTTTCCCATTAAGATTGGCAGTTGAGGGTTTGCTTTACGGTGGTCTGCACCAGTGAGGGAGGCGTGCCACCATCGGGCGGCACGCATAGGATTAGACTGTTCAGAAATGGGTGACTCTGAGCATTTTTGAAATATTTAATTGGATATATGTTTTAGCATTCTAACCTTGGGTTGTAGCCAAAGACAGTTAATGATGATCAACTTCCATTGAAATTAATGGGACTTAAGTTAGTCACACATAAGTTTTCTCATTGATTTCAATGAGAGTTAGTAATCACTAAGAGCCCAATCCTATATTTTTCCCCCTAAAAGGCATTCGCTATATCCGGAGGGGGGGGAATCTGGAGTCTTCGAAGGAGAAAGGGGTGTTAAATCCCCTTCTGTAAGCCTCCTGCTCTGCAATAGGCCTCCTCAACCCTTGCATAACACAGCAAGATAATTTGCAACATTTATTAAAGCACAAAGACAGTGAGCGAGGTCATTAAAGTATGTGAACAGATAAATGTATGTCTTGAAGGTGCATGGTTATTGTATTTTTTTTTAAAAATCCATGATCATTGTTTTTCCCCAAAAAATACAGTATATTTAAAAAAAAACTTCTATCCACTTAACCATTCTGCAAATTTCAAATATTCTACAAGCTTTCTTCAATGGTTGGAAGCTAATCTTGTAGAAGATCATGTTCTTTATCTACAGATCAACAATCTCACACATTAAAATATCTCTACACTATTTGTTTATACCAAACCGTGCCCTTTCAACTTTATTAGCATTATAAAAGGAAAAAAAAGGCTAAGTTATAATTAAAGTTTCAGGGGAAAAAAGGTTTGGGTCATTCCATGTGAAATCAACCAATGAAAAATCCTTGACGTCATGGATTTTGTTCATTTTCAGTACATTTGTACCTTACCATGAGATGTTTAAAAATTATTTTTTTCAGATTTTTTTGTCCATTCGTTTTTGAGATATTGAATGTTCAAAATTGCCAAAAAAGGCCAAAATTCACTTGTCACCATATCTTCAAATGCCAGTTACAGGATAACGATGAATGCTACAGACATGGGACAGGTATCGTGTTAAAGCTTATGAATAGGGCTTTCATTTGATATACAACATGACACAATTGTAAATTTTTAAGAAATTCAAAAATATTCAAAAAATAACACTTAAAGGTATATGTCTTGTAGTCAATCAGTCAAAATTTCAAGATGGTAAATCATCTTCAGAAGTAAAAAATAATAATTCTTTGTAGGTCCTTTTAATCTTCCCCATCTTTTCTTTGCACTTTAGATACTTTCTTCTTGACTCACCAAGGGAGGTCAAAGAGGCATTTAAGTGGCTTAAAGCTGTATCAAGGTCCAAATACTCAGACTCCTTTATATGACTAAGACCAGGAATCTCATAATTCTCAGGAGGAATTTCCTTTTCAAGTATATTGTTTTCCATCTGACAAGGCTTCTATTCATGTATGGTTTGATTTCCCTATTTAGTGAAACCATCCAATCAGTTACATTCCTCAAGTCTTTACTAACCCAAGCCCCCCCTTTTTTTAAAGGGCTGCAACAGTTTTTTGACCACTTATTCTCCTCCATATTTCAAATCATGTAATTAGTTAATGAATTAAACTTAATAAAGACGAATAAAGCAGCTTCACAACAAAAATGTTCTAGAAAGCTTCACTAAAAACACACTGTCCAAACCCACTTAAATGCCTCTTTGACCTCCCTTGGTGAGTCTCCGCTGTGCAAGAAGAAAGTATCTAAAGCGCAAAGAAAAGATGGGGAAGATTAAAAGGACCTACAAATAATTATTTTTTACTTCTGAAGATGATTTAGATGAGGAAAAATGTCACTGTGCTGATTCAGAAATTATATTCAAAGACACAACATTCATGGGATTTCCAGCCATGTAATTTCAGCTTTTAGATTGAAGAAGTAAAGATTAATCTTACGTTGTCAGTTGAAATTCCTCAGTCCTACCGCGATGCAAGGCAATACAGAGCGGGCAAAGATTAATCTTTACTTCTTTACGTAAGATTAATCTTTACTTTACGTAAGATTTTCTTTACGTAAGATTAATCTTTACTTCTTCAATCTAAGAGCTGAAATTACATGGCTGGAAATCCCATGAATGTTGTGTCTTTGAATATAATAACAAGCCATGAAAACCTGCATGTATATCTGATTCAGAAATTATTCAGCAACTAAAGGAAAAATTTAAAACTACGAACAGAAGTAAAAAGCTCATGATTTTGATAGTTTTACCAAAAAGCTGATCCTGTAAAAGAATAGAAAGTGAATTCATGCTCTATAAATCTAGCTCTATAAGTCCTGTTGTAAATTTTTGGATTCATTTCAGTTTACCACATAATTTTATCAATGTAAACTGTAGAAAAATGGACTTGAGGGGTTTAATTCCTGGTCACTGCCAACAGGAAAATTTAATTTTTGTATGATACCACTGAGATACCATCTTGAAATTTTGACTGATTGACTACAATACATATACCTTTAAGTGTGATTTTTTTGAAAAATTGAAAAAAGTTCAATTTTCCAAAATTTCAAAATTAATATTATTTGAATATTTTTGAATTTTTTGAAAATTTACAATTTTGTCATGTTGTATATCAAATGAAAGCCCTATTCATAAGCTTTACCTCAATACCTGTCCCATGTCTGTAGCATTCAACGTTATCCTGTAACTGGCATTTGAAGATATGGTGACAAGTGAATTTTGGCCTTTTTTGGCAATTTTGAACATTCAATATCTCAAAAACGGATGGACAAAAAAATCTGAAAAAAATAATTTTTAAACATCTCACGGTAAGGTACAAATGTACCAAAAGTGAGCAAAATCCGTGACATCAAGTTCCAATATGTATTTTTTATTGGTTGATTTGACATGGAATGACCCGTTTCTGGATGATGGCTATATGAAGATTCTGATTAGCAATGAGCAGAACCTAATTTTTAATCAGAAGGGATAGATTCTTTCTAAGTCTTACTGGAGAAGCCTCAGAAGATGTTAAGGCTTTTTCAGACAATTACTCAAAGTTCTAAGAAGGTCCAGCACATATAAGGTCCCTTCACTGTCATCAAGCCACTTGTTTGCTAGTTTTTACCCTGCCCGCACTTTCCCAAACTTCAAAGATGTGTGTGATTGTGTGTGTATATATGGGCAGGGTCTGAACATGCTCAGAGGTCTTAAGAGCTAAGAAACAACCCTTTTTTAACTCTGGAAATGGTCTTTTTTTTTAATTGTTTCCACACACTGAGATAAGTAGAAGAAACTTCTACAATTTGCACAGTTCACATCAGCAGGAACAGTTTTGAAGCAGCTTTAAACACAGTTGTTTTATCTTCCCCACTCTCAAGTATGTTTGTGAATGTGTAGGAAAGGGAAGATGACAAGAAGGTCACAGAGGAGAGGGCTTCTGCTTAGCCATTGTAAAGTGACTCAGAAGGAGACCATTAGACTTGGGTCATAATGGCTTGAGGATTTTTGAACTAGGAAATCTGTTTCTTAATAAACTCCACCCGGTTCTTAAATTCTACTCCATCCTTTTCTAGTTGTTAATTTGTCCATTAAGAACATGGGCTACACTGACAGGATGCATGAGCTTGATATGAACTGATTCCAATAATTCACTATGTGCTACTTAGGGCCTAATCCTATCCATGCAGTATGGTGGCAGAACGTGAGGTACTGTACTGTATGGGCCACTGGAGTGGCAGCCTCTCCAGCAGCGGTGTAGAACAGCCATTGGCATGGTCATGATGGTGGTGGGGAAGGATCGCGGCGGATTGGACCAGAATGCGGCAGATCAGGGGTGGGATGAGGCAGATCTCAGTGGCAGCAACTCCCGCCAGATCTGGAACCCCCATCTTGATCTTGACATAACCCCCTTCAGCCTAACAGATCTATGCCAGCAAAAGAGCTGGTGTAGATCTAAGTAGGCCTATAGGGGACCAGGCAGTGGCTGGAGAAGTAAGTAAAATTGTTCTTTACTTATTTCTCCCAACTGACCTGGTCCCTGCTGGCATGCAAGCTATAGCAGAGGCTGCACTAGTGGCCTTAAATCCTATGTGCTAGCAGGGGGTAGGAATGGGCTGTTAAAAGAACAGGCAGCCCAATCCTACTTAACTCCTTGCAGAGCGATGCAACGGGACCAATGTGGTGTCCGCTATATCCTTCAGGAGAGTTTTGGTATCTGGAGGCCTCATGGGGGAAGGAAACATTTGCTCCATGAATCAACTTGGACCTGCACGATATTGCTGGTGCAAGTTTGCACAATGGTGTCATGGGGGGAGGGTGACCCTTAGTCTCACTGGCTGGAGGACTCAGCCCTGCACCCACCGGAGCAGGTAAGGCCTACATCGGCCAAGGCAGGGGCGAGGGGGGGGTGGACCAGGTAGTGAGGGGGAGCGGCCATTGGCCGCCCTGGGCCTGGAGAGGGTGGGGATATCAACGGCGAGATACGCCGATATCTAAAGCCTTCTCCAGGCCCAGTGCGTACTTACACGGCAGAGCTCGCGTGCATTTGAGGAGGCCTATTGGGCATCCCGCCACTTACACCCAGGGAAGGGAATGATCATCCCCTTCCCTCGAGGTGCACCAGGGCTGCCCCAGGGGAGCTCGGAACCTGCATAGGATATGGCAGCTGACCCTTTAGGCCGGCTGCCGTATCTTACACAGGATTGGGCTGCCCAACTGGGTTTGCATCCTGTTCAGCACAATTCTTGTGTTACTCCAACATTAAATAGCTGTGATGTACTGCTGAGAGTAGTATGAATTGATAGAAGCTGTGAATTGGGTCCCTTGTGTTAGCATTCTTAAATAGCCACTGTCCCCTCCATGAAAACATTCTCTTCTTGTCTTGTTACCTGCTTACATCTCAGATAAAGCAATCTACAGTATCCCAGGAGGCTATTAATTCTTTAGTGAACCTTATCAATGTTAAACCCACCACGGACATCGAAAATGACTTGGTGATTTGGGCTCCTCTCTAAACTTTTCCAATGGGTGAACTGATTGTGTTAGACACATGGAAAGGAACAAGAAATACAGAGAGCTAACAACTTAGGATCAAATTACTTCCATTAATTTACATTTTGAACTGTTAAGGCTCTCTTTGAATGGGTAAAATTCAGCAAAGTGTTCCTCGGTATTCAATTATCAAGCTTATACATTAATATCCTGTCCTTTTATTAAACCACTTCTTATCTCTCTAGTTCAGAATCCTTAATCGCGGTTTGTATGTGTGAATCCATCTTTCATGGTTTGGCATTTTTAACACTGCTGATGAAATGGAGTTGATGATGATGGTTTGGTTGACTGTGTTGCATCGGGATCGCGTTCCATCACTGCCTCTGCTTCTGTTAGGTGGACATTGCTTATGCAAATGTAAACTGGTCATAGGAAAATTGTGCATTGCTAAAGTTTTCAACTGTAGCAATAAATCTGCAAAAAAAAATCAGATTGTTGAGGGATATTTGAAACCAAACAGCGAAGCTTTGTGTCTCAACATTGGTGGAGAGGTACAAGAGCGTTGCCATAGCAACCAAGCCTGAACAGGGAGGAGTGAGACAGATGAGCAGCTCAGAAGAGCAGAGGCAAAAAGCCTATCACTGGTGCAAATAATGGCAGGAGAAGTGATTACTCCCAACAGATTCACACACACACACACACACACACACACACACACACACACACACACACACAAACCCATCTTACAGAAAGTGATAGAGGTGCATGACGTAGAAGTAGAAGCATCAATGAACTCAATAGCACTAGGGTTCTAGATAACAGATGTGAAATCTCAAGAGGTGAAGCGCAAGTAGATTCTGCTATCTCTAAGGGGGGGGGGAGTGCTCATTCTGCCCCCCCCTCTATACATGCCTCTGAATCCCAGGTGTTGTTTCTTCTCTTAATGTTCACAGCTAAGTCTTCTCAGCTATTGTCTCCAAAAGAAAACCAAACTTGAGTAGTTCTACCCTTGAAACTTCTCACTGCTTGGGGAGCTGAGAAGCATGCAACAATATGTTTGCTACGATTCAGGAATTCATAAGGTTTGTTTGCTCATCTCTAAGCATTTTAGGAGAGCTGATCGATCAGTACTACAAAATAATATTAAGGATCGATCAGTATTGCAAAATAATTCTAAGGATTTTTACAGGATAATGGGCAAAAATTAAATGCTTGTGCATTTGCATGAATGCAATTAGTTTTTTTAAAAAAACTAATTGCCCAAAGATCTCTGTAAATTCCCATTTACTTTAAAAAACAAACAAACAGCCCTCAACCATGTAGAAATGCATTCTGCCAGACTTCTGTTACACAGAAACAGCTTGAAAAATATCAGTCTCCAATGATATTTTGCAACTCTGTGGAAGTTTGGAGGGTTTTATTTTTTCTCCCCCAGCTTTTCCTTAGTGGACTTCAGTCCATCACAGAATGATGTGTGATTAAAAACTCATGAAAAGCTTTGGGGATAGAAAGAGCTACTGAGGCAGAACTCACTACAAAAGGGCACAATACTGGCAGCATCACAGGAAAAGTTTTTGTACCTTGGCATCAGCAATTCAACTGTGGCTCCTACAAAGGACTCATAAAGCATTGTACAAGACAAAAAATTGAATCAGACAGAGGAAATCCTCCTTTGGCTTCTTTGGCCTTTTTTTTTTTTTAAGTGATGAGAGAATTCTCTCTGTTCCATTCCTTTATTGTTCTTCTGTTTTACTCTGCCCTGTGTTCTTTCTACTCTTTGTGACTTCTGGTTTTACTGCGAGAGTTTCTGAAATGTATTCTTGAGCTGGAGAATATACAACTTGCTTCAGCTTTCCATTTTGTCAGCCTATTTGCATATTTCTCTCCCTCTATATTATTTATGTACACATGGATATTAATAACACAAAGCAAAATTTAAAAAAATTCTCGATGGGGTCATAAATATACATACATACAAATACATACAATTATTTTGTGCAGTGTGTTACTGATGCTCACAAGTACACATTCACAAAAGTGAAACACTACACAACAAGCATCTTGATGCAATCAAGTATATGATCATTTCACGATTACTTTTTTGCCGTGTTTTTGAGCACTGCACATTAGTAATAGCAGGGAAAGACATGAAGGACCGGAAAGCTTTCACACATTGTGGCATCACTCATTGCTTTGTAAAATATTCCAAAATAGCAAAGGAATTGTATTCAAAATGGGATCATGGAGAATTCCTAGTTCACTGGTCCCAAGACCAGGTAACTATGACCTCCAAAATCTGGAAAGGAATTCTCAGAGGATCAAAGTAGAGAAGATGGCAGGCCCAAGATTCTGCACATGTCTATAACAGCCGGGTTTGAGAAGGAGTCGGACAAGGTGAGCGTGCGCGGGCCCGCTGCCGCCGGTAGTGGCGGCGGCGGCAGCCCGGAGGCTGAAGAGAAGGTAAGGAGGAGAGCGATGGGGGTGGGGGGGTGGAGAGCGGGGGGGCGCTTGCCGGGGGCGAGCGAGCGGTGGGTGGGTGGGAGGGAGAGCGAGTGAGCGAGCGGTGGGTGGGTGGGTGGGTGGGTGGGTGGGAGGGAGGGAGGGAGAGCGAGCGAGCGAGCGAGCAGTGGGTGGGTGGGTGGGATGTAAATTCGCAGGGGGGGTCAAATTTGAGGGGGGGCCCAAAAAATTGACAGGCCTGATAGCCGGCCCGCAGCAAATTTTCCCTATGGGAAAATGCCCCCCCCCACTGCAAATAGGTTCCCCACCCCTGGGGTAAAGGGACATTTGTACCTTTACACCAAGTAGAGCCCCAGCCGCCCTAATGATTTTACTCAGAGGCGTCACTGTTGTGTGTCGAGGTGGGCGGGGCCCCCCCAGGTGACACGCGCACGCGCACGCAGAAAGGTGACATCGCCTTTACAGCACGTTTGCGACACCCTAAACTGGCGGACCAATCACTCCACCAGTCAAAATCTAGACAGGATTGCGCCATGAGATAAGCGTGCATGGGGGAGAGCTTAGCACTCCTTACTTGCATCCTCCTCTTGTTAAAATTGGTTCCCCAATCTCTAGGTTTTACATTATTGTGGCAGATCCACATTTACAGTAAATGTATAAATCTGTCATCATCATATCTAGTTTGACCCACAAAAACAGAAGAGAGGTGAAATTCCTTATCTAGAAATGCATTTTAGAACTGATGTACAGGCCATATGCTAAATAATACTCACACGTTTTCTCTGTCTGTTTGTCCTTCCATCCTTCAACTAAGCTGATTTGTAGTTCTACATTACAAGCACAGAGATTCCAGGAATAGAGCTTTCAGACTAAAATTCAAAAATAAATCTGCACGTGTACATATGTATACTTACCAGGGAGTAAGTTCCATTGAACTCAGTTGAACTTACTTTTGAGTAAATAGTCATAGGATTGGAACATCCATTATTTAATGCAACGTCTCTCCTGATGCTCTCTTTGAATTAAGGATCAGGAAACAAAAATCCGACAATCACTTTCAGTTTGGGCAGTGAAATGGCATCAGACCTGACCTGAATGTTTCAATTCAATCACATTACTGCTGATTAGAATATTATCTTCAGCATTGACTTAGCTCTACAAAATATTATCTGATTAAACTGCTTACATTGCAGAATTAGGATTAAAGGGTTCAATGCATCAGAGTTTCAAGATCTATTTTGAAGGATTATTTTATGGTTCATTTTATGTATAGCAAATGTAATACTGCTTTAAATTGACCAATCCACATAAACTGAGTAGGTGTGTGAGAGTGTAATGGAGCAATATCTAGAAATGCTACTATTTCTCTGGCATTGTTATCTTCATTTTATAGCTTCTATTTTACCATTTCTTCCCATCAGTTTAATCCATAGCCCATTCTTCTTTTTCATACGGCTATAAGGTTTAGTTAATCCAAAGTCAATTCATTATTAAAATGGGCTAATTGGTTAAAAAGCTAGTGTTAAAATCTTATAAATTGCTTCATGGTTTTCATATAGTACCTTACTGTTCTTCAGGTTCATATAACACTTTATGAAATGATGGTTTCCATCTTTTAATATATTTTCTTACAAACTTCACTATCTAAGCACATTTTTATTCCATTTTCATTCTGTTGGTCAGGTCCTGACAGGACCGCCATGAATAAATCTAGGGGATTATTTGGATTATATTTTCCTTCCACCAAACCGGCTCCACACAAATACGAACACGCACACATTCTGGCCCCTGCCTTTGTTTCAGGATACTGATGGTTTGAACCACCCAACCCATCCCACTGCACATTTTGTTACGCCTACTTTTAAACTAGGTTTAGCAGCACGTGTAGAAGGGCAGCTTGGATGAATCACCCCACCACAGGATTACTGAAACTAATGGGAAAGTGAGGGGAGGGGTCAGGGTGTGCACCTGCCATGAGTGCACATGCTCCGAACTACATGAGATCAGATCGAGTGATCTGGTCTGGAAAGAATGGAGAACGTGAAAGAAGAAGGAGGTTGAAGCAATGGGAAGTTGGAGCCTGAGCAGAGGTAGATATTGTTCCTCTCTTGGTCAAACTCCAAACCTGACTAATACCAAACCTGTCCATCAATCACAAGGGGGCGATGCTGCATATCCTCTTCCCTTCTGCGACTGACAGAGGCTCTGAAGTTTGAAATCATACAGTTTTGGTTAGCTCACGAATGGCCCAATCCTGCATAAGATGCATCAGCCAGTCTAAATAGCCAGCCGCTGCATCCTATGCAGGATGTGGCCCACGCCAGCAGGGTCCGGGGCACACCTTGGGGGAAAAGGGATGTTCGTCTCCTTCCCCTGGTGTAAACCCCGGCGGCCCCAATGGTCCTCCTCAGATGAACGCCAGCTATTTAGCTGGTGCACAACCAGGGAGACTATGTAAGGCTGGCCAGGCTCGGGATGGGGGTTAGGATATCAGCGCAGCATGGCACCAATATCCCCTCCCTGCCTGGTCAGCCAGGTCAGCCAATCTCCTCATCCCCTGCCTCCCCGGCCCTCCATCCCCATGCCTTTCCGCCACCCAGTGCAGGGCTTACCCGTGTTTGGTGGCGTGGGTTCCGGAGAGCAGCGGACTGAGCAGTGCCGGCCAGCACCACTTACTTCAGAGGTGCCACGAAAGTGCTTTATGTCACTTTCGCGGCACCATAGGCCAGCAGAACACTCGCTTCATTGACCTAACATTAGGCAGAATTGCGCTGTAAGCCAGGTCCCAGCCTCAGGACAT
The DNA here is from genome assembly GCA_026170595.1 of Plestiodon gilberti rubricaudatus. Classification (NCBI taxonomy): domain Eukaryota; kingdom Metazoa; phylum Chordata; class Lepidosauria; order Squamata; family Scincidae; genus Plestiodon; species Plestiodon gilberti. The sequence continues at coordinate 131,770,205 of JANXHW010000003.1, forward strand.
GACTTCTGTTTGAAGCCCTATTGTTCCTGACACTATTAGACACACGGGAAGCCATATTGCGTTTAGGGATTTAAGGGATCAAATTTCTGCAAGGCACCTGCACAAATAAACAATTATACACACAGAATACAATTAAGTAAAATACAATAAATCCTAATTGGGGCTGATTAGTCCATCGTCATAGGACAAAATAAGTAATGTTGACCGCCACTGTGTTAAATGCCTGGGGTTCAAAAACCTTGAAAATATGTCTACTGCCCTGTTAGAATCTTTCTCCTATAGCCCAATTCTACCTAACTCTCTGCGTGGTGATGCTGTATCCCATGGGGGAGTTTTGGCATGTTGAGGCCTCCCACAGTAAGCCCCAGAAGCCACCATGGGTCACCAGGGACCTGCACCAACGATATCATTGGCGCACGTTCATGTTGATCATTGAAGGGATCTGACTTACGGCCCAATTCCTGGACCAAATCCACTCTCCATCCTGCCCCATCTTCTCCCTTTTCTGCCAACCCCCCCATACCATTCTACCCACTGCGCAGTCTTACCTGCATAGGTGTGCATCCCCAGTACATTGGAGCACAGACCAGGCCACTTGCCACTTGCGGCAGTGGCCAGGCCAAGCTCACTGGCATAGTCACATTTGCGACTGTCGTGAAGCTCATTATGCCTGCAGAATGCACATTCTGTTGGCTAATGCACCCATAGGATTGGGCCTCTAAACTCTGCTGTCCATTGAAATTAGCCCAGATGTTCTGCTAGCTATTCCAATGCAGCCGGCAGGCTCGGAAAGGCTGGGACAGTCTCAGTTTCGGGGGGACGCAGGGGGCCAAACAGGGACTGTCCAGGCGAATATGGGGACTCTGGTAAGCCTACCTCAATCCCATAGACAAACATCTGGATCTTCTTTGTAGCTGAGTGCCACAGAAACAAGCTCATTAAGAAGCTGTTAAAATATTGTGCACCCCGTTTCAGAACTATACAAGTAACAAAAGGTTCTCAGAAGCAAATTCAAAAGTGTTTAATGCTGATTAATGGCAAAAGGGTTAGCTCCTGGTATGTGTGAACAATTAGCATTTCTTTTCTGTGTACCTACCTTATCCTGATTCGCTGCAACTATAGTGCTTCAGGCTGTGAAGATGGAATGCTTCAATTTCATGGATTTACAGAGACTGCCTAAGAGAGACTGTATTTCCTTAGGAACCACTTGGGACTTCATTCAGAAAAGAAATATACCTGGGCTTGTGTTTGAATTTGCAGGGAATCATCCCATTTATCTTGTTGAATCAGACACTTTATTTTAGCAACACAGCTTAAAAAAAAAAGAAATCTTTAAAGCAATTTGGGAACAAAATCTAATTGTGTTATTCAAACAGATTGAGCTATCTAATCAGGAACCATCATCCCATTACAGCGGATGTCAGGAGCCCTCAGCTTCACTGCCCATCTCTGTCATTACAAGACTACTTAACAATAAATATGCCTCCAATTACGAAAACTGGTGATTTCTGCAAGAAGTTGTTTGCTTGGTTGGTTTGCTCCAAAGATGTCATCTCCCTTAAACTCTTAGTGAAGTATCATGTTTACCCACTTCAATGATGTTATCCCCTTGAACACCGTATATAGTGTATCATGATGAGATGCCTGTTATAGTTTTCATCCTTTGTCACAGCCCAATCCTGTGTAACTCTTGCACCGGTGTAACATTAGATCCCCCGCTGCAAGGGCACTTAAGCCAGTGTAACTTGCCATATGCCGACAGACACAAGACGGACACCGTCATAACCCCCCTCGAACGCCTCACATGTGCAGTTTGGACACAGAACAAATGCCGGCACAACTCTGTTGGCGCAGGGGGCATTCTGGGGTGCCTGAATGCCCCCTGCACCAGCGGAGTTGCGCCAGCATCCATTCTGCTTCCGAACTGCGCATGTGTGGCGTCCGAGGGGGGTTACGCTGGTGTTTGTCCTGCGTCCGTCGGCGTTCGACAAGTTACACTGGCCTAAGTGCTCTTGCACCGGGGGATCTACTGTTACACCAGTGCAAGAGTTACACAGGATTGCACCCTTAGTCTGATACACATAACAGAACACATTGCAGGAACATAGGAAGGTCTAGCTTGGTATTGTCAACACTGACTGCCAGCAGCTTTCTATGGCTCAGATAGGACTTTTTTCTCTGACCTATGTGGGGATTCTGGAGATTGAATTGGAAATAAATGCCTCCACCTGGGTAATGGTGTTGCTTACCTGGATGGTACCCGGTGCAGTGCAGGACCTGGAAGAAATCACTGAACTAGAAGTAAATCACGGTGACATGATGGCATCATCATGTCACCATGAATTACTTCCAGTTCAGTGAGACACGGAGTAAGAATGGAGACGAGAAGTGAAGACAGGTGAGTGAAGTGCTCGGCGGCTCTGCCTCTGAGCCAAAACTGAGTCACGTCTTCGTAAAGACATGACTTGGCTTTGGCTCAGGAGGTGGAGCTGCCAAAGATAGGCCAGCCAAGGGGGTGTCATCCCTCCCTTGTCGAGGGGTGACACCCTTGCTTGGCTTTCCTCGGCACGGTGGCTCTACCTCCAAGCTGAAGCCAAGTTGCATCTTTTGCTTTGGAAGATGTTACTTGGATTCAGCTTGGAGTTGGAGCCGCCATGCTCCTGAATGCCGGGCAAGAGTGTAACCCCTCGCCAAGGGGGTGTAACCCCTCCCTGCAGATTTTTGGCCTCTCTGAATTGTTCTTCGTGTTCGTATGAGCTTCGCTTGTGAGAACACATAGAAGCAACTTGGAGTGGCTGAAGTAGACCACGCAGTGACTGGGCAGCACGTTGGCCATGGTGTCACCTCCAAAATTGCCCCACACCAACCGCACACCCTAGTGATGCAAGTGCACCTGGGTTTCTAAAAGCTAAGTACATCAAAGAGCAAGTTTGGACATGATGGCAAAAGCAAAATGAAAGATGACAAAATGAAAGAACCCTGTCCAGTTCTCTACAGTTGGTAGACTCAAGGAAGAGATGTGTGTAGGCTGACCATCTGAGGGAAGAGCGGTCACCAAGGTGACCTGGCAACTGAATCCGAGGCACCCTGCCAATCCCCATTCCTGTAGGTTGCATTTATGAACCCAAGCACTCTGTCAGAAGTGCTAATTGAGGATGACATGGGTATAAATTTGCAGGCATTTCCTAGCTGTACGTTTAGAACCGGAAGCCAAGGGAGCTGTAATAACCACAAAGAGACTGAAACAAGACCTACATGTTATGCGGATGGTAGCCCAGCTGATGTTTAAGTTCCTGCTTTATGCTGTTTTATAATCACATATGGAAAATTTCGGCAGCTTTTTTCCTGACAAATCTAACAAAAGACAGACACGCACCCAGGGAGAACAACAAAACACAAACAAAGGTATTACAGCCTTTCCAAAATCAGAGCAAGTGCCTTTCTAAATTGAAATAAGCAGAATTTAATCATTTGTTCAGTACACAAATATAGAGCAGCAAGAAATACAGGAATACTCAAGGGAAATATCTGAAGTATAACATCTCTTTAGGCACTAAATATTTAGTAATTCCTGTGTTTATGGTACGGAAAGAGATTTGGACTTCATACAGTGTATTTGGAAAGATCTTTTGCAGATCAAAAGAAAACAGTGAGCTCTGAAAATACTTGTTTTCTATTATATATCGCCAAGGACTACATCTCCAATTTGCAACATGAGGGTGGTATCTCATGTACATGGGAGCATGGCCTACAGTCAGAAGTATACCGTGGCTGCAAAAGCTATACAGGTGCCCGGAGAAAGGCAGCATGTGCCCCCCCCCGCGCTCCGAACCTGGAAGTGAGTGGATCGGACTCCAATCCACTCACTTCTGGGTTTGGAGCACAAGGGGGGGGGCACGCTCTGAGGTGAGCGGGAGGGCCTTCTTTTCTCATGCAAGCCTGCAGAGGTGAACAGGAGGGCTTTGGAGGTTTGCACGGGGGGAAATTGCACCCACCTCGGTGGAGTGCTCGGAGTTGCTCCTACTCTCACTCCTACACTGTAGGCAGTGCCGTAACAATGGATCTGAAGAATGCTCAAATGTGCCAACTTTCACAAATACTCACCAGATTCTAGAGCCTGGGGTAGGTATTTGGTAGAAATCAGCGACAAAATTTCATCCATTAAACTTTTTCCAAGGCAGAATTCAACTCCTGAACCCATGTCTAATATAAGATAGATGTGTCCTATAGATGCATTTGTTTACCACAGAAAGAAACTGAGAGAAATTCCACCCTGGACCCGGGATCTCTTAATTAGCTCTGCCTCTATTACTTTTCATTGCAAAACTATGGAGCCCATCATTGCCAAACATACAGTAAATATTAACTACACCAAGATACTGGCACTATTCACAAGAACTTTAGATACTTCAGAGATTCTCTTTTAAATCAGGCTAGAAATTCTGAAGCTGACCAGCAAGAGAAGTCTGCCATTAGCCTACTGGAGCATTACTCCCAGCAGCAGTGACTAGCTGTAGCTTTTCTTCAGTATCCACAAGGTGCCCGGGTAGTTCTTAAGTAACTTGGGAGATTGTGTGGAATTGGGGAAAATTCCAACAGTATACTGAATCAACACAGGAAGCAAATCTTTACTTCTACTAAAGTAAAGGGGGTGCTGTGGAGCAATGGTGGCAGCTTTTTAGTTGAGTTTTTTAGTTGAGGTTCCAATCTCTTGGCATGATAAACAAAAATCCCAAATAATGTTCCAAGAGTATTTTGTCTGCATCAAGACTGGGCTTATCCCCCTTCATTGTGATTTGCTTCAATTACTGCAATATGAGCTGGCTTTTGCATTTCCCACAGCACTCCAATCTTTTACATGAACCCTTGCTCCAAAGCTCCAGCTTGAATGATAAGCAAGCCCAGATACTGTCTTTTCCTTTTCAAGCTTCCTCTGAAAGAAAAGGTACCCTGTAAGAAAGGTGTACATACGTGAATGCCAGAATGAACGATACATTAGCAAATGTGTATGTTTCAAGTTAAAGCATTCAGTACTGCGTACAAAAATATTGTATCACAGACTGTCTTCTCTTCACACAATACACTGCCTTTTCTCCTCAGCGGAACAATTTTAGATTCTTCTTTGTTGAATAGTTCCTCCCCCCCTCCCTTATTTTCTTCTGTAATTAAGACGGAATCTACTCAGTGCCAATTCTAATCATGGGTGGGTGGGATATCAAGAGGGAATCCTCTCTCTCAGTTTGCCTAAGTAAGAGGGAAAGCTTACCCTTGCCAGGCACCATCTTGAAGATATGTGTCCATACAGAAGACTTCCTTATAACATAGTACCTATAGGGTTACATTGATGCTTAGCTCCAGTTCATCTTCCTACTCAAGGAGTCAGGTTCTGGACAGGAAGCAACACTCAAGAATTGCCTTTGCAGTAATGTATATCTAGCTGTAATTTATGTCTTGTGCAATATAATGTTATGGTACAACATATGCATTGTTTCCAAGTAAAGGTCTTCTTAACTGGTACATGTGCTCTGCTCATTAGTATTTGCATTTGGTCAATAAGAATTATGCATATTTTGACACTGTATTTCTTTATTTAAAAATCTCTTATGCTGCAACTCTTATCAGATGATGGTTTATGTCCATGAAAGTTCACAATATCCCCTTGTTTATATAATAGTGTTGCATTTTTTATCATGCCAGATGCTAAGATTTTTGCTTGCTTCAGCTACAAAGTACATGTGCTCTAATAAAGATAAACACTTAAATTAACTTTCCTCTTTAAAAACTAAGCCACATTTTCAACATTCATGAACAATATTTTGTTCAACTAGGGCACTGGATTTATTCTACCAATGCCATAACTCAATTGCCTTAAGCAAATCAATATGGTAGAATTTTATCTCTGTTATCAGCTAGATGTCCTATATTTCCAATAAAACTGTCTTTTCCTTCTATGAAAGAAACCTTTCATTTTCACATGTGTTTTAAGTTTTGCCCTGTGCAGTGCACTTTGGTTTGAAATGTACCTCTTTTGTAGTCTGTATACGGCTAATGATGCTTTTCACAGTTTCTTGTCTTAATTGCTTTTAGTGATTTCTACTAAAGTTGTGAGTTTAAAAGCGCAATTCTGTGCAAGTTGTGGTGGGTGGCCAAAATGGCCGGCCGCTGCGTCTTGCACAGGATGTGGGCCGTGCCGGCATGGCCCGGGCTCACTTTGGGAGAAGGGGATGTTCTAGTTGTACCCAGGAAGTCATGATTCACAGTTTGCTACTACACTGAACCAACACATGGATGCAGGTACTGAACTTAAGCAGAGTGAGAAGACTGAAAGTCTTATGTATTTAAAAAAAAGAGAGAGAGAGAGACCTAGACTTTATGGAAGGAGAGAAGCAAAACCAACCAGAACCAGTGAACATTTCAGAAAGCACATATGAAAGAAGACGGAAGGAACAGGAGTGCTCACAATGTAAAAGCTTTGATTGGGAAATATTCCCTATGGGAAATCTTGTGAAGTAGATTTTTAGTGTGAGCAGCAGGAGACCCAATTATTGATAAAAGTTTCTTCTCCCTTAAAATAAAAAGGGCATTTTTGACCTCGGAACTACAATGTTGTCTCAAGAGGTTGACAGAATTATTATATCATAATTCAGCAGGCCTGCTGTTTCTCCTCTTTAAAACACTTATTTATTTTAAATATCTTTTTTTTCCCAGTTTAATGATGAAACAGATGTTTGCTGTAATTTTATTTCAAAACAGCATCAAACTCCCGTCGTCCTCTTGATCCTTTGGCATAATCAGCTTTCTAATGTCCAAGGGCCATGCCATCACAACAATCAATTAATTGTATCACATTGGTGTTTAGATCATTTGTCATAGTTATGTCTGAATGTGGAAATAATGATATTTGTGCTGAAGTGTTTAGTGACTGGAGAACATTTTCCCTGGATGCAGCAAACCATAAGCGCCCGAGTTTAAAAAGCCTTGGCTCCAGAGAACTGCAAATGGTGCTCTGCTCACAGAAATGGGCAATTCCTGCCCCCCTTCTTTATCCTGCAGCCCCCAGCACTCTCCCAAAAGTTAATCCTGTGGGTCAAGAGATTACCCTCCCCCCAATAGTGTGGGATATGGTGTAGGAGACAGCTGATGTAGGAGGAATTAGTAGAAAGAAGTGCTCCTTTACTCACACAAATGCTAATTGGGATTTAGCCCATACTATTCTCACAGTTCGGCTCTGAAAGGGGGGGGGACTTTCACATCGAATCAATCACCGACAAGCAATATGAAAAGCCTAATAATCATCAGGATGAGTTCACACATTCATGTCAATTATGTGGCTGAGTGTCATTAAGTTATTTGCAGTGAAATATGTGAACTGATTCTGTTGAAACATTTTGACTGAGGATCTATCTAGGTGACGATAGTGCCTGTGGCATTATGTCTATGATGGCTCTCACAATCGTAACGAGAGCTGGGTCAGCTTTAATGACAAAAGAACATGGTTCCTGTCTATTGTAAAATGGCCTTTGGAGGCACACACAGCATACCACCGCCAGTAGTCATTTTAGAAGCACCGCCATAAATGGAGGCAATGACAGAGGATTGCTGCCAAACACAGGTACCCCCGTCATTGATGGTAAACCAGCAGGGTGGGTGGAACTGGGCAGGGATCGGGGCCTCAGGGAGTGTGGTTGGTGGGATGGATGGATGGAAGGCAAGTATTGGCAGCAATGGCTATGCCCTCCACTCTGTTTTAGACCCAGCATGCCCTTTGCCTCTACTCAGACTTGCACCTGCTAAAGAGCTGGTGCAGGTCCAAGTAGACCCATTGGGGGCCATGTGGGAAGCAGAGTAAGGTAAGTAAAAGATGTTTACTTACTTACCTCTCTCCACCTTCGCATAGACTCTGGCCACCTACAGGATGCAGCGGAGCCTGTGCCAATGCAGGCTTGGTTGGTTTTGCTTCTCTTGGTGTAGTTAATATTTATGTTTGGCAATGATGGGCTTGCACAGAATTGCGCTGCAGGCATCCTTTAGTGGGATTGGACTCTCATTCTCACAAGCCAACACTCAATGCTTCAGTCACTGAGTGATGATGATGGTGATGATAATGCATGTGTGAACCAAACCCCTTTTTATTGATAATGTAGAAGAAGATAATATTTTGAAAGGTAATAATCACCTGGTCCAGTTAAACCACATATAGAATACTCTTCAGGTCTGATCCATGTACATAAAGGAGTACTGTGCAAGGTTTAAAAAATCCAAAAAACCTCTGGATTCAGCAACTGTACACAGGAGATCACTGATGGATTGGTTTCATAAGCACACCTATTAAATATAGGAGCCAGTGCTGCAATGTTGTCAAACATTTCTTCAGGTAGGGATGGAGGAACTGAACCCAGGCTTCTTCTTCCCCTTTTATCTACCAAGAAACAAATGGTGTTGTAAGCTGTTCTAACATCAAGTCCTAATGTGTTTCTTGTTCAGTAGTGCAGTCAAACACATCATCACCATTTGACAAAATCTGAATCTTGGATCCAAGAGGTTTGCAGCAGTTTGAATTGGATGCACAACAAGATTATTTGAAAACACTGACCTACAAAGTTCATTTTGAAAGAGAAAATATTTTGTTAGAGGTGCTTCCCCCCCCCCCATTTCAGGACTCAGATATATAGAAAAATGGGAGGAGGCTCTCCCCCCCCCCAGGCTTTCATGTCTCTGTTTCAGATGCATCCCTTAATTCTCTAGTCAAAATTGGAAGCCAGAGTTCTTCCTTCCGGTCTGCAGTCCTTGACCACTGGCAGTTTAGCAGTAGAGCTTTCTGACAGGGAAGGGAAGAAAATGTTTCCTGCAGCTGTTCGTTCTCTGGTTAACTATAGGCACCAGGCTAGTCAACTTGGTAGGCAGAGGGTACAATTTCCCAGGGGCCCAGAAGCCCAACCCACACCGCATGAGTTCCGGCGCGTCCTCGATGCATGCGGAGCTCACACAGCTGTGTGGCCTCCATTTTTAGAGATTGCATAGAAACGCAGGAGACCTGCACTCTCCCGAGTTCCAGCACGGTCAGAATTGTATCATGCCCAAGATTTTGAGGGGGAGGGATGCGGATCTACTTTTGTCACCAATCAGATTAGAGGGGGTTTCAGCCAATTGGAGCGTACTTATGTTTCATCCAATCAGCGATTAGAAGGCGGGACAATCAGGAGGGACTAATTGCAGGATGACACTGGTGGAGAGCCGGGCAGCGCTTGGAGGTGGGCGGTCAGGCACCTACGCTCGCGCGCCTCCATGCCGGAACTCATGTGGTGTGGGTCGGCCTTTAGTCCTTTGACTCGGTGGGTTGGTATAAGGATTACCAAGCCAATGTATGTGAAAAATTTTTGAAGACCATTCAGAAAATGCTATCTAAATGTTAATTAACATCCCACATGTAATTCATCACAGCTTAACAATTATTTTTTTCAGCTTGTCTAAGATGAAAGCATCACACTGTCTAGTCTTTTTCATTCTGCATCATCAATTTTAGGTATTGTAGATGTTAATTGATTTAACTAGCTATTATCATTTGAAAGTGAGATTATTAAAAGCAAACCCAATTACAGAGAAATCTCATTAAAGAGAGATTACTGAATGGCTGCAATAATTGAAAACATATATATGAAAGAAGACTGGAGTACAGATTTAGTGTTTCCATTTATTATCTACAATCTATAAGACGTTTCGGCCAAGAAGCACCATCCTCAAAATTTGCTTCATGTTTCATCACTTTTTGTACAGGTATCCCCTGCTTTTACACAGATCAGTTTTTGATGATCAGCTCTTTTTGGTGTATTTCAATTATACCCAGAAGTCATTCATTTGAGTACATTGGAAAAGTACATAATACATCCCATAAAGCAGGGGTGGGGAACCTATTTGCAGTGGGGGGCCATTTTCCCATAGGGAAAATTTGCTGCGGGCCGGCCATTAGGCCACCCGATTCCCCCCCGCAAATTTGACCCCCCCATGAATTTACCACCCACCCACCCACCGCTCCCTCGCCCTCCCACCCACCCACCGCTCGCCCTCCCACCCACCCACCCACTGCTCGCTCGCCCTCCCTCCCTCCTCCCTCCGCTCGCTCTCCCTCCCTCCGCTCGCCCTCCCTCCCACCCACCCACCGCTCGCTCTCCCACCCACCCACTGCTCTCCTTACCTCGGCTCCGGGCCAGGGCCGCCACCGCCGCTTTCCCGCACCTCCTTGATTTAAAAGCAGCCTTTGCACAGTGTTGCTGAAGCCGAGATTGCCCTCTCGGCAATCTCGGCTTCAGCGGCGCTGTGCGCAGGTCCAGGAAGGCCGCTCACAAAAATCACATGTCTGTTTTTGTGAATGAGTGTTGTAAACATGCAATGTTACTTGTGGTAAAACAGAAATAATAGGAAGGGGTTCTTCCATCCTACTTGCAAATAATATCTTATTTTAAACAATTACAGAAATGTGGTAACTACTTTTTAGAATTGCTCTCATTAGCTTCAGTGGGAATACTCCAGTGAGAATAGGGTTGAAGATAGTGACCCAAATCATTATTTGGATCATAGTTTTAATAATGAATTTGCCTTTGTGGACCAATTTGCCCTCTAGGAACTCCCAACACTGTGGAGAGATTTGAAATATGACCCTGGGTATAATGTATGAGAGCACAGATGCTCTCTGGCTCTTTTTCTGCTGTAATTATCAAAATACATCTTCATTTCAAAGTGAATCTTTAATCTTTCACCATTTGTTCTCTGACAAATATGATCCACCTTGACCTGATTTCTCAGGTTTGGCCATTTTCCCTTTTTTCTAAGGCTCAAATGACTTCGTTCCAAGAGCAAGCCAAACCTGAATAAGCAGCAGGTTTTAACCAGTTGATGTGTATGTTTTGTTTTCTTTGTATACTCCTGATTGCCAAAAAAACAAAGGCCTGCCACACATCTTGTTTTCCTGATCAAGTTTTGCCAGGAACCATCTGTGTATTAGGCCTGTCTATCCCCTCGGAGTTTGAAACATCATGACTCTGTTTCGGTCCAATCCTGCCTAAAGTTAGGTCAGCGGAGTGCATGTTCTGCTGGCCTAAGAGTCGCAAACGTGCTGTAGTGCACATTTGCAGCTCCTTGCGAGTAAGTGGCACTGGTGTGGAAGCCGGCACTGCTCCCTCAGTCATCGATTCAGACCTGTGCTGGCCACCGCAGGTAGGTTCCACGCTGGTCGGCGCAGGGGTGGAGGAAGGGCAGGCAGGGGTGGCAAGGGAGGGAGCCTCAGGGCGGGCTGACTTTCACCGATATCCTCTGCCCCGTCCCAGCCCGGGCCGGCCTTACACAGCCTCCCTAGATGCATGCCAGCTAAAGAGCTGGCACGCATCCTAGGAGACCCATTGGGGTCTATGCCGCTGACACCGGGGGTATGTCCGGGCCATGCCAGGGTGGCCCGCAATGGGCCTAGGATGCAGCGGCCGGCCCTTGAGGCCAGCCACCCCATCTTAGGCAGGATTGGGCTGTTCGAAATGTTAATTCTGTTACTAACGGCCCAGTCTTATCCTGGACCAGCCCGCAGAGCACAGGGCTGCTGACACAGTAACTTTTACTTATCTCCTTGGTCGCTCCATGGTCACCTATGGATCTCCTCAAGGCTACCCCAGATCTTTTGCTGGAACGGCCTTGAAGAGCCTTCTGGGGGTGTAACTGGGCTGGGAGGGGGGATAGAATTTGGTGTGTGCCAGTGCCGCCAAGATCCTCCCCTGTCCCTTCTCCACTGGCCAGGGTCCATTGACGGAAAATCTGCAAGCTACTGTTGGTGACACATGGCCTTCCGGACCTTGTGTCTGTGGCAGCTCTCTGCAGAATGGTGGAGAGATTGCCATGTCAGCTGCCCATGCAGATCGTTTTATCCACCAGCATGCTGCATGGATAGAATTGAGTCCTTGGTAGAAGTGAAGGCAAAAGGAGAAGGGGAAGGCAAAGGATGAGATGGTTAGACAGCATCACCGATGCAATGAACATGAAAATGAGCGAAGATAGTGGAGGACAGGAAGGCCTGGCGGGATATGGTTCATGGGATCACGAAGGGTCGGACACGACTTAACGACTGAACAACAACAACAAGAAGAAGTTCTACTCTAGACGTATCATTCATGTCTTACTACGCCTAGTTTGGCTTTTCACAGGACAAGTAAGATAATAATTGTATTGGGCTTGGTCATTCTTTTTCTCTATGTAGACAGCTTTTCCCTATTAAATGGAAATTCAAAAGATTATGAACTTCCTGGCTATGGGGTAAGCTTCCTTCATCTCATTATTTCTTTGCTCTGCAAAACATGTGCTTGGAAGCAATGGTAGCCAACTAACTTTATCCCAGGCACTATAAGCCACCCTTGGAAATGAAGTCCGAAAAGTTGCTTTAGACTGTTTTTGGTGAGGTTTTGTTTAACACCCCCCCTTGAAGTGTATTGATTCCCCTTGAGAAAGATTGGTTCTGTTGAAATGCATTGTGAATAAAACCATTTCCATTTCCAATTCTATCACCAGTTTTTTCAATTTGTTTTGAGGATTTTTTCCCTATAGTCATACAGGAAACCTGCCCCTCCCCCCAAAAATGCACTCCAATATTCTGTTCCAGGTAGTATCATGGGTATACTGGAAGCACAGGGACTCCAGATCATGGCACAAATGTAGTTCCAGGAGCCCAACAACTTCCAAGGGAGACGGAATACACAGTAGGTCACACTGATCCCAGACTAGGCCAGACACAGCAAGGAAGGTAGGCAGGTTAGGATGTTGTTCCAGCAGAGGTGTGAAGCAGACCAAAGGTTTAAGTATCTCCTGAGGAATGGATGGTAGCTAGCTCTAACCGTTCCTCTGAAAAGCCTGCTGTTGTTTATAGGGTTCTTGCCTAGTTCTGCAGCAGTTGATTCTGGTGGGGGGAGGGGGAGTATGGTTCCCTTGTGTGTTCCTCAGAACAGTATTTGGAGTTGGAAGAGGAGAGCAGAGCAGAGCTCTGTCTTCTGGACATGGAAAGGGTGCTGAGTCCAACTCCTGGGGTACTCTTTGCATAGGTGCTCTGAAGAACGGGTTTCCAGAGTCAGAATTGGGGAAATCCCATCTTCTTAGATTCAACTGGCTCCTTCCCCAAGAGGAGGGATTCCATTCCAGGACCCATGACAACCACTCATTGCCTAGGTAACCAGGAAACAGGCCCTGTCTTGTCATGCTGCAGTAGCAGATGCATTGCCCACCCACGTGTGTAATGAGACTTTCACCTCAATCCAGCTCTAGTTGTGCATAGTTATACCGATCAGTTGGTGTAGAAATTGATGGTGATGTGCATTTGGATGCACATCTGAATGTATATCCTATCAAAAGTACTACAGTCCAGAAAGATGACATCCAGATCTGGATACACATGCCTATTTGCATTGTGTTTGCATTAATCAAGTATGTATCACTGTATTTGGGGGATGCATCTTCCTTGTTAGCCTTGCCACTAGTGATGCATTCCCTCTTCTCTCTGACACAAACTCCCTTACAGATTCACACTCTTTTACAAAGGAATGCAAAATAGCTGAAAAGGAGAGCACATTTTCACAGGGTAGTGAAAATTCACAGGGTAGTGAAAATGTCCGTGAAAGGTGCCCCAACATTTCAGCTCAGTACTAGAGTCCATTGCCAAATGTCCGGAGACAATTTCCAGAGCAGTAGCCACATTAGTCTGTTGCAGCAATTCCACCAAGGAGTCTTGTAGCACCTCAAAGACTAATCAATTTATTTCAGCATAAACTTTCATGAACTACAATCCCTTCATCATATGCACGAAATCCACAGAATGCCTACATGGATTGTAGTCCATGAAAGCTTATGCTGAATAGTCTTTGAGGCGCTACAAGACTCTGGTGGTTTTGCTTCAAAAGCAGTTTGATGGTATGGAGAGAAGCTTCTTCACAGAACTTTGTTATACACCTTTCACTTTGTTGTAGAAATCGAATGGCAGATTAATGTGTGAAAAACGTTGGTTTACAGCATCTTGTCCCACCGCCAACTCTGGGTAGCAGTGTAGAAACTATTGTCTCCTACGCTCCGCTGACCCTTGCCCCAGATTCCATCTGCTTTATCAAGTTAAGATCAATTGTTCTAATCTCCCAAGGAAGAGTTCTCCTCAAGGCTCCCTTGGGCACCCTTATTTTCTCACACCAGCTGGTTTCCACTTAACAGCTTCAGGAGGAAGCCTGTTCCCCAGCATCTGGAGTACATTTTCCTCAATATGTCCAGAGCTTCCTGCTAATTCTGATGAAAAGTCATTTCTGGCTCAAGATTTGGGGGAGTGCTTTGTAATATAAAACTTTCAGGTCACTTATCACAACCATAGGGCCAGAGCACGAAAAATAACTGCCAAATAGGGCCACATTTAAACAAGACCTATGACAGCTGTCTTCACACGACAGACTAGTCATGTGTATCAACTCAATACAGACATAAAGAATGTTCTGCACATGTTTGCAATGTGACAGACCCTGCAACCGACTGGCCCTTGTCACTGGTGTCACTGCAGGGGGGCGGAGCTCTAAGTTCCGCCACGGTCCAGCCCGCCTTTACACCGGTGCACCGCCCCCTCGCCTTCGGAACCATTCAAGGCGGTGAAAGCAACGCGTCCTGCACTGGTGCACCGGTGTAATGGAGGGTCGGACCGTGGCGGAACTTAGAGCTCCGCCCCCCTTGCAGTGACGCCAGTGCCCTGTAATGCCCCTGAACCTCCCCCTCCCCATCTCCGCCACCAACTTACTGACATGGGTAGGGCCTCCTAGAGCTGCTGTTGCATGTGTTGTTCCTCTGGCCACTTGAAGCAGTGGCCTGGAAGTGGTCAATGGCATCCTGGTTTTCACACACCACAAAGTGCCTCATGCTGTTGGAGTGCGAGTTCTGGCAGCACAAAGCCCAGATATGATCGGACCGTCAGTGTGTGCAAAACATTTATTGACACAATGTTTCACATGGCCCAATATCTGATGCCAAACATTTTGTTAGCACAAAATTTTCACACAGACTGAAATTCACTTTGAATTTTAGGGTTCGCTGCAAGGCAAAACATCTGAGAATTTTGAAGGGAAACCAAACAAACTTCCATACAAGAAGTGACTTTTGTGGGGCAAATCTGCCCATTAATTCATATGCTGGCCCTTATGTTAGTATTGTGTGCACACCAGCATAGCTTCTTTCTGCACTATACACCATTGGCATAGAATTGTTGGGTGCAATATGGGATACTCGATTTTAATCAGACATTTTTCTTAGTGATTTAAATTATCTTACAGCCCAATTCTGCGTAACGTCCGCCGCAGTGCGCAAAGCACACTGCAGCAGATCCTAAGCAGAATCAGGGCTGTGCCGGCAGAGCTGGGGCACATCACAGGGGAAGGGAAGTTCCATCAAGATTGTAAGGCTTTTATGGACATTGTTTTCATTTTTTAAAAAGGCTTCTGGGTTTTCCAGCCATGGGGATTTTAATAAAGATGGCATTTTGTCCAGCATTTCATTCACCAATGTGGCAGTCAACATCAGGGAAAAATGTGGAAACAGAGGTATAAAACACTTCCAAAGCGCTCATCCCTTTCCCCTGGTGTAAACCCCAGTGGCCCCAATAGGCCTCCTTGGATGTACGCCAACTACTTTGCTGGTGCACATCTGAGGGGCTGATGTAAGGCTGACCAGGCCTGGGAAGGGGCATTGGATATTGGCAGAGCGCACCGCCGATACCCCCACCCTCGTCCCTGGCCGGCCAATCGCATCTTCCCCCACGACACCAGCCTGCCCTCCCTATGCCCTCCTGTGTCCAGTGGCAGGATCCTCGTCTGGCTGTGGAGAGAGCAGCGCTGGCCTCAGCATCAGCACCACTTACTCCGCAGGTGTCCCGAATGTGCCTTATGGCACGTTTGTGACACCCTGCACCGGCAGAGCACACGCTGTGCCTGGTTTAATGTTGAGCAGGATGACGCTGCCAATTTGATTGCATTTACATCAGTTTACCTTGCTTGTGAGGAGGAATGGATACTGTCAAGTGGAGTGTCCGGAAAGCAGGACAAGGGCAGGAAGAAGTGGGTAGGCAGGGATGAGAGAGTGGGCCAGGATGATCACCTTAGCTTTACTGATCAGGGGCATATCGGATAGTTAGAGCCACTCCCCAAGGCATGGGTTGCTGACATTGAGCATCAAGTAAAAGGAAACCCAAGCAAAAATCTATTGTAAATGCTGTTCATGTATACTCTTGATGCTAGTGAAATAAAACAGTCTTTTTAATGCTCCTCTCATGGAAAAACAGATTTTTTGTTGCTTCTTTATTGCTGAATTTAAAGCTTCAGGGCATATCCATCTACCTCTGCCTGAGCCCGAATGTAAGCACCAATAACATAAGTTCACTGAGTGCAATTAATCGGGGACTCTACATCTTTTTTTTTTCTTCAAGATTAGGCCTTCTGAACCTGCATGTCATATACGCATCAGTGTTAAACTTTTGCATGCCCTTTTCCTAATTAATTTTGCTTCTCTAAACACTACTGCTCTTATTCTCCCAAATGAGGAAATTCCCGACACAGCAATAAGTGGGTTTTATTTTTGCTGAATACTTGAGAAGTTCCTAGAGAGTGACCTGCATATAAATAGAGATCTGAGAAACTAAAGTGAATGAACTGTCACCTGGCAGAGCATAACAACATGCAAATTGAAATCCGTATAAATTATGCAGGCAACATCTCAGAAGTATGGAGAAGGAGGTCTTTAGGCTAAAATCTATACAACCCCCACCCCGTAGATAAAATAATAATACAGTACTACTTAGTATTTATATAGCACTTTCACCTATTTTATCTCTAAATCTATCCAAAATATACAAGGGGGTGTCACTTATAATATCTCACCTTAATCTGAACAGCCAGGAGAAGAGGCTCTCTAGTGTGTGAGTCTGTATTAATAATGATGTCCCCAATTTGTTTAATATTTCATATCGGTTTTCTGCAATTCAAATATCCTCATTCTAACTCAAAGCTAGTAGGAAGGGGTCAGAAAAGCTTGCAGTTGTGGAAAGACCTACTGATCACTGGAAGTTGGAGTTTGCTGGTCTGATTGTCTGTCTAACCAAATATCATTTTTAAATGTAGATTGTTTGCAAAGGAGGTTATTCCACCTATTTTTGCAAAAAACAATTGCTTTTCCAAGGTCATGCACTGACTTTAGATGGGTTCCCCTCCCAGTTTCCTTTCATTAAAGAGTTAGAGATGGTTCCATAGCAATTAATTGAAAACTGCATTTTGATTGAAAAGGAGTATTTCTTTCTTATCTGTATTTAATAAAGGTTGTCTTGTCTGATCCATTTAATTTGCTTTTCTTTACCCAGCAATAACACATTGCACGTATGGATTTATTACGCGCCATTGAAAGTTGGAACAGTATTTGCTCTTTTAAAACTATAAAAAGGTGCATAGGGATGTCAGCCTTTGCATTTGCTATCATTCTCTGTTGTAATGTTGCTCTAAAAACAAAACTCTAGCTCTTCTCTTGAGCGTGTGCTTCGTAGCTTGGAACTTCTGCCTATCTGTTTCTATGACAACTGAATTTGAACAGGACTTGGCTGGAGGGCTGAACCACTAGACAAAGAGGTGCTAACTCTGGTAGACTCCACCTGTCATGAAATCACGTTGTCTCCATTGAAGCTAAGTTGTCCCTAGTCAAACAATTCTTCTTTTATCTTAGGCATTTCTACCCCATCTTCCCATCTTATCATGGGACCCAAGATGGCTCACAATATTACAACAATATCAATAAAATACTATATGAAATCAGCATAGTACAATTAAAGCAGCAAAAAAATTAACACAGCAGTAAAATCATAATTTAAAATTCTAAAAGCAGTGGTTTTAAAAAAATGTCTTCAACAATTAAAATAACTCTTTTGCTCTTCTGGAACAAAAAGATCTTATCTTCAGCACACTGAAAGCAGTAGCGGCCCTACACACATACACACGTGGGAGGGGGCCGCTGCCACAACACCCCCCATGGGATGTCATACGCCCCCCATGGGACACCATATGCCCCACCCCTGGGGGGCGTAACATCATCTTCACGTGCCCCCGCAGCACAGAAACACAGACACACATGGAGTTTTTCGGCTCCTTTTTTTTAGCCAAACGGCACCAGGGAGGGTGGGAGGGTCAAACTTGCAGCCAGAACGGTTGTGAAGAGGAGCCAGCGGCAGGGATGGGCAACGGATCCGGTGGCAGTTACACCCCTGCAACCCGCCACTTGGGGTCCACCAAGTCCTCTTAGACCGAACCGGGCGTCAGCACAACGGAAGCTACATCCCTTTTTGAACTTACTTTATTTCCCATAGGGTTCTGTCCAGAGGTGTCAAGATGGGGGGGGCGGTGGGCCCCAAGTGGCGGGTCGTGGGGGCAGAAGCGTCGCGGCAGCTAAGGCTGCCTGGAGCACCTCTGTGGTGCTGCCCCAAAGGGGCGCTGCCGCCGCCGGGAAGGGGGCGACTGCGGGCGCACCCGCCTTCTCCCCCGAAATCCCTGGAGCATCTGCCACGACCGGCAGCCAGGGCTTTCTGAAGGCAGCCACTGCGTCGTGGCCTTATTTATACTTTTTTTCTGTACATACGCAGAACATTTAATGTTTAACGTTCTGCGCATGTGCAGGAAAAAAGTATAAATAAGGCCACGACGCAGCGGCTGCCTTCAGAAAGCCCTGGCCGCCGGTTGTGGCGGACGCTCTAGTGCTTTATCAGGTTCCGATGCTGGGCAGGCGCTCCAGGGGAATGCCGCCCGAGCCGCGGAGCCGCCCGGAGCCACTGCTCTGTTCGCTCCGCCCTCCGTACGCCTCTGCGTGGGGGTGCACCTGCCACCGTATCTGTTGCCCCCCTGCTGGCTCCTCTTTGCAGCCATTCTGGCTACATGTTTGGCCCTCTCATCCTCCCTGGTGCCATTCGGCTCCAAAAAGGAGGTGAAAATCACTGGAGTGTGTGCATTTCTGCGCCGCGTGATGACGACATGCCCCCCCACGGGCGGGGCATGTGGCGTCCCATGGGGGATGTATGGCATCCCATGGGGAGTTGCAGCAGCGGCCCCCTCCCACGGGGGGTGTAGGGTCGCTACTGGTTCTGTCACTGACTCTGTACGAGAACGAGGCGAGTCAGAACCCAGAGAAGTCTCTTTAAGTTTATTGTGTTAAAAGGCTCAATAAAACAACTACAGTCAACAGAGCTTGTGCTCTCCATCTCTTCTTGGAGTCCTGGTCCTGCCAGAGAATGGCCAGTCCTAACCTGTTCGATGAACCCATACCCTCTTGGTCTGCCAACGGTGCCCAGGCTGACGTAACCCCCGCTTTACAGAAATTGGTGGTGATTAGGCTGGGACAGACACAAGGTGATCCTGGGCCTGGAGCCAGGATAGTTTCACCCAAAAGAGGGCTTTGGCAGGATAACTCTCCCCTCCAAGATAGCTGCCCACAGAGCTCTGTGATGAGCCCATTTTGCCAATACCCCAAAGGTCCCAAATGTATCAGGTGTGAGGTAATATCAATCCACTTACATTGGGTATATCCTTGAGTTCCATTGGTGATGGAGACCAGAGACGTCACTAGGGTTTGAGTCACTTGGACCGGTGAGAGCTCAGCGCATCACCCCCATGATGAACCCCCAAGGTGAATAGGGATAAACAAGGTTGGGCTGAGCTGGGCTCTACAAAAGATGCCCATCGGGCAGGATTATGCATTTCTACAGATTACTCGTAGTCAGTGGTGTCTCTAGGGCTGATGTCACCTCATTCAGTCCGGTAACTCATGGTGTTATCCCCATTAACTTTATTTATCACAATATAAAACAGTACAGATGACCCAACAAATCAGTAACCAACTTGGCACTCAGAACAATCAGTCTCATTAGTCTCTTTTGAGTTAAGGAAATCCACTTTTTGTTACATAAAGCAGTTGTTTTATATTTTTAGTTACTTGGCCATAACCTTGGATAGAATACAGATAGTTCAAAATGGTTTATTTCAGTGCATTCTACATGGACGTATGCCTCGAATGATATACTGTATAACATGATGGTATTATACATACATACAATATTTTCACAATTTTGGCCACTAGTGGTCGCTCTCTCTCTCTCTCTCTCTCTCTCTCTCTCTCTCTCTCTCTCTCTCTCTCTCTCTCACACACACACACACACACACACACACACACACACACACACACACACACACACACACTGAGTGTGTCACCAGGTGCGTTCCACCCACCCACCCCCGCCCTCCCCTATTGATACCACTGATGAAGAACAATTTTCAGCAGTTCAAGCTTTGCTGATTTTCTTACAATCCTTGCAGTTGCTTTGCTACTCATATTTTATATTTGCTCATCTAATTTGTTTGTGTCGAGTTGCATTTCATTATGAAGCCTTTTGATAGCTTTTTTTCCCCCTCTGTTTTTCTAACTGGCATTTTAATCTTTGTAAAACTTTAATATAAAGGAAACAATAGCAAAGAAAGCCTTTGAAAAGGATTGCAAAAGCCAACATTTCCCTCAGGAATCTGAATGGTAGAAATAGAGAACAAAGCTGTGCAAAGTGCATTTTAATAATTCATAATTACATACATGAAAATACATCAACCAAGTTTAGGTGCCTAATTATATTGAGAAATGATATGCAAGTGAAAGTGTGGGGCCCAGTGAATAATTTCTAACTGTATGTTTGCCACAGAGGCTCATGTGGGTTTGGGGGAAATTATGTTACACTTGGATTAATTATTCAAGCAAACTGTACTTTGAGTTGAATTACTGTTTATATATAAAGGAAGAAAGAAGCAGGGAAAATCATCCTGTGAAAATGTTTTCTTTCCCTTCAGAGAAGACAGATTAATAAACACATATAACCACAGCTATCCTAAGCCATGTGCCTACAGGGTTATACATATTATATATTTATAATTGTAATATATTGTAATTTGTGGCCTGAGTTGGATAAAGACCTCATTGTAAAGCAATAGATGAAACTATGCTGCCAAATTGCACGCAAGCACACACACACACACACACACACACACACACACACACACACACACACACACATATTTTCAGATACTTTATCACACATGGTATTCATTGCAAAGTCCTTTTATATCTATCTCCAGAAAGGATCTGTCCGATATTGCAGGAAGGTAATTAAACTGGAAGTTCATTAAATGTGTATTTTATTTAGACACATATAAGAGGTTTGTGGGGGCTGGTTATATTTTCCCCTTTTGGCATGATGGGAGGTTATCATCTTATTTTTAATCAATTCATGCGTTGTCACAAATATTTTTCATCTTATTTTCCATATTCATTGTTGTGTTCTTTTTCTCGTAAACAAAACAAGACTGGGAGAAAAGTGAACTACATGTGACAGAGTAGCCCATAAAAGAGTTCACCCGAGTGACAAAGACCATGACAGAGATTTTAAAAAACCCACCAGTTATTTATATCATGGAGGGCTGGTTAGGATGATATTTGGGCCCGTCTGATTGGCCCCAGATGTTTAATGACGTGCGCACTCATGGTGTGTGCTCCACACTTCCCTCCCCTTGCTTCCCCTGCTGTCCTCATACATCTCCCTAATTGTTTATGGCTGCAATCCTATACACACTTTTCTGGGAGTAAGCCTCATTGAACACAGTGGGACTTACTTCTGAGTAAACATACATAGGATTGCACTGTATGAGTGTGTGTGTGTGTGGGGGGGGTGTGATTGGTCCAAAATGCTCTCCCCTACACATACTGCTAAACCTACTTTAGGTAGGGAGATTTCTGAGCCGTGCCCTTTCGGCACAAGGCTCGTACTTTGCTGTGTCACTCCAAAGACACAGGGGGGGGGGGGCGGTACTGCCTGCTTGAATCAGCTAGAGGAGGGGGTGTGGGCGGAGCCAGAGGGGTTATATTCTGGCTCCCAGCCCCCTCCTTCCTGTTTCTCCTTGAGTCGCAACAGTCATGACTAACTTGTCTCACAGGCTGATCCTAATACTGTACCTGAGAATTACGACAGTTGGACTGACACACCTCCAGTGGCCATTTTCGAACTGCCGCCACAAATGATCTCAATGGCCCACTACCACTACTGGCTACCCAGATAAGCCAGTGCAGGGGATGGGCGATGACAGGGAGGAACAGGAGAGTTTCTGGACAGTGAGGGGAGGGAGTGGCAGGTGGAATGGAGAAGGAGGGAGTGTTTCTGGGCAGCAGCAACTTGTGCCGGTTTCCTAACCCCATTCCCCTTACTCTTCTGGGACAGCAAAATAGCTGGCGTAGATTTGAGGAGACCTACCGTGGAAGCAGAGGCTTACATTGAGGTAAGGGGAAAAAAGTTCTCTTACCATGAGGAGGCCTCTGTGACTGCGCCCCCACTGCAGGATGTAGCACATTCCCCAATGGTGCAGCTGCATTGGTGTTGGGAGAGTTAATTAGGATTGGGCTCACACTAATTCCAATGATCCTTCTCATAACTAACAGCCTAATCCTATCCTCCCCTCCCCCACTGGTGCAGCTGTACCGAAAAGGCATACGCTGTATCCAGGGTGGGGAGAGAGTGGGTGGCTTCAGAAGGCTGAGGCGTAACGAGTCATTTTGGCACCTGGAGCACGAGTCATTTGCCGGGCGCCCCTGGAAGAGTGGGCGGCCCTGGAAGAGCCGTGACATCATCACGCATGTCACGTGATGCGCACGCTCCACGCCTTTAAAAAAAAAAATTACTTTGGCACGGCCAGTTTGCCCAGCGAGGGGTCCTCAGCCAGCTTCGAGGCGGCGAGACCCCAAGGCAGCCTCTCCGGCGGGCTGCAAAGCCTCCTGTCCTGCCCAGCGAGCCTCCTGTCATGCGGAGCCCATCTCCTTCCCAGCCGCCGACCTGCTCCCTTCTGCTCGGCCGGCTCCTTCCAGCTGCGGCCTCCTCCAGGCTGCCGTGCCGAGCTCCGACAGAAGGATGGCTTCGTGCGCATGCGCACGAAAGCTGCCGTCATTGGCGATTCTCGGAGGGCGCATGACGTCAGCGCACTCTCAGCGCGCTCATTCATACAGCAATGGGACTACAAGGGACTACAGCCCTCGTCATCTTCTGTTCCGTCTACAGGGAGGGTGGAGCAGAGGACCTGGCTGTAGACTGTGAGGACGACGTTGGCGGCTCGCCCACTGTGTAGCTTCGCCGCACACCGCTCGTTCCAGCTACATGGCGGGCCGAGCAAGATGGTTTGCCCCAGTTGCCGCCCCAGCCTGAGATTGCGCCTGGAGCCGGTGCTCCACATGCTCCGCCCTAGTTTCGCCTCTGTCAGAAGGGAAAGGGGGTTTAAATCTCCTTACCCCTACATAAACCTGTCGCGCTGCAGTGGGTCTCAAGCCTGTCCCAGTGATTTTGCTGGCTCAAGTCTGAAGAGAGAAAGGGGGTGGGGAGGCTACCCATGGAGGAGTTAGAATCTGACACATGCCATCACCACTGGATCCACCCCTCCCATAGCCTCCCTGCACCCTATTCCTCTCCCTCCCTGCCCAGTTTCGCTCCCTCCCTGCCCCTGTTCTGTCGTCCCACCTCCCCTGTTGGCTTACCTGTTCCAGTGGGTGGCCAGGGATCCAGCAACATGTGCAGGAAGGCTCGAGCTATCCTGCCAGAGCTCCGGCAGTGTGCTACTCAATGCACTGCCGGAGCACACTTTACAGCTGCTTTGCAGCAGTCAGCGCTGGCCAACGCATGTTCCACTAGTGTAGCAGTCCAATAGGATTGAGCTGTCCATTTTCTTTGTGCAAAGTCCTATAACTTCCCCTGCTCTGGGAGCAGAACTTTGTCACCATCATCTACATCAATGATCCCAACATTGTCAGACACTTCTAAATTTAACCTTGCACTCTAGAAATGCAAGGTTAGTATTGCTATATCCCCCAATTTCAGTTTAATTCTGGGCAGGGCAGATCCGGACCCAATATTGTTTGTGTGCATGACATGTTGGAATAGAAACGTGTATGTGTGAATGAGCAGTAGTGACAGCACAGTCCCTCCCCTGGCACAAAGTTTCCCACTTGATGAATGCCTGCACAGGAACTTGAACGCTTGCCATCAAAGGGCTTGTATGTTTGTTTCACATGGCTTCCCTCTTTCAAGGTAATCTTTCTACCCTTGCTCTGTTCAGTTCACCCTGGTGATGCTTCTTTGGCCACCAGCTTTGAGGCTGGGTGGATGCAATGATTGACCTGTGCACATCACACCAATGATGTGCCAACGTCAAGCCAATGATGCACTAATGACACATCAGTGTCAGGATGTTGTTGCGCCATGGGTGACAAGCTGTATCAAGGTTTTCATGGGTGCTGTTGACATGGTATTGCCTGGATAGACAAGATATGATGTACATTGTGCCAGCATTGGTGAGTTGTTGGCATAGCCAATAGAATTAGGCTGCCTTAAAAACTTATCTTTTAAGTACAGTACTTGAGTTAAATGATGACATCTACTGGGATGACAGTCAAATGTACCAAGAGAATCTCCATTCTGTTTTTTTAAAAAACAACAACCAAAAACCACATGTTAATCTGTTTCAGCAATTTGAATGAATCAACCCCATTTCAAAAAAGGTTCTACTTTGGAATGAAATTGAGAATCATAATGAAGATGCATATTTCTGCCAAAGAAAAGATGCAGCTAAAAAGATTAACTAATTGAGATGCCCGGTTTTGCAGTGGAAATTAATTTCTATTGTTCTGGGTCAAAGATTGCATTTGGTGTTTGAAGCAATTCCTAAAGCTAGTTCACCCTGAGGTTCGCAATCATTGCTGTCCAAGCAGCCTGCTGATTCTTCATTAGGCTCACTACAGCCTTTCAGCAGAAAACAATCTGAAAAAAAAGAATTTTTTTGGTCATCATTCATATTTAAATCACCATCCTGCTTTTCCTCATAGCTTTTTTTCTCTTTTAATGTAGAAAATGGTTCAGTTGTGTAATTTCTCAAGAGTTAAAATAATGGTTGGGACCTAAACAAACAAAACATATATGACCTCAGGCTGCAATCCTATATAAGCCAGTCATATGTGTTTTGGTTGTTTAGGTCCCAACTATTAACTTCCACCACACTCAAGAAAAATTATACGACTGATCCATCGTCCATTGCAACATGCTACTTCTGATAAAAACCTGCTGTTTGACAAACATAAGACCATGAGAGTCAAACAGCTTGCTTTCAGAAGTAGCATGTTATGATAGAATAACAGTACAATATTTATATGTTAAGTGAGTAGATAAATAGGTACCGCTTGCGGGAAGGTAAACAGCGCTCCGTGTTCCAGCCGCATACTACGCGCTGCGGCAAGGAGAGTCATGCCGGCCACATGACCACGGAGGCGTCTTCGGACAACGCTGGCTCCTCGGCTTTGAAATGGGGATGAGCACCACACCCTAGAGTCGGACATGACTGGACTTAATTGTCAGGGGTCACCTTTACCTTTACCTTATTTATTCAGTTTGCTTTAACCTTGACGTTATGGTATGACCCGATAAAGTCTCAAAGAATGACGTGGTAGGTCCTCAAAATTGCTTGTATTCATACTGTACTAGAGAAGCTCACCTCCCACTCTGAGAATTATCACTGTGGTTAGCGATAAGAACTAATACATGTCCATTATGACCTTGAGCTTTCCTTCATATAGAACAGAATTTGTCCAGAAACCACTCAGTATGTAAAAGTCTGTGTAGTATTTATTTTTTCAGCCCAATCCTAACCAACTTTCCAGCAGTGCAGCCCTGAGATAAGGAAACAAATGTTCCCTTACCTTGAGGAGCCCTCCATGACTGCCCCCCCCACAGGATGCAGCATGCGCGACACCCCCCCCCCATGTGCACCCCCACGTGCCACCACAAGCCATGTTGGGAGTTGTTTCAGCTGAACCAGGATGTGGCTGAGCCATGAGCACACGTGTCCAATTGCATGGAACCAGGACAGATAGAACAGTACCATCTGAACCCTTGAGGTATTTTTCCATTGCCTAAACACTGGTTAATGTATTTACATCTCTGGTCTTGCATTCTTTTCTTTAACAATTGGCCAGATCAACTTTGAGACCGTATATAGCTTTTGCCGGGGTCGTGTCATGGAGAATGAAGCATATGCTGGGTGTTTCTTCTCTGCGTGCCATCTCACTAGAACTTTAATCACCATTTTTTTTCCCATTTTTGGCTACAGCCAGTAGACATATGTGTGTTGTGATGAATTAATCCAAGTCAAAGAAGTTGGCAGAAACTCTTGCACTCAGCCTTATTTGCAAATCTGACTTGTTTGATTTACACTGTTCATTTTGCTTACTTTCAAGTCACTTTTTCTCCTCTTTCTTTCTCTGTATTTGGGCTGCATCTGGCAACATCCCAGATTTTCTCTGAGGGTCACAGTGACTTCACTAATGCAAGTGGTAATTGAATTATGCCCCTTAGGCTGCATAACGTAATACTTACCTAAGTAATGGCCCAATCCTATCTGGGCCTAATGCTGGTGGATCTCACCATCTGCTAACATAAGGCCCAGGCCACTGGTGTGGCAGCAATTCTGCCATTCTGTGGTCTGCTTATGCTAGCGCAAAGCCTGCAGAACCTCTGCCATTGCTGATAAGTCAATGGCGGGGCAGGATAAGGATGGGGAGCGGGCTAGTCCAGGAGCAATTCAGGGGCAGGAGGGGTGGATCTCAGCGCCAAGTCTTGTTCCCCCTTCCCGACCTGGACCCATCCCCAGAGGCTCTTCAGACTTATGCTAGCAAAAGAGCTGGTGTAGGTGTGAGGAGACCCACTGGGGACCAGGCGGCTTACAAGGAGGTAAGTAAATGTGTTTTTACCTCTCCTGAATTGTTTGGTCCCCAGCTAGTATCCTGGTTGATATCAACTGCCAAAAGCAAAGCAGTCACTCCCTGAGCATGCAATTTTAGTAGTGTTTATTTTAAAAAATAATTTAAATATTTGCTTTATAATGCATTTTGGATTAACTCTCTCTCTCTCTCTCTCTCTCTCTCTCTCTCTCTCTCTCTCTGTGTGTGTGTGTGTGTGTGTGTGTGTGTGTGTGTGTGTGTGTGTGTGTAAAATAGCTGAAAAAGTGTTTTAATATGAATAAAATGAGTGGAAAAGAAAACACCCTACATTGATAAATGGCACTAGCCTACAAGTACTATACAACGTTTAAATTTGTGCTAAAACACCTTTTCAGTGAAGTGCTGTTGCATGAATATCATAACATTTTAGCTTTTCCATTTAAAAGAATTTTAGCATCTCCATTTAAATGGATTATATTTTATGTACAGTATTTTGAGTCTGTTCTTCACAAGGCACCAGTCTCATGCAGGCCAGCCAATGGAGAAGTGAAGATCGGCTGGTTATTTAAAGTCAGAAGGTAGCTGCTCCACACCAGTCCTCAACTGTTCATTACCTACCTCCGCTGAGGAGTCTCTTCCCTTCACAGGTCCTGACCGGCCAGCTAAAAGACTGGGGTTTTGTTTGTTTGGTTGCCCTGTTTCACACATTACTTCAGAAGTGCTGGATTCCTTGGCATGGAGCTGTCAATACGATTACAACCACCATTTAACTAGGTCACGGCTGGCAGTGTCAGTTTGCGTAATGGGGGAAGATGAAGGGTGAACTTGGGGAGAACCCTGAGGCACCACTGAGAAGGTGAAAGAAGCTTCCCAGACCAGCCCCTTAAAGCTATCCGTCTTAAGGACAACATGGATGGGAACCCCTTTTAGGACTCTCTCAGACTCATCCACTCAAAGCTAATAGACCCAGGAAGGTGGTGGGGACACAACCAAACCTCCCTTGGCACGTTGTTGGATGTGTCAGTCATAAGCAGCCATGAGAGGGTTCAACTGCTCTAGGACTCCAAGAGGCGAGCCCATACAGAAGTGAAGAAAGGTCTCTTCAAGAAAGGTCTCTTCAACACAAGAAAGGTCTCCACCATCTCATAGCAAAGGTTATACCCATGCTGAAAGTATGGGAATTGGTTGAATAGAATAACAATCCATTCAATGTCAGATTCCGTTAATGGTTAATGAAGTTGTGGCCCTTATTAACTCAAATATACTCATTTCTTTATTTCTGAGTCCAGGCACAAAAAAGTTGAAATCTGTTCACATATATTGTTACACTAGGTTATGGCAAACCATTGTGTCTTGTTGCATTTCTCAGCAGCAGTGTTTGATGCCAGATTGCTTTCTGCCAGCACTATTGAGCTGAAACAGTGTCACCGCAAGTTTTTTGCAGCTCTTTGATTCCGTCATGCACACACTGTTTCCAGGTGCTAGTCGTTGCTGTGTTGGCGACTCAGGGGTGAACTATGCCCAAATGAAAAGCGGAGGTACAATACATGCTTGTTTTGTATTGAACCAGTCTTCTTTTAGCCTTGGAATTCCCAGGCAGTTTTTCTTACAAGTAAATAATTCTTTGTCAGGCACTGGAGTGTCTCAGATTGTTCGTGCCATTTACACAACACAGTGTAAGTGATGTTGGCTATCAATAATATATTTACTGTGTGGTGTTGGCTGTACAGTACTGTATACACATTTCTCATTCAGCGCTCCTGAGGACAACTGACCAAAGCATTATTAACTTCTAATAAAATTATTTAACTGTTTTCTGAAAAGCATTATAGAGATGGGCTGAATTACTTGCCAAATTAAAATAGAGGCATATAGGGTTTTTTCGTTTTGTTTTTAAATGCTGTTTCACAAATACTGCAGAGTGGGCGTTTCAGGCAATGCTAACTACCGCTATTCGCATTTAGATCCGATGCCTGCTATTCAAACTCTGAGTGGGTGTCCTCTTGATCAAAGGAAAGAATTCTCAGTGACCGTATTATACGATGTGTGGAAGAACGCTGACAGTATGAAAAAATAGGAACTGACAACCACTGAAGTGTCATGGGAACCATGCATTTGCTAGAGTTTCCAATCAAGGCAAATGGTTTCTCCTAAATGATTTAATGCAGTTTTTCTATTACAGGGATGGGCAATGTTCCTAACGCTAATAGCCTCATCCAGAAATGTGCATATGGATGCAAGTCACAGCCCCCGCTGTTGCATCTTCCATCATAACTAACCATCCCATTATGCTGTTGTAGCTGATTCTGCTTGTTCAGGAACCTATGCTTCCATGGTGAGTTGCCACTGGAGGATAAGTCTATCATTCATCGTTTTAGCGCACGGACAGAAGCAGAACACTGCTGACTATTACTGTAGATACTAGAGACAAATAACAGGGGAGAGCCACCACCTTGAGTGTTCAGACCATATGAAGCTGCCATAAACTGAGTCGGACCGTTGGACCTTCTAGTCCAGTATGGTCCATTCTGCCAGGCAGGAGCTCAGCTCTCCAAAGTCTTTCTCAGCACTGCTGGTTGAGGTCATTAGATGCCAAGTATGTGGTCTATCTAGGAAGGCCCCACAGCTAGGATATTTCTGATTACTGTTCATGCCAGGTCAAAGTATTGTTGGTCTGAGTCAGCAAGGCAACATCTTTTATGTTCCTCCCTCCTCTCCACATCTTCTTAGGGCCCAATGCTAACCAACTATCCAGCACTGATGCAGCCCCAAGGTAAGGGAACAAACATTCCCTTTCCTTGAGGAGGCCTCCATGACTCCTCCATGACGTGAGGAGGCCTCCACAATGGCACAGCTGCATCAGTGCTGGAAAGTTGGATAGGATTAGGCTCATCCCTTTGCAACAGGCCCTCCTTAGGCTTAGCCAAATCTGCATAATTATAGCAACGCCCCCTCCCTTCTCAACAAACCCACTGCAAGGTAACTACTTTACTCCTCTTCCCAGAGGCATCGCAAGAGGGGGGCGGTACATTAAGTTCTGCACAGTTGTACTCCGCGTTACGAGGTGGCCCTGCCCCCTCACCATCGGAGCTCCCTGCGCATTGCCTTCGCCACTCAGACTGGCTTCGACGGTAAGGGGGAGGGGCCACCTCGTAACACGGAGTAGAACTGTGCGGAACCTACAGTACACCCCCCCCCCCACGACGCTTCTGCCTCTTCACTCCCACTGCATTCTCGGTAGAACCACCACTCTGTTGTTGCTTTCACCACAGCAGATTCTGTTCTTGCCTTCACTACTTCCCTTTTCTCTTGGGCTTCCCTTGTGCTACCTTTATGTAACTCCCAATGGAGGAGTCGCTGGCATGTTTAAAATGAATTGTTTGAATGTCTCTTCTTCACATGCTTTTTTGCTTCCTAGCAACAGCTATGCTACCCCAACATTGTGTGAGGCAAGTCAGAATAAAATGTTTATCACACATCACAATTCCTCTTCCTGCTCTCACGGCCCAATCCTTATGAGCCTAGCTGCCAGTGGAACGCATGTTCTGCTGGTGGCAACTGCTGTAAAGCAGCTGTAAAGGGCACTCTGGTAGTATGCAGAGTAGTGTGTTGCAGGAACGACAGCTGGAAGGTCAAAGCCTTCCCACCCCCATCAGTGGACCCCAGAGGACCCGCTGAGGCAGGTAAGATGGCAGGGGAGGTGGAACGGGGGGTGGGGGAGAAAAACAAGGCAGGGAGAGGGAAAAACTGGGTGGGAAAGGGGGAGAAATGGTGGTGGGGAGGCGGCGAGAGGGGCGGATCTGGTGATGATGGCTTGTGCCGGATCCTATTCTCTCAGTCAGCAGCCTCCCCACTGGCTTTCTTTCCTCAGACGCACCAGCAAAATTGCTGGCGCAGGTCCGAGGAGACCCATGGCAGAGCAGGAGGCTTATGGAAGTGTAAGGGGATTTAAATTCCCTTCCAAAGCCTCCCGATTCCCCCCCCCCGCTAGATACAGCACGCTCCTTTTCAGTGTGGCTGCACCAGTTTGTGTGGGGGGGGGGAAGGATAGGATTGGGCTGTAAGTATATACTTAGCACTCTCAGCCCAGCTAGGACTGAAGGACTTTAAAGGTTCCACATCCTACTACACATGTAGTGAGCAGCCAGAACATAGAATTATAGAGTTGAAAGGGACTGTAAATGACACCACTGCCATTAGCAGCACCAAGGCAGCTAAGCTGCAGACACATGATTGAGATGTTACCCACATTTGCTTGGTGCTGCAGCTGTCTTGCCAGGCTAGCATGGTAGCAGTAGGTATTTTTGCTTTTGATGTGCTGTTTGGAGCTTGGAAACTGGACCTTTTCATTCGGGAGAAATGGAAATCCAGAGAAAGACTTTGCCCCCCACTAACTGCACAGCCAATTTGAAGTAAGATGTTGGAGTTAGAATTCCATACCAGAAAGCGTACTCTGGCAAATGGAGTTGCAACAATAACTGTAATGATGAATATCGAAGCATCCCCAGGACACATTATGCCTAACAGATATTATTGTGCATCAGTGACCACATTTCAAATCTACTACAGACAACAGTGACAAAACTATTTGGAGAGATGGCTTGGGGCTAGAATACATGTCCCCATGTAGCTAGCAAAAGATATGTGTAATGGCATGTGATTTTTCTTCTTTTGTTTTGGCAAATCAAAATGAGAAGACAATCCAAAGTGAAGCATGTCACCAAAAATGCTGTTTACATGCCTCTCATGTAGTGGCAACTGAGGGGCCTCTGAGGATTGTCTGACTGAAATGTTCCCTGTATTGCTGGAGAATAAACCCTTTGACAGATTGCCTATTTTGTAGAAAAGCTAACGACCAAAGACTCTTTGCGGCTTTCTGGTGTTTTGCTAAAAGTCATATCATTTCACAGAATGATGAATCAGAGGAACATACGCCCCTTGACAACACACTATGGATGATCAAAAATAATATTGATAGGTATGATTCCCTGGAGACGGTTGAACACCTGCAGTTCCAGATGT
Source organism: Plestiodon gilberti rubricaudatus (assembly GCA_026170595.1). Lineage (NCBI taxonomy): Eukaryota > Metazoa > Chordata > Lepidosauria > Squamata > Scincidae > Plestiodon > Plestiodon gilberti. Next base: position 131,802,083 of record JANXHW010000003.1, read on the forward strand.
CACTCTATCAAGCATCACACTGTGATAGGGCAAGCAGTCAATAATATACTGGTGAGTTTCAGTTTATGGGCTCTGCCATGACCTCTTGATTTCTGTGTATCAACCACCAGGTTTATTGTGCAGTTTCGGCACAGCTGTGTGAGCGTGTTGTTGACCATCTTGACCTTGTACTCCTTGCACTCAACTTTTCTGTTTTTAAGGGAAGGTTTTCTGCCTCCATGACACAGATCAGATGATCTTTCAACCTTGCTGTCCCAACCCAGCCAATGGAAATGCAGTCAACGTTTCCTGAGAGGACAGCATATGTGGTTTACAAAGTGGGAAGGACTATGTACTGTGTTCTCATATTTATTTTCAGCAGCAATGTTGAAATATATAAATTGATGAAGGCCTGGAATTTTGGATCCTCCATCAAACAGTTTCAAAGCTCTGACAAAACACTCTTTGTTCTTCTCTCTTATTACTTGAATGGAGATGGTAGACAAGAGAACCCTCTCTTGTGGGGAGGGGAGAGTTAACCCCAATTCTCTTAATCCATAAATGCAGCCAATGTTCAAGGGTGGGGTCTTAAAGGGCAGAAACTAGATGGATGGCCAAAAATGGCAAATTTGAGTAGAGTCCCTGATCTTCTGCAAATACCATGCCCTTGATATTTGGTGTGACATCATTGCTTTCTGCTTCCCTGCCCCTACTTCATATTATTGGCTGCCACATGGATCAAGGAAACACATGCTATGATGATGCGACATTATGGTTCCTGAACAACATGTTCTAGTGGGAGGAGGGAGACCTCAACACAGGTTTGCCATATTTTTGTGGAAACTCAATAATTCCCTCAGCATGTTCAACTTGGGGCCTTTATCATTTGTGTTTTAAACCCAGATGCTATTTTCCCTGCCTAGAAAAGCTTTGGCTCCTTAAATTTCTTTGTTGAAGACACAGGAACAGAGCCAGAAAAAAATTGTAGTCCTCCTCCTTCAACAAGTTATTCTCCTTCTTTTACAAACTTTGCTGTAAAAGCAAGAGCAAACTTTGCATTGCAAGGGCAAATTTTAGCCCCTTTTGCACCTGAGTGATACAAGTCTACCTGGAATTGACGATAAAGGGTGTAGCATAACTGTGAGCCCAATCTTCTGCATGTCTACTCAGAAGTAAGTCACATTATAGTCAATGGAACTTACTCCAAGGTAAGTGTGGATAGGATTGCAGCCCTGTATCTATTGTGCACACTGAGAACTCCCCATACCATTTAAATTATGGCTGGTGCAGAGGCAATTCAGAGCTCAGAAGGGCTGCATTGCAATGGTACAGTGGTCTGATTGCAATATATAGAAAGTGTTTGGTTGCATGTGGCAGCACAGAAAATCAAATTAAAGGCCTTCACTGGAGGTTTCAATATAAATGGTTCTTTGTTAACTTTGTGTGTGGAGGGGGAACAAAAATTGATTTCAAGCACAGGGGAGAAAACATTCTCCTAGTGTTTGCAACTTTTACACAATTCCTGCAATTTCATCAATTTAGCTTTGCTGGGATATTTTAACTAAGGAAATGTGTTGATTCAGTCTCTCTGGTAGGCAGTTCAGAAGTGTGACACTTCTTATTGTGTGAAAAATAAAAAAAAATACCCAATTGTATTCTCCCCATATCTCCTTTGTAGAGAAACAAAGACTTCTCCCATTACAATGCGGGTTTTATCCCTAAAAAAACATTTAGTTATTGTCCAGTATGGTCTTGTGGTGAGGAGACCATTGCTTTAGGAAGTACAAAAGCACATCCCCTTGCAAGGAGACAACAGAGGAACAGGAAGAAGATGGAAGAAGAGGGAGGGTGTCAGGGGGCTAATGTACATTCATTTCAATTACATGGATTTAGGTTAAACCGCTGAACCATGAGCTGTCGATCAAAAGGTCGGCAGTTTGAATCCACGACGGGGTGAGCTCTCGTTGCTTGGCCAGCTCCTGCCAACCTAGCAGTTCCAAAGCATGTTAATGCGTGTAGATAAATAGGTACCGCTTGCGGGAAGGTAAACAGCACTCCGTGTTCCAGCTGCATGCTTCGCGCTGCGGCAAGGAGAGTCATGCCAGCCACATGACCACGGAGGCATCTTCAGACAACGCTGGCTCTTCGGCTTTGAAATGGGGATGAGCACCACACCCTAGAGTTGGACACGACTGGACTTAATTGTCAGGGGTCACCTTTACCTTACAGGAGGGTATGGAGAATAAGGGCTTCTGCCAAAAGCTTCACAGAAAAGGTGGAATTTAAAAGAAAAAGAAATTCAACTAGGTCATTGCTCTGGTGCTGCCTCATACCCTCCTTCTGGGTTACTTTTGCTCAGTCCCCTAGGTCCCTGAAGAGCAAGCATGATTGGCCAAGGGAATGAGAAGACGGAAGGACCAGCACACTGATCCTGCCTCCTTCCCAGGTTGCTCTCCAGAGATCTTCCATGAACAATGCTGGAGATCAATCCAATTGACTGGGGGTGGGGGTGGGGGGTGGAGGAAGAAGGAAGAACTCTTGCATGGACCCGTCCTCCTTCTCCCAGTCCTCCGTCAACCTTCCAGGGTTCCTGCCCTCAGATGGTCCCTGGGAACAAGCCTTCATTCACCCACCTGGCAGTCAGGGAAGCTGGGAATGGAATGGGAAGGGGAATCTTTGAGGGTGGACAGCCCAGTCATGGGGTGTGTGCACAAGGGCTCAGGGCAACTTGGAAGTGCATCTCTTTGGCAGCTCTGATCTAAAGCCCTACAGAGCACCAGCGAGCAGTCAAGAGTTTCCCCTGGAGAATGGCTGCCTTACCTTCATAACGATCATAGAATGCCCTACATGTGTATCCCTATTCAAGAACAGGGAGTAGAGCTTTCCCTTCTTGTATGGAGCTCTGTGTATGTTCTGCAGCCCCACACAGCTGTGAATCGCCACCCCCTGCCTTATATTTCATACATCACACAAGCTGACATTGCTGCTGCTGCTGTGATGCATACAAATAGTTGGGATGATTTGCTTCATGGCTCCTTCAAACGTCTCCTAAAGAAACCAAGATTATTTTGTCCAAATGATGTAACAGTACACTGACTTTCCTTGCTCATCCAGAATGACAACAAGGTCTTCCACTTGCCGGCAACTGAAAGCCCTCCGAAGAATTGCTTGTTCAAACCCTGTGGATTATGTGCATGTACTCACTCGCTTCTGTTTGTCACATAGTTTTGAAGTCAAGAGTTCAAGCTGAAAAGTTAAGTACGTACCAAAGAGTGACAAGTTTCATTCCAGTGCCTCTTACCAATGCGGTTTTGGAAGAAGCAACGTCATCAGAATGCTGATGTTTATTTGTGTTCTAAGCAGATTGACCTGCACAAGGTTAGGCTGCTTACATCTCATAGACTTCAACAGGATTTCAGCAGCCTAACTGTAAGAAGCTGAAATCTTTCAGGGTGCATCTGCACCAGCTTAGTTGACCTGGATACATACTACTAGCACATTCGGCATCTCATCATGGCAACCTCTACCTCTGGCTTTTATTAAAGACTGAGCACATGAGTATCTTTGAGTACTACTGCGTTCATTAAAGTACAGGTTGATTACCCATTATCCAGACATTTGGGGGGCTATGACCACACACACACGTGCACACGCACACACTTTTCCAGCACCTGGCTGGCATAGTGCAAGGCATGCTGGGACACAAAATTATTAAAAATATTGTATAAAATTACCTTCAGGCTATGTGGTGTAGTGGGTTAAACCGCTGAACCATGAGCTGTCGATCGAAAGGTCGGCAGTTCGAATCCACGACGGGGTGAGCTTTCGTTGCTTGGCCAGCTCCTGCCAACCTAGCAGTTCCAAAGCATGTCAATGCGAGTAGATAAATAGGTACTGCTTGCGGGAAGGTAAACAGCGCTCCGTGTTCCAGTTCCATGCTACGCGCTGTGGCAAGGAGAGTCATGCCGGCCACATGACCACGGAGGCCTCTTCGGACAACGCTGGCTCTTCAGCTTTGAAACGGGGATGAGCACCACACCCTAGAGTTGGACACGACTGGACTTAATTGTCAGGGGTCACCTTTACCTTTTTATGTGTATAAGGTGTATATGAGACATAAATGAATTTTGTGTAGACTTGGGTCCCATCCCCAAGATATCTCATTATATTTATGCAAATATTCCAAAATCCAGACAAATCCAAAATCCAGACAACTTCCAGTTCCAAGCAATCCGGATAAGGGATACTCAAACCTGTACTCGCTTCTCTCACAATGTCCTTGCAACCTCTAAAAAGATAACATATGAGAAACAGTATCCTTAGCACCCCTGACTCGGGTGAATGCGCTCCCAGACAATACCCCAGTCTGCTGTTTCATATGGCATACTGCCAAAAACCAGAATCTAGTCATTTTCATTCATAGTGACAGCTACTGTATGCCAGCTGTCAGATACTGTCAAATGTGTATTGCTCTGCATATTAGTGATCAGATACTGTCAAACACTTATTGCTTCATGTCTGTCAAATACTGGGATCTACTGTACGTCAGTCAATCAGAAAAGGGGGTGACGCACCTTGTAGTGTCGCCCGCTGTTGCCTGGCCCCTATCCCGGGCTCTTCTGGGAAAGTTGGAGTGGGAGGGGCCGACTGCACGCTCGGGAGCGTCATGCTGCCCGAGCGTGTTCAGTCGGCGCCTTCTTGAGCTCGTTGACGGACGTCCAAGCTCTTCTCTCGAGGCTGAATTTCGCCGGCAATCTCCCGGAGCAGCTGCGGAGGATCGGAGCAACATGACTCTTCTTGTGGACATCACGGCTTCTTTCATCGCCGCGAATCAGCGGTGCGGCGCGGCTATTTTTAAACTGGCTGAGTGAGCGTCGGGGGACAACTTCAAGTGCTGGCGTGGGAGCAGCGATCGGCCAGAGCTGCGGCTCGCGGCGGGTGGCGTTTGCCCCTGCTTGTATCCTTACCACTTAGTAGCACAAAGCACACACATGCTGGCTTGTCAGCTCAATTTAAGGCATGCTAGTTAGCCCGTCTCACTTTTACCATTGAGACTGGGTGGCGGCCATTTTAGTTGCAGCCTCGTGGGCCCTCTTCTTCCCCTGCTGGTTTGGCAGCCATTTTACTTGTAGTAGTTTTCAGTGGGGTGCCCGAAGGGGAGGAGCCTAAGCTTACTGTGGCTAGTTTTCCCTTGTTAATATAAGGAAGGCATTGATCTTACACAAGCAACGATCTTATAAATATATAAAATTGATTAATTCATAGTTTATTAATTACAATTATTAATTGCAAGGGTAGTGGCTGGTACTTTTTCTTGTTAAATGAGCAGGCTACATAAAGTTGATTAATTAATTGCATTTATCGATTACACAACGAAATAAATAAATTGCATTTATTAATTACACAACGAAATAAATACGTACATAGCTAAATCAAATAGTTCATTAATTATATAATGAATTAAATAATTACATAGCGAAAGAAATTTAGTTTATTGATTGTATAGTGAATTAAATACTTGCATAGCAAACTACAGAGTTATAAGGGGTATATAGGTATATAGAAACTACTGCCATTTAGTGGCTGTTACTTTTCTTTGTTAAACAGGCAGGCTACATCAAGTTGATTACTTATAAATACTTAAAAATTAATTAATTACAAATTCAGTTATTCATAGTTTTGTTAATTAATTGCGTTTATTAATTACACAACGTCATAAATACACAAAGAAATAAATAATTACATAGCGAAATAAATATAGTTTGTCAGTATGTAACAAGTAAATACTTACATGGCGAAATAAATAAATACACAACGAAATAAATAATTACATAGCGAAATAAATATAGTTCATCAGTTATATAACAAATACTTACATAACGAAATAAATAAATACACAACGAAATAAATAATTGCTTAGCAAACTAAATATCGTTCATCAGTTATATAACAAAATAAATAATTACATAGCGAAATAAATATAGTTTATTAATTATATAGAATTGAATAATTGCATAGCGAAATACAGATTCATAAGGGAGTATAGGTATACAAGAAAGTAAGGAAAGCGGGCATATTACAAAGAAGGGAATTTCACAAGATGCCTAAAAAGGCTCAGAAGGCAGGTGGGAAGGCTCCAAAGCGGCAACCCCCGCCACAGTCTCATTCTTCTTCGTCTGACGAGGGTGAGGGGGCAGTGGATTGGAAAGGGGCCTTTGCTCGGCTGGCAGCGCTGGAAAAGGAAAGAGCCAATAGGGCATCTGATAAAGGGGATGGGGGTGAAGCCTCCGGAGCTGTGAAGGTCAGCCGGCCAGCTCTGCATCGTAAGGGTGCTAAGATGTATGAATTGTTTGCCAGCAGGTTGGCAGAACTGGAAAAGGACAATGCAACACCACCTGTGGCCAAATTGCCTGCAGCGCAGTCTTCCATTGTGGATTTGGAGCGGGAGGTTCCAGGTGAGGAAGGGGCCAGTGATGTAGCTGGATTTTTAAATGTTTGGAGAGAGAGCTCTGTGGGTGGGTCAGAGGTTCCAGGAACCTTTACACCCTCTGGATTCGGTCCAGTCCCTCCATGGGGAGGGTGGGACGGCTTGGGTTGGGCGCCACCCCTGGCAGGCGCGCCAGGCTTGCCTGTCGGAGGTGTGCCGCTTTCTCAGCCTTGGCAGACTATAATGCAAGGCGATGTGGGTTGGGCGCCACCCCTGGCAGGCGCGCCAGGCTTGCCTGTCGGAGGTGTGCCGCTTTCTCAGCCTTGGCAGACTATAATGCAAGGCGATGTGGGTGTTGGGGGCCCGCAGACGCCCTGCTGGCCTCCACAAACACGGCAGTATTGGCTTCCACAGCAGACGCCGGGCTATCAGGCACTGATGCCTGCCCCGGCGACTTTTATAGGACGTCCGCTGGAGGACATTGAACAGGGTTTGGTTTTGGAAGATCCTGAGGATCGTCCCAAGCTTACTTATGGGTCTATGCTCTTCCTTTGGGCGGCCACCTCGCCAGGTCCGTTACAGAAAGAATCTGGCGGAGCGAATATGTAGACGTGTTCAGCCTGCTCCAAGCAGAGCCTGAACTGGTTGCTAAGACAGGTGCCTGCTCAAAGGAACATGAGACTGTACATAAACGTAGAGTGGGTAGAAACAGGGACAACTGGCGTTGTGGTTTTCTTTTATATTATGTGGTGGTGATCCAGATACAGCTTAAGCGTGCTCCTGCGCTTTTGAAGTATATGGATCTCATTTTGGAGGGCGTCAAGGGAATACCTGGCCGTTGAAACCGACAGGCTTACACATGTACTCCTTGGGGGGCGGGAAGGCCTCCAGGCGGGGGACAGCAGGGTCCAAGAAAGAAGCGGGGTGGGGGCGGACCAGCCCCCTACCCCTACTAACAAGGGGGTCAACCCCAATTACGTTGACCCCCTTGCGTTACTGGTTGCAGTGGTCCCCTGATAGGACGGCTGCAAGGTACCTTGAGGAGGGCTTTTCACTTTGTGCGTGGGATGGAGGCTATAATAAAATAATGATAGCCAAAGAGATAGATGACGGCCGAGTGGCCACCCCCCTTTTTTTTCTTAGTTGCCCATTGCTTAACCTTGGGTTTTCTCCCCTGGGGGTGGTCCCCCCCAAAAGGGCACCTGGTGAATGTCGTTCAATTCACCATTTGTCCTTTTCAACAAGGTGCTTATGGATCTGATGGAATTACAGCAGAGCGGTGCTCTGTACGTTACATATCACTGGATGAAGCCATAGGAATTTTGCGTTCCTGTGGAAAGGGGGCCTTGATGGCGAGGGGGGACATTGAGTCGGCATTTCGGCTTCTTCCAGTTCATCCAGATGATTTTTTGTGCCTGCTGGGATTCCAGTTTGAACGTTACAATGGAGTGTCATTTGGAGAACTGAGCTCTGTGTGGAGGCTGAGCTTCAGGTACACTCTGTTGCGGCGGGCAGCACTGGTTTTGGGGTTTATTTTAGAGGACGGTTCTGTGCTCCCCCATGGCCCGCGTATGGGGTCCAGGCTGGGGTCACTTCTGACTCACTTCTGACCTCACCTTTCTGGAGTTATTCCTGCTTTTGGTGGCTGTGCACATCTGGGGCAGGAATTTCGCTATGCAACAGCGCGTTTTTTGGTGTGACAACCAAGCTGTAGTCTTTGTTGTCAACCAACAAACGTCCAGACCACCTAGGGTGATTAGGCCAACACCTTCGTGTGGTCTGCTTTAGTGCCAGGTACACAGGCAAATTATACGGGTAATTACGGCCCTTTGGGGGAATTTTGGTAAGAGGCAAGGTTGCCTGGCAGTTGGCCCATTCTGCCTGAGCACTTCATGTGCTTTATACTGCATTTAGAGCATCTGGGCTTCTCAGTTAGATCCATGTGAGTCTTCTTGGCTGCCCTGGCCTTTGAGTCCAGAGCGGCTGGGTGACTGGATTATTCTGCAGATTTTCGGGTTCGGAAAATGCTGTAGGGTTTGTGTAGGGTTCACCCAGAGTTACCTGACCGGCGCAGACCCATATCCACACAGTTGCTCCAGCAGCTCTGTGGTGTGTTTAATGTTTTGTGTACCTCACAGTTTGATGCGGTTATGTTCTAGGCCGTTAGTTTCACACTAATTTTGGTGCTTTCCGCCCCAGTGAAGTCCTGGCAGGATTCAAGTGGGATACCTCAGCTGGGTCTTTGCGGCCACAGATCTGGTCTTTTCGAGTGAGTCGGTCACGTTGACCTTAAGGCTATCTAAGACTGACCAGTTGGCAAAAGGGCGGAAGGTGTGTTTGTGTAGGGCAGAAGTGGGTGTCCTTTGCCCGGTTTCTGCCCTAGAGCTTTATGTTCGGATGAGGCCCCTAGTTTCTGGTGGTTTGTTCTGTCATTTGGATGGTTCACCACTGACCCTATTTCAATTTCGGGTCTTTTCGGAGGGGACTAGTTCACCTGGGTCACGTCCCTAGTGATTACGGCTTGCATCCGTTTAGAATCGGTGTGGCCTCTTTGGCAGTCCAATCAGGCCTGCCGTCCGCCTCCATTCAGCGGATCGGCTGAAGTCGATCCGCTGCGTTTAAGGGGTACATCCGCAAACTGTGACTTGCTTAAGGAGCGGTCATCACTGTGTTCATGCCATGGGCATTCGCAGGGAGCCATTCGTTGGCTGTTTATATTGTTATTTGGGGCTGGCATTGCTGCGCCGGATTGGCCGATGGTGATCCGCTGCATGACTTGCTTGAGGGATGGTCATCACTGTGTTCATGCCATGGGCATTCGCAGGGGACCCATTGGGTGGCTATATATGGTTATTTTGGCCTGGTGTTGTTGTGCCAACCATTTGTTTGTTTCTTCCTCAGGTCGCTGGTCTTTTCCTGTGCGCATCCTCATTTCTGACCATTCCATCGACTTTTGGGCGAGGAGGAGGGCAGCGGCTTGTGACTTTGGCTCCCAGCTAGGTTTAGGTGCACTTGCGCAGGTGTGGTGGGCGGCCAAGAGGGGATGCTGTGGGGTCAGCTGTTGCCGCTTATTAAGGAATTTCTTGATTCCAGGCCTTCCCCTCAAATACTGGTTTTACACCTTGGCGAAAATGACCTGGGCCAGAGGACGTATCAGTCCTTGAGGCTACAGGTCCGTAGGGACCTTGCCATTATTAGATCTTGGCTGCCAGGGATTGTTATCCTCTGGTCAGACATGCTCCCACATAGGGTTTGGAGGGGGGCTGTCCGACCTCATTTGTTAGACTTAGTCCGTCGTAAGACCAACCGGTACTTGAAGAAATATATACGGGAAATGGGTGGGGAAGTCATCTTCCACCCAAATATCATTTTTCTGACCCGACCCTCTTTAGAGGACGGAGTGCACCTTTCCGAGGCTGGGGCCAACATTTTCCTTTTTGATTTGCAGCAGGGGATTAGGAGCCTTTTCGGTTTGTGGGGCGGTGGGGGTTAAGCTCTAGGCTACCCCCCCCGGTGTGGCAGGTCACGTGCGGGCCGGGTAGATAAGATAAGCAATTGGTGTACATTCGGAGGTAAGCAAGGTCAAGGGGTGAGCCAGGAACGCTCAGATGGTGCCGGACTGGATCGGTGAGGCTGGCTGGCAAGCCCCTTGATTGGATCAGCAAAGACAACCATACGGCTTGGCCTGGGGGAGTCTGCGTGGTCCAGCTGCCTCGACCCATTGGGTCGGCTGTGATAGGCTTTCTCAGTCTATGACTGAGGATAGCTTGGAGTCAGAATGTTACGCCCAAGGGTAACTCAGGGGGAGGCAGATGGCTAGGTGCCGTTTCCTCCAATTCTAGGGCCCGCACGTTGTTTGGGGGTTATATATATTCCCTGCTGCAGTTTTTCACATGTTGTTCAGTTAATAAAGTTACCCTTAATCCAAGTCTCTGTCTGTTGTGATCATTGGGGGGTGCTCAGGTAACTGCCTGATACTGCTATATTTCATTTATTTATTTACTTGATTTCTATCCCGCCTTTCTCCCCGAAGGGCACCCAAGGCAGCTCACAACACATTTTACACACACACACACACACACACGCACGCGTGCGCGCGCACACACACACACACACACACACACACACACACTATAAAAAACATAAAACACCATATTAAAAGCCAGATAGCTTCTATATCAATGTGTTAAATATTGACTACAATTGCACCTAGCTGTCATATTTTGCCAAATCTAGACCATTAAATGCCAAATGGTGGCTACCACAGTATCAATGAAGCCAAACTGAGTTGGAAAAGTGAATGTTCATGCCATTCAAGATTTTTAGGGAAAAATTTCAACCTCACCCAAAATACTAATTTCTACCTAGATAATGAAACCAGAGAATATTTGACACAACTCTGTATGAATGACAGAACACACTGAAGTCCTGCCTCCTCTACTTGCTTTTGGCATTTACCCAGTCATTGCCCACACACTTCCAAGATAAATGGTCACTGAGCCCCAAAAATGGCAATATTAAACTTGGTGTGCTATGCAACATAGTGTCAAAATCTGAAATGTTTCGTGGCATGATCATATGATCTGACTTGACTCTGGAAATTTAGTTTCCCTCTTTTAAGGCACATCTTATGTAGCTGGTTTTGCAGGGGAGTCCATAGAAAACAGAATGCCTCTATAACCTGAATGTAGTAATTCCAAAATGTTGTTGTATTATGGATCCCTATTATGACTTGCTTGTTCTTGGTGGCCGTCACATTTTTCTCATGCCTTTGTTGCTATGTCAGAGATTTCTTGAAATGCTTCCAAATTAATACTGAACTCCTTCTACGCTCCAGTGCAGCTGTATTATCAACTCCCATTAAAAGAATGAACATGTAGAAAGAATAGAAAGGGGAAGCATCTTGGGATACTATGCAGATATGAACATAACCCGCCTTATAGTGTCAGACCATTGGTCCATCTTATCTACATGACCAGCTGCATTTCTCCAAAGTTTCAGACAAGGGTCTTTTCAAGCCCAATCTGGAGGTGCCAAGGATTGGATCTGCTAACTTCTGCAAGCAAAACATGTGCAGTTGATGTGCATCTCCCTCCCTAGATGTTGCTGGCCTATGCATGCCCTGAGCATGCTCACTCCTTGTCCATCAGGACACTATTTATTTATTTATTTATTTATTTATTTTCAATATTTTTACCCCGCCTTTCTTCCCGAAGGGACCCAAGACGGCTTACAACAAAAATACAAATACAAAAAACATAATCACTTAAAAAAACAAAACAATAAAATCAGTTAACTAGAACTAATAAAAACATCTAAAAAAATGATAAAAGAGACCACTATTACAATTAAAAGGAAGAACATAAGTGCAGCAGCACCCACCTGTACCAGCAAGATGTTAAAAAGCCCCCCCCCCAAAAAAAAGCCTCACCGGAAGTTCTCCAAGGAGGGAGCAATTGTAAATCAAAAGGGAGGGAACTCCATTAGGTTGGTGCCACTACTGAGAAGGTCCGATTTCTAGCCGCCGCCCCTCGCACTTCCCTAGGCGACGGCACCCACAACAGGGACTTCTCTGGTGACCTAAGGGGACTGTTATACAATCCAGATTATTACATTATAAATACTTCATCGTAAGCTGCTTGCAATTTCCCCTGTGTTTTCCTTTTGCCTTCAGGAGCACAAGCAACGGGAATGGAAATGTCAAAGAAATCTTCAACTCTTCAGCATTTGACACTATTATTTTCATTGTGCTTTCATGAAGATCATGAGTGCGCAACATGAATCATTGGTGGTCTCTGTACCATCTTTGAAGAACCTTTGCCTTAGCAGAAGGGTCTGAATGACTCATATGCATATCAATTGAAACATCACAAACATCACCTTAGCAAGCATTCTCTACACATGTCTGGATTCTATGCCCATCAAAGACAGCTTGTTTCCATTCCACATAGAATTAATCTAAGGAGCTCGCAAACGATTCAAATGAGCAGAGTTTTCAAGTGCGCAAATGATTGTAACTACACACCACAATCCTCTCTGACAGTGTATGCTTTTCATGTAAAAACTGCAGGTAGTCATTTTTGTCCGTCAAAAAATTCTAAAAGTCACAGTGGGGTATACGTTTATTAGGACCATCTAAAAAAAATCACAAAATAGTGTGCTAGCTTTCAAATCCTCCAAGACAGAATGGTAGGTGGCATACTAACAATACCATCCTATGCACGTTTACTTGTAAGTAAGTCCCATTGTATTCAATGTCGCTTCCCCCCAGGAAAGCAATCATCAATAAACCTTTATTGGCATGTGTAGAGTTGCAGCCTTGGTAAAGGAAAATGTGGTAGTTTGTGTATCACCTGCAGTGTTACTAATAGGATTACCACGTTTCTCTTTTCTCCTGGTCTCTGCTTCACAAGGGATCTGTATGTTCTGGGGATGGAGCTGAGTAATTGCTGATGTTTATGTTTAAAAAAAAATAGCCATGATTGTTTCTTTGAACCTGTAGCCCTGGTGCAACATGAAATCTGTTTTGCACCCAGCGTAGTCTAATTGAATTCAACATGCTCAACACTGTCACTCTGTCTTCACTCTGTCTTCAGACTGTTGGAAACTGAAGACTGTGGAAACTCTTTCTTCCTCTATTTTGTTGTTTTGTTTTATCATCCAGCTTGAAGAAAAATTCTTAAGCACTCAGGAGCTTGTTTGTGACTTGGTGATATTTGAGTTGATCTCCAATCAGTTGGTTCTATTAAAGTTGGGTCCCATGAAAGAGTGGTCCCATGAGTTGGTTCCCATTAACTGGTACCAATTTAGTTGATCCCATTAAAGCCCTACCGAGTGATTAGTTTGCTTTTTGTCTGTATCAAGAAACCAACAGTCCTCAAACAGACCTCTGAAAATTCAAGAAAAGCATTGCCCGAAACTTAGGTACACCGTCACGCTGCACTGGGGTCTCAAACTGCTGTCCTGCCTATAAAGGTATCCCCTGACAATTAAGTCCAGTCGTGTCCGACTCTAGGGTGTGGTGCTCATCCCCATTTCAAAGCCGAAGAGCCAGCGTTGTCCGAAGACGCCTCCGTGGTCATGTGGCCGGCATGACTTTCCTTGCCGCAGCACGTAGTAGCATGCGGCTGGAACACGGAGCGCTGTTTACCTTCCCGCAAGAGGTACCTATTTATCTACTCGCATTGACATGCTTTGGAACTGCTAGGTTGGCAGGAGCTGGCCAAGCAACGAGAGCTCACCCCATCGCGGGAATCGAACTGCCGACCTTTCGATCGACAGCTTATGGTTCAGCGGTTTAACCTGCTGCGCTATAGGGAGCTCTAATTGAACTGGGAAGTAGCCAAGGAGCTATTTAAGGCAAACAAGACAAACATGAGGTCATTAAATGGCCTGAATTTGAAGAATTGGAGTAAAAATATATCCTCCCTCATTTATTTATTTTTTCCTCGGAAGCCAACCCCGTGACACCATCCAGCCCATTCTTTTGTCAGTTCTGTTTTAAGCACAACAGGGAAAATTTTTGAGAAAATTTACTTTGCTGTAAAACAAAAGATCTAAACATGAAGGGCTACGTTGGAAGAAAGAAAATGCTCTCTTCACACAACTGAACTCTCCTTTGAAACACTTAAGTTGACTGTCACCAGCCGGTTACTAGGAAGTTGTTTCAAGGCTTCTGTGTCGAACTTAGCTTAGGGTGGAATTGCACTTTCCTCTCAGATGTGTGTAACAAAAGCCCAGTAGCTGGCTTTCCTAGGGAGAAGTAACTTTAGGAGGGGGCTTTTGAGTGGAAAATCAGGAGGAGGAAAGGAGTGCATAACCTTTCCCCACCTGCCACTTCTCCCCTCTAAGAGCCCAATTCTATCCCCCACAATCTTACACCATGCAGCTGCACTGACAGAGCACATGCTGCATGCAATGGTGGGGAGCAACCAGATGGCCTGGGAAAGGTAGGTAAAAAAAAATCTGACTCACCTCTCTGTAGGTCACCAGGCTGTCAATGGGCCTCCTCAGACCTATGCCAGCTATTTTGTACCAAGGAGAGGCAGTGAGCGCATCAGCCTGGAAAAATGGGTATAGCATCCCAGCACACACTGGTGCCACTGGGATCCACCCCTGCAGCCCCTGAACCACCCCTTCCCTCTCCCTGCCCCAAACTTCCTCAAACCACCCACAACCCGCCCCCACCAGCACCTTACCCACTCAGATGCGGGCTGCATCCATAAGTGATATGTGCATGGAGCCTTCAGCCTTTCTTCCGGTGGCTCCGACATGCATGGTGATGGTGCGACAGTTGTGCCACCGTTAGAGGACATACTGTATAGCAGCAGATTGGGACATCTGTTGCTGTAGGCCATCTATAGGATTGGGCTGTTAGTCACCTGCTGCAAACTTTCCTATGGGTTTTCAAACAGGTGTTTGCTACTCCAAATGCACATTTGGAATCATATGAGGAGAGGATTAACTTGGGAAGGGGGGGGGGGGTCATTGGAAAAGAACAAGTGGGAAAATTAATGTTGTTGCCTAACATGTTTTTATATACACATGTACAAAGTGTCTTTAGATCTTGGTACTGGTTTCCACTCTAATTCTTACTTACCTCAGGGTGCAGAGGTATCACTAGCACAGGGTTAGGGAGCAAATGCCCCCGGGTGCCAACCACTGTCTCCTCGCAAGAAGGAGCTATGGCAAAAATTTTGAGTTCCGCAGCTGTTTTTTTGCAGCCGGAGGGCTACATGAGCATCCGCAGATCACAAACACGCCAATCTTAGTTTCCAGTGATAGTAAAAAAAAGAAAAAGATACTCCAAGGTGATTCAGATACAACTTCATTTGTTAATTTGCCCGCTATCAGTGCATACAACACTGTTTTCAATTACTTCAGTTGAAAGAAAATGATGCATTTTAATCAGACACCCCCTTCTCTTCTGTGTTATGCTGAAACCAACTCTTTCTGATTCCTTTATCATAATTACAGAAGCTGCAACACACACACACACACACACACACACACACACACACACACACACACACACACACACACACACACACACACACACCTTGTAGAAAGAGCCCAATTAACGCACCTAGGATAATAGATGGTCCTGTAGTGAATGGGAAGCTGTAATTCATTTGAAGGTCAGTCTGTGCTGATGCCACTAGAGAGGCGTTTACATCATTTATAGAAATGACAGTCAGTCATACCCTGAGAGGCAAAGAGTTCAACTTTGGAGCCACGAACAATGATACATCTGGGTGGGATTTTTTTTTAAATGTGCCGTTTACATTCTGCATCAAATAGTTACGACAGACATGTTTGAAGTCATGGCACCAGCTAGTACTGTAAATTTCCAAATCAGCATTCAGAATTCAGCTGCACAGCTTCCCTTCAAGCCTCCGGAGGTTCTGCATCTAAGCCTTCGAGTGCTACCTGGCAAATGTAAAGCTGAACTTCAACCTGTTTGTAGTGTTTGTGATGAATCCATTGTGGATCCTAGCTTGGATTTCAGAAGTCGTATACATTGGAAGGAGTCCATCTATGCAAGCATTATGCAAAAGGAGGTGGTCCAAAGAAGATGCAGCATTGTGAACTGTACCACTCCAGAGGGCAGGTTGGGGGGGGTATTTTTTTTTAATTCTCAGGTTAAAAAGGACAACACAAAAATATACTTGACTACTGCAGTAGTTAAGTACTGCAAGGAGAAAAGTTTAGTGTAGTCCTCTCCCTAATGTGCCAGTTTACAAATGCAGGACACTTTTTACACTGGGAAGCATTAAAAAAATATGACTTGTAGTTTGACGTGGACCAGTTCAGAATTCTTCCAACTCGTGTCTGTCTGTCTGTCTGTCTGTCTGTCTGTCTGTCTGTCTGTCTGTGTTACATGCTCTAAATTACCAGTAGCCAAATCTAATGGTTACACTGGATCAGTAAGACAGAGGGTGCTCTGGTTGGTGTTGTCTGTATGCTTGTTCCCAGGGTTCCCTGATTGACTCCCTGCATCCTTGCTTAACTCTTCCCTTCATGGCAGCAGCAGGCAGTCTTCCCTGACTCCATCCTCTTTGTCTCAATCCTTGGCCTACTCTGCTCCTCATTTCCTCAGCTCTCCTTGTCCCTTTCTCATGTGACGCTTGCAGTATAGGAAGCATTATTACAGTTTGGTGCCTGCCCACATTGCTTGTGTGTGAAAACCATCTGGGTTCATGGAAGGAGCTCCTACTGTGATTTTCTCCAAAGTAGTGTCGCCCAATTTCTGGGAAGGACAAATGTAATATGAGCAGCAAGGGTCTGCAATGGCACACTGCCTCTGGACCTACTGTTCCCTACACCCTCTATTTCCTGACCAGAGGTCAAATTACAGGAAGCATTTTGACTTACGTTTTGAGGACAGCCCCCTTAACTCCTCCTTTTAGAAGACTTAATAAATCAGGGGGCTTCTGAGTTTCATGAAGGGCCCCCTATCTTTCTCACCATAGGTTGAACACAGGCCCCTCCTCAGTTTCTCCTTCCTGCCAATTTTTCTCCTAGTCAATGATCAATGCACTTTTGCAGTGGCATTGCTGGAGGGGGTGCGACACTTTTGAGGAAGTGTTAACTGGAAGTAGAAAGAAGTGAATTACATTTACTTAAGTAAATGAGTCTCCTCATGATACCTAAGGCTTGATGAAAGTAATTTCCAATTGCCTGCTGCGGGAGCTATACCGTAGTTGTTTATTACTTCTTCATATTTGTCCCATTAGGTTTGTGACTGCACATATAATAATTCAGGTTACCCCTAACGATGACTGCAATTTCAGATCACTTGTGCCTCACTTGTCTGTTGAGCACTGAAGCTACACACAGGTTCCGACTCTGTTGAGACGATCACCAGTGGCCTGCATGCTGCTGAACACTCTATGGGCAACAGAGTACTATTTATCAAGCCATTAATTACAAAGGAGACAGCACACCTCCATTTTTGATCAGACTGAATTGCAGTTGCCTTTTCCAATATTAGCTTTGTAGGTGCGGAAGTAATGATTACGATGACTTGTAAACCATTTTGCACAGTAGTTATTGAAAATGAGATTCTCCAGCAACTCTATAGCTTGTCATTAAAGATAAATGCAGATGATGCTTTCGCTTTAAAATCTCCTTTCCATCTGGGGATGGTATGTATGCAAATCAATGAACTAATTTCAGATAAGAGGATTCTGTTGAAGTGCAAAATTTCAACTAGCCTAGCTTCAGAGAAAATGGAACTTTTTATGAGTGCATTTTCCTAGACAATTGCTCTTTCATTAAAACAGTTTGAATCCAAAGCCTATGAATTCCATTTACCAGATGGAAGAACTATTGCTTTAAAATTATTGCATTAGGAGAGCACTTTGTCCTAGATGAAATTTCATCATAACAGATTTAATAGTTGTTCATTTTTTGGAGACAATCAGCCTGTCAGAGAATGCAGTATTATTTACCCTTATCACCTTTGGCTGCTGCCCATAATTTCAATGTGCGCGCGCACACGCACGCACGCACGCACACACACACACACACACACACACACACACACACACACGAGTAGATGGAACAGGATATGGGAATTAATAGAACTTGCAGAATGCAGAACTGTATTTCTACCATTATCTCCATCCATAAGGTAAGAAATAAAAAGATAGAAGGTTTCTTTCTCAACCATATGCCTGTCAGAAGAGCTGAGGGATTAAAGCAGTCCCACACATAGCAAACTGACTTTTGTTAAGAAATTTACTGGGGCAAAGAGAGAACTGCAGTCATTGGTACACACAGGCAGAAACTGTAAGACAGGAAAAGAAGTAACACAAGAGGTCTAGTAACACTAGGAGAAAGCAAACCCACAACCCTTTAAACAAGAAATAAACTCCCGCTACTGGGGGATGCCAACATTTCTACAGTTCTTGCCTATATACACTAGGTGGCTCAGCTCACATGCTGTAATTGTTCCAATAATGCACAAACCATTTCCACAGCCTAGGGAAGTAGTCTTGAAGGCGTGTGTGTGTGTGTGGGGGGTGTTGCTCAACCCCCTTTACTGTGATGCTTACAGAGAGAGAGAGAGAGAGAGAGAGAGAGAGAGAGAGAGAGAGAGAGAGAGAGAGAGTATAGCCAGTGTGAAGAACACAGTACAGATCGATTTGACAGACTGGATAATAGCCTCAGCATAATGCAGAGAAGCCCCTTCCCTCAATGAAGTCACGGGCAGCCCAATCCTGTCTAGCAGGACACAGCAGCATAAATAAGGCACCCGCTGTATCCTATCCAGGATGGTGTTTGCCTCAGGACAGCCAGTGACCTCCTCGGGGTAAACAAATGTTTGTCTTCTTAACCCAAGTAGAGCCCCAGCCGCCCTAATGAGTCTACTCAAATGTGCGCCAGCAAAATTCGAGCCGGCTGTGTGACACCGGCCAGGCTTGGGAAGGGGGATAGGATATGGCCGAGGAGGCCGCCGATGATCCCTCCCCTTTCCACGGCCCGGCTGACCAATCTCACCCTCCCGAAATGCCCCATTCTACCCTCACCTACTCCTCTGACACCGAGCAGGGACTCATCTCTCCACTGTGACGACGATCCATCCCATGGAGCAAGCCCCTCCGCCAGCACCACTTATTCATTGTGTGATGCAAACGTGTCTTACAGCATGTTTGCGACACCTTCGACTGGCAAAGCAGCCACTCTGCCGGTTTATTGTTAGACAGGATTGTGCTATGAGAGAAATAACTTCCAATAAAAGAATATAGCTTTATTAAGAAAGAATACAAAACAAATACGCATGCCACCCAAAAAGAATGCATAGAGAGCTGTTATGCTCTAAGTGTTTCTCAAACTGTGGGTCAGAACCCACTTGGTGGGTCACAACCTGA
Source organism: Plestiodon gilberti rubricaudatus (assembly GCA_026170595.1). Classification (NCBI taxonomy): domain Eukaryota; kingdom Metazoa; phylum Chordata; class Lepidosauria; order Squamata; family Scincidae; genus Plestiodon; species Plestiodon gilberti. The sequence goes on from JANXHW010000003.1 coordinate 131,821,364, forward strand.
TTTCTGGTGGGTCCTAGATGATGGAAAGATCAGATAAGTAATTGCCACAAGCCCTGAGCCTATTCAAAAATCAGATAGCTACTAATTGCCCTTCAAAGAGTTGAGCTCCTGCAGTTTGAAATTACCTTGCAAGCAGCTGACCTCTTTACTTGTAAATATATTTATTTATTTCTAGATCACCTTTTTTTAAAGTCTTGTAAAGCTAGGTGGGTCCTGATCGAGGGTCATTTTAAAAAGTGGGTCCCGGTGCTAAAACATTTGAGAACCACTGCCCTAATCAGGGTGTCCTGTTGTGATTAGTGCAGTGTAATGAGAGTGTATTTGGTGCATCTGTGGAAAAAAAGAGACCGGGGGGGGGGGGGGGACACAGCATTTAGGGAAAGGATTCCAGGAGTCCCTGCACTTCTGCCTCAGCTTCTAGCAACTAGAGATGAGGAAGCAGAGGAGGGAAAGAGGGGATGGAGAGAAAGGAAGCAAAGGTGTCTCAAGTGCAAGATAGCTACCTGTATTCATAAAGAGGATATTCCTGCAGGAATCCAAAGGTCCTTAGAGCAGCATGTGGAACTACTGTCCTGATACAACACACAGGAGTGTTGTACCAGGGTAGAGTGACAACTTGCTGGTCAAAATCCCTGACTATTCAAGGATTTAAATTGTTTAGGAGGATTTCACATACCCTTATATAAGTCATTCACTCTCTGATCACACATTCCAGGTCCTAAGATATATATATATATAATTATTCATGAAGATATATCCACCTCAGCTTAAACCAAATAATCTCCCAGGTTATGGAACATTTACAGTATTTATACTTCTGATTTATAATGATGTTTTTACAACACATTCTTCAGAAACCTCAGAAATCCTGTAGACACCCCAAAAGCAACAGAATCCATGAGGCTTTTATGATGAATCTAGAAGAGACATTACACAACCATTGAGTTAATAAACTTTTCAGACAGCTCCATTATTTTCATGGTAGTTTTATCGTATGGACAGAAGGACTCCAATAAATTCCACCCATCATTAAGTCAAAAATAGAATGTTCCCTGGAAGAAAACAACAGGTTTTCAGACATCTCCATCACAATAAAAAATGGCAAATGACAAGCATCCATATAAAATAAATCCACTGACAGATGCCTCTGTACCCATAAATCAGGCCTTCCTCGTCCTACACACTAATGCATTCCTTATCTATGGCTTTAAAATACAACATTCTTGCATCTGTGCTCAACAGATTTTGCTGCTGATTTAATTAAGTCATGAGTTTCAACTCATATTGGGCATGTCAATGCTTATTGTGATTAACAGCGCAATCCTGTGTAAGGATCCGGCCAGCGGCCCACACCCGCCCGCCGGATCCTGAGCCCCAGCAGCCGTTTTGCTGACGGTCAGGAGGTCTAATCAGGGAAGGGGACGCCCCGGGTGTAACTCCAGGCCGGAACGATCGATCTCCTCGGATTTCCGCCAGCTAAATAGGCTGTGTAACGGCTTAGCCGCCTGGTGGGGACCAGGATATGGCCGAGGCCATCCCCGCCCCCTCCTGGACTGGCTACACCAAAGGCCCCCCTCCCTTGCCCGCCAAACCGCCCCTGCCGGATCCTTACCTGCCTCCTCCGGTGGCCGCTCGGGCATTCCAGCGACGGAGCAAGGGAGGCGGGCCTCTGAGCTGGCATCCCTTGCTCCAGAGTAGTCATGAACATGCTTTATGGAATGTTCACAACTGCTTCCGGCGACGGAACGTTTGTTCTGTCACCGATGCAATCCTCAGGATTGCGCTGTAAGTGAATGTCAATCAAACACCATTACATTCAAAATCATAAATGTGAATGTCACATGTGATTGGTTTGTCAAAACGAAAAAGAAATTTCTAATGAATCTCTACTTTTCAAATTTTTCCCATTCTAAATATTGAATGTCAGCACAAACGTTACATTCCTAACCCAGTGTGTAAAACATAACGAATTTTAAAAAAACCTCCGAGTCCCCCCCAAAATCATTGTCTACTCATTTCCTCATGTCTTGTTTCCATACCATCAGTGGCGTCACTGTGACGCGCGTCACCCCAGAGCGGGGGACGCGCGTCACCCCCCCCCCCGACTCACCCCCCGACTCACCCCCCCCTACACAGACTTACCTTTTCCGGCGCTCCGGGAGCCGGCTGGGAAGCGCTCCAGGGCCTTCTGAAAAGAAGAGGCCCTGGAGCGCTTGCGTTAAAACGCGAAAATTGACGATTTTCGCGCATGCGCAAACCCTTTTCTGAGGGCAAGGGCCTGCCCTCTTGCCCTCAGGAGGGTTTGCGCATGCGCGAAAATCGTCAATTTTCGCATTTTAACGCAAGCGCATTGGGCCTTCTGAAAAGAAGAGGCCCAATGCGCTTGCGTTAAAACACGAACTTTGAAGATTTTCGCGCATGCGCAGTCCCTCCTGAGGGCAAGAGGGCAGGCCGAAGCGAAGGAGGAAGCGCACCGGCCTCCGACACCAGGCCCGAGCCATGCGCACGCGCGCGGCTCAAGGGAATCCCCAGGGCGGGCCCGCCCTCGCGTCGGGCCGCCCTACGTGCCCGCCGTAACAGGCAATGAGCCGATAGGCTCATTCGCCTGTCAATCATGGAAGAGGGAGGGGGCAGGAGTATATAAAGAGCAACCGGCCAGGGATGAGGCAGTCGGCTAGGAGGCTCCGAAGAAGCCGGGTCTTCTCTCGGAGCCTAAGATCAGTCGACTCCGGAGGAGAGGTGGAAGCCGGGTTGCGGAACCCCCACCCTCCTCGTGCTCTGAGGCTACTGCTCACCCGTAGCCCCAGGGGACTGGTCCATAGGACGCCGGACCTCGGGACCCCTGGCGGGGGATAGCGACCCCTCAACACGTCCAGGAGTCCCCCCCCCAGGATAGGCCAAGCTGAGCGGGACCACTCTGGAGGACTTTAGTCCCCAAGACACCCCCCTTCCGGACTCCCCTCCCAGGGGAATCCCACACAGCTCTTGGGTAGTGGCTTCCTATGCTGTTACTAGCATTCATGGGTCTGTGCAGGGCCTCTGAGAGGAATTTTATCAGGGGGCATGAAGTTTCTCTTGGGCCCCTTCCCAAAGGAGGAGGGAGCAAAATGGGGCAGGGGAGGGCAGCAACAGCCGGAAAAGTATCTGGAGCCCAGGTCTACCAGGCTTCCTGATGTGGCGCCCAGATCTATGTGCCAGGTTGACCTGGTCTTTCACTCTCGATGACGCCAGCTGAGATCCCAGGAAATTTCTGGGGCCCCTCCTTTGGCTCCTGGCCTCCCTTTTTTACCCTGGGCCCAGGTACAATGTACTCCCTTTACACCCCTGTCATGGGCCCTGTGTCTGTGTCTGATGCACTGTATCTGAAATGCTTGTGGAAGATTCACAGGTAGCATAGATGTTGTGTGAGTGGATGATAGTGCAGTAACAAAGATCAGTTGTCACTGTTCTCGGGGGGAGGGGGCACAATGAGTGTATCTCTCATTTACACCACTCCATGACCCCAAAGTACACCTCTGAAGTGAACCCCAATTATTTTGTTGTATAGAGCGCCACCGCCAAGGCCCTGAAATTGTAGACTGCATAGGCCCAAGGTGGCTTTGCATCAAGTACGGCCTGCTTGTTTTGTGTCTAGAGAATTTTTATATTCAGCCTGTAAAAATGAGAATAGCACTGAATGTTTATAGACAGCTATTAACATGAAACTGTCCAGAATTAATTACTTAAATCTGTCAAATTGCATTGTTGCAGCAACGTGCTGTTTATAGCAATACAGACTTTATGGTACGGCTAATAAAAAAGCTGTTTAAGGGTTTTTAATAGATGCCATTTATAAATAGTTAAATCAGAAGACTTGAGGCTTTTTTCCCCTTTCGAAAAATTGTGATAAATTACCAAGAGTGCAATCCAAAAGCCATCTAAACCGGCATACATGTTGCTTAAACCAGCGTTTTACTTTTTTGATCAAAGGGATATATTTTCCAATTTGAAGGTTCTATTAAATCTTCACAAGGCTTAACATTTAAACACAATCCTCTCTGTCACTCTGAAAGTGTTTGATTAATATATAGAATTAGAAAAATATTGGATTTGATTAACCTAGCATCATCAATGTACTTTTCAGATTAACATATGCAAAAGGTAGGCACACACACACACACACACACACACACACACACACACACACGCACACTCACGAGACATGGCATGGGAGCAGAGGTGAAACTAGACTGGAGCAGAAGCAAGTAGTTCTGAAAGACTCTGTTACATCGGAGTCAGCGGCCCCTCCCCTTTGCTGTTGGAGACATTCCGGCAGTGACAGGGGAGTGTCCTGCATGTTGCCATTGCCGCCAGAATGGCTCCAACAGCAAGGGGGGGGCGTTGACTCCGGGGTAACGGAGTCTTGCAGAACTACTTGCCTCCACTCCAGTCTAGCTACACCACTGCATGGGAGATAACAAAAGGTGGGGAGAGTTAGACAAGGTAATACAGAATGAAGCTGTATAAATATCACTATACACGCTTATTTTAGTTGGGAAGGTCTTCATTAAAGTAGTGGGCTTTGAAGATAGATTTGAAGAGAGAAAGGGAGAAAGATGGCACCACATAGCCATAAAGGGCAGCAAGGGAAAAAATGGTGAAGTCATTTATAAAAAGTTGATGCAGTAATTGCCTCCAAGTGCTGGGTGAAGTCCTCCTATCTCTTGCATCAGTATCCTCCCCAACCCCTTTCTCTCCTCAGGCATGCCAACTACAGAGCTGTGCAGGTCTGAGGAGACTCATTGTGGAGCAGGAGGCTTTTGGAGGGGTAAGGGGATTTAAATCTCCTTCCCCCTCTTAAATCTCCTGATCTGCAACCCCCACTGGATACAGTGTGCCCCTTTTCCATGCAGCTGCACCAGTCTCTCTCTCTCTCTCTCTCTCTCTCTCTCTCTCTCTCTCTCTCTCTCTCTCTCTCTCTGTGTGTGTGTGTGTGTGTGTGTGTGTGTGTGTGTGTGTGTGTGTGTGTGTTTCCATAGTTGGGCCCTTTGTTTAACTTGGAATTTGTTTAGATATTTGGATATTTAGCATATCTTAGTGAGGAGGGTCTCCATAAACATCACTGGACTTCGTGATAGGGAAGTCAGTAGCCTTATGATATACGGTCAGGTTTTTTTTTTTTTCCATTGATGGGGGAAATACTTATATATGTATATGCTCAATCAGGGGGAAAACTAGATTCATAGCGGACAGTTAGAAACGGCAGTAGGAATAAATAGAAAGACAAAAGGTCAGTGAATATGGAGCCAGAAACTGGCAACGGTGCTCCAAATCACCTGGGAACAATATGAAAAGTTCAGGTGTAGGATCTAAAGCTGTCAGACATGCGCTGCTTTGGATTTTATATAAAACTGCACAATCCACATGTTATAAGCAGGTGGCAGGGTCTTAAAAAGTTGTGATCTCAAATGAAGATCAATGTTGGAGCAGAGCTGTAGGTAGCTGTCAAGTGAAAGACAGGAGCAGAGAGGTCCAGCCATGACTCAGGGCCAGAAAAGAAGCCAAGAGCCAGAGTCAACAAAGGCTACCATTGTCCAGACAAACCTGACCTGAACAGGAAACCTTTCTACATGTGTGAATTCATTTTGGAACAAATGGTAAAACTGATCTGAATTGGGTCTATTTTATTTATCCTCAAATGAAATGATCGAGATCAAATGGTATATGAACCATTCAATGCTCTGTTCATTTTCATAACTAAAGGTTGAATGTGGAGCGGGAAGGGGGGTTATCTTGTAGCAGGTGTGCATGAAAGAGTTATATTGTTTTTTTTTTCTTTACATAGTTTTAAAACGTAAAAGGAACACCCAAGCTTCTCCTGGTAGGTTGTCGCTTGTCTAGTTGGCATGTTTTTTTTGTCTCCACAGTGCCCCAAACCAACACAATGTCATCAGGGCATTCATTATGAAAATTAAGGGGGTAACCCAAAAAGGGATGGTCACTAACAAAGGGAAATGAAATTCTGAAATAAAAAATCCCTGGATTTATTCCAGTAATGATAATAATAAAAAGAGTAACCAAAGCTTCAAAAAGATGTGCAGAATGTGGGACATCATACTTTTCGGAGAGTCATCGCACAACTAGTGAAATTTCTTGCAATTACCGAGAGGTTTTCTCTGCCCCTAAAGATGACATGTGCCAAAACATGCCAGTCATGTTTTCAATAAATCCCACATTCTCTTCCTGGGATTGCATCTCTTTGAGGCTTTTGCTTCCCCCTTTTCAGGATTGTTTTTCTTTTCCTTGTTTGGAACTATTCCAGTACCTGAGAACCTTTTATTGCCTCGGGAAATGTTGCAGCCTGGAGCCCTGGCGACACATCACATCTCACCAGGCAATTATTGATAGAGCTGTGAATAACTGCTCCTAGCCCCAGCGATTCCTGACAACCAGGTTTACAAGAAACATTAGCACATTTGATCTTGCTCTAGAGTTGCCTAAAGTGACATTGGAAGCAAATACAGGGTTCTTGCACAGACAAAACACCAAGTTCAAAGGAACCCTGGAGAGCTTTGCAATGATCACATTGCAATGAGTGTGTAATTAACCTTTAGAACTCCTTGCCACAGGATGGCACCTGACCTAGGTTCCTTTAAAAGGGGACTGGACATATTGGATAAGATCATATCTTTGGACAAGATATGATGGGGATAAGCAACCTCCTGGTCTTAGTAATAAGCTATCTCTTAATTAGTGCCAGATGCAAGGGAGTGGTGACAAGATAGGTATCTTGTTGTCTTGTGTGCTCCCTAAGGCATCTGGTGGGGCCACTGTGAGATACAGGAAGCTGGGCTAGATGGGCCTTTGGCCTGATCCAGCAGGGCTCTTCTGATGTTCTTATGTTCTTATCAGCAACCATTCTCAGGCGGTTTCTGCACTTCCTCAGTTTGTCCATAGTTCTTGTCACAAGTGAAATTCAAAGTGAATTTAGCATGACCTCCTCAGAAGCATCGTTGGGGTATGGGCAGGGGGTCCATGGGCCCCAGGGTGGGGGTGTCTCTGGAATGCGTCTCCTCCGCCTGGCTCATCTTGGTGTTGCGCCCTCCTGTCCGCCATGGAGCTCGTTCGGCTCCAAAATAGTAAGCAAAACAACGGAGTGTGTGTGTGTGTGTGTGATTGGAGCTGATGTCACGCCCGGGTCACATGGGGGTGTTGCATCGGCGCCCCCCCCCCGAAATCGCCACTGGACCTCCTATGATGAAACATCTGAGGAATTTGGGCAGAAACTAGAAGAGGTTTGGACTCCTAACATCACTCAAGACGAACGTTCACACACCTCTAGTTTGCTCCAGTCAGCATCTTGTCACCAGATGTGAACAGAGCATTCACAAGACTGTCAAAACTGATTTGCACTCCACTTCCATCACCTTTTACTCAGAAGTACTGATACAGAAGTACTGATACCTCCACTGATACAAGGAATGGCTTCCTCATTTGTTCCATCTCCAACCACCAAAAAGTTCTGACTTTTCCTCATCTGATATCTTGCTAAACTATGCTGCATATTTATAACTTTCTTTAATCACATATGGGACTTAGATATGCCAACAGTATGCAAATTGAGATTAATATATCCCTAAAAGTGCTCCCTTAACATCCAATTAGCTCACTTTCACTTGCCTTTTTTTACCTTAGACTTTTAAAATGGCCCATTACTAAAACAAAATTATTTCAGTTTTCCAAAAACCTATACTCTGAAATAGCTGTTCCAATGCCTCTTCCCCCACAATGGAAAACATGTAACTAAACCATATCTGTAAATTGTATAAGAACCAAAATATATGCACCCAGAGGTGCCAATTATTTTCCCTAATACCTAATAATGCATTGTCCCTTTGGATGAATTTCAACGTGTTTTAAAAAGAAATTGGTTAAGACTTAAGCATCAGTATAATCCAGTGATTCTTCATTTGTTGTTCTTTTTTGTCTGTCTTTTCCAATTTGCTTGCTCTTTGTGGACCAACTGCATGTTTTCATATTTCAGTTGCTACACAGAAAGCCCACTGAAAGTTCTTGACTTAGGCTGCACTCCTCTACACACTTTCCTGGGAGTAAGTCCCATTGAACACAATGGGACTTACTTCTGTGTAGATATGCATAGGATTGGGCTTTTAATTTCTGCTTGTTCTACACTCCAATGCAATTGTACTGAACAGTTTTTAGTAGTAACATTGGAAGTACAAGAGTTCTTCATGACTCCACCCAATAGTCATACCCCACTGTATAATAATAATAATAATAATAATAATAATAATAATAATAATAATAATAATAACAACTATTATTACTATTATTACTATTATTACTATTATAATATACTGCTTTTCACACTCAGCTGCACTAAAGCATCACAAACATTTGCGACGTCTCAGGAGTATGCGGAGGCCAGTGGCCCTCACTCCACCACCCTCCAGACTCCACGGCCGCCGATGGAGGTAAGTCCTGCACCAGTCGGTGCAGGGACAGGGGAGGGTGCAGGGACAGGGGAGGGCAGGCAGGGGCAGCTAGGGGGTGGTGGTCACTGGCCGGCCCAGGCTGGGAGGGGGCAGGGATATCGGTGGCGTTCTCTGCCGATATCCTAAGCCCTTCCCAGCCCGGGCCAGCCTTACACGGCCTCCCCAAATGTACATCCAAGGAGTTATTCTGCCAAGGTGCAGCCTAAAAACCATGAGGCAGACTGCAATAGGCTTTGGATACAGTGGCTGGCCCTTTAGCCCGGCTGTGTATCCTTACACAGGATTGAGCTGCCTATGAAGGATAATCCATCCCATATATGTTTGGAATGGGTTGCCATAGTTCTTAAAACATAGCTTGTCACTTGAGCCTAAGGTAAACGAAAAGGAAGCATTTTCGAGTTAGAAACCCACATACTTCCGGGTAAAACTACGTCGTTTCCAAATACTTTATTACAAAAACCAGATGTTACAAGTAACTTTACGTTTCACCCCTGACATTAGGGGCATCATCAGAAGTTTAACACTGTTGGAAAGTCACTCAACTTATACTCGTATTGCCCGGTCTAATTAACATCAGGTGTCCTAACAGCGACCTGGATGTAAGCGTCCGCTGTTCCAGAGAAGAATTTTAGTACCTAGTTGTTACTATGAAGTGGTTGAGACAGAACAAGTGACAGTTGGAAATAAAAGTGGGAAAAACTGTAAAATGCTTTCCATTGGTCTTCTTCAATCATGACATAAGGTACAAAGTGACTGCAGCAGCTAACATAGTTGTAGAAATCTGGTGAGGGCATATTTTACTGCTGTTTAATGAAACAGCTTTTACTGAAAGGGAATTACTGAGATGAGAAAAAGAAATCAAGTGGTTACTTAGGCAATCCGTGTAAACGAAACGGAAAAAAATGTGATGAAGTCATAATAACTTAAGCTTTTTTTAAGTATTGTGATCCAAAGGATTTATTTAATACTTGGATAGTACCTGCTGACTGATTCCGGAAGAAATAATCTTGCCTCAGGAAGCCTCTGGCTTCCTTTACTTTAATGAAATGCCAAACAAGGAGGAAGTGTGAAAAATGCTGGAAGCCAGAAATATATTCTCCAAATGCTAGTAGAGAGCACATTTTTATTCTTAATCTTGCAAACATAGTGAGCCATGGAACTCAACTCTAAATTAAAAATTTGTTGGAGACAACAAAGTACTATTTGCAATAGTAACTAATAATGGTGCATTGACCATTATTCCCCTCAAGGTGTCCAGCTTTCGGTTAAGGAAGTGGGCATATAAGGACTAAAATAGCAGATGCCTAATATTTGAGTCTTCATGTGGGTTGTCCTGTATTTTATCTGTTTTTTTATCTTCTGCATTTTTATACCACCCTTCCTCCAAAGAGCTCAGGGTGGTGTACATGGTTCCTCCCCTCCTTTTGTCGTCACAACAACCCAGTGAGGTAGGCAAGGTTGAGAGATAGTGACTGGCCCAAGGTTACCCAGGAAGCTTCATGGCTGAGCTGGGATTTGACCATGGCTCTTCCAGGTTTAAGACCAACTCCCAAACCACTACTACACCATCCTGGCTCTCATCACAGCCATGCAACTCACCTTGGAGCAGTCACTCCACATAATTTACCTTACAGGGTTATGTTGAGCATAACATGGTGGGAACATGTACACTTCCCTGAGTTCTTGAGAGTAAGGGCGGGGGGGGGGGAGGAAACAAATAATAATAGAGAAATAATTTCTATGAAACCTTGGGCAAACCCCTCCAGTTTCCTGGGGTGGTTTCAGGAGTTGGCAAGGCTAGGCACTCCCAAGAGTCCACATATGTCACATGGTCTACCCAGCTGGACTGGTCCTTGAACCATTAGTACGGATAGCAGCAGTAGCCTCTGATTACCCACTGAGGAGGAGGTGTGGGAATCCAGTGTAGGGCATTTTCTCAAGCCTCCAGCAAATTTGCACCAGAACTGCTAGGACCCGTATCCTACTGCAACAAAACCAAAGTATATGGAACTGAAATAATCATATACTGCAACCACTTCCCTCCATTTACTTTCTTGACTCTCCTATGTCTAACTTTAGATTCTAAGCTCATTGGGTAGGGATCCACCCTCTTAGAAACCGTAAAATTAATAGGCCAACCTGAAAATGGTGACCTATCAACCAATTCCAATTCCAATTTGATTTGAGCAAAACTCTGTGCATCATTTATTTGCAAATAAGTTATCTTCTCTCCATGAGGGAATTCCTTGACAATGTGAAAGGAAAACAAACCTAATTATGTTCCACTCAGTCCGTTTTGGTCAGGATGGTTCACTACAGTTTCTGAGGAGCTGTACACAGCAAAGGGGTGCTGAAACCTATGAAGAGCTGTCGAGAGCATAATGGTGTTGAAACTTATAGGGAGCTGTCCAGGGTAAAATGGTGCTGAAATTTGAAGGAGCTATCATATAGGTAGCTGTCCACAGCAAAACAGTGCTGAAATATGACAGAGCTGTCCACAGCAAAATGGAGCTGAAATCTGAAGGAGCTACCTATGGCAAAATTTTGCTGAAACCTATGGGGAGCAGTCCAGAGCAAAATGGTGCTGAAGTCCAAAGGATGGGTCATATGAGGAGCTGTCCAGAGCAAAATGGTGCTGAAACATATGGTGCTGAAACATAGGAAATCAATGGTGAACTGTCTAGAACAAGATGGTGCTTAAATCTGAAAGAACTGCCTACAGCAGGCATTCCCAAACTGTGGTATGTTTACGCAAACCAACAGGTGGGGGTACACAGCTTGCTGTGCCTTATCAGCTGGGATCAGCTTTGAGTCAGCGTCTGCTTTTAGTTTTTTAAACTCCTGACACCGACTCACAGCTGTTAAGGCTAATGCAACAGTGCGGCTCGCAGGACTCCACTACAAAAACACACACACAAAAAAAAACACAAAACACCCTCTGTCAAATCTCTATATAAACCTCTCTCTAGCATTTGCATCCAAGTTAGAGTAACACTAACTAAGTAAATTCTCTCTGACTAAATAGTCCCTAATTTCTTACTGAAAAGAGAAACATCATTGACAGTGAACAGAAGAGATTATTGTGCAAAAAACCCACCCCTTCTCTCCCCCCCAGACTGTGTTCCCAAAAGGCTTTAAGTGGAATGCAAACTAAATGCTTTCCTACTGGCTCATTCAATTTATATGCTTGGTTTTATATGCTGGGGCTGCAGCTAGCTGCCCTCTTGACTTTTGCTTTCAATTTCCCCCTATCAGCTGTTGAGCTTTGATTCTGGGCTATTTTAAGTTCTTTTTTAATCTGCTCACAGGCTCCTGGCTGTTCTTCTTGGGGCTTCTGTGCATGTTTGCCTCCTTCTCTGACCTACCTGGAGATTGAATTTTAATTTTAATAATTTTAATGATTAAATTTTATATTTTAACTATTAACTAATTAATTAATTATATAATTATTATGTAATTATTGAAGGTACTTCAAAAAATTTCGCCGTGCCAGTGGGTACACTTGGTGAAAAAGGTTGGGAACCCCTGGCCTAGAACAAAATGGTGCTGAAACCTACATCGTTTTAATTAATTAGCTAACTAATTAATTAATTAGCTAACTAATTAATTAATAACAAACCCAAATCCTGTATTCCAAATAAGTCAGTTTTCCAATCCTTTTGACTAACAATCATGACAAACTGCAGGCTCCTGCATTGTGCCATCTAAAGCTGTTTTCTTACTGCAGACACTCTTGTTCCATCAGTCAGACTTATTCACAGCTGAGGGCACTGTTTCTCTCCCCCCCCCCCCTCGGGGCATGATTTTTGATGCTGCACATCAAACAGACAGAACTGCAATACTTGAAGTTGTGATGCACTGCACAGTTTGATTATGCCCCTCTTCTCATCCTTCATCTGTTGTGTATCTACTTAGAGTCTAAGTGATTTTAAAAAGAGATTTATCTTCTTATTTCTTTCAACTGTGTCTAGAAACATAACTAGACCAAACACTCTATATCAATCCTTCAGGCGACTTGACAGATAATTAAAATGACTGCTTTTGTTTTTCCTTTCACTTATGGTACTAAAAGAAAGCAACAATTTCTAGCACTAATTATATATTAGGTTTCTAATTCTAATTTTATATTAGATTTCTACTAATAATATATTCACACATATAATACATACATACATACATACATACATACATACATACATACATGCAGAGAGAGAGAGAGAGAGAGAGAGAGAGAGAGAGGGGGGGGGGAGAGAGAGTTTTGAAGTATTTGGATTTCAATTCTCAAAGAAGCTTTGTGCTTTTATAGGAAATATTAGGTCAAATGCCACATAAGAGAGCCCAGAACCATGTGTTAGCCATCATTTCTAGAGGTGGGAGAAAATAGTTTTAATTTTTATTTTGGTGTTAAACCAAAATGAAATAGCAAGAAGTGGAGTTGTGTTTTATTTATTCTATTTTCCCCCATTTTTATCAATTGCAACCACTTTAAGAGTGTACTAGGTAGGTGGTATAGGTTGTCAGCAGATGAAGAATGATACAAAGTTACATGGTTTTATTTTTTGCAGATTTTTTTAGCAAAAAGCGGTGTTATGTGTTTTTATTTCATTATCGCTAAATTTCTCCTGCCCCTACTCATTGCAGTGGTGCAATGCAGCTTATCAGTGGGTTGCTGCAGCTAAGCAGAGTCTGTGCTGGGCCAGTTCATGATACCTGTCCGGCATGGTTATGTCAAACCAGCAGCACTGGTTCAGCTGTAGGGTATGAGACCAAAGTTATGGGTGAAATGATTCCATTCATGCAGTTGTGATGGTTCTTTGACTTCGTGCAGTTGCTAAGGAAGTTGTCTAGGCACAATGTTATGGCTGATAGGAGAGCTGTCATGTAACTATGGGAATAATTGTCACTGTTCTTGCTTTTATGGTTCCTGCAATATTTTGTTGTTGAATTCCTACTTGTGGAAATGATGGAGGTTATAGTTTTCTTTTCTTACCTTTGGTTCGTTTATTGTCTGGCTTTTGCAAGAAGAATCAATACACTTGAGGCTTACCAACTGTAACATGCAGACAGTCTCTTACAGAAATGTAGCTCAGGTTGAAATCCTCTGAGTGCTGTAATTGGAGCATAACTTTATAAGGGATACAGAACTACTGCATTTTTTGCTGTCTCTTTACTGACCTCATTATGTAAAATACCACAACCTATGAGGTCATCAAGCTGTGCAAACTCCTCATCCACACCAGCCAATGAAAAGAAGAGATGAATAGCATAGTGCTGCAGCCCGATATCAGAGTTGAGTGTTGCAAACGTGCCATAAAGCCGTAAAGCACAATTGTAATGACTCATGAGTTAAATGTCCCCTTACTTCGAGGAAACCTCCAGCCTGCCTCCCAGGTAATACAGGTAATACAGGATGTGGCCCGATTAGGATTGGGCTGACACTGCCCATTAGGCTAGAGTCCGAGGGGGACTCTAAGGGGGAACATGACATGATGGAGAGGTAAGTAAAATAATGTATTACTGACCTAGCCTAACCTATGGTCCCCAAAGGGCCTACTCAGATCTTTGTCAGCCCGACTTGGAAGGGAACATTGGATATTGGTGCTACTGCTGCCACTGATATCTGCCCTGCCATGCCCCCAGTCAGCTCCAATCCCCACCCCAATATTCCCCTCTCCGCACCCATGGTCCACCCCCACCGCCAACGTACTGGCACTGGTGGTGGCTGGATGTTCCAATGATGCACACAAGGTCGCTAACCATTTGCGCTGGTAGCCCCATTCCACGCACCATCATTGTGGCTCCAGCTCCAGCAGCCCAGGCCTTCTGCTGACAGAACACGAGTTCCATCAGTGGAAGGCCCAGATAGGATTGGGATGCTAGTTGACTAACACTGTGAGCCTATACATGTATCTTTGTAACATCAGGAGACACTGTTTTTCTAACCTTGTCTGAAGTTTTATGAGGTATTTTTATGTTGGCTTTTGTTTATTTAAATTGACTATAAACCACCTTGGTTCTCTCCTTGGTTGAGAGGGAAAAGTGGGACAAAATACTTTAATTAAATCAATACATGGTGTAGTGGTTTGGGAGTCGGACTTAGACCTGGAAGATCCAGGTTCAAATCCCCGCTCAGCCACGAAGCTTCCTGGGTGACCTTGGGCCAGTCACTATCTCTCAGCCCCACCTACCTCACAGGGTTGTTGTGAGGACAAAAAGGAGGGGAGGAAATATGTACACCACTCTGAGCTCCTTGGAGGAAGGGTGGTATAAAAATGTGAAAAATAAATAAAAATAAATAAATAATAGGAAAGTAGTATACAACCTGCAATAAACAATATGGTTTGGCGATACAGGAGTTATGGGATTATCAGCCATGTCCAAATTCATAGTTGAAGAAATAAAGAAATTTTTACTGGTACTGTTTGTCTGGAAATTCTTTTAAGGCACATACCATCTATGTCATACCACATTGTCATCTAACAGCTGTCAGCTGTGCTTGCCTTGACAAAGTCCCATGTGAGGGAGGAAACATTGGCAGAAGATCTGAAGCCCTTGCTTGTCTGTAAACTGGATAATCTTTGTATGTATATAGCCGGATGGTATGTGCCTTAAAAGATTTTCCAGACAAACAGTACTAGTAAAATTTCTTTATTTCTTCAACTATGAATTTGGACATGACTGATAATCCCATAACTCCTGTATCGTTGAAAATTGTGCCAAGCCATGAAAACTTCCATGCTACATTAATATGGTTTGGGTTGATTCATGCTCTATCTTGATAGTATGCATGTTATGCCTATGATACTGTTCATGATGGCTCAGTCAATATCTATAGAAAAGTACCCACAGCAATTGGGTAGCAGACATGACTACTCCCAGTGTCAAGATTGCTGGAACAGAAGAGCAAGGCAACAAATGAAAATGCATTTAATACAATTAAGTAACTTGAGACACATGAACTATTTAATCACCTATTTCATTGATGACTCTTGTCCACCACCCACCATAATCACCACATTTCTGTTCACATTTCTGTTTGCAGCCCTTGTCTCTATGTGAAAATCGCGTGGTATAAATGTTCGGAAATGATCGGAAATGATCTTGTTGCAAACAGAAATAACGTGCCTTGTTCCATTCTCGTGTTTAGTGGTTATTTCTGTCTTATTTCACTTTCCCTGGTGGAAAAGAGACAATATTCAATAAAAGCAACATTTAAGAAAAGAAAAGGAACAACCTTGTTGTAAGTTCTGGCAATGTCCGTTTCTGAGCAAGGAGAATGCAAATTGCTAACAAACGGAATGTAATGTTTCATCATTGTCTGCTTAATGACTTCCACAGTTTTTGGCTGAACAGATATAGCATCAATGCATTAAAGTAAAAGATGCCTGGAATGTCAATGTTTTTTGTCTTCATTGGCAGAAAATTAACATATAGGCAGGGTTTTTTTTAGGTGATCTTGTGTAACGTTTGCCAAGTCTACTGTTTTCTCATGTGGCTTCGGTTGACTAATCCATCTTTTCTTGACACTCTTTAATATTTGATGAAACTACATAAACAATGCACATTTATTAGCTAACATGTCTCTTTTAGGAAAAAAAAACACTGCAGCAGATTGAAGAACTGCCTTCTCTATTAAACACTATTATGCCTTTTTTTAAGAGTCCATGCAAATCTCAGAATCAAGAGTCTGCTCCTATTGCTAGGTTTACCATTCGTCCTGGAAAAAACTGGAACTTCCCCAGTTTCCAGGCCACTGGGCCTGGAACCAGGCCAATTCCAGTTTTCCGGGTCCACCGCCGCCGCTGCTGCTTCTACGATTTTAAAAGGGTAAATGTTTTCCAGTGTGGCCATCTTGGATCTCGCAAGATCCAAGATGGTGGCGCCCAAATCTCTCAAGAGGACATGAGGCAGTAGCACACAGGAAAACGTTTACCCATTTAAAGTCATGGAAGCTGGAAGCAGCGGCGGCGCCAGCGGGAGTAGTCAACTCCAGTGAGGAGTCCTGGCTTGCCTGAGCAACTGACCAGCCAGGAATTGGATGCACCAGCAGCAGGAAGCAAGCCAGCAAAAAAGGCAAGGAAAAAGCAGCGAAAAGGGGCAAAATGGTGGGGAAAATAATTAAATAATTGAAATAATTTTGGGCGCCCTGATGGGCGGCAAGCAGGTGCTTTGTGCCCGCAAGGGGAAAAAAAGGGAGAAGCAAAGTGACATGAAAATAAAAAAAATCTGGAGGGGGGGAAACTAGGGGGGGTATCCCGGTTTGGGCACCTCAGAATCTGGTAAGCCTACCAATGGCTGAATTTCAAGTGTTTGCTGGCAGTTTTCCAAAACGTCTTTGCAGGTATCTACAAAGAGAAGAAACCAAACCCAGCTCAAGGTTAGGGGGCAAGACTCTATCGGGGCCCTTTTGGAGCCAAACTATGTTATGCTGCTGGTAAGTAAGCCCTTCAGACTTATGTAACAGGTTACAACAGGAGGTGGACCAAAAAAGTAGCCACAGGGAGGCCAATCTGACTTAAGCCCATGATATACCTGGGAGCGGGCTTATCCTCCTTTATCCCCCTTGCTATTTTCCCACTCATAATTGCACCCTCAAGCAGCTACTTGACTCCAAAACTACTGTTTGTTTTCTGCAACTACTGTTTACAATGAGAGACTTCTTCGTTTCAGTTGATCGCCGCAGGTGTTTGGGTCCACGTACAGCAAGGCAATTTGTGTGCTTAGTCAACATCACCATTGATTCCATGGGCTCTATGCAACAGATGTCTGCAGCATTCACACACCCACATTCCAAACCAATCCACATTCCACAAATCACAAGGGGTCTGTTAACTGCAAGGCCAAAGCCAGCCTTCCTTGCTCAGGGTGGGAGGTGGGGTTTCAAATACATGAAGGGGAAATCAGTGGTCCTGTTTGCATGATACTTTAATCACCAGCCAGTCTCACACAATTAAGAAAGCTTGCCCAGGTATGAGGGGAGGGGAGAGAGAACAAACATTGCATCCTTAATTGTATTGGGCCAGTTGAGCTATTAAAATAACATCTGATCTCCAGAGCCAACATAAACTTGCATAATGGACTATGGGAGAGTTGATACGCAGTGCAAGTGTGGCAACGCTAGAGTCTTTGATGACCTGAATAAACCTGGGTGCTCAGGTCACTGGGATGAGCACAGACCTTCTGTCCCTCTCCTGGGGTTCTATTCCACCTTCCTTTCCTGAATTAAGAGGATAGAAAACGAGCAGTATAATGTTCTGGCCCTGGAAAGAAAGGGAAGGGGCTGTGCTGTCTGCTACCATATGCTTGTCTACAACAAGGCTATGGTTTGGTGGAGAAAGAGCTAACTGGCACTATGTTTCAGAGGAGGTGGCCACATTTTTATGGGACAGGGTTGTGTGTGAGTTTGGCTGTTCCACAGGTGTGTGTGTGTGTGTGTGTGTGTGTGTGTGTGTGTGTGTGTGTGTTTTCGTCCTTAAGTAAGTGCTCCCAAAAAGAATAACTGTGACTGTATCAAAGGTTGTTTTAATACATAATCGACTGGGAAACCCGGTGAACGTAAATATTTTTAACTTTGAAATCTGGACAGGTTGTGAAAACTTGAAAACGTACATGTAGCAAGGTACTTTTGAAGAGTAATTGATAACTTAGGGCAGATATTTTTGAGACCACTTGAAGTTACTGCTTCCCCCTCCTTTAATCACCCTGCTCTACTCCCTGTCATAATAGCTAACATTGGGGGGCTAACTTGAATAAGCATGAGGGTAATTTGATCATGAGCTAGGGAAAACCTTGAATGAACAAGTGTGCAGATCATGTGGGTGGGTGGGGCTTAGAGCACTATGGCACTTTTGGATTGAGCGCCAGCTGCCATAGATTTCAAACAAGAAATAATTGTTCTTGTTCTTAAAACAAGCGCTCATATTTTAAATGGAGGCAGTCATGTCACAAATTAAAATCCATTTTTCTCTTTGCAAAGTCTTGATAGTGCAAAGAAGTCCTGCTCCAGGTGGGGCAGTGCACCTGCCGGCCACACCCTGGCTGCAGCTGTGGTTAGCTGGAGAAGGAATCACACTGAAGTGCTTCCATCTAGACGCTGTGCAACAGCTGTGGGATTCCATGCAAAGACGTTATCAAGTGGTTTTCTCAAAAGGCCTCGAATTTCCTTCAATTAAGGGAGCATCTGTGAATGCTGCTCAAGAAACAAACAACCCCCCCTCACTTTGCTCATGTCCACAAGACTCAACCCTATCCATTCCATTGCTAGCTGTCTCACAGCCCAATCCTATCCTACGCTCTGCTCCGCAATCCAGCTATGCCAGCACTGGCAATGCTGGATCCTGAGCAGAGTAGGCGGGGTTGGAGGTCTCCTCCCAAATGGATCTCCTTGGATCCACTCCATCTATTGAGCTGGTGTAAATCTGGGAGGCCCGTGTTTGGAGAAATGGGACTGGAAGGAGGATGGGTCATTCCATGTCAAATCAACCAATAAAAATCCATTTTGGAACTTGATGTCATGGATTTTGCTCATTTTTGGTACATTTGTACCTTACCATGAGATGTTTAAAAATTGTTTTTTTTAGATTTTTTTGTCCATCCGTTTTTGAGATATTGAATGTTCAAAATTGCCTAAAAATGCCAAAATTCACTTGTCACCATACCTTCAAACGCCATTTACAAGATAACGATGAAAGCTACAGCCTATGCATAGGGCTTTCATGTGATATACAACATGACACAATTGTAAATTTTCATGAAATTCAAAAATATTCAAATAATATTAATTTTGAAATTTTGGAAAATTGAACTGTTTTAAAATTTTCAAAAAAAATCACACTTAAAGGTATATGTCTTGTAGTCAATCAGTCAAAATTTCAAGATGGTATCTCAATGGTATCATACAAAAATTAAATTGTCTTGTTGGCAGTGACCAGGAATTAAACCCCTCAAGTCCATTTTTCTACAGTTTACATTGATAAAATTATGTGGTAAACTGAATTGAATCCAAGAATTTGTAACAGGAGTTATAGAGCTAGATTTATAGAGAATGAATTCACTTTCTATTCTTTTACAGGATCAGCTTTTTGGTAAAACTATCAAAAACATGAGCTTTTTACTTCTGTTCGTAGCTTTAAAATTTTCCTGTAGTTGCTGAATAATTTCTAAATCAGCACAGTGACATTTTTCCTCATCTAAATCATCTTCAGAAGTAAAAAAATAATAATTCTTTGTAGGTCCTTTTAATCTTCCCCAGCTTTTCTTTCATGCATTGGTTAATTTCACATGGAATGACCCGGATAGGATATGGTGTGCACTGCTGCTGCCGATCCCCCTCCCCTCCTGGCCCCGATCTATCCACCCCCACCCTGAAATGCCCCCAGAATGCCCCCAGAACGACCTCCCCTGGCACCTATGCTGTGCAGACCAGCCATGGCTTACCTGGGCCGCACACAGTCTGGATACGGCCAGTGCAACTGGTTTACAGCAGCTTTTGCAAATGTCCTGGGCCGGCGCAGAGGTCCTATGCCAGCCTAGTGGCTGGATAGGTTTGTGCCCTCAGTTCTTTCGTACAAGATCTACTGTTTCTAATAAAATGTCAGCCGCTTTCACAAAATGCCTAAACATGAATCACAACCATTTTTCCCTTGTGAAGCAGTCTATATTCATTGCCAGTCGCTGTGCGGCTGATGTACATTTCTTTCCAGATCCGTCTTAATGCCTCATTGAAAACCCATCCATTCTAAATGATGTATGCTGTTCATACAATGCACAGGTAATGCCTTCGCAGCTCCAAAATTTGAAATAATTTGTGATACCAAGAGAAAAACCTATCAATCAAGGCACTCTTCTTCATGGACTTAAGACACTTTTGTGTCTAAAACCCATCTTTAAAACAAGACTAATATGCGTTCAAGAGTAATTCAAATATAATGAAGCGAAAACAGCTTGATGATATTAATCATTGCTATATGCATCAGGAAAGTATTAGTTATAATGATTTTTTAGGAAGTCGTAGCCATATGTCTGCTATTCAATTGACTGCGGACGAAGGCAATACAATTATTTTAGGACATAGTACACTAACATCAGTTCTATCCAGCAGGTTTCAAAGCGCTTTTTTTCTATATATGATCTATATATGTAGCGATTAGATGTCAATGATTAGATCAATGTGATATAAAAATGTGGAGCAACCCAAAATGTATGCTCCCCGCAGTTTTCAAGAACTCAGAATGGATAAAAACCATTTTACGAGATTCCTGTCATAGATCTAACACTCTATCAGCTTTAGCTTGTTTATCACATCATTCGTGTAAGTAAAAAGGCAACACTGCACAAACATTCTGCACTCATGAGTTAGACCTGGATATGCTATGTCCTGAGTGGTGCTGGCTGTTACACCTCCACTAGGAACTGCCTGGATATAATGACTGTGAGCCTTCTGTTCATCGTCTTTATCATTATCCTGCCTGGACCCTGCCAGGCCCTAATTGCAGCAAGCCTTACTTATGTCACAAATATACTGACGGCGCAATCCTGGGGATCTTTAGAATGGCAGAGCAAGCGCTCTGCCATTTTAAAGTGTCGAGAACGTGCCGTAAAGCATGTTCACAATGACTCGGGAGCAAGGGATGCCGGCGCAGAGGCCGGCCTCCCGCATTCCGTTGTTGGAGCATCTGCGCGTCCGCCAGAGGAGGTGAGTTGGAATCCGGCAGGCACGGGGGCGGTTCGGTGGGTGAGGGAGGGGGCCATTGGCGTAGCCAGCCCTGGAGGGGGGCAGGGGATGGCGTCGGCCATATTCCCGTCCCCGCCGGGCCAGCTAGGCTGTTACACGGCCTCCTCTACTTCCGCCAGCTATTTAGCTGGCGGAAATCCAAGGAGGCCCATTGGTCTGGCACCGGTTTACACCCTGGGAAGGGGACGAGCGTCCCCTTCCCCAAGTAGACCTCCAGCCCACTGGTTGACAGGCAAACAGTGAACAGAATCCAGCCGGCAGCCCTGGGCCGCCGGCCAGATCCTTAGTCAGGATTGCACTGTCCATCAGAACTAGGATGGCTAGAACGTTTGGTTTAAACGTGGGGGTCTCAAGGCCAAAGGTTTCCCCAAACTACTTTTCTCTTCCTCACCTTTTTTTCACCACTGCTACTGACTATGTTTCAAGGTCCCAATGGCAGACAAGACACATTGCAGTTGACCGTTGTTTTCTCCCATGATCACGCCCTTAGGTGGGAGCAGGAAGCATTGCCCTCACTCTGACAAGCTTCAGAATGATGCTATATGGCATCTTCAATCCTTGGTATATCCCAGTTTGGCTCCTGTGCAATTGTGGATGGAATTCATGAGACATTATGTTTTGGAGGTCTGTCACAGGAATCAAGCTGTGGATGCCTTGCCATGAGCAAAGATACTTCCGTCTGAAGCAACCATGTTTTCTTTTTTCTCTATAATATGGTATAGCGCTATTCGTGGCACCCATAAATACCTTCATCCAATGAATACTAACGAATGTTTGATATTCAACTTGTCTGTTACATTCCTTTTCCTGGTTGCCTTCATGCCCTTCTAATTGCATATGTGAATAAGTAATGAAGAGTTTCATTTCAGCACTTGCATGATTTATACACAGTGCTGTGCATCTTGCTATTACGAAATGAAAACATCCAAATGAAAACCCTGTTAACCCTGTACTGGCTGCTTAATACTATAATTAAAACACTCATTGATGGACAACAGGTAATTATGAAAGATTCGGAGATCCCTGATAGAAGTGGAAAACCAGCTATAAGTAAGTCCAGATTGTCGTGTGGTTCATGAGTCCTGCATCAGATCAAAACTCAACCAACAAGAGAAGCTGCTACATTAGAGTCAATCTAGGGATGAAGTCAGAACATGATAGATAAATGCATAATTTTGAATATGTTTCTTTTAGATCGAAAGGCAGTACACTCCTGTATACTGCTAAGGGAGATGGACAGTGTTAGTATATTGGCACATGTGAGTGCCACCAATATGTCAATCCACCTCCCTCCCCGCTCTCCACCCTGCCCGGGATGAACCTCGTTCCTCCCCTCCCCACCCCTGCTGCTGTTGCACCTTCCTGTGCTGGTCTGACTTTGTACACTACCAGAAGCTATTTTACAACAACTGAACTTCTGTCTTAAACCCCTGCACATGATCTACCTCCTGCCACTGATCTACCGTCTGCATTTGGACACCTGCTCAAGAACACATAGAAATGAACCTACAAGCATATCCCAAACAAACTACATGGATCTTTATGGGAGGGATCTACTGCCACTGAACATGGAGGGTCTGTTTAGCTATCATCATGTCCAATAAGCATTCATTTTTATTCTGATTCTTATTCTCATTCTGAATTATTGGATGTTGTTTGCACAGTGGTTCTGACACAGTACCAGGTTGCTGGGGGCCCTGGGGCAAAGTCCTGCACTGGCTCCCCATGGCAACTCCCACTCCTTGATGGCATGTTGGGTGTTCCTGCTGCCAGCAGGGGTCAGCATAGCCAGGTGGGACCCCTGATGGATCTGCACTGTGTATAGGTGAATTCTGCCTTAAGAAGGGCTTTGTGGCAGGGATGTCTCTGTTGCACTTGCATATGCAGAATGCCTGTTAGATGCCTCATTGCAAATGGCTAGGCTTACCAGTTTTCCCCCGAAGCAGGGGGGGTGGCAGTGATGTCACCGGGGTGGCGTGGGGGGCGGGATTGTTAAGTCACCTGGGGTGGGGACTTTGGCCCAGCCTCACGCGCACCTACGTGAGGCTGGAAGCTCTCCGAAACGTCCCGAGTTCACAACTCGAAACGTCCCAAGTTGTGCGAGTACGCGACAAGGCTGGAAGGGCTTGAAAACTTCCAAGTAAACTCGAACGTTTTCAAAGTGCTTCCAGCGTCACGCAGGTGAGCAAGGCTGGAAGAAGATGCAGCACATTAGCGCTGCGTCAGGGGAATGTCCCAGCTTGCCAGGACAATGAGGAGACCGGCCGGGAGCCTGGGATTTGGTCCCCCAAACTGGGATTGTCCCAGCTAGAACCGGGGACTATGGTAAACCTACAAATGACTGCACTGCAGCAGCAAAAGCCAAGTCATAGGATGATGTTGGTAGAACAGATAAAAGGCAAGGGGATCCAAAAAGGAGAAAACAAAATTCTGCGTTTTGCGGCATAACCACAGCCAGGCAGTCAACTCGTATTCCTGCATGCTTGCTTCAGGACTTTGTTTAGAAACCCTTATCCTTGCCTCCTGCAGGAAACAACATGAACTTCTCCCCATCTGACATGACATGGAATTCTACCAGTGAATTCATGTTCATCCTTTGGTCCAGGTGATGAGCAGTGGGTGCACCTGGACACATTTCAAGAAATTTTGTTGCCAAAAAAAATAATTAAAAAAAATACAGGTTGAAGTTTGTCTGTCTGCAAGCACATCTGATTGCTGCCCTGGACCTTGCTCCAAAAGAGCTGCCGAACAATGGAACTCTTTTCTTTCTTCTTTACCTCTGAAATTTGCAAAGAAAATTTCATTCAAATGGAAATGACTTTAAAAAAAAAACAAAAAAAAGGGATCTTTATGGGAGGAGAGCAGGGGAGGGTGGGGGGGCTGAATGAGGTGGGGAGGGGAGCGACGGGGAGGGGGGCGGGCAGATCGGGCCCAGGAGGGGGATAGATTGGTGGCACTGGTGTGTTCTGTATCTAAACCCCCTTCCTGGGCCCCATGCACCTGCATGGACCAACGCGGACTTACGCCGGCGATATCACTGGTGCATGTCCAAATTGACCCATTGCCATTGCTGCGGCTTACCCCAGCACATTGGTACAAATGTCCCCTTACTGCAAGGAGACTGCCAGCATGTCTCCCATGTGGGATGCAGCACAACCTGCTTGCCTGCTGCTGCATCACCATGCAGAAGTTCATTTAGGATTGGGCTGCCCAAGTCTAAGGCAGCCTGAGTGACTTCAGCTGGATGGGTGCCTGGATACAGGCACAAGGCAGGTGGCAGCTCAGGAGGGGACCAGGAGAGACACCATACTTTGACTGAGAAATTATAGATTATGGATTAAAAAGGTGTGTTCTGGTAGGTCAGGGCAAGTACAAGGTAGGAAGGAAAAGGGAAGGTTTTGGGGCATAGGAGATGTATCATCCTTGGAACCAACAGGATCCTGTTTCTCTCTTTCTTTTGTCCCCCAAAGATTTGATTGTTTACAACAGTTTCCCACTCGCACAACATGTGGTCCATCAAACAAGCAGAGCCCTCCAACAATATACATGACCCAATCAATCCTAATGGCCATTTATGCCAGAGGAAGGCTGCGTTGGGGGGGGGGGGGTGGCAGGGAGGGGATTGAACGGGGCAGGGATGGGTGGAACGGGGAGGAGACGGGGCAGGGAGGAGGGCAGATCAGGCCTGGGAGGGGGTGGGTTTGGCGGCAGTGGCACCCACCAAAACCTAACCCCCTTACTGGGCCTGATCTGCCTTCCTGGATCAAAGTGGACTTCTGCCGGCTATAGAGATGGTGAAGGTCTGAGTTGACCCAATGCACTTGCTGGGGCTTACCCTGAGGCAAGGGAACAAATGTTCCCTTACCACAAGGAGGCCTTACCATGCTGAAATTCCCTCAAGGGATGCAGCAGAATCCATGTTGGTGCCTTTGTATCACCGCACGGGAAATTGGTTCAGATTGGGCTGACAGTAGCCTTCTAGGAGCCCAGAGAATCTCCTGCTTCTTATCATAGAGGTTTTCAGTAACCTACAAGCCACAATACATAGATGGTTCCACTTAGTAGGTCACAACTGGGTAATAAGAATTGTAGCTCTTGACAAATTCATTTATGTAAATAGACAGTCATCAGCCAAATTATGCGGCATGACTGGCAGGCACCGTATCGGAAAAAACCCAAACAATTCACGAAGTGTTCAACTAAATCAAAGTAAGCAGCTGTTTCCATAAGATACACAGTTAAACTGTCAGTGCTATGCAGCTGAATAAACACAGCAGGAGGGGGGAACCCCTCAAGTATTGCCATCATTAACAAAAATGGTGATTTGGATAATATAATTCAATCATTAAAACATACAAGGGCAACAGAACACGTTGTGCAACTATTTGCAGAAAATATGCAGTTACAAGCATAGAAAATAATATAATGTTGCTGGTAAGAGATAAAAAAAAGAAAATGGTTGTTGCATTTTAAACACAGAAGCATGTCATGAAGGCAGATCACTGTACTGTCGTCTATGAAAATTGCTTCGGAAATATGGGTCCTGCTGGATGAGTCATAGATGTATTCTAGCACACCAATGGCCTAATCCTATTGGGCATTTACAATGGCAGATCTCACAATCTGCCATTGTAATTTCCTCTGCAGCACCATAAATGGTGTGCTGCTGTTGTGTGCATTAGAACTGTCAGGAAAAAAAAAAAAAAAAGCCAGCAGCTTTGTGCGCCTGGCATAGACAGACCCAGCCCATATCGGAGCAGGTAAGGTGCTGCCGAGGGCAGGTTGTGGGTGGTTTGGGGGAGGTTCAGGGCGGGGAGGGAAGGGAGGGAGGGGGTGGATCCTGGCGGTAGCAACTCATGCCAGAATGCTATCCCCAGTTTCTTGGCCTGACACGCTCCCTGCCTCTCTTCGGACTTACACCAGCAAAAGAGCTGGCATAGGTCTGTGAAGAGCCATTGGTGACCAGGCGGCCTATGGAAAGTAAAAAAATATTTTTACTTACCTCACCCAGGTCATCTCGTCACCCCCTCCACCATTGCATGTAGGAATCTATCAGCACAGCTGCATGGCGGAAGATGGTAAGGGATAGGATTGGGCTCCAAGGTCTGTTTGCACCTGTGTTGGAATGATCACATGACAGCTTGATCCACAGGTGCATCAATGGCAGAGCTGATGGAAAAGAAATAGATACAAAATAAATGGTTGACCGTGCACCTAACGTTTGTGTGAACTAAGCTCTCAATATATTTCAAACATCAGAAGCAAATGAAAGGAAAAGTCCTTATAGTTCCCTTTTGCCTTGGAAAAAGCAAAAAAAAAAACAACCCACAAAAACCGTAATAGAGAAACACGAGCCTTTAACGGTTATGTGTGGATCTATGTGCCATCCCTAATGACCCAAAGGGCTGGCGCACACACACGGGTACATTGCTTGATTTTTCAGCAGGTGAGCAATGGAATCAGTGATCACAAGTATTGCTTTTGAGGTGACTTCTGTCAGAACTCTTTTTGCCTTTCTTTGGATTGCTTCTATAACTTTCCCCAAGGACCTCCTCCCACAATTTGCTCCACATTTCACTTTACACAACATTTCCTTGACAATTCATGGTGATATGAAAGTTCACTTTGTAAGTTGAGCTCTGTGATGACTCACCTGAGCAGGCAGACCATCTCTTGCAGTTGCAGTCGTAAAGTGATGAGTTCTTGAACCTGCATGAGTACTTAAGATTGTGCCAAAATAAACCAGATTGCCAATATATCCAACTTAAGGTCACAACAAAACATGACGTTGGTATGAACCAACATTGATTGTACAAGATCCTTTTATTGAAAAAATAGAGGAATAGAAAGAGCAGCACTGAAGGGCAGGGGAAGTGAGGAATGCTCTCTTCCACCCACAGACTCTTTTCAATTCTGTTTTTCTTCTAGCAGAAATTACTTCCTCTCATGGGCAACATTCCTCCCCATGACCACCAAGAGAAAAATGACTTTCAAAGCTAGAGCATAAAAGTCACTTTCAAAGATAAAACATAAGTGGGAGAAAGATTCAGTATTTCATCCTGTTCACATGTGCTGTGTTCTAAAGTTCCTCCCACCTGCCTGCTGTAAGGATTTGACAGTAACCTCTTCCTGACACACTGGTCTGCTGCCAGGTCTGGCCCATCCATGAGGCCAACTGAAGCAATCGCCTCAGGTAGCAGATTGTGGGGGGGGGCACCCATCTCTGTCTGCCTACTTGCCTCCACTGCTCCTCTTTCTCCTTCCACTCTCTGGATTGAAAAGGAAGAGGGGGACAAAGAGGAAGAGGAAATGAGGAGGGGAGGAGAGTACTGAGCTAGAACATTGGAGGGTGGGAGAAGCAGAAGCAAGCACATCATCAGGTAATAAGGGGAGCAGCAGTTGGCATGCCGCTCCAGGCTTCAGGAGGTCTTGGGTCAGCCCTCTCTGTTGCTGTCATGTCTAGATTGACTCTAAAGTAGCATACATCAGCATTCCTCATCTGGCTGCCTTGACAATGGTTGAACATTGCTGGGGACCATCCAGGAACCCTAGTCTGATATCAAGGGCAGCTTGCCTCCCAGTCCCACCAGAAGACTCCATGATGTAGTGCAGAATCCTAACTCACCACTTGGTAATCAGGGTCATGAATAATAACCATTCTCTGCAGATTTTTTTCTTTTTACTTTTTGCTACAATTTTAGTCCACATTAGAAGGACAAAATCAACTTGGAAAACATCCAGGCTTTGAAAGCATGTGCCGAGGCTTTGCTGCAGTAGGTATCATGGCTGCCACTATAATAAATTCGAGCTAATCCATACCAGAGAAGTTCATTTGCTGCTGTCAATCAGTCGTAATTGAACCAAGGAAATGAATACCTAGCCTAACAGAGGAGTGAGAGATAACTATGTGCCTCAGTCAACACTGGCCAGATTACCGTTAGGATGTCTCTGAAGCCTTGGCAGCGGGAAGAAGAAACAAATCCTTCCTGAGAAATGTCGCCGCCGTTTCGTATTGTCTTGCATATGCTTCCACTTCATTTGCATGCGGAGGGTTTGCTGACCACTCTCACAGTTAATGGACTCGTGATTAACAACAGAAGATGCTTTTACAGTCAAACGAATTAGAATAATTGTTTCCATGCATTTGGTGAGAGTTAATTTATTAAATGGGCGCTCCATTTGTTGGACTACATCCAATGTCGTAAGTGAAGGCAAGAGCAGCCAGCATGGAGCTCCTTACATAAAAGCCATTTCGGCTTGGAAGGATCCCTGAAGGTTCCTCCTGAGTGCACAAGGATTATGACTT
Source organism: Plestiodon gilberti rubricaudatus (assembly GCA_026170595.1). Lineage (NCBI taxonomy): Eukaryota > Metazoa > Chordata > Lepidosauria > Squamata > Scincidae > Plestiodon > Plestiodon gilberti. The sequence continues at coordinate 131,849,898 of JANXHW010000003.1, forward strand.
AATCAAAACAATGTTCTTGGTCAGCACTGGAGAGGACAGTATATGTTAATCCTGGTTTATTTTTAAAGCTGAGAATAAATCTCGAAGCTGCACCGTAATTTACAAAAAGGAATTGCAACAATGGATCGGGGGGGGGAGGGGCGATGCGCAAAGCAAACCCTGTGTGACCGTAGCATGCCCAGATGCCAGAGGATGAACTGGGCTCCTCTATCTTTTTTACCTGGGTAAAAGAGGACATTTTTTTTTCATGATGTGCAGCTTTTCTTATCTCTGTACTTGACAAAAAACAAAATCAAACACACACACACACACACACACACACAAACCACACACACCCTTTTCTACAAACGGTTTGGACATAAAGAGCTACTTGTGCATGCCCAGTGAAATCTTGAACTTCTTGCCATGATAAATATTCATTCCATATAGCCGGGGTGGCCACACTGCAGCTCCTGAGTGAGCCACATGTGGTTCTTGGACGTATATTGTGTGGTTCTCAGAAATATGTTGGCTGAGCTCCTTCTTGCATCACAATTCATATAAAAAGTAAATAAAAGTATTTCAAGCTTTATAATTATTTACCAGGTATAAACTGAGTGTCCACTGGATTAAAACATAAGTTCATGGTGAGTAGATATATTTAAGAATTTAAATGCTTCTTAAATATTGTGGCTCTCAAACCTCTCTATACAGCTCTCAAATTTCTAAAGTTTATCGTTTGTGGCTCTTACATTAAGCAAGTTTGGCCACCCCTGTCATATAGCAAACTTCTTTTCAAACTTTCCTCAAAGTTTGGGAGTCTATTGCTCTTAAAATGAATTCAAAGATTCCACTTGGAATGCCCCAGTCCTTGGGCATGCCCAGTGGCTGAGCTACTCTTTGGATCCAAGTCCATGAAAGTTGCAGGAATCTTGCCTTTCATTGCATCTATGTGACAGTGGTCCTAAGTGCTTTGTTGCTAGATGGAGCCAAGATTTCCGGTGGTGATGAGGCATGACCTGCAAGGTCTTGCAGTTATTTCTGTATGTAAAGTTTAGGACAATTGTAAACTGGTTCTGTTGTACTTCCAGCTCATTGACACATGCAAGCTGCCCACTTTCCAGTTTTTCAAGCAATCTCTACTGACTACCCCTGGTTGGTAACACAACAGTCAAATAGGCAGCAAACGGATAGAAGATGAATATGATGTGTTGCAATTTCTGGGATGGTAACGGCTCCCCAAAGTGCTGACACTTTCACATAAATTGCTGCAGAGTGCAAGTGAGGTGCCAGTTCACAAATTGCAATTTTCCCCATAGTCCCCTCTCCAGGGGTAATGCAGAGAAATCACTTAGTGAAAGAGGCAGGTGGGTTGCAAGTTTAAAAATATTTATAAAGCACAACAGAATACATTTGATTACTGTTGTTCATTCATTTCATGAGTTTGGATATTCTCATTTGTGTTTCTGTTCAATGGAGAATGATGGCTTCATGTAAGTGTAAACATGTCGTAGGAGATATCGTCATCAAAGATCACTAGGGGAGTAGCCATGCTAGTCTGGTCCAGAAAAAAACATCAGAGTGTCTTGAGAACCTTGAAGACTAACCACTTTATTTCAGCTTAAGCTTTTATGGACAAGAGTCCACTTCTTTAAATGCATGAACAGGGGTAGGTAATGTGACCATATACAGACAGAAGTGTTCACAGATGGCTTTACAGGGAGGACTTACATCCTGGGTGAGCGGACGACAAAGCCCTGATTTTGGCTTTAAAGCTGGCAAGGTAGAGGGCCCACTTATGTTTGCCTGTATGGTGCCTGCTTTTGCCAGTCACCAAAGAAGCATGAGGCACAAGAGGGAAGAAAAGGCAGTGACAAGAGTCCCTGGTTGTGGTCAGGTGATGTTTCTGAGATACAGGGCCCAATCCTATCCAACTTTACAGGACTGAGGCATCTACAATGCAGCCTTGACATAAGGGAACAAACATTATCTTACCTTGAGAAGGCCTCTGTGACCACCCGCCTGCTGCAGGATGCAGACCATGCCCCATTGGCACAGCTGCATCGGCACTGGAAAGTTGGATAGGATTGGGCCCACATAATGGTGGCCATTAAATCAGCCAAAGGGATGGCTGGAAAATTGATCCATTGAGGTGGGTGGATATACATAATTCTTCACCAACGTCTGCCACTAAGGCTGCGTTATGCACACTTTTCTGGAAGTGAGCTCCACTGAACACAATGGATTTACTTCTGAGTAAACAAGCATAGGACTCCACTGTACTTCTGGTAATTTTTTTTTTATCAAGTGTCAGTCCTGTGACAAGGTGGTGTCTTTTCCTGTGCATGAAGTGAAATCCTCTTTGGGTAGATTATATATATCAAAGAGCTACAGGATGAAGGAGGTAAAGTAAGTGAGCATGATTAGGTAGCATCAGTCTGCAAACGAAGTGACCAAATAGCCATGCAGTGGTTCACTGTTCCTACATGAAGTCAAATATACAGTATGAGATTTGGCTGAACTCAGTTACTGAACATGGCAGTGAGCCAAGAAAACATCACCTGTGTCCTCCAAGCCAAATTGAATACAGTCAACAACACAATACAAAATTGAATACTGTATCATTTTGATTCCCAGGATTTCCCAAAGTTTCCCTTTGTAACGAATTGCAATCAATGATAATATTTGCAGGGTCACTATTTTACTGGGAAAAGATAGTTTGGAAATGTAAACCCAAAAACAACTTAAACAAAATAATTGTATTAAAAAAAATGTAGGCCAATTCCCCTATGAAAATGCTGAGGGAAGGGGGGTGGGTTGTGGGTTTTGGTTTGTTGTATTTTTTTTCTTGGAAAAGTGGGAGTTTCTTCTATTTTTGCACACAAGGGACAATGCAATGTGTAAAATACATCCATAGAGCCACACTGCTATGTCATATTAGAATCACATGAGTTGGGTTGATAGTGTGTATCTTTTCCACCTAATCATTGTCCTCTCTTGTGGCCAGGCAGTTACCAGGTGAAAGAGATCCCATCTCTGTCCATTCAGAGGATGCCCTATATCTGCATAGGAACTCCTATCAAACGCTCTCATGAATGCACAAAGATCAAGAAGGAAGTATGTTGCTTGTACTGGACTGTCTTTGGACTGAATGACTGAAGGGCTCTGTTCTTCTGTAAATCAGTGGGGGGGAAAAGCCCTACATGTTTGGTGAGTCAAACAGATATGATAAGTTCACAAATAAAATCACATGCTGTCTTCCCCTTGCAGATTTGTGGGCTGAACTGTTCATGCCTTTGGTGAAGAAGTATGCTAAAAAAAAAGTCAGCATAAAGGGTAACAAATATTCTATTTTTTTTCTCCCAGAAAGATGCCATTTCTTTTTCGGGCAGCCCGTTCCAACCCAAGGGCTAAGCAGCACAAGTCAGACCTAAAGTCAGCCTAAGTCGTTTAGGGCGAAGTTATGTCTGGAACGCGACCATTTACGGCGAAGTTAGGGCAAAGTTAGGTCGAAGTTATGTCGAAGGACATAAAGTCAAAGTTACGTCGAAGTTATGTCGAAGTTAGGACAAAGGACATAAATTCAACATAAAAGTGGGAGTTCCAGGGGCGGACCGTGGGCGTAACGGGGGCGGCAACCAATTAACGTTGGATTCCAGACCCTGGCAAGCACAGACACGCGCCCTCCAACACAAATGCTGACACAAATTTTAGGTTGACCAAAAAGGTGGATACAAATTCGAGGAGACCCATAGGAGCCATTTTACCTTACCCACTCCAGCCCTCTCCTGAAAAGTTCTAACACCCTACTCCTGACTTAGGTCAGAGTTATGTCGGAGTTGTGGCAGCAAGGTCTGGAAACGGACAGAGTTATGCCAAAGATAGGGAGCCTATCAGCACCCAGCCCCACCCAGACTCTTTCCCACAAAAGCCCAGCCCCAGACCTCCAGTCTCTCTCTCTCTCTCTCTGAGCATGTGGCGTGGGGCTCTGTCCCCCACAGCCACAAAGTGGGACTTTGTCGGTGGAGGGCAAAATTCAAAAACACCAAACTTCTCTCTCTCTTCACCTCTCTCCTCTCTGCCCCCCTCAAGGGCAGAGAGGGCTGTTCTGGCTGTGGCCAAACTGTTTACAGCTGTGCCTGGGCAGCTGTCTCCATGCAAGCATTTGCTAACCCATGTCTTTCTCCCAGCCCCTCTCCCCCCCCACAGGCAACAACACCAGCAGGTAAGAGCAGTTAAGAGCAGAGTATGTGCTGACAAGTGGTCTGACTTCTGCCTCTTTGCATATAGAAATATATGATACATGCCTCTTTACCAATGTGCCCTCTCATGTCTGCCTGCAATGCCTTCTCTGAAATGCCTCTTTACCAATGAGTAGTCTGATGCCTGCCTGCAATGCCTTCTCTGAAATGCCTCTTTACCAATGTGCCCGCTCATGTCTGCCTGCAATGCCTTCTCTGAAATGCCTCTTTACCAATGAGTAGTCTGATGCCTGCCTGCAATGCCTTCTCTGAAATGCCTCTTTACCAATGTGCCCGCTCATGTCTGCCTGCAATGCCTTCTCTGAAATGCCTCTTTACCAATGTGCCCTCTCATGTCTGCCTGCAATGCCTTCCCTGAAATGTCTCTTTACCAATGAGTAGTCTGATGCCTGCCTGCAATGCCTGCTATGATACATAGCAGGGGTAGCCAACCTTCCACCATTAGGGCTACTGTGTTCTTAAGAGTTGTGTAGAAGACAGAATCTTGGCAGCTGCATGTGCTGATGGTGCTGCTAAAGCAGCTGCACCTGCTGAAATGCCCTCACCTATGCAACCATTTAAAGGGCCAGCATTCATGTTGAAAGGTTGGCCACCACTGATATATAGGATACATGCCGCTTTACCACTGTTGTGTCTGATTGCCGCCTGTTGTCATGTGAGCAGACACTGCCACAAGTGTGGAACTGTTAGCCTTATGTAGACACCAGCTGTTCTCCCCCCTCCTTTCCTCCACAGGGTCAACTGACAGGTCAGTATTGCTAGGATTGCCATGGTTGTGACCCAATATATGTGTTCTTCTCTCTCTTTGACCAGTTTCCCTTACAGGATCATGCTTGCCTTACACCCAGGTAAGCAGCTCAGACCATGCTATGTGTGTCACACCTATCAGCTGTGTTTTATTTCTCTCCCTGCAGGCTTTTGCAACTGACACACTGGCATTTCTTCAATGGCGATTGCTACCACACACCAACTGCCATGTAACACCCCCTTGTTTTTGTCTCCCCAGGAAAGTCCCCTACCACCTACCTTCCTGGGAGCACCCCTGAGGCTCCAGGCAGGGTGCCCCACTGTCGTCTGCCTCAATGCTGCCAGAGGTCAGGGAGCCAGCCCTGCAACCCTCCTCAGCTGCCGGCGCTGCTGCTGCTCCACCTCCCTGCCTGTCGTACTTGCTGCCCCTCCCCTTTCTATGGAGCAGGCTGTGGTTCCACAGGGGAAGAGCCTGCATCTCCAGGTCCATGGGGCACGTGTGCTGCTGCTGCTGCTTTCAGAGTGGCTGATGTGACTACCCCTGGCAGCGTTGCCTGGCCATCTCAGCTAACGTTCCAGAACAATAAAGACTCCCCCTTGGGCAGAGCCCCCTTGACAAATATGTGCCCAGTGTTACACAAGCATTACCCCCACTCAAAGACAGCCCCCAGCACTGAAGCCCCTACATGAATCCCATCCAGGGACTGGCACTTCCTTCCCAGGGAGAACACAGCAGGGGGGCTGCCAGACCCCCATAGCACAGAGGGGAGGGGGGAGTTGGGGGGCCTCTCAGGCAGGCAAACAGTGACAGGTGCCACGGAGCCCATAGCGGGGCCGCTTGTGGCCGCTGCGTCTGTGTAGTGGCTGCTTGGCAACTGGGGATCTCACCCGCCAGGGCATCCACCTGTCACGAAGCCACGTCCGCCCATGGTCCGCCCGTCACAAAGCCACTTCCGCCCATGGTCTGCCCGTTTCTGTGTGGCTTCCGCCCAATGTCCGTCTGCATAAGAGGCACCTGTTTCTGCATCGCCTTCATCTGCGGAGCAACCCCTGTGTCCCTATTGGTCTCTGCAGACCCCTCTCCCTGTATCTCTCTCCCACCAGCCTTGTTGTCTGTCTGTCTGTTTCTGACCCACCCGTGCCCCTCCCCAGCACCCCCTGTCTGCCTGTCTGTGTGTCTGCCTCCCCTCCCACTCCCTGATGATGGCAGCTGGCCACCCCCCACCCCGCCAGAGCGTCTGCCGCGAGGCGCCGTAGTCGCCCCAACTGGGGTCGTGATGAGCTGCGTGAGCCCTTCACGCTTGCAGCAGACAAGCCCATGGCATTTCTCGGTCATGGCCGGGGCACAGAGCAGAAAGCACACCGGGCTGCCTTCTTTGTGGGCATAGCCACGGCCCTGGAGGCCCAGGGCTTCAGGCAGCGCACGGGCGAGTCATGTCAGAGGCGGTTCCAGACTTCATGAGACCCCCCTTGTGTGTGACGTTCCCACCCCCTCCTTCCCTTCCCTCTCCCGCTCACCCCCCCTTGACTCCCACGTGCGGCCTCAACGTGGCTTGGGGGTGGCATTGCCTTCTGCAGGAGGGGGGGACGGCCACTCTCCCCTGCAGCAGGCAGCTACTAAACAGGGTGCCCTGTGGCGGCTGGCTCAGGCACCTCGCTCACCTGTCACCTGCCCTGCGCCCACCACATGACTGGCGCAACCCCCATGCCTGCAGTCAGCCTCTTTGCGACCGGGCTGCGACAGACACTGCGGCAGCTGCCATGGATGGACGCTGACAAATGCAGACAGAGGCCTGCACATGCCCGAGCCAGACACCGAGCCTGGACAGCCTGCCTGCCTGGGAGGTAAGAGTTGCCTGGATCCTGGGGTGGTGCTGGGCCACAGAAACTGCAGCCTGCCTAACTCAGGCATAACTCTGACATAACTCAGACATAACTTATGTCGAACGTATGCTGAACTTAGGCCACTCTTATGCCAGACTTGCGGAGGAGTTGGGTTGGAATGGGCTGTAAAGGAAGTACTTTTTGAATACTTTTTTGAATACTTTTTTTTTTAATCAGGTTTTTATTACAGATGTCAGTTTTGTCGGTGTGCATTTTAGTGCCACTCACAGTAACCTTGGTCTTGGGGGAAAACAAGAAAAATAGAAGGATAATTCCACAAAATGTAGTTTTGCACCCATAAGATCTGTATTTGTATAATTACATGCACAATGTTTTATTCATATACATTCATCCTGCAAAAGCTCAGAGCACATATGTAAAATTCAGAGACATTGCCTAAGTGGCCATACTTGCAAAATGTATTCCCAAAGGACTGAGAAGGACACACACACACACACACACACACACACAGAGAGAGAGAGAGAGAGAGAGAGAGAGAGAGAGAGAGAGAGAGAGAGAGAGAGAGAGCAAGGGGAAATAGATAGCAAGGCAGGGAGAACTTTGAGTGCTTGAGCGGATGATCCCCGGCAATCCCGGGGATCACCGCCTCCACTGTGAAAAAGTCTTTAAATGCACTTTCTGGACTTACCAGGGGTCCTGGAGCCCTCCGGAGGGTTCAAGGATGGCCTGTGCTACCCTCCACAGGGCCCCCTGAGTTTCAGATCACAGCTCTGTGGCGATTTACAACCACTTCTGGGTTTAGCCTTACCAGTGTTCTGGAATCGATGCTGGCTTTGGCCTAGAGCGGACCTGAGCCGCTCCCAAGGGTGCACCGTGGCTGCCCAATGAGCTTCTGTATTCCGGAACTTCCGGTCAATGACGCGAGAGAAACCGGAACCCCGTTGGGCAGCTGCGGTGCACCCTTGGGAGCGGCTCGGGTCCGCTCTAGGCCGAAGCCAGCATCGATTCTGGGACGCTGGTAAGCCTATCTGGTTTTCACGTGATCCTAGGACTTGATCCTATTCGTTCCTGTCCTTTAGAGGCTGTTGTAATTAAATGTTATCACCTGCTAACTGCTGCAGATCAAACAGCTCAGCTGGTAGGATAACTTCAGGGGCCAGCTCAAAAGTTGGATGCTGTACACATGTGACCTCACAATGGAAGGACCAGGTCTTGATACTTTAGGGATTTTGTAGAAAACAGGGGCATGTGCCAGCCCCCCCCCCCTCCACCATAGAAAGAGATGGGTCAGCCAGTTACGTGTCTGAAGCAGAGCACTGGCAATGTAATAGAACCTACCAACAACAAATTCACTCATCGTCATAAAACAAAATCTGACTATATGATTAATTTGCTCATGTTCGAGATCTAGAAAAGGGACTATTTACTGTTTTTTCCCCTCTTATGGAAACTAACCCCCAAATTGACTCATATGTAAACCACTAAGTTAGCTGGCAGAAAATGCACAATATCAGCAAATCTGAAAAGAACACAGTTGCATTGGGGGAATTTAAAAAAAAGTTGCTTATCCAGCATCATCAGTTCAGCTGCCTCAAGGCTAGTTTAATTAGGCTACAATTCACATGCCAGCAAGTACTTTTGTAATTACCTTCAAATGACCAAATCTTGTAAAACCCAAGGGGAATTAAGTATTCCCCCATAATGAACCAAGCTGGAAATGAAATTGTCTAGGAGTTGCTATCCATGATATTTGAAAAGGGGAAAAAAAGCATGGAAACATAGAGCAATTGGTAGGAACAGTTGCATAATCAATACCTTTTAACTGTATATAACATATTTGCATCCAGATAGCTGTGAATACATGTTTCAAATTCTCATTAAACAATACAGCCATATTTATGCTGACACAGTAATTTTGTGGCCAAACAAAATTATATAATCGTATGGTCTGCTGTATCTGGAAGCAGATAAATGTTTGAGAGTCAAAACTCTTTCTCAATTCTTTATGCTTTTACAATGCTATTTGCAAACATCTTGATTTTAGGGAACTGCTTCTTGACTGCTGCATTTGTGAAGGCAGAAGTTTATTTTAAAATTTGCTTCAGAATTGGATCTGCCAAACAAAAACAGCCTTATCTTTAAATCAAGAACTCTACTACTTTTTTTTCTACCTATTTAAAAGTGTTATGCCCAGGGCCTTGAACATACCTTGCACATATTTATTATACTTTAATGCATTGATCAGCACGAATAAAGCAGAGTGGAAAATTCATTTATATAGAAGTGATTTTTGTTCCTCACCTTAGATTCAAAATTTGGATGGGGAAAAAAATCTAAGAGTGTGTGTGCACACGCGCACGCACGCACGCACGCACGCACACACACACACACGCACACACACACGCACACACACACACACACTGGCTGCATCTAAGACCCAAACCACACAAGCAGAAATCCACATGGTAAAAGGCATTTTCCATGGACTAAGTGCACATTAGGATCCAATACCCACATGGGTTTCCTTATCATGTGGGTTTTGTGCCACGGAATATCGAAGTATCACTTTGCCACTTATCGCCCACCGAATTCATGAGTTTGGATTCTTCCACATGAGTTTTTGAACATGTAGTTGGTAGGTGAGATGGTATCGTAGACCATCCTTCTGGGGAGCCCTTCTTTGCCACAGCTCCTTCTCTCACAGGTTCTGGCTTTAAAATACATGGTTGTCTTTAAAGCCAGCCACATGGCTCCGCCCCCTTACTTGTGGCAAGTAGGAGAGAAAGGAGCGAAAGCAAACCTAGAGATGGAAAAGCTGAATCATTCTCACCTCCAAGTGATTTGGACATTATCTTATCCATTGGTTTCCAAAGTCCCTGCTGTCGCAAATCCACCTTGTCCAGCTGCTCCCACACTGCAGCCCACCTCCCATGATGCTCCAGCCCAAGATGGCCTCCATAAGCCTCAGAAAGGCCTCCCGACATTACCATAATCTGGACCTCCAGGCCTCCCGACATTACCATAATCTGGACCTCCAGGTCACTTCTGAACGCCTTCTGAGGCCCATGGAGGCCTCTGGAGGCCATCCCGGGGTAAGAGCGACATGGGGGCAGCTGTCTAAGGTGAGCCAGGCCCAGGAAGCAGCATCTGGTTGCTTCTATTTGGCTCCCATTTGGAGCCAAATGGAGGCAGGGGTAGGTGGGTGGGCTAAACTGGCGACCCACCTCTGCCTCGGGCTGTAACCTACCAAGTGGGTCTCAACCAACACTTTGAGAAGTCCTGATCTAATCTTTTGCCCCCAAACCGGGAGAAAAATTGGATCACTTAGTGAACCAATTTGAAGCTCAGGGAGTGCTTGATTTTTCAAAACAAACAAACAAACAAAAACCCATCCCCCAAGCACCCTTTCCTCTGATCCCTATCTTCCAGCAATCCTCCCTCCCTCCCTTTCTTTACCTCTGGGCAGTGGTGAGATGGGCAGCAGTAGCAGCAGCAAAAGGGGGAAGAGGGAGGTTTTTCTCCTTCTCTCTGTCCTTTGTTTCCCTGACATGCAGCAGGATAAACTGTGGGGGTGATGTGGAGGTGGAAGGGACTTCCACCTCCATCATCTCAGTGCTCTGTTTCTTAACGCCAGGAATGCAGGAAGGAAACCTGCACTGTCCCTTGGGACTGGAAGTCTTTCCAAGGGATATTGCAATCACAAACTGCAGAAAAGGAACACGTGGTTGCAATATCCCTTGGAAAGACTACAGGCTCCACGAGGAATTGTGAATTTCTGTACTTTGTTCCTGGTGCTAAGAAGCAACAAGCCAAGACAACACAGGAAGGAAAAACCCTCCCACATCACCATCATGGCTTCCTCTGGTGCACTAGTTTGCAGTGTGCCAGGGAAACAAAGGACTGAAAAAAGAAGAAAAATCTTCCCTCCCCCATCTCTTTTGGTGTTGCACCTGCCACCCATCCTACTGATGCCCCAGGAACTGCGTAAGTAAAGGGAAAAGGGACGTGTTGCTGGGAGAGGTCTAGTCTCCCTTTCCTACCATTAGAAGCAGCAGCCAATGAAGTGGAGAAACTCACAAAATGATGTTTTTCATTTTTGCCTTTGAAACATTATGGAGGAGGGAGGAGAAAAAGATGGAGCCACTGATTTTGGCTTCAGCCACACATTGGACATAATGGGTAGTTCCAACCTATAACCATAATTCCAGAATTGCTTCATCACCTATTTTCATTTTGAGTTGAACAAAATACCTATATACAAAATAGGAAATGTGCTAGAGAGTTTACTCCCCATGACCAAACTGCTCTTGCAAGAAGCTGATGCTAGCACTAATCAGATAATTTTACACACCACTCAACTGAAGAACCAAGTTTACTGTAATATAAGTGGATGAGGCTAAGGTGCAGTTTACTATGTACTAAAGCAAGATTGCTATTCTATTACCAGCCTAACCTTCCCATGGGGGTTTAATTTAGGGTCCTATATCCTGCAGTCTGACTTCTTTTTATTTTATTTATTTACAAAGCTTCTTAATCACCTTTCTGCAAGAAAATATCCATACGGTGTACAATGAGAAGAATTAAGGCAAAAAGTGTGCGATCTACCAGTCGATAGCTGTCTGGTAGATCACTTTGAATGCATAAGGTCCCAGGTTCAAGCCTGAAGGTCTGAGTTAAAGGAGACATTTGGCTAGCAGGGCTAGAAAAGACTTGTGCCTAAGACCTCAGAGAAACGCTGCCAATCATAGCAGACGATACCGGGCTAGATGGACCAGTGGTTGGATTTGGCATAAGACAACTTCATATGAAAACTCAAATACTCAGACAACCTACACATAGGGTGTTTGTGATTCTCTCTAAAGCCAGAGCTACATTACACGCGTCGCGGAGCTTCTGACCTGATTTTTGATGCAAGCGGAGCCACTGCGACCTCCACACGGCCGGCGCGTACCTCAAGCTGGAATCCTATTTTTCAGGGGGCGTGCGCGCAGAGCTAGGGGGCGGTTCCCGGAGCTACTGCAGCCTACCAATCGTAGGAGAGTGGCTGCATGCCAATCAGTACTATCTCCAATCACCTTCTTAAGAAGGCGGGACAACAGGAGGGACAACAGGCAAGAAGACACTCCCCCACTCCAAGTGCGGAGGCAGAGGCGGCGGCAGAGCCTCTGCCTGTAGTGTAGCTCAGCCTTTAGTGAAAATAATGTCAAATAGCAACCACGCTGGAGAGACTCTTAGGGCAGGCCACAATCTAATGACAAAGTCTCCTTCCCTGTGGAAGGAGAACCATATGACATGATGAGATCAAGTTTTGTTTTTTCCAATCACCTTCCAGTGGCAGCCAGTGATACAGAACATTTTCATGACTATACCTTACAGGGAGAGGAGGAGGGACTCAACATGTGACAGCTATTTTAGACAACAGTCCCATGTTCTTCAACACAACAAATTCCACTGCTTGTCTGGTGTCATCCCCAACTGAAATGACATCTGAGTACATAGAACTTGGCTTGCTCACGCTCGTTGCCTCTTGGGCCATCATTGCCTATTACTCTTGCCCCGAGCTTTCCTGTCTTCCCTATGGTCCAGTGCTTGTGACTCTGATGTTGACCTTTAGGTTGTAAGTTCCTTTGGGACCTGCCTGATCAGAGGCGTCACTAGGGCGCGCGCTGCCCCAGGGCGGGGGCGCACAACACCCTAGTGAGCACTCTGCCCCCGACACACACCCTCTCTTAATCTCGAGATGGGGGGGAGCGCGACAGGTCGCTGCTCCGGGCGCCCCCTCAATCAGGAGAGCCGAGCTCGGGGACGGCTCGGGGCCCCAGGTGTGCGGGGGCCCCACGCACACACCACGCAGAAAGGTGACGCACGTACAAGCGCGCGTTGCCTTCGCTGCGCGCGCGCACGTCACCTGGGGGCCTCCCGCCCGCCTCGCCAGGCCGGGCGCCCCCTTAATCGGGAGAGCCGGCTCGGGGACGTCTTCCCTGGCCGGCTTCCCGGGGCCTTCTGAGGAAGGCCTGCTGCGAGAACGGTATTTCTAACGTTCGTTTGCGCATGGGCAGATTGTTACTGAGAGAAAAGGGCTGCCCTTTTCCCTCAGTAACAATCTGCCCATGCGCAAACAAACGTTAGAAATAACGTTTGCGCAGCGGGCCTTCCTCCGAAGGCCCCGGGAAGCCGGCTGGGGAAGACGTCCCCGAGCCGGCTCTCCCGATTAAGGGGGCGCCCGGCCTGGCGAGGCGGGCGGGAGGCCCCCAGGCGACGTGCGCGCGCGCAGCGAAGGCAACGCGCGCTTGTACGTGCGTCACCTTTCTGCGTGGTGTGTGCGTGGGGCCCCCCGCACACCTGGGGCCCCGCACACCTGGGGCCCCCCGCACGCCCCGCCACGCCACAGCGACGCCTCTGTGCCTGATATTACCGTACTTTCTAAATTACCAAATACAGTGCTGGTGACATGCTTATTAGTATTCTTAACAATTATAATTGCAGCAAAAAATCAAGCATATGAACTGTAATCATCTATGAGCATGTGTGACGACCACAAATGGTACGACCCTAATTATATTAAATCCCTCAGGCCTCTCTAGCCCTGAAAATCATCTACGAAAGCAGACGCATGACTCCAGAACATTGTTAATTCCATGGCATTTGAGCACTGCATGTTAGGCAGATGACATAAATATATAATACATCCTCAGAAAGCGCTAACGGAAAACAGAAAAACCTTCAAGTTCCCATATAAATAAATTAACAGGAGATCAGAAACAAACTAATTTATTTATTGTCAGGGTGACCTTTTTGCCCCCTTCCTTCTCCTTTAAAAAGAGAAACCCTGCGGGATCTGAACCGTCATGCATTTTCTACTTTTCCCTTCATTCCGCTGTTTTATTAATCGTAACTCTCAGATTAGATTTTCTCTCTTCTGCTGTCTTTGATCAATTTTACACACATTTTGCCTCCCTTTCATTTCTTTCTTGTGATATTCTTTTAATACAAAAGTGGTGATAGATCAGCTTTCTTACATAAATAACCCTTGACACGCAGCCGTCACATGATTAATGTCAGAATACACCCCGCAGGAACAAGGAAGAGGTTACTTGGGATCAGAATCAGGTTGATGATGCAGGGAGCCATACAGTGAGTTGGGCTTAGTGATGGTTTTCTGTGTTCTAGATGAGACGAGTAAATTCTGATCCATCCATGGGGCTCAGTCAGCAGATTGGCAGGGGACACCCAGCTCCATCCACTCAGTCATCTCCACCGCTGTTCCTCCTCCGTCCTCACACTTCCTAGACTGGAAGAGATGAATAGAGAAGAAGAGGAATTGTGGAGAAGACCAATGGTCTACCATGGACCTCCAAACCCCTTTTCCACGGGCCAGATACGGTGTGCCAAAAAATGACATCCGGGCACGGTGGTGGCAGAGCCTTACTGTTCCACCCCACAGCATCCTATCTTCACATCCAATCTTTGCAGAAACGTGTGCCTGGCAGCCACTTCCAATGCATGTCTCCCCAGACGGCTCTGCATCCTGATTTCCAGGGGAAAGCAGCTGCTCGACGTGAGTTTCTGCAAAGATCAGATGCAAAGATAGGAGGCTGCGGGGTGGAACAGTAAGGCTCTGCCACCACTATGCTGCGCCCAGATGCTGTTTTTGGACAGACAGCGGGTGGCGGTTTGGAGACCACTGGTCTAGACCACCACTCTCCTCTCCTCCATACTGCCTCTTCTATTCTGTCTTCCTTTTTTAGCCCAGAGAGTTCAAGGAGCAGAGGCGAGCACATCACTGGGTAAGTGGTGGTAGCATTTGGCACACTGTCTCAGGCATCACTGAAGTCAATATTGTCTGCTCTGACTGGCAATGGTTCTCCAGGGTTTCAGAGAGGAGTCATTCCCAGATCAACCTGAAGGTGACGTGGATGGAACATGGGACCTCCAGGATGCAAAGCACATGCTTTACCACTGAGCTACTGCTCTTCCCCAAGGAAGAGGACTGGAAGGAAAAGGCTCTGCTGCATAATGCAGGCATTGCTCTCACTACCTCTTGCATGCGAAGTGAGGACTCTACTATTTTGCCACATGGCTAAAGCAACAACAGTTTTCCAAAAAGCCCTGAGAATATCTTTGCAGCTTCTCCCCTGCCCCCACTTCTGTAAAGGCTATGTTTTGCCAGCCAGCTATAATACAACCAGGCCTGTATAGCATGGCTTTTTATTTGCCAAACCGAGATTCATATTTTGGCTGGGAAATTGTTGTTGATTTGCAAATGAGTGCAACAGTGCCCTTGAAGGCAGCATTACAAAGCACAGGCCTATATAAAAGTACTTGGAAAAAAGAAAGAGGAAAAAACGTTTGTACAAGAAACAGCAACCTTACTGTACAAGGGTTTCTTTATGGATGTGTAATTTTTTCAGAATAAAGTTTGGGATTTTTCTGAAGACAATAGCAGTAGCATAGCTGGCGCAAGGCAGGAGGCTTAGTTCTCCCCCCCCCCGCAGCATTCCAGCGGTTCTCCACTGTCGCTACTTGGGGAGGGGAGGTACGCTGCACTCGGCGATTGAAGCAGCGAGTGTCGTGAAAATGCACCCTTCCACCTACTCCCAGGTCTGTTTGGCTCCAAATGGAGCCATTTTGTAGGCTGGGGGTAACACACAGGTGTGGGGGTTGACGCTGCGATGCGGGGGTGATGCAAGGCATCATGACGTCACCCCCGCCCCAGGCAGTGGTTGGGTTGGGGACCTTATTGGACAATAGGGCCCATTTATTGACTGTTGCTTGGGAAGCCCCACGTATGCTGCTGTTGGGGAAGGTCCAGTGGATGGTTTTGTCTCATCTTTCTCATTTGACAAAAGATACAAGGATATTGAAGAGGGGTTAAGGTAGTGAGCACTGAGAGATGGAGCAAGAGCAGCCATTCAGCTGCCAAGCACCTTCGTTTGAGCATGGCTGTGGCAACAAGAGCACATTTACATACCTTAGCGCAGAGGCGTTGCTGCAGTGGGGCGGTACTGTAAGTTCAACGCTGCCCTAGTTCCTGTTTACTCCCCGGCATGAGGCGGCCCCGCCCCCTTGCCATCGGAGCCATTCCGTGCGGAGAAGGCAACTGGCTCCGACGGCAAGGGGGCGGGGCCGCCTCGTACCAGGAAACATCACTGATTGACACTTAATCATAACCAACTTCATTGGATGCAATCAGTCGTTTGCTTGCCGGTTGCTTTATTGTTGTTTCACTACACTTGTTTCTTTTATAGGCTATTCACAGATTCGATCTTTGATGACATTTTCATTTTATATTGTGAACTGCCAATGAGGAGGTGGAATATAAATGTATGAGTAAATGTAAAATAAAATAAAATGTTTGCAGGAGATTATTTCTCCACTTTATAGGCAAAGTGACTTACAGGCCAAGCTTACTCAAAAGTTAGCTCAATTGATTTCACACATGCTTAAGGCTGTAGCCTTCATTTAATAAATGAGAAACGCTGAATGTTGGCAAGGCTGATTTGTGTGACTTCAGGGATCCTCTTATAAGAAATCTGAACAAATCTATTTTTAGTTAAAATGGATTATAAATTCGTCTAAATTTACACCCCTCTGAGAAGCTAGTCACATGACATAAGCCTGCTATGTTTAGAAGGGAAATCTTAGAAATACTTACTTTGGTAAATTCCTTTAATAGAATTTATTCCTAAATAAATCCTATCCATGGGCCACAATCCAGACATCCACATGTACCAAAGGAAAGGAGGGCTTGTCAGGAAATCCCAGGATGTACAAACCTATGTTTTGTTGTCGTCCTTTCTTGCTCCAACCACCTCATACTCCCAGAGGAGCAACTAGCCCTCCCGGCACCCAGGGCAAGGGCGGGGCCTAGGTGACGTGATGTCGATGCCCCCCCCCCGCCGGTTTCGTTACCTTTTTGGAGCCATTTGGGCTCCAGGGAAGGTGGGCGGGCCGAACAGAAAACGGCCGAAGCAAGAAGACGCCGACAGCAAGTGCGCCCCCGCCCGCACCCGGGAGTGGAGCAGCTGCTCCACGCGCTCCACCCTAGTCACGCTGCTTCATACTCCCACATTACTCTTTCCTTTTATCCACCATTTGTTGTCCCCAAACTCTCACTTCTGAGAGTAGGGAAGAGACCTACAGCCCCATCGTGTCTAGCAGGACACGGCAGTGCAAATAAGGTGCCCTCTACATCCTGTGCAGAATGGGGTCTGCACCAGCAGAGCCAGAGGCCTCCTCAAGGTAAAGGGACGTTCATCCCTTTACCCCGAGTAGAGCCCCAGCTGCCCCAATGGGTCTACTCGAATGTGCACCAGCTATTTTGCTGGTGCACATTTGAATCGAATGTGTAACGCCGGCCAGACTAGGGAAGGGGATAGGATTCGGTGGAGCGCACCACTGCCGATCCCTCCCCTGTCCTGGGCCTGCTTGACTAATCCCACCCATCCCGAAATGAGCCGTTCTGACATCGCCCAGCCCTCCCCCCCACCGACCAGCAGAGACTTACCTTGTCGATGCAGCAGGAATGGTATTTGGGTTGGGTAGCGCCGGCCTTGCCGCTGGTGCTGCTTACTCCCAGGGTGTTGAAAATGTACCTTATGTACATTTGCAACACCCTGGAATGGCACAGCAGCAGGCATGCCACTCCAACGTTAGACAGAATTGTGCTGCTCCCTGTCGGTCCTTTGAGTGTTGGCAGGGCTCTTTCAAACTTTTTTAATCCTCTTCCCCAGATTCCTGGTGACTGCAGGTGTTGTCACCAGTTTTGTGGAACACAGCTCTCCCAGTCAGACCCAAACTACATAATAATAGCAGATCTGACACATCCACATCTAAAGCTGGGGCTGCAATTGAGGGACATGCAGGTGAAAAGTACTGAATCCTCTTCGATTTGCTTCTCTTACAGCCCAATTCTATCATTTGTTCCCTTACCTCAGGGCTGCATTGCAGCTGCGTAAGCGGTGGATAGTTGGATAGGATTGGGCCCTTCAGTCTACCCCCAAAGTCCCTCCCTGCCTCCCGCCTCCAATCTGGGAGTGAACCTGGCTGGGAGAAAAGTGCATTGAGAAAGGGCTACATAGGTAGGCTTACCAGATTTCTTGCCGGGACAGAGTGTAGCCCTTTAGGAGAAGGAATGTGGGCAGGTGTAGCTTGTCAAACCTTAGAGCACAATCCTAGACATGTCTATTCAGAAGCAAGCCCCACTGAACACAGTGGGCTTGCTTCTGAGTAGACATGCCTAGGATTGTGCTCTAAGGTTTAACAGGCTACACCTGCCCACATTCCTTCTCCTAAAGGGTTACACTCTATCCCGGCAAGAAATCTGGTAAGCCTATACAACATAGGGAAAGACAAACGGTGGGGGAGGGACTCAGAACTCCACACCCCATTTAGTTATGACTGAAACAGTTCTGTGTTTGAAGTCATCAGGTTTTTGCCAGGGTATTTGAATGACCTACAGCACAAAATCCTATGCAAGTGTACTCAGATGTACATCTTACTATGTTCAATGAGGTAAGTAGGTTGTGTATAGGATTGCCACCCTAAAGTCAGATAGTTTAGCCCTATCATCCCTCTTTGTGTACAGTGAACACAAAAGGGAGAAATGTGATCACACCTGCTAGCCATGCCTTCTGCACCAATGCACCCATTGGCCCTCTCCTCCAGACATGTTATGTGTTCAGCATCAGTTTGTAAGGGGCACTGTCAAATGCAGAGATGGTCCCACTATGTGATTTCAGATGTTTTGAATTCTCTGCAGTTTGGAAGCTTGTGGATGAACCTTTCCCAAATTTAGTGCTGCTTTTTACAAACACTGAATGTGCAGCATGTCCAGGCTAGGGGGGGGGGGCATGTCAAAACAGGGTGCATCGCTAGTTGGCATGCTCTGCATTACCTCTTGACATATTCACTGTATATAGAGAAGGAGAATTTCTGCACAGGGCTTGTGGAACCATCTCCTCCCATATGAGCTGCCTATTCAATGAAGGCTCCCAACTTGAAAAATGAGGCAGGTAGTGACTAGACACAGGGCTTTTTCAGTGGTGGCAGTCCAGATACAGAACATTCTGGAATGCCCCCTACTTCCAGAGACATTCTATTGACACCACCACTACTATCTTTTAGATAGTAAGTCAGCACTTTCCTTTTCTCTCGAGTGCTTGCTGTCTAGGAGTGACTGCTGGCTTTTCCAGTTTAATTTAGATGGTGTTTGTAGTATTGGACCTCTTGTTCTATATTTTTGTATTAATTGATTTTTATGTAAGTTGCCTTGGGCATTGGTGGGAGGGCAGACAGGGTAAATATGCTTAAAATAGAAACAAATACATTTACAAAACAAAAATAAAAAGAACCCTTTATTATATAGGAGAAGCCCACTGCTAAATTTGTACTCTATACACACACATGATTTCTTTACAGATCATATTTCCTTTTACCAAGCTGTAAATCAGATGAAAGTGTAGAATTATATCTGAGCATAACATTCTGTCTTGGCTACTCAGAAATTGCCAGCATCGAGATTTGTATGTTTTAAAGTGTGGCTCATATTATTGCTTAGGACAGCACCAGAAAGGGTGAGATGCAATTCTGAGATGATACATTTTGTACTGACTCCAGCTTTCTTCATGTCTGCCCTTACAAAACTGCAGCTTTGCTTCACTCGACAAGATTTGCCCTCTCTGAAACAGAGAGCTTCCTTAATTCAACATTGACCTGTAATGTGAAAATATTGATCTATAATCAGCTGCTGACACCCCTTTTTTCTTAAGTTGTATATTTGCTGAACTGCAAACACAGCATTGCCGTCTGACCTGCATATTCCCCATCACACACAGAAATTAATTTCAAACATTTCATCTAAATGTCATTCTCTATCTGGCTGTTCTCCTTTGAGTTCTATAGTAAGGGCTTCCAGTTCAGTGGTTACTGGGTTTTAAGAGAACTACCACAAGGCATTTCCCTCTACTAAACTCATTTTAATTTCTCCATAAGCAAGCTAAGAAGATTAATAAATCTGAATTTCTCTGCAGAGCAATTTTCATTGTCTCAGAGCAGTTCCTCACTGTAATTCTCTTTATGGGAGAATCCCAATTTACACAACAACTCCTTAAAAGCTTTCCAATAATTGGGGTTAGTGGGAGCAGCCAAATCCTTTGTCATCAACCAGTTCTGCTTTGCTTCATTTCAGATACCACAGCATTAAGAGCCCAATTCCAGTTAATGCTAACTTGAAATATTCACACGGAAGAATTTGAGTTCCACATCAAAACTTGGAGATATTCCACTGGGATTGGAATGGGATTACACTGTGAGGACTGAACAGTCACAGCTATAAAATACAGACAATTTAATCACAACTATATTTTGCTTTTTAATGGTGAGCATGCAAGCCCATGGGCACTTGTGCCTGGCATTCACTGTTTTCTATCCAAGAGAATTTATGTTATGTGCAAGAGCAATTTCTGTCCCGCGTGGTACACTCTCCATGCAATTTGGGGCTGAAAAATGAGAAGGTTTCATTGGTGGTGGTTGAAATAGCAATTCACAAAGCAGCATGAGGGCAAGCAAGTCAGAGTTGTCAGAAGCTATAGTTTCAAAACAACAACATCGCTATTTCGATCACCCATCACAGCTGGCCGGTGCAATTTACACAGCAGTCTGTGAACCAGCTGCCACATGTTCACAGGCACATCAAAGGTTCACTACAGCAGTAGAGCCAAGGCCTACAGGCATCTACAACAAGCCCTTTTCCACCCTTTTTAATGCCACTCACTTGCCTGCCCACCTGGCCTCCATTGGTGCCTGGCTTCTTTTAGTGGTAAAGAGGAACAAGGACATTACAAAGGGAAGCTGCAGTGATCTCGTTTGGACATGCCACATGCTACTGGAGGGTGTGTGAGTGAGCAAGCTGTGGTGATAGGCAACCATGCTGAGAGGATCAAAGGGGGCTCTCCATGACTCCCTGTAGCTACTGCTTCTGAAAGATGCAGCTACAGTTACCTGGCGGTATTATAACACATGGTGACTGCTGGCTCACAGGCTCTTGTGTAAACTGAACCATTGGGCGTGCTACGTAATTTCCTGGTGTGCTCTGGAAAAGGGGGTAGAGAAAAATGCAACACGCAGGCTGATTGAAAAGGCCTGAACTTGGCTGGATGGACACAAAGAACTAGGTTGACTAAAATGGGTGCAGTAACTAGTAATGCCCAGCAGATTATTTATTTTATTTAAAGAATTTATACCCTGCCTTTCTCCCAACAAGGGCAATCAGATGCAGCTGGGATGCTACTCAAGAACAAAGCACACAAAAATCCCAACACATTACTAAACAGGTGAAGTTTGCAGGCTGGCTTGGAGTGAACAGAACAAATAAAACAGAATTAATTCCCTAAACACATCTAGCTAGAAACACAGTCCAAATTGCCGCCAGAAAACATAGGAATGCTGAACCCTCTGACAAGTGCAACTTCTTAACAATTTTGAGAGAATCCTTAAACTGCAATCCTATACACACTTACCTGAGAGTAAACCCCTGCTGAGCACAGTGGGACTTTCTTCTGAGTATGCATGTATAGGATTGCACTGTTAAAGGATTGGGCTAAGTACAGGATAGCTTAAATGTTAGCTAGACGTATTTGGGTTCATGGTTGTGGAACAAATCTCAAACCACTGAAGTCCATTTAACTGACAAAACCAGTAGGTTGATCTAATTACAAACTGAAACCCAATTTAAAATGTGATAAAGGCTAACTACTTTAATGTATGAAACTGACTGTAAAACAATGAATAATAAATTACATAATTATGAAATATTTATGCATGTACATCAGTAAATTGATTTTTAAAGCTGCAGATCACACACACACACACACGGTCCACAAGCTTGTTTGACCACACCAGACATTGTTTTCAATTTTCTTTTTTAAAAAAATCACCTAATTAGTCAATTCACTGTTTTTTATTGTATTAAATTGTCACAAGTCAACACCACAGATCACAGTAAATGGAATAAAGACATTTAATCAATCAAATGTACAAGCTGTGTCCTTTCTCCTTGACCTTGAAGTTAGATTTTCCTTTCCTCCGAAGAACAAAGCATGATGGCTCACTCTTCCTTGAAATCAGTCGAAACAATTGGTTTCCTGAGGGATGCTTTCCCAACCTTGCAATGCAAATGGTAACCATATGTTTAGCTATCTTTGCTTTTTGCAATAAATGCTCCTTTAACTGAGTTATGTCCACTCAATATTTCTAATATCCTTTCCTCGGAACAGTATTGCTCCCCTGCAAAGAGTAAGTTTGACTTTATCTCATCCCCGTACTGCAGTGGTTTCCAAACTGGGAGGCACGACTCCCAGGGGCAGGGCCTCTGAGAGGGGGGTTAAGGGGGTACAATCGTACCTGGGCCCAGGGCCAAAAATGGGTCAAAAGGGGACCCTGGAGCAAAAAAAAGTGGGCCCAGGAGCCAAATTCATATGAAGGGAAGTGGCCCAAAAGAAACTTTGTACCCCCTGATAAAAGTCCTTTGAATGGCCCTGCCCAGAGGAGCCACGGAAACTATCAGGGGAGCCGTGGAGTGCCACGGAATCCTCTTGGAAAACAGTGCAATGCCAACTGGCAGGTATCAACATAACGTAATGGGGAGCCATGCCAATGGTCAAGGGAGCCGCAGGTTGAAAAAGTTTGGGAAACACACTGCCATACTGTATGAAGCAAGGCAGGGAAATGATGGTGTTGGTGGGAGGGGAGGGGGCTGTTTTCAACCCTTGACTCACCACCATTAAGGAGGGATAGCAGAGCCCAATGTTACCTACAGTTTCTGCCTCGTTGACAAGTGGACTGCCACCCTTCCCATCTGTCGCATAGATAGAGAAGACAAGTCACAGTATTGGCCTCCCTTTGCCCAGATGGAGAACCAAGTAAGCAGCAATGATGGCAAGGAGCTGTGGCTGACATGCACTCACCTGTCTTTTCACCATGATTAGCTGTTCCTAGCTGCTACTAGCAGCTACTGCTCAGGCAGGGGAGTGAGCAGTAAAAGCAGCAAGGAGCAACAGCAGCTACTGCCATCCCTTCCTGACCCTTCCCTCTTCATCTTTGTCTAAGTAAGGGGGAGGCAACTAGAGAACATCTTGCTAAGGGCCCCAACGCCTGGACCCATTCCCTGGTTGTACCCCCAACAGTGTACTTGTTCTTTTGATGGTGGAGCAAATGTGTGCCATAGCACTAGGGAGTCGTCGTTCAGTGGCAGAGGTATGCCTTGCATGAAAAAAGTCTTGGTTTCAATCCTTGGCATCTCCAGGTAAGGCTGAGAAAACATAGCACCTTGCTCCACCAGGTAAAGGGTATGGAAGGTAGCTTTTGGCAGGATCCTGAAGACCTTGGCTCTCCACTAAGGACTTCTATGTTCATAAAGGACTAGAGTTGGATATCACCTAATGCATCCCTCCAACATTTGAAAATGAAAACAGGGACACTCTTGCAAAACCTTTTGGCAGAGAAACCCAAAATGGACATTATTACACATTGCTGGAGTGTTTTTTTGCATCTTTTTTGAAAGACAGACCAGAAAATAAAATGTTAGCCACAGTAGCTACCCATCTAACCTCAGCTGCTCATCTAACTGGAGAAAGGCCAATAGTATATACTTATCGACTGACACACTAGCTCAGGGATCACTCAGGACATGCAGTGAAATTTGTTCAAAAGGACGATCTGAAATTCTTAAATGCCTAGAGTAGCAAGCAGAGACTACCACATGAGACAAAGCAAAGTATAAGCATTACTGTCCTCAGGAGGTTTTTCTGTAGACATTAACAAGTTAGCCATTCAAAAGAGAGGCTGACTGTTCCCCCTCAGCAAACACCATATTTCTGCTGCTGGTTCAATGCCTTATGCGAAAACAGCCGGATCCATCGTGAAATGCTAATCTTAGCCCAAGGCTGATCTCTTTTCTCTCTTTGTACTTCTTTCAATATATTATCTGTTTAGTAAAACTATCTTTCCCATTTTTCGTGATAATGTACTATCCCCGTTCACCTGCATCTTCACCCATATGCAATCCCAGCATCTTCTTGTCAGATACCGTAACAAAAGAGAGATGCTAATCCTTTGTAATTTTTTTTTTTAGTTTTAGAAATGATAGCGTGCCATAATAATAACCCCGAAAGAGCAACAACACAGTAAAATCAAAATGCTGTGAAGAATCCTGGTGGTTTTGATGTGCAGAAAAATACTTCAGGGTTGAACTGTGAGAATACCTTGAAAGGGTACTGACTTCAACATAATTTGACCTATCTACATGGCCTTTTGAGGTCACCGAGTTTCTCTCCCTCTCTCTCTCTCTCTCTCTCTCTGAACTGGTGTAAATCAGAATAAATGTTGTTTTAGAAAATAGGGCCATGAATACAGTAGAACCTTGGTACCTGCAGAGATACATTCCCCCACAGAAACTGGAAACCATGGATAAAAGAGAACCCCCATCACGCCCCTACATTGCACAAATGACTTACCAACTTGTAATTGCAGCCTTCCTGGGTCTCAGGGACTCATTGCTGTTTACAAAATGGAGGCATGAAGCAGGAAGCGCTCACAGGAAGTGAGGCAGAGGGCTAAAAAGAACTCTTCAGCCCCTCTACCTCACTTCCTGCGAGTGCTTCCTGCAGCAGCTGAGCAGCTGATCGGTGCTGGGGCTTTAAAAAAGATGTACAGCGCTAAACATCAAAGCACTAAATCTAGCACTGTGCATCATTTTTAAAGCCCGAGCACCAATCAGCTGTTCAGCTGCTGCAGGAAGCGAGGAGACCCCCCATCTTGCTCCTATCTAGCCCAGGATGCAGCATGGGCCTGGCGCCCACGTTGGACCGGTGCTGGATAGGATTGGGCTGTGTATAAAAATAAACATCTGTTTATTTATTAAAATAATGAGGTTTATGTTTATATAGTTCCCATGCCACTGTGGTAACATTTGATAGCCCAGAATCACATGGGGAGACAATAAAATGGGGTCAATCATGCAGGTCATAAGTTTCCATGTGACTTATTCCAGCCGTGTGATTCAGGACTCCTAAAAGCTAACAAAATGAAGTGGGGAGAAGCTGGGGGGGGGGCTCACATGCCATAGGAATATACAGAGGCCTCTGACAAACAGACAACTATTGTTTCTTGTTAAGGTTTCTTCTCGCCAGGCTCCATCATCAAGTGAAAAAACAATTACACTCAGAGAAACAATCAGATATGTCTGAAGGTCAGATTTTAAAGAGCTGACAAACTTTGTTCCTTAACTGCAGACATAACTGAAAGGGGGTAGGCAACTGAAACAGGCCACTGGAGTGGCTGAAACATGATTAAATACATGGGAATCAGATAATGACGGGAATTCAGCCATCAAAAGGAAACAAAAACAGGTCATTATAAAAGAAAGGGAGCCTAGCATGGCTAGGGAAAAGCAGACTGTGGTATGAGCAACATCATGAAAGGGGAAGAGAACAAATGGCATACAAAGCCAAATTAGACTCGAAACATCAAACAACTTCAATTAGCTGCAAAGAATGGGGCTAAATTTAAAAACATTTAATGAGAAAAAAGGGAGAAATGACAAACAATATGCACTGACTAGAAGCGAAAGTTGTTATCGAGATGGAATTTATCATTAGTGTGATAAGGAGGAACAGTGCCAGGCTGCATCCCAGGGCAGAGTAATTATGAGAGGAAAGTGACTTCACCACACTCAGAGCGCCACAAAGCACTGGGAATTGTTTCTCGGAGAATTTAGTTATATGCTCCTGGTGGTGGTAGCACGTTCGAGAGTCGGTGTTTGAAAAAAGCGGATGTTTCTTAAAAAAAACCAAAGTATTTAGGATTAGTAGACACCACATTTCCTCTGAAGTGAAATGCGAAGTGAATGTGGACAGTTTTGTTCGACACTTCTGTCAATAACGCTTTGTGCAATGCCTTCTCCCCAGAGGCCTATTTGATTCCCACATTTCACTTCAGTTGCCAGGGTAAAACTTTTTTTTTTTAATTGGTATGTGTGAATCGGGCTGTTCTATGCCGGAGGAAGCCGCTGGAACATGTTTTGAATTTTATTTTTAATCACTAATTTTAATTATTGATCTTATTGCACATTGTTTTCATGTTTTTATTCTATTGTTAGCCTCCTTGAGATTATTTAGAGAAAGGCAGGATTGAAATGAAACAACAATTTTTTTTTAAAAAAAAAAACAGCGGTAAAAGTAATATATGCCTGGAATCGGATGGGATGGCAACCACTTTTGGTGGCATATGTCTGAGGAGAGGAAAGGGGTAGGGAGCATTTGAATGGGGAGATAGGATCTGGTGTGCACCATTGCTGCCAGATCCACCCCTCCTGCCTCCTCCCCACCCCATTTCCTCCCCCTCCCTGCCCAGTTACTCTTCTGGTCCACCCACTCCCTCACCCTCCCCACCCACTGCCCGCCCCTAATGCTGACTTACTGGCTCTGGTGTGCATGGCGGGATCCAGCAATGGAGCTGCAATGCTGCTGCCTCTTGCGGCAGTGTGCGCAGAATGGGTGCTGACAGCATGCTGTGCGTATCATCAATGGCCATTTTATGAAAGCGGAAGTGGTGGAGGATAGGCTTGGTGTATAAGAGAGGAGGGGTGGAAAGACACCTGGATATTCCGTGGCATGATAACCACATGGGTATTGCTTCCTAATGTGTGCTTATTTTATGGAAAATGCCTGTGACCATGTGGGTTTTTGTGGGTTTGGTCTGGGTCTAAGCTTAATTCCATGGCACTGAGACAATTGCATATTCTTCCCCTGACAACCCCTGCTTCCATTTCCCTCCCCAACCTTTCTTATTTTCCTTGTTTCTATGTAGATTGTAAACCCTTCTCATACTGTAGCCTCTCATTCTGTGTAGAGCACTTACGTACTTTGATGGTGCCATACAACTCATCATTACCATGCACATTTTTTTCCATATTATATTATTATGCCATTGTTCCCAGATTATAAATTGTAGCATCTAAAGTGGGTGATAGGATGCTAAGACAAGTAACAACTTCAAGCACTAGGGAAAAAGTCTAACACATACTGAAAAGACAAGAGTAGTTCAATATATGCCAAGCTTTTCATAGTACCCATTTGTTGTTGTTTTTTGCTCTGTGGGCCAGAATAAGAAAATAAGGAGGACCAAACTAGACATTTCTATCCGTGGATGAATCCTGTGCTTGGGACTTTCCACATCTTTTTGTTTTTTTTAACCAAAAGCAGCCATGGGTGTCCCATTCAAAGACTAACAACACAATCCTGCGCAAAGTTACCCTGGTAGAACTACAGTTCTGCTGGGGTAAATTGCTGCAAATATGCCATAAGACACGTTTGCAGCACCGTGTGGGAAAGCGGTGCCAGCACTGAGGCTGGTGCTGCTCACTCTTCCTGTGGCCAGCGGCCACACTGCCAGTGCAGGTAGGTTTTGCATTGAGTGGCGGGAGGGCAGGCCAGGGTGGCAGGGCAGAGGGCCATTAGCTGACCAGGCTAGGGATATCGGTGGTGCGCTCCTCCAATATCCTATCCCCCATCCTGGACCTAGCCAGTCTTACACAGCCTCCCCAGATTTGTGCCGGCCATTTTGCCGCGCACATCCGAGGAAGTCCATAAGGGCTGTTGGGGCTGCCTATGTAAACCGCCTTGAATAATATCTGAAGATAAGAAAGGTGGTATATACATAAATAAATAAATAAATAAATAAATAAATAAATAAATAAATAAATACACACACGCACACACACACACACACACACACACACATTTGAACTGAGCAAGGAGCTGACTTACAATGTTTCAGAGTTTATTGAACATTCAAGTGAGCTTGATGAGGCAGAAGCTAATTCTTAGCCATTTCTCCAGAATCACTTATATGTTTAGAAATGATGAGGTCATTTCAAAAGCATAGCTTCCGCTGTTGAAGAGTATTGACCTTAATACTTTCAGACAGAAGAACTGAAGCAGCCATTAAGGCTGAATCTAATTCCTTGATCTCCATGCTGCAACCTCCATGGCATACATTTTGAATGCCATGATCAAAAAGGTTAGCTATAACTATGGATTATAGTCACCTGCAGTTCAGTGTAAGAAGGGTTTGCTTCCCCGTTGCTTCCTCTCAAACCTTTATAGCCGATGTCTGCAAGCTTTTGAGCCAGCAGCCTTTCTGAATCTGTTTCTTCTGCTGTGGAGCAACTGTGAGATCTATTGACAGGTTAGAAAAACATCATGAAGAAAGCCCTTGAGATATAGAAAGCAGACACAGTTATTTATTCCTTTCCATGCTGTATTGTGTCCAGACCCAAATGTTTATACTCCAATATACATTTGAAGTGAAGTGTTCCAGCTGCATACTACGCGCTGCGGCAAGGAGAGTCATGCCAGCCACATGACCACGGAGGCGTCTTCGGACAACGCTGGCTCTTCGGCTTTGAAATGGAGATGAGCACCACACCCTAGAGTCGGCCACGACTGGACTTAATTGTCAGGGGATACCTTTACCTTTTTAAGGCTTGTCAGGCTTGCCCCCATGGATTGTTGTCTATGTCATGCCTTGGTCCTGGAACATATGATGTAATCTACAAGCAAGAGCCTGTACAGATGACCAAATTATCCCAGGGTGCTGTAAACCAGCAGTGTTGTCAGTGTGACTATGGGAAAAACCATTACTGCTATGGGTGAGCAAGACAGCAACCAAAACATGCATATACATTGTTTAACATTTAAGAACCAGAGGACTGTGATGGAATTCTTCTCTGGAGCAAGGAATGTTTTGCCCTTGCTACCCTGAATGAAGTGTGCCACGATAAATAGGTTGAATGAAGAGACAAACTCAGGGCTGGCCCTAGACCAAACATCATCTCAGGTGAGAAGCATCTTTGTCTCTCTCCCTCTGTTTGTAAAATACGAATCTTATTATTTTATTTCTAGCACCTTTCACAACTTTGATGCATGATCTGCATGCCTGATTTATCCCTGTCATGATGATAAATTTGCACACATGGATCTGTAAATCTGTATTTATTCATGCCATAATAGAAGCAAAAAAACACTCCATGTTTTTTTCTCTAATCTTAGAGAAAGGTGTTTTTTTTTGTATTTTAAGGAAAAACTGAAATGACTGGTGTGTGCTCCTAGCCCAGTATCCCAGCTTGTTAAGCGAATCACCTGCCCCTAAATTCAGATCTGGACACAAGTTTATTTTTCTTGCAAGCCACCCTGGCCAAGGTCCCATACTCATCAGAGAGTGCTCTCATGCACATGCATCTACAACTACACATGTACACACAAATGCACAGCGCAATCCTAACCAACTTTCCAGCGCCCTTGCAGCCACATTGCAGCCCCGAGGTAAGGGAACAAATGTTCCCTCACCTTGAAGAGGCCTCTATGACTGCCCCTGCACTGCAAAATGCAATGTGCGCCCTGGTGGCATGGCTACATCAGTGCTGGAAAGTTGGTTAGGATTTTGCTAGCAATCTCAGGGCCAGGTCTGCCTAGCCCAGAATTAAACCGTGTGTGTTTACCGTGTGGGTGTGGGGGAGTGGGTGGGTGTGGGTGTGGGTGTGGGGGGTTAATAATGTCAGAGGTCAAAATGCAGACTACAGCTGTTTGGGGATAATTGGATAGCTGAGTGAACAACCTCAAAATGCCTCCAATTAGAGTATCAGTAACCACAAGACAGAGTTTTCTAAAATAATATAGATTTTATTAAGAGATACAGAGAAACAAGGAAAAGGTGATGTTTCACATGTAAGATCAGTAGCACAGAGATTTAAGTGGTTGTGGGTGAAAGAATATTGGTAAATAGCTCAGTTTGGACAGGCATGGGTTAAGTGAAGGAGGGAAAGAAAGAGTTGGTCTGCCAGCTGGGTTGAGTTTCCTCCACCAGAGATGCACCAATGGGCGAAAAGGAGAAAATAAGCAGGAGGTTTAAAACAAGCACTGGGGAATGGACGGTTTTAGAAGGGAGGAGTTGTTGTTAAGGAGGTTAATGGGAGAGAGGGGAAGCAAGAGGCTTTCCTGATCAAGAAAGACCTTACCAAGAATGGTCATTGGAAGTCTCTATGGATGCCTTCAGTACAGAAGAAAATGTCAAAATTCTTCTTCCAGAGCATGGGTAGTTATAGGACTTTGGACTAAGAATACAAAGATACTCCTGGACAAATAATGGTATCTGGAACATCTGGTAGGTGTGCAGCCAGGAGTTTCCTGGGCTTGATTGGGTTAAGGTCAAGGACGTGCAGTTAAGGCATCAACACATCGCACGTGTCTCGCTGCGTCGCGTCCTGGAGTTGATTCTGATTGGCCCAATGTGTTACTCCCGTTCTGCCCCCACAACACCGAACGTGGCCTCTCATTGGTTCCGACGGCGAGTGGACGGGACCACCATGGAACAGAGCAGTTACCGCTGTGCAAGACTTACCATTCCACCCCACCTCTAGCAACGCCAGTGGGGGCAAGAAGGTTCCATGGGGGGACCCAGGGTAGGGATTTGCCCCCAGCAGCCTGGAGCCACATTATAAGGCATGGCATCACCTAGCTATTAACAAGAACAATAATGTCGAAGGATACCACATCCTACTTTATTTAAGAACATTTCTCTTGATACAGAAGAGATCTACAAGGCTCTCAGCATCAGCAAATACCTACGTCTTCCATCACTCAGATTACAATGAAAACCAAGCATTCTAAACTGTTCCTTGGAGATATTCCAACTATACGTTGTCTTCAGCTTGAAAGTTTCCTTTCGGCACAAATCCTCTCTTCTTCCCAGTGTCCCTTCCCGTCTTGTAACAACTGTACTGAACCTTTTAGCACACTTTTTTTGTGTGAGAACCAGCTGTATTTGATCTTGTGCTTGGTCTTGGCAGAAAACCAGGTATAATAGATCAGCCTTGTGTGGTTTCTGGTTAATGAACTGATATTGCTTTGCCACTCATTTTTTTCTCTTCCTTGTTCTCTCTAATATTTATTTTCAGAGTCATGCGTGTGAAGTTAATATACATTTTTGTAGAGTAACTGGAATTTCATTTTCTTAAATATTATACTGTAGTTAATATACTAATCAAACTGCTATATATTTATTTATTCATTTATTATTTTGTGTGGCTCAAAGAGCAACCCCAGACAGCTTTTCCTCACAGAACATAATTACTGTAACAATCTGTTATATCCTGAAAAGAAATGAGTGGGAAACCACGTCTGGAACAAAAGGAAGAAAACACATGCTAGTTTAAAGAAAAACAGATGGATCCCCTTCACATTTACTATGTTTGGCAAGAGAACAACCACTGAATAAATGTTGCCAAATAAATTCAAATTAACACTATTCATATTTGAAATATTCTGTATTGCAAATTATGGTAGTAAATGAGTAATTGCTTATAATCAGCACTGCAAGATATATAGGCTACAGATTTTCATCTGCAGGAATGAGATTAACCAAATAGGACTTTAAAAAAAATCTCAAAGATTCTTCCTGAGCGTTAATCAGCATGTAAGTTCTCCATGCGCAAGTAGAGTTTTATGTAAGGGGACTTTTAAATAAGTGATCTGCCTGGTAGATTCTGAAGTTATGTAATTGCATATGAGGACTGTTGTTCTACCTTATTTTTCACAGCTCTGTGCAGAGCCCTTTTGTGACTACGACATGGCATGGAAGTGTCTCTAGACACTTTGGCAATGATGTCATACATCATCACCGACTTCCAGGTCCCCGAGCTCCAAGCTGCATGGAGCTCGTTTTTAAGCTGCACAGCTTAGAGTGAACACCGATGAGGACTATACCACAAATGCCTCTGCATGTTAAAACTGTATCTAAGGGCCAAACTACATGGAACATTAACCATGTGCTTGGAGCCAATGTGCTTTTTGATTACTCTGTGAATAGCAGCTGTGTGTGGGAGCAGGCGGGGTGAAGATCCAGATTGGGACTGTGGTGTGTGCGGGGGGGGGAGAAGAGGGTTTTTAAACCTTTGCCCCGCCATAAGCCTGAATCCAGTCCCTGGAGCCACTTATCCCTTGCTGGAATTAGTGAATCTCCTGGCCCCAAAGACCTTTAGTAGTTCATCACTTTGTTCTGACCATTCTCATTGTACCCCTCTATCAGCTTCCCATTCCTAGGAATAATGTTCAGTTCTGCAAGCCATTTATGGGTGATGGACCCCCACAACTGCTATTCAGAGAGTAAGAAGCAAACACACCATCTCCAAGCATGTGCTTAATCTGGGTTGGGTCAGAGACAGTTAACAGAGAAACAGGAGGAATAGGAGCAGTGTCATGGTAGACCAGGTTTGGCACTGGCCTAGGGCCCACATGCCCTTCAGATGGCCCACCTGACCAGGCGGATCCGTCAATAAAAGTAATTTGCAGGCTTTTGAGGGGCCCTTGCAGGTTTCAAGGGGCTGTTGGTCCGGGTACCATCAGAGGTACCCAAAAGTACCACTGGTGGTACGCGTACCACCGGTTGAGAACCTCTGCTTTAACTAGTTTAGAATTGCCTCTTCTTCCAGCAATATTTGATGTGCGTATTTATATAACGTGTATTTTGCCTTTTGGCATTAACTAATGTATGCAAAGGCAGCATAAAGTATTTTAAAATAATAACAAATGAAGGAAGTGCATAATTTGAAACAAAATAAGAAGGCAACCAAAAAGGTAGGTTCAGGCCCAAACCTGAGCTAGAAATCAGTTTGGAATAGGTTGAAACAATCAGTTCCATCCAAGAAAAATTCACAGTCCAATCCTGTCTAGGACCGCCGCAGCGTGCAAAAGCATGCTGCGCCGAATCCTATTCAGGATCAGGGCAGCACCAGCACAGGCGGAGACCTCCTCGGAGTAAAGGGATGTTCGTCCCTTTACCCCGAGTAACGGCCCAGCTGCTCCAATGGGTCTCCTTGAAACTGCACCAGCAAAATGGCTGGCACAAATCTAGAAGGCGCATGTAAGGTCCAGCAACAAGAGGCTTAGGAAAGGGGGTAGGATTTGGTGGAGCATGCCGTCGAGGATCCCTCCCCCTTCCCAGGCCTGGCCACCCAATCCTCCCACCCATTCCAGCCCATTATGCCCTCCCCACACCCCACGCTGCGCAATGCAGTCCTTACCTGCACCCAGTGGCAGTCTGCATTCAGGGCATAGTGAGCGGTGTTGGTCTTGGCACTGATGCAGCTTACTCTCCGGGTGTCGCAAACATGCCTTACGGCACGTTTGCGACATCTGGCGCTGGTGGAACGATAGTTCCGTTGGTCCTGTCCTAGACAGGATTGTGCTGTCAGATGCTTTGAACCCTTGCTTTTGGGCAAGGACAGGAGTCAAGAACACTGGTGAAGACTAGACTTAAACCTTGGACTTTCCAAGTGCTGAGGTGGAATCCAGTCCCTGGAGCCACTTATCCCTTTCTGGAATTAGTGAATCTCCTGGCCCCAAAGACCTTTTGTAGTTCATCACTTTGTTCTGACCATTCTCATTGTACCCCTCTATCAGCTTCCCATTCCTAGGAATAATGTTCAGTTCTGCAAGCCATTTATGGGTGGTGGTGGTGGTGTTGCAGCTTAAGGACCCTACTTGTTACCCTGGTTTTTGCCTATTCTCTTTCTCTTCTTGTCCCTGCGAGATTCTCCAAAACTTTCCCATTCTTGACAGTCCTACTGTCCATTTAGCTCCATGCCCATTTGATCGATCTGCTCACCTTGACTCAGTCCTCTTAATCCGCAAAGCCCTTTTCGCCAAAAGTTCACAGGGGAAAACAGAGATGCACTCCTGACATGCCTGTTCTCACTCCAAGGCTCATTGTCCCCGGCTTCCAACCTCCACCTTTGCACATTGCTGAAAGCTCTACTCTGTCTCTTGTATGCTGTGCTCATTTACAATAGGCTGTACGCTACTGATTTAAAAGCCAAGAGGGTGTTTGACCTTTGGGTTACAGATATACTTGAAAAACATAATTGCCCTACAAATCAACAGTCCAAAATATACCTCGGCTGTTACAGTGTGAAAAAAAGACTGGCTGTGCACAATGTGGGTGCTCATCATATGTATGTAACTGTAATGGTAAAATTAAAAGAAAAGCATGGGGCCCTAGTGTCATGCACATGTATTTTTGCATACATGTGCACTTTAGACAAGAGGCATCCACTCCCCATGCAGGATTTTAACGTCTAGGCCAGTGGTGGCCAACCTTTCAACGTGAATGCTGGCCCTTAAAATGGTTGCATAGGGGAGGGCATTTCAGCAGGTGCAGCTGCTTTAGCAGCACCATCAGCACTTGCAGCTGCCCAGATTCTGTCTTCTACACAACTCTTAAGAACACAGTAGCCCTAATGGTGCAAGGTTGGCCACCCCTGGTCTAGGCCATGGCTTCTCAAAGTGTGGGTCACGACCCACTTGGTAGGTAGCAGCCTAATGCTGTGGTGCGTCAGGAGTTGGGCCCACCTGCCTGCCCTTGCCTCTGTTTGGCTCAAAATTGGAACCAAATTGTGAGCAAAATTTGAGCCAAACAGAGGAAACTGGAAGCCACTTCCGGGTCCTGGGCTACTTCAGCCTGCAGTTCCCTGTTCTTGTAGGACCCAAGATGGCCTCCGGAAATGATGAAAAGGTCATTTCCAGTTTCGCCAACACGACTTCTGGTCACAGCCGTAGGCCTTGCTGAGGCCCACAGAGGCCTCTAGAGGCCGTCCCGGGCCCTACGAGACCAGGGAGTGGCAGGATGAGGTGGGTCACAGCGTGGGAGTGGCAAGAAGAGTTGGGTCAAGGCAGCAGTGAGTTTGTTAACCACTGTTCTCAATTCACACAAACTACACTTGAATATGGCATTCCCCGAAGTTCAAAAAAGGTATGAAATAGGGAGAGTGGTTGACCTAATAGGAACCAGAAAACTGGGCAGGGGCCAGTTGGTTGGACCACGTGTGATTCTTCTCCCTCTTATTAATGTAGATTAATGCAGATGCCTCAGTACTCTTTCTCTGATTGGCCAGGAGGGACCACTGCTTTTGCTCCATGACGACTGTTATTTTGTCTTTCAGCTGCTTCATTTGTTTTATTGTTTGCTGACTGTTTTGTATTATATATTTACGATGTTCTTGTATTTTTGTTATATTGGTAGCTACCTTGGGCCTTTTTATAAAAGAGAAAAGCAAGGTATAACTCCTACTAACTGGGCAAAGACGCACCTTTTAAAGTAGTGTCCTCTTATATAGCAGGGGGAGAGCAATTTTCCCTCTTCACCCCAGCATGGTATCTTTTCCAGTGGCTGTTGCTGGTATCTCTTCTGTATTTATTTTAAGATTGTGAGTCCTTTGGGGACAGGGAACCATTGATTGATTGACTTTGTTATGTAAGCCGCTGTTTGAACTACTCTGGTTGAAAAGTGGTGTATAAGTACAGTATTCTTAATAATAATAATTCTTAGTAATGTAAATATTTGAAATAAATAAATACAATGAAATCTTTTTTTAAAAAAAAAAAAAGTTGGTCAACACCCAGGAACACTCCATGCTGCTTCCACCCCATCACCAAGTTAAGGACTCCGTAGCGCTCGGGGGAGCCACAAAGGCATTTGGCTGAGGGCCCCACAAACCTGGAGCCAACCCTGCAATGTCCACAACTTTACTATGTGGGTTCATTCAGATATGTAGTCTTTAAGGCTTATTTTAAAAATGATACTTTGGAGTGGAATAACTATCAGAATATTTGGAATTTCGGTTCACAAATGAAATGGAATTCCAGCTTCTCCTCAAGTCTGAACCAGAATCTGAACAATACTCAGAAGTTTGCTTAATATCTTCTTCATCACTGATCGTCAAGTGCATTAACGTTAATGAGGATAACAAAAACAACGGCCAGAGTTTTAAACACGCAATCTTCGATGTAAACATAAAAAAAATTGATTGATCTTCCCATCCGTCCATCTCCTTGATAAACCACTTATTATTTTACATAGAAACTTGACAAAGTGAAAGTTGTGGTTTGGTTTTGTGTCTTTTGTTATTCAGTATGAATTTTTTATATAATATTTCTGTTTCATCTGGTTTCATATAGCACCCCACAGAGCAGTTATGTGATAGATATGGTATAAATGAGATGTTGTTGCACTAAGGAACAATGATTCATACCTATTAGCAGACTAAAAAAATGCTCTTGATGTGTAATTTATTTCTCACACAAGAAGCCTGTTGAAAACACAGCACAGAGATGCTTTCTGAAGAGTTCTTGAACAAGAAAATAAAATGCTGAAGACAAAAGAAATGAGGCCTGAAACTGATTTATTGATAACGTACTCTGTTGTACAGCAGTGGCACAATTTAAAATGTGTTGTTTTCTTTTCAGAGTGATTTAAAAAAAAAACCCAGTTATGATAACAAGCAGGTGCTAAGTGACTATGAAAATCACCAACATAACTTCATCTGTACATAAATGTGCATGTAAAATGCACACATTCAATAAAGTACTGTGCACCAACTTTACTTTTTTTAAAAAAAAAAGGCAAATGGAAAAATATGCATTCACCTAGTAATAAACAAAAATATAAACACTATTTTGCAGTGAAAACAGCTGGGGTAAAACAGATTTTTTTAGAGAGTTGCTGGTTCATAAAATTGTCATGAATCTTTTCTTCTGAAGTCTGAGCCCAAAGCAAGACCTATTCAGCTGCTAAAGAATACTAATCTCACTTAAACATTGTGCAATACTCCCTTGCCTGAGGGAGTCTTATTGAGCCATATGTGTGTGTGTGTGTGTGTGTGTGTGTGTGTGTGTGTGTGTGTGTAGTTGCAGCACCAGGGTCACTTGCACCGGGTGCGCAGCATGGAGTGTGACAACCCAGGAAGTAGGTTGGTGGTGACATATGATGTCATTGCGTCACTGCCAAGTGCTTCCAGAGCGCCACATTTGCGGCCAAACCAGAGTCAAGGGCAGGCGGGCAGGCCCATCCAGCGAGTGCAGAGCTCCGTGGGCCTCTCGTCTTGCCCCCCCCCATGGAGCATCGTGCCTGGTGCAGCCCACACCAGCTGCACCCCCATAGTGATGTGACTGTGTGTGTGCGTGTTTAAATAATGTTATGTCATCACTTGGAATCTAGTCTAAGAGCATACTAGCAAATGTCCTCCACTCGCAATCACTTGGAAAGAATGTATTGCACTAGGATCCCAAGAGATGGAACCA
Source organism: Plestiodon gilberti rubricaudatus (assembly GCA_026170595.1). Taxonomy (NCBI): domain Eukaryota; kingdom Metazoa; phylum Chordata; class Lepidosauria; order Squamata; family Scincidae; genus Plestiodon; species Plestiodon gilberti. The sequence continues at coordinate 131,886,922 of JANXHW010000003.1, forward strand.
ATTATTTATTGCACAATCTAACGTGTACCAGTAGGTCACATGTGAATGTATTCCATACATCAGACCAATGTAATTGACACCTTCAGCCCGCTCTCCAGAATTATCGTGCATTAAATAACTTTCAGTTTAGTGCACAAATTAGAGGATTGCAATCAAGTTATCTCCCTTCTCGCAGCCCAGCCTTGCCCTCTTGACCTCAGACAGCATTCTCTTAGTAACTCAGTCAACAGCTATGTCTCGTTATCTCTTTATTTGGACAAGAGGTCTCATATTACAATCACACCTTTCTACCTTGTGTAAAAAGTTCTATATGTTTTTTTTAAAATCCACTAGCAAACCTCCAGATACTCAATCTTTACTTTTGCTGAGCTGGTCAACTTGCCATACTACAGAAGATAGATAGAATTTAAAAATGATTTTTGCAGCAGGGATAACTTCTACAGGGTGTGCGTGTGTGTGTGAACTGACAGCCCAATCCTTCCCCCGCTGGTGCAGCTGCACCGAAAACAGATGCGCTGTGAACAGCGGAGGGGTGGATCGGAATGCTTCAGAGAGGAAAGGGGATTTAAATCCCCTAACCCCTCCCGCTCCACAATGAGTCTCCTCGGACCTGCACCAGCTCTCTGCGCACTGCCGGAGTGCCTTTTTCGGCTGCTTTGCAGCGGTCGCCATCAGCTGAAAGCACTTTCTGCTGGCGGCAAAACCCAATAGGATTGGTTCGTGAAAAGCCTAACACTCTTATGCCTCCTCTGAGCTGAATTCACTCCGAAGGAGAGAAGCGTATGGGCTTATATTCTGTTTAACTTGCATAAAGAGGCAAATTACCCCAGAAAGTGTCATGTCAGTGTCATTACCCCAGAAAGTGTCACCCCAGAAAGTGTCATGTCCACATGTCAGAAAGTGGCTTGTACAGCAAACCAGAGGCTGATCAGGTCATAGTGCCTAGAAGTTAGCATATAACTTGCAATGCTTTCCTCCCTGTACTGGGGAAACTGGTAGATGTGTCACTGCCACTATCCAAAGCTAGGGTGCCCAGGCAGAAAGAGGCCACCTTGGAAAAGCCCCTTGCTCAGGTGAATAGAAGACCCAGGATACAGGCACAACAAAAACAGCCTAGGATGGGATGGGTTCTTGCCCTGGGAGGTCCTGGGAGGTCCAATGGGGCCTGATGAGGCCAGCTAGACAGATAAATGCCAGGCCTGTGATGAATTGCTGGCTACAGACTAGGATGCTGAGAAGGGTTACCTGGTCTGAGGCCGAGTTCACAGGACCCTTCAGAGAGGCAATGCAGCCAGCCCAGCTAGAGGAGGACCAGGCTGAGAGAAACCCTCTTCTTGCTGTTACTCTGAGGCCTTGTGGCAACATCTGCCTGATCCTGCTACAGGAAGACTGGCCCCTGGTCATACCCACCCTAAGGACTGCGGGAGGTAAGACACTTGACCCTTTGCCCTGCCCCCCCCCACAATGAGGGCAATGGAAGGTTAATGACTACTTCCTCAGAATTATTCAGCAGCCTCTAGAGCAGGGGTTCTCAACCTTTGGAGGCCCGGGTACGCCCTATCACGGTCCAATTTTCTGAAGTACCCCCCTGCTAATTAACTGATAATTAATTGGATCAATCAATTAATTAATCACCTCCCTCCCCCACCCCACCAAAGTACATTTTCCAAAGTCCAAAAATAAACCCAAAATCAAAATCAGAGAGACAGAAGGGCTCTGAAAATAATTACAATTTAAAATCCATGTTAATTAAGACTTAATTAGCTGCTGTTGTGGCAGATAAGGGTCAAGGCTTGGCGTACCCCCAGCAAGAGGTCCGCTTACCCCTAGGGGTACCTGTACCACAGGTTGAGAACCCCTGCTCTAGAGCAGTGTTTTCCAAAGTCTGCTCCTAGGCAGTGGCGTCACAATGGGGGTGCAACCAATGTGGGTCACACCGGATGCCACTGCCAGGAGGGAGTGTTACCCAAGCACCTGTGGGCCACCGCTCAGCAATCTTCTCTGGGCGCAGCCGCTTCGTGCTCTTGCCGAATAGCGTGTTTTTGCCGCACTCCAGTGAGAGTGCGAGGCGGCTGCGCCCAGAGAGGGCCGAAGATTGCTGAGTGTGGGTGATCCAGAGGTGGCCTTTTCTCATTAAAAGAAATGCAAAAGCCTACAAGGTCTCTGTGCATGTTCCGGTGGGGATCCCTAAGACTCTGTTTAGGTATAAAGGCACTGGAGACAGAAAAGTTTGAGAACTGCTGCTGTAGATGATGGTATGGGATCACTAAATCCTCTGGCATGCTAAACAGTAGTCTTCAGGTCTTCCTCTTTGCCTCAGAAGGTGACTGCAGGAGTACAGAGGAACAGCTGGAAGTCAGTTTTATAGTCAATAGCAAAAATTCAGGGGGAAATGGATTCTTTAGGGGAAGCCATGACAGTACACTGTTATGAACATGTTAAAGCCTGTGAATTCAATAGACTATTGTAAATTTGACCACCTTGATGACTTACAAATGGACCTGTTACTGTAAATGGATACTGTACATGGATTCATAATGATGAATGGATAGAGGCTTAAGAACAGAAGCTTAATGCTATCTAATGAGAGGGGTGCTTGCCTTATGGCCTGGAATTCCTCTTTGCCTCAGAAGGTGACTGCCTTCAGCTAGGAGGAGTACAGAGGAACAGCTGGAAGTCAGTTTTATAGTTTAAATTTCCAGGGAGGTGGAGAGAGTCAATTGGAAAGTTGAGAGCTGTTAGCTGGAGCTTACTCAAGCTGGGGCAAAGCCCTGAGATGGGAGGAGTGGACTGGAGTGGTGGTTTGGGGGAAAATCTGATGCTGGATCAAGACCTTGTTGCCTGTTCTTTAGAAATTGGTTTGCTTCCAGTATTTGGACTATTTCCTTATATATTTGTAAATAAGTATTGCAAAAACCTCATGGGCCAGTTCACACGATCAACCGACTATGGATAGTTACGATTGGGAACATGGTCTTAAGTAGGCTTACCAGATTTCCCCAGTTGCAAACCGGGACACACACACCCGACAATTAATCAAATTAATTAAATTTAAATAATTAAAATCAATGTTATTTAAAAAAAATGGGTGCAAAGTCTGTTTTGCCGCCCAAAGGGCGTTCCGATTTTTTAATTAATTATTTATTTTTTAGCCAGCCAATTAATTAAATAAATTGACTTGCCTGTCCCATAACAGTACAATAATAAAAGGACAGTGTTCCACCACATCACGCAGTACAGGCCAGGCCAAGACAGGCAAATATAGAGATCATGGCATCTGGGCATGCACAAAGTTCCTTTAGTTTTCATGACATGCTCAATCAGCCTCCACAACAACACTCACTCCACCCACTGCCAATACATACTAAAAAAAAACCCTAAACAACACACAGCACAGCACACAAATTTGAAGTACTGTACAACAAAACACCCTCAAGTAGCTGAAGACACCTCAGACCCTTACAATACAATACACCTCTTGCAAAAGTGCACCCCACCAAAAGTGCATTTTTCTTGCAAGTACATCCCACCAAAAGTGCTTTTTTCTTGCAAAAGTGCACCCAACCAAAAGTGCACTTTCTGTGAAGCAAAACACACAGAACAAACGAAGCTAGCAGGACATCACAAAATTTCATTGCAGATCAGCCCAGCCCCCGGACCTAGCAGGACAAAACGGACATCACAATTTTTTTTTTGCAGATCAGCCCATTTCCCCCCACCACAGGACAAACTGAGATCAGCCAGCACACTTAACCCCACTTCCTCCCCCACCCCACAGCTAGCAGGACAAACTGCTTTCCTTGAAGCAACAAACAATGCATTTTCTCAAGTGCAAAGAATTAAGCAGGCAAACCTCGTTATCATGTTGCAAAGACCCCTCTGCTCTCCTGCTGCTGCCAAAACACCTAAGGGCTGTGAGGTCATGTTGCTGAGGCGGAGCTGAACTATAAAGCTCTGTGCTGCTCCTAATCACATGATCAGAACCACTGAAGCCTCCTAGGCGGCCATTTTGTTTAGGGGAAATTCCGGTGGCTATTTTGTTTCCAAAACAAAATCGGAAAAAATCAAAATTAACTTTAAATGGACCAGGGGGGTAACGGGGGCCAGGGGGGGCCGGGACAAATCCGGGACAGGCCCCCAAAATCCCTGACAGTCCCGGAAAAATCTTAAGCCTCATACATCTGCATGCCCCCTTCCTCTCCCTTCCCTTTATCTCCTCTGGAGCTGCTGCTGTGCACTCCGCACCGCTGCCCGTTTGTGGCAACAGTCCAGAAGCATTCAGTGGTGGCACTACTTTTGCATCACCCTAAAGGACCTTGTGCAGCTGGAGGACTCAGGGTAAGTGGATGTTCATCGCCTTACCCCAAGTAGAGCCCCAGCTACCCCGATGGGTCTACTCAAATGTGCGCCAGCTATTTTTCTGCTGTACATTCAAGCAGTGTACATATAACAGTGGCTAGGCCTGGGAATGGGGATAGGATTTTGGTGAAGCCACCACCAATTCCCCCCCCCTTCCTCGGCTCAGCTGACCAATCCCTCCTCCTGGAACATCCCTGGTCGACTCTTCCCGCCCCCCCCCCGGCATTAGATAGTCTTTAGGATCCAATTAACTGGTCCAGGGTCAATTTTCTTATGGCACTGATCAAGGGGAAGATGCTTGAACAAAGGAGCCTTAGACGCACCGAACATGTTTGTTGAATTGGAGCCTTAGATGCACCAAACGTTCTCTGAATTGTCCCCTAAAATGTAACTCCTTAAACATATTCATCTCGCTTTTTAAGGTTGCTCACAATATTTGTATGCTGATGGAAGGAACATGGAGGAGGGGCAAGAAATCACTACTTCCTTCTAATTTACTCTAACTGCATGTCTAGAACATTTTCTTAAACTTTATTTCTTCAAAGGCACATGACCTGAGTACACTGAAGACTTCAAACGGAGAGGAGAAAACGCTGCCTCCACAGAAGGCAGCCTCTGTCTTTGATCTTTCAAACTCACAGCATGCTTAAAAGTACTTATCAAAAAACTAAACTACCACTGTAAAAACAAATGGGGGGGGGGGAATTGTATGCATGCACTGTTGAAGCTTCATTAAAAAAGCACCAGAACTGTTTCTTCCCACGGGAAGAAATTGCCTTTGTCTTGAAAACAAAACAACTTCTGACTATCATTTTCCTGGCTCTAGTCTGGTCCCTCCTCTCTCCCCCCTCCAACCCTGTTTGCTGTCCACTCATGAAGACGCTTTGCAGAAGAGATTAAAGTTAAAGGATCTGAAGATGGAGCCCACCTGGGCCAACCTGCAGCAGAGGCACAAGGCCGGACATAAAGACAATTGACCTATAAATACACTTTAATGCAGAAACGACGATATGAGTAAAAAAAAGGGGAAAGAGACAGTTATAAAAGAGGTAAGGGAGACTGGTCGAGGGAAACAAGTGAAGTCTACCCAATTCTTTGAAGAACTGAAGCTTTTGTGATTGTTTGTTTGAATTGTTAAAGAGAAGCATGTAAAAACCCAAAGGTTTTCGAAAGCAGCCTTGGAATGCTTCGAAAAATGCTGTGGCAACTTGGCTGTAAATGCTTTTCTTCTGGTTAAACAACAGCCGGCATAAGGAGACGCACAGAATTTACTGAGAAGGTGGCTGGTTATCTGCAGAAGTTGGGTGTTTGTCTCTGTCAAACCACTGAGAAACACGGCACACAGTCACCCTTATAAGTCAGGGTTAGAAACTGGAAAGATTGGACTCAAAGCAAAATGACCTGTAAAGGGGATTTTCCTCTGTAAGAAACAATGCAAATAGGGGTTGATGGAGACCATACATACATCCTTGCCCTATATTGACTTAAAATTAAAGAGGGGGATTTTCTCCCATAAGTAACAATGGGATGTAAGGATAAGGATGGTAAAAATTGGCATGTAGTCCTGAGTGCATTCAAAGGGTCCCCTTTATAAGTCTTCCAGTTATGTTTCCCCACATTTAAGTCCATGGCATTTTGAGGAATTAGAAGAAATTCCCCGTGCTTGCATCCTTTATTGCTGTACCTGAGCATGGCTGAGCATTCAGACAGCGGTGCCATTTATGAGACTGGGTGATTCTAAAGAAGGGTTTACATGTGCAGTAAACATGATTGGCATGATTGTAGCAGTCCCTTTGGGGCATTTCCCTAGGGCAGTGATTCTCAAAGTTCTCCCCGCAAGGTGGGGCGAACTTTGAGTCTTTGCCAGGGCGGGGAGAGCGGCGGCAGAAATCCTAGGGATTGCCGCCACCAGGAAACAAGTACTTTTTACACTTACCAGGGGTCCTGCAGCCTTCCGGAGGGTTCGGGTAGGCCCGTGCCCCCCTCTGCGGGCCTCCCTTCTGGAGGGCTGTAGGATTCCCAGTAAGTATAAAAAGAAGTTTTTCCCGGTGGCGACAGTGACCCCTGGGATTTCCGCCGCCACTGTCCCCGCCCCCGCAAAGACTCAAAGTTCGTCCCCCCTTGCGATCTGTCAGCTTAAGTCCTGGGCTGATGGTGGGAAAGCCGTTCCACTGTTCAGTGGGTCATGACCGCTAGCACAAACAGCCAGAAGCCGCTGATGACAGCAGTCTGCTGACCCTCTTCTGTTCCCTGTCATGGCCGGTAAGTCAGTGGTGGGGGCAGTTTGGAGGAGGATCATTGGCGGATTGGGGCAGGGAGTGGGCCAGGGGTACACACCCAGATCCTATCCCCCCTTCCTAGCCTGGACCTGCCCCCAGGAGTCACCTCAGACTCACAGTACACCAGCTAAAGAGCTGGCATAGGTCCAAGGAGGCCAGGCAGCCTATGGAGAGGTAAGTAAAAAGATTTTTACTTACCTCTTCTGGGACGTCTGGTTCCCAAACACCCACATGCATAGTATGCAGTATTTGCTCTGTCAGCGGCGCTGCATGCTATGGGCTGCCAGTGAAAACATGGCCTCAAACCCGGGTGAGATACCAATCCACCATGTTGGCCTGTATCTGATATTAGGTTTACATAAGGCACTGCCAAGACAAATATTCTAAAAGAAATGCAAAAGAAGCAATATTGCTTACACAAAGAACAGGTTGAAGTTTAATATTTGGAGTGATCTGTAACATGATTGATTCTCTCTGTAAAATATGAGCTGCACTCAACCTTCAGATGGAAATTAGAAAGCCATACGCTTTGCTATTAAAATAATACCCAGACAATAAAAATCGGCCAGACTGACCTCTGTAGCGTTCATCGTTTCCAAGCAACTTCAAGAGGGACACGTTCCGAGCGTAGAACATTGCATCTCAATTCCTATGGAGTGCACAATGCATCAATATTAATAAAGGTTTAGTCCTTGATTGATGTTATTGAAATGCAGTGTCAAACAAATTACCATTGCTGCAAAACCACCACAGTTGTGTGTTTTTAACAATTTTCCTTCCTTGTGAACACATAATATCCAGCTTTATCAGCTGCTGGATAAGCACAGCAGGTGCTCTTAAGTGGCAATAATAGAACCCAACTACAGCATAACTGTGAGTAGAAAAGAAGAGCCATCAGAACTGATATAGCAGCAGTTGCCCCATAGCCCTCCCCCATAGCCCCATAGCCACGAGGCACAGCAAGAAGAGAGGCAGATTCCTGTCTGGGTTTCTTGCTTATTTCAGTCCATCCTTTGTCATGGAAAAAGGCTTACAAGGTTGCTCCCTCAAATGAAGACCTCTTCAAAGCTTAAAAGAACCGATGTTCTGATCCAAAGGGACATTAATCAAGGTCTGTGTCTGATTCTCTGCGCATTGTAAGCAGGCTGAGTCTGGGAGCTGCTCCTTCCCATGCTGATGGGCTAATGTGGGATGGCTCAAGTAAGTCTCACAAAAGAAACCAGCGGCACCGGGAGAAGCACAGCCTGCTTCTTGCCCGTGTTGCGCGAACCTCCTGGAGGCTCGCGCAATGCAGGCGAGCAGGCTGTGCTTCTCCCGGTGCCTGCTTGCCGCGGCCCCAGCCTGCTTGCCGCGGCCCCAGCAGCAACAGCAGCAGCGACCACCGACCAGTGACCAGCGACCAGGTAAGCGTATTTTTTATTATTTTTAATAGAAATATTAATTATTTATTTAAAAAATTCGACCACGCTTTGCACGGCAAGAGGGGACGCTTTGCGCCCCCTTTACTTTATTAATTAATTATTTTTAAAAATCCAGCCACGCTTCGCGCCCCCTTTCTTCGATAATTTATTCATTAAAAGGATTTTTTATTGGGATTTCTGCTTTATTGTGACATTTATGCTTCTTTTTTCTGCTTTTTCGTTGTGGTTTAGAATTGCTTTTTCGTTGTGGAGGGTAGTTTGCGGTTGGTTTGGGCTGTTTCTGATGGCTTTTTCGTTGTGGTTTAGATTGCTTTTTCGTGGTGGATGCTAGTTTGCGGTTGGTTTGGGCTGTTTCTGAGTGCTTTTTCGTTGTGCTTTACGATTGGTTGTGCTTCTTTGGCCTTGCTTTTTCGTTGCTTTGACATTAATTAATTATTTACCTCGGGGGGGGAAGGGGGGGTGTCCCGGTTTGAAGTTTGAAAAATATGGTAAGCCTAGCCTAGGAGGCTGAGAGCGCAATCCACCAGAAGTATCAAACAGCGGAGCGCGTGCTCTGCCATTCGAAGCCGTCACAATGTGCCGGAAAGCACGTTTGCAATAACTCGTGAGTAAGAGCTGCCGGCACGGAGGCCAGCAGCCCTTACTCCACCACCGGATCGTCCCTGTTGCCGCCGGAGAAGATGAGTGCAGCACCGGCGGTTACAGTCCGGGTGGCGAGGGGGCCATTGGCCGAGCCAGCCCCAGGGGGGGGGAACTGACATTTTAAAAAATAGTTTATTTTATTATTTTATATAAGAAAAAAAATAAGAAGGAAAATAATTACAGACAATTGAAAAGGTATTTGTGTAAACAAAGCTTTCATCATCAGAGAGGATTCAAAATTTCCTGCCTAAAGAAGTTTGTATCGATAGTGGTCCGCGATGGCGGGTGTGTGTGTGAATGAAACAAGAACTTGAGCTTGGGGGGGGGGGAAGGCAGCAAAAGGATTAAATGCAAAAGGGTTTTAGAAAACTGACTTGTATTTTAAGCACGTTCTGTTAACTGTGAGAGAAGATACATAAATCTTACTTCAAGCAAACCAAAAAGAACCCTATTTTTTTTTTTAAAAAAAAACATTTTTTCTGCTTATTATTTATTCTAGATTGTAGCTGGAATTAAGCATGCATTGGTTCAAATGGTACCATACTAATTTATGGTTGGGGAGGTGGTGATCATACATTATATATTGATGGCTTGGGGATCGGGGACATATTGCCACTTCAGTACATTTTAGGGAGGAACTGGGCTAAGAAGGCATTCATGTACTCTGCGCAGCTAGCTCAATCCCCCCCCCATCCTATAATTTTCAGTTTTCTGTCCTGAATGGCCAGGTGGGGCTTGCAATTTTGCAAATTCTATTGGACCACAAGTCTACCCAAGCACTGCTCCTCAGATTTGGTATCAGGCAAAAATTCATTATCCTATGAATAGCTATTGGTGGTTTTATTTAACGAACGTTTCTAGTCCTTATGGCTTTGAAAATAAATTGATCAAACAAGCAAACAAATAAGAACAGATTTGAAAAAGTGTGGGAAATGCCTGGTGATACCATTTATCATTTTTTACCACAATATCAATTGATTAAAAACGAATAAAAGTAATTACTGTAACATTATATATATATATATATATATATATATATATATATATATATATATATATATATATATATATATATATATATATATATAAAATTATCCTTGGCTGCTTTCCCTTCCTTTAAATATGGGTCACTTTACTTGTTTAATTGCAGGAGGGTGGAAAATATGTTGCTTAGCAGGTGTCTTTGTCCCCTCTGCCCACCCACATAGCCACAGAGTGAAATTTGTGTAGATTAGTATATGTACTACAAAACAGATTGTCAAACAACTTTAAAAATAGAGATGCAGATGGTTACTAAACAGAACTGATGCCAAGCTTCCAAGTTCAAATCCTGGGATTCGAACTTGGAAGCTTTTATTAATGCAATCCCCGTGGTCCACCGACATGTTTTAACTTTACAAAGGAAGTGCACATACTGTCACTGTTGCTTAAACACATGAATGAATATTTAAGGGCCTTACTGGATTAAATCAATTGACCTAGTCCTGTATTCTTTGTAAGCGCCTTGCAGTAGTGTTGATAGCCCCCCCACCTGGGACCAGGTGACATCACAACACCTTGCACTGCCCCCTGCATTGCGACATCACCCCTCCTTGTTTCCAGAAAGTTGCCATTTGGAACCTAGCGGAACATGGGGCAGGAGGGAGGGTCCAGGTCATGCCAGGAAACGCTGCCACGGCCACTCCTCATGAGTAGACCACACCTGTGGCACCTGGGACAGTGGGGCCTCCCACCCATGGCAGCTACACTACTTGTGTCTCAACCAGCAGACCCTTGATGGTCCACCAGAAACTGACCAATAGTTTATAAGTTGATCACGATCTACTATCTACATAGCAGCATTCTAAGAATTAGATTTATCAAACAACGCTTTAGTTGATTAGTAGATGGGGCTAATTTATTTGGAAATGTCAAATTGTAATTAATGGGTGACCAGTGCAATGGTTTGCTTTTTTTGAAGCTATTTTTGTTGCTGTAAAAGGGAGAATAAAAAGTAAATGATTACAGATGCTCTCTGTTTCCAAGGATGAGTGGTAGCTATTGTTTAAAGATGCCAAATAATTTTGCAGAATGTGTCAATCAACCTGAATGGAGGGAGAGACTTGACCTGACCTGAGATGACAACAATTAGCTATTTCTAAAGCCAGCACAATGACAAGACATCATTGCTACATTTGCACTGTTAGGTTTCCCAGGAAGTGCTAATTGGTTCTGCTGGTGCAATTGAGAAGCAAATCGGAGTGATTTGATGGAAGTGTGGAAAGGAGTGCTGTGCTTGTTTTCTACCTGAGATGAAAACTGCTGGGTGCAGAGCTCCATGTTTTCCCACCTGAGTCAACAGAATGACATTCATTTTTATGCCATCTGAGGACCTGGATCATACTATAAGAAGCTCTGTAACAAACTCTAAAGTAGCATGTGTTCGAGCAGAAGTTCAGAGCACCTACCCCCCCCTCTCTCTCTCATAGGACACACATTGCTCTCTGCCCCCACAACTCTTGCTGGATTTAAACGCATTTTGTGTTCTGACAACACAGCTGATCATTGTGCACCATCCAAATAACTGCACTCAGGTCCACCATGCGTGCCTTTAATCTGTTCCTGCAATTGCTGCCAGGGGCTAGAATGCTGCCTCTTGGCTGCATCATTATACATTCCCAGAAGGCAAGCTGAAGCATACGAGACCCCAGGCTTAGGTGAAATTCTCTCCGAGAGGGCAGAAGGGGATCTGGCAGCAATTTCCCTGGATATATTGACCATGTGCTGTGCCCAAGAGCTGTTATCGTTACTGGCATAGGCAGACTGGAGTGACGGCAGCCAAAGCAAAGCTTCTCTTTATGAGAATTTCACAGAGGTAGAAAGAAGGACTTGCTCCTCATTCCTCTTTTGAGAAGACCACTGCTAATTCTAAACTGTGAAAATCCCTGATTTCCCCCATTCATTTTTTATTTTTTATTTTGCCCATCCTTCCACCTATTTGGACTTTCCTATCACCTCTGAGGCTCATGTGACACCTCAGCATCCGGATGATGCTGAGTCATTTGGATGCAGTAACCATTCCCACAGGTGGTAAAACGCAGGACCACACACTCCCCTTTGCATATTTTTGCCTTAATTTCTCTTCCAATGTGTTGGATATATCAACAGGAATCACATGCCTGTCTGGCTAGGTGTGGGCTAGGACCAAAATCCTGGACTAGCATAAATACAGTTGTTGTTTTTTACTTGGAGAAAGGCAGTATATTAACCTGCAAAGAAGCAAACAAACAAAGTGTGCAGTATGGAAAATACTTAGTAAGTCAAATTAGTGTTTTGTTTCATTTTGATAATGAGCACTGGTGTCACTGCAGGTGGGGGCAAAGCTCTAAGTTTCTCCGTGATCCGAGCCACCGTTACACGGAGGAACGAAGCGCCCTGCCCCCGCGCCTTCCGAACCAGTCAAAGCGGTGAAAACAATGCGCAGGGAGTCTCCTGTGCGTTGTTTTCACTGCTTTGACTGGTTCGGAAGGCGCGGGGGCAGGGCACTTCGTTCCTCCGTGTAACGGTGGCTCGGATCACGGAGGAACTTAGAGCTCCGCCCCCCCTGCAGTGACGCCAGTGATAATGAGGTTACATTTGCTCTAACTCATCTACCTGAACTCTCCTTTGTTGTTCCATTCTTCCTTAGGTGTCTTACGGCCCAATCTTATCTGGGCCATGTGCGGCTGAAACCTGTGTGATGGCACAAACGTGGGGCCGCACAAACGTGGGGACCGCCATTGGATGCAGTGCGCACTCTGTCAGTGCAGCTGCATTGTCGTCAATAGCATGAGATATTTGAATACAAAATTATTCAAATGGACACTGCAAAATGGATGATTCCATCTGGGACACAGATGTGAAAAAACTGAACTTCGTGTTATGGATAGCCAAACAGTGGAGATACACCTGGTGCTGATGAAAGCATGAGTAAGTGCTGGATGTTGAGGTAAAATTGTGAAAGCTATACTGTACTGAATTTCTGTAATGCCCTTTGCACATTAGCTTATAAGGTTTCCCCCACAATAAATCAGCTAATAGATAACAAGCCAACAGAAGTGATAGAAACAGGATGTCCACCATGCTTACTGTGGAGAAGATGGGAGGGTAAGAACAACCAAAATATGGCTCTGAGGACACAAAACCTATCAAACTGAATCATAGTTTGAATCAAAGTCCAACATGAACAAGCAAAGCCATATTCTTTGTCTCTGATCTCAGAAGCTTACATTTCTTTGAGAGAATTTAGCCTAAGAATATCATTCACCTTGCTTCTTCCTTTTCTTGAAAGCCCAATTCCCCTGTAGTTGCATCAAAGATCACCTCATTATTTCAGCAGTCGAAACTTTCAGCACAACAGCCTCCTCCTAACAGCACGACAACGACAAGCTTGTCAGATCGTTGCACCTGATTCTTACTCAGGTTACCTCATTATCACCATCCAACCCATAATTTGAATGCTAATATCAAAACAAAGACTTGAGACAGCTTTTGTGAAAGTTTGGGGACATCTGTCTACTGTAAGTCTAAGCCCATTAATATTCAGTGTAACAGTAGAATTGATATAATAAAAACATGAAATTTGCATGTGGACACTTCTGAATTCCAATTACATTAGATTTTATCCCAGTGATATGCAATATTTACCCTAAATATTTTATCTCAGTATGTCCAGTAACTAACCTAACAGCTTTCAGGAAACAATAAAACAATGAGAAAGGTCGTTGTTGCAAGCTCTGCAAAACAAGATAAACTATAGTTGAATAGCTGAATTGTATTACCCAGATGCAATCATCATTATATATGTTTTTACGTTATGGATGTATTACATGTACCAAAATGAAGAGAAGGAACCTGGTGGCAACACAAAAAGGAATAAATGCGAAAATCATGTATATTATATGTGTGTGCCAAAGGATAGCATTATAACTAGAGATGCTATGAATCCCAAACTTCCTCATCTAGATGATCTCTAGCTGGGAACACTACGCACATGACTTCTCTCCATATTGTCCAAAGCTAGATGGGAACTGTGCGTTCTGCAATTGCAGTTCCCTGCTGATATGCTTTACAATAATATTGCTGATGCCCCAATCCTATCTGGGGCTTACGTTGGCAGATCTCATGATCTGCCGCCAGAAGTCCCAGCCTTGTGGCATGAAAGCCAGGTCACTGTCATGCATGCCACAGCTGTTAGTGCAAATTGTTGGAGGCGAATGATTGCACAACTGTCCTGAGGTGTCCAGAATCTTCTCCATCTGGTGCCTTGGGGGGGGGGGGGAGAACAACTTGATTTCCCATTCTGACCAGGTTGCTAATTACTTTGCAGATAAAACTAACTCCTATCCAATTCTGGGCCCAATTCAAAGTGCTGGTTTTGACCTTTAAAGCCCTGTATGGCTCAGGACCAGGATATTTGAGGAACTGCCTTCTCCATACAAGTTAACCCATCCTTAAGGTCAACCGGGGGGGGGGGGGGTCCTGCTGTGTGTGCCATCTCTGACAGAGGCCAGATTGACAGTAACAAGAAGCTGGGCCTTCTTTGTGGTGGCACCTTTATTATAGAACTCCCTCCCAGTAGGATTAAGAATTGCCCTCTCCTTATTACCTTTCTGGCAAAAGCTGAATACCTTCCTTTTTCTCCTGGCCTTCTCTTCTTAGTTGCTTTTGATTTTTATGGCTGTGTTCCATATTTGTCTTAATATTTTTTGCCCCTGCACACCCCAATAAACATGCAAGACAAGGTGAATTGGCCACTTTTATTAAGGTTAACTAGTTACGGAGAGGGAAATGTGAGACCTGAAGTCATAGGCGTCAGGAGGTTCCATCAAAGAACCTTTAGTCCACCAAATTGACATGTGTTACTCTATTTGCCCTGAGTAAAATTATTGATTTTTAACATGAGAACTTTAACATTTGAGAACTTTAGGAATACTGGTACATAACAGATTTTCTCCAAAGTAGCTGAACCATTCCCTTGTCTTTCAATTTTCACATAATCTAAACCAGGGATGTCAAACAAAAGGCCCATGGGCCTGATAAGGACTACGAAGCTCCTTATCCACAGGTGGAATAATTGGGCTCCTGATAATTGAGCTCTTGATAATTGAGCTGTGAAGTGACACTTTGGCAGCACCAAACTGCAACATGAATTGCAGTTGTAATAGGAGCTGAAAGAAGTTGCCTCCAACCTATCTCTTTCCTTTGTTCTCTTATCTCCTTGATGGCTGCTGGAGGTAAAGCAGGCAATGTGTGCAGATTGCTAATAGAAGCGATGCTTGGTAGCCAAACGTGAATGTAGATCACTGATAGAGGAGGCAAAATTAGAGGGAACATTGCTTGACAGAAATGGCATTGACACGTGATAATTGGGCTCTACCACATCCTGAAAATATGATCAAGATTTGCATATTTTCTCTTCTGTCATTTGCAACTAATGAGTTCCTAGGTGAGAATAAAATGTTTATTTGTGGTCATCACCTGCTTAATGATGTCACTTCCTGCTTAATGTCATCACTTCTGGTCCTCAGCAGGAGCCATGGATGCTAACTTCGGCCCACTGTATGAAACAAGTTTGACACCCAATGGCGTCGCTCCCATCAAGCAACGGGAGCGGGCCGCTACGGGGTGATGCACGCACGCGCGTGACCCGTCACCTCTTGCACGCGTCGCCCCCGAAGACGTCCCCGGAGCCGGCTTCCCCGGCCGACGCGCCAGGGCCTTCTGAGAAAGGCCCGCTCTGCGAACGTTATTTATAACGTTTTTTGCACATGCGCAGACCATCCCTGAGGGAAAAGGGCTGCCCGTTTCCCTCAGGAATGGTCTGCGCATGCGGTAAAAACGTTATAAATAAAGTTCGCGCAGTGGGCCTTCCTCAGAAGGCCCTGGACAGCCGGCCGGGAAGACGTCCCCAAGCCGGCTGCAAAAAATGTCAGGTGCCCGGAGCGGTGCCTGTCGGGCGCCCGGAGCATCGCCCATCGGGCACCCGGAGCGACGTCCGTCGGGCGCCCCCCCAAATCACGGCGCGGCCATTTGTAAGAGGGGGGTATAGGGGGGAGGCATCACTAGGGTGACTCGCGCGCCCCGCTATGGGGTCACGCGCGCCCTAGTGACGCCACTTTTGACACACCTGATCTAAACTGCCAAAAGAGGACATCTAAGATGCTTTGAATGGCAAAAAATCCAGTTGCAAGTAGTGAAAAATAGTGAAAAGACTTCAGTTCAAAGCAAAACAATGTATAGTAATTTTATTGATTGATTAAATGTAATTTTTTAATCAATTTTAGATGTTTTTATTAACTTTTTTGCAGTTTAAAAAGTAATTATCTATTTGTATTCTTTGTATTTTGTATTTTATTTTTGTGTAAGCCACCTTGGGTCCCTTTGGGGAGAAAGGCGGGATAGAAATATTGTAAATAAATAAATAAATAAATAAATAGTTACAACTTAGTCATTCACCATCAGAATTTGCTACACTTTGGTTAGTTTATGCTCCGCACTGGATAGATTCTTCATGCAAATTGTCCATATGCTTGAACAAAATGTCTTATTTTCAAATGAATAGATTTTTTTGTGTTTTATAAAGAAAGAACGAAACTGAAACATTACTTCACAGAAACTTTAGGATGAACAAAGAACCTCTTGCGCAGTTCTCACTTCTGTGCAACTCTGAGCAGAGCCTCTTCAGGCAGAGCTGTAAGTATGGTGGAGCCTGAGGGGCGGCTACCCTGGGCAATCTGCCAAGAGGGGTGCAATCAGGGTTCCACCTCTCAGGCACTTCCATGGCCACCTCCTCCTTGCAACCTCCTCGCATTTCCCCCCCCCCCCAAGAAGGAGATTATGAGGAGGTGGCCACAGCCCGATAGTGAAGCTCAGAATGGAGAGGGAGAGCGGCTGCAGCTTCCCACCTCCTCCTCACAACTTCCTCCTCAGGGCACACCCCAAGGAGGAGATCATGAGGAGGAGGGCAGGCTTCTCACCCTCTTCGCTCCTTTCTGCGTGGAGAGGGAGAGCGGCTTTGGCTTGCAAAGAGACAACCCAGAAGTGACATCATGATACGTTGTGATGTCATTGCCCTGGGCGCAGCGGCGGCATGCTATGCCGCTGTAGGCCTCAGGCTCACATCCCAATGAGTCCCAACAAGCAGTTGAGGAGTATTTCAGCCATCAACCATCATCAGTATTTCAGCCATCAATCTCCTATGGAGGGAGGAGGTCATGAAGGCAAACCCTGGACTGGGTCAGGCCTCATGCAGTTGACATGGTGGACATCAACCGTGCCTTCTTTTCTTCCTTCTGCCTTCTGGGAGGCACACATTTTGCCACTGCTGATACAAACTGGCTCAGCCCAGATCTCTCCTTCGCTCTCTTCCTCTTTTGGGTTACAACTACAATATTGGCCTCGAGCCTCTAGCGAAAGAGTTAAAGGGTCAAGAATTCACACCTGCTACTACTGCTAGTAGTAGTAGTAGTGGGTCATTTGAGTATCCCTTGCTGATTATCTACACTGATTTTTAATATTAATCTAATATTAATCTGCTGTGTCAGCAGGAATGAAATGAATGCAATAAAGAGAGTCTCTTCGTTTGCATTCACTGCAGGCTCAGCAGTGTGCACCCAAGTAATTATTACCCAGAAGATGTATCACACACCCCCTATAAAATCAAAGCTTTGATGTCGTCATGTACCATTCAATACCATATTTACAAACACAAGAATACTTGCTGATTTGTGCCATACATTTTTGGTTTGTATTGGTCTGACTTAAAAAAAAAATCTATACAATAAACTTAAAACCCCCACATTTTCAAAATTACCATTTCAAATTAAAATGCATGTTTCTTTATAGAATAACATAAAGAAAAATAATAGGCCCATGCAAAGAGGGACTCACAATCTATCTGCTGAAAACAGGAGAGATAACAGGAAGAAAGGAATAGGTAATGGTAATCAATCAATCTTGTAGATAAGTTAGGACGTTTTGAACCAAAAATAATGGAATTTGATATGACCCATGGATAAGTCGAGGTGTTCCCAGGTGAGGGTGTTATGGAGGCACAACTGACAAGCACTGGTATGTATGGGTTGGCCTCAAACATGGCCGGAGGAAGGGATTGCAGCAGTGGTGTACCTAGCATATTTGACACCTGGGGCGGATACATTTTTAACACCCCCCTCTTCCATCATACTCAACTTTGTCTTCTTCCATGCCCCCCTCCATTTCAATTCTTCATAACACACAGCTTGAAGAGCAGCTCTAAAGAACCTGAGATATTTGATATGTTAATTTCATAAAACTGGAAATGAAGAGGCTAATCATAAAACATTGGTTAATCAACAACTGCAGAGGTAAGGCACCATCACCTTCTTTGTTGTTAAAAAAGAGATCTTATTTTCCAGTTAGCGATTCATTTAGCTCTGTGCTCTTAGGGCAGTCAACGACAACCAGATAAAACAATAGAAACAGCAGTAAACTAAAAGCTTTATGAAGGAGAACGGTTTTTACTACAAACTTAAAATCAGAAAAAGAATGGGCTTATGGAATATCTCCAAGAAGGGAATACCAAAGATGAGGCACCACCACCAAAAAACCCTGTTCCTGTGTCATACATGAGTCAGAGATCAGACTAGTTTAGGTTGATGGTGAAGTGAGGATACGCTTATAAGGGGAAAGGCAGTTCTAAGTAGACCTCTAGTCACCTCCTATCGGCCCATGGTCTATGCCTGGGAAGGATAGGATTGAGCTGGAAATGCGTCTCCATTTTTTTGGGAAATAGGTTTGTCAATCGTATGGAGTACAAAACTTCCACAGAGTCAACCTTCCCTTGCCTGCCAAAAGACAGCTTGCTTTAACAAAACGAAACACAATTGAAATGTGACCTGAAGTGGATGGAAAGGGAACCAGTTTGGAAGGTTAATTTCCATGAAACAGCTGGCCATCCCAGGGACATGGCAAGCCTACTTTCCACTATTTTAAATTTTGTAACAAAGCTGCCTTAGAGCTACTGTTGTCTTTGGTAGCTAAGATGATCTCCTTTCCTTTTTATCCACTGTTACCCAGGAAAGAAATGATTTGTACCCTGTTAGAGGTCATGTTTCTTCTTGGTTCAGTGATCAGCATGCCCTTGCTAATTAATTAGCATGGCACTTGTCAACTGGGATATAATCTGGTAAACTCATATTCTTTTGAATCCTTTGTCTATGCTTCATCAAGGGTACTCAAAATCAGACAAAAGGATTTGAAATAAATGACGCCTCTCATTGAAGGCAGACCTGTGCAACTTCTGACCCACCAAGCTGAATGCAGCCCAACAGCCATGTATGGTAGACCACTAGGGAGGGCAGCCTAAAACTTCCACTTGTATCTTGAACTACAGTTTGATTTGTAGAAGTCAATAGGTAAAGCTTTGTACTACATGGATACAATTTTTACCACTTGCCAATTTTAAAGGCACAGTTGCAAGGGACATTTTAAAACTGGCCACCCTAAACAGGTTCAACCAGTGGCATCTCTATAACGGGGCCAGGGGGCGGCAATGACCCCAGGTGACAACCACGGTATCCTTGTGAGGGGGAGCCACGGTGGGATTTGGGGGGCTCCATGGCTGCATTTTGCAGCCAGAGAGCTGCGTTTGCAGCCGTGGAACTGAAACATGCCAAAATCGGCACGTGGTGTTTTTTGTTTGTTTGTTTTTACCTCCCACCCGCCCTGGCTTCAAATGAAGCTGTCCAGGAGCACTGGGGGTGGGACAATGGTATGCAAAACACATCATTCTCCCTACACACACACACACACACACACACACACACGAACCTGCTATCAACACAATTGCATTCAACTCAGCTTTTTGTTTCCTGCCTGGAACTTAAAACGTGTGGAGTGTGTGGATCAGCTCCTGGGCCACAGCTACTTGGTTGTGTTCGGCTTGGCTGGTTGCAATCCAGCTTGTATCCCTTCTTCCCATTCTCCCTCTTGTGTTGCATGTTGTCCTTCCTTGTGTTCCATTGTTACAGATATAGGCTCTGATCACGAGAGTCTTACTCTGTTCTTACTCAGAGAAGTAACACACAGATATGATGCACACTCTGCTTCTAGTTCTAGCAAAGGTCTCTACAACAGTCAGGCTGTAATCCTATCCACTTTCCTGGGAGTAAACCCCATTGACTTTAATGGGACTTACTTCTGAGTAGACATGCACAGGCTTGCGCTCTCAATTAGGTTTGTCAGCCATGATTGCCTGTTAGCTAAAGAGGTCAGGAATTCCTAGAATCAGCCTTTTGCCAGAGATGTGTCCAAAGTCCAGCCCTGGGTTCTGAACATGGTTTCTACCAGCACTTTTTTGCATTACTTGGGTTGCATTTAGATGAGTGATGAACATGCAGAAGGCTTCATTGGTGTTACAGAGCCAGCACAATATTGTGTGATCAAATACATTCATGCTCTTCATTTCCTTTAAATATGATTGCTTATAGTCATTAATTTAAAACCATTGTGTGGTGCCATTTATACGATTGAATGTTATATTACAATTACGTTCTTTTGCTGGTTGATGATTACAATCATTCTTATATTCAGCCTAATGAAAGTTTTAAAATCTCATTACTACTTCCATATTGGATGCAAACCACATCCCCCTGAAGCCAGTGAAGGGAATGATAATGCAATCTGTATTGAATCCGTAACCACTTTTTCAAAGGTTACTATTCTAGAAACCTCGCATTAGCAGTGGTGGTGAAAATCACCTCCTTGCATTGCTACAAACAAGTCTCAGCCTAGCAAGCTCAAGCCTAGTGCAAGATTCTTGCACACAGAAATCTGAATGGAATCTTGACTTGGCTTTATGCTTGCACAACACATTGTACAAGATAACATGGATGTAATTGCTATGCAGTTTCTTCTTACTGAAGGGGAAAGAGGGAAGCCATGTTATAACCAGAGGGAAGCCATTACAGCAAGGAAGACACATCACACACTCACATGCCTTGGTGAATAGGCAGCGCCGGCGCCTGCCAAAGAGGCGAGACCCATGGAGCGGGTAAGTCCTGCTCCGAGCAGCGCTGTAGCTGGGGGAGGGTGAAGGGATGGCAGGGAGGGTGGGGGCATAGAGGGGCATGGAAGGGCAGAGAGGGGGCAGATCAGACCTGGGAGGGGGTGGGATCATCGTCCTTGTCGGACACCTTATCCTACCTACCACCCCAGGCCTCCAGTCCCGACATGGGAATTCTCAGTTTAGTGGTGCCAAAGTAGGCAGCGCTGACTCGAGTAGCCCCAGAGTGGCGGTAAGAGGATGATCGGCCCCTTACTCATGTTGCCCACACTGCACCAGTACTGGATAGGATTGTACTGTGAGTCATGGGCTCATGCACTACTTCCTCCCTTGGAATGCTCTGCTTTATTACTGTAGTTACGTTCTGATTGGATCAAACGAACAGTTTAGTCTTGTAGCCAAACTAGCAGTTTGTGCTATCCCCCTAAACTGGGATTGCAAACAATAATTGAAGCTGTTTTACAACCCTGATTTGGAGAGTAATCGTAAGCCATAATTTGCCTATTGGGGTGTAATGGTAAAGGAGGGTTTGCTGCAATCTAGGATGTAACTAATCAGAGGCGGAACTTGTGTGGAGCTGCTCTGGGTGCGGGGGCGGGAGGCGCATTCAGCGGGGGGCGTACTTACCGATGCGCCGCCTCAGCTTCGGCCATCTTCATTTCGGCCCTCCCTCCCTGGAGCCCGTTTGACTCCGAAATGACACCAAAACCGGCGGGGTGTGTGTGTGTGTCGACGTGACATCACGCAGGCCCCGGCCCTTGCTCCAGGCGTCGGGAGGGCTTCCGTCATTTCTGTAACTAATTAAGAAAAATGGGGAAAGAGAGGCTGAAACATGCGAGTGCAGGGATCATTTTTGTAGCACTAAGCCATGGTTTGCTGTGCATCAGCCCTATGGCTGCTAAATAACAGGGATGGGCAAGCTTTCTTCCTTTTGCTTCCAACTGAGTCAAAAATGATCTGAACTCTCCCTCCCCCCCAAAAAAAATCAGACTACAAATGCAAAGTGCCTAGATAAATTTCCCTTTATTCCTGGCACACTAAAGAGCACCATGCAGGGAATCAAAGCAGGGGAGAGAGGCAAAAAGAAGAGCTCCCAGGATTTGTACTGTTAACAAAACCACATTTTCTGGCGAGCTGCTTTGCAGCATGCTGGGAAAAGAAGGAGAAGGAAGAGAAAATGGAAGAGCTGCCCATTGTGTCACGGCCTCTATCCATCCTAACACTGCACTGCTAAAGGCTGGGTAAGTAAAAGGAAAAAGAAGTGGGAGACATCCAGTGAACTTTTCTGAATGGAGAAGAATTTTGTAAGGCTGAAGGGCTCACCTCTCTTTAAGGTAAAGGTAAAGGTATCCCTTGACAATTAAGTCCAGTCGTGTCTGATTATAGGGATCGGTGCTCATCTCCGTTTCAAAGCCAAAGAGCCAGCGCTGTCCGAAGACGTTTCCATGGTCATGTGGCCGGCATGACTCAACACCAAGGCGCATGGAACGCTGTTACCGTCCCGCTGACACGGTACCTATTAATCTACTTGCAATTTCTTGCTTTTGAACTGCTAGGTTGGTAGGAGCCGTCGCATGGATTCGAACTGCTGACCTTTCGATCGACAGCTCATGGTTCAGTGGCTTAACCCACTGCACCACCCGCTGGCTAGGGGTGGGCTTTTTGAGCTCCTAAAATTCTTCTCCAAACCCAAGTTTGTTGAAGCACTTCAATAGTAGTAGGTGGCGATTGTAGAATAGCCATACTATTACTTGGACTTCTAAAAAAATTGACCCTGTATCTAGTTTTCCAACTGTGTTTTCCAGCCAGAATTAGGCTCCTATATCCCAAAGTAAAGCATACTACTTTTTTAATAAATAAAAAACCAAGTTAGCCTTTTCACAGTGGATGTGAACAGTATAATGTGTGTTTGCCTCCCCAAAGCGGTTTGACTTCTGTGTTGTGTTACTTCTGTATAATTTCAAACCTTAAACAATCAGAATGCCTGTTTTTTAAAAAGAATACTAGGAAGAATGTAAGAATGTTATTAAACCTAACCCAAATAAAATCAATGAGAATTCTAGCCCACCTAATCTAATTCCTTTTCTTTTTTTTAATTCCTTAAACAGAGAGGGTATACGAAGTATAGGTAATTAGGAATTAATGAAGACTTCGTCGGCATTTGCTGTTGATAAAGTGTAGGTGGGGGAATATTTGAAAAGCAATTGACTATCAGTGGATCAGCAGGTCAGCATGATATGAATCCACCAGTCTAGGGGGAATTAACTAATGAACCTGCTGAACCACAGACAATTATGCTGAAAGCATCGCTGCTGAGATACCAAAGGACGAGGAGGGGGGGGAGTAGGACACAGCAAATACAGTAATAGAGGGATTTCTAATTGGTGTGTGGTTCAGTGCCTTGAGAGAAAACATAGAAGCCCACTGTTTGAAAATTTAAGTCCAGAATGCTTGGAAGATTCAAAAATCAAATCCCAAGGCCATCAGCATTAATGGAAACAACAGACTGACTTCTGTGGAGTTTCAATTAGGCCCCGGGTGTACAAGAAACATTCTGGTATTTGCATGGGGAGAGAGCAGATATGACACTGGCCCAATCACATTCAATTCACCTGCGAGGGCTTCAGTCCGAGTTCTTGCAACAGTGAGAAGTTCAGACTGACAGGTCTGGCAGAGTGGCTGCCAATCATCTGCTCATTTTCATTACAGGTGAAGCAAAATGCTCAAAACAAAGTCACAAACGTGCACAGAGTGCGTGTGAAAATGGGCTTGCTCTGGTCTTGTCAAACTTGCCATTCAAGTTTGACATCTTCCGCCGCTTTCCTTTAGCGTATCTTCTAGTTTTTAACACCCCAAAAGTTAAGATGAAGCACCTGACAGACAAGCCGTATTATCAAATGTCATGTAAATATTCATATTTAATGGTTTTTAGGGTTGCCAGGTCACAATTCAGAGATTCACCTTGTACCTTGAAATTCACAGTGGAGCTGGGCAAGATGGCTGTCGCTGCTCTTACCAGTTTTTCATTCCTTGACTCTGCTGTGTGACACACTTGAGGTCCTGCTTTTTCCAGCTGGAACTGGACCAAACTGGATGAAAGAACCAAAAATGGTCAGTAAAAACTGCAGCTGCCTTTTCTCTGTGGTAAATTTAAAGCTGCAGGGCTCAGGGTATTGGTGGGTTCTTCTGACCCAGCAACTCTAATTGGGTTTTTAATCTGGGGAAATTCAATAGTACTAACTCTAAATTTATTTTCTCTGCATTTTTCATTATTTTCTCATGGGGAAAGGGAAGTTTTGAGCAAATAACCTCCCTTGTGAGTGTGGAAGAGGAGGGAAACACAAGACCACACAGGGGCGTAGGCTGATATGGGGCCCTGGGGCACTGGGCCCCAGGGCGTAAGGGCAGAGAGGCTCCTGGGGGGGCGTAGAGGGCCTCTGGAGGGGTGGGAGACATCCTAGGTTTCGGTTTTTTCTTTTGTTTTTTCCCGTTTTTCCCCGGGTTTTTTAAAGGTTTTTTTTAGAAGTAACGGGGCTTTGTAGTTTCCCCCCCCCTTGCATTGCAGCCTTGCCTAGCAGCCCAGGAGTCCTGATTCACCCCCCCCCCCCCCGAGGGCATTAAGGGGCAATACACTTTCAAGTTTATTCTGCAGAGCAAAATTCACAAAATTGATGTTTGGAACACTTTCAAGTTTATTCTGCAGAGCAAAATTCACATCATTATGAATGCCTCATCATGTGTGCTGCTGGAAATGGAGACAGGAGGTACAAAGTGGACAAGGAGGCTTCCAAACTGAAATCAAAAAATCCCAAAAAATTGCTGCGCGGCTGCGCTGTGGGGCGTAAAGGATTACGGCCGCGCGTTTTTAGGGGGGGGGCGTCAAGGGTTTGGGCCCCGGATCAAAAATGGTCTGGCTCCTCCTCTGAGACCACACATAAACAAAGGGAACATGCGTTACCTGAGCAATGACTAATGCACTTCTAGTTCTGCCTTGTATGTATCTTCTCTTTCCCCATAATGGCAGCCTCCAATGGAGATTGCCATCTGTGCAGAAGTCCCTTATGTCAAAATTGTGGTGATTCTCCTTGGAAGAAGGTGATTCTCCTTGGAAGAAGAATCATGTGATTCTCCTTGGAAGAAGGGTGTCTTGAGAAAACCAAAATGGCCACCACAATTTTGACAGAGCTTCAAGAGCTCCATAGGTACTGACACCCTCCACTCACCCCCTGAAGATTACAGAGAAGAACACCCTGTTTTTGAATAAAAAATAGCTGAGAAATTCTTTGACTCTGGGGGAGTTAAAGGCAAGCACTAGTTTCTGCATGCATTTTTGTGCAGTGCAAGCTTATTTGTGTTCACTCAGAAATAAATCTGAACCATTGAAACCAACATGTTCAATGGGTTTACTTCCTGGTAAGTTTGCTTAGGTCTGCAGCCATAGTTTTCATAGTCTGCACAATTGTTTTCATCAGATGATTTTAGAAGACTCCTTAGGCCTACTGCTTTCAAACAGTTCCTTAATACTTGACCTGCCAGGAATCCTCCATTCTCCCAAAGGTACTGTTATATCCCTATATTGCTTGAAATGTTTCATTTCATTTATGGTAAAAGAAAAATCAATATCACTTGCAGGGGAAAATGTAAAAAAAAATGTCTTTATGTCGCCTTGAAGATAAATACCAGCAGGGCTCATCATTTTCAGTTTAAGTGAAAAGCCTCCCTTCAACCCCCTCATTGTAAAAGTAATTGTGCGTATTTTTGATCCGTGTTAAGTAAGTTGCATGAATGTAAAATGGAATAGCACTTCAGAAGGTGCGGATGGTTGACATTTCAATGAATTGTTTCTTGAAAACGTAAAAATGAAAGGAGTTTGAGTTGTATGCATGTATACACTGTATGCCTGAGTGAGTTAATTCCTTCTAACATTCATAGTTCTTAGCTCCAAGCAAGCATGCTTGGATGGTGGTGGTGATAATAATAATAATAATAATAATAATAATAATAATAATAATAATAATAATAATAATAATAATAATAATAAACTCTTCTCTTCCCAGTATACACTGGGTGGAGGGGGAGGGCAAGAGGTCAATTCCACATGCTGGGAAACCTCCAATAGGCAATCAGTAATCTTCCCACTCACAATGAAGAGGGCATCAACCCACCAAGAAACACACACAACAACGACAAAGAAGAAAGAAAAGGTATAGGCTATAGTTCCTACCTATAGCTCATGGTTATTAGCAGTGATGACAGTTTATATTGGGGAAGGAAGGACCACTCCAGAAATTATTTTCATTGTTGTTTCAGAAAAACAGGCTCTCTGGAGAAAGGGAAAAGAACAGACTCAGAGAAATGAATGCTCCCTCTCTGACCCTGCCCCGTATCTCTCCAAGGCTGAATTCTCTTCCAAGCTCAGTGCTGCAAGAGGCATTATCGGAAAGCAGCCATCTGAACTCAGAAGGCAGCTGAGTGAGCTTCCTGGCAACCAAAGCCACAAACTCATTGGAAGCGGTATCTTCCGATGCTGCAAATTTTTTCTCAAGCTTCAAGGGCATGCTTTTTGTGATATTTTGCTCCCACAGTACTGCTGATGATGCCCTTGTACATACTGCACTAATTTTTTGTGTGGCTGAATTTTAAGAAGCATGTTGCATCTGGGTGGGAAGGAGTTGTTCTATCCTTTTTTTATCCATTCGGTGCAGTTAAAATAAGGTGGGATCCTCCCTCATGTGCCCATTGTCACCTTACAAATGTTATTTGCAAACACTGGTGGTGTCCGTGAAACGTTCTCCCTCTCTCACTAGTAAGAAGGGCAGTGTTGACTCTGCAATGATCTGGACTCCTTTATACCTTACCACAATTACACAGAAGTGCAGCAGGAGTGGCTACTTCCTACACAGCACAATAAGACTTGGAACCCAAGAACAATGTGAGTGAAGCCAAAAATATGGATCTGAATTTCACTTGGACAGCTGATATGATGTAGTAGTTAAAACGTTGAAAATGGACTGGAGATAAGTGAGTCAAAAATTTCACCCAGGCAACTTAGCCCATTGGGTGACTTTGGTCCAAGAGGGCACCTTGGGGTGAACTCAGGAAATGAGTTTTTGCTGTCCTTTCCTAGGCCCTGCTGGCTTGTCAAGGAATAAAGCAGATAATTATTACAGACTGCTGCCTGAGTATCCTCCTTTGATCAGGCAAGCTTCTCCTCTTGGTAGGCAATGACTCTCATTCCACCATACCTACATGGCCGCTCTCCCTATATTTTATTTATTTTTCACATTTTTATCCCACCCTTCCTCCAAGGAGATCAGGGTGATGTGCATCGTTCCTCCCCTCCTGTTGTCCTCATAACAACACTGTGAGGTAGATGAGGCTGAGAGATAGTGACTGGCCCAAGGTCACCCAGGAAGCTTCATGGCTGAGAAGGGATTTGAACCTAGATCGTTCGTGGCTCTCTGATCCCTCAAGACTCTCTGATCCCTCAGGATTTCTGCATGCTCTCTGCAGGCCACCATTGTTGCCACGTCTCCCAAGTCTCTCTACCTCCATTGTTGCTACATCTCTCAGTTTCCTGCACTATAGCATCTGCAGTAAGATATACTGTTTCCAGTCAAGATGCTGGTCCCATGGTCACCTGATCTACTCTCTAAACAATTTGTGCCATTCAATACATTTGCAGTGGTTAAAGGCCTTTGTTTCATTAGAGAAGCCAATTATTTCAAAAGCATCATCTCCCATTAAAAATGGAACAGAAGAATATGAGTGCTTTGTAAAATGCTCTTGCACAATTGCAAAGCCTTTCGGTCTCCTACAGGAAAAAAAGTGAACAAACTTTGCCTCTCTTTCTAAACTTCAATCCTTCCATTGCGATGAAATGGTAATGGGTCAGTACAAATCGGTCACTTGTTAAGAAAACAAAGCTTGCCAGCTTCTACCGCAAGTCTGTCAATGCAATCAGCATGGAATAGAAACTTGAGGAGGAGGGCATTAACAATGTGTAAAGTATTGGATTATTTGTGCAGCTTCATTAAAGGCCCAGTTTAATGGTCCTTAATGCAAAGAAGTCATTTTTGCCCCCATGAAGCTAATCCAATGAATCTCTACATCATGTTGTCTTTTGATAGGTCTGTGACTTATCTTATAAATGAGCTGTACAGCACTGAACTCAGACCCTGATATCAAATGGACATGCTTTGGATTTTTTGCAGCCTTCTTGTATAGAATATGATTTATTTTTATTTTAACAATAGCAAAATGCATGCCAATATGATAGGTGCCTGTGGAAAGAGGCCATGTATTACAGATATTCCTGTGGAATGCAATGCAGATTTGATTAATTGTTCCTCCAATTTTTATTCAACCCACAAGAAAGAAGAGCATTTTCGTTGACTAGGTTCAATTCTAACCCATCAAACCTCC
The DNA here is from genome assembly GCA_026170595.1 of Plestiodon gilberti rubricaudatus. NCBI lineage: Eukaryota > Metazoa > Chordata > Lepidosauria > Squamata > Scincidae > Plestiodon > Plestiodon gilberti. Next base: position 131,915,112 of record JANXHW010000003.1, read on the forward strand.
TTTGAGGTAGGTTTGTGGGTATGGTAGAAGGAGATAGGATTTGTCCATGTGATGGTCGCTTGGTGGAAACTCTAGCAAATATGGTTCTTAAATGCAAACTGTATGATGACCTACGACAACAATACCTAGATCAATTTTGCATTCCCGCTTGGAAACCAGAGATGGAGGTCATACATTTTTTATTACATGGGCAAGATCAGGAGCTTAAATACCTTTATTTGGTTTTTTTGCCGTTGAAGTGTATTACAGACGTCTAGCCTTATTAACGAACCAGGGATGTAAAATAGGCTGCTTTTCCTCTCTTTCTTTTATTTAGTAACTTGCACCATTGGAGTGATTGTGGCGGTGTTTTTAATTTGGATGTTTGTTTGTGATGCCAATAAAGGTTTGATTGATTGATTGATTTGTGTTCCCCATTCATTGTGTTTCCCCATTAAGATTAATTGTGTTTCCCCATTAAGATTAATTGTGTTTTCCCATTAAGTCTTACCCGAAGAAAGCTGGACAGCCCAAATACAGGGCTGTCAAATGCAGGCAGGCAGGCAGGCAGGCAGGTAGGTAGGTTTTCTCAGGCCAACTTAGAGATGTGAGGACTTGAACCAGGGACCTTCTGCATGGAAAGCAGATGTTGTACCACTGAGCTACAGCCTTTCCCTGCTGGGAGGGAACAGGCTTTGCTCCTCCCCAACATCCTTGACAGTTACAGTACTTTGTCCTAGAAACTTAGTGGGTGTTGTTATTACCCCTATCTGAATAGAATTTTACTGTCCTGTTGAAAAAGGTTTAAAATAGCATTTCTTACCTTTTGGCTGGCAAGCCACTCCATTTGCAGGGCTGTAGAGTGTGAAATCATGCTCCTACAGCCTCTTCCGGGTCACGCGACTTCCTCCTCCCTTCCACAGGCTTGTCCCAATGCATTCTGGGGCAACCTTGGGAAAGGGAGAGGGAAGTCCAGCGACCTGGAAGAGGCTGTAGGAGTGCGATTTCACTCTCTACAGCCTTGCAAATGGAGTGGTTTGCCAGCCAAAAGGTAAGGAATGCTATTTTTAACTTTCTTTTTAAAAGCATTTGTAAAGTGGACCCCTGCGGTGAGACAAATCCGCGAACGCCGGATCCGCTGATAGCGAGGTCCGACTATATTTGCAGACCACAATAATCACGACAATCTGGACTGGAGTGCAACGGAACTCCATTAAAACACTTGAGTTTGATATTGTGTCAGTGGTAGGGTTATCTTTGTAGTCTTTGTTAGCTCCAATGCCTCAGAATAAAGAGGGAACAGGGTTCTGAGCACCATTCTGTTCTTCCTCCCCTGCCAACCCCCTCATCTCACTGCCCTCTAGAGGCAGAGCTGTCAGCAACATTGGCTCCTCCTTGGCAGTACATCAGCATCTGCTTAAATAGCCCGGTGCATCCTGAACATGCATGGGAGACTGGGTCCAGATCTTGTCGAGGTGTGCCTTGTATGAAGCCTCTAGGGGAGAAGTCATTGCTCTGGCAATAGTGTTGGCTGTGGCCCCTCCCCAGCAACGTTTCATGGGGCTTTGAGGTCCCCTGCTCTCTGTGCTGTGGCTAGACCACCCTGCTAGGGAAGGTGATAGCAGTCAGGTCTGGGCTGGGTTCTAGACAATTGATTGGCACCCAAGGGAAGTAAATTCCACCCCTAGTTATTTCAAATACACATCACCCTGATGTCACTTGACAACAAAATGGCCAGCAAAAAGGCACGTTAACACAATATCAAGTTTATCACACTGTGGTTATCATTTGAATTCTTCATGTTAAAGCGATCTATATCCTTTGCTTAAGTGGTAGCCCATGGCAGAGAACTAATTGGAGGTATTTGTTTGCTTGTTTGCTGAGCACAAAAACAGTAATGTGGGCTCCCTCTTCTGGCCAGGAAATGAAATTTAGGTGATAATATTCTCTACCAGCTGAGAGAGCAGAAAAGAATCTTGCTTTCTCCATTCAACCGCAGAAATAAAAGAGCAGGCTTCCAACTGAAAGCATCTAGAAACAACCACTGCCGCCTGATCCTGACTGGGACTGAGCCATGTGGGGAAAGGGAGATATTTTCCCTTCTGCTTTTTACCACTTAAAATCCACCCCATGGAGAACGTGCAGATCTGTGGTGAGAAAATAGCATGGGGGAGTGTTAATTTCTACCTCCCTAAGCACTGTGTTCCCAACCAGGCATGCCCCCTCCCTGCAGTTTTTTGTTTAGGAAAAAGAAGTACTTCCAGTTGGAAGAGCATCTCTTAAAAGCATGCATAGGCACATGGGTAGTTTGATGCTATGAAAAAATATTGCACATGATCTTCCACAGGAAAACAATTCCTGAAAATGTGACTGTTAAGTGCAAGATAACCATTTAGGTTTTTTTTTTTTTAGCTGCCTCAAATAGATAGAAGAAAAGGACATTGCTGATATGTGATTTGTCATTCCCTGTCATGTTCACATGCAGAACCAAGTAGCCTAAAAAATGAACATGTGGCTGCACCAATTAAAAAGTGCCCTCTCTTCACCGATGGATCAACCAACCAAAGGTTTAGTTGATCAAACTAACAATTACACTGACAACCTTAATTTTTGTCCTTTTCACAGGTGAGCAAAAATGTAATCCAGAACAGATTTATATAGCGTGAAAGGGCTGAAGGGCTAAGATCCAAATACAAATGATAAAAAATAATAATAATGCATTAAGGCAGAGGCTGGCTGGCCATGGGCAGAGAGCTGACAAGTGCAAGCATTTCAAGCAAGGCTGAGGGTCTCATGAATCATATCTGAAAGAGACAGTGGCTGAGTTTTTCAAAGCACAGCCACTATGTAAGCTATGAAGAAGCCCTTGAAAGGAAATGGCTGTTTTTCTTTCTGCGAGCATAAATAAAACTGGACTAGTAGTGATGTGGTGCTTTAATCCCTCTAGAAAAGACAGCATGTGCAGGAATGTGTGGAAGGGTGGGTGGCACTGTAGGTAAGGAGGTTTTACGACCATAACTGGTCTGAGCCTGGCTTATCTGATTAAATGATTTACTGCGTAAGAGTGGCTTTAAAACCATACACAAATAATGGCTTGCAGACCACTTGCTAAAGGAAAAAAATGGTGTGTGTGCGCGCATGTGTGTGCATGTGCGCACACTTGCACATGTGTGCGTGCATGTGTGAGTGTTGGGTGGGGAGTCATGCAATATGTCAGACCTGCTCCTAGATAATTGAGGGAAGGAGAAGCCAGTATTTAGCATGCAATTCTACCCAGGAGCTGGGTAGGGGGTCACCAGATCCACTCTATCCCAGTATTGCAATATGATTTCCCCAACTGGTGTGGTCGGTCTCTTTGTAGTTCCCTCCTTTTGCCAGTGGTGGCTAAATCCGGTTCATGTCACCGGTTCAAGGATGGGCTTGAATTCTTACACATCACACTGGACAATATTAGCCCTATACAGACATTTATCTCCCCACAGAGACAAATGCATGAGGCATTTAGGAGCACGTCAATGATGTCAATACTTAGCTCCACCACCGCCCACCCTCCTCATGATCAGCATTTGTCTTTGGCAACAAAATGCGGTATATTCTTTAAAACGTCTACCTTCTATTATTGATGACATTTCTATCCCACCCTTCCTCCAAGGACCTCAGGGCAGCAGAAATGTCCTGTTCATATTCTTATGAGGACCCTGTGAGGTAAATTAGCCTGCAAGATGACCCAAGATCACCTAATGAGCATCATAGCCCCAAAAGGGATTTGAACCATAGTCACCCTACCCCTACCTCTGTACCACACAGTCTCTCATTAGCTCTCTTGTAAAGAGAGACTGAGGCTGGGCTGTAATCCTAAACAAACTTGCCTGGACATCTGCTTCATTGAATAAAATGGGACTTACTCCTAAGTAAACATGTACAGTATAGGCTTGTGCTGTGATATGTATCTTATAGCTATTAAGTTAGACATACTTGGTGAAGAAATTATGAAAAATCTTGATTTGTGATCTTCCTTGTCATTGTGCCACAGGTTACTCTATCTCACATATCTCAACAAAGTCCCTGACTGGCAGGTCATTAGTATTTCTATTGACCAGGTTGTGAAAGAGGATGTGTCAATGAGGACAATGGCACTTCTTAAAGTATTCCATGTGTAATCACTAAAATGGAAGTCTTCTCTCCTAATAGACCATCCAAATTAGACAAGGCACCAGCTTGCCTAGGCATCTGTCCCCAAGATGTACTTTGTGATCAATACAGTGTTTAATGAAGACATTTCAATCAAATCCGAAGAGTGCTTGTTGTGATGAATGAGGCACCAGTATGTCCTGAACAGAGTTTGAAAAGCACCCAAACCTGCTTAGTCACAGCAGTGCCTGACAAACAACAGTGCAGCGTGCCAGTTTGATGGAAAACTTTACTTCTCTTTGGCTGTAGTCCATGAGCCACTTACCCGGGAAGAGTCTCACTGAATTCCTGTTGAACTTTATGGAGGCAGTAAACTCCCAAATGGTGAAGGGGGAGTTCAAGAACTCAACGGCCTTGGCATGGGAGGCCACATTGAATTTGAATGTTGTATGCACTCCAAGGAGATATCAAATTATGGCATGTGTCACATCTTTCTTGCCCCCCTTAAATGGAGGAGGTGTTCAAATGAAAATGTAGATTTTTTTTCCTGATCACATAAACACCGAAGCCCCCTTCAGGTATTCCAAAACTGGGTACAGGAACGCATGGAGGATTGCCACTAGTGGAAGCTCCCCCCCCCCCCCCGGTCAGCATTTGCTCACCATAATAAATGTGGCTACACACAGGAAGGGAATCTCTCTATAGCTACCATTCTGGAGTGCTCCAAGGTGGTAATTACAAGTAAATTCTCTCTCCACACAATGGTGATTCTGGGGGGGGGGGTTGCCAACGCGACGCCCCCACGTGACCCAGGCATGACGTCAGCTTCACAAGCGTGCCCGGCGCGGCTCCAGTTACGCCCCCCGCCATTTTACTTACTATTTTGGAGCCATACGGGCTCCAGGGCGGGAGGGCCCAGCACCAAGACGAGCAAGGCGGAGGAGACGCATCCCTGAGGCAAGTACGCCCCTTCGCCGCCACGTTCGACCCCCACCCTGAGACCCAGGGCGCCCCCGCCCCTACCCCGACAACGCTTCTGTCTCCACATTCAATATTTGTCACAGCAGACAAATGCTGAATGCATGGGAATCAGGGGGTGGGGCTTCCGGAGCACATCATCAATGGGGCAAGGCTAGTGTGGTGTGATTTGGGGATCCTGCATGAGCCCATGATTTTGGAATGTTTATCCTACTAAAAAGGAGTTAAAGGCATCTTCACAGCCAGTAGGGCTTTGTTTTCTTTGTACTGCCTGAGGATGCTCAAAGATTTGAGTGAAACGTAGCCATTCTGTGTTTTATTGTATGGTTTTAAACTTTCAGGTTTTAATCTTGTATGGTTTTAATCTTTAAGTTTTTTACCTTCTTTTAATATAAAGAACTTTTTAACGTGACCAGTTTTCCCGTTTTTACTTCATTGAAAAAAAAGTCTATTCTACTCTCAATGTAGATATTACTTTATAATATTTTTCTATCAATTGTCTGCCTTTGTTCAATAGATACACAGCTGCATGTCTATTTTCTTAGTCCAAATTACACATGTATATATTCAGACCACAACTAGAAAATATAGTACATTCGCAGGTTGTCACGACGTGAACAGATTTCAGAATTGAAGATCAATATGTTGCCGGGCAAACTCCATCATTTCAAAAGATTTATTAATTATTATAAGATGTTAAAACAATGTTTACGTTTCACCACGATCATACGTGGCATCCTCAGAAATGAAACAGCTTTAATTGAGGTTTGTTGGGTAAAGCTGTTTCATTTCTGAGGATGCCACGTATGATCGTGGCGAAACGTAAACATTGTTTTAACATCTTATAATAATTAATAAGTCTTTTGAAACGACGGAGTTTGTCCAGTATTATGCGCACTTGGAAACTGATGAGAGGGACACTCTAGGAGGGAATTGGGGAAAGCGCTCTTGTAGCTCTGAATACGCTACCCAGGGCTGCATGACCTTTCATACTCACTGTCTTTCTATTCTACTGACCCTGATGCACTGAGCACAGGACATACATGCAAACCTATGCATGATTACTCAAAAGTAAGTTGCAGTGTGTCCAATGGAACTTACTCCCTAATAAGTATATTGAGAATTGTAGCCATAGCCTCCCAATTTAGGCTAGTTCTGCACTCCCACTGTGTACCAGGGGGTTGAAAATGTTGGTGTGCGATGAAAAAGAAGTGGTATATATAATGACTAGATATGGACATGCTATATTTAAACTGAGAGAGTATTGATTGCCCCCCAAATTGCATATACAGTATATTCTGGAATCAATCAATATGGTGGCATGTGGTCATTCATAAGGTACAAGGTTAATTGCTGGCATCTCCAATGGAGTTGAATGCAACCAAGTGAACCCACTCTGCAAAATTTTGGCAGACAGTGACATAGATCCATTCCATTAATTAAAATAGGTTGCAGCCAGGATGTTTTCCCAAGTCATGCTAGAGACTGACTCACAAACTCCAAGGCTCTGGTATGGCCAACAGGTGTTTAAAACACCACTCATGGGCTGCAGCAGATAGAATCAAGGTTTATGAGGTAGCACCAGTATGCCCTGGGGACAACTTGAGCTGCTCCAGAAGGCTAACTTCCATGCTCCAAGACTTAACCGTGGTCAGGTCAGCACATGGTCAATCACTGGTCCAAATGTTAATGTAATTTTTGAACAGGCTAGAAACCCCTGCAATGTTGGAAGTGCTGTTTCTGCTCTAAACATGTTTACCCCAGTTCACCCACATCCAGGGTTTCATCTCAGATTTCTGTTGGGGGTGGGGATTGAGGAGCATTAAAAAGAGTTAAAAATGAGTTCCAGGTAGACGGGGACCTGAGACCTTGAAGAGATGCTATCAGCCAGAGTAGACATGATAAATGTCTGATAGCTTCTGTTCAAACATTCATCCAGATATCCTCTGTGATAAAAAAAAAACATATCTTTGAAAGGCATTATACTTGTATATCTAATGAATATATTTCCTAAAGACAAGAGCCATATATAGGGGTTGGGGGGGGGGGGGAAATGCCTGAGGCAAAACCTCTCAGCACAATACAGCCACATCTCCATAAAGCTATCAAACAGGCATTTTGTTGCTTTGAGCTATTTATGTAAGCATGTGTTTGACACACAGGATTTAATCTTTCAATAATTTATATCTTGTCTAGAATAGGAAAGCAATAACTGAGATATTTTATGAGACTTGCAAATGATCTCATTTTCAAGACAGACTGAACTTGACTCCTTCAGATACCTCTAGTCTGGAACAATTGACAGGTTAACCAAGAAAGACCCAGGCATGATGACCTTTTAGATTGACCCAAGTACCATCCAAAGGAAAGTATTGTCAAGTGTATAAACTGGAAGAGGAAACTGGAAGAGGTATGTAGAGCAAAGTATATTTCAGTAAAAATAGGGGCAAGCATTTATTTTATAGGGAATAGAGACAACCTCAGTTCCCTCAGATGCATCACCTGATCAAGGCATACATTGCTGAAACAGAGAAAGCCTTGACCTCCATGCTTGATATGGTAATATATACAGTCACAACTCAAGAATCGTCATATACGTCAAAAGGGACAGGGATCCAAAGGCTAAGACTCAGTAAAGACAACTGAAAGAAGAGAGATGTTATCGAAGGATTGGTTTGACTGAGGAGTCATGAGGTCATACAGAGCAGACTGAGCTCCTAAATTCAAAACCTTATTCCCAGTAATGAAGGCTAATGAAAAGAGGTCTCAACCTTGAAACACTGGGACAGCTTATCAAAACCACTGAAGTCTTCAATATACATCTTGGATCTTTCCATTTTCATAGCTCGCCAATAAGAATCAACAGGATCAGAAGCAGGTATTTTTTTGAGAATGCTCTCTATAGCCTGAGACTATAGGCAAAGAGGCGCCTTTCCCTTGGTAGTTCTTTTAAATGTAGCAGAGGGAGAGCAATTGTCCCTCTTCACCCCAACCTGGCGTCTTTTCCAGTAGGTGGTGCTGATGTCTCTTCTGCACCTCTTTTTAGATTGTGCGCCCTTTGGGGATAGTGCACCATTAATGGATTTATTTGCTATGTAAACTGCTTCAAGAACTACTTGTGGTTGAAAAGTGGTATATAAATATTCTTAATAATAACAATAAACACATAGTTTATTGCCAAAATGTCCTTTTTCCTTTAAATCTGTCATCAAAACGTACCTTTCTCATGAAGATTTTGATTAACCCCTATCCCTGAATGACATGAAAGCTAAGTACATGTAACTTGACTTGCCAAAATTCATCCTCTCTCTTTCCTTGATTCCTTTCTCTTCACTTTTTTCCTCTGTGTTGAGGGAAAGACACGTAAGACCCTTGGAGTAGCAAAATGTATGTTTTTTTATGTTATTCTGTAAACAACGATGTACATGAACAATGTATTCATGGGAAACAGGTAGTACGGGTAACGCAGCCATATCTATGTAAAAAACACAGCAATCCGACCGAGGTTTAAAAACAATGACGATTTTATCTGGGTTTAACGACGTATTCCCGGACAAACAGAAATTATTAAGAAACCACGGCTGGACAAGTGAGCCCAATGTTTCATGTCCTAATCTGGACACATCTTCTGGGGCAATCCAAAAAGGAATGAAAGATGTTATAGTTCTCAGCGTCTCACCAGTGGCGTCGCGACGACGCGCGACACCCCTGAGCGGGGGCGCGCGTCACCCTTAAGGGGGAGGCTCCGCCCCCGCGCGTGACGTCACGCGCAGGAGCGGAGCGCCCTCCCCGCTCCGTTTTCGGCTCATTTTGGAGCCAAACAAAGGCGAGGGAGGGAGGGCGGGCCCACCTGCACCGCAAAATTGTAAGTAAGGGGCATCGCGCGTCACCCCTATACGCGCGACGCCCCCCGGCGGCCCGCCCCCCCGCTTCCCCCCGTCAACGCCAGTGCGTCTCACTTCGTTGTTTTGAACTTCAGAAGCTAGGGAAACACGCTGTCAGTTGAACGGAAACCATTCCGGAACTCCTCTGTCAATCAAAGAGATAGATCCTGCAAAAACTAACAGTGATAGCTTGCAATTTTGTCCTTTAGACCTGGTGGATCAATAACAGTTGCATGTCAGTTCATGTTTAAACTGCGGTTATTGCGAAAACTCCGCAGGAAACCCTGCTGTCAGGCGAAGGGGTTCAATCTGGAAACAGCTTGCCAACACAGAGGTTGAGACTGCAGTTGATCCTGCAATTACTAGGTTGATTCTGCAGTTATTAGCATGGAATTCTGTATATTTCCAAGGGGCTGTTGTTCACTTTGAGACCCGGTGTCTATCAGTCACCTAACTTCTCTAACTATATCTGCTGGCCATGAAAGCTTTCGAATGAAAATGTATTCATGGTTCTAAAAAAATATTAAGCACACTGTGTATTAAGAATGGCACAGCCAATATTAAGAACAGGTTCAATAGCAGTAGAAGGTGATTACAGAACATACCTGGGCAGACCAATCCTGTCTACATTTTAGACTGGCGGATAGCTCACTTTCAACACCCCTCACCATTTGCACCATGCCGTTCTGTTTGAGGTGCTGATGCTGAGGGATGCCAAACAAATGTCGAACTTTAGGAAAACTGCTTCCTTGTTCCTCTGAGGCACACTGAGTCATGTCCAAGGGATCTGTCCTGAGGCCCACCATCCTTCAGCATCAGCACCATGGTTTTCTGTCCCAGGTGCTGGTTTTGAGACTTTCTGATTTTGAGATGCTTCAAAAATTCAAGATTTGTAGCAGACCTAACCTCAGCACCCCAAGCAAATCTCAATTTAAAAAACAACAACAAATTTTCCTTCACTGAGCACACAGCTCTAACTGTTGCTTAAACTAGCAGAGCATGGCCTCAGAGGAAGGGGGTTGCCTCCTTAACCTGTGAACAACCTGTACAAAGCTGGTGAGAAAAAAACTATTTTTCAAAGGGAGCTGGCTACAGCAAGCCTGGCTTAGCTTGTCCTGCAGGTTCTGCAAAGAGCTACCTTATGGAAATGTGAATACCCTGTTTGTGGCTGGAGGCAGAAGTTTTTCTGAGGGGCCTGAGAGGAGGGGTGCCTCCTTGACTTTTGAGCACCATGTAAATACCTGGAAACACTTAGGTTCAGTAGAAACCATTTTTCTCCCATGAAATAATTACAGCATCAGCACCACTAACCATCAGCACCATCCACTTCTGTCTAAAGTGCTGATGCTGATGCTGAGAGGTGCATATTAGGGTGCTTTGATCATAACCAAAATCACATCATTGAAACTCTGTGTCCTTGCTTTATTGAGAGAGATTCAGAGGCCTTTCAGATGTCCTGGCCAAGAAATGAGGCATACAAGCCTGAATACGAATCAATAGGCTCTGATCCTTGTAAGTTCCAAAGTTGCAAAAACACATTATGTTCCACAGCTGATTACAGGTATTTACCTGTTGCTGAGAGGTTCCAATCAAAGTGAATTACAAAGTCTAGTCTCTTGGCCTTCAAAACATGCCAAAAATACATTTCTTGTTTCAGGGGGGGGGGGCACAGAAACATCAAAGCAGCACTGGTGCACGGACCCCCCAGTACTCAAAATGGGGTCACTCTAAAAATCTGAAAAAATTGAAGGAACAAGCCTCTACCCTCTAGTATCCACAGTAAAATTTTCAGATCAATACAATGATTCTGAGTACCGTTTTTGCACTCATATATTAACATTGTGTTTGTGCAACAATGAGCCTCAACGGTTACAGAATATATACTGTATATTCTGGCTTTTAATTATGTTTTAATTGTTATGAATTGTTTTATGTATATTTTATATATGTATGTAAGTCACTTTGGGTGCCCATCTGGGAGCAAAGTGGGATAAAAATTGAATGAATAAATCAATAGCTATTCTTTGCCCTCAGGGAATCCTGGGAAATGTAGGTACTTTGTGAAGTTGGTAAGAGATCTGTAACTGAATTCTCAACCAAACTATACTTCCTAGATTCTTTGAGTAAAATCACAACTGGTATAAGATACATTTGCAGAGCAGATACAGAGTGCAGACTGTTGAGAAGTCCTCAGTTTGGTGCATCTTCCCCAGAGGGTTCATAGCAGTTATTAACACCTAGAATGTCCCTATATTCAGCCTCCAAGTACGTTTGAAATATTATTTCTGTTCAGGTTGACCCCAATGTTCATTTTCAGCCCTTTCCTCCTGTAGGTATACTGAGGCTTTATGGACTTTCATTTTATCTCTCTCACTGGGCTTCTGACCCTCTGATGGTTTTGAAATTCATGGAGGAAATTTCACACAGCTCAATGTTATACAATATCTTCTGCCCTTTAATCTCCTCCCTTTGGCCATCCTCTGCCATTCCTTTTGTTTGGATTTTTAAAAATATATTTTAAAGTTTGAATGACTGCAAATCGTTTTTGCCTTTGTATGCTTATCTGAGCACTTTTAAGAATGTAAATCCAAAAGTGGATTTGTGCAAAGCGGAACAAATTACTGCCATTCTAAAGGCAGTATCTTTTTTCATAGATACTCAAGGCTGGAAATTATCAGAGCACTGAGCTTTCAGCAGAGAGCAGTATAAAATTATGGGAACAATTTAATTTCCACTGTTCTAAATTGAAGTATTTTAAAGACTAGACTGCTCCACCAATTTAAATCTTGCTGTATTGTGCCCATCCAAACTAGGCATTTGTAGCTACCCTAATATAGAAACCATATTCAGTACTTTACACATAATTTTATTCAGCATGCAAATAATTTACAGTGGGCAAGCAGGCAAATTAAAGGCACAGCAAGTGTATGCCCAGGGCTGGGAAGACATTGCAACGCTCACATCACCCCCCCCCCCCGATGTCACAACGTCACCCCTGCCTGCATGTCATGTTACCCTCCCACACCTGTGTGACACCCTTCACCTGTAATGGCTCCAGCCAAACTGAAGCAAGAGAGGGTGGGAGGGCCCGTTTCGCAGCATACGCCACTTCAATGAGCAGGCAGACAGCTTGGTGCACGCTGTGGTAGAGTGCGGAAGTGGGAAGGAGAAGGAAGGGGAAGCGACATTGCCACCACATAGGGCGCTTGGCAATCCATCCACTGGGAAGCACAGTCACCTCTCTGTTCACTTCACTTCTCTGTTTTCTTTTTTCTTTTCTGTTTTCTTTCTTGGCCACTTCTCTGTTTTCTTCACTTCTCACTTCTCTCTGTGGCCCCCTAACCTTGCGCCTGTGCCCCCCCTTTTATGTGATTTTCACCTGTGGCCCCCTTGGAATATTCTGGGGCCCCTAGGGGCCATATGGCCCCAGGTTGAGAACCCCTGGTCTAAAGGAGGGTTGAACTCATTTTTAAGTAATTTTGAGGGATAAAATTAATTTCCTTTATTTAAAACGTCAGGGTCCCACAAAACAAACACAAAATCATGATTTGCAATATTACCTGGTGAGTTCTGTATTTCTTTGAGTGTTATGGAAGTTGGTGAGTCCCAGTTAAAAAAGTAGTTTAGGAAGCCAGTTGAGGAAAGATTTGACCAAATTTGAATAATAGCCTACCATTTACAAATGCTGACATTCTCTTCTTCACACCTTTTCCAGATCATGAATGAATAATATTACTGAATAGATTAATCACTCTCATATACTAATGAAATGACTGCGTTAAACAGCAAATGCACTAGTACAGGTCTTTAGTTCACCCTCTTTCCTCCTCTCCTTCTGTTTTCTATTAACACCATGATTGACAGCCTCAACAACATGGAAAACCCATCTGAATTTATGGTAACCTCATTTTCATGTTTGATCATGAGGTTTGTTAATTTTTCTCCTAAATATAGAAATAAGCTAAGCAACTGGTGCAGGACAAACAATACTGCAGGAAAGTGAGTGACCAATTTTGCACTGAACTATAGTGACTAGAAAGCCAGATGCAATTTACTAGCCATGCATTACTTTCTGAAAGAGGTTCAATAAAAGGTTCAAAGACATGTACAGTACTGTTTTACCTGTAGTCAGTAAAAGTGGGAGATTTAATGAGTCATTGATGGGCTGCTGTACATAGCTTTGGAATACTGTAGTTGAAGAGCACCAAGCTAGCAACTTCCATTTTCTGGGAAGGGAATTTTTGCAAGTGCAGATTACCCTTGCAACACTCCCCCCCCCCAATGAAGCACACCAGACAGAGACTTGTTGGAGAAAAGGGCCACTTTATTTAACATAACAGAACCTGCAGCGGGGGGGGGGGAGAAACTTAATCTATTTTTCCCCCACAGCGTGCGGACTCTAAATGGAGGAAACGGTACTAACCATCTGCCTCCCCCAGATCTTAAATTGGGCGTCAAAATCCTGACTCCAAGCCGCCCTCTGTTGCTGACCGAGGTTGCCTATCACCGCCAACCCAGAAGGGTCGAGACAGCGGAACAGTGTAGATTCCCACAAGCCAAGCCATTTGGTTGTCTTTGCATATTCCAGACCTGGTCAAGTGTCGTCTTGGCTCCTGGCTCACTCGTCACTCGTGGGTTTTCTCTGTGCCAGGTGCAAGGGAGTGGCGACTGGACACAGGTTATCTTGTTGTCTTGTGCTCCCTGAGGCATCTGGTGGGGCCACTGTGTGACACAGGAAGCTGGACTAGATGGGCTTTTGGCCTGATCCAGCAGGGCTCTTCTTATGTCCTCCTGACTCACCTCCTGACCTTGCTGACCTCAGGATGTATGCCAGTCCCTCATGCTCTACGTACCCAACCCACACACCACCTGCCAAAGTGACCACAAGCTAACTACAATTCCTGTCCCACAAGACAGTCTGAGGTAGGTGAAAAAACTACCAACCAAGTGGCAATCCAACTGACAGTAAAAAAATTCCTACCAGGCCCCCAATAAAGATCAACCAGCTAGTCCCAGACTGTGATATAGAGAGGGAGGGGCTTGAGGAAAATCAAGAGGCTGTGAAATTGTGCCTCTGAGCAGGCATGCGTGAGGGGGGAGGGCAAATCCGGCGAGACGGGATAGCGTCTCACCGCCATTCATTCTCATACAGTACTGAGAAAATACGAACTTTCTTCAAGTTCCCTCTTCTTAGCATCCATTCAAAGAACAGGTTCCTTGTCCGCATTTGCATGTGGTCACCTTTGGAAGGGGAGGACAGCATCAGCCATTCTTCTGCTAGAAAAAAAAAAGATCTACAAGATTGGTCTGATAACTTTAGGGAGGGCAATAGAGGCGTGAGGAAGCATATAATTAGATGCATTTAAAAGTGCAAAGATGAAGAGAGAGGTCAAAATCCAGTGACCCAGGGACAGACTTGCTAAATCCCTTGCCTTATGAAGAGTGGAAACCAATTGGATTGATGCCCAGGGCAAGGCAGAGGATAGCAGCTTAGGCTAAATAGCAATTATACAAAAACCATGTTAATGGGGGTATTCTACAGCATGTCCCCATTAATGTGATGTATATCTCTACATTAACATGAGGCTGCTGAAAATGTAGACCTTTCCTCAGATGCTATTAGAATAATTTAGGGGTTCAACTTTAGGCTGTTTCTTTGAATTAGGTAATGGAAATTGGCAAGGCAAATAAATTTAAGAAGTCTCTTGAGGATATGGAAGTTATTAAATTAGAACTTCCAGCAAAAATAAAATAAAAACGATATGGTCTAGTGATTTCAGTTTCATTAGCTGTCTATTCTGCAATGTCGCATAATAGGTTTGTTGATAGTTCATAATTTACCCTGTGCTCTTGAAACAATTCTGTTGCTTTAAAGAAGAGGGAAGAGAGAAAAAAAATAATTTTAAAAAATGAAAGGTTTTATTTAAAGGTGAACTCCAAGTCAATACCTGTGCATTTTTATTTCTCGGTTTCATTTTATTTATTTATAAATTTATAATATAAATATAAACATATTTAAAAGAAACAGACTCCTACGTTTTTCCAGGCCTAACACCACTATATAACGATGGCTCATCATACATTTTTCACCTTCACTTCTAAACTTAAAATGGCAAGATGAGCAAACCAAATCAAACATGGATTGATTGCCTAGTTGCCCCAGCATAGCATCTTTTCTAGTGGTTGCTTGCTGTTAGTTTCTTCTGCATCTTTTTCAGATTTGGAGCCCTTCGAGGGCAGGGAACCATTCATTTTGCTATGTAAACCACTTCGTGATGTTTGTTGTTGAAAAGTGGTATAGAAATCTTCTTATTCATCATCATCATCATCATCATCATCATCATCATCATCATCATCATCATCATCCTTTCTGCTCAGTCCCTCTTGACTCCTCTTACTACACCACCTCAATCTGGGGAAAGTTAACCAAACACATTCAGCTGAGCGCTTGAGGCCCAGAATGAGACTGGATCTCCCAATGTTTTCATTTTTACTAATGTTGTGAGGGTAGTAACATGTTGTGAGAGTAAACACAACTCCTGTTGTGGAGTTAAATAGGAAAAGTGGGATTTAGAGCAGGAAAGCACCATGGAAGAGTTGACCCTTCTCACAGCTGGTGCATCAATGAAGGAGACAGTGTGGCTCATGTTGAACAGTGGGTAGTGGCAAACAGACGGGCAGCACAATCCTATCCAACTTATGCCACCGACCGGTGTAACCAGCGGCGCAGCGAGAACGGGAGGCCCCAGAATGGAAAGGGGATTCAAATCCCCTCCAAAAGGGGAATTCAAAGGGAATTTGAATCCCCTTTCCGTTCTGGGGTCTCCCATTCTTCACCCTGAGTCTGCCAGTGCCTCCCTCCAGCCTGCCATGGACAGAGCTGCACTGATCCACTTCCCACTAGCTAAAAGCAGGCCACAGCGAATGGATTTGCGCATTCCCTCTTTTATTTAAACTAAGGGACCCTGTGAGAAAGAAGTGAGGTAAGTGAGTAGGGAAGCAGGTTGTCGCTGCAGCCACCCCTGCATGTGCCTGGAAAAAATGTCGCAGAAGGCTGTGATCTGCTTCCCTGGCCATTCACATTGCTCCTGCACTTTGCTAGAAGCTCCCAGTGTGTTTCCTGTTTAGTTGAAAGGGACCAAGTGAAGAAGAAACAACTTGAAGAGGTAGGGGGCTAGATTGCCATCTTCCACATGTTTGGGGGACACACAGCGGCAGTTTGGGGTCAGCATTGGTGAGGGATTGGGGTCAGGCAGTGGGTCACCTTGGACCCTCCCTAACTCAACAACACTGCTGACTGAGCCCTAAACAGCCCTGAGACTTCAACCACGATTTGATCTCTCCTATGCTCAATGTTTTTGTTGTGAAGCTCTGGCCTGCATGCTCTTTTCTAATTCTGATTTCTTTTTTCCTACTTCTCAGGATGAAATGTTAATTGGAATGAAATCACATGCTAGGTTCACTTTTCTCACGCGATATGAAAGGGGCTTATTCAGGCCAGCCTGACAAGGAAGTCAACTTCTGCTGCTAAGCAACCATGCACATACTTTCTGCAGTCTCCCCCCTCCCCATTTACCGGAACAGGAAAAGGACAGTTGGCTCTAAGTTAGCTTTGAAAAGAAGGTTAAAGCAGTGACTGTGGAGATAGGGAAGAAGCAAGGTTCTCACCTTGTCTTTTGACAGGGACCCTCTACATCTTTAATGGTTGCATGACAAGATGGAAATTCACCTTATACAGCTTTTCCTAGCACTGAGATGCAGCGATAGGAAAAACATCATCTGGTAGAACTTCTGGAGGCTATCTAGCCAAGGAGGCTGCTTTCCAATTTTCCATGCAGGTGTTAAAGGCACGGGAGCCCTGTGCTGGAGTTGGCACAACTCCGGCTGTATCCAGAAGGGGGGCCAGGGGGCAGACTCACTGGCGTCAGTGGAGCGTGGCGGGGGGGCGGGCCTCCAGGGGGTGACGTGCGCCACAGGGTGACGCGCGCACCCCCGCGCGTGTCACCTCCGTGACGCGCCCCACCCTTCGGACACTCCGAGGCTGGGCTGGGAGCCGGCCTCGGAGCGTCCGACCCCGTCGGCGCTCCAGGGCCTTCTGAAAGAAGGCCCACGCAGCGCGTTCATCCGGGTATTTTCCGGATGAACGCGCATGCGCAGAGACCGTTTTGAGGGCAAAAAGCCCTCAAAACGGTCTCTGCGCATGCGCGAAAATCCGTCCGGAGGGAAAAGCGTCCGGAGGGCGACGCGGGGGAGCCGGGTCGTCCCCCCCCCGCGTTGCCATGTCAGAGCGTCACTAGGGTGACGCGCGCCCCCTGCCCCAGGGTGACGCGCGTCCTAGTGACGCTACTGGGCAGACTGTGATCCTTGGGGTGTGGTCTAACTGTTTTTTCTGTTTTATATGGGTGAGGGAGGTTCCCTGAGGAAAACCTCAGAAGGAATTCCACATCCAATACCCTGCCAGTAAAAGAAATGTGCAAATGTTCAACAATGTGTACAAATCTTTGAACCACTAAATCCACTGAGTGGGAGAGCTTCAAAGAAGGGACCGCCACATTTAAGTCAGCCCTGAATGAGGTATTACTAAAGGGTAAGGGACCTTCAGTTCCTCTGCCTTGGAACACTAAAAGCTACAATGGGCCAATACATTTTTTTCCCCAAAAAACCAAAACTGGAAGAATAAATCCTGAGAGCAAAGGTGAATTTTCCAATGGCTTATTTTACCATTCCCCAGAATGTCGCTGTAGTCACAGTTGGGCACAGTTGAATGTCATGCTGTTAAGAAATAAACGTTACAAGGATGGTGTGACTCGTCTACCACTATTCTTTAGCTACATTCTCTCTTTTCACCTATCCCTCTGTTAAGCTAATGAGCATGTCACTAACATGATGACAGCCGCTCCTCATACATATCACCGTCTAAGATACTCATGAGTAACTAGTTTATTTTTGTCCATAAGCAGCTGTGGCTTTGCTGACAATTGTCACCAAACTAGTGAGCAAACATTGGCTTCCTTTTGTGAGGGTACAAAACAGCAAACCTAACAGTCCACCTTCTATATTTTAGGAAGCATGGCAACAGACAACCAATCAGCACATAACCACATTCCCACAAAGGTCAACATTTTGGAAGTCCTCCATGACCAGCAGCATCACTGCAGGGGGGCGGAGCTCCAAGTTCCGTCAGGCTCTGACCCTCCATTACATGACAGGAGAAAGCAGGCCCGCCCCCTCGCCTTTGGAGCCATTCCGGCCAACGAAAGCACTTGCTTTCATTGGCCGGAATGGCTCCAAAGGTGAGGGGGCAGGGCCGCTTTCTCCCGTCATGTAATGGAGGGTCAGAGCCCGGCAGAACATGGAGCTCCGCCCCCCCCCTGCAGTGATGCTGCTGTCCATGCCCATTGAAGATGCCCATTGAAAATGTAGGAATGAAGCATGGCCACAACGTTGTTAGCATAATAACCTGTGATCTCTCTGCCCCACAGTCTCACTCTGACTCCACTCCAGTCCTCAGATCAGTCACCATTTGATCCTAGCTCCGCACAACCATTCTCTTTGGGGACTGGAGGAAGCTTTTGGCACTGTTATCTTTCTCATGATGGCAGAGCAACCCTTTGAGGTCAGGGAGCCTATCAATTCCCGAGGAAGATCTTGATCTCAGACTTTTTCATATCCATCAACTTCAAGAAACATAGTTTGTCTACACTTCCCTTCAGCACTAGTTGTTTGAACATTGGACAAAAATGTGCGCTTGTCTTCTTCCTGTACTTTTCAGTAGGGCTTTTGTAGGAGTTGTGACTAGTTTGCTGTAATCATTGTTCAGAGATTGAATAAGTCCCAGAACCTGATTCTGGAGGTGCTGACATGCATACTTTAAGAGCTGCATATTAACCTTTAGCAAGTAAACAACTATGTGCAAAAAACACTAAAGAAATACTATCCTGTTCCTCAATGCTGACCAAATAAATGCAACTAGCATTTATTTAACACACAGTCTCAGTCTCTATAGTATAAGAACTCTGCAGTTGCTGGCAATTAGATTGCAAAAACAAATGGAAGCACAAAATATTATGGGCATAAAACCTTCCCATTAGCCTTTAAAGTCACTGCAAACAAAAGTCATTAAAAAGTTTTCAGCTCCTGTTCTTGAAAATACTTCTTCACTTTTAGTTTTGTGTTATTTTTGTTTAAAAAAAGATTCCAATTAATTAGCAAACTGAAATAGATTTCCATTAGAGCCCATTTTATCTAACTATGACAAGGAATAAAGAACAGACATAACAATACATGTATAGTCACAATACAGCAACGTAACTGAGGAAACTAACCATGAAGCAAAGGAAGGGGACAGAATGCACCCTTCATTGTGTGAGCCCAGTCAGACCATTAAAGTAGCACCAAGACCAGCTCTTGGCCAACTAAGAAAGATTCCCCTCGGGCAGCCCAATCCTGTCTAGGACCGCCGCAGCGTGCAAAAGCATGTTGTGCCGGATCCTATCCAGGATCTGGCCAGCGTTGGCGCCGCTTACTCTCTGGGTGTTCAAAACGTGACTTATGGCACATTTGCGGCACCCAGGAGTGGTGGAACAGCCAGCACAGCCAGACGGAATTCCGCTGTTAATTGAGTAGTATTTTTAATTTTAATTATTTTTAATTCAAGCAGTTCCTAAATGTGTGAGTGGTAGGTGCCCATCTTATTTCTTTATTTGAAAGATGTATCCTGCCTTTTCCCTCCCTCCAAAAAAAAAAAAAAGTGGCCAAGGTAGTTCACATTCTATTTATTTATGGATTTATAACCTACCTTTTGATCAAAATGATCCGAGGCGGGGGAGGGGCCTTACAATAATAATTGAAAACAACTCAGGAGCCCATGAGTTAAGCTGCCACATTGCTCAGGGACTGGATACACGTTGCTAAGGTTTTGTGCATGACAAAGTTGTATGACAAACAGCAAAGTGGCAAGTGGCAGTGAGGTCTGGGTGCACCAGGTACATTACTATCTGTTATGGATTTGCAAAGCAACAAAGGCCTGTTTGGAACCCCACAGAGAAACAGCTGGACTCCCACTGGTCACCGCTGCCAGGCGTGTTGTGGGCTTCCCTTGAGATTTGCACAACCGGCTATGTGCAGGGTCCTGCGTTTTTGGTCCTCTTGGAAAGCTGCCTGTGTGAAACAGAGAGAGCGTAGTAAGATCTAGACAGCAGCACCAGCAACGTATTGTCTCTGGATCACAATACATAGTGTTTGTGAGACAGAGTGGCGCAACCTGAGTACACATGCAGCAATTCCCTATTGGGGGTGATATAGGGGTTGAGAGCAGGGTGCCTGAGAGCAATTTGCTTCCCTCTTCTAATGGTGGAACTCTGAAAGATAAGACTGTTCTGCCCCATGTGGCAATGTTGCAGTCGGTGGCATGCTCACTAGTAGATCTGGGACGATGATGGCAGGGCTTCGTTGCCGCCAGAGGAGCTGTTGTTATGCCAGCATCTAAGGGTGTACGCCATATCCTATACCACTCACAATAATGTTTCACTCCTGGGCAAAGATAGAGCAGCAGAGCAAAGGCTGGCAGCACTTGTTCTGCAGGGGGACTGTCCTTGCACCCGCCAGACCAGGTAAGCCCTGCACTGGCCAGTGGAGGGGCAGAGGGAGGGCAGACTGGGGGCAAGGGAGGGTGGCCATTGGCCGAACTGGGTGGGGGGAGGGCGGAGATATCAGCGGCAAGTTCCACCAATATCCCAAGCCCTCCCTGGCCCAGTTTGCCCCGACACCTGGGCCTCCGAGCTGGCGTACATTCGAGTAGGCCCATTCGCCCTGAGCTTGCCGACATCCAGGGAAGGGGACGAGCGTCCCCTTCTCCCGAGGTGCTCCCAGGCTGCCCCAGGGCAGCCCAGAATGGCAAAAGCATACCGCGGTCGGCCCTTTAGGCCGACCAGGTATCCTTACACAGGATTGGGCTGCCCGAGGTATAGAATTGGATTGTAAAACTCATAAGATTAATTGCTTTTGCTCTAATTAGGTGACAGCTCTACTATTTGTCACACGTTTTTGCCTTTAGGTTTTTGTTTATTTTCTCAACCTGTATGAACCATGTGAGTTATTTTGATCATTATTCATTCTTTCATATACTGTACGTACTGTATACCCCGTCTTTTTCCCCTGTGGGGACCCAGGACGGCTTACAAAAAATCTTCAACAGTATAAAAATCATAACATCAGAATAAAAGACATATTTATCATTATCATTTGTGCTGCAACACATTTTCATATGCTGGATTTATTTATTTTACTCAAAATACACATTCGTAATATGGGAAGGAACTGATTGGCCAATAGTGTGCAAGTTACTCAAAATATTTTTTAAGGCAGTTTCCTTTTAGCTTTTAGGCAATAAGGTGTTTTTAATACCTTTGTCTAGCAGTTCCTAGCAGTATGTTCCTCAAATAAGACACATGTGCCCATACTGAGCCAGCCAGCAAAGATCCCTCTGTGGAAGTCTGAGTCATGAGTGTATCTTGCAAACGTGTCTCTGGAGAGCACTCTCAGTAATACCTAATTGTCAATAATGTAATTGTGCTGGAGTATGTCAGTTCCCTAGTCTACCCTCTGTTGACAACATGTTTCAATAGCCTTTTTGAGTCTTCTTCCAAGAGTTGTGTGAAGCCCTAAGTGTCTGTACTTGGGCTAGTCTCATAATTTATGTGCGCTCAGTCTTGCATTCCTAATTGTTTGTTGTGCAACAGATTGAATTTGACACAGGAGCCTTGTTTCCAAAATTCTTATTAACCAAGGTTGTCTTTTGCGAATGATTTATTTGTTTTCTACTTAAAATGAGATAGGTTTGGTGATATTAATCACAAGTGCACGGTAATGGAATGTTTAAGAGCAAATACATCATTTACTATAATTGAAAATCAATTAATTAGAAATCTGATTTTCTGATTGTGGAACATTTTTTGGGGAGGTGAGCAAGTTAACTATTTACATTCCTCTTAGATTGCTGGGTGACTGATGACATGTTCAGTCTCAAAGTCGCACAACCTCTGGTTCACCAAACTGAGCACAACCCAGCAATCATTTATGTCTGCCCAGCAGGTACTCAATAAGTCTCCTGCTACCTGCCTGGGACTGCACTGTTGGAGAAGTAACAGCATGTGAGCAGTGCCACCCAGTCTATGTATTCAGCAAGCATGTGCATGTCGGTCTCCATAAGTAAGGGATGTTGATCCCTAGTGTAAGGGCTAGTGGGTTGCTCTACTTTGGCTGGACTTCTCTTTAGCTGCTTCCTTTCCTTTGTTGCTGTTTCTACCTGCTTGTAACAATGGCTGCAGTTCTTTCTTTTCCCAGTATAGTTGCTAGCAAAAGTCAGGTTGCCGTGTGCAGGACTGCTTTAATCTCTCAGCTTTGCTAACATACACAAACAGGAGAGCTGACAAGCACCTCTCAGGGTTGACAACAGAGATGGTGAGTTATGGGACCATAGCAAGTTGCCATACAGTATACTGAGTCAGACCATAGGTCTATCTAGCTCAGTAGATCTATCTAGCTCAATCTACAGTAGTTCTCCGAGGTTTCAGACAGGATTTTTTTTCTAGCACACATGGAGCTCTTGGGGATTGAACTTGAGTTCTTCTGCATGCAAGTGCTCTACCAGTGACCTACAGTCCCTTCCCTGTGTTGGGACACATATTGCGCAGTTGTGATGCTACTTTAAGGCTGAAATCCTATGCACACTTACCTGGGAGTAAGTTCAGTTGAACCCAGTGAGACCTATTTCTCAGTAGATGCACATAGGATTGTGATCTAAGCCAGTAGTTCTCAAACTGGTGAGAACCCACCAGGAGAACCACATGCCATTCCCTGCCACCTTAAGGGGCAGGGACAGCATGGTGGCCATGGCGATCCCGGGGATTTCCATCGCTGGGGAAAAGATTTTAAAAGCACTTTTTCCACTTACCGGGGGTCCTGGAGCCCTCTGGATAGAGCAGGGAAGCCCGCAGCCCTCCTCCTCAGGCCTACCCAAGCTTTACATTGCCGCTCCACGGCGATTACGGCCACTTCTGTTTTTTGTCCGAAAATTGGAAGTGGTCATAATCACCACTCCGTGCAATCTAAAGCTTGGAGAGGCCCACGGAGGGGGGCGCAGGCCTCCCCGTAACATACGGAGGGCTCCAGGACCCCCGGTAAGTGGAAAAAATACATTTCCCCCCAGCAGTGATCCCCAGGATCACCACCACCGCTGTCCCCATCCCCACAAAAACTTAGAGTTCTCCCCGCCTTGTGGGGAGAACTTTGAGAAACGATGCTCTAAGCTATGTAAGCAACATCCTAAGCTTCAAGCCAAACTCACGCATTTTGGTGATTTGAAGATGTGCTGTTCTCAGGGCTGCCATTTAGGGAGTGTGACAAACAGTCGTTCATATCTCATGCCATTGTTTTTTTTACGTGTATGGTCAGCTCATTAGTTCTACAGACTGGTCATAAACAATTAAACAAGCTTGTCTGCTAGGTATGCATGTTAACAGCACAAATCTCTTCCTCTGAAGGAGGGGTATCTTGACCTATTGTTTTTGTTTTAATAAGAACACTATAATTTTGAGATTATAAAAAGTAACTACAACAAAAATTCTGAAAATACACCCTTTTTGTAATGTAATCTTTTATATTTGTGAATTTTATTCCTACTCCCTCTTGAAATCTCTCCCACAACCCACCAAGTCTAAAATGGTGCTGTTGGCTGGCTTTATTTTCTTAATACAATCTCTACAGAACATTCTGTACAGAAGAAGCTAAAACCAGATTTTGTGTTTGAAGAATTAAATCGCAAAGGCTTTGGGTTAGAACATCTTCCCTGTGTTGAAAGGTTAAAGCACTTGAGGCTTTTTTTTATTTTAGAAAAGATTCAGGGGACACTTGACAGAAGTTTAAAATTTATGAATTGTGTGGAGAGAATGAAGAAATATTTTTTTTCTCTCTCTCTAACAACACTAGAACTCAGGGTCAAATTGACTAGCAGTAGGTTCAGGAGAGAGACAAGAAGAATGATTCCTTCACACCGTGCTTATGGAAATCCAGTCCGACGTAAGGCTGATCTGAAGATCCCTTCACCCCATCTTTGCTGGTATTTTCTCAGGTGGGAAAATGGGGGCAGGAATTCCGTATCTTTTGTGAGTAGACCCAAGATTTTCGGTGAGTGGGGGGGAACACACCACCACCCTTTCTTTTGCAAGAAAACCTGCTGCATCTGAGAGCAGTGGTGTAAGTAGCAGCACAACAGGAAGCGCCTCTTGTTTTCTCTCCCAGAAAGCACCAGGACATCACTACTCTATATTTCTTTATTTAACATTCGGTTGCTCTGCTCCTAAAAACTCAAAAGCAGCTTTCAAAAATTACTAAAAGATTTGAAATAAACAAGCAAGCAAGACTTGGAACATCAGCAAGCTGTTTGTTTATTTACAGCTTTTCGTTCCCTTCTCTTTTCACTTCAGCTTTACCTTTTGACTAGGGAAGGCCATCTAGGGACAAACGTATGAGAAACAAACTGGGAGGGCACTGCACCTATAAGGATACAATAGTTTCCTGCAAAAAGCAACTACAAAGAGTGCTAACTGGCTCGTAACTAGAGGGCTGCCAGAGTCTCCGTAGGGGAAAAATGAGATAGAGGAGATGAAGGATATCATGGAGTGAGTGAGGGGAAGGCACATCTTTCAACTGACGCATCCTACAAACAGTGCAAGAGAATACTTCTCATGCGGTGGTGTGCATCACATTAAAACATTTCATGATACTGTGCATTAGTGTTGTTGTATCTGACTCTTTTATAAGACAGAGAAATTGATTAGCAAAGTCCCCTAGCAAGAGAGATCTGGTGTAGTGTAATGGCTCAAAGGATGGACTACGTTCAAATGTTGCTTTGACTTTGAACTCACTAGGTGGCCTTAGGCAAGTCATGACCTCTCAGCCATGCAATACAGGAATACTTATCTTCAAGGTTTGTGGTAAGGGTTATATAATGAAATAATACATGTGAAGTGTTTTCTAGACTCAGAATGCTAAGTATAGGTATTTAAATGCAGAGAGAGTTACCTTTCATTGCATGCTGAAAAGAAGACTCACGGCGCAATCCTGCACGAATTGTGGCCCGTACTGGGTGTGGATTTGGCTCACCTCGGGGGAAGGGGACATTTGTCCCCTTCCCCCAGGGTAAGCCCCAGAGGTCCGCATGGGCCTCCTCAGATGCGCACCAGCTCTTTAGCTGGCGTGTGTCCGAGGAGGTTATGTAAGGCCGGCCCATGCTGGAAAGGGGCTTGGGATATTGGCACAACTCAGCACCTATATCCTTGCCCCCTCCCAGCCTGGGCCAACTAATGGCCCCCTCCCTCACCACCCCTGCCCACCGCCCTGACCATGTGTCAATCGGCCCGGGGCCTACCTGCGGCAGCCCGCACAGGTCCGGGTCGGTGGCTGAGTGAGCGGTGCTGGTTTCTGCGCTGGCTCGGCTTACTCACAAGGAGCTGCAAACGTGCTTTACCGCACATTTGTGTCTCCTTAGGCTGATGGAGTGCTTGCTCCACAGGCCTAAAGATAGGCAAGATCGGGTTGCCAGGCTCAAACAAGATTTGATATTAAGTGCATCAACACTTTTCCATCTTTTATTCTTTTCTTTTTTTTAATAGCAGAGGGCCTGATCTACACTGGGACCATTTCATGGGTGAATACCATTTTTAATAGCTTTCACCGGTGCCACAGTTACAATGAAAATTCCCCTTGATGTTGCTCTTTGCCCAGGAGTGAAGCTGCTTTTAGTGCCCATTTGACCCTGAGCGAGCAACAGAGTGACAAAGGGCGGGTTCACCAGTGTCAAGCACATTGGCTTTCCTGAAATGCCAGATCGCATTTTTATCATGAAAACTGGCTCTGGTTTTTAATGTCCTTTTAAACATGAGAGTTAAGCGTTGGATTGTAAACAGTGCTGGAGGCTTCCGATTCAAAACAAACCTTCTGTAAAAATAAAGCCCAGTCCATCAATCAAATAAAATAAAATACTGGGACAAAAAACCATTTAGGTTGCAATCATGAACTACGTAGGCTGTTCCGATCCAATTGACTTCAAAGGGATTTAAACAAATGTACTACCTGATCCCATATATACTTACTCAGAAGTAAGTCCCATTGAGTCCAATGAGGCTTGTTGCCAAGTATTTGTTTTATACGATTGCTGTCTGATTATGAGCAGGAAACTGCTTTTGTCTCTGGAAGTAAATGGATTTCAGAAATCTAGAATACTCACAAAATTTTAAAAAACTCAAGCTACTGTGAACAGAGTCTTTACTACTCTGTGCTATCCCACCTTCTCCTACCCAGGCTACCAGATTTAATATTATGCCACAAATATTTGAATTCAAGAATGGCTCTAATTTCATTGGCCTTACCTCCATTCAATCTTCAGCAATCCATGACCTCACTTCAGTCTTCTGTGAAGCTGATATCCCCCTTTGAGATGCTTTCAAGCACCCGTGAGTCCTAAGCATTGATCTCAGTCCACACCAGGACTTTGGCCTCACTTTTACATGGGAAGAATATATGTAAAAGGTCTTTGGGAAATTTGCTATCAGGATGCAACTGCATTTATGGTTGCTCAAGGAACATAGCTCACAAAAATACAGTGTGTAAAGGGATTTGCATTCATCCTTATCTCTTACCCACAGCAGCGTAATGTCATCCCTTCACTTAATTTGTTCCTACAAAGGGAGGAAAACAGTATCTGCTCCGATTTACAGAAGTGTGGTTTCTCTATTTGTTCAAAAACCTTAGGTGTTATTTTTCTTCGATTCAGACAGTTTCCCCAGAACTGTTTCCAGCAACTTAAATTCCCTTGCATTCTGGTTTGTTTCATGTCCCAGCCCATGGATTAACAATGAGGTAGCTTTACAGTCATTAGAATTATCAGAATGGTACATGGAGAGTCGAGTTACATATGATTGCAAAGGTGTGCTTATTTTTATTATTTTTTACACAAACAGTGCCATGCAAAATGGCCTGAAACTGCAGCAAGGGTGGGTGGGGGCTTGAGCACTTAGCCCCTACTACTAAGCCACTAGTAGTATTAAAAAACTATAAATAGTGTGTGGAGGGGGACAGTATCAGGTGAGAAATAGTCAGGGAGTTTGAGCTGAGCTCCTGAAACAGTATCACTTGTAGTCAAGTGCTAGAATGCAGGAAGTAGTCCCAAAGGAACATTTGATTCTCTGATGAACAAGACTTCTGGTTCAGGCCCCACAATCTTTGGGAAATAAGAGCATTCACATTCTCTTGTGTTTCTGTTTTTGTAGCATTTTCTTCCACATCCCCCAAAGGTCCTGCATAAATATGAGAGAGATTCTTTCTATTGTATATAAGCTTACGTAAATGGTGCTCACTTCATTTTCTTCTGAGAGGCTATCCTACCAGATAGCTGACTACTTACTTCAATACTTTGTCATTAATGACTCAAAGAATCATCCTGGGGCGCACGTAGCGCCCCGGGAGCCTTACCCGGCTCCGACGCAGGCGCCGGGAAAAGATATGTTGGGCCCAGCTTGTGATTGGCCGGGCCAGTCACGTGACCGGAGCCGGCTGAGGGGAACGCCTCGGCGTTAATTCAACCCCTCAGTCGGCGTCTGGGCAGCAACCGGCGAGGACGCGTTTGGCCGAGCTCGTCGTCAGCAGGCCTAGCGTCCTCCCGGGGGAGGCTTCTTCGGGCGGCGATCTGAGCTGATCCCCTGCGGGGAGCAAGGGGGACATCGAGCGGTGGCTCCGCTCCAACGAACGGCTGTAGTGCCGTGTCGGGCGGTGCCTGGGACGGACGCCACGGTCGAGCTCCTTTGTAGCCGGCCGTGCGTCTTCCCCAGGGGTTGAGCGGCCGCGCGGCCCCTCTTTTCCCGCCCCTGTGGTTGGGTTGGCGAAGGCGAAGAGCGGGGAATCCCGCTCCAGCGTGGGCGAGCATCGAGGGACCTCGACCTTGGATCCAGGAACAGGGGCAGGTGGCATCGCCCCCCCTCGCCTCAGGAACACACCTCGTCGCGGGAGCACCGCGTTTAGTGGGGGGAGGGGTGTTCAACCCCCCCACTGGGTAATAGTGCAAACAAGACACACACATTAGGAGTTTGAAGTATACACCTTGGGCATGGCCAAGAAGAAGCAGAAGCGTGGGGGCAAGGCTCCCAAGCGCCCCCTCCCCCAGAGTGCCCAGGCATCTTCTTCCTCGGATGAGGATGAAGCAACGTCCAGATATAACGCCGTTATTGCGCGTCTGGACACCCTTGAAAAGGAGAGAGCTGAAAGGGATGCGGGCAGGGGGGATGGGGGGGAGGTCTCTGGCTTAGCTGACGCTACTTAGCGCTCCTCCCAGAAAGGGAGGGGGGCCAAAATGTTCCTGTCATCCTCCTCTAGGGCACGGGCCCCGGCACTCAGCGTGGCGATGGCTGGCAGGGCCCCACCGACGGCTGCGCCCCCTTTTTCCCCTGGTGAGCCGGAGCTGGCCGAGCCACCCACAATCGATTTGGACTCACCGGTGGCAGGTGAGATTCAGGTTTCCCCTTCAAGTGTGCCTGAGGTGTGGGGTAGCCCTAGTGGGGTGGGTGTCCCTGAAGGCCCGGCCTGGGCGACGCTCTTTATGGGACTGCTCGCCCGTGCTTGGGGCCAGGAGAGGGGCCTCAGGCGCCCCCAGTGTGGCAGAGCCAGTAGCTAGTCCCATGGTGGCTGCTCAGTCTGCCCCAGTGGGGTCTCAGGTGCAGCAGCCCTGGCCTCCCTGGACGCAGCCAGCGGGGGCACCGGATAGCTCGCAGTGGTCCTCCGGTTGGCCCATCTCAGCGCCGCTGGGGGACGACGACGATATCCCCCACCGGGCTCCTGCGGACATGGGAATGCCACTGGGGGGGCACCTGGCCCTAGCCGTAAAAGAGAAAATATGGCGGGGGGCTTACGTGGACATGTTCAGCCTCCTGCAGATGGAGCCTGAACCGGTTCAGCGAGTTGGGGAACCCCTTAGCGATCAAGAGGTGGTTAAGAGGCGGAAGATCGATAGGAACTGGCCCAACTGGCTTTCCGGTTATACCATTTATATGGCCGTGGTGCTACAGATGCACCCAAAGAAAGCCCAGGGTCTTATTAAGCACATGGACAATGTCCATAAAGCCTCTAGGGAATACGCGGGAGGGGGATGGATGGCGTTTGACGAGAATTTACGCATGCGCTCAGCCAACGACACCGCTATTGATTGGAGGGCCCCTCAGTGGGAAATCTGGAACCACACCGTGGTTCCGGGTGGGTCGATAAAGGGAGATCAATCCGATAGTGGACACCTCATTGCACGGAACCAAGGTGGCCAGCCCAAGTCGGGCGCGGCCACCCAGGGGGTTCAATCCCCCTGGCCGTGTTTTGAATACAATGCGAGCGGCAGGTGTACGAGGCAAGCGTGCAGCTATGCCCATGTCTGCGCCCTTTGTAGCGCCAGGCATGCCATCTGCAACTGCGCCCGCATGGCAGGCCAGAAGTTCAATGCACGAGCCACCAAGAAATGAGGGGGGTAGGGGCAGGCCGCAGGGCAGCAAGGAAAAGAGGCCAACGCCGATTAGGCTTGGCCCCTTGCTGGCCGTGTTGCGCAGTTACCCGGATAGGCGGGCCGCGCAGCTCTTGGCCAGGGGTTTCAGTGAAGGTTTTCGTATCCCATCCCCTCATCCTCAATCCCCGTCATGGGCTGAGAACCTCAGGTCTGTGAGGGGGATGGAAGATGTAGTCCGAAGGAAGTTGTCGAAGGAGCGGGCGGCTGGCAGAATCGCCGACCCTTTCGACGCCCTTCCCATCCCTAATTTGAGGGTATCCCCCTTGGGTGTTGTGCCCAAAAAAGCCCCCGGGGAGTAGAGGTTGATCCACCACCTGTCCTTCCCTCGGGGAGCTTCGGTTAATGATGGGATACCGGAGGAAATGGCATCGGTGAAATACATGTCTTTGGGTGACGCAGTTGTGTCTTTGCGCGACTGTGGGGTAGGCGCGTTGATGGCCAAGGCGGATATTGAGTCCGCCTTTCGGCTATTACCTATCCACCCGGATGATTTTTGTCTTCTGGGTTTTCAAATCGAGGGCAAGTATTACTATGATCGCTGTTTACCTATGGGCTTGTCTTTGTCGTACTCGCTTTTTGAGGCATTCTCTACAATGCTCGAGCATATGACCAAGATGAGGGCGGGGCTAGATTCTGCGGCCCATTATTTGGACGATTTCCTTTTTATGGGAAGGAAGGGGTCCACTGAATGCGGCCGGCTGTTGGACACTTTTATGTCACTGTGTAACGAGCTGGGAGTGCCCTTGGCGAAGGACAAGCTTGAAGGTCCTGCCACGCGGCTTACATTTTTGGGGATAGAGCTTGACTCCGTGGCGGCTTGTAGCCGCTTACCGGATGAAAAGCTAGCTCGCTTGACGGGGCTACTGCAGCAGGCTGTCACTTCGCGGAAGCTAACTCTTAGAGACTTGCAGGTCCCTCACTTTAAGATTCGAATCTCCAACTCCATATGCGAGGACTTGCGCGTGTGGTTGGAATTCCTGAGGGGCTTCAATGGGATTTCCTTTTGGCGTTCCGAGCTCCTGCTGAACGCCTCCCTGGAGGTCCACTCAGACGCTGCAGGGGGCGCAGGTTTTGGGGTTTATTTTTCGGGGCGCTGGTGCACAGCCCCTTGGCCCCGATCGTGGGCCGAGAGTGCGCTGGTGAGGGATTTGACCATTTTAGAACTCTTCCCACTCGTGGTGGCAGTTCACATCTGGGAGGGAGAGTTTCGCAACGCAACCGTGCGCTTCTGGTGCGACAACCAAGTCGTGGTTTTTGTCGTGAACCAGCAATCGTCGTGGTCGCACAGGGTGATGCGGCTGGTGAGGGCTTTCGTTCTGCAATGTTTGCGGAACAACGCCCTTTTCCAGGCACAGCACGTGCGGGGCATCTCCAACTGTGTGGCCGATGCTTTGTCTCGGTTCCAGGAGGACCACTTCAGGGAACTAGCACTGGAGGCGCACCTGGAGCCCGACCCGATGCCTCAATGGCTATGGCAGCTGGGCTTGCCAGAGCCCAGAACCTGATTTGGACTGCCCTTGCCCCATCTTCGCGAGCCAGCTATGCGGGTAAGGTGCACGCGTTTCACGCCTTCCGCAGGGATTTCCCGCTGCCAGATCTCTGGCCGGTGCCCGAAGAACATCTAATCTGCTTCGTCCTGCACCTATGGGACAGTGGCTTGGCGGTTAGATCAATTGCGGTGCACCTGGCGGCCATTGCTTATGTCTCAAAAGCTTCTGGGTGGCAGGATGCCACGGTGGATTTCAGGGTTCGGATGCAGCGCTGCATCCGCTGCATCCGAGCGCAGGGCTTTGAATAAGATTGGGCTGTGAAGAATTTGACAAAATTTGACAGTGCTGAAACGAAGAGTGATATTGACGCAAAGTGTGCCCCTTAGAAATATTGAGACAATTTCTGGGGCATCTTATTGCTAGTTTTACTACCAACTGGGGGCAGGTGGTTGTCCTTTTTCCTATCAATTGTTTCTTGCTGCCTATTTGGTAGCAGAAGCAGAAGCAATGACAGTGTAGAGCTCTTTTTGGCATCTGGCTCCCACCAGCTGTCTTGAGCTTTCCCCTGGAATGTGCTGTAGTTGGAATAAGTTGCAATATTAATTCTCGTCTAAAATGATGGCCAAAAGCAAAACGATACCGTCTGAGAGGAGGCCAGGCAAACAAAGACGAATGCTTGGCGAAGTTTTGTACAGGTGTGAAGGTTTCATGATTTGTAATATAACCAAGTGTACAGTATTAGGTACAGATATTAAGATGCAAAATGATAGATTTATGTAAAGCACAATATAACCTGGAGATTATAAAGGTATGGATCCCGGGGATTCGTTTCCTCTGGTCCAATATGCTGCCCCGGAGGGTTTGGAGGGGGGCTATTCACCCTAGGTCCATTGATTTGGCACGCAAAAAAGTGAATGCATACCTGGGGCGGGTGGTGCGTAAGCATGGGGGAGCGGTTTGCACCCACCCGCTCATCATGCACAACGTAGGGGTCTTGTTCCGCGATGACGGGGTCCATTTGTCCACCCAAGGGGCGGACTTGTTATTGTTAGACCTGCAAGGGGCTCTGTTTAATTGTCTGATCCAGTGGGGCTGGGTGATCAAGCGCTAGGCTGGTCACCCATTGTGGCAGGCGGCGTGCGGGTTTGGGTAGATAGGATGCTAGGGCATCGGCGTGTGTCGTGAGTTCGGCAACAGTCAGGTGTCGAGTCAGGACCGCTCATTGACGACACTATAACCGGGTCGATGAGGCTGGCTGGCAAGTCACCTGGCTGGAGCGGGGAAGGCCCATCAGGAGCACCGAGAGTATGGGTACCTGACCTGCTCTGCTGTCTCAACCCCTCGGGGTTGGCTGTGATAGGCTCCCTCGGGCAGTGGCCGAGGGGGCCTGGAGCCAGGATGCTTACGCCAAATAAGCCGGGGGAAGTAAACAGCTAGAGCCGTTTCCCCCAACCAGTGCCCGCACGCCTTGGGGGAGGAGTTTTCCCCTAGTTATGGTTTTACCCATGCAGGTCTTGTTTTGGTTATAAATAAAGTGACCATTTATTCCAACGTATCTTGTCTGGCGTACTTATTCTGGAAGGTGCACGGGTAATCATCCTGGGGCGCACGTAGCGCCCCAGGAGCCTTACCCGGCTCTGACGCAGGTGCCGGGAAAAGATACGTTGGGCCCGGCTTGTGATTGGCCGGGCCAGTCACGTGACCGGAACCGGCTGAGGGGAACGCCTCGGCATTAATTCAACCCCTCAGTCGGCGTCTGGGCAGCAACCCCGCCCGCCCACCCTGGTCATAGTCTGGGATTAGCCGGTCGCCCTTTAGGGGGCCAGGTAGGAATTTTTGGCCGTCACCACGATTGGCATGTGGTTGGTGGTCTTTTCGCCTACCTCAGACTGTGTTCCGGGGGACGGGTTTAGCCAGTGGGTCACCTGGTAGGCAGGCGGCGTGCGGGTTTGGGTAGGTAGGATGCTAGGGCATCGGCGTGTGTCGTGAGTTCGGCAACAGTCAGGTGGCGAGTCAGGACCGCTCATTGACGACACTATAACCGGGTCGATGAGGCTGGCTGACAAGTCACCTGGCTGGAGCGGGGAAGGCCCATCAGGAGCGCCGAGAGTATGGGTACCTGACCTGCTCTGCTGTCTCAACCCCTCAGGGTTGGCTGTGATAGGCTCCCTCGGGCAGTGGCCGAGGGGGCCTGGAGCCAGGATGCTTACGCCAATTAAGCCGGGGGAAGTAAACGGCTAGAGCCGTTTCCCCCAACCAGTGCCCGCACGCCTTGGGGGAGGAGTTTTCCCCTAGTTATGGTTTTATCCTTGCAGGTCTTGTTTTGGTTATAAATAAAGTGACCATTTATTCCAACATATCTTGTCTGGCGTATTTATTCTGGAAGGTGCACGGGTAACATGGCATGTAGGAGTTGCTATTGAGCAAATCAGTTTAGCATGGCATCAGAATGATACTGCTGAAAACATCCTTTAATAATAACTAAATTCAAAATTCTCATCTCTGGGTTCACAGATCGTTTATTAATGAAACAATTCAACAGTTAAAAAAACTATTAAAAAGTTGAAAAAACCTTGACGTTTCATCAGCTATGCTGCTGACTTCATCAGAAGGTACAAACCAAATGCCTGCACAGGTCGTCTGGAGACAAATGCAAAATAACTGATCTAACCAACTGTCACTGTTCTAAACAAACTTAAAGAGACAAGAGCTGTTCCAGGACCAACAGGAAATTACAGACTCTATTATTTCAGTGTCCAAACACCATCAACCAACAAACATGCCGAAAATGCCCCTGTTCTATCTGTTGTTGATAAATAGGAGAATCCTAGTCCATTTTATGGCTGGAAGCCAAGTCTTGCTTATTCTCAGCATTTCCTCTTTCCTATTCATAACCTTGGGGTGCTTTATGATTTCTAGGGCTTATTTTGCATTTGTCTCCAGACGATCTGTGAAGGCGTTTGGCTTGTACCTTCTGTTGAAGTCAGCAGCACAGCTGACAAAACGTCAAGGGTTTTTTTTTTCAACTTTTTAATGGGTTAACTGTTGAATTGTTTCATTAATAAACGAACTGTGAACCCAGAGATGAGAATTTTGAATTCAGTTATCCTTAACGATCGTGGTAGCCTTAAAATGTACATTCTTTAATAATAATCTGCGATACTACTGTCGATCCTCAATATTATGCAGTAATGGATTCCTTATTTGTTCATTCCAGTGGTCCATTTATGATTTCTTCCCCAACTCTTCATATTGTACTTTACATAAATCTATCGTTTTGCATCTTAATATCTGTACCTAATACTGTACACTTGGTTATGTTACAAATCATGAAACCGTCACACCTGTACAAAACTTCGCCAAGCATTCGTCTTTGTTTGCCTGGCCTCCTCTCAGATAGTATCGTTTTGCTTTTGGCCATCATTTTAGACGAGAATTAATATTGCAACTTATTCCAACTACAGCACATTCCAGGGGAAAGCTCAAGACAGCTGGTGGGAGCCAGATGCCAAAAAGAGCTCTACACTGTCATTGCTTCTGCTTCTGCTACCAAATAGGCAGCAAGAAACAATTGATAGGAAAAAGGACAACCACCTGCCCCCAGTTGGTAGTAAAACTAGCAATAAGATGCCCCAGAAATTGTCTCAATATTTCTAAGGGGCACACTTTGCGTCAATATCACTCTTCGTTTCAGCACTGTCAAATTTTGTCAAATTCTTCACAGCCCAATCTTATTCAAAGCCCTGCGCTCGGATGCAGCGGTGCTGGGGCAGGCTCCACTGCATCCAGTGCGGGGCCAGAGGTCTCCTCAAGGGAAGGGGGATGATGGTCCCCTTCCCCCATGTCAAGCCCCAGCAGCCCCTATGGGGTACTCGGACGCGCGCCAGCAAAATGTCTGGTGCAGCTCCGAGAAGCCCCATGCCAGACTTGCAGGCATGGGACAGGATTCAGTAGAGGCTTCCTCCACCAAGCCTGTCCCCCTTCCGGGCCTGATCCAACCTCCTCCCCGCACTCTTCCCACCCCAGAATGCCTCCTCTTCACCTCCCTGCAGCCCTCCCCCCGCCTCCCCACCAGCTAGTGGAGAGCTTACCTGCCTATGGCGGGCATAACTCCTTCACCAGCAGAGACTTGCCGGCACTGGCCTCCACACCAGCGGGACAGGCACGTTTGCGACAGTGCGGAGCCCAGTCCCGCTGGCGAAGGCCAGCATAGGATTGGGCTCCCAGTGAGGATTTGGAGCTCAGTGCTATTTTTGAGAGCCTGCTTTGTGACCCTACAGCCTGATCCTATGTATCCATTTAAAAGTAGTCATTTACAAATTGTGTGCTGGGGCATGTCAAATGTACTGTGGGAGAACACGCCATGTGCTTTGTGAAGAAAAGGAACAATTAAAGAGAAGCACCCATCCACAGAGGAGATGACCACCTTTCAGTAGGCCTCCACAGGGGACGGGTAATTCTGCCAAGTCTCTGCATCACGAGGGACCAGATCACAATAGTCCCAACACAGCAGAATCACCATCTCTGAGATGGAGATGAGATGTTGCCTAACTGCCTAGGTTACCACTTGGGCTTTCCACCTTCCAATCAGGAGGCATATCAGTGCGGCTCAAACTCTGTTGTCTCTTAGTCTATTCAAGGAGTGTGTGTACTTTGACAAAGATGAGTGCTGTGCCCCCAGTGGCGTTTCTGAGGTTGGGGCCCAACGGTAAGTCGTGCCCCGTCCTAGTACCGCATTCAGGAACCGGAGCGAGGAGTCCCCGCCCCCTCACCGATGGAGCCATTCCGCGCAGCGAAGCCGAACGGGCAAGGAGTCTCCTGCCCATTCGGCTTCACTGCATGAATGGCTCCGTCGGCGAGGGGGCGGGACCTCCTCGCTCCGGTTCCTGAACGGGGTACTAGGACGGGGCACAACTTACGGTCGGGCCCCAACCTCAGAAACGCCACTGTGTGCCCCATTTTCCTGAGATTCAGTGTTTGCTACAAAACCATTTCAGGTGCAACCGGTTTTCACAACATCCCCCCCCCCCAGCCTTCTGGACTGCATGAGACAAGACAAGGAAAGATAGAGGGGTTTTGGTGAGTCCTTGGCATTGAGCTGCACTATGGGCCAAGGCTACCTGTCCTTCTCTGTGTAGCTTGAGATTATGCACTGCAGGGGACCTATTGCAGAGCAATTTGTTCGAACAAAGTTGTGTACTTGATTTGCCTCAGTCACTGTGCCGTGAGTTTCTCTTGGAGCATGTGGTCAACACCTGCAAATCATCACCAAACATTAAGGTGGTAATTTACTCTTCAGCGTTTTGCTCTTGTTCATAAATCACTCAAAGTACATTTAAAAAGCTATGAGGCCTGCAAATTCAGTGTGATTGAATTGTAAAATTGGGACTGTGTCAGTTGCATGAATTCTATACAACACCAGGTTTAAGTTCATTGTGTTTTTCTACAATGAACGGGCCTCCTTAACTTTTGGTGGGGTTTTTTTTCCTTTTTTTCCGGGGGTTTCCGGGGTTTTTTTTAGTTGTATATGGCTGTGTGTGCTTTTTCCCCACTTAGCTTGTATCCAGAGGCTCCGGAGCCAATCCGGAGTTTGTATCGGAGCCTGCAACCGGCTTGTGAACTTCGGTGAGCTTGTGAACTCCGTCGCCTGCTACCGACGTTCTGCGCCTGCACAAGTCTTCCTCCATTCGCACAGGTGCAGAACGACGATTGGAAACGTCGTTCTGCGCCTGCGCAAGTCTTCCACAGTTCACGCAGGTGCAGAACGACGAAGTTTCCAATTGTCGTTCTGCGCCTGCGCGAATGGATGAAGACTTGCGCAGGCGCAGAATGTCGGTCGCAGGGGACGGAGTTCACAAGTTCACTGGAGTTCACAAGCCGGTCACAGGATCCGATACAAGATCCAGATCGGCTCCGGAGCCTTCAGATACAAGCTAAGTGGGGAAAAAGCACACACACAACCATATACAACTAAAAAAAACCCTGAAAACCCCGGGGGCGATTTTTAATTTTTTAAAAAAAAAATTATTGGGGGCCTCCAAGGGTTGGCCGCACCAGGGCGCATCCCACTTAGCGACGTCTCTGGAGTCAGTAAGTTTGTTGTAGGATTTTGGTGTGTTCTATTTTTCTCTTTTATAAATTGACAGCACTGCAAATCATTCCTGGAAAATTACCCAAGGATTTATGTGCTTCGTAGTTCTTATTCTTCTCTTTAGAAAGCATATTACTCTGATGTTTACTGTCTTCGCTTTTTTGAGAATGTATATCATGGCTCAACCTTCTGCAAAGGCAGTACCTAAATAAATCTGATCTGGATTAAATAATCAATATACTGTACTCAAGAAACATTTTTGCTTATTTGTTTGAACTTTCATTTCATAATACATGCATGAAGTTGTTGTTGTTTTTCCATTGCAATGTACTGATCAAGAGAGTGTAGTGCTGTGCCCCATTTTCCTGAGGCTTTCTTCTGATTTGATTCCCCTGGTTACAAGGTGCACATGTACAATAAGTACTACAGATCTGAAACTAAAGATTGATCTAATTTGTTCAAAGCAATATGTGAAATTCAAATGCTTCCACCCCTACGCGCATGTCAAACGTCTTCTGGTATGACACAATGATTGGAGCACACAAAGGTTATAAGTTTTAAGCTCTCTCTCCGAAAGAGAGAGAGAGAGGGGGGGGAAGGAGAGTTGGCATTAGGTGCTGCTTGAGAAAACATATCATAAAGCCCATTTCTTGCTGATATTCTTCTGTGTAGTCTACTGCAGGGGTTCTCAAAGTGGTGGGTCACGACTCACCACTCTGAGAAGGGGCAGGCTGCAACCCCATTAAGGGGGTTAGTGATGTGCGGTGACGTTGATTTGAACTTACTGGGTAATTTTAACTTACTGGGGGTCACCCCGTCCTCCGGAGGGTGCATAAGGCATGCAGCCACCCCCGCGGACCTTCCCAAGCCTCAGATCAGCTCCGTGAGGCGATTGAAGCCCACTTCTGGTTTACTTCCTGGTTTTGCCGAAAACCTGAAGCCAGGATTATTAACGTGACTTGTCCTTGATCTCCCCTTTGACTACCACCTACTGGACAATACAAGATAGACTGCTGCTTGTAAATGTTTGAACTGGGGCTCAGAATCAAGTCTCCATAAAGATAGATGTTGTTGTTTTGTTTTTTTTAGGTCCGTGATAGCTGGAAGTCAGTCAATATGCATAACTTCCATTTGGGGCAGACACGAACTGATATCTGTCACAACCTTTCTTGGGCTCCCAGGTTCAAGGGGTGCAGACAAGAAGGAAGTATGAGTGAAGCAGAGGCTGGCTAACTACCTGATTATAAGAGGCACCCTTAAAGTTTGGTGCTATTAAAAAAAATTAATTAAATCACTGGCATTAAATTGCAACAGCCTGATTATAAGATGCACCCCTAGTTAAAAAACTTAAATTAGGAGAAAAAAGTGAGTCTTATACTCAGACCAATACGGTACCTTCTGAGTAATTCTCATCAAGGCTGCCCGAAACTGGTTCATAAATTAAGTCCACCATACATACCCTGTCACTGCTGGTAATAAACATCTCATTCAGGACACAGTTAAGTAAATCTTCACTATTTTCTATTGAAACAAATAAAAAGGACTTAATTTTGGTTGCATTGTATCAAATCTTCTTAATTTTTTGTTGGTGGGAAGAGCAGAAAGTAGCAATGATTGAAATTCTTTGTGAGATTCTGGAATCTGTTTTATTATACAGTATTCTTCATCAGATTGGCTAAGAGCAAAGTGTTTCTTTCAGCCCAATCCTATTGAGGATTGGGCTGCCGGACGGAGCACTTTGTGACAGCAGAAAGCACTTTCACTGTCTCAAAATGAGTACCAATGGTGTGCAAGCTGCAGCAGCACCACAACGCTGCTGTCGGTTGCCACCGCACCTACCGGACCAGGTAAGGCAGCGGTGGAGGCAGGGAGGGGGCAAAACATGACAGGGAGGGGAGGTACGGGGGCATGGAGGGGTGGATTCAGCAGCAATGATGTGCACCAGATCCTATCCCCTCTTTTAAAAATCTCCCCGTCCCTTTCTTCTCCCCAGACTTGCACCAGCTAAAGAGATGAGGAGATCCATTGGCAAATGAGAGGCTTACAGAGAAGTAAGGGGAAATAATTCCCCTTTCCCCTCCTAAACCTCCTAACCCCCCCCCCCAGTGCTGGATACTGAATGTGGCATGGCTGCATTAGCGGGGGGGGGGGAAGGATAGGAATGGGCTCCAAGTCAATTTGGTTCTGGGAAAATATGAACATAAACAACTTGATGGGGGTAGATTTAACTATTTTCTCATTTAATATTATTTTAAAAAGTCCTGTGGCTTTGGAATTTATTTTGTAACCATTTCTACTTTTTCCTAAGTAATTGATCTGAAAAAAAATAATTTTGAATGTAGCTCAAGGGGGTCTAACATTTGGAAAACTATGAAATTCAGTTTGCTGCCTATCTCTGTCTATGTGTCTGTCTATCAATTAATCAACATAAGATGATGTTCAT
Organism: Plestiodon gilberti rubricaudatus; assembly: GCA_026170595.1. Lineage (NCBI taxonomy): Eukaryota > Metazoa > Chordata > Lepidosauria > Squamata > Scincidae > Plestiodon > Plestiodon gilberti. The sequence goes on from JANXHW010000003.1 coordinate 131,954,707, forward strand.
AATGTATACAATTTTGGTTGCTTGCTCACCAAGTGTGGTATGGTTTTCTGTATAGCAATATACTGCTAAAATCATCAAGCAGGTTGTAGAGATCCAATCTAAAAAACATGTCCCTCTACCTTTTTCTTAAAAAGCCAGATGGCCGGGCAGCTGGATGCACTAAGCTTTTTAACAAGGAGAAGAATTTTGTCTTCCCCTCAACCCTCCAAAGGGGATCTCTTTTCACAGTGGGCACACCTCTTGTAATAGCGTTATTAGCCCCTTTCACAGCGGAGTAAAGGATTGTTCTTGGCTTTTTATAAGTATCCAGCTAGCTTTGCCCAAAATAGACCAGAGCTTATTGGGCATCAATGCAAACGATGCTGCCATCAGTGACGCCGTAGGGGTTTAGTGCCAGTTTAATTGCTGGGCACAAACTACCTCTGAAAGCTTTCTGCCAGTTTGCAAAATGGCTCAGGAAAAAAAGAAAAAAGAAAGAAAATCCAAGAAGCAGCAAATGCAGACCTGTCTGAAAATGAAAAATTGAAATGCAACACCCCCCCCCCAAAAAAAAGAACTTGTTCTAAATCTAGTTAAAACAAATCTTCAGATTTGGAAACATTTCAAAAGGAAGAGCCAAACAGCAAGAGGAAGAGAAGCAAGAGAAGAATGTAAATAAGAATAGATTGAGTCATTAGAACAAAGATCACAAGGATGACAAATAACTCCTTTCTGCGAACAGTTTTATAGTGTGTATAAATACCTTAAAAGAACCCATCCCTGTATTAGATATGCTTCTGTGTTACACAGAAGTCTTTTTTCAGGCTGTGTATTACAAAAATTGAAAAAGATGTTCCATGGTGTAATGCCTTTGTCTGCAGTATGTGAAGGATGGTAATGGAGGAAGCTCTTGCAAATGAAACGGTACCCCAAGATCCCACCTGTATGGATCAGGGCTACTCGATACAGGGAGCAAAAGTCCATTTCATTTCAGGGATGGGCCAGTTTATACAATCAGCAGAATTGAGTGGTAAAGTGTTTTTCTGTATTGTACTTTGTTGTTCAGTCGTTGTGTCCCACCTTTCGTGATCCCATGAACCATATCCCGCCAGGCCTTCCTGTCCTCCACTATCTTCCTGAGTTCGCTCATTTTCATGTTCGTTGCATCGGTGATGCTGTCTAACCATCTCATCCTTTGCCTTCCCCTTCTCCTTTTGCCTTCAATTTTTCCCAGCATCAGAGTCTTCTCCAGAGAGTCCTCTCTTCGCATTAGGTGGCCAAAATATTTGAGTTTCAGCCTTAGTACCTGTCCTTCCAGGGAACAGTCAGGGTTGATTTCATTTAGGATTGACTGATTTGATCTCCTAGCAGTCCAAGGGACTCTCAGGAGTCTTCTCCAGCACCACAGTTCAAAAGCATCTATTCTTCGGCGCTCAGCCTTCCTTATGGTCCAACTCTCGCAACCATACATTGCTACTGGGAACACCATCGCCCTGACTATACGAACTTTTGTTGGGATGGTGATATCTCTGCTTTTTATTATGCTATCTAAATTTGCCATAGCTTTCCTTCCAAGGAGTAAGCGTCTTTTAATTTCATGGCTGCTGTCTCCGTCTGCAGTGATTTTGGAGCCCCCCAAAAGTAAAATCTGTTACTGCTTCCATTTCTGCCCCTTCTATTTGCCAGGAATTGATGGGACCAGATGCCATGATCTTAGTTTTATTAATGTTGAGTTTCAAGCCAACTTTTGCACTCTCCTCTTTCACTCTCATCAAGAGGCTCTTTAGTTCTTCTTCACTTTCTGCCATTAGGGTGGTATCGTCTGCATATCTGAGGTTGTTGATGTTTCTCCCGGCATTGTACTACTTCAAATAAATAAGACCTACCTGCTGCCTGAATGCAACACCTACACACACAATTTCCTGGATGAAAAAACATGGCAGACAAAACACCAGGCTGAATACTGACTGTTCATTAATTTCCTTCTACTATGATAAGATTATGAATTGGGGGGGGGGAGCAGGACTGTGCCCACTGGCTCCAAGTCCCTGTGATGCACACACTGGCCATACCATATCCTCTGTGTGTTCAGCTGCACATGAGAAAAGGGCCTCTAAACACTTATAGCTGCATGCGCATAGGGAGTTCTGTGCAATTGGGATTACTGGTCATGTGGGAGTTCCTGTGCTGGCCGAGGCATGAGGGTGGTTGAACCTTTCACCTCAGATGGTGGGCTGGGGGCAACCACTAAGCTGGTGGGGGTGGCCACCTGCACAGTATCCCCATCCTCTTTTCATACACACATAAAGCACGAGAGAGGAGGATGGACTTACTTCCTCCTTCAACCCCAAGCTCTGCTGTCGCTCCTTGTAAAGTAACGGGTGGAGCGAGTGCTGGGAGCAGCAAGTTTCTGCTCTCTGGATTCTCCCTGCCAAGACACTACAAAAAGTGGCAGTGAAGCTGGAGGTCAGAAAGTGCCAGGTGCAGGGGAGTGACAGCAGGAAACAGGATATCTTGTTGGCTGTGTGCTCCCTGGGGCATCTGGTGGGACCACTGTGTGATACAGGAAGCTGGACTAGATGGGCCTTTGACCTGATCCAGCAGGGCTCTTCTTATGTTAGAAGGGAAGCCCTCCCCATTCTCCTCTTGTGTGCTCTGTGAGCTCGTGAATAGTGGATGGGGAGTGGGGAGGTGCTCACCACACAGCACACACCACTGATGCTCTGTGCTGTGTGTGTGCATGCACGTGCGCATGCATGTGTACATGCGTGCATGGGGTAGGGGGATGTGCAATACAATTTGGAGGTATGTTCCGGCAGCGGCTCACCTTATGCCACCCCTGTTGTGCATGTAACAGCTGCACACGCATAAAGGCCCTTTTCACAGGTTCAGCTGAACACGTCGAGGATGCGCACATGATCACTTAGTGTGGTGACATTTTCCCACCCTTTGGTACATTGAGTGAACACATGGAGGGGAACAAGGCTTATGTGCATAACAGTTGCTTTTATTAGGCAGCATTTCAGCATGTAAACCACCCGGCCACTCCTGAGATGGTACAGATTAGAGCAAGGAAAGCTTTTGCCACTTGATTCCCCTGATAGTATAAAACGGCTCTGACTCTATGCCTCGTAATTTCATCTTCTGGCTCCCCACAGATCCATGTGCCTGCAAATCTATGCACTGTTCCTCGAGCAGAAAACAGATGCACTGCAGACAGAACTCCTCACAGTAATAGTTCTGGCTGATACAAGCAAGGAGATGACTCAAGCAAACCATTTCAAGCTTTGCTTCCGTTTCAATTAACATCACCCATAGATGCAGAAAAAGGAGACTGAGGTGTGAAGATGTCTAATTGCAAGTTGTAGCAATGCCCATCCTGACGACAAAAAGCCAGTTGGCAGAAGCAGAGTCCTTTCCTGGCCAGGATTTGTCACTCAAGAGCAGAGTGCCTGAAATGTATGGTGATTCAGTTCCTACTCACTTAAAATAAATAAATAATCGCAATATTCAATTGAGTCTGTACATTCACCACTAGGGCTGCATCAGATTTTCATGGAGTTTCTCTTTCGTAGAAAAAAGGTAATATTTTGGGGAGAGGTACAAATATTTCTCTGAAAGAGTGGTACCCCCCCCAAAAAACCCATGCATTATTACTGCAAAATATAACCCATAACTCTTGGCAAAATACTTGTGTGGCTGGGTGTAGGAGAGGGAAGGGATTATGCCAACCATAGTGCTGCAAACTACCTCCTTACAAAAGGTCCTTTGTGTTTCAGCCCAGCCCAAGCTACAAGCCCATTTCCAAGCTGAATCTTGGGGAAAGATAACCCCATGGGTGATCGACTTCCTGGATACTTGACATTCAGGCTTCTGGCACGCATCTGACATTGAGCCTAGGCTTGTGGCTTTGGTTGGGAATCTTTGTTGAGAAAGATCAATAGAGCTAATTACATCCTATTGACTCTATTAGAACTTGCTGTGTGAGCCCCCCTTTCCCTGGCTGATGAGATATGGCTCATAATCAGTGGCGTTTTAAGCCACTCCGGCGCTCGGGGGGGCGGGGGCTGGAGCAGCTCCTGTCGCGCCAGAGCCCGGCTGTCGCCGCCCCCCCAAGCAGAGCATCACCGGCTTCCGGAGGCTTGGCTCCGAAGCCGGGACAAGCCCTCATCATTGCGACCGCGCAGTTCGGCGGTCGAGGGCTTTGTGAGCCGGCCGAACGCGTCGCAGGCTTTTATTTTTTTTTTCTGCACATGCGCAGAACCTTTCTGAGGGCTGCCCGTTTGCCCTCAGAAAGGTTCTGCGCATGTGCAGAAAAAAAAATAAAAGCCTGCGACGCGTTCGGCCGGCTCACAAAGCCCCCGACCGCCAAACTGCGCGGTCGCAATGACGAGGGCTTGTCCCGGCTTCGGAGCCGAGCCTCCGGACGCCGGTGACGCGCCGAGTGGGCGCGCTGCTTCCCGGGGGCTCGGCAGCCGGGCTCCGCCGCACAACCCCAAGCCCAAGCTCCCGCGCCCCCCGGAAGCAGCGTGCCCACTCGGCGCCTGGGGCGCAGCACACCAGCGCCCCAATAGTAAGAACGCCACTGCTCATAATGACTGGATCTGTCAGGCAGTTGTGCAAGGAGGTCACAAAGCAGTGGTGGGACATTTGCTCTTTGGCTTTTCAGACTCTTCTCTGTGGGATCCTACATCAGTATAGAGTCATGGAATAAAGTTACTTTGGCTCTTCTGAAATGTTGTTTCAGTACATAAATGGTCCAGTGGCACCATTGGGGGGGGCAGATGCTGGGGGCGACACTCGCCCGGTGTGTGTGCAAAATTGCCACCGGATAGGGCAGCAAATAGACAGCAGTGTGGCGAAAATGTACCCTGGTCTTTTTGCCGCTGCTGAATCCGTGGCAAAAATGCACCCCCCAGGTGGCACGGGGGCAACGGCGGAGTCAATCGGCAGCATTTGCTTGAAGCTTCGTGCACCCCCAGGCACAATCGTTAGCAGCCATGCCACCATGAGGACCAGCGAGACTGGGTGCAACCTTGCTTGCACAACCTCTCTAGCTGGTCCTCCAGAGTCTCACTGGTCCTCTCTAGGCTCTGGAGAACCAGCGAGACTCGATGAGTGCTAGAGAGGCTGTGCAAGCATGGTTGCACCCAGTCTCGCTGGTCCTCATGGTGGCGCTGCGCGGCTGCTCATGATCATGCCTGGGGGGGGGCACAAAGACAAAACTTCAATAAGTGCTGCCGATTGACTCCATCGTCGCCCCCAGAGAGATGGGGAAGGGGCTTCTTAGGTGATGTTCCAGAGGTTCCCGTAAGGGGATTCTTAAGTGATTTTTCTACTGAAAACTGCACCCTGCCTGCTTCCCCCACCCCATAAGGAAACTTAATACAGTTGCTGCATTGAGAATTTTACTTAACCAAGGCTTGCATATCCTTGTTGAAGAGGGCACACTCACACCCCAGTGCACCTCGGGTGCACCCCCCCTAGTGATTTTTTGGCCATTGCCCTCGCCGCCAAATTGCCCCCCCCCCCGTGGTTCGCCCTCCGGCCGTGCCGCTAGTGGCATAAAACAGCCAAAAAACCGCATGTGATGTCACACCCTGTGGGCGGGGCTTGTGAAGTCACATGGGGTATCATGGCCGGTGGGGTGTGCCAAGCCACCCTCCCCCCCCAGCAGAGGCTGGCTACGCCTCTGATTGGTCCTTTCATTGTAATGCAGAGCTTTATTTTGAAGGGCAAATCATTTTTCAGTGGATGAATGGTTGAACCCCTCTGTATGCAGCTGTGTCTGTGCAGCTGTAAAGAAGGATAGTAAAGGTAAATGTTTCCCCTGCTTGAAAGCCAGTCGTGCTGTAAAAAATGAACTTGTGCTGCAAATACAGTTAGGTGATCCCTTTGTAATTTGAATAATCTCCCCTTTATTTTATGACCATAACATGAGTTGTCTAATGGCAATGATAAATCCATATCAGATGTTTCCTAGTCTATTAGGAATAGTTTAATTCAAACTTACTATAGTCAAGCTCATTGCCTTGTATTACAATGCACACTCCTTGGAATTCTTATCGAATAACCAATAAACCTCCTGCACTAAGAGCAACCCATGGTGTGTTGTAAAATATAAAGGATTCCTCCTCTTTGACTGTCACTCATCTATGAATTCTGCATTGCACTGTGCTGAGAAGCTCCAAGCACAGCTGGAGTTCAGTAATAAGTGAGCTGTTTGCTGGATATCAAATGTGTGCAGAGAAATAACTTCAAAACTAAAGCTTAGTTATGAGTTCATATTTACCTCCGGAGCTCCGGTTAAATTCAGTCCCCAAAAGAACTGCAATAGTTATGTCCTAAATTTACAAGAGGAATATGGCTACTAGTTCTATCGTCCTCTCCTGAAAGGATCAGATTTCCAAGAAAGATACTGAAGGAATCACAATTCACCCATCTTGATGTGCATTCCCTATAACTCCAGGCTTCAGTTGTTTGATATAGTCCATTTTCAAAATGTTTCCTGGTGCATTTTTGTTCACACTAATACTGGTAATGGATTTTGTAGCCTTAAAGCTGAATTCACCCACTTTTTCTGAAGCTTCTTTTGGTATCAAATACCATCTCGGGCTATAGAGCCCAAACCGTGTTGGGACTCTGGGCCAAATGTCACGTTCTGTTAAGCTCAACATTAATTGATAGACTAGAAACCAGAATTGTCTCCTCTTCTGTAAATAAAAGAAGGAAGGAAAGGACAAACAGCTGCATGTGTTGATTTTGTCATGAGAGCTGCGCCTATATCAGTGGTGGCCAACCTTTCAACATGAATGCTGGCCCTTTAAATGGTTGTATAGGTGAGAGCATTTCAGCAGGTGCAGCTGCTTTAGCAGCACCATCAGCAATTGAAGCTGCCTGGATTCTGTCTTCTGCACAACTCTTAAGAACACAGAGGCCCTAATGGTGGAAGGTTGGCCACCCCTGGCCTATATTGTAGTAGTCAAAAGTTCAGAACTTCATCTGAAGCTCACTTGTGCTTTTAGATGAGATAGTTGTATATTGCATTTCAACAACAAAATTCTGAGTGCAGTTTATAGAACAAAATGTAAGAATGAGGGGCCCCAGTCCCAAAAGGGCGCACAGTCTAAAAGGAAACACAAAGAAGTCATCAGCAGCATCACCTACTGAGAGAGATCTTTGCTGGGATGAATAGAGACGATTGCTCTCCTGCTGCTAAATATAAGAGAGGTGCCTCTGGCCCAGTTAGCAGAGGGTAACAGATTAATAAATAGATTCACAGTGCAATCCTGTGTAACCTTGCACCGGTGTAACAGTAGATGCACCGGGGTAACAGCACCGGTGCATCTACTGTTACACCGGTGCAAGGTTACACAGGATAGTGCTGTGAGGTAGGTTTAGGCAGGGTGGCCACAACTGGCAGGTATAGTTCAGGACAGGGAGTAGGGATTTGGTGTGCACCATAAAGTAAGCAAGAGTCAGAAAGAGAACCGGAACTGGTCTCAAGAAGCTCGAGGATACAGGCCGGTGATCCCTTGGGATTGAATTGCAATGTCTATCTCAAAGGCTATCAAGTTTTGGATAGGCAGAACAATTCAGTTTCCTTGACCCCCTTTCCAGGGGTTGGAGTTGTTGAAAAGCTGGGGTCACCAAGAAGGGAACTCAGGTGGGAGCCAGTGTGGTTTTGTCCAAGGGGGCCTAGACCAGTTAGCTGCCTCCCATAGGGTAGGTACCCCCACTGAAGATGGGAGGAGTTTGTGTAGATGGGGCCTGCTGCAGCTGTGAACTAATCAATTGTTATAGAATAGATTCATAAATGTGGCCCATTTTTACTCCATCACCTTGTGTCGTGTGATTTGTGGCGAGGTACCTAGGCAAAACAGGTGGTAATTAAATCTTCTTGCATTCTGATGGCTTCAACTCATTTCCAGTTTTGCTCTCTTTTTATGCCGTTAAGATTGCATCATTTAAAATGAGCTTGTCACTCATTTGAAGCCCACTCATCAAAACCATACAAATGCTGGAGTTGTTTTCCTTTTTTATAAAGTACCTTAGCAAACAAAAAGGGAAATTTCTTAGCACGCCATTTAAATCTCTATCGAAATGGAAGACAATGGACGTAGCTACAGCCTATTCTTGCTTGTGAGCTCTGACAGATAATGAACCAGATAATGAAGCAGCGTTGCTCCATGACACTCATGGCATCAGAACAGTTAATATATTTTAACTTGTCAAAATATTAGGAGATATGCACTGTATGCTGGTTTGCCACCTGTAACCCTTCTGGTAGCAAAGCAGTTATCCTTATGAGTAACAGTGGAACCCTGAGCATGATTACTCTGAAGTAAATCCCACTGAGATCAATGAGGCTTACTCCCAAGTAAGTACGTTTAGGACCAATATTCCTTGGAAGGGATCCATGCCGCTGTGCAGACCCCTTCACTTGCGACGTGATGGGCGGGGCATCTTCTGACTTTCGGCAATGACATCATACATCATTGCCAACTTCTGGTTCAGCCAAGCTCTAAATGGCACGGAGCTCAGCTTCAAACTGCATGGCCATGCACCTGTGCAGCTTATTGGGAACAATATTTAGGATTGCACTGAAAGTGATTAAAATGTTCTGACCATAATGGAGTAAAGAAGCCTCGGTGCTGGCACCGCGTCCTCCATGGACATCGAAAAAGTGCATTACCCGGCGCCGGTGGAACGAAAGTTCCGCCGGTCCTGTCTTCAACAAGATTGTGCTGCTAGCCAGCATGTTATACTATTTCTACTACCAAAAAAACCCTAGCACAAAATAAATGTTTTTAAAATATTAACTCGGCCCTTGCTGATTAAAACGGGCTCCACCTAAAAAATCAAAGTTTTTGTTGATCAATCTGCTGCTTAAGAATGTCATCCTATGTATGCTCATCAGGAGTAAGCCCCTTTGAAGACAGTGGGACTCACTTCTGAGTAAATATGCAGGGGATTATACTGTAAAGCATGTCGCCTAGTGCCCATGACACATTAAGTGGCTCGTAGTGCCATGGTGAGTCATACCACCGCATTCAGAACACTCTTCACAATGGCCAGGTTTTCCTTTTTTCTCATCTTCTGTAACCATATTGGGGGGGGGGGGGAGAAAACCTGTAGAGCGTTTGACATGGTCAAAGGAGATGAGAAGAAAAACTGCCCATTGATAACAATGTTCTGAATGTTGCAAGCTTCCAAAGAGTAGCAAATGGCATGGGGTTATTCAGTGTCTGCCAGGATCAGAATGCAATGCCTTAACCTTAACAGGCACCAGATAATTCTAAATGTATTGGTGGGGGGGGGGGGAGGGAGAGAAAAGAAACATTTAGAATTATCTGTTCAATGTGAAGGTTAAGGCAGCCTTTGCATCCTGATCTTGACAGGCACCAAATAACTCCATGCCATTTGCCATCCTTGGATGTAATGTGATATGTTATCACTGCAATTCAGATTTCATGATGGGGGTCACAAGCAGATGTTTGCAGACTGTTTTATTTCCCACTTATCTCTGATGCACTACAAAGAGATTGCTTCCAGCTTCAAGGAACATGAGCAAGCTCTGCATTTCATATCGTTGAGAAAGTGTTCTTAAAACGCAGTGGAGCAATTTGAAGAGAACCTATGGAGTAATTCAAATTGACGGCTTTTTTATGCTATACGCTTTCATTTTAAGATATTGTGTGTGAGAATATCCTATATGTATTTCCCTAGCCACTGAAGATAAATCTACCAGCATATCTTAGTATATTTAGAGTTGTATTGATTATATCTCATCTTATACTATCTATATTTGAATTAATGGGAATGATTCAGCCAAAATTAAGCATTTTTAAGCCCCATTGACCTTCATCGGAAAGTTAAGCACATTTTATATGTATAAAAGATATTGGACATGATTCAAACACCACCACTTGCTTTTGGCATATATGCAAGCAGTGCAGCAGGCCGTTATAGGGAAGGAGAGATCTGCACACCCCTACTAAATCCCCCAATAGCTCCCCAATGCTGCACAATGTAATTTACTCATGCTTAGAGCCAGGGAATTTGGGAGGGCTGTATGCGGATAAAGGAGGAGTTCCCAGACCTCTCATATCTTGTATTGATTGGCCTGTTGCACTCTCTATGTGCACACATATGAAATGTGTAGGTGGACAACAAGACTTACAGCGCATCTTCCCTTCCCAAGTAAAGACAGAGGGCAAGGAGGTTTTTACAGTCTACTCCAAAGCACATGAGCTAACAAAACTAGTGGGTAAGCTAGGGGTAAACTAATGGCTAAGAATATGAGCCAGGTTCATAACATGCCTCAGCCATGGATCATTCGGTGGCCTTACATAAGTTCCCCACACCATCTGCTATATAAGGATATTAATGCAGAGCTTTTATAAACATTATTGAAGTAATGCCTTGAATGCTCAAAAGGATCAAATAAATGTTAAGCATTCCAGGAAGCAGATTCCTTTGATTGCAGCAGACTACTATCAGTGTGGGTAGATCTATTATATGGCCTGAGTGAGTTTGCACAACATCTTATTGTATTTTGCATAAAATACCCAAGTACCGACTGGTGTTTGTGCATGTGAACTATATAAATTAAGAGCACAACCTAGCCCAAGTGAGGCACATTTTAGTCCCATTGAATTCAACTGCAGGCTATTTAAGCGCATCCTTAACTCTCCCATAGAAATCAATGGAACTTAAAAGTAATTACTTTGGCTGGATTGTGCCTGAAATTATTCATTCCGTGCTTCACTTGGAAATCAAAATATCAATTACTGTTTACCTTGATTCTTTCTCTATTGTCCTGGCATATATGGATTGTCTTCCTTCTTCACATAAAATGTTATGTCCACAGAAGGATCCGCTGAAATATTCCTTTAATTGCTAGGTTGTAAAAAATGCTGAAAGTCACAGAAGACGTTTTATTTGTACTGTATAATCTTTTGGTCAATTAAAGACTATCAGCAGCACTACAAATAACGAGATCTCAGTGGCATCCCATTGAGAATAAAGTCTAAGCTCTGAGTTTATCCCACTGTGAAAATTGGGTTATTGCCCTGTGAACATAACATTATTATAATAGCTATGTACATGGCAAGATTTTTTTTATGTACTTTTAAATCTTCTTTTGTTATCTTCTCAGAGTTCAACATACTCTAGTGGAAGATTTAGTCCAATGTCAATATGGTTCCCCACTCCGCCTTACTATATCAACAAGATATGTACATTCCAAAAAGATACTACTATAATATGGATTATTGGTGAGTATTGCAATGGCAATAATAAAAGGACATAAAAAAGGGATCAGTGCCATTTGGGGAATGGAAGACTCCTAGGCAAAAAGCAAACAAATGCAATGGACTGTATTCAAAAGGAAAGGCAAGCAGTGAAATAAATTATGAAAACAAAACTAGGGGCATCAATAAAAGGTAAAGGTTCCTCTTGGGGTGGTGCTCATCTCCGTTTTAAAACCAATGTTGCTTGTCCAAAGTTGCTTCCGTGGTCATGTGGCCGGCATGATTCAACACACCAAGGCTCATGGAACACTGTTACCTTCCTGGCCTCATTGAGCACCATGGTGGCTGGAATGAAGCCGGCACAGATGCAGCCGGCACAATTCCTGACACTCTGCCTGCTGGCAGCAGCATCAGGGTTGGTGGGCTGCTGCGGATGCAGTCAGCCTCTTTGGGGGCAGGACAGTCCATCCTCAGATACATTCTCCATCTGTCTGCCTTACTGCGGTTGTGATTGTCTATTGATCTGCCGCTGCTGTGAAGCACCCACATTCTGGCCACTGCCCAAGAGCCACTGTGCCAAGCTGGCACCCAGGACTGGTAACTGATCTGTTCCTTCTCTTTCCAGCCTTTTTCCTTTCTTCCCTGCTTCCCTTCCATGAGCACAACCAAAAGCCATCATGCCAGTGCAGGCAGAACAGCTACCTTTTGTGGGCTGCCTCGCAATCCACCCCTCCTCCTTGGAAAGCAGCTTCGGAACTTTTGCCCAGCTTCCCTTCCTATAACCCTGTAGCCCACCCTATGCATTTGCTTTTGAGCCATAAGCCATTTCTACCTTTTGCACCCTGCTTTCAACCCAGGAGACTGCTTGGTCTTGGCAACCCAGCCCCACAATTCCTGCAATGCTTCACACACGAGTAGCAGAAAGGGATAGGTACACATGGGCGGGCCTTGATGCAGCCTCACCATCAAGCCACAACCCCCCCTTCTCTTTCCTTGTCTCATGTGCTGTCAAATTTACAGAATGCTAAGTGCCTCTATTTTTTTCTTCCTCTGTGTGAGTGTATGAGTTTAATCTGTTTTTAAACTGTTTCGGGGGAGGCCTGAGACCAGCCTTAGGCCTCCTTTGTAAGGAAGATTCCCGTAACCTTATTTACAGGTGAGAAAAATCTCATTGTGCAACTGCTTATGATGGGTAGAATAGGGAATAATACGACCTCAATGCATGTAGTAACATGGGGGACGACGAGGACGACGACACCAGTCAATATACTAATTGAAATTCTATTCACACAAGCATTTGGCTAGGATGTTTGTCTAAGATACAAAGGGATCCTCAGATTTATGGTTGAAAATTTAAAAGTTCATTCTAAACCGATGGACAAATTATGCACAGAAGTATGTTCATAATGGATCCCATACCTCAATTTACTGCCCAAGAAACTATTCTGGCATAGGTCTTTCCAGTCACCCAACACTAATAAGCTTAGAATTATTCATTTCTGATACTAAAAGAAAGCGGGGGCAAGGGGAAATGAGAAGCTGTTAATTAAATCCATCTCTCAGTACAGAAACAGTACCCTGAAAGAGCAACACCATCATATTGCATGGCTTTCTTCACACATTGGCCACAGTCCAGTGCAGAGTTAGTGACGCATGCTGAAATCAACTGAAATGGGCCTAGCTCTGACCAGCATCAGGAACATTGACTAAGGGCTTTTATCGGCTGAAATCCTGATAGTGAATGTCATGATTGGATTTCTCTAAATATATTGGTCCTGATCCAGCTGGACTGGAGGATATTGGTGCTTGCTTAAGAACATAAGAAGAGCCCTGCTGGATCAGGCCAAAGGCCCATTTAGTCCAGCTTCCTGTATCTCACACAGTAGCCCACCAGATGCCTCAAGGAGCACAAGACAACGAGATTCCTGTATCCTGTCGTCACTCCCTTGCATCTGGCATTAAGAGATAGCATACTGCTAAAACCAGTAGGGTGCATATACCCATCATGGCTTGTAACCTGTGATGGACTTTTCCTTCATAAACCTGTCTAATCTCCTTTTAAAGGTATCCAAGCTTTTATTTCCTGTACTTTCTGTGTATGATTGTATTTTCTGTGGCATAAAGGTGAGATCCAGGATCAGGGCCCCAGTCAGACCTGATCATTTAGGAGTATTTGGAGGAGGGATGTAAGAGGAGAGAATTGGATTTAGCGATGGAGGAGGGATGGAGGAGTGGATTGGATTTAGCAATTTCACTAGCTCAAATCCAAAGAGAGAAAGGGAACATGCTGCCAGAGGGGACAGGATCCGGTGCGCACCATCACCATCAGATCCACCTTTCCAACCCAACCTTTCCCGCAGCCTTTCCAACCCATTCCTTTTCCCTTCCCACCCAGTTTCGCCCCCTCCCGGCCCCCTCCTACCTCCCGATAGGATTCAGCTGCCCGGCTGTAATCCTATACACATTTACCTTGCTCTGTAAGATTCATTTGGTCAAAATAAATCTAAAATTTTCTAAAAGCTTCCTAGTAAGAAATGTAACTTTCCACTGCCAGCTTAAGCTTTTGCAGCAAATGTCATGCTGTGTTAAAACATCTCATTAAAAAGGACAGGTTTTCCTAGTTCAGGTTATTTCTGTATCAGTCTACTATTCTTTGTCTGGGATGCTCATAATAGGTGCATTTTCTCTTTAAGAATGTGTCTAAGATACTGCATGTGTCTAACAGTGCAATCCTGTGTAACCTTGCTCCGGTGTAACAGTAGATGCACTGGTGTAAGTGCACTTACACCGGTGAATCTGCTGTTACACAGGATTGCACTGTTAGAAAGTATTTTTAGTCTCCAAAGTCTACATTGAACCTTCCAATGGTAGAAAGAAATGCAGACAAATCAGATTGCATTGTAGCAGAGAACATTTATTACTAGTGAAAATAATGCATTATTGTAAAAAGAATTAAACACAATACTTTGTAAAGCTATACAGCTGGGCCCTTGTATCCATGGGGGATATGTTCCAGGCACCCCCCACGGATACATGAAAACCACGGATAGTGGCACCAGCCTTATCCACGGTTCCCTGCGACCCCCATGCCCCCCCTGTGCGTGCGACACCCCAGGCAGATTCCTGCTGCTTATTGCATGGAAGTAGACCAATCCTAAATGCTAGAGGCTCAACAAGGTTAGCAGGAAGTAGGAAACTACTTTCTGTTCACCTTGTTGAGCCTCTCTAGCATTTAGTCTCCATCCACTTCCATGCAATAAGCAGCAGGAGTCTGCTTATCGTGTTATAAGCAGGACACCAACTTTAAAACATCAAAGGTAACAGCCCGGGGTGGAGGGTTGTGCACAGGGCGTGCAGGGGGATTCAGCATCCACGGATAAGTGAAACCGCAGATGCTGAATCTGTGGATATGCCCCCCTGTATTTACAGACAACATTTGGTCAGCTAGGAGAACAATCCAAAAAGAAACTCGGTGAATTCCAAATGTGCCATTAGAATAGTTATTGAAGAATGCCGTATATCAGAAAAGCCCTGGATATATTTTGAAGAATGCCCTTCAAGGAACTATTGCTGGAATGCTCTAGTGCTGCAGCTGCAGTGTTGCAACTACTGCAAAAGGTATGAACCTTTTGGTGTCCAGAGCCCTTCCCGCTCCTAACAATGGTCTCGGGGAGCCCCAGGACTCCAAGGAGGAGTTAGGAAATGAAATGTTGAAAATTAGTTTTATTTCTTCTGGACCATGGTCTTTGACCCCGAACATTGTGAGTTTGTTTAGAACTGCCCTTGCATTTGGCTTGGAGTGTTCCGAGCCAAACTCAATGGCAGCCATTAAGTGGTGGAGCCTTGCGCCAGGAGAAGCTGCCCCCCTGCCACCTTCCCCCTGCCAGTCACTCCAGGGGGACAGAGTGAATGCATGCGTGCACATGCAGAGGCGTAGCTATGCCCCCAGGGGGCACCAACGTGACCCCCCCCACGTGATGCTGCAAGCCCCGCCCTGGGGTTGTGACATCACAGATGCCACGGCACAAAAGCAACCCCCCCCCAGCATTTTCACAACATTTTCTGGGACGTATGGAGCCTGAGGGTGTGGGAAGGCCGATCCTCCTGCCCTCCCAGGCTCCATGCAACCTAAAAAAAGGCTGCAAAAATGCGAGGTTGCCATGGCGCCTCCAAAATTCAGCGGCACCGCAGCGGCATTGCACCCCCTCCAGAGCTTGACACCCCCACCGCCCCCCTAACGACACCACTGTGCACATGCAAGTTTTTTTAAAAAAATGGGGGGCAGCAGAGAGGAGAAAGGTAGCATTTTGTGCTGGTTCAGGACAACATGGGAGCACCAGCCAAACCCGGTTCCAGCAGCTGTCAAAAAACAAAAAATACTTGAATTTTATCTCATTTTTTACAGATACAAGATAATGAGTTCTTTGTCATTTTTATGATACCATAAAAATTTCAGAGCAGAAAGGCATGGGAAAATCAGTGAGTTTGCAGCTTACCTGGAATTCTAGGTTCATACTGACGATTATTTAATTCAGTTCATAGGTTACACATTCAATGCAGTCAAGCAATTCTCCCCCTTCCCCAAATGTTTTTGTCACAAATTGTGTTTTGGTTTAGCACTCTTTCATTCCCCTGGTTGCTTCCTGTTCCTGGTAGCATAGTCCTCTTTTTCTTTGTCTACACACAAGGTCATAGACCTTATTTGCCCTCACTGCCTTTTAACCCAATTGGCTATGGAGACTCACACCATTTTGTTTTCAAGTGTCCATGATGTCACCTCTTAAGACACAGCATTATGTCATGTCTTTGGCAAAATCACAGGGCTTGACAGAGCCAGCAGAAGTACATGATGGTGTGAGCCAATGTGGCCATAAACTGTGAAGGTGAACAAGAAGTTGGAATAAAATGGCACTGAGTAGAAGAGCATCCAAATAACACAAAAATGTAAGTGCTGAAACGGAAGTGCTAAAACATTTTGAAACTCATGAAAATGAACATAAAACCCGGAGAGTAGTTTTGGCTCACCCCTAAAATATGGGGTAAGCCATGAGATGCTGACTGTTATCTCATTTCTTATCTTCTTTGACATACTAGAGCAGGGGTTCCCAAACCCTTCCTGGCCGAGACTTAACACCTCAGATGCCACTCTCCTTCTGAGTACCACCGGAAGTGACTGGTGATGACATCATCACCAGTTACTTTGGGGTTTTCAGAGGCCAGAAAATGTAGGGAGGAGGCTCTGGGTAGGTGGGAGGGTCCTTCTCAGCATTCCTGAGGGGCTCGGCCAAAGGCAGGAGCTTCTTGGGAGCAAAAAGGTGCCACCAAAAGCGCCGCGTGGGAGTGGGGTTCTTCGTTGGCCGAAGTGGCACTGATGGTACTAGTACCACAGGTTGGGAACAGAGGCGTCACACCTCTGGGGGCGATTGGGGCGGTGGGCCCCAGGGCGCGGGCCACTCTTACCTGCCTCGTCGCGTCCTCCTCGCAACCGAGAACGGCTGCGGTATCGGCCCTCCCACCCACCCTTTGCACTGTTTGGCTCCAAAAAGGAGCCAAAAAGCGCCGGGGGGTTCAGCACTGCGGAGGCACGCTACATTGGGGTGGGGCATGGGGGCGGGGGGGCGGCGGCCCCCACCCCACAAAAGTCTCCGTCTCTGGTTGGGAACCCCTGTATTAGAGCATTGCCAAGCTAAAGCACAAAGTACTGCACAATGGATTCTCCACCTCTGTTGATCATCCTAATCTGTTGATAGCTTTATCATTTAAATGACCTTTGCTCCAAAGGAGCCACTCTGACAGAATGTCAGTAAGCCTGAACATGCTTAACACCCATTAAAGCTGACTAGATTTCCAGTAGGCTGAAAACTATCATGAAGTGCTTAACAGTGCAATCCTATGTATGTCTACTCAGAAGTAATTTCATTGATTTCCGTGGGAACGTACTCCCAAGTAATAGGATTGCAGCTTAAGTCCAACTGATTTCAACAGGACTTCAGGCCTAGCTTTTGAGGGAGGACCCCCTAGAAAACCATTACAAATGTAAAGTCTATCTGTGTGGCTGAAATTACCATATGCAATATGTTCAAGACACTTTAAGTACATATGGAATGCTGGTAGGGGGAAAAGTTTTTTAAAAAAAGATTTGAAGGTGTAAAAATATTTGCTGTGAAATTTCCCTACATAGAAGTTTCAATTACTTCCCAGGATTTATTGATATTCGTGACCCCTCTGGTGGCTAATGGTAGATCAAAATCAATGAGGTCTGGCTATATTATTATCGCTCTTTACACTTGAAGTCATGAATAAAACACTCAACTTTATTTTAATCACATTTCTAGGCTTATTAAACTTATGATATATTTAGCCTGCCTCCTTGCCCCAGAGCTGTGAGGAATTAGAAGTAAGAGCATTTAAAATAGAATCTTAATGATATTCCATTTTCATATGAATTTTTACATTCCAAATGCTCTTGTAATAATAGCTTTAATGTATTGATATTACTTAAGATCCTGGTTTTTGCCATGCTTGGTGATTTTGTAACTGATACACTTTAAACTGTGACATTTCAACTGAGTACTCAAGATTCATTCATACATTACCTGATGACTGCCCCAGGATGGTTCACATGTATGAATCTCCCAATCCTTTTGCCTACTGTGGGGTAGCTCTTTGAGTCTGAGGGCACAATCCTATGCATACCTACTTAGAAATGTGTCCTACAGCGCAATCCTATCCAACTCACACCACTGATGTAACCAGCAGGGGAGGGCAGGCTGGGGAGGGGAGGGGAGATTTAAATCCCCTTTTGGAGGGGATTTGAATCCCCTTTTCATTCTGGGGCCTCCCATTCTCGCTGCACTGCTGGTTACACCGGTGGTATAAGTTGGATAGGATTGCACTACTATTGTGTTCAATGGGGTTTTCTCCCAGGAAAGTGTGCATAGGATTGCAGCCAGAGGCGTCGCTCCAGTAGGGGCGGGGCTGTAAGTATCACTCCGTCCTAGTCCCTTTACCGAGGAAGCAGGAGGCGGCCCCGCCCCCTCACTGTCGGAGCCATTCCCCTGCGGAGAAAGCAGCAGGCAAGAGAGCCTGCCTGCTGCTTTCTCCGCACGGGAATGGCTCCGACAGTGAGGGGGCGGGGCCACCTCCTACTTCCTCGGTAAAGGGACTAGGACGGAGCGATACTTACGGTCCCGCCCCTACCGGAGCGACGCCTTTGATTGCAGCCTCAATCACAGGATTGTTATAGCACTGATAATGAAGTCTTAGTTTCACACGCACTGTATTCTACATCACTTGCTCACTGATTGAGGGGATCAAACCTATGGCAGCAGAGGTATCATTAGGGGGGCGGGGGGACGACACATGGCAGGGGGTGCAATTGCTGCCGGATTCAGCAGCAATTTGGTGGCGGAAAAAGGCACCCCCTGGCAGTTTTCGGCGCTGTTAGGCCATTTGCAATGAAAGGATTTGCCTGCCCATGCCAAAAACGGCCTAAAAGTGGCCGAAAAATACCGGGGGGGTGTGCTTTTTGTCGAAAAGCCACCGGAGGTGTCACGGCGACAGCCCCAGGAGTTTGGGGGTCCCTTGATGGGAGACCTTAAATGGACCTTCATAATCAGTGAAGGTGATACCATGCAAACAGAGCACCCCTGAGTCATCCGCCCAGTTGATTCCCCTTGTCCCCTTACCTCAAGGAGACCTCCAGCCTGCTGCTTTCCGAGATAGGATGCTGCATCTGCACCAAGCCCCACTGATTCAGACATGGTTTCCAACAGGAAAAAGAATAAGAGTACCTTATCTCAGCTTTTTCACTTTATAGTAAAAATTATACTGGCCTTGTGCCTGAAATAAATTTAAGAGACCTTAAAAAAAACAAAAACATCTTACCAATATTTGTTTGGCTTCATTCATGTTTATTCACTAAATGTCAGGAACACAGAATGAATGGAACAGGGCAAAGAAAAATACGTTAAGCGAAAGTTCCTTTTCGACTGTCTAAATCATTTATACTCCTGGCACTTGAGTTGAGCATCCTTTTAAGGAAGGCTTCGAACAGTTTTGCCTTGAAAAGCTCCGGAGAATATCTTGCATTCATTATTTTGATCCCACTTTTTAAAACTAATATCTTTCCCTAATATCTTATAGTGCCATCTTTTCATGATCACAGGACTTTTTTGTAACCCTAAAAGTATCCTGGTTGTACCTCTTGTTTCTCTTCAAATAGAAGCGTCAGTGTCAGCTTGTAATCAACAAAAGTGTCCAGCACGAAATTGCTAGAGAAAGGGATATTTAGCAAAGGCGACAGGAAATAAGCTTGTGCTCAGCCAATTCTTTAAAAGCTGATTATTGTATTCCGTCCATTAGTGGACAGAAAAGGGATGACTTCTAATAGATCACTGTGGGGGAACTGCTCTGGCCTAGAACGTGATCTTCTCTGAACGTTTTGGCACCAGCTACTTTTGACTGCATTCCTCTACCAAGATGAATGGCTCTCCGCAATGGCCCCATTCACATGCACCGGACCTTTCAGAGACTGCTGAAACTCTACAATGCTGCAATATTGTTACTTGGGGTGGGTGGGTGTTCTGACATACTTCTGAGTGACTGTCTATTACAAGGAATACACCAATGCTGTCTGTTGGTAACGGTGATATTAGGTAAAGGTAACCCTTAAATATTAAGTCCAATCATGTCCGACTCTAGGATGCGGTGCTCATCCCCGTTTCGAAGCCAAAGAGCCAGCACTGTCCAAAGACGCTTCCGTGGTCATGTGGCCAGCATGACTCTCTTTGCCGCAGCGCAAAGCGTGTGGCTGGACACGGAACGCTGTTACCTTCCCGCAAGCGGTACCTATTTATCTACTCGCATTGACATGCTTTCGAACTGCTAGGTTGGCAGGAGCTGGGCCGAGTGGCAAGAGCTCACCCCGTCGTGTGGATTCGAACTGCCGACGTTTCGATCGACAGCTCATGGTTCAGCGGTTTAACCTGCTGGTGACATTAGCAAACAGTAAAGATCCTATCTAAATGCTGCTAACTGCTGTAGAGAGATGGTAGAAAGGATAGCACTAATCCTTAGCATTCATATTGCACTTTTAGAGCGTTTAAAGTATTTTACCTACTTTATCTCTTGCTGCAATCCTATACACACTTTCCTGGGTCTGAGTTCTATTGAATGCAGTGGGACTTGCTTCACCTTTCAACCACCCTACTAGACAGATCAGTATTATTATTCCCATATCGCAGTGGGGAAATTGAGAGAAAATGATTTGCCTACAGCTGCCATGTGAGTTTGTGGCAGTGGCACGGGTCCTTTGGGGTTTTTGATTTTGTATAGATGTTAGAGACAAATAGAGTATGCATCTCTGGGGGGGGGGGGGAACCAACGAATATACCTGAAGACAGGCTGAGAAATTTTGACAGGACTGAAGTTAGAGTTTCTCTAGCTACAAGCAAGATGGAGACCTGAAATATAGCCTCCTTTGAACATATATCCCCTTTGGCTCCCAGGAAAGAACTCTAAACTATGTAATAATGTCAGTGGACAATAAAAACACCCTGGTGCCATAAGCATCCTAATGGCACAAACACACTCTTGACCAGAAGTAAAACAATGAGATAGCCAGTCAAGATGGATCTAACTGAACGGTCCCAAAGAAAATACTGTAAAACAGTAACCTTCAACCTTTACCCGAAGGTAATGGTCACTGTAAGTTTTTGCAATCTGGTGGAATGGTGGCGACAGCACTTCTGGGACTGCGCCACTACTGGCAGTGGGGAAAGTGAGTTTTAAGCCCTGCCTGGGGGTCTTGCCGGTCCTCCGGGGGGGGGTGCGCGGAGCCTACGGACCCCTCTGCAGACCTCCCTGCAACTCAAAACGGATCCGGATCGCAATCACAACTGACTTCTTGTTTTCAGACAAAACCAAAAGTGGGTCACGATCCAGAGCCATTTTGAGGAAGTCCTGTGGAGAGGTCTGCAGGCTTCCCGCACCCCCCAGAGGACCAGCAAAAAAAATCACTTTTTCCCCCGGTGGTGGCGCGGTCCCGGCAGTGCCAGCACAGTCGTCCTGATATCGTCGCCGCGTCCACTCCCTTTAAGGGAAAACACACTGTCTCCCTCCAGACCTTGGGGTTGCAACCCCAAGGTTGAAGATCACTGCTGTAAAAGATAACTCAGGATTAGCAAATATCTAGAGAAGGTGGGGAGATGGGGTGAGGATCGGAAGACTCCCTGGCAAACTCCCAGGGAGCAGGGCCTTGACAGAAAAGGGTTAAAAACCAGATCAATAAGAACCAAAGACAAACACGTCATGTGTGGAAAGAAGACTCTTAGCCCAAAGACAAATAACTCTCCCTTCAGCACATGAGGCTGCCCCCTAATGATTGTGAGGATGATTGGGATAGACTAGAGGTTCATGAACAGAATGACTGGGCAATCGATTGAAATCTAGTCTCTAACTTTCCAATCAAAATAAAACTTATTAGCATTTTAGCTCAAGGCTCATTCTGGCCTGGAGTCTGATCACCTCTGGATCGGTCACAGCAGCCTCACAGAATCACAGCTCAGCCTCACTGCAGCGATGCAGCATCAGCTCTCCGACATCAGGCTGTATAACGACTCGTCATCTAAAATTCTGTTCCAGACATACCCAGAAGCCAGTTTGGGTGTCCATTTCAGAGAAAAACGGGGTATAAATTGAATGAATAAATAAACAAAAACGCCCAATGGTTTCGGTCTGCCCAGCGTAGTGTTGACTTTTCTTTGACCTCCATATCACAAGCTGGTTTCAAAAATCCCTTCTGTTTTAATTATGGTTTCCTCTGTGGCATGGAGGACCGCTGTTTCAGAAACAAAAGGCTAAAGTCTCCTGGAGTTTACATAACTAGTTATGAAGTTCTTTGGGTCCCAGCCAGTATCATCCCTTAATTCTAGCAAGAGACAAATGATCACCAAAGCCGTGTAAATGATCCCTGTGAGTTAATTCTTTTGCACAACTACAGCAGGAGCTCTGTGGGCCTTAACAAATGCCTCCTCCAAAATGTACTTTATCTGGTTGGACACGATCCAGCCAATTTCAGCATTTCAAAAGTCCCATCTATTTTGATGGCATGATTAAGCACATAGTTAAATCATTCACGTTGAATGGGATTTGAAGGCACTACACTTTGGCTGGAGTGTATCCTTTGTCTCTTGTTTTCCTCACATTGCCTGCTCATCTCCCACTGCAATTGATTTGTTTGACCATTATGCGCACACACACGCGCACGCACACACACACACACACACACACACACACACACACACCTGAGCAGCCCAGGTGTAAGGTAGCAAATGATATCTGCTTCTTGATCAGAAAGCTGCTTGACTGAAAAACATCTGTACCCGAGTATACTGTAATCTTAGGGCTCAGTCCAGCACAACTCAGCCCAACTCAGGCACAATTGAGGCCCAATAGTGGCACAATTGTGGCCCAAAACAGGACCGAGTTAGGCTGCAACTGTGCCTGACTTAGGCAGGAGGCAAGAGCAGTGGGCCAGGATCGAGGCAAAACTTACCGCAGAGGCAGGCAGGCCCCTGTGGGGAGCTGTCAGTCTTGTGGAAGGGAAGAGCCCCCTCCTGAGCTCGTCTGTGTGCACCTACCACAGCTGCTGCAGCGTTCACAGCAGATGGGCAGCCACAGGTGGGCCTGCAGGCACTGGGCGTGCGACAGGCAGCTGAAGGGCTGAGGTTGTGCCAGTGCCAGCTGCCCCAGGGCACCCTGGGCATTAGCCACCTGCCGCAGGGGGGAGTGCCACTGCCCTCCTACCTGCAGAAGGCGATGCCACCCCCAAGCCACGGTGAGGCTGCACGTGGGAGTCATGGGAGGGTGAGTGGGGGAGAGAAGGGAAGGAGGGGGTGGGAACGGCACACACAAGGGGGGTCTCATGAGGTCTGCAACCGCCTCTGCCATGACATGCCCGTGCGCTGCCTGAAGCCCTGGGCCTCCAGGGCCGTGGCAATGCCCACAAAGAAGGTATCCCGGCATCCCTTCTGCTTCGTGCCCCGGCCAAGACCGAGAGATGCCTTGGGCTTGTCTGCTGCGAGCGGGAAGGGCTCACGCAGCTCATCACACCCCCAGATGGGGCAACGTAGGCGCCTTGCGGCAGGCGCTCTGGCGGGGTGGGGGGTGCCAGCGTCCATCATCAGGGATTGGGAGGGAAGGCAGGCACACAGGCAGGCGGACAGGGGGTGCTGGGGAGGGACACGGGTGGGTCAGAAACAGACAGACAACAAGGATGGTGGGAGAGGGATACAGGGAGAGGGGTCTGCAGAGACCAATAGGGACACAGGGGTCACTTTGCAGATGGAGGCAATGCAGGAACGGGCGCCTCTCATGCAGACGGACCGAGGGCGGAAACGGACGCCGTTGACGGGCGGAAACGGACGCCGTTGACGGGCGGAAACGGACGCCGTTGACGGGTGGACTGAGGGCGGAAACGGACGCCGTTGACAGACGGACACGGACGCCGTTGACGGGCGGACCGAGGGTGGGTGAGAGCCCCGGTTGCTGAAAGGGCTCTTCACGGACGTGGCGGACGTGCGCCATGTCGCCTGTCAGTGGTTGCCTGCCTGAGAGGCCCCCCAACTCCCCCCTCCCCTCTGAGCCCTGAGGGTCTGGCAGCCCCCCTGCTGTGTTCTCCCTGGGCTGGCTGTGGCAGGCCCTGGCTGGGATTCATGAAGGGCCTTGTGTGCTGGGCGCTGTCTCTCTGTGTGTGGGTCAGTGCTTGTGTAACATTGGGGTCATGTTGTTCAAGGGGCCTTTGCCCAAGGGGCATCTTTATTGTTCTGGAACATTGGCAGAGATGGCCAGGCGAGGCTGCCAGGGGTAAGCACAGCAGCCACTCAGAACGTAGCAGCAGCAGCAGGCATGCCCCATGGACCTGGAGACGCAGGCTCTTCCTCTGTGGAACCACAGCCTGCTCCATAGAAAGGGGAGGGACAGCAAGTAGGCAGCCAGGGAGGTGGAGCAGCAGCAGCAGCTGAGGAGGGTTGCAGGGCAGGCTCCCAGACCTCTGGCAGCATCGAGGCAGACGACCATGGGGCAACCAGACTGCGGGCCCAGGGGTGCTCCCCAGAAGGTAGGTGGTGGTGGACATTCCTGGGGAGACATAAATCACGGGGGTGTTCCATGGCAGCTGCTGTGTGGTAGCAATCGCCATTGAAGGAATGCCAGTGTGCCGGTTGCAAAGGCCTGCAGGGAGAGAAATCAAACACAGCTGAGTGGTGTGTGACACAGCATGGTCTGCGCTCCTTCCCTGGGTGTAAGGTGAGCATGATCCTGTAAGGGAAAGGGGTCAAAGAGAGAGACAACAACACAACTGGGGGGGCACAACCATGGCAATCCTAGCAATACTGACCTGTCAGTAGACCCTGTGGAGAAAAGAGGGGGGGGGAACAGCTGGTGTCTACATATGGGTTACAGTTCCATTCAACTCATGGCATTGTGTGCTCACATTCATACAGGCAGCTATGAGACAAGACATTGGTAAAGAGGCATATCATGGCAGGCTATGCAGGCAGCTATGAGACAAGACATTGGTATAGAGGCATATCATGGCAGGCTATGCAGGCAGCTATGAGACAAGACATTGGTATAGAGGCATGTATCCTACCTATATTTCTCTATGCAAAGAGGCAGTAGTCAGACCACATGTCAGCACGAACCCTGCTTTTACCTGCACTTACCTGCTGGTGCTGTTGCCTGTGGGGGGGGAGAGAGGGGCTGGGAGAAAGACATGGGTTAGCAAACACTTGCATGGAGACAGCTGCCCAGGCACAGCAGTAAACAGTTTGGCCACAGGCAGAACAGCCCTCTCTGCCCTAGAGGGGGGCAGAGAGGAGAAGAGAAGAGAGAAGTGGGGTGTTAGAAAAGTTTTCAAAGTCCCACTTTGTGGCTGCTGGGGGACAGAACCCCACGCTACGTGCTCAGAGAGAGAGAGAGAGAGAGAGAGAGAGAGAGAGAGAGAGAGTGAGTGGAGGGCTGGGGCTGGGCTTTTGTGGGAAAGAGGCTGGGTGGGGCTGGGTGCTGATAGGGTAACTATTTGGGTCCGTGTCCAGAGTTAGGCCACAACTGTTCCGTCCTAACTCAGGCACAACTCGGGCCCAGGGTGTTAGTACTTTTCAGGAGAGGGCTGGTGTGGGTAAGGTAAAATGGCTCCTATGGGTCTCCTCACATTTGGGTCCACCCTTTTTGTTGACCCACATTTTGTGCCTGAGTTGGGCTCGAGGGGGCGTGTCGGGGGCTCTCCAGCGTCTGGAACCGGACCAAAATTCGTAACTGCCCCCGACACGCCCCCGACACGCCCACTTTTAGGCCGCAATTGTGCCTGAATTGTGCAGTTGTGCCTGAATTGTGCTGGAACCCAATTCAGTCACAATTGCAGCACAAATTCGGCCTCTCCAGCACAATTCAGGCACAACTCGGGCCTAAAGCGCTTGGGCTGCAATTGTGCCTGAATTGTGCCGCTGAGGCCTTGGGCTGGACTGGGCTGTTAATCAATCAGATTGACTCCCATGCACAAGTACAAGACTGCAGCCTTGGAACTGATCCACCAATCAATTGATCAAGCAGAGAGAGCATATTTAATCAACTCAAACACTATGTTAAAGGAACTGGAATTAATTTAACTCCATGTTTGAACAGAGATGCCTACAAAACTATCCTCATTCAAATTTCTTCCAGCATTTTTAGGGCTCTAAATGCATGCCTTGTTTCCAAAGTGGAATGAATGCATTAAGAATTCTCCATTGCCCATTTTTCACATTGTGTACACAGCGCTGTGCATGTTTTGCCATAGTTTCAGTTCCTTCGGTTCATTATAGCCCTTTTCCCCTTTGATATTACCACTGTGCATGTGTGCATTGATACTCCAAAATGCAATTTTAACGCATGCAGATGCAAGGGTGGCATCAGAGTTCACCCAAATCTGGCAAAGACTGAGGGCTCATGCCCATCAGAGGGCCCATCTGGCCAGGTTGACCTCCAAATTCTCAGTACCATCCAGTCTGCTAGAGGGACCAGCTGGAGACATGAGGAGGTCTCAGTGCAAGACTTTGTCTGAGGGTCCCCAGCAATCTGGCACAGATTGGGAGTGGCTGCACAGTGGGAGTGACTGCATTACACCTGTTTGCAAGGTGCCGCACCTGCTCCAGAAACGCCACTGGCAGGACCTCCAATAACCTTCTGCACCGTAGCCTTCATCAGTGGCGTCGCTTCGGTAGGGTCGGGGCCGTAAGTATCGCTCCGTCGTAGTCTCTTTACCGAGCGAGCAGGAGGCGGTCCCGCCCCCTCACTGTCGGAGCCTTTCCCATGTGGAGAAAGCAGCAGGCAAGAGACCCTGCCCGAAAACAACGAACGGACCTTGAAGGAGAAAAATCTGCTGTGGCAGCGCACGCCCTGGAATCTGGCCACCAAATTGCTTTTGAGCAGGTTCGTTCATTGTTTTCGGAAGCCAGTCTAAAACGAAGACTAAATCTGGAGGCTATTTCAATCTCCCAAAGGAAACCTGCAAGTCTTCTGAATAGACAGCAAGAGCTGTCATTTGCCAATAAAATCTGGCTACCTATCCTGAAAAGATCATATTTGCAGCCTAGGAGGAATAGAGCAGAGGTTGATGATTCCGTTGTCAGTTAACGGTTGCCATGGCTTTTACTGGTATATGCTAGCAAGAGCTCCATGTTCTCAGTGTCATCCAGCAGTGTTATGCTGAATTACCTTGACAAGGTCCCTCGTGTGGGATGAAACGTTGGTAGGAGAAATAAAGACTCATCTTCGCCTCTACGCACATCTCCAGAGTGTGTGTGTGAGAGAAATCTCTTAAGAAGACAGTACGATTTTAGTTTTATTTCTCAAATAATAAACATGGCTAGAAAACCCATAATGCCTGCTTCATTACAAATTGTACCAAGCCATGAATGTTTCCATACTACATTCCTAATCTGTTAGTTTAACTAACAATGGCCTGAACACAAGGAAAGAAGAACTGGTTCACTTCTAATTGATAAAGCTTCTCTGCTATGGCACTTGAGTCCATGTTTTGATCAGTTTTGTCACAGACAGGCAGGTGAATAGCCATTTACAACACTGTTGAAGGTTGTTGTTTATATTTCGCTAGAAAAGAACAAAAATACAGGCCAGGATCTTGAAAACTACTTTAGGCTAAGTGGCATTTTTGGCTCTTGCTTTCAGCCCTCTTCTCACGTAATGCATCCCTGAATTCAGTGAAGGGGGAGCAGGACTGCGCCACTGCCTGCTGACAGCATCCTCTTATGCAAACACATCTGCCAGTCATGTTTGGCATTCTTGAGAAAGAGGCTGTACCCATATGCCATACTGGCATAGACGATCATCATGAGGCATGTTTATCTGGAGCTCCTTTCACAAAAGGTGTTTCTGCCCAATATTGGTAGATTCCCCTCTTCTTCTAAAGCCTCTCTGCCCCTCATTCTATTCCCTTCTGGGTGGTCTCCAGACAACCACTGGGTGGCCTCAGGAGAACCACTGGGTGGGTATGGGGGAAGAGAGGCAGGGGGGATATTTCTGCCCATCACAAAAGCTTTCTGCCCATCACAAAAGGTTTGGATGCAATCCATTACCTTTGAGCATTTAAAGCTTTTCACTTTAACTACACATTTGTGAAAGGCAGAGTCCAAGTGGCGGCATAGAGCATTATGGGGAAAAAATCCTTTTTGAAAAAAGCTTAATACGAATATTTCACAGTAATGCCGTTAAAAAAAACCAATAAGATCCAAACAAGGTCACCACACAGATATCCAGAGGCAAAACTCTAATGTGTTCGAATCTTAATTAAACATGAAAGATGCCCCATTTTCTACTGGGAATAAGTCCTTTGCCAATGTTGTATTTACTGGGTCTGACATTAGTGCAGTTTTATTTTCCCAAGGCTTGTCATCACCTTACAGCATCTTGGAGATGATAATTTTGCCCACACAAGAGTTCTTAATCCACAAAACACTTCCCAAAGTATTTCTTTAAAAAATTAATTCGAAGAACCTTGTTCTGAATGCAAATGCGAAGGAGGTCTGTAATACCGCAGCTGTTCTTTCCAATTTATAAGGATTTTCAGCCTGACCAAATGTGAGAAAAAGCATTTGGATTGCAGGATTTTGCTTATGATTTCATGCTTTTCTGCTGTCATGCAGTTTATATGGTGCCAATTAAAAAAAATAACAGATGTTAGGAAAGTGAGAGGCTGACCAAGGAGAGTAGTACCTAGTGGTTAGCACACTTCGTCCTGCTTTTCATTTCACTGATTTATTGGGACAGTGGCTGAATGGAAGGGGGGGGGGTTGAATAGTTGATATTTGTTTCCACCTTCCTAAACTAGGGAAGCGGGGCAGAGGGAGTCCATCTGAGACATTCCTGGGTGGGGAGGGGAGTGGGAGAATCACATAACCGGAAGTTGCATCACACATTTCCGATCTTTTTTTTTTTTAACTGTTTGAAGCATTTTGGAGTACCGTACTTAGAAGGTACATGGGAGGCGAGAAGCGGGAGGCGGGCCCAGTGCAGCTGCAAAATAAGGTACTGTACTGTGGTGCCACCCCCTCCACTTCCCCCACCATGAATTTGACTCAACAAGGTTTTTGGCATCCGCGGGGGATCCGGGAGTGGAACCTCCGTGGATAAAGAGGGCCGACTGTACATGCTCAGCATTTATATAGTGCTTTCTGACTGTGCAAAATGCTTTATATGTACTATCTTGGCATAATCCTTAAAACAACTCTGCAAATTAAATATTATGACTCCCATCCATCCCTGAGGCTTGGCCACCTAATATGTTCATGGCAGAGGTGGGATTCAAACTGGGGAATTCCTTATTCTTAGTTCTGTCTCTTGGACACTATCCTATACCAGCTCCCTAACGAGAGTCCAGTGCAAAATGGTGGGTCAGGTCGGCGGACATATGCTTAGAATTAAGGAACACAGTGATTCTGATTCAGACCAGGAATTTGTTCTCCTGAACTCACAGTCTTTCACACAGAGTTCCACTCCTGGTTTTCCTGCAAGCTTTCTTTATGTCAGCAGCCTCATTTAGAGAAAAATCAACACATTTTTGTTGTTGCTGGAAGTCAAAAATCCTTACAGATCTGTTGCAAATCATCCAGATGTTTTCCAATAGATTCTGATCGACTTTCCAGTTTCCGGACACCACTGCTCGGACACCACCCAACACTATCAGCATAGGTACATGTTGCAGGGAGATTAGTACTTGAGCTGTTCAAGAAAGTTTGTGTACCATTACTGATCTTCCTATTGAGAAGCTTCTGAAAAGTTTCAGAGAATTCAAGGGTTCCTTTGAAAACAGTTTGAAAGTTCTTGAGCAAATAGTCTTTTCTTCGGTCTCAAACAGAGGAAAAGCCTTAACATGAGCAAAGAGTCTTTATCCAAAAACACTTGCAAATGATAGAGAAGTGCAAACATTTGCAAGGGCCAGTTTCCTAATCATGTGTAAAACTGGCATACAGAATGGAGGTGTGAGGGTTTGGTCAAGCAATTAATACTATGTGTCATTCAACATAGAATCAAAATGCTGTACTTAAGGTGCGGCTGTCTTTGCTCTAGAGAGCCACATGGGGCGAGCCACATGTGCAGTTGCGCTTCTCACTGTTGCTCCTTCCCTCTGAGGATCCTAATGATGTATATCGGTGTGTATCTGTGTAAAGGTACAAGAGAATTTTGTGTGCAGATTGCATGCATGTTTGTGCATGTAATTGTGTGCACCTACATGAGTGTGTGTGCATGTAGGTGGTAGATGTGAGACAGAGCATTGTGTGCAGGCATATTTGTGCTTAATTGGGAGTGTGTGTGACTGCAGCTATAATTGTGTCAGTATGAGTGTGTGTGTGGTTGCATATGAAATTATGAAGTGTCTGTATGTGGCACTGGTCCACGCATTCATGTAAATCATTTGTTTCCTCTACATATGATAAACACTCACTTAATGACTAGAGGCTGAATGTGTGAACAGATTCCACTGAATAGCATTGCATGTGTGGCAATGTGCAGAAATGCAAAAGTTCTATCTTTGCTGGCTCCTTCAAACATGTCGGCCATCACCTGATTGAGCCTGGGAGGGGGCGGGATCGGCGACGCTGGTGTGCGTCTAATCCTATTCCCCTTCCTGGGCCTGTTTTCCTGACATGGATTGCCTCAGACCTGTGCCAACTATTTAGCTAGTACAGGTCAGAGGAGACCCATTGCTGAGACTGGGGGTTTTCCTGGGGCAAGGGGACAAATGTTATCTTTCACATAGGATGCAGCATAGCCTGTGCGCTGGCCTCCCTGCACGCATCGCTAGGCAGAAAGTTAGATAGAACTAGACTGCCCGTCTATTTTCTGAGAGCTTGGCAGAAGCAACACCATCTTCCTTGCTCCATCAGGCGATGAGACTATAATTAGCCCCAAATTTTGGGTCTTCTGTAGCACAGCGATAAGGGCAATTACTGTTGCTTGGAGTCAGGTAGGGTTCTTGTCAGAAAGGGGCATATTTTGCCTAAGGTTGACTTCATGGTCCTTTCTATCGCAGCGTCTTTCTGTGCATTTTTCACTGCCTCCAATTGTACTCGAACTTTTTCTAACATACCATTTTGATTCAAAAGACTAAAAAAAAATCAATCGTCTGAGAGCTACAGGAGTATGCTTTTTTAAAAAAAGTCTTTTATCTAATGCTTGATACAGACCCTAGCAAAGGTTTTGTAAATCTTTTATAAAAGAACATGAGGGGAACAGCAATCCAATCCTTTGAAGGCCCTGAAGAATCATTGTCCAGAGCTGTTTAATAATGAAAGACAGCACTAAGACTATATTCACAGTTATATTTATAAGAATGAAAAAAGTGGGAATTGAAACATTAGAAATTAAAAATAATCTGATTTAGCTAGAAAGTCCTGCTGTGAACACTTAAGGATGCATGGTGTAGCATAATAAAGCATCCCCCCCCCCTTTCTGTTCTGGTTTTGAAGATGGCAATCCTATGCATATTTACTTTGAAGTAAGTCTCACTGTGTTTAATGGAACTCGCTCTCGAATAAATGCATTTAAGCCTTAGCCTCAGTCCAGCAAGACACAACCTGAAGAAGCAGCCTTCCACAAATGTACTTGCAGATGTGCGTCTAGGTGCGTATCCATAATCTGCACTGTGAAAATAATCCAAATCACATTGACCTGACCGGGTGCATCTTTGGATATGCATGAGCGTGTCTGTGCAGAGCCATCTGTTGTCACAACTGATTGATTACCTCTGTCTGCAACTGGGTGGGGGTTAAAGACTCATATGGTGGTTACTATCTGTGCTGTAGATTCTACGGTTGTGGCTGCTTTGCCCATTTAATTAATTAATTAGCTAGTTAATTAATGATGTTTACACACTACTTTTCAACAAAAGCATTCTAAAAAAAACAGTGTGCATAGCCAAAAGTGGTTCCCTGTCCCAAAGGGCTCACAATTTAAAAAGGAATACACAGGAGACACCAGCAATAGCCTAATGGGTGGGATACTTACAAGGATGAAAGTTGCTTTCCCCTTGCTAAATATAAGAGTGCCACCACTTTAAAAAGGCATTTCTTTGCCCAGTTAGCAGAGGGAATTTCTACTGCTGTGCAGAGATTCCACCCTGGCTTTCACTTAGATTTCCTTCTGTCAATCGTACACATATGGGTTACGCTGAATCCAATACTGGGACTGTGCCAAATTATTGGTTAATCATGCAATAGAATGTAGACACAGTATGATGCAGCTAAATGGATAGCAGAATTTACAACGAATCAGAGCACAAACACTGTTTGGGCACAGCAAGCAGACCTAACATTTGCAGGGAACGGGAAAACAAAATGCTCTGAAAAATAAAACACCATCGTGTATCCTACCATTATTATTTTTTTCCTCGGTAACTGGTTTTCAGAGTATTCTGGAAAAGAACACAGAACAGTTGTAAGAGAAGGGACAGTGTGGCAGAGGGGCTATGCATGTAAATCCAAATCCCTGCTTCCAAAATACGTCTGCCATATGCTCCCATATGTTGTCCGAGTTGTAACAACTTCACAGAAGAGTAGTTGTGTGTGGCAGCAAAGATAAGAACCAGTCTTGAGGCAATTTAAAAGACTAGCAAAGTTATTGTGGCAGAAGGTTTTATGGACTGGTGCCCACCCACCATCCATCTGACAAAAGGGATTCCAGTCCAGAAAAGCTTATTTCACAATAAATCTGTTAGCCTTTTAGGTACCATCAGGTGGTCCTAAGCATGTCACTGTTGTATCAGTTTCTCTGCCTTCTTCCGTAATATGTTGTTGAAGAGGCTCTCAACATGGTGGGTCATGACCCACCACGTTTACTGGAAGTGGGCGCTATGCCCTTAAGGGAGGTGGCCAGCAGGAACAGCGGCGGTGGCGTTCCAGGATCGTGCCCGCCGCCACCAAAGAAATGCTTTTTTCGAAGTACCTGGTCATCCTTACAGATCCCCAAGGGGTCTGGGGGGCCCTATGGCCACCTCCGCAGACATCCCCAAGGTTCTAAACAGTGGTTATCGCATTCCAAAGCCCACTTCTGGTTTTCGGCAAACGCTGGAAGTGGGCCTTTTGACGCAATCACCTTGGGGAGGTCTGTGGAGATGGTCGCAGCCCCCCCCCCGAGAGCTTCCAGGAGCTAACAGGAAACAAGCCATGGAAAGCAGTTTCGCCAGCACCGGCAGGCCTCCGCCGGTGAAGGAGCAGCATCCACCAGGGGCAGATGAGCTCCACGCTGGCCAGCAGTGAGGCAGGAGGAGGGTAGTGGGGAGGAGGCATTTGGGGGCAGAGAGAGGGTGGGGAGGAAGGTGGATCAGGCTCAACAGAGGAGGCCTCCACCAAATCCTATCCCCCGTACCAGGCTTGAAAGCCCAACATGGGGCTGCGCCAGCCATTTTGCCTCCGAATGACCCCATAGGAGCTGCTGGGACTCGACATGGGGGAAGAGGACGATTTATCCCCTTTCCTCAAGGAGACCTCCAGCCCTCCACTGGCTACAGCAGAGCCTGCCCCAGCACCGCTACATCCCAGCACGGGGCGTTAGATAGGATTAGGCTGCAAGTTAAGTATTTCATTATACTTCATTTTTTCGATGTAGCTCAGGGTTACATGACAGACCAGAGGAGGTTTACTTACTTTCACTCAGATCTCCCGGGGAATATCTTTCTTGGTCTGCAAATTCAGAGGCATGTTTCGCTGAATGACTTAATTTAATGTTTCACTCTAAAATTGTTTGTTATCTGATATTTAAAAGAATCCCAGGAGAGACAACCTTTCCAGGTACTTTCTGTCTGTTTCTCAGTTGGCAATGGCATGAACGCATGATATTTACTTTGCATTATTACGGGCTAGTAGGCCAGATTTTATTTTTGTTTTTAAAGGATGAAATGCTGGAGTTGAAGGTTCTCTCCTATGATATTTTGAATGGGAAAACAGAGGAATGCAACAATGCCAATTTTCCCAAGTGTGGAAACAATTGATTGTAATTGCTCCTCAGAAGTTGATCCATTAACTTCAGTGAGATCACAAATTCTTAAATAACAGTACTCCACATGCCCTCAAGCAAAGAAGTATTGGATTCAGATTCATAAACAGATAGAGCTGATTTTAAAGATTAAGTTTCAAATGAAACCGGAAACCTTTTTGTTGGGAATGAGGGATGATCATGTAGGCGAAAAATTTCAAACTTTGTTTTTATATATGATAACTGTGGCAAGAATTTTATATGCACAATATTGGAAGAATTCAGAGATACCTTCGCTGGAAGATTGGTGGTTGAAAGTTTTGGATTATGCTGAAATGGATAAACTTACAATTTGAATTAAGGAAAAGTCAGTTAACCTTTTCATGAATAACTGGAAACCATTTATTGATTTTTTTTTTTTTGAGAGAGAGAGAGAGAAGAACGATGTGATGATATGCGGATTTAATGAATAGAATGTGGGTGTTATTTTGGCTTAGTTGGATATGTAGAAAATAGTGAATAGTATGTTAGTAGGATGTATTGCTTCGCGCTTGCTATAACCTTACGGACTATGTATTGTTCTGTTTTAATATATTAATAAAATATAAATATATGCAAAAAATAACAATACTCCCCTCAAACATTTGTTTTCTTTTACTTGCCCAGGACTCTTCAAAGCATGTTACCTCCAGCACTTGTTACCTCTAGCCTTCCTTCTCTTCTTTTTGCCTATTCCACAGCCAATATTTACTGAGGCGTATCTCTCTTAAATCCTTCACATACTAGCTGGGTTCAAACATGCAGAAAAATCTTATTATTGAGCCTTTCATGCACCATACCGCTTTGGATTCCAGGTGTGGGAATCACATAATTTGAACATTTTCCCACCACCACTATAAAAAATATTCCATGCATTGAAAGCCAGCTCAACATGGAGAAGGGAAAACATTCCAATTCCCCACTGGCAGGATAAAGTGGTAGTCTAAGTGAGGATGTACAACATGCTACTTATGTACATTTGAGCAGCATGAGCACTCTTGTTTTAGTTATTTATTTATCCACTGAAGGTTGCTCAATTAAAAACAATGCAATACAAATATAAAGACACATTTTAAAAAAATGTCGATCAACCTAATCTAAAAAGCAAGCAAACAAACAATAAAAACAGGGACACACAATGAGAGCAAGAAAACAAAGCAAGCCAAAATAGGGTGAAAACTAATAAAATGCCTGCCCTTAAAAAAAATAAAAGCTTTAGTGGGCAAAAGATCACCACAGAGGAGGCCAAATAGGCCTCCAAAGGGAGTTCCAGAACCATAGGGCTACAACAAGAGAGGCCCTGTCATGAGTCTATCCCAATTCGGCCTCAGAAGCCAGGGAGACATGGAGATGTTGAGTAAAACAGACAGGCAGATTCATACAGAGAGAGGTTGTCATTTAGATATCCTGGTCCCAGAACAATAAGGGCTTTCAAGATTATAACTAAAACCTTGAAATGAGCCCTGAGGCATACAGATAGTCAAGATGCAATAAACTGGAGTACTATGCTCCTGCAGACAGGCCCCAACTAGAGCCCATGATGAATCTTCCAAATGTTCTTCAAGAGTAGCCCCACATAGAGTGCATTACAACAATCCACTCTAGCTGTGACAGACAGCCCAATCCTATCCTCCCCCTGTCCATAGCATGCAGCCCCGCTGATGGAGCATGCACTGCATGCAATGGTGGGGGGAGGGGGAGCAACCAGACAGTCTGGGAGAGACTTACCTCCCAGTAGGCCACCTGGTCTCCAATGGGTCTCCTTGGACTCAAGCCAGCTAATTTGCTGGCATACGTCCAAGGAGAGGCAGAGGGCAT
This sequence comes from Plestiodon gilberti rubricaudatus, assembly GCA_026170595.1. Lineage (NCBI taxonomy): Eukaryota > Metazoa > Chordata > Lepidosauria > Squamata > Scincidae > Plestiodon > Plestiodon gilberti. Next base: position 131,990,328 of record JANXHW010000003.1, read on the forward strand.
GTCAGTCTGGGAAAATGGGGATAGAGTCCTGGGCTGTGTTGCCACCACCGGGATCCACTAACTCCCGTTCTCAAAACACTCCTGCCTGCCTTGTTCCCCCAATCCTCCCCCTCTCACCTTCGAACCATCCCTGCCATCACCTTACCTGCACTGGTATGGCATCTGGCAGCCACTGTCACCTTCGCAGCGCGGAATGGCTCCGCCGGTGAGGGGGCGGGGCCTCCTCGCTCTGGTTCGTGAACAAGGTACTAGGACAGGGCGCGACTTATGGTAGGGCCCCTACCGTAGAAATGCCTCTGCCTTCTGAGACTTACCTCCAGAATGGAGTGGAGCCACTGGAAAATGGTGTTTCCTAGCCCCAATCCAGCCAGGCTATCCAGAAGTACAGCATGGTCAAAGGTATCAAAAGCCACTGAGAGGACAGGAATCAACAGGGACATCCTCTAACTCTCATCCACCAGGGGAACCAAGGCAGTTTCAGTCCCTAAACTGGGTCAAAACCCAGACTGATAATGATCTAGATGATCAATTTATGCAGAAAAGCCTGGAAGTTGCCACCACCAACTCAAACACCTTTCCCAAGAATGGCAAATTAGATACAGGTCTAGAATTACCTGGGATGGAAGACACTAAGGTGGACTTTTTAACAGGGGTCTCACCACAGCCTGTTTCAAGATTGGTGGGACCTTCCAGTCCATTAAGGAGGCATTCACAACCACCGAGACAGTCAGATTCCCTTGGGCTTTACAGAGGCAAGGACCAAGTGGGAAAGTAAATGGCTGCAAACTTCCAAAACACCTGTCCACATCCTCAGGCGGAACATGCTGAAGCTATCTATTAAAACAGGACAAGCAGGCACTACAGCCACATCAAAAGAACCAGCCCTCAAAATGAACAACTCTGAATAATTTTATCAGCAAAGTGCCTTGCAAACATATTGAGTCAGAACCGACCTAAGCCTGAACAGTGCTATAATGCAGGTGTGAAAGCACAAGGCCAGATGGACTACACCTGTGTGAAGACTCATCTCATGGTGCCATGTGAGAGGAACGTCTCCATGGTGGCCCCTATGTTGTGGAGCTGCCTTCTCTGGAAGTTTTATTTTGCACCCCATTTATCAATATATAAGTATATATTTGCATCAGTGAAGGAGCTGCCCTTTTCAACATGCCTTCAATTAGATGTGTGCTTTTCTTTGACTGGTTCTTGGGTGTTTGGGGTGGTTTTGTTTGCTGTGATCAATATTTTCTTCTCTTTATGTTTATATCTTTATTTTACTTCTGAGTTTCTGTTGTTTCCAAGCCTTGCTATAAAGTGCCTTGAGCTTGGATGTGATTGAAATGGCAGAATATACTGTACATTTGTTAAAAATAACATGAAAGGAATAGGTATGCTCTTACAGATGCATTCAGGATTCACAGCAAAGAATGGAAGGCTGTGGCAAGAATCAATGATGCACATATCCTTTCCAAAATTAATTCTACAAATTCACTGGAAACAGTTGGAAGACCGAATGGAACAGCAGACACAGCCAATTCACAGAAGCCTTACACCCTGGAATGGGGAACATTCGTTTACCCTACTGATAATCTGGCAGCAAGAAGGAACTTTTTGACACCTCTCTGCATGCGTGGTTCCTTTTTCAGCTAGGGATATGGTCATGAATCTTTATCAGAGGGCTGGTTTGGGTGATACTTATCAAACTAGCCCCTCTTTATGCACTGCCTTCCCTTCCCAGTAGGTTGAGTATAGTGTAATGACATGGTGTGTGTGTGTTTTCATCTGAACACCTTTCCCAAGAACACCTTTCCCAAATGCATCCTCTGCTGCACATGCTACTAATCCTACATAATGTAGAATGTGTCGCTCCCTCATGCAATGAAGCTAAATTGACCCAGTGCACTAGGGCTGTGTGCACACTTCCAGCACAAACGTGCAAAGAGGGACCCGTTTGGTAAGTAACATCTGAACAAGCCCAGGATTGTTCTAAGTCTCAGTTTGGGGGATTAAGCTAGCTGTTGGAGATTTGCAAATCACTTTTGCTATGCTAACTCAACGGGAATGGGGCTTCGGTTCCACATGGCATCCAAAGGGGACGTTACCAGCCGAGTGCAAAACAGACCAAGCTGAAAGTTAAATATTTTACTTGGCTTTACTTTTGGTGGTGCCTTTAATTACATCTCCTAATTCAATTACAACGTCTTGCATAATCCTTCCATTTACTTCAGCATAATTTTACATTTAGCTGCATAATTTATCATCTTGCTGTTTAAGGATAACGATAACTTTCTGCTTGTCATTTTTTTTTTTTTTTGGTAGTAGGCTGGTTTTATTTCTTCTCTGATTTGATTTGCTTGGATTTTATGATTCTTTCCTAAGTCCGTTTTAAGCTGCGGAATTGCTTCTATATTTATTGCCTAGTTTTTTGTGTAAATATACATTTGCTTTATAGATTTCTGGTCCTTTTAGTTCTAGTTTTTGTTTGCTTCTCTAGGAAATTTCCTTGTGTGAAAACTTTTAAAATAAGAAAAGCAAGGGGCAAGTACGATGATTAAAAGGGGGGGGGGGTTCTACTAATCCGCATTCTTTTTTCAGTATGAAGAGTAGTGATGGAGTTGATAGCTTGATTTCTATGAACTGTTATCATTACTAGCCTTGCAGGGCAAGCCTACTCCTACTCTACTCAGAAGTAAGCCCTATGGAGTTCCATGGGGCTTACTCCAATGTATGTGCTATGGGATTGCAGTCCTAATTATCTTAATGAGAATGAGGGCCAAAGTACAGATTTGAAATAGAACTGGTGTGGTTTATGTATCATCTGAACACAGACAAAATGTCCTGTACAGTCAGCCCGCATTGCGCATGATAGACTTGTATGACTTCACGTGATATGATTTCAAGTAGACGCGGCTGGCAAACTAAGAACAAAAACCCAGCAGTTTAGGTAGTGCAGGTAATTCCATCCGCCATTCTGCCTACTAAATATCCCTGCCATACCGGGCCGGCTTGGTCAGTGGGCCCCCTCCCTCACTGCCCGGACTGCCCACATGCCCGCTGGGGGATCACTTACCTTCTCTGGTGGCCGCAGGGACAATCCGCCTGTGGAGTAAGTGCTGCCGGCCTCCGCGCCGGCTGCCCTTACTCTAAAGTCATCGCAAACGTCCCTGCCACACCGGGCCGGCTCGGACAGTGGCCCCCCTCCCTCACTGCCCGGACTGCCCACATGCCCGCTGGGGGATCACTTACCTTCTCTGGTGGCCGCAGGGACAATCCGCCTGTGGAGTAAGTGCTGCCGGCCTCCGCGCCGGCTGCCCTTACTCTAAAGTCATCGCAAACGTCCCTGCCACACCGGGCCGGCTCGGACAGTGGCCCCCCTCCCTCACTGCCCGGACTGCCCACATGCCCGCTGGGGGATCACTTGCCTTCTCCGGTGGCTGCAGGGACGATCCGCCTGTGGAGTAAGTGCTGCCGGCCTCCGCGCCGGCTGCCCTTACTCTAAAGTCATCGCAAACGTGCTTTATGGCACATTTGCAAAGGCTTGGAATGGTGGAGCACTCGCTCCACCATTCCTGTGTTATGCAGGATTGCGCCCTTAAGCTTTAGCTCATTCCGTTCAGGGAGTTTCCCCAAACTTGATCAGCCACATTCGTGGATTCTACAGCTCCTTTGTCTCCAGGTCTTAGGGAATTCTATGAGCTGTGCCCTATAGCTATGCCCTATGCCAGGACTACCCAGTTTCCTTGAGTGTAACTGAGCTGTGATTAGTGTCGAAAGATGAAGTTTTCAGGGGCAGTTGCAGTATTGGCTTTAGCTTTGGGGGGCCCTGTGAGGGCTCCCAATGGTACACTCCTCCCAAGCACACGTGCATACCAGATTTCCCCATGGTGCCAAGGACCCAGGCAGTGGTCAACTGCTGCCACATTCTGTCCACTGCCTCCTGGTAAGCCTCTTGATTTTGCCATGGGCCTTTGTCTGACTTTCCAGCTGATGGTGAGGAGCACTGGTAGCAGGATGTATGAAATGATGCTGGCAGAAGAAGAGGATGGTTCACTGCTGCTACTTCTCACTGCTCCTTGTAAGTTCAAAGGGGGGGGCATACTGGGAGGTGGTGGTGGTGGTGGAAGCAGTAGACCATCTTCTTTCATTCCCTGGACCTATTTAACGATTCCCAGATGCCCCAGCCGCTGATGCCCTGTCTAGGGACAGGATATCCATAAAATGGTACTGGAGGAAGAAGATGGTCTTCAGCTGCTCCTGCTCTCCGACAATTCCTGGTAAGCATTCTCTTGGGCCCTGACTTGCTAGAACATGGTGGGGAGCAGGTGCAACACTGAACCCTCACTGCCTCAGAGGTTGGTTGGGTAATGGTGTGGGTTGCATGAGTATGCCCCACAATGTCCTACCTGTGGCCCCAGCTCCAGAGGCTTCTACATTTACTGATTTCACATATACAGAATCTTGTTTTACATTCCAAGCCAGAAAATATGGTGTTATGATGCTTGATTGTTACTACATCTTAGTATAAGAATGTAAGAAGAGCCCTGCTGGATCAGGCCAAGGACCCATCTAATACAGCTTCCTGTATCTCACAGTGGCCCACCAGATGCCTTGGGAGTACAAAAGACAACAAGGTCCCTGTATCCTGCTGCCCCTCCCTTGCATCTGGCATTCAGAGATACACTACCTCTAAAACCCGGAGGTTGCATACAGTCATCATGGCTTGTAACCTGTGATGAACGTTTCCTCCGTACATCTGTCCACTCCTCCTTTAAAGACATCTTGGCCAAGTGCCATCACAACAGCCTGTGGCAAGGAGTTCCACCCCGGGTAAAGAAATATGAGAAAGGAGCATTTGTTGGACAAATTCATATACTGAATTATGAGCTCCACTACCACCCATTGTCCAGCAGTGGACCTAACCAAGGAAAACAGAAGTAGGCAAGCTTGGAGTTAAACTCAGCGACCTGTTTGGAGATATTAACATTATTTTCAAACCACTAAGCACATTTTCTAATTTCAATTACCCCTCATTATATACCCACCCACCCACAACTGCACTTTATATCTAAGTTGTTCTTATATTTCTTTGAGACCTAGGATCATTCTACCTTTTGTTATCTGCGATGTCCTAACACTTCAAGCATGAAATTATAAAGCTAAATGTACAGGAAACTTTCTATATGCTAAGTATGTTTTTCCCTTAGCACGAATTGCTCTCTCACAGTATTTCCAAGGTATGGGTTTTGTTCTAAAAATCTGACACTTTTAATACAGTGTAATAAATGAATCTCATAGCGTATATCCTGAAGTTGCAGAAGAATTGTAGTTTCTTTCAGGATTGCATCCACTTTTGCTCAGAATTAATCTAATATCCTAAAATGACCCCTGAATACACTTGTGCATTTCCGTCTCACAGGTAACTGCTGTTGAAAAATAGCTGTTTCTTGACCTAAAAATCCTTCAAACCCTTTGAAAGTCTCTCTCTTTTTGTTTGTTTCATTTTCCATGCTCCTGTGTGATGGTATTTTGATCACCGTTCCATAGGCACATTAGGAGAATTATTCACTCTTACGTCATCTTATTATATCCCAAGTGAAATCTTTATTACATCAATGAGCCTGACACCTTCACCTTCTGACATTTGCGTTCAGACAAATGCCATTCCATCACAATCTTGTTTGACAAAGATCCCCAAATTACTTCTCCTGGGGCTCTTAAAAAGACACTTGAAAAGCAAAGCATTTGGTTCCCAGATGCACAGAACAAATTAAAGCCAGATAGCTGGTGACATCAAAATGTCTACCAGGGCATACCATATAAAGAGCAAAGCAAGCAGGGAAAAAACCAGTCCTTTCTAGGCACGGCTGGCATTGTAGCCCTACTAAATAGTAATGCCCTTTTAGTTAGACTTACCATCCATCCCGGAAACCCCAGGATCATCCCTGGTTCCGGTCCTGGATCAGTTCCGGGCCTGGTGGAAGCCTCCGCTGCCACCGCTTTTAAAGTGAAAAAACTTGCCTTTTTTCTGGCGCTGCTATCTTGAATCACGCAAAATCTCGTGAGATCCAAGATGGCAGTGCCCAACTCTCATGAGGGCACATGAGGCAGTAGTATTGCCTCATGTGCCCTCACAAGATTTGGGCACCGCCATCTTGGATTCTGTGAGATTTCGTGAGATCCAAGATGGCAGCGTGGGAAAAAAGGCGTGTTTTTTCACTTTAAAAGCAGTGGCAGCGGAGGCTTCAGGGGAAGCAGGTGTCAGGGCCGGTTCTGATGCAGCCGGCCAGGCTCCAGGATCGGAGGCGGTGAAGAAGAAGTGGCAAGAAGGCTCCTGGCTCCAGAACCAGAGGCAATGGTGGCTGCGACGGCAGTGGCAGCTGCCGCTGTGAAGACAACCGGCATAGGTAAACCATCAATGGCGGCGGCTACAAAACCAGAAACCTTTGTTTCCTCCTCCTCCTCATGATGCTGTTGCATTTCTGAGGAAAGGCACTTCGCCTTAATTTTTGCATTGCCCCAATGTATGAAAGACACCAGAAATAGGATGGGGGTTTTTCTTGGGGGAGGGGTTGCTTTTGGTAGATACTGTGGTCTGTCAGATTCTGATAAGCTCTGTTATGTATTATCAGATTTTTTTTTTTAACTTAAGCAGAATGAACTATATGGCATATACTATATATCAAAAGCATTCATACAGAAAGATCTTGCCATGTCTACAAGCCCAAGAATGCTTGGCTGAGCATGAAAAATGCAGCAAAGCCCCAGAACATTTGGCTGCTGACCAGCCCCGATGAATTGAGGCAAACCTTCAAATGATTTAAAGGGCTCAGAATTTCACCTTTTGGATCTATCTCCCCTATTGGAGCTGATGTTTAGCATTTTGCTCCCTTCACTATGAATCTTCTCCCTTTTATTAGTTTGGGTCATAACTTTAATGTTCTTAATGAGGCGGAATAGCATAAAGGCATACTATAATTAGCTACTGCAGTTAATGCGGAATTGGAGGCAATGATCATAACTCCTACCAAAGACAGTAATAAATAACAGGCTAAAGTGTTCACGAATATAAGATTAAGGAAGGGACATTTAAGGCTGTTTCACACATTTTGTGACACAAAAGTTATGTTTTCCACTGCATGCACATACAGGAGGCGTCTGATGCCAGTTCCAGTTTTGGGGTGCAAGAAGCAATATAATGCTTGTGACTCGAAACATTCATGTATCACATGTTGTCACCCAACATCTCCTTTTGAGACGTGTGAATTGGTCTCTAGGCAGCTGAAGTCTGGAAGTCAGGAGTTCTTAGATCGGGGAATTATGGAAGGAAGGAGGAACCCTCTCCTCCAATGCAAATGCTTAGTTTTTCTCCGGTGAAGTGCCTCTTCACACATAGTCCAATTAAACATGCAGGGTCCTCTGACTGTTTGTCCCACTAAATTCAGTAAATTCATTCAATCAAAGCTTTTGTTTGGGCTGTTTGGGCTGGAGATTCCCTTCCCTTGGCCATCTCAATATTGCCCAAACTCCCAAATGCTATTGTCTTATTTTGTTCTGGAGCACATAACTAGTCCACAGAAACACCACCACCACCACCCCAGACATTGCACTCAGTCTTCCCTTCCTCTTTGCACATCACTCTGCTACTCTGGCTCAGGAAGTCTGGCTCAGTTGGTAGAGCAATTGTCTCATAAATGCCTGAAGATCTGAAGGACAGGAGTTCAAGACGGCCGGAAGTGTGTCTGTTGGAGAGCTGCAGGCACATCGAGCTGATAAGTTGCAGAGCCTCTGTGGGGGAGTGGAACTGCAGCTGCACGAGAAAGAGAGAGAGAGAGAGAGAGAGAGAGAGAGAGAGAGAGAGAGAGAGAGAGAGAGAGAGAGGAGAGCTGGACTGTGAAAGAAACCATCTAGAATGAAGGGTTCTACAAAAGATTAGAACATTACTACTGTATATTGTAAAAAAAAAACCTTGGGGTTTAGAAAGCCTGCCCATGTACACCGCCTTGAATTAAAGTCGGAGGAGAAATCCAATGACCAAGAAAGGCGGTATATAAATACTGTACATGATGATGATGATGATGATGATGATGATGATGATGATGATGTGCACATGGACCAAGACCCTGCTACGAGGCACTTGGGTAAGCACCTCTCGCCCTCCTAGTGTTAGCCCCTCCCCTTGTGGAAATGGACTCAGCTTCCTCAATAATTCACCGCTTACCTCCAGTAAGTCACTCCACTTCACTGCAAAACTACCAGGTGGATTATGGTCTGGGAGCCCATTCCTCTGGTAAATTAGCATTTTTTCTTCAGACACACCCCATGAACCCTTGCCCACCAACTCCAGTCCAGCAAAAATGTAACCTATACACGGCTTCCATTCCTTTCTCTCTTGATTTTTCTCCTTTCCACATACATTTTCAAATTGTGGTCCTTCCTTTTAAACATCCCTCCTTTGTGCATCCTCCCTTCGTGTGTGTCACATTTATTGTTCAGCTAGCTGCTCTAAAATGAGCCGATGTCATTTTCTTCGTTTCTCTCGGGAAAGCCAGCCAGATCGCAGTTGCACTCCCATGCCTCAGCTGGATTTGTCGATTTCTCTACTTTCATCTTAGGATTTCTTTGTCTCTCTCCCACCTGCCCTACAGTCTGCATTTTCCCGCACCAACCCTAGAACCACTGGGGAACTCTAAACTTTGCATACGTCAAGAGAAATTCTTCTCCCTCTTGCACAACACCAGAACCAGGGGACATGCACTAAAATTGAATGGAGGGAGAGTTAGAACAGACAAAAGAAAATATTTCTTTACCCAGCGTGTAATTCATCTGTGGAACTCCTTGCCACAGGATGTGGTGATGGCACCTGGCTTAGATGCCTTTAAAAGGGGTTTGGACAGATTCATGGAGGAAAAGACCATCACAGGTTACAAGCCATAAGCAACCTCCTGGTTTTAGAAGTGGGTTTTCTCTGTGCCAGGTGCAAGGGAGTGTCAATGGGAAACAGGTTATCTTGTTGTCTTGTGCTCCCTGAGGCATCTGGTGGGGCCACTGTGTGATACAGGAAGCTGGACTAGATGGGCTTTTGGCCTGATCCAGCAGGGCTCTTCTTATGTTCTTATGTTCTTATAATCAATAACCAGTGATGTAGACTTGAGTCTATTGACTTGGACTCGAGTTGGACTCAGGTCGCATCAATTACTTGACTCGCACTTTACTCGCCGATTGTAAAAGACTCAAAAGACTTGACTCGATACTTGGAGCCTTTTACGACAAGTCCAATTTTATTCAGGTTTAAACCCATTTTCCCTATTAAATAGATAGGAACTCGCAACTCGCAACCAAAGACTAGGGACTTGGGGGCAAAGACTTGGTACTTGACTTGGAATCAGACACTTGGGACTTGACTTGAGACTTGGAGTCAGAGACTTGATCAACATCCCTGTCAGCACCCTTTCACTAATTTCCCCCATAGATGCTGCACTCCCTCTCACTAGGTTTACAGAACGGAACCACAAGATCTTAAATCTATTACCATTTTCTTTTACTTTTGCACCATTTTTCCTTGCTTTCCCCTTCCTGATTATTGTAAATAATCCCTTCAATAAACTGTTGTTGTTTATTATCACTCTGTTTTGGAATGAATTTCTCTTTTCCAGTGCCAGATCTGAGATGGGTAGCACATGTCCAACAGTTACGAGCCCACACACATCGTTGCCACACTGTGTGCACATTAGTACACACATTAGCCTCTGAGCATGTGTGGTAACAATACACATCAGGGATGGTATCGGGGGGGGGGGTCTGCCAGAACAGGCACTAGTCCAGGGTTTGTGACTATCATAGGGCCCACCAGCCCCCAAACCTGTAGTATTGGTGGCAGTGGTAACACCCAATGCACCATCAGAGGTTGAGCAGGGGACTTCAAGGGGGGCACAGTGCAGGGCTTTGTCCCAGAGTCTCCAATAACCTGGGCCCAGCACTAATATGCATGAACTATCACCTAACTGAACACACAGGAATAAACCTGTTGGATCAGGTCCCTCTGGTACAGCACTCATTTCCATCAAGAGCCAATTAGATGCCTCTGAGCATTCACAATGATGGCGTAAGGACATCATTGTCCTGCTGTTTGTCCTTAAACATCTTGTATTCAGAAATATATGACCTTTGTACATGGAGATTCTGTTAGCCATCATAGCCAATATCTTTGGTAGACCCATTCTCCATGAATCTAATTCCCCCATCTTATCTTGTGGCATTAACCCCATCTTGTGGTAGCAAATTTACACAGGGAAATTACACACTGCATGAATATGTACTTTCCTCTGTCAGTACTGAACCTTCATTAGATGCTTCATTAGATGACCCGGCAACCTGTAGTACTGGGAGAGAGACTATATAGTGTATTGGTTGAATCCATGCTTTTTGTGGTGTTCTAAATTAAACTATTGCTCTTCTTATTCTCAAGAAATTGTTTTTTTTCTGCAGAATAAAACTGTCAAGTGATATCTACTTTTTCTGTATTTAAAAGTTCTCCTTGTCTAGATTTCTTCACATACTTCTGTTGTCGCAAAGGTCATGTTGATAGCGTGATATTATATATAGTTATTACAAATTACAGTTAGAGCAACCTACCGTACATTTGCGAATATATTTTTGTTCACTTAATCGGGATATTATTCTGCCAAAGGTCAGCAAAGGTTGAACAGTGGCTGGAATTTGTCTTCCTTAATTTTGTTCTAAATCAGAAAGTAACAGATTCTTGATGTCTATTTTGCAGTTATCTAATAAGGCCGCCATATTACAATAGGTATCAATATGTAAATGTGGTATTTTGTTTCATTTGAAGAAGTACATGCAAGATGCAGTGTGGTCATTATGTATGCAGAATTTTCACTCTGTGCTAATGTGACGCATGAACAGAAGAAAGTTTCTTTGGGTGGGGAGGCAAGCGCTACCCAAAAATATGATACTGCCCAAGCCATTCCCCCCTCAACACAATTGTGGACATGCACAATACCCTCCTAATCATGGGGTGTAGTCTGAACTGCCCCCTCACAAATGATATCATACTGCTTTAAAATACCGTAATTATTTAGATCTAGGCTTACCGTTCGTCCCGGAATTTCTGGGACAGTCCCAGAAACCAGCCTCAGTTCCCGGAAAAGTCCCAGAATGATCCGGGACTCTCAGCTCTTCCTTAATTTTGATCTGATCATCCGCTCTGTCACCGACTCGGAGCTGGCGAGAGAGCAGGCGAGGCTCGCGCAGCCCGGGCAGGCTCTCGCGGGATCGCCCGCTCTCTCACCGGCTCAGAGCGTGTGTCCGTCTGTCCGTCCGTCTGTCTGTAGGGAGACTGCTAAGCAGGGAGATCATGGCTGGGCTGACCACAATAAATTGTTAGACTATATCCAGTTTTTAGCAGGTCATATATTCTGTGACACAGTTTCCCCGATCTTTGCTCATTGAAAGACTTTGAAGTAAGAGAGAACTGATCAAGAGGCATCTCAGAGCATTTCTGGATAAGGCGTTTTCAGCCAAGGTGACATTTGATGGCCTGGATTGTGGAAGTCTCTTGGAGCAATAGAAGGGCTGTGTGCAGAAAAGAGCACTCACAGAAGGCAGGAAGAGCAGGCTTTGGCAAAGTATGGATCCTGTTATGTATTCCCTGGCTGGGGTGACCCCTGACACATGACAGTGGTAGTGCCCAATATGGGAGTTGCCACAGGGGGGCCAGTGCAAGGCTCTGTCCCATGCTCGCCAGCAACCTGGTCCCAGCACTGCCTCCTAGTATCTTCTGTAAATGCACAAATGAACACTACAGTCACAGTGCGCATGGAAAGCATTTCTCATTTTGCAGAAGAAAACAAGAGCCTGTGGATGCAGCTTTCTGGAGGTTGGTCACTCTCTTTTATATTCATGAGACAACCCCCACCTCCCCCCCAAAAATAGAAAGGCTACTTATAAGGTTGCTAACTGACCAGAAACAAAGCCTGACCTGCTCTTGTGTCTTTAATGGCGACTTGATGTGCAGAGATCAGCAGGTGAACCAGTTTGCAGCATGGCCGTAATAAACGTGATCACCTGCCACATCAAGATGCTATTCAAGGCAGAGCGACAGTGGTCATTTGAAAAGATGACAGCAGCAGCTGATAGTGAGAGCAAATTTCCAGGAGAATAGTCTCAAAAATGAGTAGCCGAGGGGGGAGCATGCATAATTGGTCACTACTCTCCGAATATTACATTGCTGGTAATTACTTCTGTACAATGCACTGCAGGGAGCAGACAAAATGCTATAGGTCGCTTTTATGAAGACTATGGGGCAGATGAAACTAAAACCAGTTAAAAAAAAATGCCCGCTACATGCAAGCCAAGTGGTAATAAATATTCCTCTTGCATGTGACCCTCTGGATTCATTCTGAAATTGGCAGCCCCACATCATCAAATATGTAATCAACTCTCACCGCATGAACTTAATGATACAGGAATGGTAATAGAGCATTAAATCATAATGGATTATGGCTGCTGTTTATCTGAGTGGAAGGAAATTCATTTCATTGTACAATGTTTATTTAACATGGCATCTTAGCATCTGTGACCTTGCATTTGCTTAGCTAGACTCTGCCTTCCTGCTGATACACCAAGTAATACACAGCCCAGCCTTTACCATTCATCTTTCCCAAAAGATGCATGTTTTCTGATTTGTGAACATAGAGTAGCTATGTGCCGGGGGGGGGGGGGGGAGCAGGCCACTGCCCCCCCCATCGATCTCTGTCAGCAAGGGCCACCTAATCTAAGTAGCCATGCCCTTAAGTACATAGCAAAGCTGTACAGCCACTGATTGCAAGCGGTCCCAAGGGCAACATGTTACTTTCCCCCATAAGAGAAAATGACAACCATTCACTTGCATGAGAGAAAGTATAATAACAGTATACATATGGAGTGCAAATCTGCTCCCTGACCCTAAATACCCCAGTCATTGCAAACCAAGCCTGTTCAGGTCCTATCCTTGGCTCTGTTTATTGGTTGTTCTAGAGCGTGAGGGTGTGATGAAAACTGGGTTTTTCCCCATTTTTTGGAACTTGTTTCATTTGTAATCTCTACATAATATTTATTTATTATTGCTGTAACTTCTGGCCACGAGTACGCCTCTTTTCTGCTCATTCTCTCTCCCAGTTTGTTTTCCTCTCCCAGGGTGGTACTGGATACTTTCCTTTTAGCCTTTTTATTTTTCCTGTGGTCCACTCCCAACCTTCTGTTCAACCTCCCCCACCCCTCCTTCTTTGACCTGTTTTTGGAACATGCCTTCTCATTTTCTCTCAACCTCTCGTTCCTTAGGTGATTGTACCTGCATTGTCACTCTGTAGCACCAGAACAACTCCATCCATGGCAGCCAGACACACTCTGCCTGCCCCTGTGATGTTGACAGATCACTGCCATGGTCTGTTGGACTATGTATGTACCCCATATCGACTCCTCCCTCCCTCTCTCTCTCTCTCTCTCTCTCTCTCTCTCTCTCTCTCTCTCTCTCTCTCTCTCTCTCAGAAGTGCCTTAACAACTTTGGTATCCATGTCAGTGGTTGTGTTGATGGTGAGTCTGAAACCCAATATTATTATTCATTTTGTAGATTTACTGTATATCATGCATTTTGATCGAATGACCCTCAACACAGTTGAATGAATATGCGTCTTTATGTGTATGAAACCTTCCTTATGCTTTTCTGAGCTTTCATAACATTTTACAAAAATTTCTAGCTCTGGTTTCTAGAAAAATCCAGGTTAGCAATACGTATTGCAATTCTTACCCAGCATTAGAAGGCAGTTAATTTTCATACAGCTCAGTGAATGTGTTTTTAAAATTTTTTATGTTAATTTAAACGTTAAATTAAGATGTTTCCTGCCTCCCTATTTGCCACTTTTGTCATCCTTGATGTGGGGATCTATGTTGATCTAATCGGTAAAAAGAACAAAACATGTACGCTTTGTCAACAAACCATTAGTGTGATTCTTTATTCATAGGAAAGAGAAGAATATGCAATCACTCAAGAGTTCTGGGACTCTAGTTTAGTGTTTCTTTGTATTCCGAAGGTATCCGTTATCTGAAAATGGAAATGTGCCTTTCAATGATCGGTGGATGTTGCATTTTGTGTTCTGTATGGTACTACACAGGCACCGCTGACCAAAATGACAGTCTCAAAAATGTTGACAAGGATAAGGAGTGAGCAATTCCTCTTGTCAAAACTAACATCTCCACTTCATCAGCTGCCAACTACTCTTCACATCTGTGTCAAACAGCTGACACCGGAGAGTTGTCTCCCTAAGCAAACGGCTTGGACAAACAAAGCAACGAGCTCAAAAACTGCTACTTTCTGCAGCAGAATCATTTGCATTCATTCACTTTTTAAAATGATAATCTCTTTCAAAGGCACCTGGCTCTTCAGTCCCATCCCGCGCCCCCCCACATGATAGGCAGCCCAATCCTGTTTAGGATATGGTGGCCGGCCTAAAGGGAACAACTCGGGAGAAGGGGATGATCATCCCCTACCCCTGGTGTAAGCGGTGGGAGGCCCATGGGCTCCTCGAATGTGTGCAAGCTCTGGAGCTCGCGCATATTCACACCAGGTAAGGTCACACCAGGCCTGGAGTGGGCTTGGGATATGGCGGATCTCACCGCTGATATCCCCACCCTCTCCAGTCCCAGGGGCATCCAATGGCCGCCCTCCCTGCCCACCCAGTCTGCCCTTCCCCCGCCCTTGTTTTGACCGGTGTAGGGCTTACCTGCTCCGGTGGGTGTAGGGCTAGGGGAATGGCCGGGTAAAGTGCTAATCCTGCACCAGATTCTGAACAAATGACTCTATGCACCCCTGCAGCCACCATGTTTACATCCCGTTTAGCTAACTCCAGCTAAATGTCTAGCTCTCCCTTTCTCCCGCATTCAAACTGTTTCAAAGCTGTTTTTCAGCCCAATCCTAAGGGCTGTTTATGTCGCAAGAATGAGCGTTTTGGCAGTGTAAACAGCTTTATGGCTGTCAAAAATGTGACAGCACCGGTGAGTGTGGCGAGTGTGCCCCTGCCGCAAATGGCGAGCAGCCGGGTCCGCATGATGACGAGAGTGGATGCCCGCTGCTGCTGGTAAGTTCGCACAGGGGTTGGAAGGGAGGTGGGGAGGGGTGGAACGGTATGGGGAGTGGGCAGAACAGGGAGGCGGCAGGGGCAGGGAGGAGGCCGGATTGGGTCCAGAAAGGGGCGGGTTCAGCAGCAGCTCCCATCAAATCCTAATCCCCTTCCCAGGCCTGATCTGCCTATCGGTCAATGCGGACTTGGGCAAGCGATATCACTGGCACAGGTCCAAGGTGACCCATGGCAACAGCACGGGTTTAGCCTGGGGGAAGGGAACAAATGTTTCCTTCCCCCAGCGAGGCCTTAAATGCCAAAACTCCACCATGGGATACAGTTGATGCCATTTTTAGTGCCTCCGCATTGCCGTGTGGGGAGTTAGGTAGGATTGGGCTGTTTCTATCCCTTCTCCACATTCTGATGGATGTGTGACATTCCAAAGTCTGGAGATACAGTAGATTTTTTTCTAGCCATTATGGATTAGCTATTAAGAACTGTTCATATTCTAGGTGTTTATGATGCCGAAGATTACTATTCAACCCTTTACCATTCCATCAGTTGCCCTTTTATGCAAAACTGTAGCCACAGATTCACCCTCAGTAAGCAAGGCAGCTGAACTTGGGACAATGTATATTGTTCAGTATGAATTCAGTGCAGCACTTGTTGATGACTTCATCATAAAGTATCTCATATTTGCTTTGCGTTTATCAGCCATAACAGCAGAAAAGCTTTTGGACCCACCTTTGCTTTGGCATACCCAAAGGATAGATGGGACCAGGAGCTTTCACCTTTGGCTGATAAGCCAGCTTTGGCTCTTTCTGCTAAAGACAAACAGCCTGATCCAGCGTAAACTGAGGCCAGCGGAACGAGCGCTCCTCCAGTCTAAGGTGTCGCAAAAGTGCTGTAAGGGACTTTTGATACTCCTCGGGTGTAAGCGGTGGAGACGCGGAGGCCGGCATCGCTCACACCGCCGGCATCCTGGATCTGTACCATCTGACGCAGGTAAGTCCTGCACCGGTTGGCACAGGGGCAGGGGAGGGAGGGCAGAGGCAGAGAAGGAAGGGGGCCTTTGGCCAGCCTGGGCTGGGAGGGGGTGAGGGTATCGGCGCTGAGTTACGCCAATATCCCAAGCCCTATCGCAGCCCGGACCAACTTTACACGGTCTCCCTGGATGTGCATCAGCTAAAGAGCTGGCATGCATCTGAGGAGGCCCATTGCGGCCTGCGCCACTTGCACTGGGGGGAAAGCAACGTTTGTCACCTTCCCCCATGGTGAGCCCGGGCCATGCCAGTGCGGGTCACAATCCACACAGGATGCAGCAGCTGGCCCTTTAGGCCGGCCACACATACTTGTGCAGGATTGCGCTGAAAGAAAGTATTTGGCCATTGATGCTCATGATCTGGAAACCTCTCAAGTCAACTCCTATAATTTGCTGCACATGGCATAAGCAGGTTGTCTTTTATCAGGAGCCAACCACAGTGCTCATGAAGCACAGATTGTTTATGATCTTCATTGGCTATTTGTTTGCTTCCAAGTCCATAATGCTGTTTTTGACCTTTAAAGCTCTAAATGTCTTGGGTCTGAGATACCTCCACAACAATTAATTGGTTATTGTCACTCTAAGCCTTTACCTACTATGAAGCAGCTTCTTTCTCTCAAAATGCATAATATGTTAGCACAATTTTATCTTTGGAAAACACAGGTGTCGGGTAGAACAAAATATAAGTGGTAAGATATAAAGCACACCAGAAATCAACATCAAATTAATTTTAACATCTGGTTAGTAATTCACTTAAAATCAGATATGATGAACAAACACAAAGAGTTCTAAAATGCCGTTATGGTATATCTCCAGAGTGCTTGCTCTGTGCTACAGAAAAATCTATTCCTATTGGTTATGTGACAAGGGATTTCTGGGGAACAATCATCCAAGTGTGGCAGCTCTGACATTCAGGATCTGAAGGACAAGCTATTTCAACAAGAGAGCAGGGTCTATCATTTCTGTTTTTTTCAATGACATCTAAAATCTTTTTGCAAAATTTGAAAGTAAACATATATTTTATTTTTTATTTATTTGTCACATTTTTATACCGCCCTTCCTCCAAGGAGCTCAGAGTGGTGTACATATTTCCTCCCCTACTTTTTGTCCTCACAACAACCCTGTGAGGTAGGTGGGGCTGAGAGATAGTGACTGGCCCAAGGTCACCCAGGAAGCTTTGTGGGTGAGCGGGGATTTGAACCTGGATCTTCCAGGTCTAAGTTCGACTCCCAAAATTACTTTATGGATATGGATATGAGAGCATGGACACTTATCAATATCTTGCTTTCAGTTATGTTTCTTATAGCTACACTAAGCATTAGTGTATAGTGTACAGTATATCTTCTACACTAAGCAAAACACTAAGCAGACATGCAAAGTCACAACGTTTATGGGATTTCCAGCCATGTATTTGAGAAGAAGAAATAAAGTTCGTTTCTTACAATTGACTGAAGACAGTTCCTCTTCTTTGATCCTACCGCATTGAAGAAGCAGGCGCGCAGGAACGGACTATCCAAAACAGTCAAGAGATGAGAAGCCTTAGATCTTCTAGCTTTTAGCTTTTACGTTTCTTCCCACTCCAGGGATTTTTTCAAAAAGCAGATAAGAGAATTCAGCAGATAGATGTCCATAGTCTTGTTTGGAAGCACAGAGTAGAAATAAGAACGGAGCGCTAGAAAGCGCGGGAATCCCTTAATTGGCTAATTGGTTGCGGAAGCTGCAGTTTCCGAGTTAACCGATAGTAACCTCTTTCCTGCGCTGTGTTTTTTGAAGGATCTCTTTAGCGAAGGACGCCAAATGCAGTTAACAAAGGTCAATTCTTGTTGACGATTCAAAAGAACGTTATTCTTTCTCTGAGAAATTGAAATAGATTCTAAATTCAAACGTTGTCTGTTCTGTTTTTCGTTGAATAAGGAACGTGTATTTTTAAAATCAATGCTGTGTCCAGTTGTTGCTGCATGCGCAGCAACAGCAGATTTTTCTTCCTGTAAGTTTTTAACAGCTCTTGAATGTTCTTGAATTCTCACTTTAATAGGTCGTTTTGAACTCCCTATGTAGGTTCCTTGGCAATCCAGGCATGGGATTGTCTAAGCAGACATCCTATTGTACCTCACATTTACCATGTGGCAGAGATGTTGTGTGCAACCCAGTGACATATTAATCAGCTACAATCCTATATGCACTATCCTGGAAGTAGGTCCCATTGAACACAGTGGGACTTACTTCTGAATAGAAATGCATAAGATTGTGGGGTGTGAGAACCTATGAAGCTACCTTATACTGTTGGACCATAGACTAACAGTGGTTCTCCAGGATTTCAGATAGGGGTCTTTCCAAGCCCTACCTGGACAGCTGCCGGAATTCTTGGACCTTCTGCATTCAAAGCACATACGCTACCACTGAGCTATGGCCCTACCCTAGTGATTGAGGAACCATTTCTAGGGATGATTAGAAGATTCAGAAGAAAAACATAGCACAGTATTCCAGGAACTGGACCACTTCAGAATGCATGTGGGACACTGGATGAATGCAGAAGGTCTCAAAAATATCAAAAATATCCTATCGTTGGGAAGCCCGGCCAGCTTCTCAAGGAGAAGTTCTAGCATAGCCTACTGCAAGAGTATCCAAAATGAAATTCCCCATCAGTAGTTATACCACTCATTCTTTTTTCTAAATATGTAGATCCATAAGGGTGGTAGTAGAAGTCAAGTTTTGAACAAGAGTTATGCCAATAAAGGGTAGTTGATTAATTGATTTGAACAAGCTATATATTTTTACCTCTGTCAGTTATCATAAGGTAACAGGAAATGCATTCATGTTCATATATTAATTTGACACAGTTTTCACACCAACTCTCCCAAAGGTCAAGGCAGCTTGCCACATTTCAAAAATTAACACATAAATTGTTAGAAACAATATCCGTCAAATATCCATAGAACAGTTTGACACACTGAAAGCAGCACACCATAAAAATATGCTAAGATGAGACATACTTAAGGGATGGGCCATTGCCTTTTGGATGACACCAACGTCACACATAACATGGTGGCAAACTGCTGAGTGTATATACAGTGTGCAGCTTCAGCTAACCCTAGCTCTTTACCTGGAAAAATGTACCTTTATGAAAGACTACAACAGAAGCCCTGCAAGTAGTAGGACTAATTTGGTGGTGGCCCCACAATTGAAATTCTCTTCTGTCAAAGCTAAAACCAATCTACTCAGTTAACTCATTTATGAAAGCAAACTTTTCTTTTCAATTGTAAACATCTGGAATTATTTTAATTGCGATCTGTTTGCATATATTATAGTGATATGCTTTATTCTCATGTTTTGACTTGTTCTATGACTTTTGTTGAAATGGATTATAATATCTATTAATACATAGAAATGTTTCAGCCCAATCCTAATCCCACCCCTAGCATTTTGATGACGGGGACCATTTTACACATGGCAGGTCGCAAACGGCCTGCTGGCAGGACGTGGAGCTGCGTGCTACTGGCCTGCCGTGAGTGGCCCTGCGTGGAGCGACAGCCAGGAGAACGCCTGCCAATGAAGTAAGTCGGCAGGGGAGGCACGGCGAGGCAGGGGAGGGCAGGGCAGCAATGGGGCAGGGAGGGTGGATCGGGTACAGGAAGGGGGTGGGATCGGTGCAAGCAGCTGCCGCTGAACCCTAAACCCCTTCCAGACCCAAACTCATGTTCAGGTCCTCGCGAACCTGCGCCAGCAATTTTGGTAGCGCAGGTCTGAGTAGACCCCTCTGCACTGCAGAAGCATACCCCTGGTAAGGGAACAAATTACCAGGGAACCTCCTACCCAGAGGAGACCTCCTGGACTCCCCCCTCCCCTTGCAGGATGCAGCACAAGCTGTTTTGGTACGCCTGCATTGGCAGGGGGGAAGCATAGGATTGGGCTGTTTTTAATGTTCTCACTTTGCAATTTTATGTGTATACAGTCAGTTCTCGTTATCCGCTAGGGTTAGGTTCCTGGAAAACCTAGTGGATACCAAATTAGCGGATACCGAATCATTGAGCCTATGAGAAAATGGGGTTAGGTTCCACGGGACCTTCTTCGCCATACACTATATGAAGTTTGTGAACCTGAGTCTTACCTTGAAGTTTATGGGCTGGGTGATTCTGGGGGCAGTATCCAGTAAACCATGTTGGCTCTTTGTTGTGGGACAATTCCTAACTCTAGCAAATTATTATTCCTTCCTAACAACATTATGCAAATATAAAAAGGTATTGTACAGTATCCTGAAATCCCAGAGAGAGCACAAACCGTTCCCATTGCGTTGCAAATGGCATTCATCAGAAAACACACAGACACACAGCAACTCCAGAAGAGAGAGATTACCTTTTACAGTAAAAGCAGCAAGGCAGGGAAGTTTGTTCCCAGAGCAACGTGGGTGCCAGGCAAGGAAAATCTGCTTGCTTTTTAGAGTAATGCGGAGATCTGCTGATAAGCAGCTAGAAAGATACAGAGCAAACAACAGTTCCCATTGCGTTGCAAATGGCAAGAGGGAAATTTGCTTCCAGACCAGACCCATAAATTTGCTCCCAGACCCGGGAGGGGGAGGGGCTAATTACACACCCATGAGAACAATGGCCCTGAAGATCGCATTTAGTGAGAACAGACTGCAGATACTGAGAGAGAGGTGGCAATTCTGCCCCACGAATTTGCATATAAAGAGAACTGACAGTACCTGTCTATGTAAACAATTGAATCTTTGAAAAATCCCTTAAATGTCATGTCCAAAACAGTTTCCAGCAATCTGATCCCAGTTTACATGTCAGCAATGTAACATTTACAGTGGATTTATCCGTTACTCATAACCAGGATTCCAGATGACCCTGCCATAGGTTCAAAGTTCCTGCTTCACAAATTGAAGTCACGTCTGCTCAAATAGAGGGGTTCATTCTGAAGCTAGATTTGGGGAAGCACAAGGGCTGCATACAGAGAAAAAACAGGAGTGCTCTCCCCCACGAGTGGAAGGCTAGGCAGAGTACCTGCTTTGCATGGAAAAGGGCCTAGGGACAATTCCTGGCACCTCCAAGTAAGGCTAGGAAAAAGGCCCTGTCTAAAACCCTGGAGAGCCCCTGCCACTTAGCGGCGACTATACTGAGCTAAATGGACCAATGGTCTAATTCAGTATAAGGCAGCTTTCTATGCTTTTTGCTTTCTTGCTTTCTTTCTCCCCTGCTTACTGGGCAAGAGGCACTTTTTCAATGGGTGTTCCTCTTGTATTTAGCAGGGGGAGAGTAACTGCCCCCCTTTCACCCCAGCACAGTGTCTTTTCTGGTGGCTGTTCTGCATCTTTTTTAGATTGTGAGCCCTTTGGGGACAGGGAGCCACTTAACAGTTTGGTTTTGTCTGTAAACCGCGTTGTGAACTTTTTGTTGAAAAGCAGGATAATAATAATAATAATAATAATAATAGATTCAGCTATTCACAGACGGTTACTTAGCTTTCATATTTCTGCTAAGCTAGTAGGGCAGTCCAGAGGGCAAACTAGAAGGAAGAACCAGGAACATGTTTTACAACATGCCTGTCATGGATCCAAAGACATTAATAATATCCAGTGTTTGTTGGCCTTTGAAAACTTCAGACTCTCTCTCTCTCTCTTTCAGTGCACAGAGGCACAACAAGCAAGAAGTGTAGTCACTGTAGCTGCAGTCTTATATACACTTAACAGGGGGTACAGGTACACCCCACTGAACACAATGGGACTTATTTCTGAGTAAACATGCATGGGATTGTTCTCTGAGTTTTGCTGGAATCATGACTAGTCAGGATGGAAACGGCCTTTGCATGATGTCCAATGCTGTATTAAAAGAATGGAGGTTGCCCCAGCACCCCCCCCCCAAGAAAGACTCGCCAGACAGGTGCTTGGAATGTAGGGTCACTTTATTAACTATCAAGATTAACAGCAGCAGGGCACTAACTACAAACCACCCTTGGCGTGCAGGCGGCTAGGCTGGGGAAAACGGTCCTAGACGTCTGCCTCCCCTCAAGATCTAAACGGGCATGACATCCTGGCTCAAGCCATACTCGGTCCAAGACCGAGCTGCCTATCCCTGCCAACCCCGAAGGGGGGGGGCGAGGCAGCTGAACAGCGCTGAGCAGCCTCAGGACACTCCTTAAGGTGATAATTGCCATTCCAACCTGGGGGTTTGCCAGCCAGCCTCACCAATACGATTCGGCATCGTCTGAGCAGTCCTGGCTCACCCCCCCCCCGACATTGCTTACCTCAGGATGCATGCCAACTAAACACTCCCTGGCTACCCATCCTGCACGCCACCTACCTAAAGTGACCAACTAATAAACCTGTCAGTGAAACCTAATTACCACCACTCCAACCCACAGACTGGGGTAGGCGAAAAACCTTTAGCCCAGGGCCAATCAGGCTAAGAGAAAAAATTCCTACCCAGCCCCCGCAAAGGGCAACCAGCTGATCTCAGCCTGCAAGAGGGAGGGCAGGCGGGGCTCGAAGACTTCGGAGAGACTGAGGGGAGGGGGAGTGAGCACGCTGTCTCGCTCTGCCCACCCCCAGCCTCGCCCGGATACAGGGAGCAGCCAATCAGCTGCTGCCCCATCAAGCACCTCACGGCGCGTCCGGGGCAGGGGCGGGGCAACCCTCCGGCAGCTCCGTGAAGCAAGCTGCCGCAACTTCTTGTAGACCAAAAATTCAACACAACTTGAAGTGGTAACACTTGATTTGAGAAGAAGGATATCATGCTATTTATTTACTGTTGAGAGATAAATGAACTCTCAGATTCTTTATGGGAAAACAGTTCCCTTTGTTCATTTCATTAACTCGGAGGAGACAACTGGTTGTAATGCATGCTACACACAACTGCTGACATAATAAATTTCTTCTCTGTTGCAAATTATTAGCATCTTTTCCCATTTCTCATTTGATTAAACTAATCAGGAGGAAGGGGAAAAAAGTAAGGTCGTAGAGTGCATACCATAAATAAGTAGAAGGAACATTTTTAATTACTTTATTGTAACTTTGCTGTTAATAAGAAAACACAGTGCAGATGAAGCAATGAAATATTTATGAAAAGCAATATACTTTGTAAATGTTAACACTGAGATTTTACAAGCCCTAAAATTAAAGGAACACAGTTATTGTTCCTGCAGCAATGACAATTCATATTTTTGGTACGCATTGTTACTTAGCACTCAAGGGACCATAAAAGATTATTTAAGTCATTGGGGGGAAAAATATGTAGTGACAGCAGAGGCATTGCAAAATGATGTTGAGGGGTGGCAAAGTAAGTGTTGCTGTAGCGGTAAACTCTGTCTTGTATGCA
The DNA here is from genome assembly GCA_026170595.1 of Plestiodon gilberti rubricaudatus. Taxonomy (NCBI): domain Eukaryota; kingdom Metazoa; phylum Chordata; class Lepidosauria; order Squamata; family Scincidae; genus Plestiodon; species Plestiodon gilberti. Next base: position 132,013,797 of record JANXHW010000003.1, read on the forward strand.
TGAACGGTTGGGAACACAAATGCTGAAAGCTTATTTGCTCATCCTACGCAACTGCAATGCTTACTGTGGCCTTCCACCGCTGCTACCAGTGATATACTGGCACAAAGGGGAGAAAGTACAGTAATGGGGATGCCAGTTGGAAACCACGGGTCCCTTGTAAAACACATCATAGATAGATTCAAGGAATATGTGGCAATCTTCATACGTATTAGCAAACTGGAGATTAATTTTAGAAAGGATACCGAGTACAGAATCAGTACACTTGGGCAGTGTTACCTACTGCTTGGAGGGCTGGCTGTTGTGCATATGATGAAGCTGCCTTATCCGAAGTTAGAACTTTAGTCCATCAGTGTATTGTCTACTCTGACTGGCAGCTGTTTCCGACTGTGATCTCTCCCACTCCCCACTCCGAGAGACAGGAGCATGAAGCTGAGACTGTCTGCATAGAAAGCTAAGCATGTGTTTTATCACCGAGCTGCAGCCTTTCTCTTTTGATGCGATCGTCTAGTGGGGACTGAAAAGTCTGCACATTCATGTAATGTAATGTGGGGCTTTCTGCCTTCCCACTGTAGGGCTTCACAAGCCCAGACATCCGCACCTGCATGTTGGAGAGCCTTCAATGAGGCATATGATGGGGCACTAGGAGCTGAAGCCAGAGGGGTTCAGCAGCCACCCAACGTTCATGCAGAAACACTAAAATGAAAAACCTTCATTCGCCCCCATTCAGCAATGGCCTATTTTGGATAATAACTTCCATATAGGATGCCAGAGATCAGCACTGTGCTCTCTGTGCTCAATGTATTTTGAATGGTACTACCAACTCCTCTGTTTGTTTTCAAACAAAGATGGTTAACACAACAAGTCTAAAATACAATTTCACGCATTACTTTGTACAGTTCTGGAAAAAAAACATGAACGGTGCCTGATTAGAATTTTGAATATCTTTTTTTTTTTCATGAATTGTACACAGATGAGTCTGCAAACAAGCGTCAGGGTCATGAAATGGTTTGTTAATCAAAAGATCCAATACTTTATTATTCTCAGATAGTAGGTCTGTTTGTAAAATAATGTTTTCAGCTTACAAGACACATATGATGCTAAGAGTAATATATTTTTCCTAATTGTTTGGACAGAATTTGCCAGATGAGGGGCACTGGATTCATCTTTAAATCTCTGACTAGCATAAGCATATAATCACCTCCTTTGCTTATATTCAGAAGCTTAATGTGTAATCTCTGATTATACTGCAAGACTTGAATGTTCTTTGCTCAAATGCTTTAAAAGACATTGATTAGGACGATTAGCAAGTTCCGCTTGCTAATTAAGGAGTTGTTTTGAAAGTTGTTTAAAAAGCTTTCCATTAGACCATAGAGTATGGCAGCGATGATGAAAAATAGATTATTTTATTAACATAACATTTCAATGACATTATAGCTGGTGTGTAAAGTGAATTTGTTACTTAGATTTCACTTTTTCAGGCATCATTGTAGAAAATACTTACAAAATTCCAAGAGGGAGGGAGATGAATGACAGAGAGGGTTTGGGTTCATGCATGTATGTTCCCAAATAGCCTTAGGAGATCAGCACTGTGATCCAAAATGACATTTACCCTGAAGTATGTACTATGTACATACACCAGCGGGTGGTGCAGTGGGTTAAACCGCTGAACCATGAGCTGTCAATCGAAAGGTCGGCAGTTCGAATCCGCGACGGGGTGAGCTCTCGTTGCTTGGCCAGCTCCTGCCAACCTAGCAGTTCCAAAGCATGTTAATGCGAGTAGATAAATAGGTACCGCTTGCGGGAAGGTAAACAGCGCTCCGTGTTCCAGCTGCATGCTACGCGCTGTGGCAAGGAGAGTCATGCCGGCCACATGACCACGAAGACGTCTTCGGACAACGCTGGCTCTTCGGGTTTGAAATGGAGATGAGCACCACACCCTAGAGTCGGACACGACTGGACTTAATTGTCAGGGGTCACCTTTACCTTTTTATGTACTATGTACCATTTGCAAGTATGCGTGTTTAGGATTATAGCCATATACAGATTTCTTTTGTTAATGGTTAGGACACCTACTCTTCAAGGCAATGCACACCAGAACTACATGTATACAGATGTGTGTATAATACTTTGCGATCAAGCTTTTTTGCTAGTTGCTGTGAACCTTAGAACCAAACCAGATAGATCCCTTATCTGGGCCAGCCCAAGACCTCCTGATGCCTGAGGCAGCATGCCAAATGCTGCCCCCCCTTACCCAATGATGTGCCAGCCTCTTCTCCTCCCACTCTCCAGTGCTCTTGCTCAGCACTCCCCTCCACATTTCCCTTTTCCTCTCTGTCCCCCTCTTACTTTCCCAATCCAGGGAGCAGGAGCAGGAGGAGCAGTGGAGGCAAGGAGGAGGATAGAGAAGAGCGGTCCTCGCCAAACTGCTGCCTGATGCGACAGCCTCAGTTGGCCTCGCGATCCTTCTTCCCCCTGTGGGTGGGAGAGCCACTACAAGGAGAATGAGGGTGGGCTTTCTCAGGCAGAGGGGAAAGGATTAAATAGCCTCACCCCCTATCGCTCTTTGGGTCCCCAATCACAGCTGTCTTCTAAGGCTGTTCTTCGTGTTTTAAAGGGTGATGAAGAGAGCCACAGACTTCCATGCCTTATCTAGATGGCACTTGGTACGTCCCTCAGACAGAACTGGATGGTAGCACAAAAGCCCTCTCTGACATCCCTCAGTTCAAGACCGGCTCCAGGCTTGTTGGACATAAATCCAGGCAAGGCATGTACAGTATGAATAGCTGGCTCAGAAGTGCCAGCTTCTAGATGCCTTTAAAAGGGGTTTGGACAGATTCATGGAGGAAAAGACCATCACAGGTTACAAGCCATAAGCAAACTCCTGGTTTTTAGAAGTGGGTTTTCTCTGTGCCAGGTGCAAGGGAGTGTCAACGGGAAACAGGTTATCTTGTTGTCTTGTGCTCTCTGAGGCATCTGGTGGGGCCACTGTGTGACACAGGAAGCTGGACTAGATGGGCTTTTGGCCTGATCCAGCAGGGCTCTTCTTATGTTCTTATGTTCTTATTATGTTTAAGTGATAGAAATCGCTACAATAATGCCATTGTTATGTGATCACGCCCCACTTTTCTGAGCAGCGAGGAGTCCCAGGAACTGCAACACAACCTTGGGCTTCCATAGGAGGAAAAAAATCACTGGAGGTTGTATGAATCTGTAAGACTAATTCAGCACTCATTTTGACATTAGAATGATTTTTGTAACGTTTGTTTTATTTACGACTATACAGTTTTGAGCATTGGATGGAAAAGGTAGCACATCCCTGCAAGGAACTTCAGCTACATGGGTGTCCTATTAGCTAACCTATGTTAGCTATCAGCTCTTCCTCTTGGCTTCCATTCCAGTCTTTCCCAGATCAAACCCCATCTCAATCTGTGTCTTCCACAAACTCCATCATATGCTGTCTGTCTTTCTCACTGACAGGAGACCCTTACACCTTAGCTCTTCCTCTCAAGCAGTTGTACTTGAGGGTCTCCAGCCCCCCCCCCGATGAAGTTTCTCATTCAAGGAGGTTTTTGGGGCCATTAACATTTGTTCACCCTCTTTTGTGTAGGAAATAGGGGGAGGGGTAGCTATTCATCGCTCCGTTCCCCTCTCCTCCTCTGTTACTCCCCACCCATGTGGCAGACTTGCTTAGCTTATTTGGCTAGATAAAACACACTAGACATAGTTGATTGAAGTTGCAAAAAGAAGTTTACTCACGGTTTCATGCATATGTACAGCATCTGATTAGGATCAGAGGATATACTAAACTTAAAGGACAGAACCCTCCTAGAGCTAGGGCTCTCTGCGTGGAGGCATGCTGGAAGATGGCGCTGGGCTGCTGAAGGCAGCTTGCCACGTCTTCCCTGGTCAGTAGTCAGAAGCAGAAGAGATTAGTGAGAAGGTGAAGGAGAAGGAATATGGGTCTGGGGCCACGCCCCTTCCTTAAGACAAAGAGGGGTCAAAGACAAGAGGTACACTTAGGTAATCACACAATACATCCCCCCCCCAGTGTCCAGCAGACGGAAGTTGCCCACTTTTTCAACATTTTTTCCATTTCAGGCAAGAGACTGAGTATTGCCTCAGGGCCGGGCTGGAGTGCCATGCTCATTCACAACATCGAATCCCCATCTCACAACACTGTTGTAAAGAAGTAAGGACATGAACAATGATTCCCACCATTGGAAGAGAACGTTATAATGAAGCTATATTTAAATGAAGCCACAACAAAATATATTTTATGTTTACATAAATCTGTATGACTAATTCAGCACTCGTTTTGACATTAGAACATTGCTGCGTCTGTTTCTAATTATTAACTTTTTAAACAGTATTAAAATTAATGAGACTGCAGATGCTCCTTTTAAAATACATGCATTGTTCAGTTTTTATAGCAGGAGAAGATCAAAGTTCAAAGTCGTGAAATTTACAAGTGGGGGATTTCATGTCCCCAGGTATTTGTCGTTAGCATATTTATGAGTTTATCTCATCATTCTTAAGCTGTGAATACTTTACGAGATTCAAAATACAAGCAAAAAAAGAAAAAGAAAAAAATAAATAAGCTGGTGGAATGGAAGAGAATGAAAGGTTGGGTGGGGAAGAGACAATTAAAAATAAATAATAAATTGTTTAGCAGTACAGCAGAAGGGGACAAAAGATGGGGTTATATTATAGAATCCTTTAGGGAGGAATCAGTGTATTAAGAAGCAGGCACGCACAGGAATAAGCAAAATATGAAAAGAAAATAGGTCAGTTTAAGAAGCATATAGAACGCCTTCTATCAGGAGCCCTCGTCACACAAATGTCTCTGTGCACTGGAGCAAGTAAACTTGACCCTGTCCTTGGCCATTCACACATGTACTGTATGCATGTAGGACCCCCTTTGCACACCTGGAAAACATGTGAACTTGGGAGGTGAGGCCAGCAGGTAATACAGGAGGAGCAGCAGCAGATATAGCCCTGCTCCCCCCCCCCCCATCATGCAATCACTGAAAGTGTGGTGGTGTTTGTGTGAAGAGAAGCATAGAAGCGGCCACATATTTACTTACCCCCTTTTTTCCTAAGAAGGCCATCAGGGTGGTTCTAAACAGAGGAAGCCACTATAAAGGTCAATAAAAGCCTAACATTCCAATAAAATGAAATGATAAAATAATGAAACAACGAAGGCTTAGAACAACAACCCTTATCCACTGTACGGTATTCAATTCAGCCTGAGCCCTGGCAGAAGAAATCTGTTTCATAGACGTCGAACAATTCCCAGAGATTGTGTCTAACGGCCGTGCCAGCACCAGTTTGCATGGCACGGGGCCCTCCCATGGCCAGGGGCAGATCTACAATGAAACTAATGAAGCTTAAGCTTCAGGGCCCCTAATCCTGGAGGGGCCCCAGAAGCAGAAGCGACTTTAGTCCATGTTGCTTAATGTGCAATGTGAGCTAAATGTGAACTAAATTGCTTAATGTGCAATGTGAACTCTATTGTATGAGAATGTTTTTTTAAAAAAATAATATATATTAATATAGTGTAATTCAATACAAAATAATAGTTAAAAAAAATTAGAACGTTATTAAAGTATCATGAAGGCTAGCCGTAAATTTGTGGTGATCTGTTGTGGAACAACCCCATTGAAGAAGGTAACTGTGGTTATCCAGACCTTGTTGCTAGTTGCGAAGAGGCCCACATAACAGTTCAAGCTTGAAAGCCCAAAAATGTAGGTCTGCCATGGCACCCCTGAATGGGCCACCAGTATTGAGGGTTCAGGGGTCAGTCTGGCCAGGTGGATACCCTGGTAGGCAAGGCCCCTCAGCCAAGCTAGACCTGGTTGACTTCTGACACTGTTGCTGCCAAAGAGCCTCATTAGGAAGAATATTCTGTCATTATGGTACAGATCTAGGCCTCTATAAACTTCATTGCTTACATCTAATGGAGAAGGCACACAGGATGAAGCCTGGGATGATCTCATAGATGGTGAGGGCATTCATACTGCAGAAGATGCTTCCTAAGATAGGCTATACCCGGAGGCGTAACAAGGGTGGAGCGAAGGCAAGTAGTTCTGCAAGACTCCATTACACCGGAGTCAGCGGTCCCTCCCCCTTGCTGTTGGAGCCATTCTGGCAGCAATTTAGTGAAAAACTACCTCCTCAAACTGTTCTTAGACATGTACGGGTGACCAGTGCAGCTCTTTCAGTGTGATATGCACTCTGTGACTTGTGCATTCTGGACCGGCTGCACTTCTTCTATATGTGCTTTTAACATAGATTGGATTGGACATGTACTGTACATCTAAGTAATTCAGACAGCAACATGTGTTGCGAGAGGAAGGTCAGGGTGCTTTCATGCAAGAGGATGCTGCCTTTTTGCTTAAAATGATCCATAATGCAGATATGAATCTTGCGCTGGGCAAAATACATATTTGATAATCCACCTTCTGCTTTCTTTCTTGCTTTAACTCTGTTCACACATGGCACAAATAGCTCATCTCCACAGGTTCAAAAGTTACTTTTAAGCATAAAGACATTGTCTAGATGTACCGAGTCATACACTGCCCATTCACTATGCACTGATCAAGGCTTCCTAGGGCCCAATAGATTCTGCCAACTGCCTGGGACTACAAGTCAGCATGTTTACTAAGTCCTGAAGAGCCACCATGTATAACTACATTTGGCTTGGCAGATTACAAATTGTGCAGGTGTGGTCCAGATATATGCACAAATGTTTCTAGTTATATGCAAGTCTCTAGCCAGTCTCATTGTGAAGGGCTGGGGATTAACAGTAATGCAAAACGTCTAGAATAGCCTTTGGGACCATGCCTTAGTTGAAATTAAGCTACATATATAAATAACAACTGCATGTTCTTACCCTTATCTCCATACCCCTTCTCTCCCTATGTTGTCTCCCTTATTCCATTATCTAGAATCAGTGGTTCCCAAACTGGGAGGCATGGCTCCCAGGGGAGGCGCGGAAACCAGCCAGGGGAGCTGTGGTGTGTCACAGAATCCTAGTCTCGGAAAACAGCGTGAAGCCAATTGGCAGGCATCAACATAATGTAATGGGGAGCCGTGGCCAATGGTCAAGGAAGCTGCAAGTCGAAAAAGTTTGGGAAACATTGATCGAGATTATAAGCCCCTTGGGGCAGAGACCTATCCTTTAGCTCAGTGGTTCCCAAACGTTTTTGACTCGCGGCTCCCTTGACCTCCCTCGCCGTTAGCTGTGACTCCCCATTACAGTGCATGGCAGAAACAGGCACTCTTTACATGCTCAGAGGCACCCTTTCTTATATGTATGTGTATATGTATGTGTATATTCCCAAAATGAGCCCTAAAGTGGATTTTTCATGCTTATGCTGAGAAGCAGCTAAGCCAGGAGTGCGCAGGGTGGGATGCTGCCCTCCCTCCATTGGCAGGCCTGGGTAGAGGGCACTGATGTCGTCTGTGTTAGTCCTGTTCATGGCAAGAGAAACATCAAAGCATGGGAGGGAAGCCCCAGTTGCACAAGAGAGAAAGAGAGAGAAAGCTAGCTCCTTTTGGTAGCATCTTTGCAAGACGAAAAACAGATTCTTATACTGCCTGGCAGTTTCCGGGGGGGGGGGGGTTGTCCCAGCAAATAGAGTGGGCAACTAACTTAGAGGTGGGTCAGAAAGGAAGAAGGAGAGAAATCCTAATAATTAATCAACCAAACTAAACATAGAAATCAAAGACTGTATGTAAAACAGTACCTGCTCTGCACCATTTTCAATTGCAGTTCTTGCATTTGTTTTGTGTTTGCTTTATTAAAAACATTCAACAGAAAGAAAATACTTTACTTGCAAACCTGCAGTGTCTCAGGATTTGGAGAGAAACGAGATGCTGTCTTTGCAGCTCCAGCTCCAAAGTACCGGTACTCAGCTTATCAATAGAGTTGTTAATTGTTCTTTAACATAAGATAAGCAAGGGCTTCGCTCACGCTGTGGTTAAAAACAAGACGTGGAAACTGCCTACAAACCTGAAGTGTTTTGAAATTAACTTTGAGTGACCCGATGTGATTCCCGGGATATTTTTTTTTTTTTTTGCTCTCTCTCTCTTGCAAGCAAGAATATGTGTTAATTAAAGGACTAACGCGATGCTTTTGATGACGCACTTGGGAGTCGTGCCTCACACTTAGAGAACCTCTGCTTTAGCTCTATGGAAAGCACCATGCACGTTAATAGTACTATATAAATAAATAAATGAAAAGGCTAAACCCTGTCCCTCTATCTTATATACAGCAAGTCCTCACTTAAAGTTGTCGATAGGTTCTTGGAAACTGCAACTTTAAGTGAAACGACTTATAGCAAAACCATTTTTACTGTAGGCTAATTGATATACATAAACAAGAGTTTATGGCATATTTCTGGTCACAGAAACATCACCAAACTTCTAAATAAAGACCCAAAACACTTCTAATATAAAACACTAGAATAAATGTGAGCTTTCTGGGCCAGATAAAACCCACGCAGACATGAGGAGAACGTTCAAACTCCACACTGACAGTGGCCACAGCCGGGAATAAAATTTTTTTCTCAACAATTTTAAAATGAAATGACTTATAACGAAACAACTTTTAGTGAGGACTTGCTGTATAAGGTATCAGCCTGTCCAGGCCTAAATCTCCAAGGCAGTCGCTGAACAGAGCACCACATTGTTCTCGCTAATAAATTACGGTACATTTCAGCAAGTGTGCTTCCTTATGCTGTCTGAACCTCACCTAAAGTGTAGCTGTTTCTCCACAGAGGTGAGTGTAATATTTGGAAATTTAATGAAATGAATATGATTCCACCAGGGAATGAAGTATGGAATGAAAAAAGCCTTACTGAACACGGCAACTCTTACTACAACTGATCTCAACATGGCTGCTGCCCTAGGTTTCAATTCTCTGCTGGTGTTCCTCAAAATTGCTTCCCAATCAAGGAAGCCCTTTTTTGCCACCATCAGTACAGGGAGCACTACAGTTCCTTTTGAAATTCTCAAGGTTTTTCTCTCACAGCTGTTTTCAAACTACCCTTGTGTGTTAGATAATGAAAATAGCATGGCCTTTAGGGAGTAGCAGCCTGAGATTCTTAGCAGCGATTTGTGTACATGGTAAAATATAAATATGTGAGTGGGGCATGGAGAAATAACAGGTACATTTTCAAGACGTAATTTAATTCAGACATCTGGCATCATCATCATCTTCAGGCTATTTGTAAAAGGATATTGGCAAAACACAGAAGCGTCGCTCCGGTAGGGGCGGGGCTGTAAGTATCGCTGCGGTTACAGTCGCTTTACCGAGCGAGGAGGAGGTAGCCCCGCCCCCTCACTGTCCGAGCCATTCGCCTACGGAGAAAGCAGCAGGCAAGAGACCCTGCCTGCTGCTTTCTCCATAGGGGACTGGCTCGGACAGTGAGGGGGCGGGGCTGCCTCCTCCTCGCTCGGTAAAGCGACTGTAACCGCAGCGATACTTACAGCCCCGCCCCTACCGGAGCGACGCCTCTGGCAAAACATGACAGGAGATTATAGATGAGGAAACTCTTTGTGCTATAAATGTTCTGACAACGGAGGGAAAGACATTCAGAAATGGACATACCAAACTTCAAACCAGACCCTTAGGAAGTGGTGTGCATTTCCTCCAAATGTACTCCTTTAGTAAATACAGTTGGCCCTGTATGGCTGTATGTACAGCCCTGTATGGCTGCAGATGCTCAAGTCCACGGTTGGTGTGTGTGTGTATTTTACTTTCTTTTGTAGCTTTGCCAGGGCCTGCCGCCATTTCTTCCCTCTCACGTGGCATTTTAAACACCGAAAGTGCCTGTGAAAAGAAAAAAATGCAACCAGAAGCTACTTCCAGTTGCATGTGCAATGGATCCATTATCCTTTCTGCATATTACCAAATATGCCAGTTTTAACATAGACAAAATGGCTTCCTATTATCTCTCTGAATGCTCTGTTCACACACCAAATTATATAACCAAATTCTAATTGTTGGTTACCACTATTGGCAATTAATACTACCCCCCCCCGCTATTTAAAGATTGAAACCCTGTTTGCACCTTCCAGATTCACAGTCGGTTTTTCAGCATCCTATCAAATAAACACAGGTCTTATGGTGCCAAGGTGCCTCTATCCCCTGTGTAATTAGGACCCCTACTTTTCATTGTTAATAATTTAAAATATATGGGCACGGTACATTCAATATTAAGCACTTTTCATTCACATTTATTTTAGTGGATGCATTAAACATATGCTTCGCTAGCTTGCATTGAAATCAGTGGGCCTTAAGTGCTGGATTATGTCCAAAATTATAATTTTTTTACACTTTTTAGAAATTCTAAGTAGAAATAAATAGCATTAATACTGTGATATGACATCATTAACAACAAGAGAAGTGAGCCTTCATACACTCTTGCACCCTTCCTAAAAGCTATCTCCTATACATCTGACTATGACATTTCTCACTCAAATTCACTTGGTGCCAAAAAGTTTTATATATTAATTATTCCAAGTTTTTTTTAAAAAAGGTCCAAGTTAAGGTATGTTCTGAAGTTGGATGTCTTTCATTTCCATTCATGTTCACTGATCCTGTCATTTGAAATTGGCTGGAAATGGTTGCTTGGGCTACTATTATTCACTCCATTTAACACTGTGCAGTGTTTAAAGACCATCGACTCTTTTCAAAAGTGGTATAAGGATTGGTATGTATAATCAGGAGGTATAAGAACGCAGAGTGTATAATTGCCATATGCGAGGAAGCAGTAGCATCGACATTTGGTGGTCACTCCTTTCACTGGATCCAAGTTGTCTGAATCACAGTTAGAATCCTGGTGGGACTCGCATGCTCACTCACACACAAAAAGTGATGTCCAGTTTTCGGCGAGCCAGCTTCCATATGCGAGGAAGCAGTAGCATCGAAATGTTCCTATAATACTCAACGGAAGTATCAAGCATCTTTCTCGATAAGAGCTCCCAACATTCTGTCGCACTCTTCCAACATTCCATCAAACTCTAGGAAGGTAGCTTGGTGCGAGCAATGTTATTTTATCCTAAACCCACCCCCACCCCCCAAAAAACATGCACAGACAGAGGCTGTTGGAAACCGGGCCACCTTTATTATAACAACACAACTGTTGCAGCAGGGCTATAAAACAAACCCCAAAGTCGTGCTGGCGCTCAGATTGGGGTGAGCGGCAGGTCGTCTTTTTACCCCGAGAGATCCCAGGGCATGCCAGGGCATGAATAGGTCACATGACCCATTCGGTCTATCATTGCCAACCCCTAGGGGTCAAGCCAGCTGGACTGCATTGGGAGCACCGGCCACGCCAAGTGCTCCTTTTGCACATTCCAACCGGGGGGCTAGCCAGCCAGCCAGCCAGCCAGCCAGCCAGCCAGCCTCGTTGAGCCGGTCAGGCATCATTGGAGAGGTCCTGGTTCACCCCCCCCCCAATCTTTTTGAGCTCAGAGGGACATCAAACTTCCACTTGCCTGTTTTGCCCGCACGACACCTGCCAGTGACCTAAGCAAAGGGAAAACCTACAAGTATTCCTGAAGAGCCCACAGGCTGGGGTAGGTGAAAAAATTACCAATCAGACTGGCAGCAAAAAATTCCTACCTGGCCCTTTAATAGCGACTAGCTAATTTCAGACTGAAAATTGGATCGGGTGGGACAACGCTTGCCCCGAGTGACTGCAGGCTGAATAAACGCCACGCAGCCGCAGTTTGCTCGGGCCGGGAGCCGTCCGTCAAGACATCTCCCCCTTCAGCCCCAGCCTGCACGTGGGGGGCGGAGCCGGGCAAGCTCGCCAACCAGCAAGGAGTCTGCCAGTGCCATTCTCTCTCGCGAGAGTGTGTATTGCAGCAGCAGCAGCAGCTTACTGCTGCTGCACTGGGAGGCAGAAGGTGGTGAAATTGTGGTGTGAGGCTCAATGGTATTTTGAGGAGGGTTTTGTGTCTGGGTGAGATCAGAGAGGCCAAAAAATGATGGGTGAATGATAAGTGAAGGTTTGAGATAGATGTGGCAGTGGAAGCTGGTCTAGCCGTTTTGGCCAAAGGGGGATTCGTCATGTAGCATCTATCCTCCCCCCCCCTTCCCCATCCTTAGTATGGGGAAACAGGGGCAGCTGGGTTAGAACAGGGAAAGCAAGCTGTCTCATACTGTCATAGGTAACGGCCTTGGTGATGGGAGGATGGGGGTGTGGCTCGGATAAGAAACAGAGTGGGTTGGGAAAAGGACGAGAACTCTCATCTCCTCATCCTCCCTTGATTAAACTCGACAGGTTTGTGGTAATGTTGAGTGAGTCAAATACAGATTCTGTTTTCTTAAGGCCATAATACATGGTTAATTAGGCACTAATCAACCTTTTCAGGGATATAGGAGTTCCTATCAAAAGAATGTATCAAAATTAACATGCTAGGAGGGTTAGTTTTTATGGACTGTGATATGTGTTGAAGCAGGAATCAAGACACTCTCTCTGCAGACCATACTACTTAAGTAAAGGGAAGACATTCTCCTCCCCTTGATGATTTCCAGTATCTTTTAACCTCTTGGACAAAACAATTGCACAAGCAAGCTGTTGCTTTAAAAATTTAAGAACAGCAAAAGAGAAAGTCACAGGAGATTTGTATGAAAAGCACACAAGCGCAAGCTCAGCTTCTACAGGTACCCTTCCTTCTCAGTGAATAATGATGTGCTGAAAGGAGGAGGTAAGAAGAAAACTGTCAGAGAAACAGTGAGAGGAAAGCCAATGCCAGAAGCTTATTAAGATGGATTAGCAAGCCATGATGTTTGAAATGTCAGCCATCGCTGTCAACAGAAAGACATTAACTAGATTAGCACCCAAAGGCGCACAGTCGTCTTCACATTCAGCAAATTTCACAAGTATTAATGCAAAGTTCGTTTTAAGCTAAAGAACTGTATTATCCAAGGTAAGCTTTCACAGGGATGAGAGGATTTCTCCTGTTCCATTTCTTTATTATTGGTCTCCTGTGTTTGGGATACCTGAAGGATCACCTTCCTCCACAGATATAATTAAAATCTCTCTCTCTCTCTCTCTCTCTCTCTCTCTCTCTCTCTCTCTCTCTCTCACACACACACACACACACACACACACACACACACACACACACACACACACCACTATTTCAGCGCAATCCAGCGCAAGAATCCGACCGGTGGCCCATGACCGCCCGCTGGATCCTGAGCCCTGGCAGCAGAACGGCTGCCTTCTCCAGGTGTAAATCCAGGCCGGCCCAATCGGCCTCCTCAGATTTCCTCCAGCTAAATAGCTGGCAGAAGTAGAGGAGACCATGTTACGGCCTAGCCAGCCCAGCGGGGACAGGGATATGGTCGAGGCCATCCCCGCCCCCTCCTGGGCCGGCTAGGCCAATGGCCCCCCTCACCAGCCGAACCGCCCCTGCCCCTGCCGGATCCCGAATCACCTTGTCTCGGGCGCTCCAATGATGGAGTGCTGGCCTCCCTTGCTCCAGCGTAGTCGCAAACGTGCTTTCCGGCACGTTTGCAAATGCTGCCGGCGATGGAACACTCGTTCTGTCACCAGCATGATCATCAGTATTGTGTCATCAGATTTGTACCCTGCAACTTTCCACAGATACAGGGTGGTTTACATATAAGCTATAGAAATCAATGCCATCAGTAATATAAATTACAACCATTAATTGAGAGGGTCTTCTCGGGAGAGACATGTAAGAAGGTGGTCCCCTATCTTCTGGAGCTCCCTACCACCTCATGTGCTCCTGGCTACTCCCTGCTGTCCTTTTCACTGGAGACTAAAGACATAGTGTTTGCAGCAGGCATGTTCTGGACTCTCAGTTGCTGCTTCTTCTGCTTTGATTATGTTTGCCTTAGCGTAAAGTGTTTTGCTGCTGTTCTTGATTTTTCTTTTCTTTTGCATGATTAGTATTGATTGTTTTAATGTTTTTGTTGCAAGTCCTTTTGAATCCCCCCACTGGGAGGAAACACAGAGTTTAAAATTTTTAAATACATTCTCCTCCTTCTGTGTTCTCAATGAACTGGGAGAATTTCTGGATTGAATTCAGGGACTGGATAATGCAGCATGGTTTGCTGCAACTTTTATTTCATTCAATTCATTTGCATCTTTTCCTCCACAGCAAAAAAAGAAAAAAAGAAAAAAGCAATCCTGATATGACTGTAGATCAGATTGCATTAAGACCATACGAAAAGAATCTTGATAGAACAGTGCGTGAAATCAAATTATGTTTGCTTTTTTGTAGTGTTTTATCAATGCAAACAAGTTCACATGTGCATTGGTAAAGCACTATGCTAAAATAATCTAGATGCAATTATATGTATGATCATATCAAGATTGCTTTTTGCATGTTGTATCAGTACACACATTTGCATTGGTAATGTAGAGTGGAACAAAAGGACAAAAATGAAGTGAAGGAACTCAATGCTATGGCAGACAATGCCTGAACAATATGTAAAAAATTCAAAACATTTTTTTAATGGAAAAATGCAGAATTCCTAATGCATTGGCTCCACTTTGAAAAGAAGAGTAGAAATTCAGATGAAGAAAAGCTCAGAAGCATTATACAGCAATAAACTCAGGTGTGTGATCACTCAACAAGGAGTTACACCTAGTAGCAGCTCCCTCTTGAGTGGAGTTGTATGTTATACAGGTATCTGTTTTATTCATTCTCATTACGTTATTAGATGTACATTTTTAAAACATAGGTGTACACCTACAAAAACCTAGACTTGGATCCTAAGAACCAGAAATGGAGTTCTGGGAGTAGAACAGGGCTCTATTGCCTCCTCCTTCCTGATATATTCCTCTGCATTCCTAAAAAGGCACTCCTGAGATCTTCCAGAATGGTGTGTAATGAGGGGTTGGAAGTTACAGCTCTGGGGGCCATCATCAGACATCTCTCTCTCTCTCTCTCTCTCTCTCTCTCTCTCTCTCTCTCTCTCTCTCTCTCTCACACACACACACACACACACACACACACACCCTTGCTAATGCACAAGTATCTTTTTCCAAATACTCTTTCCAAATAAACACTACCATTAAATCATAACTTTGATTTGGCATCCTCTCAAACAGGCTTGTTGCTAAAGTCAGAGCAAGCTGAGAGAGAGAGAGAGAGAGCGAGAGAGAGAGAGAGAGAGAGAGAGAGAGAGAGAGAGAGAGAGAGAGAGAGAGAGAGCGCAATGCTGGCTGCAGCAAAAATGTCCAAAGATCAAGAAAAGGCATTAACAAATATGCCCTCCTATTAACTGGCTGCTTTATCTGACACAAAACACCTTAAAACTGGTTAACCCTTCCAGCATAAGAACTGCACCACTTGCTTTTCTAGAAATATTCCATTGACTTCGTTGGGACTAGAGAGGCCTCTGCAAACAGTAAACAAAACACAACACATAGCTTAAAGCACTGTTGGCAATCAATGTAAAAAGACCTCTGAAGAGATTGAATGGTGGGCAGAGCAGAATGCAGTTACTGTGGATGAACATGTTCTGCTCTCTCAGAAGTTACACTGCTAATACCACAGGCCTTAAAAAAAGATGCCAGAGCTTTTATGGACTCAACCTTTCTTGTGAATCCAAGGGGGATATATATGTATTTAAATGTACTATAACCTGTCCCAAGTTCTAGTACAATGTAGTGGCTAACAGCGCAATCTTCTCCAGTCTTCAGCAGAGCGGCCGCTCCACTAGTCCAGGGTGGAGCCGCTCCACCAGTCCAGGCATGTTACGAAAACATGCGTAAAGCATGTTTCCGGCTCCCTGGGAGTAAGCAGCACTGGTGCCGCTCTCCTCACCCTGGATCAAGAGAAGCACCTGCCGGGGAAGGTGAGTTCCCCGCCGGGCAATGCAGGGGTGTGGGGAGGGTGGCACTGGGTGTTCCGGGGTGTGTGGGTGGGATTGGTCGGCTGGGCCTGGGAAGGGGGAGGGATCGGCGGTGGCCTCCTTCACTGAATTCTATCCCCCTTTCCAGGCCTGGTTGCTGTTACATGGCCAGCTCGACTGTGCGGCAGCAAAATAGCTGGGGCAGCTGGGGCTCTACTCAGGGTAAGGGGACAAATGTCCCCTTCCCCCGAGGAGAGCGTCAGCCATGTTGGCGCAGGGTCCTATCTGGATACACCCAGCGCTACAGCCTAGCTAGACAGGATTAGGTTGTAAACTGTGAATCAAGGTTTCCTAGATTTGAATCTCACCTCTGCCTTGAACTCACCAGATAGTCTTGGCAAGCCATGCCCTCTCAGCCTCTGCTTCCCAGCTGTAACATGGGGATAATAATGCTTACCTTACAAGGTTGTTGTAAGGGAAATATCAAGATAATACACAGTTTTATGAAGCAGTTTGGACACTCAAAAACCTACTATATAAAGTATTAAGGTAACATATAAAACAGTCCCTTGGTGAAACTTTATTTGCTATTAAATCCCCAACCGCACCCCATTCGGTGCTGTAGTATTGCCATATTCCTTTTGCTTTGCTTTCATAACTGGTAGTGTAATTTGAAAGCAGAGAGGACATTATAGTTACAGTATGCAGGATTCCACTGCAAATAAATCTTTTCAGAGTACTTATGTTAACATACGCAGGAGTGCAAAAAACTGCAGCAAAATAGACATTTTGATGAAAAAGAATGAGTACTATTGAGTGTCTGTGGAGAAGTCTATTGTAAATTAAGCGCCAATTTATTCTGCACATTTGTCTAGCATCAGCATAATATATTTTCCAATGTGAAATGATATTAAATGATCCTGACACGGAATACACAGATGTGGTCCATAAATTCTGTGTTGCGTTAGGAGGTGTGCAAAACCTGTCCCCTTGTTTCCATAGAACACTTTCACTTTGCCTCCCCATCTTCTCTGATATCCATGGAAAGTCTGAGGAGTGTGTCAGATACCCTTGTTTTTCCAAAAAGCTTCTGTGTCTTTGAGGCTTTTGTTTTCCCCTGAAAAACCAGTTGTGCAAACTGATGCATTGAGGGGGACTAAAGCTCCATGATAGAACACAGGCCTGTACTTTGTACATAGAAGGTTCCAAGTGCAAGCCCAAGCATCTCCAGAAGGGGATGGAAAAGGCCACTGTCCAAACAATGTAGGGGGGTCCAAACAGTGTAGCCACTGTCCCCTTGTAGAACCAGGACAATCAGTGGATAAAACCAGCGTAGATGGACCAATGGCCAGTATACAGCACTTTCATATGTTCATAACAATTTCGGTTCCATGTTATTTTTTTTTTTTACTTGATGTGCAAGCACATGTATCATTTGAGAAGAAAAGCAATGTTGGATTTCTGAGCCCAGCATAGACTTGGAAAGCACCAACTATAGGCTCCAAAATCTATTATTTTGCTGTCTATGTTGTCCTTTAAGCTCTGTCCATATATTCCTCCTGGGACACACCTCGCGTCCCGGGAGCATTTGCCCTGCTCCTGGAGGGGTGCGCCCAGCGACGCTTTCCCCTCCGTGATTCCGGCCAGCTGATTGGCTGGCCAGGTCACCTGACTCCGGACGCCGGCATGAGGGAGCTGCGCGTTATTGCAGCTCCCTCAGTCGGCGTTCGGGAAGCGACTGGAGCGGATGCATCAGGCGGAGCTCCTTCGAGGTCGGCCTCGGCGTCCACTCCAGCAGGGATTCCAAGCGGCTAGGCCGCTTTTACGAACCTGGCCTCGGGCGATTAGCGCCCCAACGGTGAGCTCGGCCTCGCTCCCCAGGGGGCGACCGAGCCAACGAGGGACTCTGAACGCGGTCTCATCAGCCTTTTTGATCAGCGGGGGAGGATACCCCCCTGGTTCATACTGCTGGGGGCTTAGCAGTGAAGAATTCAGTGAAGAATTCAGTGAAGGAGAATTCAGTGAAGGAGGCCACCGCCGATCCCTCCCCCTTCCCAGGCCCAGCCGACCAATCCCACCCACAGGTTTGGTAGACGTCTGGGGTAGTTTAGCTGGGTCCGGCGGGCCTAGCAATGCAGCCTGGATTGCCCTTTTTGCGAGTTTACTGACTCGCACGGGCGGTCAGGATGCAGTGGCACAGCCGGCACCTCCGCCAGCGGACTCTGGGCAGGGGCGGCCCCCCCACGGAAGCTGCTGCTCACTCCCCTTGGCCCCCTTGGACCCAGCCCACCGGGACATCCGGTGGGCATCAAGGGTCGGCGGGTTGGCCTCTGGCTCTTCCCCCGACTTCGGGATTCTCCCCGGAGCCGGAGGATGACCTGCCGCGAAGGGCCTACGGTGATATGGGCATGCCTCTTGGCTGGCATCTCGCCCTCGCTGTTAAGGAAAAGATATGGCGTGGCGAATACGTGGACATCTTCAGCCTTTTGCAAACAGAGCCTGAACCTGTCCAGCGTGTGGGGGAACCGTTAAGGGATCAAGAAGTGATCCGACGGCGCAAGGTGGACCGGAACTGGGCGAACTGGTTATCGGGGTACTCTATATACATGGCGGTGGTGCATCAAATGCACCCCAAGAAGGCCCAGGCCCTGATTAAGCACTTAGATACTGTCCACAAGGCTTCCCGCGAGTACGGCGGGGCCGGCTGGTTGGCTTATGATGAGGGCCTGCGTCTCCGCTCAGCCCATGACCCCGCCCTTGACTGGCGGGCTCCCCAATGGGAGATCTGGAATCACACCGTGGTTCCAGGGAGGGCCACCAAGGGTGACCGTTCGGACAGCGGGCACTTGATTGTTCGCGCTCAGGGCGGCCAGGCCAAATCGGGCACTGGCAACCAGTGGGTTCAATCCCCATGGCCCTGTTTTGAATATAACACGGCCGGGCGCTGTGGCAGGCAGGGGTGCTCGTTTACGCACGCCTGCGCACTCTCTGGAGCCAAACACGCTCTTAAGGGCTGCGCCCGGCTGTCCGGGCAGAGGCCCGGCGGCCGGGGGCAACCAGGTGAGAAAAGAGCTCCGGTTCAGGCGGCGGCCAGCAGGGAAAAGGGGCCAACGCCGATTAAGCTTGGCCCCTTGCTTCAGATCCTGCGGTACTATCCTGACCGGAGGGCCACGCAGCTTTTGGCCACCGGCTTCTCCGAGGGTTTTAGAATCCCGTCCCCCCATCCGACGTCCCCGTCACGGGCCAAGAACCTCAGATCCGTGACGGGTATGGAGAATATCGTGCGGGCAAAATTGGGTAAGGAGTTGGCAGCGGGGAGAATAGCGGGTCCCTTTGAGACCCTCCCCATTCCCAACTTGAGGGTGTCCCCACTTGGCATCGTGCTTAAGAAAGCCCGGGGTGAATACAGACTTATTCACCACCTGTCTTTCCCGCACGGTGCCTCCGTCAATGACGGGATACCGGAGGAACTGGCTTCCGTGAAGTACATGTCCTTGGATGAGGCTATCGCGATTTTGCGTGGCTGTAGACGAGGGGCGCTGATGGATAAGGTGGACATCGAGTCCGCCTTTTGCCTGTTGCCCATCCACCTGGATGACTTTTGTTTGTTGGGCATCCAATTTGAGGGCAAATATTACTTCGATTGGAATCTTCCGATGGGCTTATCTCTGTCATGTTCGCTCTTTGAAGCTTTTTCCACAATGTTGGAACATGTTACCAAGGAGCGTGCAGGGATTTGGTCAGCCGCCCATTACCTGGATGACTTTCTTTTTATGGGAAGAAAGGGGTCTTGGGAATGTCAGGAGCTCCTCGATACGTTTATATCGCTTTGTCAGGAGCTGGGTGTCCCCTTGGCCCAAAACAAGTTGGAAGGGCCCACCAACAAGCTGACTTTCCTGGGAGTCGAGTTGGACTCTGAGCTGGAATGCTGTCGTCTACCAGCGGACAAGCTGCGCAGGTTGACGGGGCTGCTGGAGCAGGCCGTTAAGGCACGCAGATTGTCCCTACAGGAGTTGCAAGTTCTGGTGGGCCATCTGAATTTCACTTGCCGGGTGGTCGCCCCGGGCCGGGCCTTCCTTCGGCGCCTCTGTGATGCCATGGTGGGGGCACGGCGGCCGCACTTCAAAATCCGGGTTTCCAGTGCCATGCGTGAGGACTTATGCATGTGGCTGGCTTTCCTGCGGGGGTTTAATGGGATTTCTTTTTGGCGCGCGGAACGCGTGCTGAACGCCACGCTGGAGGTCCACTCGGACGCAGCTGAGGGCGCAGGTTTTGGTTTGTATTTTAAGGGCCGCTGGTGCGCGGCCCCCTTGGCCCCCGGAGTGGGCCGAGAGCCCGCTGGTGCGGGATCTGACCTTCCTGGAATTGTTCCCCATTGTGGTGGCTACACACATATGGGCGGATGAATTCAGGAATGCCACAATTTGTTTCTGGTGTGACAACCAAGCGGTGGTCTTTGTTGTCAACCAGCAAACGTCGCGCTCGCACCGGGTAATGCGGCTGGTCAGGGCCTTTGTTCTTCAGTGCCTGCGAATAAACGCCCTGTTCCAAGCGCAACACATTGCAGGCCTGGCCAACTCTGTAGCAGATGCCTTGTCTCGTTTCCAGGTGGAGCATTTCCGGGTGTTGGTGCCCGATGCTTGCCTGGAACCGGAGGTGATGCCTCAGTGGCTATGGCAGCTGGGCTTGCCAGAGCCACCCAGTTAATGTGGTCTGCCTTGGCCCCATCTTCCCGCATCAGTTATGCCGGTAAGGTCAGGGCCTTTAGGGATTTTAGATTAGACTTCCCCTTGCCTGATTTATGGCCGGTGCCATCGGATCATCTCATCTGCTTTATACTGCACCTGTGGGACTGCGGTCTGGCGGTGAGATCGATCGCGGTATACTTGGCCGCCATTGCATTTTACTCCAAGGCGTCAAGATTTGGGGAGCTCACTGGGGACTTCCGGGTCCATAAGACCCTGGAAGGCCTCCGCAGGGCGGCACCGTCAACGCCCGATTGGCGGCGCCCGATCACCCCGTCGATACTAGGGGGTTTGAGTGGCGCCTTTGCTACCTGTTGCGGGTTGGTTTATGAGGCGGCCCTCTTTAGAGCAGTGGCTTTTGTCATGTTCTTTGGTGCCTTCCGACCTAGCGAAGTTTTAGCGTGTTCCAAGCGTGACACGTCGGCAGGGCGTTACAATTTCAAGATTTGGGGTTCGCGCCATCCGGGGCCAGGCTCTCCCTCCGCCGGTCCAAGACGGACCAGCGGACCAAGGGGCAGGTGATTTACCTTCGCAGGGTCCCGGGGCTCCTCCTCTGCCCAGTGGCAGCGCTCGACGCTTATATACAGCTTCGGGGCTGCCAGATGGGTTGGCTGTTTCAACATGCCGACGCCTCTCCATTGACCCTATTTCAATTTAGGGCAATCTTGTACAGGGCTTTGTCTCTGTTGGGCCTGGAGCAGGGGGAGTTTGGTCTCCACTCCTTCAGGATCGGCGCGGCTTTGGCCGCGGCCTCCCTGGGGCTCCCGGAGTCTGCCATTCAGCGGATCGGCCGATGGCGGTCTGGGGCCTTTAAAGTGTACATTAGACACTGAGGGTCGGGCGGTGGAGCCCTGTTCTATGGCCGCAGTGTTGGCCCCTCCCTCCGCCTAGTGCCTGGGGGCTCGGTGGGGGCCTACAGCCCAGAGTGGGGGAGGTTATAGCGCTGGACGGCGCTCGGCCTGTTTGCCTGTGTGGCTTTATGTGTTGTTTGTTTGGTGGGGACGGTTGGGGACTCACCTTGTTTTGTTGTTTTAGATGTTTACAGTCTGGCCCCTGCTGCTGGGACACTCCATCTTGTTCTGGGCCAGGAAGAGGGCCTCTGCCTCCACCTTTGGCGACCAGCTGGGGCTGGGCAGTATCGCGTCGGTGTGGTGGGCCGCTAGACAGGGACTGCTCTGCGGACAGCTCCTGCCTCTCTTGCTGCAGTTCCTGGACGTTCATCCCCCGCCCCAGGTCCTGCTTCTGCACCTTGGTGAGAATGATCTGTGCCAGAGGTCTTCCAAGGCCTTGAGGCTACAGATCCGCAGGGACATGCATACTATCAGGGCTTGGATCCCGGGAGTTCGCCTCCTGTGGTCCAACATGTTGCCTCGTAGGGTGTGGCGGGGGGCATTACATCCTAGGGCGGTGGATTTAACCCGCCGCAAGGTGAATGCATACCTGGGGCAGGTGGTTCACAGGTTAGATGGAGCAATTGTTCCTCACCCATGTATCCAGTATGACGCAGCTTGGTTGTTCCGCGGTGACGGCGTTCACCTTTCCCCTCCGGGGGCGGACTTATTTATAGAAGACCTGCAGAGGGTTTTGTTTAATTGTTTGGTCCGGTGGGGCTGGGTGATCAAGCGCTAGGCTGATCACCCGATGTGGCAGGTGGCATGCGGAAATGGGTAGGCAGGGCGATAGGGACTAGGCATGCACCTGGAGTTCGGCAAGGTCAGGTGGTAAGCCAGGACCGCTCATCACGACACTGTTACCCTCGGGTCGGTGAGGCTGGCTGGCATACCACCTGGCTGGGGCAGGGAGGTACCATCAATGGCGTAGCTAGCATGGTCACCTGCACTGCCCAGCTGTCTTCACCTTTCGGGGTGGGCCATGATAGGCCCCATCGGGCGGAGACCGAAGGGGGCTGGAGCCTGGGTGTTTACGTCAGGAGAGTAGGGGGAGGTAAATGGCCAGCGCCATTTTCCCCCGACCAGTATCCGCACGCCCAAGGGGGTGGTTAGTTGCCCCTAGTTAGTCGTTACCTTTGCAGGTCTTTATATTATTCAAAATAAAGTGACCAATTTATCCAATGAAGCGTTGTCTGGCGTATTTATTTCCGGGGTGTAAGGGTAATCCTCCTGGGATGCACCTCGCGTCCCGGGAGTGTTTGCCCTGCTCCTGGAGGGGTGCGCCCAGCGACGCTTTCCCCTCCGTGATTCCGGCCAGCTGATTGGCTGGCCGGGTCACCTGACTCCGGACGCCGGCACGAGGGAGCTGCGCATTATTGCAGCTCCCTCAGTTGGCGTTCAGGAAGCGACACCCTCCCGCTCTCCCTAGGTATAGTCCGGGATTAGCCGGTTGCCCTTTGGGGGGCCAGGTAGGATTTTTTGGCCACCAATTAATTGGCTCACTTTTGGTGGTCTTTTCGCCTACTTCGGACTGTGTTCTGGGGAGGGGGTTCAGTCAGTCGGTCACCTGGCAGGTGGCGTGCGGAAATGGGTAGGCAGGGCGATAGGGACTAGGCGTGCACCTGGAGTTCGGCAAGGTCAGGTGGTAAGCCAGGACCGCTCATCACGACACTGTTACCCTCGGGTCGGTGAGGCTGGCTGGCATACCACCTGGCTGGGGCAGGGAGGTACCATCAATGGTGTAGCTAGTATGGTCACCTGCACTGCCCAGCTGTCTTCACCTTTCGGGGTGGGTCATGATAGGCCCCATAGTGCGTAGACTGAAGGGGCCTGGAGCTTGGGTGTTTACGTCAGGAGAGTAGGGGGAGGTAAATGGCCAGCGCCATTTTCCCCCGACCAGTATTCGCACGCCCAAGGGGGTGGTTAGTTGCCCCTAGTTAGTCGTTACCTTTGCAGGTCTTTATATTATTCAAAATAAAATGACCAATTTATCCAATGAAGCGTTGTCTGGCGTTTTTATTTCCGAGGTGTAAGGGTAATACACCGTGATCCAGATTTGGCCTTGGAGGATAGTTGCAATACTTATGAATGGAAATGTTCAGTTTAATGCACATGACAATTTGCATTCCATTGAGATAAAGCAGTGTTGCAAACATCCATACTTGGCTGCACATTTCCAATGCACATTCTGTTGCACATCAAGCCTTATTTGTTGTGGCATCCACCCTGCGGTATGTTCCATTGACTGTGGTACAGTTGGTGACCACACTATCACAGTGATGGGCAACCTAGGCTAGTGAGTGGGCTGCGTTAGCAGCCATCCTTTCTCTCAGTGGGCCACAATAGTGAAATTGAGCATGTGTGCTAATCATGACTTTGAAAAATCCCTTTGAATTTTTGAAATTTGAAAAAAAAGTGATGAGCTGCCTGCTGTGATCAGCAAAGTGATCAGCACCTTGACTGGTCAGCAAATTTAAACCTGTAAGCAAGGCCACATCCTGGGAGCCTCCTGATCACAAAAAACAAGATCATTAGTGATCACAAAATAAATGCTTTCAACCTTAGCCTCCCTCATAGACTTCATTGCAAATTCAATCATAAGTCACATCTCAACTGAAACACAGGCCTTTAGAACAATCAAGAAGTCCCCTGTGGCACTTTCCTCAGTCCACTATCAGTCGTTGCGGGGGGGGGGGGGGCAGCAGCAGCAGCAACAGCACTCCTAGGATCGTACTGGAACTGAGGGGGAAAGGGGTGGGGTTTTTTTTTAACTCACAAGGGGTTGTGCCGGCCTTCTGCAGGCCTCCCCGCACCCCAGATTAGCTTCCAAAGGCAATTTAAAGCTACTTCTCGTTTTCACCAAAACCAGGAAGTAAAACAAAAGTAGCTTTACATTGCCTTTGGAAGCTAATCTGGGGCGTGGGGAGGCCCGCAGTGGGGTTGGCGCACCCCCCCCCCCCGCACCCTCTGGAGGGCCAGCACAACTCCTGGTGAGTTAAAAAAAATGCTTTCCCCCCTGGGTTCCAGCATCACTGCATGTTGCCACCCCCCTTAAGGGGGCAGCAACCAATTCTTCCCAACTGGGGCATCACGACACCCCAGTTTGGGAACCTCTTCTATATCCTGTATGTTGCTCTAGGGGGGATTTTGTCTATAAAAAGCTGGGTCAGAGACCCCCTCATGTTCTCAATGCTGTGTTCCTTCTGTTCGGGACTGTATGGGTACCCACAGGTGCTGTGTGAAGCACTCCCATTCCCTCCACTATGCCAGACTGTATTTGTTGCACCCATATCTTTGCCTCCCATCTCATTTCATGCCAGACCATTGAGTTGTGCCATGAGCCACTGCACTCAGTCCCTGCACATGCAATCAATGCTCCCTGTATGCACAAGATTTACCGGTATGTGTCTTAGCTCACATCCAGAAACATGTTAATATCCATGAGTTGACCTTTTCTATGGAGGGATGGGGTATGGATTCTTTTCTGGCTGGCTCTGAACTTTGCATTATTATAGTTTAGATATTGTTTTCAGTGTTCTTAGTTCTGTGGGTTCAGTTGCCAGTTTGGTAGCAGTGAGCAGTACACAAACAAACCTAAAATAAAACAATAAATCTTGAAGTCTCCTGTAACATTCATTCTTTTCTATACAGTATTCAGATAAGCTGTCCATCTCACATCTCCTCTATCCATTCGTTTATTTACTACCTGTCATGTTCGGTTTCCTGTGTTTGAGAGCCTTTGCTGATCTATTCTGCCCATCACATCATTGTAAATCTGAGGCTCTCAAACTGTATCATGGCAAACCTTCTTAAATCAAGAAAGCATACTAATCCAGAACAGTGCAGTACACAATCTCATCCAGAGCAGAGATCAAAGAAAATTTGTGTGATCCTACTCGTTTCTAGACCAGGGTTGTCAAACATAAGGCCCGCGGCTGGATGCAGCCCCTATAAGCTCTTTATCCAGTGATCTTTGGGCTCTCCCAGCATCGCCCTTTCAAGAGCACCACTTCTGCCAAGGCTCTGAGAGGGAGAGGCAAAAGGAGGCCTCAGAAGGCAAGGAACACTATTGGGTAAGGGGCAGACCAAGAGGAGTGAGAGAAGGAGACGCAACCAAGGTGCTTGGAGAGCCCAATTATCACATGCAGCACCGTATCTGCTGAGGCATTACTTCACAGACCACCTCTGAGCTACTGAGCTGCTATGGCAGAAAGGGCGCTGCTGAAAGGGCAGCTCATGTGAAAATTGGGCACTCCCATATCTTGAAAATATGATCAAGATTTGCACATTTTCTCTTCTGTCATTTGCAGCTGATGAATTTTCATGTGAGAACAAAGTGCTTATTTCTGGCCATCATCTGCTTAATGACATAACTTCCTGCTTAATTATGTTACTTCCGGCCTTCAGAAGGCTCCATGAAAGCTATTCAGCCCACTATACGAAACAAGTTTGACACCCCTGTTCTAGACCACTTTAAGAACTTTAAACTCTTACAGCAGAGTGTGTGACAGGCAGCTTCTTTGTGAGTAGGGTTGCTGTTTGCAAATGAAGACAGGGCTCCTGTAATTCTAAAACTTGTGTAGAACAAAAATCATGTAGCTTCTTAGGAGCAACTGATGAGCATATAAGGAACATTGTTCCTCCTGTGCTATTGTGACATCACCAGAAGGCCACATGGTCCTGCATTTGCTCATATGTTTCTTCCTCCATGCAACTCTCTCACAGTGCAATCCAACTTAACTTTTGTGCCGGGAGGCCCCAGAATGGAAAAGGGATTCAAATCCCCTTTGAATTCCTCTTTTGGAGGGGATTTGAATCCCTTTTCCGTTCTGGGGCCTCCCGTTCTCGCTGCGCCGCTGGTTACACCGGCACAAACGTTAAGTCGGATTGCGTTGTCATACTAGTCCATGTGAAGGATTTTAGAATGTATGAACCTGGGTGATAGAACTGAAAAAAAAACCAATACGAGAGGATAACGATCAAAGTACTCTTAAAGGATTTATAGAAAGGACCCTCAAGGAAGCAAAAGGCCTGCTAACACTGGTCCCCTCCAAAAGAAGAAAAGAATCTCTTACTGATCTCCACCATTAGTCATCTACCCCTGAGTATATGTTACAGCACACACACAAGGCTTCCATCAAAAACAGCCGCTCTCTGTCTCCTCTTCTTCTCTCCCTGTAGTACAAAACGTATGATGCAAGATAACCATGTTGCAAGCTTCCTCACCCTCTCCACTGCATGGGCTACCACATGGGGGCACAGAGAAACTCCCAAGATGACAGCATCCCTTGTTTTGCACTGTCAGTTTTGCCAGAGGCGGGGCCCCTACTTTGGGTGGCAACCACACATATGCAAGAATGCTTAGTTCAGGCCTCAGCAGCAGGAGAGGATCGAGCCCCCATGGTTGTTTGTGTTCTGTTGAAGAGGAGAGCACAGCAGGGTGGCACTTCACCTCCTAGCCCAAACAAGACACCTGCAATTTTCATTTCTATTGACTCCTGGATGCCAAGACTTCTGTCTCTGGCATCTGGGCTGATGGTAATCTCTTGCTAGTTTTCCTTCTCCTCCGCTTATAAATTTTAATGACTTGGCTTCACAAAGGGCCAAAGTCTCCTTTTTTCATTCTGCTATTTTATTCAGATACAAAAACCAAACCAATTTTAATTCGGGACTGTTATTTGTGTTGTGTGGTGAGAGCAAGAGGAGGAGAACCTGTTGGTGCTATTTCTGTCTATTATAATAATCTTTGTAGAATCACAGCATTTATAGTGATGTAAATGTAGAACTCTTGACACATTTATACTGTACTGAATGTATTAACGGCCTATTATCCTAAATAAAATTTAGATAACAGGCAAGAATTGCAATAAATAGTATTCCAGTAATTGGATGCTAATATTATCACAGTTTCAGCTTTCTCTTTGTTTTGTTTTTCAGTTTCCAAACTCCACACTTGAACAATCACAGGTTTTTCCATGCTAATGACTTGCTTCTCAGCATGAATGCAGCATGCATCGAGTCGATGACTTAAACAAGTCCACGGTCTGTACTGAAACAAATCCTCCGAGCGGCATAAAAGTGATTTAATTTGAAGCCAACTTGCTGAATGTAAATGCACGCCAATATTGTTTGACAGATTAAAAATAAGACAGTTCCATAACAAACCGTGCCTAAAATAATGCTGCCACAAGACCAATAGGAAACAGCAGTGGGATGATTCCATTGGTTTAGTTAATGGTGAATTAGCAGAGTGGTTAAAACAATAGCGTAATTCTGTGGATATTTACTCTTATCCCACTGTCAGCGCAATCCTGACTAAGGATCCGGCAGGGCTACCCACTGGATCCTGAGCCCAGGCTCCCCTTCGACCGGCGCTCTTCCCCCTGGTGTAAACCGGGGCTGGCCCAATGGGCTTCCTCAGATTTCCACCAGCTAAATAGCTGGCGGAAGTAGAAAAGGTTGTATAACGGCCTAGCCGGCCGGCAGGGACAAAGATACAGCTGACGCAATTCCCTGTCCCCTCCCGGGCTGGCTAGGCCAATGGCCCCCATCCCTCGCCCACCGAATCGCCCCCCGCCGGGTCCCTACTCACCTCCTCCGGTGGACGCTCAGGCGCTCCGGCAACGGAATGAGCGAGGCCGGCCTCTGTGCTGGCCTCCCTTGCTTCTGAGTAGTCGCAAACGTGCTTTCGTGACACTTTCTTTTTTCTAGGCATGGTAGCAGGCAAGGTTGCTCATCTATCTGAGGCAAAAGCACAACCAGAGGTAAAATCATGCACACGTGTGCGCTGTAATCTGAGGAGAGGAACAGAGCAACATCCTCAGGCCAGGGCAGAGATGGTAGACCTGTTTCATACAAGGGGGTCCCCTCATACAGAGGGTACAGATGGACTGTGGGAGTCTGGGGCCTGAGGAATTCCCCTTCCCCAATCTGTGTTCTCCTCCGAGTCCTTGAACAGAGGGGATTCTGGTCCTGGCATCATGACTTGGATTGCCACCAGAGGTTAGCCAGGTTGGGCACTGAACAGGGGCCCTTGACCATCAGTGAGCCCACTTGGTCAGGTCAAAATCATCAATATTTTGAAGATTCAAAAACTTCAATACCAGTGGTGACAACAGTGCCCAATGCATAATTAAGGGTAGAATGGGGACTCCATGGGGGGAAGGGCTCAGTGCAGGGCTTTGCCTCAGTGCCCTCAGCAACCTCAGTGTTAGGACTAATTAGTGAAAGGCAGATAGGAATTAAATAAATTATAACATTTGTTTCATTAGCTGCCATTTGTGGCGAACAAGGAAAAACTGAGTGCCCAGGAGCCACATCACATGTCTTCTTTCATGGACTAGACATGACTAGAGGGACATAGCATGCTCACCAGTGGCAGCCATTTACCCCAAGTCTAAACCGTTGTGTTTAACAGGACCTGGGATGGATAGCACAGGACCCGACTTTCCCCTCCCTGCAAAACAGCAACATGCCTCGGAACACAGATCACATCGTTGTTGCTTCCAATTAGACAATACCTTCTTTCTTCTCCATCCTGCTTACTAATGGGAGTGAGAACATAAGGGAGTGCTGCCAAAAAGGTTTCTTTGAGGGGTTTCTTAAGGTAGCAAATATTTCTGCTTTTAGGAGCAGATGGATAAACGTGCCAGAGGCAATAACTGTATCTGCAGATAGATCGATTCAAGATATAATAAATCTCTTCTTGTATATTTGAGGATTCCAAATGAGAGTATTAGCCTCCCAAATGTTCATTTTCTAAAATGTGCGGAAATAAAAGTATACCTTAGTTACAGCAAATATCTCGCAAGAAATTCCCATACATGACATTCTGAATTTACCATTCATTTGGGTATGGTTTTCTAAGATTCATGCAAATATTCCCAGAAGGACTATCCTCCGTATTGTATATACATTGTTAATCGTGCCTATCTCCCTCACAGCTGGAAACATTGGTTTTATCCCTTGAAAGTTAAAGTAAAAGAAAACATAAATGAGATATTTAGACCATCCCTTTTTGCTTTTTAAAATGATTTCTTGTATGAACTATTATTTCATTATGTTATCATTAACAACCCTAAAAGAACTGTTACTAGTAAAAAGCTGTATAGACTTTCTTTAGTTAGAAAAAGCCAGATGTTATTAAAAAGATGCAGACTATATGGACATTCTATTGCCCTGGAGCTCCAAGGAGCAGAGAAAAGCAAGTGATCATAGGGTGATCTGTATGCTTACCATCCATACTGGAAATTCCGAGACAGTCCGGGAACCCGAGCTCGGGTCCTGGATTTGTCCCGGAACGTTTCCGGGCCAGTGCAAGCCACTGCAGCCCCTGCAGCTGCATTTGGGGCTTTTAAAATTTTAAAAAACTTACCTTTTTTGCTGGCGGTGGCCATCTTGGATTTCACGAGATCCAAGATGGCAGCACCCAAATCTCGTGAGGGCATAAGGCAGTACAGTGCTGCCTCATGTGCCCTTATGAGATTTGGGCGCCGCCATCTTGGATCTCCTGAGATTTTGTGAGATCCAAGATGGCTGCCGCCAGCAAAAAAGGTAAGTTTTAAAATTTGCTGCTGCTTGCTGCTGCTGGGTGTAGGGGGCGGCTGGAGGCTGTTGGGGGGCTGCTGCAGGCAGGCTGCTGGAGGGGGCTGCAGGCTGCTGACAATGACGGCGGCAGCGGGGGCAGTGATGATGGTGGTGGCTGTGGCTGGCGGCGAAGATGGTGGCAGAATGGCGGCGGAACAGAACAGGCAAGTCAATTCAATTAATTAATTTGGCTAACTAAAATAAATAAATAAATAAAATTTAGGCCGGCCGACCTTTGGGTGGCAAAAGGGCACTTTGACCCCAAAAAATGAAAAATATTTTTAAAATTTATTTATTTAATTAAATAAATAAATTGTCGGGGGGGGGGGTGTCCTGGTTTAGAACCGGGAAAATCTGGTAAGCCTAGTGATCTGGATCACATGTAAGAATATAAGAACATAAGAAGAACCTTGCTGGATCAGGCCAAAGGCCCATCTAGTCCAGCTTCCTGTATCTCACAGTGGCCCCACCAGATGCCTCAGGGAGCACACAAGACAACAAGATACATGTATCCTTTTGCACTCCCTTGCACCTGGCACAGAGAAAACCTACTTCTAAAACCAGGAGGTTGCTTATGGCTTGTAACCTGTGATGGTCTTTTCCTCCATGAATCTATCCAAACTCCTTTTAAAGGCATCTAGGCCTAGAGACTTCTGCTTATTCCAGTTCCTAAGGATGTAAGTCCCAGGGGAGGGATTATAGAAAAGAACAACAATGACAAGAGTTTGAGGTGATGTTCAGTCCTAAAAGTAAACACAGAGCATTTAGGAAAAGAAGATTCAAATAACCATAAAACTAGCTGCATGAGTCAAGGATCTTATAGTCGTTTTTGTGAGCTCCACCCACCCTATACCAAACTGTTTCAAAACTGATATAACAGGGGTGGGGAACCGGCGGCCCGCGGGCCGGATCCGGCCCCCGCGGGCATGTCGCCCGGCCCCCGGAGAGTTCTGTCAAAGAGCATTGGGTCTGGCCCGCCGGGAGCTCCGAACTCCCGGAGGCCCGGACCTAATGCTCTCCAGAGCTCGGAGCTGCGTGGCCGTCTTGCTCGGCCTGCAGCTAACACTGAGCTGCTGTAGCTTCCGGAAGGGGGCGGAGCGATGCGGAGCGACGTGCCGGCAGCCGGAAGGCGACGTCGAGCTCGGCGTTATTTGCAGCGAGGAGACGGAGCAGGGTGGTCGTGTTCCTTGCTCGCTCCTGCTGTGTCTCCTTGCTTGTACCTCGAGGCATCCGCAGGCAGCGGTGGGACCTCGCGTCGGGAGACATTACGTCGGGGGACATCAATCAGGGCATCGAGACCCTGCTTCGAGGGACATAGAAAATTTAATCAGGGCATCCGCTGATAAGCGGTGGGACCCTGCTTCGAGGGACATTGTGCAGCAATCAGAGGGACACTACAGGCGGACCTCACCTCCCTTTGTTTCCAAAGGTACATTAATCACCCAGTTCTTGTAAAAAAAGTACAGCACTCACCCAGTTGTTTCACATCTTTTTGCATGTTTGCATTTCTAGATATATATCCAAAGCCCCCCCTTTTTTCTGGCTGCGTTTACCAATTTTACAGCCTAAAATTGGTGCATTTTGCATCTGATTACCCCCCCCTGCTCCCTGAAATAACTGCGCCGTTTCTCCCATGTCACCCCTCAAGCCTGGGACTGTTGCTCAAAAACCCTCCATAATATGCCACCTACTTCCTCGAGATCCCTCCTTAAAACCCAACTGCATATTTTCTCTCTGCATATCCTTCTTTATAAAATTCTTAACAGAATGAGAGCACAATTCTCTGCAGCAAGGATTGTATGCTCCTTGCTGCAGGGAACTGCGCTCTCATTCTGGTAAGAATTTTATAAAGAAGGATATAAAGAAGAGAGAAAATATGCAGTTGGGTTTAAGGAGGGATCTCGAAGTAGGTGGCATATTATGGTTATGGAGGGTTTTTGAGCAACAGTTCCAGGCATCCATGTACCCCAGCCTCCGTTTGCCTCTTAAGAACATAAGAACATAAGAAGAGCCCTGCTGGATCAGGCCAAAAGCCCATCAGCTTCCTGTATCACACAGTGGCCCCACCAGATGCCTCAGGGAGCACAAGACAACAAGATAACCTGTTTCCCGTTGACACTCCCTTGCACCTGGCACAGAGAAAACCCACTTCTAAAACCAGGAGGTTGCTTATGGCTTGTAACCTGTGATGGTCTTTTCCTCCATGAATCTGTCCAAACCCCTTTTAAAGGCATCTAGGCCAGGTGCCATCACCACATCCTATGGCAAGGAGTTCCACAGATGAATTACACGCTGGGTAAAGAAATATTTTCTTTTGTCTGTTCTAACTCTCCCTCCACTCAATTTTAGTGCATGTCCCCTGGTTCTGGTGTTGTGCGAGAGGGAGAAGAATTTCTTTGTCCTCTCTTGCCCCCTTGTGCCTGTTTGCACAGTTCCCTGCAGCAAGGAGCATACAATCCATAACCTTATTTATGGATTGTATGCTCCTTGCTGCAGGGAACTGTGCAAACAGGCACAAGGGGGCAAGAGAGGACAAAGAGGCAAACGGAGGCTGGGGTAAACAGGAGAAGAACATGCTTTTATTTCCATTGTAGCTGTGGAGAAGGAAAACATGCAGAAAATTGTGCCCATAATCTTCCCTTCTGTGCAAATTGCAAACCGCAAACCTCAACCTGATGTGAAATAAATACATCATTTTTTATTATTGCTGTACAAATACAGCAATAATAAAAAATGATGTGAAATAATACATTTCCCCCTTGCAGTAGTTTGATCTGTGATGCTCCTTTACACTGCAAGTCAGCATTTGCTGCTATCTCTTTTCTAGTGGTTGTCATGCATGTGTGAACCAGCCCATAAGTTTTATGAAGTGGAAAATATATCTATTCTACTTAAAGTCATTTTGGTTAAATGACTCCCCCCCCCCTTTCAGGAACTTGAAGAGTGAGTTATTCCAAACCACCATTGGTGGTAGGGAGTTTTGATTTTTTGCCACCGTTTCACTTCCAATAACTTCCAACTGTAGTTCTGGAAGTGAAACTATGGCAAAACACCAAAGCTCCCTACTACCAATGGTGGTTTGGTGTGTAGGCTAAGCAGTGCTTTCAGTTAACAGAGAGAGATTTTTAACATATGTGCTTCAGTGCCATTGATTACTTATATTTGCCTGTTTGCCTCCTTGGACATCCAGGTTTGCTGGACATCCAGGACACAGAGCACCCAACCCTTGTTCGCCTCTGCAGTTACAGAGCACCCAACCCACAGAGCTGAAGCACCCAACCCGCAGAGGTGAAGAAGGGTTGGGTGCTCTGTAACCACAGAGGCGAAGAAGCCTCTGCGGTTACAGAGCACCCAACCCTTCTTCACCTCTGTGGTTACAGATTGCTTCATCTTTCATACTGGCACTTGATATGTACCTTAACTGGTATAAATGGAAAGTAAAACAAGTTCAAAGCCTTTACTTTGTTTCAGAGTCATTTATTTCAAATTTAAGTTTTTTTCATCAAACTTCAGTTTTGGATGAAGAGAGACCAGGGAGCAGCCACAGTATATGCTGTGCGTGCTGCTTCTCGCTGCAAAAATAAATAAATAAATAAATAAATAAAAATTGCCCCCAAGCAAATTTGTTAAAGTTCATATGGCCCTTGGCAGGAAAAAAGTTCCCCACCCCTGTGATATAAGATTCAAAAGTGGTTTGTGGTATAGCATGGGTGTGTGTGTGGAAATCAGACTTTCAAAGAAAAAGAAAACTCAATATAATTTTTCAAGAGCCAAAGCAGCTCTTTGGATCCTGAAATCATTATATTGGCTCCATTTTCATCATCATATCACAGGTCCATAATATCAGCCTATGACTGTAAGGACAATATGCTGCATTCATTGGCTTACCAGATTGCCGCCGGGACGGGAGCAGTCTACCCTTAAGGGGGCGGGACGTGGGGGGCCAGAACGCATCGCGTTCTGGTCCCCCCCACGCCCCGCCCCCTTAAGGGTAGACTGCTCCCGTCCCGGTGGCAATCTGGTAAGCCAATGCATTCATATCCTCACCATCTTTTAAATTTTGACTTTCTTGAGGCAGAATAAGTAGGTAGCTTATCTATACATTCAAAATGTGAGAATCTCAGTTCTGATTATATTGCATTTTAGGTTCTAACTTCTTTTTCACTTTTTAAATGTTTTTCACGTATTTAAATCAACCCTATACGCCCTGCAAAAACAAACATATATGTATATGAGAAAGTTGCCTCCTACTGAGTCAGGTCATTGGTCCGTATAGGCTAGTGTTGTCTACACTGACTGGAAGCAACTGTCTGAGATTTGAGACTGGGATCATTCCTACCCTTACCTTGATATGCAAAAGATTGAATCTAGGACCCATATACATAGGCTTACCAGATCTCCAGCTGGGACAGAGTGCTAGACCTTTAGGAGAAGGAATGTGGGCAGGTGTAGCTTGTTAAGCCTTAGAGCAGGTGTTCTCAACCTGTGGTACAGGTACCCTAGGGGTACGCGGACCTCTTGCTGGGGGTATGCCAAACCCTGGTCCTTATCTGCCCCATCAGCAGAAAATTAAGTCCTAATTAACATGGATTTTAAATTGTAATTATTTTCGGAACCCTTCTGCCTCTCTGATTTTGGTTTTGGGCTTATTTTTGTACTTTGGAAAATGTGCTTTGGTGGGGTGGGGGAGGGAGGAGCTGATTTTGGGAAGTGTGACTTGAGGAAAAAAGAGATCCTTGCATGTGTGTGTATGTGTGTGTCTCTCTCCCTTCCTCCCACCCACCCACCGTTACATAAGACATTTTTTCACATTTAAAATAGTTTTAGTACTTTTTATTTAATGATTAATTACCTAATTAATTAATTGATTAATCCAATTAGGAGTTAATTAGCAGGGGATACTTCATGCCTTAGAGCACAATCCTAGGCATGTCTACTCAGAAGCAAGCCCCACTGAACACAATGGGGCTTGCTTCTGAGCAGACATGCCTAGGTTTGTGCTCTAAGGTTTAACAAGCTACACCTGCCCACATTCCTCCTCCTAAAGGTCTAGCACTCTGTCCCGGTTGGAGATCTGGTAAGCCTACATATACAAAACAAATGGTCTACCACTAAGCTATGGCCCCATTCTGAGCCATAACTTGTTTTTCCATAACATAAACAGAAAAAAAACAAGTTTCCAATTAATGGCAATTATGTTTGAGCTAATCAAATCTGGAGAGAACTCTACTGAACCGAGATGAGATCTTTTTAAATGGATAGAAAAAAAAGAAAAGAAGCCACAGGTCAAATATTACTCTTCATTAAGAAACTGTAAAACTTTATGGCACCAGTACAGTTATGTTAGAGCTCTCTTAAAAATGCATTGTTGAATAAATTTTTAAAACTCAACTTCCTTCTTGCACAGCATAGGTGACAGAAGAGCAGGGAGAAGGCTGGAGGTGTATGTGAATCACAAGTTGGATGTCATGTCTGGAATCCGAAAGATTAAACAAGCATGTATTCAGAGCCGATAAAGTGACTTCAGTGGGCAGAGTTCTTGTCAATGTAATGGGATGTGAGCACCAGTGTGCTGCACTCAAGCAGAATATTTTCCCTGTGTTTAAAGCTAGCACATAAATCTTCCCTGCCACTTCTAAGACAACTGATCAGTTATTCAGAATTGTAAAATTTAAGACAGCTCTCTTGTATTGACAAGCATGTATTATTATTATTTTGCTAGTCGCATTTGACAAAATGCAATACATGAGAGGATAAATTCTCATGAAGTATAAACTAAAATAAATATTAACATTTTCTCAGTTGTAGCATGCCCTGAAGCCACAGGTACAATCCAAAGAAAAGTACATTAGTTAGATGTAAGATGCAACTAATTTCAGTCTACTTCATTTCCTAATGATCTCAGAAACATTCACATGTATTCCCCAGAAATTTGGCCACATGGCTCAGACTCATGGCCTCTTGGGAATTTGCACAGGGTGTAGGTTTGTTTCAAAGCTCTTCTGAGAAATGTCAGTGAAACTCTTTTGTCTATCCTCAACATGCCTTCTCTATTTTACCTCAGGAAAAACCTCCAAACACAATACAAATTTTGATACAACCAAAAGGTTGGTGACAGGTCTAGCAAAGAGTTGCTTTCAAGAAACAAAATCCTTCCAATTCTAACAGAAAAGTATATTTTATTTTATACCTGCCGTATCTTTCAGGCTTGAGATGGTGGGTGGGGAGCTGTGACAGAAATGGGGGAAGGGGTTAAGAGGAAATCTAAGTGATGACATGTTCAGGAATACATAAAACACTTTTAGGGTGTGACTATGAGTGAATGTTTAGACTTGATTAGCTTGAAAGTATTCCTTCCTTGGCATTCAGCAGTGTGTGTGTGTGTGTGTGTGTGTGTGTGTGTGTGTGTGTGTGTGTGTGTGTTAAAGCCATTTATTATAAATTTCTTTTAAAGAAAAAATATTAAGAAAATTTCAGACCATTTTAGAATCCAAGATGGTTGGCCACTAATGACTCTGAGCCACTTTACGGTAGCTTAAAGAACAGAACAGTTTAAAGAGCCTCTAAAGAATAAGTGAATAGATCCCACTTAATAAGTGAATACTTAAATTCACAAAGATTAAGAGAGCCTGTTTCCTGGCCTTCCTCTGACTCAGTCTCCTTTAAAGAGATTTTCCTGAAGGGGAGTGAAAGGAGATTGAAAATGTGTATTGTTTTTACTATAGGAAAAGACCAATTTAATAAGTTATTGCTAGATTAACAGTGTAATCCTATCAATATAGACTCAGAAGTAACAGCCCAACCTCAATCCTATTAAAAGCCCCGCACCTGGATGCAGCAGCGCCAGAGCAGGTTCCACTGCATCCAGCATGGGGCTGGAGGTCTCCTTGAGGGAAAAGGGATGATCGTCCCCTTCCCCTGTGTCGAGCCCCAGCAGCCCCTGTGGGGCTACTTGGCGTGCCAGCAAAATAGCTGGTGCAGCTCCGAGAAGCCCCATGTCAGGCATTCAAGCCCGGGATGGGGGTTAGGATTTGGCAGAGGCCTCCTCCACAGAGCCTGTCCCCCTCCTGGGCATGATCCACCCTCCTCCCCGCCCTCTCCCCACTCTGGAACGCAAAGGCCGGCATAGAATTGGGCTCTAAGTCCATTGTGTTCAATGGGGCTTACCTTAAAAGGTAAACCTACATAGGATTGCATTGTAAATTCTTGACTAATAGCCATAAATTGTGAAATTTCTCCTTTCAAGGCATAAGGCTGCTTGTCTCCACAGCTATAAAAATTACTTATGCTCCTCTTGTATTATTTTTAGTATTTTATGCTCAGCAACAGAAAAGGAAAGCATGTTCATTTGTACAACTAATCACCAGAAATTTGAGAAATAAAAATATTAAAAGCATAGTGATCGAAGGCATATTCTGTGGGGGAAAAGAAAGCAATATAGGATATAAGGAGGAACTGACACACCATGATATCTTTCAAGAAAAAATGGGACAGCTTCCACAAGGCTCCCCGATATTATTCTCACCAAAACACAGATTAAGCCAAGAAACAACCTAATAATAAAAACTACATTGTACAGCACTTTTGAGTCTTCCAAGCACTATACAGAAAGCCCCTCCCCACGTACTTCTCCCCATTGAAACTCAGCAACATGATATTTCCTAAACTGTTCAGGCTCTCATTCACTCCAGCGTTCACTGCTGTTTCCCAAGCTGCTTTTTAGGGTTCCCAGAGTATTAGAAGTAGCTTTCTGTCAGACAGAATAGCACCCCCTGCTCAGAATATAAAGCAGCTCCCTGGCTCAGGACCACTAAATCTTACCTCATTCTGGTATCTGGCATCTCACCTTCTTAGGACCTGTGTGCATGGAAAAGGGCATGAAAATCCATTGCTATGAGAAGTAACAAGGCCCGGGTAACCTAGAATTCCATACAATCACACATTTCACAAAATAATGTGATGCAACTTATTGAAACAGAAAAGCACATTATCTGCTTGGGACAGAAAAAAACCCATTAAACATAGTATTTTATTAATTTACATTAGAATCTAACACTTTCTTTTCTTAAAAATGATTTTTTTTTAAATTCAAGGCACTTTACAGAGAATTCTGAAAAGCAACATTACAAAAGTACAGTCATGGCACAATGAAAAAACTATTTTTTTTTGTTATGCAAAACATTGATTTGCTACCTTTTGCGCCCATTAAAGGGAACATCAAGATGTCCTATAATCTAACATCAAAAATATTTTTTTAAAAGTACCAGAAATACATACTTTTAAAAACCCACTAATCTAGAGCAGGGGTTCTCAACCCCTTTCCGGCCGAGTACCACCTCCAGTGCCACTCTCCTGCTGCGTACCACCGGAAGCGACTACCGATGAAGTTACTCCTACGTTTTCGGGTTTTCGGAGGCCAGAAAATGCAGGTAAGAGGCTCTAAGCGAGTGGGTGGGCCCTTTTCAGCATTCCCAAGAGGCTCGGACAAAGGCAGGAGTCTCTCAGGAGCGAAAACATGCTGCCCAAAGTGCCATGTCAGAGCAGGGGCCCAGTGGTCCAAGTACCACCAGCAGTCGGCCGAAGTACCACTGGTGGTACAAGTACCACTGGTTGAGAACCCCTGATCTAGAGTGAAGCAGGAACACAACTGCTACCAGTGAGAACACAAGCAGTGGTCCAGCTAACTGAAAGCCAAAGAAAAGTGAAACATTTCTTGAAAACAAGCAGTGAAGGAGCCAGCCAGGTCTCGGGAGGGAATGCCACAACTGACTGACTGTCCTGTGTCCTCATCAACCATGTCTCAGTGGGGAAAGGGATCTCCTACAACAACAGGTTATACAGTTTGACTTATTAAACTGACAAGAGCACAGCTTCAGGATATAAGTTCATGTCAGGCACTTTGCTGCAAAAAAAATCCTCCTCCTCCTTCATTTTACTGCTATTTGGTGGCAATCTGGAATCAAAGACTAGGGTTTGCCACTATCCAGGGTATTTTTGCCCTGATGACCATATGCATTATACATGGTTAAACGCATGTGTCATGCATATACAGTGGACCCCTGTTTTACAGTGGTAATATGAATTACAAGTCTGTAACTTCCCTATATACACAAGGTACTGAAACTAGGGTTTGAAATTACTTTGAAAACCACAGCTTATGCTAAATGCCGTTTCCCATTATATCTGAATCCACAGACCACTGACAAACCACAGTTAGTGTCATCGTTCCGCCTCAAGAGGCTGCTGCACTCTGAAGACAGGAGTAAAGATATGAATGCATGAAGCTGAGTATTGTGCAAATAATTTATTTATTGTGTAAATAAAAGCAAATAAGCAGCTCTAAATCATAGTTTGCCTGTTGCACATCTGGAAACTCAAACCATGCTGTGGTTTCTAACCGTGGTTACCTCACAAACCAAAATTCTGCATTATTTAAGAACATAAGAACATAAGAAGAGCCCTGCTGGATCAGGCCAAAGGCCCATCTAGTCCAGCTTCCTGTATCACACAGTGGCCCCACCAGATACCTCAGGGAGCACACAAGACAACAAGATACCTATGTCCAGTCGCCACTCCCTTGCACCTGGCACAGAGAAAACCTACTCCTACAACCAGGAGGTTGCTTTTCCCCATTATGGCTTGTAAGCTGTGATGGACAAGCCCATTTATAAGTCCAACCGCTGTCAAGAGAGCAGCACAATGTTGATGCTGGACTGGGCTTGAAGTTGGACCCATTTTTGTGGAGTCTGCCCATGGTATTCAATCCTTAAATATTCTGGAACTTTATTTTCTGGTGAATGCTATTTTTATTTCATTCAAACACATCTTTGAAACATGCTGATACACGATTGGACCTATTATTCAACAAGACCGGCTTTTCATGAAAAAGGCCTATTCTGTATCTGAACATCTGTGGACAGTCAAGGGAAGCTGAAGATAACTGAACAATAATGACTACTACTTCTTTATAAAGCACTGGATGATGTTACTCCTTGGTTTAAATGACTAATTGGATCAACACCTGATCTTAATCTCCCAGCATGTAATAAAAGAATG
The DNA here is from genome assembly GCA_026170595.1 of Plestiodon gilberti rubricaudatus. NCBI lineage: Eukaryota > Metazoa > Chordata > Lepidosauria > Squamata > Scincidae > Plestiodon > Plestiodon gilberti. The sequence goes on from JANXHW010000003.1 coordinate 132,053,924, forward strand.
CTTATCTCATTGATCTCTGCAGGTAAATATTGAAACGGTTGCATGCTTTCAGAGTTATACATTATAAATACCAATGCTCTCCTATGAAGAAGCTGCTGCATGCAATTACCATAATTTTGAGGCGCTAAAATTTAAAGACATTGCCTGGTCACATTTATCACTCAGCAGTTTCGGGCTGAACATGTGCTTTTCAGAAACTATACAGCTTTCAAATCAGTGTATTCATTTATTTATTTTAATCAGCTCAGGCTATTCCTGATCAAACCGTGCTTATTTCAGTGAGGCCTGCATGGGAGCACCGTTCAGCAGAATATATCCTCCAATTGTTCATATTCATTTTCATCCTTAAAATAGGCAAATGTTGTTCTGTTGAGATCTTCAGATAACCAATTAAACAAAACTCTGAACTTAGCAAACACTGGGAAAATCGATAAGAGAATTTCACTCGGGCAGGGGAGAAAACAAATTAGATCAGAATGTTTAATTAGTGTTGTTAGCATTGTTTGAAATTGAAGCACCAGTGAGACAGACTGAGAGATTAGGACCTCCATCTGTACTAGCCTACTAAACCTACCACAGCCTTCTAACGAAGTTTATGACCAACTCGGGTTTCATTACAGGAAATAACAGTCCAGATATTTTTTACAGGGGGTGGGGGGTGGGGTCACAGTTTTTAGCTATATTCGAAAAATATTTTGCCACTCTTCATCTTCGGGGAGAAAGGCGGGATATAAATACTGTAAATAAATAAATAAAAATCTATATTGGCTGTTGGATTGGATGTAGACTGACCCTATATTATTATTAATGGGGGCTGAGCCTGAGAGAAACATATTTGCCCAAGGCCACCCAGGAAATATCTTACTGAGTTCATGCAAACAAAGGATTTCCAGACTGATAAGCAAAGGAGGTCTTGCTGCTGCTGCTGCTGCTGCTGCTGTACTCAGCCACAAGTGTGATAATGCAAATACTGTAAGTTTGTGTATGTGTAAATCCGATTTTCCTTGCCCTTGAAGGAATTGAGGTACTGTAATTGCATGTATGGACATAGGTTTTATATGTGTGGTCTGTTGGAAGAGCAACAGCATACCAGCTAGATCTGCATAATACCAGGAGATGTGGGTATATGTGTTCATCCCTAGTTCCTAGTTTAAAGGCTTGTGGTTACTCTCTCCCAGTAGCGTCACTAGGACGCGCGTCACCCTGGGGCGGGGGACGCGCGTCACCCTAGTGACGCTCTGTCATCGCGGCGCAGGGGGGTGGGGGCGACCCGGCTTCCCCCCACATCGCGTCGCGTCGCCCTCCCGGTCACCATCCGGACGCTCCCAGGCTGGCCCGGGAGCGTCCGACCCCGTCGGCACTCCAGGGCCTTCTGAAAGAAGGCCCACGCAGCGCGTTCATCCGGGTATTTCCAGGATTTTCACGCATGCGCAGACAATTTTGAGGGCAAAAAGCCCTCAAAACGGTCTCTGCCCATGCGCGAAAATCCGGGAAATACCCGGATGAACGCGCTGCTTGGGCCTTCTTTCAGAAGGCCCTGGAGCGCCGACGGGGTCGGACGCTTCGAGGCCGGCTCCCAGGCCGGCCTCAGAGCGTCCGAAGGGTGTCGCGCGTCACCTCCGTGACACGCGAGGGGGTGCGCGCGTCACCCCATGGCGCGCGTCACCCCCAGGCAGCCCGCCCCCCCGCCATGCTCCAGTGACGCCCCTGCTCTCTCCTACTTTGCTTAGACCTCATTAGCTTCCTTTCCTGCCTTGGGCCATGACCAGTTGCTTCTCTTGTTCTATTTTGCCACATTTGCAGAAGGCCCCCAACTTTTTTTGAGTTACAAACATCCAATTTATGAGCAGGCATGGTTGGGGCTTTGAAGCAGGCACAGTTGTGAAGACATCAGCAAAACAAGCAATGGAAGGTGCTTGGAGACAACCAAAGCCATTCAAGAACTTTGAAAACAGTGACTTCTTGCTGTGGCAATAGGGAACAGCAGCTCAATAACATTGAAGAATATTGGAAATCTGGGCATTCCTGGGGGCAAAAAGGAGGGGGAGGATGAATGAAGCAGTCAGCGTGGCCTGGGCTGATTGGGCACAAGTGAGAGCTAAGATACTTCAAGACACAGAGGAGAACTAATGCTGTATGAGAAAAAGGAGCCCTGAATGGGGGCAAACTCCAACAACAGAACAACAAAACAGACCCACCTTTTACCACTGCCAAGTAGGAAAGGAGGGGACGGTTAAAGCTTGATCAAGGTGTCCTACAACTGCCATCTGCTCTCTTTAAAAAGCAAACATAGAGAAAATCTGGTAGTCTAACAGTGCAATCCTGCACAATTTAATACCGGCCTAGGGTGTCACGAAAGTGCTGTAAAGCAGGTGTTCCCAACCTGTGGTACTCATATCCCTAGGAGTACGTATGTTTGCTGCTGCGATCGCATGTTTGCTGCTGCGATCAGCAACTGATAACTTTGGACATGTCTTTTTAAATCCACAATTCATCAGCTGTTTCCCGATAGAGATAAGGGCTTGGATCTTTAGCACAGGGCAGTGGGAGGGCATGGTGAGGGTGGGCCAGGGTGGTGGGGGAGGGGGCGATTGGCCAACCCAACGCAGTCCGCCGATATTCTAACCCCTTTCCTGGGCCTGGTCAGCCTTACATCGGTCCTTCAGATGTGCGCCAGCAAAATAGCTGGCACACATCTGAGGAGGCGCATTGGGGCCGCTGGGACTTACGCTGGGGGAAAGGCACATGCAATTTCGAACAGGGGCTGTAAGAACCAACCCCAAAGAATATTGGAGAATATAGGGGTTTTGTAGCAGAGTAATAGCAGAAGACCCCTCTCCTGTGGTAAAAAAGAATTATCCCAAGCACCCAGGCGAGATTGCTATCAGTAAAAGACACACGGAGGCAGAGGCTGGTAAAAGTTACAAAAAAAAAGTTTACTTACAGATTGCATATATACATACATCTTCAGTTTAGGAGATCAGAGGTCTAACGTTCAAAGTACAAGGAAACCCTATATAGCTGTCCCTTTTGCATGTGGGTATGGTGGATGCAAGGCCCTCTGGTGAGAAGCGCATCTCCACATGTCCTTCTCCTCCGAAGGCTGAGGACCAAGAGAATGTGGCTGGGAGGAACAGGAACAAAACAGGGTTAGGGGCCACACCCCTGCCAGGGACCATAGAGAGGATAGGCCAGGTGAGAGGTGCCCAGATGGCACAGTGCCCCCCAGTGTCCTGCAGCCGAGTGCTGCCTATTTCCAACAAAGAATATGAAAATGTGGCTTGGTGGTGGTGTTTCAATTTGCTTGAAGCAAGTAAACCAATATGAAAGCCTAGAAGGTCAGGGGGCGGCGTGATTACATCACCTCCGAACCTCCGGAACAACGTGCTCTGCAGGTAAGCCCCACACCGACCCAGGCACGCCGCTGATGCTCCCCTTTGGAGAAGAATGGTAACCAGTGATGGGGACAGCACAGTAGAAACACGAAAGCCATTTCTGGTCATTTCTTAACTGGAAATGCCTGAACAGCATCATTCCCTGAAGGAGAGCATGTGATTTGTGGTTTCTCTCTTGATTACATTTGGGAGACAGAGAAACTACAAATCTCATGGTCCCTAGTAGGAAGTGACAATCATATGCTCAGGAGTGTCATTTTCATTTAAAGGGAGGTTGGAAAGGTCTGTCCTTTCCTCTAGCCCTCTCAATTCATTATTCCCTTCCCATGATCAAGTTTTGCAGTTTTTTTTTTGTTTAGTTTTTCTTGGGAAAGCAGAGGAAACCAGCTGGCAGGAAGAGCTGGCTTGGGGACAAATCACATTTTAAGTTGGATCAAAAATGATTTATTTATTAAAATATTTACCTCCTATCTTGTAGCTCACAGTGATCCCAAGATACTCATAAAATCCCTCAAAACAAAACAGAATCCATAAAATGATACAATTAAACCAAGAGCCAAACTGAAAAACAGAAGCCAGCTGTTAATCAGAATCCAGGAAAACCAGCACCAGAGATGTCACAGATAAGGGAGAAAGAAAATAAATTAAAATAAAGATGCAGTGAAACAAAAAGGTTTTGGTAGCAAAACACACTCCAATAAAGAGGGGTTCAATTGGGCCCTCTGAGGTACGAGTGTGAGCACAACCTGGGTGCCAAAACTGCCTAGTCAACATGATCTCTGATGGTAACAGAGATGCAAAGCACACCCTCTGATGACAACCACAATGGACAAGCTAGCTCATGAGGGAGAAGGTGGTCCTTCAAATATCCCGGCCCTAAACAGTTAGGGCTTCATAGGAATTTGAATTCTTCTTGGAAACGCCAGATGAATAATATCTGAATTATATGCTCCAAAATTGAAAGGGTTTGCCTCCAACTCAGCATGATGAGGACTTTTTTTGAACAGGGAGTGTTTGTATTTTGATCGCTCTCAAAAGCAAATTTACCTGAGTCATTAATTGCTGTCCATTAATATCACCAAGCTATTCCTGCATGCCACAAATAGCCCCCTTATGATAGTCTCCAAATAATTAAATTACTTTTTTCCCCCATGCAGGCAAAGCAGAAGGAAAACAGATTGCTAACAACCTTCATAACTTCATGGAATTCAAAAGAGTTTGGAATTCTAATTATGCAGTTATCAGAGTGCTGAGTTAGCATAGGAAGAGCAGGAAGACTTATTAATTTGCCATTAGCTGCACTCTTATTAATATCAAAGCAAATTATTTCTCTTGTACTGTAATAGGCATAAATAGGAAGCTCCATTTTTCTTCACCAATAATTCACGTCCTGTTGGTATAAACTATTCAGCCCACAATCTCACAGTTTATCCACCTGGGAACCAATTATTGACTTGTAAAATGGAGCACACCTCCTAATATGGTTTAAATAATTCAGTCTCTAAATTCATGCATATTCATCAAACCACAAAGTTATGCATAAATATTAATGAATTGTAAAAGACTGCTGTTCTCCATGATACTCCCCCCTACCAAAAATACTCAGTCATTCTGAGAATGAATGAAGGATGGGGATTTAAAAACAAAGTCATTCTGAGAATGAAGGATGTGCATTTAAAAAAATATATTAAATGATGGGTAATTTATTTTTGAATGTACTGTACATTTCAACTTTACTATTCTTTTTGGATGCAATTCTATGTACCCTTCTGTGAGTAAGGATGATTGAATACAATAGAACCTGTTCCAAGGTAAAGATACAAGTTAGGACTGAGCTGCTTATGCATAATACAGGTTGAATATTTCTTATCTAGAATGCTTAGGACCAGAAGTGCTCCAAATTTTGGATTTTTCAAGATTTTGTAATATTTGTATAAACATGATGAGATATCTTGGGAATGGGACCCAAATCTAAACAAAATTCATGTATGTTTCATATACACCTTATACACATAGCCTGAAGGTAATTGTATGCTGTACCATATTTTTAATAATTTTGTGCCCCAGCATGCTTTGCGCTATGCTGGTGCCTGCCAGCACACAAATATATATTTTAAGTCATGTTGACATGCAAAAACGTTCTGGATTTTGGAGCATACTGGATGTCAGAATTCCGGATAAGGGGTAATCAACCTGTAAACTGGAATTACTAAACACTTATGTAAATGCAAAAACAACAACAAACTGGATTCATAAATGGAAGGAAGGAACTGTCAGTTTGTGAGAGAATAGTTCAGGAGAATAGGCGAGTCTGGATTTTGAAAAGCATTCATACATCTTGATAAGCAAGATGACCCCTTAGAATTGCCCTTGATTGTTCATTCGCTATGCATGGATACTCATGTATCATGGTTAAAGGCTTCAATTATCAGTTTATACCTGCTTCACCTGTTCCATGCATGAATCATGATATCCAATACAATTCTGTGGTTTTATACAACATTTTACTTTAAGAGATCCAAAATGCTTTAATTTTTTTTTTTTTTTTTGTAAACAGCTTGGACAAATGATTTGGATTTTATAAGCATGTAGACTACTCAGGGTGTATAATGGCAGAATGCGTTTAACTTAGCCACTATAAGCACCCAGGCAATCCTGTGCTTTTATTAAACCTGTCCACAGTAATCCCTTCACCACTACAGTGCATGGCTAAGGTTCCTTGTTGCCTCTCATCTCTGACCCAACTACAGCACATGTATGTTGCAACCTATACACACTTACCTGGGAGTACGTTCCACTGAACTCAATGGAGCTTAACAAATTGATTCCAACTTCACAGGATTAACAGCCATGCAGAAATATTTATGTTTACAAACGTCTACAACGTTAACACATAAGACAGTTTAAAAACACTAATCTATAGGATACAACATTTCATCCACATGCTGCAGACCTCCTCAGGTATCAGGCAACAAAGTTGCAGAGATGTTAGCCTCTTGATGGACTAGGCTGGCTTATGTAACAGAGTGAAGTGTCGGTTGGAGGAGGATGGTTGACACCATTCCACCTGTTACATAAGCCAGCCTAGTCCATCAGGAGGCTAATATCTCTGCAACTTTGTTGCCTGATACCTGAGGTCCGCAGCGTGTGGATGAAACGTTGTATCCTATAGATTAGTGTTTTTAAACTGTCTTACGTATTAACATTGTAGACGTTTGTAATCATAAATATTTCTACACGGCTGTTAATCCTCTGAAGTTGGAATCAATTTGTATCGTTTCTGGCCATGAAAGCTACAGAACCTCAATGAAGCTTACTTCTGAGTACATATGGATACTGTGCATTGCTACAAAATGACTTGCCAGGGCCAGATTTGGTTAAAATATAAATTCCTTCAGGCTTACACCTCCTTGGCAACCTCTAAGAATGAGTAGAAGCGAACACATTCACCACGCAGCCCTGGAAGCTGAAGTAAACCAAACGGAACACCACACTGCCTACCTAGACCATCATCCCTGAGGATTCTCTAACCTGAGTTTTTGCACATTGTGCTGAGCCGGGGCAGTTGCCTACAACTATGTATATATTTATTATTGGCATTGATATCCCACACCTCTCATGGTCCTAAGGTAGATAAGAAACAGAGGCGTTTCCACGGTAGGGGCCGCACCGTAAGTCGTGCCCCATCCTAGTACCGTGTTTACCAACCAGAATGAGGAGGCCCCGCCCCCTCGCCGGCGGATCCATTCCGCGCTGTGAAGGTGACGAGCAGGGAGTCTCCTGCCTGTTCGCCTTCGCAGCGCGGAATGGCTGCAACGGCGAGGGGGCGGGGCCTCCTCGTTCCGGTTGGTAAACACGGTACTAGGACGGGGCGCGACTTACGGCGCGGCCCCTACTGTGGAAACGCCTCTGATAAGAAGCTACTTAAAATCTATTTGTTTTGTCACACATGTGGACTGTAAGGAATGAGAGATGAGCTGCAGCTGGAAGTTCAATCTCTGTCTGAATGTTGTTGTTTTTTGATGCTGTTTTAGCATGCTTTATGTTCCTATTTCTTGTTAAAACGTCTTGTTTCATTTCATTGAAAGCAAAGGGAGAGAGAGAGCCTCCCATGCATCCCACAGCAGGGAGTTCCTCATTCGGGAGGCCGCAACAAAGACGCAGTGACATTCCTGGAGGGGATGCAGCACCATAGTTGGTGCAAGGCGCTACACAGCACCTTGCAAACCGCTGTAACCTGGCCCTTCCCACTCGCCCCTGGAGCCATTTTGGCGACTAGGGTGACACGTTGCCTTTGCTGCCGGAATGGCTCCAGGGGCGAGTGTCGCACTTACCGTGCTGCACCCACTCCAGGAACACCATTGGGTAGATGAACTCATACCCCACAGGATCATATCCATATCCTCAGAGTTCACAAGTAAAAATTACCCTAAACAAGAAAACACACTAGTGTCTGGGCACCTCTTCCTCTAGTTCATGTTGGAATGGATCCAGATGAGTTTGTCTGCAAAATGTTGATGCTCCAAAGGATCTTTCCTAGATTCCCAGGTAGTAATAGGCAACAACAATCCTGTCACTCAGAAGAGCTCCACTGGTCTATGTTACACAGATGCAATGACAGCAGGAGAAGAAAATTCACAGAGTAGCCCCTAAAATAGGTTCTAGACCATGTTCGTACTTCCCCTGGACTCCCTCAGTAGTCAAGCAAAACACTAAACAGGATATATGGTACAGTACTAATGGGACTGCACCATCTCAGATGCGCATGTGGAGAGATCACTTGTCCCCAGCATCTGGTGGTTAGAGGTATACCATCTCCATATGTGGAGTTTCATTCATTTTCAAGTTCTCACTAAATTTTGCCAGCCGTGAAACACTGAGGTAAATCTCGAGATTCCTACTTGGGTGACACTTGCAAGGACATTTGAAGGAAGAAAAGAACTTTTGCAAGACTGGCAGAAATATTCGGGGGTGGGGGTCCACTCATCCTTAATTCAGGTATCATGGCTCACAGCCATTGAAAGACCCATTCTCTATGAAATTCCATGTTCAGTCAAACAAGTATTCCCTGCACTTCTGGCTTGGATCCACCCTAGGGACTTCATTAACTTCTGGTTACTTTCTTGTACTGACTAGTGAGCTGATGAGGCTACCTCTGGTTTATGCATTATTTCAGCCTCTCAGAACTGTATTCAAGCACCCACATGAATCTAATCACCTCTACCATATCTATTTTCCATCTATCTTTTCCTGCTATCATTATGTCATTATAACTTTGGAGCAAATTGCTGCCTTCACTACAATTCACATAATCATTATTTACACCCTCTTCCTCCTATTCAGCAGTTTTGCTGCCACTGGAGACTAACAAATCATCACCTTACTGTCTGAGAGTCCAGCAGGTTTTGGCCTAGCCAATATCTATTGTTTCTCTTTCTTCCTAATTCTCCTATTAATCAATTCCCTCTTGTCTTAACCAACTTACATTATTTACTGTTTTCTAATCATTTAAACAAATTGTTATGACAGGAAGTTACAGCCAATTCATTCCGTATTTTAGCTCACAGCCCCCATATGTTGCCATTTATTCCCACATGCATTGGCTAATCATTATGGTCAGTATTCTACCAATCACATTTATTTAAACCATCAACAGTGCAATCCTATGCATGCCTACTCATAAGTAAGTCCCACTAAGCTCACTGGGACTTACTCCCAGGTAAGTACTGGCATGTATAGGATTGCAACCTAACAATCTGCCTTGCTACCAATATTTATTTATTTATTTATTTCAAATATTTTTATACTGCTTTTCTAGTATCCAAAGCGGTGCACAACAAAGATAGTCATGCAAGGATAAAATAATATGATAACCATTAAAACCAATTAAAGCAATTCATAATAAAATTAAAATTCAAAAGTTAAAAGTAAAAAAAAACCAGTATATTGCAGATTAAAAATTAAACATCTACAACATAAAGCAGCAGCAAGAACTAAAAGGGTCCCTAGGTAGTTCCTCAAATGCCAGATGGAACAGATGGGTCTTTAAGTTCCGCCGAAAGCCATGTAGCGAGGTTCAAGTCCTCCAGTAGCTGGTTCCAGAGGTGAGGTGCCACAACAGAGAAGACCCTATACCTTGTTGCCATCCCCCTGGCTTCCGATGGCAACGGTATCCTAATAAGGGCCCCCTCTGATGATCTTAGGCAGAGGTCATGGAAAGCAGCCAGGGGCCTTGCATTAGTCTTTTAGTTAACATATATTTTTGCTTGCAAGAGAGAGAGCAAAAACAAAGACCAGGAAAAGCTGCCTCTTCACATCTGGTCACTCACAGTTCACTTCAAAAGACTTTAGTTTTGCAGCCAGCTCTTCAGCAATTCCACACTTTGTTTTTAACAGGTTTGCAAATTCCGTCCTTATCATAGTCAAAGAACAGGCAATTAACATCTCAATGAATAAGCCCTAAGCCTCAAGCCAAGGAATTTCTGCAGAGCTGTAGAGAAGTCTCCCTTGTTTAAGCAAGCCAGAAGAAGAGGAGGTAGCTGCTATGTTTGTTTGTTTGTTTGTTTGTTTGTTTGTTTGTTTGTTTGTTTGTTTGTTCAGTGCACTGTAATGGGGAGCCACGGCTAATGGCAAGGGAGGTCAAGGGAGGCATGAGTCTAAAAAGTCTGGGAACCACTGATCTTAGGGATATATTGATATGCAAGTCTGCTTAGAAAGCTTTATAAACCAATTTTAATCAGATGTAATTACAATTAAAAGTGGAAACAAAGACAAGAATAGATAGGAAAGAAAGTTGACAGAACCTCCCACCCCACCCCTCAAATGATCCACACAAAATGCTGATGCCTCTCAAGGTGCTGAGGTGAACACGAGAGATACAATTCCCACTCCATAGCGGTGCTTGAGCAACCTCAAGGACGGATGAGAACGGTTATGGGAGGTGGGGCTTCTTCTTACCCAGCCCCATTTCTTAAAACAGCTCCAACTGTTCTTCTTCCTCTCTTTGGCACTCTCAGAGGGTCATTGGAGCAATGCTATATATATATAACATGCTAAGCTAAGACATGTAGCTAAGGTTTAAAAAAAAAAATCAGGAGAATTTATGTAGCGCCAAATGCAAAGCCAGAGTTGGAGTTTTCCACCTTCAACCCCATTTTGTCAGGCTCAGCTCAGGTGAGGCAAATGAACCAAGTCTTGGTTTGGCCCTGGGGACAGGGTTTCGAGCGGAACCGCACGCATGCACAGAACGCTGCCCAGGCCCCAGCCCTGCCTGCCGGCCCAGTCAAAAGTGGCCCGCCGAGCCGAGAGGAGGATGGCGAAGTGGGACGCAGTTGCAGCGGCAACTCAGCCAGGGACGGGCGGCGGTGGGAGAGGAGCTGGGGGGCAGTGGGGCCGTCACCCCCGAGGCCCCTGGAAGCCAGGGAGGGCATTTTCCACCCTCCCCTCCCCCCAGGGCAGTTTTCGACCCCGCGTGGCATTACCCAGGGCATGGCTTGCGGGTGATGTCACATGGAGGTGGCGGGGCTTCGCCGGGGGGCATCATCTTGGACTGCCTACACCACTGTTGGCTGGTCTTCCTGAAGTTCCCTCAATTGTCCAAAACTGGGCTATGGAGCACAGGCTCGATTCTCCACCCTTTTCATCCCAATTCATTTTGGAACCAGCATGTAATGCTGGTCTCAGATGAACAAGCACACAGCAATGGGGTAAATCAAGGTTTAATCTCAGGGAAATAGCATAAAATAGAAGGTGTCTAATAAGGCAAAGGAGAGGCCCATCATTAGTTTGACAACGCTAAAATTATGAAGTTCCTGATTGCTTCAAGTACTGCTTCAGTCTCTAGTGGCTCTGACATTTGCCGGGACTTGTCAATTTAATAGGGGATGGGGAATGGGGGGGACGACAAGTATTTCACTGATTAAAAGAACCACACTTTTCAGGCGTCTGGGACTGCTGGCAGTGTTTATCCATGAGTGTGAACTGCACAGCATTCTGCCACTTCAGAGGTGACAAAGAAAAGGGTAACTGAACACTGGGAAATGCAGAAGCATGAGAAGCCTGCATTGTGATTTCCAGCAGTAGTTGTACAGTCCTGTTCTGATTGTGCACACCAAAATTATAGTTAACTTCCTTGCTCACTAGAGCTGAACTGAAAGGTGATTTGATAACGTTTTCAGCAGTACTGAAAAATACTCCCCTCTTTGTTTGACTGGCTTTTCAGCAGAAATGTTGCGCTGATTAATTTTCATTTGTTTTCACTCTCGCACATTCTCAGGTTAATCAACTGTCCAATCCAGTGCAAATCCTCATGCAGCGATGCTGGCGCTGCATCCCGTGGTGAATTTTTGGCTGCTGGAGGTCTCCTCGGGGTAAGGGGATATTTGTCCCCTTGCCCCTGGGTAAGCCCCAGCAGCTGCAACAGGTTAACTTGGAACTGCGCTGGCGATATCACTGGTGCAAGTCTGCATTGCTCCATGCAGATGGATCGGGCCTGGATACGACATGCGCTGGTGCCACCAATCCCACCCCCCTCCTGGGACCCAAGCCACCCACCCATTGCAGCCCCATTCTGCCCTTCTCCCACCCCGTTAAAACCCCTCCCCCACTCTACCCTGCCCTCCCCCGCCCCTTTGCTGGACTTTCCTGGTTCAGTGGACATCCTTATGCCTGCTGGCACTAGCTCCAGCCTTCCTGCCAGCACACCTTACTATCACAAAGTGCTTTATGGAACTTTTGTGACAGTGCAATGGAACACGCATCCCATTGGTATGTCAGTCAGGATCGGACTGCAAGGTTGCTATCCTATACTCCAGTGATTCCCAAACTGGGAGGCCCGGCTCCCAGGGGAGCCGCGGAAACCAGCAAATGGAGCCGCAGAGTGCCACAGAATCCTCTCAGAAAACAGTGCAATGCCAATTGGCAGGAATAAACAATGTAATGGAGAGCTGCGGACAAAGGTCGCCAATGGTCAAGGGAGCCGCAGGTCAAAAGGTTTGGGAAACACTACTATACACAGTTACCTGAGGGTAAGTCCCATTGAATACAAATCAAATCAAATCAAAACCTTTAAAGGCATAAAGGAACTGTACAGAAAAGTTATGGTGGCCCCACCAACCCACAAATACAATTTCCAAAAAGGTACTTTAGAAAATAATACAAATAAGATGCACACATAGAAACAATACGAACCCCATTGAATACAGTGGGACTAACTTCAGAGTAACCAAGCATAGGATCGCACTGCGAGGATGCTGGGTTAACAATGTGCATCCTGCTCACTGTAGGATCCTTGATTGAGTGATACCTGCCCCCACTACCTGTCATTGACGGACTTGGAAAAAAAAAACACCAGAAAAAAGATGCTCAAACATTTATATCCCTATATTTATAGGTAAAAAAAGGTAAAGGTGACCCCTGACAATTAAGTCCAGTCGTGTCCGACTCTAGGGTGTGGTGCTCATCCCCATTTCAAAGCCGAAGAGCCAGCGTTGTCCAAAGACGCCTCCGTGGTCATGTGGCTGGCATGACTCTCTTTGCCGCAGCGCGTAGCATGCAGCTGGAACACGGAGCGCTGTTTACTTTCCCGCAAGCGGTACCTATTTATCTACTCGCATTAGCATGCTTTGGAACTGCTAGGTTAGCAGGAGCTGGCCAAGCAACGAGAGCTCACCCCGTCGCGGGAATCGAATTGCTGACCTTTCGATCGACAGCTCATGGTTCCCACCCTATATTTATACAAGCTTGCAAACTGCAGGAGCTCGCTCCTTGCAGGGCAATTAGCAGCTATCTTGCAAACTGAAAGAGCTCAGCTCTTTGCATGGTTATTAGCAGCTATCTGATTTTTGAATAACTTCAGGGCTTGAGACAATTCGTTATCTGATCTTTCCATCACCTGTGTTTTCATTGGAGGATCTTCTTGCAACCCACCAGAAATCCAGTTGTGACCCACAGTTTGGGAAACACTGCTAAGTAGTTTTGCTCATGGAAGGCCTGATTGCATGCTTTCAGATTTTGACAGGGTCAGCAGTTCTCATGTAGGCTGGAGCCCTTGTGCTCTTAATTTTTGTTTAGAAGAACAGAAGTTCCTCAGGTGAAGCTTTTTCAAAACCGTGACATGATGCAGTAGCTACCCAAATTCCCTCCACTGAAAAATGTATTTTATCCAAAACACTTTCAGCAATGGGTCTTCCTAGAGCAAATTTCCCGATATGGTACATTATTACTACCTACAATTCTAACAGATCCTATAAATCTTTGAAATGGTACCCTTTTATCTCAGATTTCCTTCTCTGTGCTGCTCACAGCATTTTTGTTCAAATAAAGTCTTATCTGGGGAAAAAAGCAAAAGAAAAAAATGGGGCTTTGTCAAGAAGGAAAATGAACAATCCCCTCAAGCACACATGGTCTGTTCACTTTTGCATCTGCTCACTCTGCAACAGGCCCAGTAGGATCGCTGGAGGTGGGGCGGAAAACTAAGTTCCGTACCGTGCTGACCCTCCGTTACTTACCGGCTCGAGGCGGTCCCGCCCCCCTCGCCTTCGTAGCCATTCAGTGGGGCAAAGGCAACATGCAGAGAGTCTCCTGCGTGTTGCCTTCACCCCACTGAATGGCTCCGAAGGCGAGGGGCGGGTTCGCCTCGTGCCGGTGAGTAACGGAGGGTCAGTGCAGTGCAGAATTTGGCGTTCCGCCACACCTCCAGCAACACTACTGAACAGGCCTCTGCAACTTGTGACCTATCAAACCGAATACAGCTCATCAGCTGAGTATTGTAGTCTGTCAGGCAGGAGGGAATATCAGTTCCTTGATAGCCTGCAATATATGGTCTGTAGACTGCAGCTGGCTTTATAGGTCAAAGACTGGTGCAGTCCTGCCCTAGATTTTAGAAACTCATGATTAATTGCAAAAAAGATCTCCTTTTGGCAAATGCATTTTATGTTAATAAATAACAGTTATAACTATGCTGTGGTCTAAAAAGCTATCTTACTGGTGCAGGCACTTGCTGTCTCTGTGAGATATTTCCTTGTGCAGATATTCCCTGCTTTTTTTTGCTTAGCTATAGTGAGCTGGCTTCCTTTTCAGGATTTGGCCATTGACTAAAACTGAAAATGCCTCTCTCACAACCTTCTCCCCAATCTGTTCAGCAGTATGGTTTGCTTGAAATATTTTCTTCATGGAAAGACCCAAATACCATAGCCCTTTCACAAAGCTTGAAAACAGCAAGAGTGGTTTCAAATAATCCATGCTAATTTATCTAGTTATTACAGTAGAGTAGATAATAAAGGAAACCACCATCCAAGATCCAGTAGCATCACCTATCCATGATCAAATCATATCTAACATACAGTACATCCCAAAATCTTTGGATGTTAAAGACTCAAAATACAGATTCCCCCACACCTTCAAGTCGGAAAGTCATTCATTAATGAACTCATAAAGAATATTTGGTGAGATTTGATGAGCCATTCACAAGTCATCAACAGTACTTCTGTAGTAAAGACCTTCATTGCGCCAGTAATATAAATGATTATATGTGCTACTCTGTAGTGTGTAAATTCAGGAAGTTGAATAGCTCAGACTGAGAATTGCTAATTGAATTCAAAAAGATTTTCTTCAAATTAAAACCCATTTCCTTCCAGTCCACAGGTGTACGCATTTAACTCCAGATGCGTATATACACCCTTGGGTAATTAACCATAGGCTTCTGGTGTAAAAGTTTGGAAAAAATGTATGTCTCTCTCTAGTGAGGATAAAGGATTCCCATTAGGCTACCTCAGGTGTTATTTTCTCCACATTCACTGAACATGGGGAGAGGGAAACAGGAGCATGCTGGCTAGCCACGTCAATGCACCCATTAGCCACACCCCCTGGTTATTCCTGTTTTCAATGTTTGCCTGCAGAGGGTAGCACTGAACTTGGGGGCGGTTTCTTCATGAGACGTAAAACCAAGAGGTTCGGATTTCCACACTGCATTGAGGTTCCCTCCCCGTGTTTGATGCTGCCTTCTGCAGACAAGCACCAAACATAGGTTGACACATGTGCAATGTGTGCATTACTTGCCAGTGAATGCAGCACATGCATGGCTAGCCAACACAAATCACATTTGTCACAAATCCTCATGCATTCTGACATAATGCCTGAATAGGGCTATTGTTATACTGAACTCTCCCTGCATATATACTGTACTTGCAGAAGAGCTTAGGCTTCTTCACAAGAGAGGAGACAGTGGGCATTTATTCGCAGAGGCAAAGCAAATGGTTGAACTGCGTAGCCCAAAGGCCTACATTCAATGCCTGTTCCGATTTAGGCTAGCACTACAATCTCCCTTTTGTTTTAGCTGTCAGTGAGCAACTTGAAAAATCAGGTTATTGATTGTTTTAATAAGTTATAAATCTTGTAAAAGGTTAGAGTTATAAATACTCTAAAACTGGACTTGTTTTCTTAATTACAAACACTTGCTTCTAATAATTGTCAAATGCATAGCATTCCTTGAAGAAAAATGAGACACGTCAGTTTTCCTTGACACTTGTTTTAAGAATGCAAAGAATGTACTTTTCAGTGTTTCCATTTATTGTTCCATTGATTTTGAAATTAGAAATGCAAATATTAAACAGCTGCATTTACCCTATTTATTCTTCACTAAGGAGCAATCAATAACTTGCTTGCCTCTGTTGCAAACCAATATTTGTATTCCAGAGCACAGCCAAAATCCCAATAGTATACAATATAATATGGAAGATGAGAGAAGCTACTTTCCTCTCCAGTAGTCAGGTCAATCTAATCTACTGTTCATTGCAATGAGGACAATTCCTAACCAAGGGAGTTGGCCTATTTATTTTAAGCCTTCAATTATGGTATTTGGTTTGAGCTGCCTTAGCATCAGCTCTCCAATGAAAATAATTTGTTTTTGTAAGGACCAAACTATACAGTATGTGTTTAAATATGTTGTTTGGTCCTTGCGGGGGGGGGGGATTTCAACCACAGGCACAGGCGCCCCGAAGGGTGTTGAAATTATGAAAATTGAAAGGGTTTTTTCATGAAATCTACAAGGTCAACCATCTGACTCTCACCAATTTTAGCCAAATAATGGCGCTTTATCTTAATCCTGAGCGCTCAGCCAGTGACGGAACAAGCATTCTGTCTCCGGCAGTAGTCGCAAATGTGCCGTAAAGAGCGTTTGTGACTACTCATGAGCAAGGAAGGCCAGTGCAGAGGCCGGCCTCCCTTGCTTCGGCGACAGAGCACCCCTGCGGCCACCGTCAGACCCAGGTAAGGATCCGGCGGGCGGTTGTGGTTGGGCGGGGGAGGGGTCCCATTGGCCCAGCCGCCTCGGGAGGGGGCAGGGATGGCCTCGGCCATATCCCATCCTCCGCCGGGTGCCTGGGCCGTTACACGGCCTCCTCCAACTTCCGCCAGCGATTTCGCTGGCGGAAATTGTGAGGAAACCGATTGGGCCTACCCTGGTTTACACTCAGGGAAGGGGACAAGTGTCCCCTTCCCCGCGTAGACCTCTTCCCTGGCAGCAGCCTGGTCACCGGGGAACAGGATCCAGCGGGCGGAGCTGGACCCGTCTTTCCCTCCTGTAATTCCGTCAATGGATCCCAATCTGGATTAGGAATGCAGTGTGGAGGTAGGAGGTTTAGCTTGCTTTCTCCTATGGAAACTGGACACTATGTCTTACTATTTATTATGACAAAATACTAAGCACTGTTTAGTCATTCAATCTCCTGTAGAGAACAAGTGTGTGTTGGGGGGGGGGGAAGGCTGCTCCAGACCAAATACTTTCTCTAGCCATGCCCCTCACCAACAATGTGCTGGCTAGCCCCCTTCACAGTCACCATTTATCTGCAGAGGCAAACATTAAACATGGGGAGAGTTTCTCCCTGTGATTGGAAGCCTGGAATGTTAGCAACAAAAGGGTCCACCATGAGTACATTGATATAGCATTTAGGGCACTCTTTTCACTAATGTTGAATGCATGGTTCATATAGGCATATTAGCATAAAAGACATGGCCCGCAGATGGGGCTCCATTTCCTCAAATGCATGAAGGGGAATGTCTGAATAGGGATACTCTTGACCAGGGTAGCAACACCACCACCACCACCATGTTGCTGTGGGCCCTGGGGCAAACCTCTGCACTGAATCCTCACAGTGCCCCTTCCTCCCCAATGATGATACATTGGACCCTACCACTCTCACCAGTACAGAGGATTTGGAGATTGCCCCAGGCAGATGTGCCCTCTGGTGGGCATGGGCCCATGCCCAACCTGGCCATCCCTGACCCCATCCTTCATCTGTGGTGCTGTCATAAACAGCACATCTTTCCTGTCTACTCCTTTGGGAGTCCCGTGAACTCCAACACTACCCTTTCCAGATTCCTAAATGTCACTGATGTGTCATCAAGCTGAATGAGGACCTGAGGCATCCACGCATCATCATGATACGTTCCTACCATTATAAGTCAATAACATACTGTAGTATTGGAAGAGTGACAGATTATTTCAGACTTCAAAAAAGAAAAAAGAAAAAGGACAACTGTATTTTAACCAACACCATATTTATTTGGAGCAGATTTACACGTTACATTTTTCAGGCATTGGGTTGATGCTGCAAGTACTCTTCATGAAAATGTGATGTATGAAGTGTTCTTTGTGAATATATCCAGTCCATACACTCAGAGAAACTTTGTTCCCCGAATGTGAACACACACCAACATTTCATAAAGTGCTAAGAAGGAAGATGTAACTACGTGAAACAGAAAAATTAATACAAATCGATGCAGTTTCTTGGGCACAAAGTGAACCAAAATGTGATGGTAATTCTGTACAAGACTCCAGGGATATTTATAAATAAATTAAAATTCCAATATCTGTAGATGAAACCAGGAACATTGACTGGGCTACAATTTCAAGACAAGCACTCGGCAAACTAAAGCTATAAAGGGCTTTTGCAGATACAAACACAGCTTAGATTAGGGATATTTCAGCAGCAAGTGTATCAGTTTTTTTTTAATATAAAATAAACTGTAATTTTGATAGTGGGAGTTGGTAGATGGTGTACAAAATGATGGACTGCAAACTTCATTACCAGCAATAAAGAGACTCGGTGGACGTCTGTATTTTTAGCAACTTTTACAGAGTTGGTACAGAGACTGTACACACTGCACTGCAGTTTTAATAAGAACATAAGAACATAAGAAAAGCCCTGCTGGATCAGGCCAAAAGCCCATCTAGTCCAGCTTCCTGTATCACACAGTGGCCCCACCAGATGCCTCAGGGAGCACAAGACAACAAGATAACCTGTTTCCCGTTGACACTCCCTTGCACCTGGCACAGAGAAAACCCACTTCTAAAACCTGGAGGTTGCTTATGGCTTGTAACCTGTGATGGTCTTTTCCTCCATGAATCTGTCCAAACCCCTTTTAAAGGCATCTAGGCCAGGTGCCATCACCACATCCTGTGGCAAGGAGTTCCACAGATGAATTACACGCTGGGTAAAGAAATATTTTCTTTTGTCCGTTCTAACTCTCCCTCCACTCAATTTTAGTGCATGTCCCCTGGTTCTGGTGTTGTGCGAGAGGGAGAAGAATTTTCCTCTATCCACTCTCTCCATCCCATGCATAATTTTATAAGCCTCAATCATGTCCCCCCTCAGGCGCCTTTTTTCTAGGCTGAAAAGCCCCAGACGCTGTAGCCTTTCCTCATAAGGGATGTGCTCCAGCCCACGAATCATTCTGGTCGCTCTTTTCTGCACCTTTTCCAATTCAACTATATCCTTTTTGAGGTGTGGTGACCAGAACTGGACACAATACTCCAGATGTGGCCTTATGATTCCTTTTAGTCCCCTCCACCTCAACACGATTTGTTTAGAAGCATATATATCACTTTCAAGAACTGGCCTCTACTTGTTCTTTGTGGTAGATATGTAACATAAGCAAGTGAAAGGGATATTACCTGAAACAGTAGAATTTTGTTTTGAAGCTCATGTGCAAACTAATGAGAATCTAATTTGATTCCAAATGATTAAGCACATCATTCTCCATTAAAAGATGGAAACCGTGAAATCACTCTTCAAGATTGCTATGGGAAACCAAGTGCTGATTCATCACATGGTGATAGACAAGGCATATGGAAAAGGTTGGCAGGAGCTGCTCCAGCAGATACTGTCTCAGCAGGAGAGATGTGGACACTGAAGAAGGCGTATTTGCTCCAGCCTATTTCGTTATTTGCAGTGGGGTAAAACATCCCGTTATTCCCAACAGATCATTTCCCAGTCACAATTCATTAGTTCACATTGGCTGAACTGGGAAACAAAAAGGACAAACTCCAAATGGAAGGTTTACGAGTTGGACAAAGTGGTATAATAATGATAGTATTTGAAAACTATATGAGTTGAAAAGTCACCTATCAGTCATGTTGTAGCATTGTGCAGGCAGATGGACTAGAACTGGGGTTCTCAACCATTGGTACTCATACCACCAGTGGTACTTTGGCCGACTGCTGGTGGTACTCGGACCACCGGACTGCAGGAACCCTGCCCCAATACAGTGCTTTCAGTGCCATGTTTTCACTCTCAAAATGCTCCTGCTTTTGGCCCTCCCACCCACCCTGGCTCTTGGAAGGCTTCAAATGAAGCCTTCCGGGAGCACAGGGACAGGGCAATGATGCGAAACACATCATCACCCCCCAAATGACCCTGCTAGCAACGCAACTGTGTCTGATATAAAAGTACTATTCATAAAAGCATTATTAACAGCCCGGTCCAGCCCAAGGCAACTGCGGTACAATTCAGGCACAATTGCAGCCCAAGTGCTTTAGGCCCGAGTTGTGCCTGAATTGTGCCTGAGTTGGGCTGCAATTGTGACTGAATTGGGTTCAGGCACAATTCAGGCACAACTGCACAATTCAGGAACAATTGCAGCCTAAAAGTGGGCGTGTCGGGGGCATGTCGGGGGTGTGATGGGGGCGGTTACGAAATTTGGTCCGGTTCCAGATGCTGGAGAGCCCCTGACACGCCCCCTCGAGCCCAACTCAGGCCCAAAATTTGGGCCAGCAAAAAGGGTGGACTCAAATGTGAGGAGACCCATAGGAGCCATTTTACCTTACCCACACCAGCCCTCTCCTGAAAAGTTTTAACACCCTGGGCCCGAGTTGGGCCTGAGTTAGGACCGAACAGGTGTGGCCTAACTCTGGACACGGACCCAAATAGTTACCCTATCAGCACCCAGCCCCACCCAGCCTCTTTCCCACAAAAGCCCAGCTCCAGCCCTCCACTCACTCTCTCTCTTTCTCTCTCTGAGCACGTGGCATGGGGTTCTGTCCCCCAGCAGCCACAAAGTGGGTCTTTGAAAACTTTTCTAACACCCCACTTCTCTCTTCTCCTCTCTCCTCTCTGCCCCCTCTAGGGCAGAGAGGGCTGTTCTGCCTGTGGCCAAACTGTTTACTGCTGTGCCTGGGCAGCTGTCTCCATGCAAGTGTTTGCTAACCCATGTCTTTCTCCCAGCCCCTCTCCCCCCCCCCACAGGCAACAACACCAGCAGGTAAGTGCAGGTAAGAGCAGGGTTTGTGCTGACATGTGGTCTGACTTCTGCCTCTTAGCATAGAGAAATATAGGTAGGATACATGCCTCTATACCAATGTCATGTCCCATAGCTGCCTGCATAGCCTGCCATGATATGCCTCTTTACCAATGTCTTGTCTCATGTCTGCCTGCAATGCCTGCCATGATATGCCTCTTTACCAATGTCTGCCTGCAATGCGTGCCATGATATGCCTCTTTACCAATGTCTGCCTGCAATGCCTGCCATGATATGCCTCTTTACCAATGTCTGCCTGCAATGCCTGCCATGATATGCCTCTTTACCAATGTCATGTCTCATAGCTGCCTGCAATGCCTGCCATGATATGCCTCTGTACCAATGTCTTGTCTCATAGCTGCCTGTATTAATGTGAGCACACAATGCCATGAGTGTGGAACTGTAACCCATATGTAGACACCAGCTGTTCACCCCCCCTCTTTTCTCCACAGGGTCTACTGCCAGGTCAGTATTGCTAGGATTGCCATGGTTGTGACCCCCAAGTTGTGTTGTTGTCTCTCTCTTTGACCCCTTTCCCTTACAGGATCATGCTCACCTTACACCCAGGGAAGGAGCGCAGACCATGCTATGTGTCTCACACCACTCAGCTGTGTTTGATTTCTCTCCCTGCAGGCCTTTGCAACCGGCACACTGGCATTCCTTCAATGGCGATTGCTACAACACACCAGCTGCCATGGAACACCCCCGTGATTTATGTCTCCCCAGGAATGTCCACCACCACCTACCTTCTGGGGAGCACCCCTGGGCCCGCAGTCTGGTTGCCCCATGGTCGTCTGCCTCGATGCTGCCAGAGGTCTGGGAGCCTGCCCTGCAACCCTCCTCAGCTGCTGCTGCTGCTCCACCTCCCTGACTGCCTACTTGCTGTCCCTCCCCTTTCTATGGAGCAGGCTGTGGTTCCACAGGGGAAGAGCCTGCGTCTCCAGGTCCATGGGGCATGCCTGCTGCTGCTGGTACGTTCTGAGTGGCTGCTGTGCCTACCCCTGGCAGCCTTGCCTGGCCATCTCTGCCAATGTTCCAGAACAATAAAGATGCCCCTTGGGCAAAGGCCCCTTGAACAACATGACCCCAATGTTACACAAGCACTGCCCCACAAACACAGAGACAGCGCCCAGCACACAAGGCCCTGCATGAATCCCAGCCAGAGCCTGCCCCAGCCAGCCCAGGAAGAACACAGCAGGGGCGCTGCCAGACCCTCCGGGCTCAGAGGGGAGGGGGGAGTTGGGGGTCCTCTCAGGCAGGCAACCACTGACAGCGTACATGGCGCATGTCCCCCACATCCGTGAAGAGCCCTTTCAGCAACCGGGGCTCTCACCCACCCTCGGTCCGCCCGTCAACGGCGTCCGTTTCCGCCCGTCAACGGCGTCCGTTTCCACCCGTCAACGGCGTCCGTTACCGCCCTCGGTCCGTCTGCATGAGAGGCGGCCGTTCCTGCATTGCCTCCATCTGCAAAGTGACCCCTGTGTCCCTATTGGTCTCTGCAGACCCCTCTCCCTGTATCCCTCTCCCACCAGCCTTGTTGTCTGTCTGTTTCTGACCCACCCGTGCCCCTCCCCAGCACCCCCTGCCTGTGTGCCTGCCTCCCCTCCCACTCCCTGATGATGTACGCTGGCATCCCCCACCCCGCTGGAGCACCTGCCGCGAGGCGCCGACGTTGCCCCATCTGGGGGTGTGATGAGCTGCGTGAGCCCTTCCCGCTCGCAGCAGACAAGCCCAAGGCATCTCTCGGTCTTGGCCGGGGCACGGAGCAGAAGGCATGCCGGGATGCCTTCTTTGTGGGCATAGCCACGGCCCTGGAGGCCCAGGGCTTCAGGCAGCGCACGGGCATGTCATGGTGGAGGCGGTTCCAGACCTCATGAGACCCCCCTTGTGTGTGATGTTCCCACCCCCTCCCCCCATGACTCCCACGTGCAGCCTCAACGTGGCTTGGGGGTGGCATCGCCTTCTGCAGGAGGGAGGGCAGTGGCACTCCCCCCTGCGGCAGGTGGCTAATGCCCAGGGTGACTTGGGGCAGCTGGCACAGGCACAATCTCTGCCCTTCCGCTGACTGTTGCACGCCCAGTGCCTGCAGGCCCACCTGTGGCTGCCCATCTGCTGCGAACGCTGCAGCAGCTGTGGTAGGTGCACACAGACGAGCTCAGGAGGGGGCTCTTCGCTTCCACAAGACTGACAGCTCCCCACAGGGGCCTGCCTGCCTCTGTGGTAAGTTTTGCCTCGATCCTGGCCCACTGCTCTTGCCTCCTGCCTAAGTCAGGCACAGTTGCAGCCTAACTCGGTCCTATTTTGGGCCCCAATTGTGCCACAATTGGGCCTCAACTGTGCCTGAGTTGGGCTGGACTGAGCACTAAAACTCCTACTACTGAGTGAAGTGAAGAACGGCAAGGAACAGATGACTCATTAATTGGCCTTTGGCCTCTTCCTAAAACAGGCAGTGCTTGCTGCTGCAACAATTCTTTTTTTCTGGTGCTTTGGAAGTTAGACCAATTCTTGGGAATATTTGGGGTACCGATTCCAAAATTGGCATCAGTTTTGACCTTTCAGCTCTAGTTTTTTAGATATCGCATAGCCACCTTATATGCGGATTCAAACAGCTTCCTCATGATCATGGGCATCGACGGAGGGAAGTGCGGGGGGCGGGCCGCTGGGGGGTGACGCCTGACCCCCTGGGGAGAGCGGGGAGGGCCGAAACTTACATTGCACAAAGTTCCGTCGATGTCAAGTTCCGTCGATCTCCTTTCGGCCTTCCCTCCCTCCCCTGTGTCCGTTTGGCTCCAAAATGAGCCGAATACGGAGCGGGGAGGGTGCTCTGCTCCTGCGCGTGAAGTCACGTGTGGGGGCGGAGCCTCTCCCTTAAAGGTGATGCGCGCCCCCGCTCTGGGGTGACGCGCGTCCTAGCGACGCGACTGCTCGTGATCCTTGCTCAGCCATGAAGTACTGTATACTGCTGACAATGAGCTAGTCAGTATCTCTCAGAGTAATACACTTGCTCGTAAGTATAAAAATGTGGGTTGCATATGCTACCATGATTTTCTTGGCAAAGTGGTGAGCTAAAAATACAATAATAATAATATTGGCAACAAAAACCTATGATTGAACATTATAGCAACATGATCAAACACAGTAGCCTATGATCGAGCATAATAGTTTGCCTATAATTGATCAGAAAGAACATCTTTCTGCCTTCCTCCTGTCTCTGAACACAAGCAAAATATAATTATCTGTCTGAACATTCTCTCACCTTTTAAGTGGATCACTGTAGGTTAACTAGCAGCCCAGTCCAGCCCAAGGCCTCAGCGGCACAATTCAGGCACAATAGCAGCCTAAGCGCTTTAGGCTCGAGTTGTGCCTGAATTGTGCTGGAGAGGCTGAATTTGTGCTGCAATTGTGACTGACATAGGACGGGTTAAGGAAAGTTGACCAATTCAGTCCTAAGTTCGGCATAAGAGCTATTCCGGCACAATTGGGGCCTAAAAGTGGGCGCGTTGGGGGCGTGTCGGGGGCGGTAACGAAATTTGTTCCGGTTCCAGACACTGGAGAGCCCCTGACACGCCCCCTCAAGCACAACTCAGGCACAAAATTTGGGTCAACAAAAAGGGTGGACTCAAATGTGAGGAGACCCATAGGAGCCATTTTACCTTACCCACACCAGCCCTCTCCTGAAAAGTTCTAACACCCTGGTCCCGAGTTGTGCCTGAGTTAGGACGGAACAGTTGTGGCCTAACTCTGGACACGGACCCAAATAGTTACCCTATCAGCACCCATCCCCACCTAACCTCTTTCCCACAAAAGCCCAGCCTCAGGCCTCCATTCTCTCTCTCTCTGAGCACGTGGCGTGGGGTCCTGTCCCCCAGCAGCCACAAAGTGGGACTTTGAAAACTTTTCGAACACCCCACTTCTCTCTTCTCTTCTCCTCTCTGCCCCCTTCTAGGGCAGAGAGGGCTGTTCTGCCTGTGGCCAAACTGTTTATGCCTGTGCCTGGGCAGCTGTCTCCATGCTACCATTTGCTAACCCAGGTCTTTCTCCCAGCCCCTCTCTCCCCCCCCCCACAGGCAACAACACCAGCAGGTAAGTGCAGGTAAGAGCAGGGTACGTGCTGACATGAGTTCTGACTTCTGCCACTTTGCATATAGAAATATAGGTAGGATACATGACGCTTTACCAATGTCTTGTCTCATAGCTGCCTGCCTAGCCTGCAATGATATGCCTCTTTTCCAATGTGTTGTCTCATAGCTGCCTGCAATGCCTTCTCTGAAATGCCTCTTTACCAATGTGTTGTCTCATAGCTGCCTGTATAGCCTGCCATGATATATCGGATACATGCCTCTTTACCACTGTTGTGTCGGATTGCTGCCTGTAGTCATGTGAGCACACAATGCCACAAGTGTGGAACCATTAGCCTTATGTAGACACCAGCTGTTTCCCCCCCCCCTTTTCTCCACAGGGTCTACTGACAGGTCAGTATTGGTAGGTTTGCCATGGTTGTGACCCCCAAGTTGTGTTGTTGTCTCTCTCTTTGACCCTTTCCCTTTACAGGATCATGCTCACCTTACACCCAGGGAAGGAGCGCAGACCATGCTATGTGTCTCACACCTCTCAGCTGTGTTTAATTTCTCTCCCTGCAGGCCTTTGCAACCGGCACACTGGCATTTCTTCAATGGCGATTGCTATCACACACCAGCTGCCATGGAACACCCCCCCCCCCGTGTTTCCGTCTCCCCAGGAAAGTCCACTACCACCTACCTTCCTGGGAGCACCCCTGGGCCTGCAGTCTGGTTGCCCCACGGTCATCTGCCTTGCTGCTGCCAGAGGTCCTGGAGCCCGCCCTGCAACCCTCCTCAGCTGCTGGTGCTGCTGCCGCTCCACCTCCCTGGCTGCCTACGTGCTGTCCCTCCCCTTTCCATGGTGCAGGCTGCGGTTCCACAGGGGAAGAGCCTGCATCTCCAGGCCCATGGGGCATGCCTGCTGCTGCTGCTACGTTCTGAGTGGCTGCTGTGCCTACCCCTGGCCTGGCCATCTCTGCCAAAGTTCCAGAACGATAAAGCTGCCCCTTGGGCAAAGGCCCCTTGAACAACATGTCCCCAGTGTTTCACAAGCATTGCCCCCCACACCCAGAGACAGCGCCCAGCACACAAGCCCCTGCATGACTCCCATCCAGGGACTGCCACTGCCTTCCCAGGGAGACCACAGCAGGGTGGCTGCCAGTCCCTCAGGGCTCAGAGGGGAGTGGGGAGTTGGGGGGCCTCTCAGGCAGGCAAACACTGACAAGCGACATGGCGCCCATCCTGGATCTGCTCGCGTCCGCCACGTCCGTGAAGAGCCCTTTCGGCAACCGGGGCTCTCACCCGCCCTCGGTCCGCCCGTCAATGGCGTCCATTTCCGCCCTCAGTCTGCCCGTCAACGGCGTCCGTTTCCGCCCTCGGTCTGCCTGTCAATGGCGTCTGTTCTGCCCAAGGTCCGCCCATCAATGGCGTCCGTTCTGCCCTCGGTCAGTCTCCATAAGAGGCACCCGTTCCTGCATTGCCTCCATCTGCGAAGTGACCCCTGTGTCCCTATTGGTCTCTGCAGACCCCTCTCCCTGTATCCCTCTCCCACCAGCCTTGTTGTCTGTCTGTCTCTGACCCAACCGTGCCCCTCCCCAGCACCCACTGTCTGCCTGTCTGTGTGTCTGCCTCCCCTCCCACTCCCTGATGATGGAAGCTGGCCACCCTCCACCCCACCAGAGCGCCTGCCGCGACGTGCCGATGTTGCCCCATCTGGGGGTGTGTTGAGCTGCGTGAGCCCTTCCCGCTCGCAGCAGACAAGCCCAAGGCATCTCTCAGTCTTGGCCGGGGCACGGAGCAGAAGGGACGCCGGGATACCTTCTTTGTGGGCATTGCCACGGCCCTGGAGGCCCAGGGCTTCAGGCAGCGCATGAGCATGTCATGGCAGAGGCGGTTGCAGACCTCATGAGACCCCCCTTGTGTGTGCCGGTCCCACCCCCTCCTTCCCTTCTCTCCCCCGCTCACCCTCCCATGACTCCCACGTGCAGCCTCAACGTGGCTTGGGGGTGGCATCGCCTTCTGCAGGAGGGAGGGCAGTGGCACTCCCCCCTGCGGCAGGTGGCTAATGCCCAGGGTGACTTGGGGCAGCTGGCACTGGCACAATCTCTGCCCTTCCGCTGACTGTTGCACGCCCAGTGCCTGCAGGCCCACCTGTGGCTACCCATCTGCTGCGAATGCTGCAGCAGCTGTGGTAGGTACACACAGACGAGCTCAGGAGGGGGCTCTTCGCTTCCACAAGACTGATACCTCCCCACAGGAGCCTGCTTGCCTCTGCGGTAAGTTTTGCCTCGATCCTGACCCACTGCTCTTGCCTCCTGGCTAACTCAGGCACAGTTGCAGCCTAACTCGGTCCTATTTTAGGCCCCAATTGTGGCACAATTGGGCCTCAACTGTGCCTGAGTTGGGCTGAGTTGGGCTGGACTGAGCCCTTACTTGTCACATAATCATTTCTTTTCTTTTTTTGATACAAAAAAATTAACCCAATGTTTTCAAGAGAACCTGAGACAAACTAGGTAGGAGTTGCACTCTGACTATGTTCCCTAGGTGTGCAATTATGCTCCTTAATTACTAGAAAGGTCATTGCTTTGCAATTGGTTTCATGTACCTAAGAACGTAGCCCAGCAAACAAGACAATCTCTGTGCCTAAAGAGTCCCAACGAAGTCAATGATTCCATTCCCATGTATGCAACTATTTATATCCTTGATGGGTTCCAATAGAATCATTAAGCAACCAAATGGTAAATGTGCAAAGAGCACAATGCTGTACACGTTACTGTTGGCTTACTAAGATGTGCTACTAGCAGAAGGACCTGTGGTTCTCAAATGTTGTCCAACCGTTTTTTCTACTGAAGTAAGGTGCAGAAGGTTGGGAAACAATGGTTTTTGTTTAAGGAATTACTGAAGAGTTAGTTGCTAACAAACCAAATTCCATCTACAACAATATTTTGTGGCAAATGTGGCAATTGCAGCTTGGGCAAAGCATGCAAGGAATCTTAGAGAGAGCAAACAAACAAAACAAAACAAAACAAAACAAAAAAGTCCCAGTGAGAGCCTTTCTACATACTGTATGCAAAATAACAAAGTTGAGTTCTGAACTATCCCATTCTTGTCTAGAGGTGAAGAGTTGATATTTATAATTCTCTTCCATAGGGAGGAATTTCCCCCCTTTGTCTACCCACCATATGCTTTAAGATATCCCACCCAGGGCCTATGAGAGGGGGTTGTAGCTGGGCCCAGGGTCCAAAAGGGAGCCCGGGTGGCAAAGAAGGGCCCCCGGAAATTTTCCTATCTGCAGGAGGCACGCCCCATGCATGCACTCACTCTGAAGTGAAGTGAAGAAATGGATTCCTGCTATAGGCAGCCCTCGCTGGCTCCGATGACAACGCCCTGCTCCTGGCCTCCAAGTCCCACAAGTCAAAGCGGTGCAGCACTACTATGGGGGCCTGCGCTCTGTGAGGGAGGGGCATGAGCTCGGTCTCTGTGACTGCTGGGGTTTCTGGCAGCATTAGTGGCCCAGCACAGGAGGTGGGTTTGCTGCCAAATTGTGAGGGTGGGGCATGAGCTCCTGGCCTGCTGGGGTTACTGGCATTCTGGTGGCAAGATGGGCCCTAAATATTTGGGGGGAAAACAATTTGTGTGAAAATGCAAGGCTGGACTTACAAAGGCTAGGCTGGCCTGGGTAGTAAGTTTAACTTAAATAGTAAGTTTATCTGTATTGTGAATTCTTAGCATAAACATAGATGTTCAAGTCAAATGTGCTTTCCCATCTCTGATCCTCTTTTATTTTATTTATTTAAAGGCTGCCAATCCCACCCTCTTCTGAGACTGATCCACCCCTCCTATCCCCGTTCCAACCACCCCATTGCCTCCCCCCACACCATTTCACCCCTCTCCCTTTGGGAAAGGGCCCCAAAGAAACGTTGTACCCCCTGATGAAAATCCTCTCAGAGGCCCTGATCCCACCCCCAGGTTTACAGGAAATCTGGAGGACCTGGGTTGGATCCTGTGTCCATCACATCTAGTTTCACTCTTATGTACCTTCACATGATTAGTGTAACCTAATTTTCCTTCTAAAATACCATCTGAAATAGTAGCAACAACCTTATAATTTAAACTCTTTGTCATTTACCTCCCGGATGTTCATATAAGCTACATACTATGAAAAAGCTCTTTGCACAACCCTCCTTGGGCTTACTTTTCAGGGCGGTCAGGAGTCAGATAGGTTGGGCAATGGCTGAGGGCCTGTGGCTATCACAGGACCTATTTGGCCAGGCCAACCCCTGAACCCTCAGTACCAGAGGTAGCACACGTGTTATCAGAGGATGGGTGGCGGACACCATGGGGGCCCCAATGCAGGATTGCTCTCAGAGAGAACTGGGAATACAGACATTTGTCTTTCTGTCAGTCTTGGAGTCTTACTCTAAGGTCACACCAGAGAAAATGAAAGTCCAATTGCCAGCCTCTATAGCGCAACTTTGTCCTAAAGAAGACAGCAGCTTGGAAAACTGCAAGACTCTCTTGGGTCCAATGCATAACATGCATGTTTATCACTTGAAGACTGCACCATCAAGTGACACATACTTGTGTCAAAGGGTCCTCATAGATCTAACACCACAGGCAGAACGGCACACCACACCGTGCTGTCATCAGGCAATGAACAAGCATGCTTGAGCTAATCCTTAGCCTCACACACAGTCTCCACATGTAAACTTTGATCAGGAAATGTAACAATTCCATGTAAGCTAGAATTGTTCTCAGGTTTTGATCCTCTAGCTGTGGCCAACAGAAGTCAGTCAATTTCGGGCCAGGCCAGAATTCTAGCTGGTTGGCAACATCTAATATGCAATACCTCCTCTTATGTCAGCAGGTTTTATGCATGAATTTTGTTTGCGTTTTACGCTGTACTCTAGACTTTCCCTGTTGTAAGCCTGGCATAAATCTATAATGAATGTCACAGCTTCTCTTCCCGATGCTGCTGCATGCAATGGTTTCTTAATTTTGAAGTTACTTATTCTCAGGCTGACCATATCCAAAAAGGGACAGGGTGCCTATACCTTTAACCATTATAAGAAGAAGGAATTTGAGCAGGTGTAGCTTGTTGAGCAGGAATTTGAGCAGGTGTAGCTTCCATGACGAGCTGCACCTGCCCAAATGCCAATGGTTAAAGGTATAGGCACACCGTCCCTTTTTGGATATGGTCAGCCTATGTATTCTACCTGTTTCAGTTTACGAAGAGGGGAAACTGGGGGAGGGGGGTTGAAAAACAAATGCTATTTTGGCAACTGGACAGACTGAGGTGTGAGGATTTAGGCAAAGAAATTATCTCTGTGTTGTTATTCTAAAACGTAACCTGCCATTGAGTCTCTCTGAATGCGGATAGATTTAATTACAATGTGCAAACCAAGGAAGTTTTCAGTTTTGTTAGGATTTCTTTCAGCACTAGTCACATGAAACAGTAGTTCAACACCGCCCTCTACTGACCATGTGCACCTTAGGAGCCCACCTGAAATCTACTTTGTTGCTATGCTACGAGGCAAGAGCATAGAGTTTATACTCCCAAAGACTGGTTTAATCCTTCACTCCTGTGCCTCTAAATATTTATACCTCCTACTTGCAATTTGATCTTTCATATCCACGAGCAAAGATACTCTATGGAGATGTGCTAACATCTTTGTAATGCCGTGTAATCAAATCTTACATTTTGTGATTACAAACAATGCCACTTCTCTATTTATGTTTGGGTTTGTAGCCCAAAATTGAAAGGATGAACCATTAAAGTGAAATCATCTCTCTCTCTCTCTCTCTCTCTCTCTCTCTCTCTCTCTCTCTCTCTCTCTCTCTGCAACTCTAAACACACTTTCTAATGAGGAAACCCATTGAACATGGGGGATTCACTTCCAAGTAAATATGCATAGGACGTATGTTTTGTCAGACAAACATCTTATAGGCTGAACACCACAGTGCCTTTAAAAATCACTATGGGCCAGTTCAGACAACTGCAAGTAAGAGGTATAAATACACATGTTCAAATCTAGAGGGTCTGTCAATGTATTGTCTGGACTGGCCCATAGTGAGGAACACGTGTGTGCGCATGCCTCTCCCCATACATTGCACCATCACCTAATCTCATGGTAGGGAATCTGTCTGGACAAACCACTGTCACCCTACACAATGCCAGTAGGGAAGGGAAATGTGAATGTACAGTATATGCATTTAAGGTCAGTGAGGTTCCAAATTGGCCCTATGACAAGTTTCAATTGCTCCATACCTTTAAATCCATCATGTGAAGGACACAAACTCTTGGGGAAAAAAATAGGAATGCCACATTTTAAAGAAACACTGACTCTGGTCCTTTACAGGTAACAGTAGCCTGACATGCAGAAATGAAAAGAAAAAAAGTGAAGGTTCCCCCCCACCCCCATCAGTGCATCTTCTGTCTCAGGAAAAGCTGTACCTGCTTAATCCAGGGATGTTGAGGAATCCCTTGAGATATGAAATTTCCTTATAGGAACTCATTTGGTTTCCTGTGAAATTTCTCCAGTATTTCTTCTTGGGAAGAACCCTGAAAGTGTCTTCAAATTTCACTTTTGTGAAATGTTGGTGCCTTACACTGCACAGTACCGGGTCGAATCTGCTGGGTTGATATGTCGGGGGCTGTGATGGGCTGCCTTGTTGTGGGGGTGCCAGAACTCACATGCCTATTAATTCAGACATCTTTTCTTTATGTTTCTGCTTGGAATGAATCCCACTGAGATCAATGAAATTTACAGTATCTCCAAGGAAAACAGGAAAATGCAACAAGCCTCTTTATTGTTTTTGCCACAACAAATTGACATGGAAGTAATCTGCAGAAGGGAAGCCAAGTGAACGTGCTTAAAAAAATGACAGGCTAAGATCCAAAGTGCACCTTATGTGAAGAGACTGCTAGAAAGGGTCTCCATAATGGTTTAGCCCTGTAACAGCCATAATGCTTGGCACCGACTGTCATGTCATTCTGACACCTGGCCATTCTGACATCCATGCCAGTATCAGGCAGCTCTTAGGAGTGGTCACCCTTCACACCAAATGTCAGTATGACATGATGACTGTTGCTACAGAGTGTGGCAATGGTAGGGCCAAGTCATTCGGCAGGGGGCATTTCTGGAGGTTTCTACAACATGTGCTGCAACTCTACATGGGATTTATGTATACAGTTAACTGACATATGCCTGCCATGGTCTTCTGAAGCTCCACCAGTGGAGTGATGTTCTCTGAGGGGGTTGATTTGTAGCTTGTTTATTGCCCAGAACGCCCTTTCAGATAACCTTTTTCACATTTCTCTCTCAGAGAATGGTTCTCATTAAATGTTAAGTGGTTCCTTTTGTATAATTTCAGGCAGCTCTGCTGGTAATACCTGACATTTTCATCCATCCGCATGTAAGAAAATTCCTCACATGCCAGTGAGACGCCAGTTTAGCCCCACCCCATCCTGCCTGCTTCTGGGACAGGTAAAGATACATGTTTACCACACTTGCCATTTTTCTGTGACAATTTTTCTTTGAGTTTACCGGATATGTTCCCTCGATAGAACTCTGTCCAGTATTCATATTGTGCTGTTTCTATTTCATCATATCTCCACGCTGTGCGACTGTCAGAAAAAAACATTTGTCAGATTTCCCCAAACAATACCTTTCATGAAGGCTTTTACACTTTTCTTATGGGAAAAAATATAGGTTAAAAGTAGGACAAATCTAGAAAAAGATGCCATCTAAATATGAACAGGAATTATTTATGTTGAGGCATTCTCTTGCCCAATTGTTGAGAAAGGTGTACAATATCAAGAAAGCTAACCAAAACAAGGGTTGGAATCAGAGCTGTGCCATGATTAAAAGATTTTTACATTGCAAACTTAAAGGAATACATTCCATTGGAATAACTCAGACAATTCAGAGTAAATCTGCATGAGTTTGGGCTATACGTTGACTGCCAGGGGGTTCAGGTATGTTTCCCCCCCCCCCCCAGATCCATAGCAAGGGAATGACCTCAGTGGGAAAGAAGAGAATTTATAGTTACCTGGTTACGAGACACAGGATTCAAGGGTAAAAAAGCCATGTATAATTGGTATATTTTTCAAGCCAACGTAAACGTAATATTACATTCGAGGGCTCCATAGACCAACGTTTCGTCTTAAATCATAAGACATTTACTAGGTCAAAAGATCAAGTTTGACAATGTTAGGCGCTCCAGAACGAACACAGGTAAACTAGCAAAAAACGCGGGAAAGAATCAATCCATTTTTTTTGCTAGTTTACCCGTATTAACTGGCCTCCAATCATAAACAAGCCTCCAATCATAAACAAGCAACAGCTTTTCTCACAACCTCCCAAGAAGAAATCAAATTTTAATTGTTACTGGGAGTTCCTAGAGGGCCAGGGATCACTCTCATGCTATCATGGGAGTGGCTCTTTTCCTCACTACTCAGATATCAACAGACCGTATTAGGTGAACCCACATTGTGGTTCCTCCCTACCCTTGTATCATTTCTGCAGGGCTTTCCCAGTTACCCAAATAGTGAAGGAAGAGTGGGAAAGGGCCTCACGTTACAGAATGGATAACTTCTCTCAAAAATATAATAGGTGAAAACATAATGGTGTCATGCATTTTGGGAGTAATCTTCCATTTTCCAATCATCTTGACTCTTAAATCCAGTTAATTTTTGTAGAGCTTTTTTGATGTCAAAATCTGTCTGCTGTGATTGGTAATCTGCAAGATATGCAGCTAGAAAGATGTGTGTGATTATGACTGGCATATTTATCTCAGAAGATGGTATGCTTTAAAATGTAAATGGGGATTTAGAGATCAAATTCTAATCCTAAAAAGCAGCATTTGAGTTTCAGTATAAAAGACTTCAGTAAAGAGTTATTTAGTGTGCTGGATTCTGAGGTGGGTTTTGGAATCAGTTTCTCCTTCTATGGAAAAAAAATACTGTACTGTCATGTTTAAATTAGAGGTGCACACTCTATTGTCTTCTAAGACAGTTAGTCATCATAACTAAGTACTACTGAAATCAATGAGGCAAGTTCGTCATGACGACTGCAATCCCATGCGCACTTACCTGAGAGTAAGCCCCACTGAATAAAGTAGGGTTTCCTTCTCAGCACAGGATTGCACTGTTACTTAAGTCCAATTAATTTCAATGGGGTTTTGAAATCCTAAATTTCTTAGGGTACAACGTAATAATTGGTTCAATTAATAGATGAATCAATTGCCTTTTGTTGATGCATCTATGGAGGCCAAATTTATGCACCAGGCCTGATAGAAAAGGTCTCTCGCCCAGTGCATTTGTGAGGGAAAGGGAATACTGTACATACCCCAAAACCAACATTGAATTAGAAGAGAGAGGAACAGCAACTGAGATGATCCTGAGACTAGAAAACTTCCTAGGTTTTGCCTGCTGAGCTTCAGGATCTACTAGATCCCTTCTTAGCATGACAGCTGATTAGAATAATGGCAAAAGAAAACTATCCAAGAGTTAAGAATAAATTATTTCCCATACCCCAACTAAATGTACCTTTATTTTCACATTCTTTCCTTTGCCCTACTTAACCGTTAATTCCTATTCTTCAGTTCCACCTGAGTTTCTCTCTTTCAGAGTGGATAATGGTGTGCGCTTGTGACAGGGGCAAGAATGACAGCTTTTTGAATATGTTTCTGAAGCTTTCAAATAATTGAGCTGATGCTCAATAGCCTTTGTAAACTGTCAAAAACGACCAAACAATATGGGCACTGTCTGTCAGTTTTACTTTGCTACTTATTTGCCCAACAGAGAGGAATAGGTTCCCTTGATATGCAATGAAATGAATTTTAAATCATACAGTAGCTCGAGCAGACTGGCTTCCCAGAAGATCTGGGGCTCAGCCTAGGTTCTTCAGGGCGAGTGGAGCTTTGAAAAATGCTGTCAGCTGTCAGTTTCAGAATGTCTTTCACTGTGGCTATTAGACTATTCATTGGGTCTCAGGCTGGAATTCATTACTGCTCAAAAGGGCATAAAGAAACATTGAGACTCCTGACCAATGACTTCTCCCAATGCAGCTCTACCGACCTTTTTGTTAAATATAGGCGGATAAGAGTCTGTATGCATATCAACATTTCCCTCCATGCACAAAAATGACATCCACGGGAGGAAGAAGATGGGCTCTCATAGTATTTGCCCCATGCTAGTTTCAAAGATCATCTGTGTAATGCAGAGGAAGTCAGGAACAAGACCTTGGGCTGTGCTTCAGCTTTTAGGAGGCTGCAAGAGAACTATTTTTGAGTGAGTGGTGTGTTCCCCTGATGATTGATGCAACTTGAGAGAGGCAGGCAGACTGCAATGGGCAATTCCAAGGCTTCGGGCAGATAGATCACTCCAACTACATACTGTATTTGATTTGGTGGGGCACGAGTTTTTCAGGCTGCGGCAGAGCATGTGTTTTGTATGCATATGGCTCCATATAGTTAATGGAAGGCTGATAGAAACACTGGGAGATACCCAATGATAGCGTTTCTTCTAATCAGGGAAGAAACTCATTGTACGGCAATTGCACTGAGAATGAAATATGCCAAAGATGTCATCAGGACCAGCCAAGTTTAAATATTATTATGCATGCCCATCAGTATCCCACTATTTACAATACCATGGATTAAATACCTGCACCCAAAGAACTAGCTGGTCCCAATCAATTTGTGAAATTCATACACTCCTTTCTTCTTGGTCTTTGCTGCCCTCTTACAGTGGCCAGGTTACATGCACCAATGACAGTGTAAGCCAAAACTGGCAGAAGTCCTTCTCTATGCAGGTCTTAAAAATACAGCAGACCCTCTGAGAGTCTAGTGTTCATAGCCCTCTACATCCTTTGCTCCCTATTCCTCAGTCCCGAGCCCTCCAAACTTCCAATACTGGTTACTTCCCAACAATAATGCACAGTCTCTTTTACCTCTCGGTCCTATATAAGCTTTTGTCCCAGTTCTTCTTTCTGCTTGACTAAACTCCGCATTTCCATAACTCATATCCTCTGCTTTCCAGCCCACTTTATGCCAGAATTGCTGTTATACACACATACATGTGTTTACATGTGTTTACCAATACATGTGCGCATGTACGCGCACGCACACACAATCTTGGATCCGGGTCTGCCCAGCCCAGAATTAAACTAAATTGGGGAAATTTATAAATAGAGAGGTGGAAATGCAGTGTTTGGCTGTTTGGGGGTCATTGACTGGATAGTGGAGCAGACTGGATAGTGCAGGGGTGGCCAACCTTTCAACTTGAATGCTCCTGGCCCTTTAATGGTTGTATAGGTGAGGGCATTTCAGCAGGTGCAGCTGCTTTAGCAGCACCATCAGCAATTGCAACTGCCAGGATTCTGTCTTCTACACAACTCTAATGAACTCAGAGGCCCTAATAGTGGAAGGTTGGCCATTCCTGGGATAGTGGAACAAACAGAGGCGTCGCTCCAGTAGGGGCGGGGCTGTAAGTTTTGCTCGGTCGGAGTCCCGTGTACCGAACGA
The DNA here is from genome assembly GCA_026170595.1 of Plestiodon gilberti rubricaudatus. Taxonomy (NCBI): domain Eukaryota; kingdom Metazoa; phylum Chordata; class Lepidosauria; order Squamata; family Scincidae; genus Plestiodon; species Plestiodon gilberti. The sequence goes on from JANXHW010000003.1 coordinate 132,090,480, forward strand.
GCAGGAGGCAGCCCCGCCCCCTCACTGTCAGAGCCATTCCCCTGCGGAGAAAGCAGCAGGCAGGGTCTCTTGCCTGCTGCTTTCTCCGCAGGGGAATGGCTCTGACAGTGAGGGGGCGGGGCCGCCTCCTGCTCGTTCGGTAAACGGGACTCCGACCGAGCAAAACTTACAGCCCCGCCCCTACCAGAGCGACGCCTCTGGGAACAAACAACTACTCAGTGCCTCTCATTAGGTGAATACTAACCATGAAACAGAGTTTTCCAATGGAATTTAGATTTTATTAAGAGATATAGAAAAACAAGGAAAGGGCAATGTTTACTTGTAAGCTCAGTTGCATAGAGGCTTAGGTGGTTGTGGATGAAAGGATACTTGTAAATAGCTCTGTTTGGGCAGATGCAGGTTAAGTGAAAAAGAAGAAGAGAGAAAGTAAGAGTAGAGCTGCCAGCTGGCCTGAGTTTCCTGTGCCAGAGTCGACCCAATGGGGGAAAAGGAGAGGATTAGTGGGAGGTTTAAAACAGGCACTGGAGAATGGAGGGCTTTAGGAGAGTTAGAAAGAGAAGAGAAATTAGAGAGGAGATCTTAGAGAAAGGTGACACACACACACGCCCCATAATGCTAGCTTTCCATTCTGATCAATGGCCCTTATTAGCATGATCCTGATTAGAGAGAACCATGCCTCACTCCCTCCAGGGTGAAGTCCTGACTGATTCTTAGGAATGTCAGCTAAGAAACCAAGATGGAGTTAGGAGAGACTGTGTACATTTTGGAAAGTGGGGTCACTCACTGTCTACTTTGCTTGAGTCTCTTTAGCCACCCTGGTCTTTTGGCTAGCCTCCGTAGCTGTCCTTTCTCCATGAGCAAAATAACATTGCCTGATCCTTGAGATATCCTCAGAATTCATTCTCTCATTTACCCCCCCTTTTTTTTTTACTTTGGTTCCCTGTAGCTTTTGTCCTTTTGATCACTCTCCTTCTTATCTTACCTTTAGATTTCTGTTTCTCAGTCTGCTGCTTACTCAGGGCCCGTCCTTCAACCACCTTGTATGTGAAATCCCTGGCTTTTTGCCTCTCTACCTCCCAAATCCTCTTTCAAGTCTTCAGCTTGCCCCACAAGGCTGTTCCAGTGTAAGGTTTTCGTTCCAGTCAAACTGACAACACTTTCTACTGTTGCGGAATCTGGGCTGCACACATTTTGACAGATTTGTTCTTTGAGCATTTGGAATGTCTATGAACACTCCATGCCATCACACCAGTTCAGCCAATTAGTATCAGAAGCTTCAAATTAGTATCAGAAGCTTCTGCCACAAGTAGAATAAAATAAAGATTAGACTTAGGCTAGAAGACTGCCAACCTAGCAGTTCCAAAGCATGTCAATGTGAGTAGGTAAATAGGTACCGCTTGCGGGAAGGTAAACAGCGCTCCATGTTCCAGCCGCATGCTATGCGCTGCGGCAAGGAGAGTCATGCCGGCCACATGACCACGGAGGCGTCTTCGGACAACGCTGGCTCTTTGGCTTCGAAATGGGGATGAGCACCACACCCGAGAGTCGGACACGACTGGACTTAATTGTCAGGGGTCACCTTTACCTTTACCTTAGAAGACTGTTAGACAGAACACTTGCCAAACTGCTTCATTTTGGCTAAATCATGCCCTGAGATTGGAGAACTACATTCTTCACTTAAGCACCATTTTTCTTCTGTAAGATTTGAAAAGATATGTGTTCCCTGAATTTTGATCATTCCCTTTATGTGCAGAAGGACAAAAACCATCTATTATAAAAAAAAAATCTGCCCTTTAAAACTAACACAGTGGAAGCTGTCTCTGTAACTGCTTTCATAATTATCCATTTTTCCCTCTGCTTAAGATTATAATTTGTACTGTTTAGCATGTTATATTGGTTTTGAATGAGTGAGTAGTGACTTCTGATGCACCTGCTCTCTTGAAAGCCATTTCGTACATGAACAAATGGTAACATTCATCCAAGTTTCAGACTTGACAAGAGGATTTTAATAGGTATTATGAAGGTCAGAAAAACATAAGTACCACCCCAATCCTATCTCCAGCCAACCCATAGCATACAGTGCTGATGCCATTACATGGTGGGTGGGGGGAGGTAGGTAGGTATCCTTGGACCTATGCCAGCTATTTTTAGCTGGTATAAGTCTGAGGCACTTCAAGGGGTGTAGTGGGTTGATAAAAAGGGGATAGGAACCCGGCATGCACGGCTGCCACTGAGATCCTCCCCTTCTTCCCCTCGAACCGTCCCATGGCCGCCTGGTTCCCTACCCCAAACTGCCCCCTTACCTGTTCTGGTGCAGGCTGAGTGAGCTGCTTGTGAGCACATGGGATCTCCATCCATTTGCAGCCCCATTGGCAGCCCCACAGTGCACAGCAACAGTACAGCTTTTGAATTGCTGGATTGGGACTTCGGGCAGCAGATCACAAGATCCACTGACGTACGGCTCGAATAGGAATGGAGCCTAAGTAGAGCTTGAAAACCCTTGGTTTTAAAATAGTATTTGTGAAAGCTTCCTAAATTCTCTGGATTTTATCCTACATAAAAAGAGGAAGCTGAAATAAATATTAATTCACAATTTATATGCCGAAAGAGGTGTAGATAAATATAGTACCGGTATGATGAGTTCCACACTCTTACAGAGCAAACCTGAAGGTACTCTGGTTTATTCAAGAAGTAAGGGCCCTGTGCTTTTCATATAGAACAGCGTTTTTCAACTGGTGGTACACGTAAGCAAGGTGTTGTCCAGTGAGACAGAAGAACCTGCCAGAGAACCCGGAAGTGCCTCACAAGGCATTTTGGGGTGTGCTGTTGCAGGTGCTGCAGCTGGCTGGAGCCAGCTCCAGGCTCGGAGACAGTGGCAAACAACTCGCCAAAGCGAAGCACATCACAGGACTGAGTAAGATCCCCCAGTATCTCATTAATATGTATCTCAAAAAAAAAAAGTATTGGTCACACTTGTAGCTGTACATGTAGAGGGATCCCCTCATTTTGGGATCTTAAGAAAGCAGGGGTTCTGAATTCGCATAGAAGAGTCCTTGGCATATATGGTTGTATGATCAAGAGTCAGTGCAAAGTACACATGCATGTTGGGGAAAGGAGCCTGCCACTGCGATGCCACCACCCATTCATGACTTTGCACATGACAAAAGTACTGTATACAAAAAAGGCTAAAGATGTTGGGGGGGGAGGTGTTGATGTCTAATTTTTACTTCCCTTCACCATTTGGTTCCACTACGGAAGAACTTCTTGTTGGCTGGCTCCCATGATGCATCGTTATGGAGCTAATGGAATGGATATGTAGTTGGGATAAATCTTGGGCAGAATTCTTCTGTCTCAATTATCAGGATGGGGTGGACTGGAGCAAGTCCGTTCCTGCCTTACAGCCCAATCCTATCCATGTCTACTCAGAAGTAAGTCCCACTGCGTTCAATGCATTGCAGCCTTAGGGTTTTACCAATTAGCCTGGCACCTCTTTAATCTGCTGACCTATGCCACTTTCCAGCATGAACCCCACAGCAAGCATGGCAACTGCTGCTGGAATAGGACATCTCTATGTGATCTGGGCTACCCCCTTAATCTAGAATATCCATGCAGTGAGGCATTTCCATCCAATGGGAAAATTTCCCATACAATGGGAAAATATCCATGGAATGGAGTATTCATGCCAATGCAATTAATTAATTAAGAAGACAACAACAGTCAGGGCTTTGAATGGAAGGGAAAAAAGCAAAAAAGTTTTTTTTTAATCTAAAGTTGTGAAGTCAAGAAATGCTGGAGGGAAGGCTTAGTAGCCCCAGGAGGGTAATTTTGTCAACTTGTAATATGTTACTTCAAGTCTGACCTTCTCTCTGTGCACTGATCTACAAAAACTGCCATGTTGTAGATCTATTATTTGTATTTAAAGAGTCAATATTTCTCAAAGGGACGCATACTGGCTTCTGTATTCCCTTGTTCTCACTCAGCAAGTGAATGCTATTATATTTTATACTATACCATCTGATTGGTGCCCTGCAGCCCCTAACCACTTCAATTTCTTCTTCTTAGGGGATTTAGATTGGAAAGCCACACTTCAGAAACATTCACAAAGTCACCAAACCTTAAAGTCGAAGAAGGAAAAAAAACCCTGTTAAATGTGGCAGGAGCACACAAGGCTGTACCTAAAGGCTTTTCAGAAACTGAAATCACAACACTGAATCACTACGTCCCATGATCAGAAGGCATTCTGAAACAATCAAAATTGAAATCTCAAAGGAAAACCATAGTAACACAAAGAGATATGTAATGTGTGCCTTTTATGTACAAAGCTTTGTATTACGGGCCTCAAAGATATACACCGTGGAAGATACGCGAGAACGCATTTAAGACTTCAAAGTTGTCACAAGATGGATGGCGCTTCTCAAACGGTTTCTGCTATTCAGGATTGAGTCTATTATTTTACTTTGCTACAGCAACAGTTTGTATATCTAATCCTCATGAAGCCCAGCCATTGAAATTCTCTGGGATGAATATACTGGAGTATCAACTCAAGAGTATATGGCTTTAAATGATATGGAGTCACATGGTTTGAGGATGTGGGTTTATAATAATAATTATTGTTATTCTTAAACATTTTTTCCTGCTGTTGTGTTCAATGAGCATTCAGAGAGGCTTACCGAAAGGAAATAATAAAGCATTAAACAATAGCAGGCATTATAAAACCACAGACTAAAGCAAACAATCCTTAAAAGCCAAAAAACACTAAAAGTATTAAAGCAGCAATAGTGCTAGACATAACAGACCCTTAAATAAAAATCTTTTCAATTTCTGTTTAAAAAACAGAAAAAAGAAAGGCATCCCAAAACATCAGCACACAAGGTATTGCCTTTCATGCTTAGTCACTGTCAGGGACTTGTAAAATCTTGCTGTTGAGACTACACCTTAAAGCACGCAGGAAGCCATCTTGGAGGGAAACGTCTGTGCCTCTGATGTACATAACTAGGAGTAGGCTTATCATCCATCCCGGAAAACCCAGGACCGTCCCGGGTTCCGGTCCCGGTTCGGTCCTGGGCTTTCTGGGACCAGTGAAGCCGCCACCGCCACTTTTAAAATGTTTAAAACTGTACCTTTTTTCCTGTCAGCCATCTTGGATCTCGCGAAATCTCGTGAGATCCAAGATGGTGGTGCCCAAATCTCATGAGGGCACATGAAGCAGCGCTGTCCGAAGACCCTTCCGTGGTCATGTGGCCGGCATGCCTCAACGCTGTTACCTTCCTGCTGAGGTGGTAACTATTAATCTACTTGCAATTTCTTGCTTTCGAACTGCTAGGTTGGCAGGAGCTGGGGCTGAAGACAGTAGCTCATACCGTCATGCGGCACTTGAGTCTCGAACTGCTGTCCTGCCTACATTCCGGTCTGCAGTTCAGCGTCTTAACTGCTCTGTAATAAAGAAGCATCATTTTTGGCAAGCTTTTAGTGAATGACTATTAGGTTTTAAAAGTCAACCCACCAAGACGCCTTACTGGAAGTTGCTTCACATTTTATCTAACCTTGAATACTTTCAGGGAATTCTAAAGAAGGAGAAGATTGTGTAGGAACTCTAGGGCTCCTAAGGAGCTATTTCTTTATTCATTATCTTGAATCGCAGACCCTGTTAGTTAAGATGAAGTTAAAGGCCTGCTCTGGTGAAATGATTCATACTCTGTACTCTTCAGTCAAGAAAAGTGATGAGTCAAAGCATTAACTGGCTGCCATGTAGCAATCAAACCTAATTCATCATGATTAGAGATTCCTTCTTCTCAAGATGAGAAACTTTCACATGATGGAACTAAGTGTGTAGACTCCTTTAGATACACTGTGTGGGCTGTGCTAGGATTTCACCTCTCCTCCCCCTAACACCAACTCCCATCCATATGCCAGTGGACGCTGCTTTAGAAGTTCCCCCAATTTAAAAAGTAGCTTAAAATGTCATTTGGGCTCTGTTTGTAGTTTAAAAAAAGCTTCACAGCATGCAAGATTTGGATGTGATTGTGTGGATCAGAGCCAAAGGCTCCATGTTTCTCATGCAAGGCTGGGCTAGATTTACACACAAGTTATACCTTTGTAAAAGGGGTCATCACCAGTTCTGGTCACAGTTACTCAGTTCAAGATTTTATTACTGTAACACACTGTGTGGGGGGCAGCTCAGACTGTTCAGCTAGCACAAAATGCAGCAACCAGGTTGCTAACTGGAGCCAAGGGCCAAGACCCTTGCTATATCACCTGCACAGGCTGCTGTCTCATATTGGGACACAATTCAAAGTTCTTATTATCTTTGGAAGCCCCACGTGACTTGAGGCTCGGGTGCATGAAGGACTATCTCTCCCCATGTGAATCTAACTCTCCTATAAGGTCTCCTCAGGAGAAATTTATGGGTGCTGTCCTTCCCAGAAACTCAGTTGGCAGTTAACATATGAAAGCACTTTCTTTGTTGTGTCACCTGCCCTATAGAAGTCCCTGTCAGAGGAGATTCATATAGACACCACCACCACCACTGGCTACTTTCCACTGAAACAGCATTCCTGTTCTGCAGACTTTTGGCCTGGCTCCTCTGTGTCTATTGAAGCTCTGATCTGTTGTCAGGTTATTATTAGGGTGGCTGTTCTCTGTTTGTGTTTATTTATTTATTTTTGGAAATGGTGATTTTTTGTTTTTGATCTTTTGCTATTTTAATGTGTTTTCTTATGACTGCGAGCCACGTTAAGTCCACCAGGAGGAGAAAGGATTGGGGCCATATAAATATTTGTATAAATAAATAAAAATAAAATAAGTTATAACGGCTAGATTGTCTTGTCTTGTGAGCTCAGCACCCAAAAATGTGTGCAATTTCATCAAGTCAGTGCCAACACCAGACTGGGAGGCATGGGCAAAGCACTGCGTTGGGCTCCCCATGGCACCCCCACCTGCCCTCTGATGGCACATTAGGTGCTACTGTTAGCAGAGCTGAGGGATTTGCACACACAGCAAACTGGACTTTTGTTAAGTTTTTATCAAAGGCTGCAGTTCTTTCTTTGTCCCAGTAAAGTTCTTAAGACCTTATAGGAGAGGCAGATTCACATGGGGAGAGATAGTCCTTCATGCACCCGAGCCCCAAGTCACGTGGGGCTTCCAAAGATAATAAGAACTTTGAATTGTGTCCCAATATGAGACAGCAGCCTGTGCAGGTGATATAGCAAGGGTCTTGGCTCTTGGCTCCAGTTAGCAACCAGGGGCTTACTGGATGTGGGTCTTCAGCCAGTGTCCAACCAGGCTCACCTCTGACACTACCCCTACATCAATTACAAAGCTATTTTGCTCGATAAACTGCTACCTCCTGAGGGATTCCGATGCCATTTTTCCATTCCATTTTGGGATACACAAGAAATAAGGTATTCTCAAAGGACCAACCCACCATCAACTTTGACTCCTTCATGTTTCTTACAAGCGTCAAAGGTTTCTTGTGAATCTGAGGAACACTGGATCTGTTCTTTCTGTATAGCTTTACAGGTTCTGTACACAGACAATGTAATTTGTAGAACCATATACAGCCAGAAAGCTTACACATATGCTTTTCTGTGCTCTATATTGAAGTCATAAATATGGGATACCAAATAAGCCTATGCAATTATGAAGACCATAATAATATGCTGAAGCATTATCCCTTTGGCCCATCCACTACAAGATCAAATTGTTATTAATCTCATTTATCATCTACTAGTATAACAAATTTATAATTCTCATTAATTATTATGAATAGCTAGGACTAAGCCAAACTTCTGTGTGTGAATATCACCAGGACAAGTGCCACTTTAAGACGGCAGAATGCTGGTCCTGTTTGTGAAGAAAAAAACACACCACAATATTGTTGTTCTCCCTTTTGTATTGCACAGCATTTCCATAGTGTAACAGGCAGGCACATGGAAAAGATCTTGATTATGCGAGTGTATGTGGATATGTGTAATTTACCCAATGAAGCTATGGAGAAAAAGACTGCAGCAATGACTTCTGTTTTTTAAAAATGCTACACTGTGAACCCTCTTTTTCCCGGTTCCACGAGGGTCCAAAGTTTCAACTGTGAGAAAGAAAAAAGGTTAAAAAAGTGGGTTTTTTACCTTTTCAATGCAAACCGCTCCATTTTCTTGCTGTAAACACTCTGAAATCGTGTTCTGGAAGGCTCCTCCAGGTCACATGACTCCCGCCTCCCCAGGTCGCCGGACATTAAGCTTAGAAAATTGTGGGTCATATTTTATCTTCATTTTCCAACCTAACAGAAATGGAATAGATCGGTGCTTCGCTCTCCTTTGCTGCTGCTGTTGTATTTCTGCTTACATATGTTATTTGCAACTGTAATCACATTTTAATAAAAGCAAAGTTTTTAAAAAGCATGTGCAGATAAGATCTGAACAGACCTTCCATCCTTCAACTAATGGAAAGCCAGTACAAACACGATTCTTGTCAATAATCACTCAAGTGAGTACTGCTTGCATGAACAGTGTAAAATCAGATGAGCCACTCAGGGAAGATCACTGAGCTGCTTCAGATGACCCAACAAACAGTAGGCCTTTTGAATCATAAATGTGACCTGCAAGCTGCCAAGCCTACTACATCCACCTGGGAAAAGGGGGTTCTCCAGGGACCCTCACTGCTTCCATTAAACTGCAGCTCGTAGCTTATCCAAAGTTGGAGGCTGCCATTTAAACAATCAGGATTGAAACAGCACAGTTCCCCGTGGGAGATAAGCAAGGAAGGGAGGAGAGACTGAGCACGTCCATCAGTTCAGGCTATGTTTGTGACTGAACAAACCATGATTTCCTTTAGATGTCTCAACTGTCCCACTACAAATGACTTCTGTAAGCAGCATGAGTTCAACAAGTTTTTTTTTTTTAAGTGGAAGTAAACAACAATTTTCCATGAGCAGCATCTCCAAAATTGTACCGCTTACACAAACAGACCACAACTCATATGAATAGTTATCTGCACTAGACCCAAAGAACAAAGTCTACTGTGGCTCTTCTTTGTATCCTTGCTACAAACAACTAGACAACCATACAAACTTTTGCATTCATGAACGGTTAATTTCAAAGGCACTATCAGGAAAATGTACAGACAATGCAGTTTTCATGCCAGCTTCTTCATTCAGCATCTACAGCTCAGAACTGTCAAAATGTTTGTGTCCTCTCTGTTACACTGAAAATCATAATAAATTAACATGAGATCTTCAAATCTTTGGAACTAATTCAAGAAAGTAAGTAAGTGACAAGGACAACTGTCACATTACACTTCCTGTTTTGCTCAACAGATACGAATAAAATGCAAGTCATCCTCATCCATCGTCCCCCTCCTACACACACCATTATCACTTCCCATTTTGTTATCAATGATTATTTCTTCAAGTATTATATAGGGGACACTCTGAATGTATTTGTGTTCAATATAAAAAAAAAAGTACATAGCATGTGATAAGTGAGAAACAATTTCATTTTTGAATGCCGATGAACCAAATCATCTGAAGGACTCCAAATGAACTAACAACCAATACAACAAAGTATGTAAAACTGCATGTAAAATATGCATTATAGATGAGTATTTACATATTTTATATAGATCAGGGGTGGCCAAACTTGCTTAATGTAAGAGCCACATACAATAAAACTTTAGATGTCTGAGCCATAAGAGAGATGTTTGGGAGCCGCAATATTTAAGAAGCATTTAAGTATATTTAGTCACCATGAACAACTAACGGATGTTTTAATCCAGTGGACTCTCAGTTTATACCTCGTAAGTAATTATAAAGCTTGAACATTTCTTATTTACCTTTTATATTGATTGTGATGCAAAAAGGAGCTCAACCAACATATTTCCGAGAGCTGCACATTATATATGCTCAGGAGCCACAGTTGTAGTCGTCCCCCGCTATAGATATATAGTATATTTGCCAAAATAACACAAAATATGTAAATCCACCCCCAAACAAACGCCCTGTACCACTACATATTTCAAGGTATGCATGTGACAGTTTCTCTATAGCATATTTTTCAACCCATCCACCCATTTCACTTTGTAAAGGATCTCTCAAAATAAAATACCGTATTTCTTCCATTCTAAGGCGCCATCAATTCTAAGGCGCACCTTTAATTTCGTTATTACCAGCAGGGAAAAAAATTCCCCCCAGGATTTATGTGCAAATTGTACCCCCCAAACTTACAAATGGTACCCCTTCTTGCTTATTACCAGGGCTTGTGGGTGCTTTGGGGAGGCCTGTGTGACCCTCTGCAGGCCTCCCCGATCTCCAGTTCGGCGAAAAACAGCGATTTTCGGCCATTTCCAGTTTTCGTAAAAACCAGAAGTGCCCGAAAATAGCCATTTTTTTTGCCGAACTGAACATCAGGGAGGCCTGCGCGACCCTCTGCAGGCCTCTCTGATCATCAGTTCGGCGAAAAACGGCTATTTTGGGGCACTTCCGGTTTTCACGAAAACCGGAAATGGCCGAAAACCGCTGTTTTTCGCCGAACTGGAGATCAGGGAGGCCTGCAGAGGGTCGTGCAGGCCTCCCCGAAGCCCTCACAAGCCCCGGTAAGTAAGGAGGTGGCGTTTTGGGGGTGCAATTTGCACACCTTCGATTCTAAGACGCACCCCCTTTTTTGAATTGCTAAATTTGGAAAAAACATGCGTCTTAGAATCGAAGAAATACGGTAAAATAAAAAAACCCAAGGATCTCAAGGAGAGGGCAATGGGGCAAATAGGACCTCAATTAAAGTGAATGGGGTGGAAATGAAACATTGCATGTCCACATTGTGAGTTCAAAATGGCCTCACCTCACCTCCACAACAACCACAGTAGGTGTTTTTTTGATATAGTTGTGAATGTGATATGAAGAAAAAGGCATGAGAGATCTGTGAGCCCCCACAGGAATAAACATTAGAGGTCACTGATTTATTTTGCTGTGTAAACCTCTTTGTGATCTTTTGGTTGAAAAATGCAATATTTAAATATTTTGAGAAGGATGATTGTGTTCCGGCGTAGCTCCACCCACGAAGCAACCCATTGGTTGTCCCTAGTCTGACTGGGTTATAAATTATTCTGGGTCAGCCTTTGGCACCAGTCAGATTCTGGCCTTCTCTATGGCTCTCCTAGTGCCTTCTAAGCCCCTGCACTCCTCATGCTTTATTTCTTGTTCCTCAATCTGCCTACTTGCCTTTCAAGCTCTGCCTGGGGTCCAGTAGCGGAGGTGGGCATAAGGTGGGGGAGCAGTGGGCCCCTAGTGACAGGGGCGGCAGGCCCCAGGTGGCAGGTGGGGGTGTAACGACGGTTGGCGGCACAACGAGACAGGCTGTTTTGTGGGTGCGAGCGGCGATGGGTTTGGCCCTCCTGCCCACCCTGTGCCTCTGGGTGCTCTAAAACCACCGGCGGTGGTGACGTCACTTCCGGCGTGGGGGGCAGTCGTAGCTCTACCACTGCTGGGACCCTCACTAGATCTTCCCAGTATGTCCCACTGATTCCCCTGGGAGCCAGTATCTGACTCCATTCCACCAAGTCTCCTATCTCCAGCTACCTTGTATTCCTGGCTGCCCATGACCCAGTACTGATACATAATAAGAAAAGGAGAAAAAGAATTCAGACACATTTCATTTTGTTGTAGGAGGACTATCGTATCTTATGCTAAATTGCCTGCAAAACAGATACAGTGAAGAAAAAAAAATCTTTTCTTTCCTTTCACAAAAGTGGCTGCACTCAATTAAAAAATGGTTGCTCTATTTGGCTTGTACTGAAAACACTTATTCTTCCGATCTGTTCAGACAGTTTGTTATCGTCTGGCGACATGAGCTGCATTCAGTTTCCTTTCCTAGCTACTTGCTTATAAAGCATAGTCAAAAGCAATGTTTTCAATGAGAGTCCCAAAAGTCATCTTCTAAATTTATTCCCCATGCACATCCAAATCAAATGCCTTATTACGAAACACTTTCCATCTTTGCTAGTTAGGAAACTGTCATGAACAAACTGATCATTTATTAATCATTTAAATGTTCAGATATATCCAATATAAATGTATGGCCTGTAGGTGGTTACAAATTATTTGGGCGGAGGGGAGGAAAAATCTGCACATTACACATAACCAGAGGAATGACTGCATTGATTTTTGGTTTGAGGAGCAAATAATGCACATTTCCAAATATGGATAAGTATGCTGAATAAAACCAATTTTCAAACAGGTAGTCCAGTTGTGGGTGGCGGGGAGGCAAAGTTTTAGCTATGGCGCAATTTGAATAAGATGCTTTCTAATGAAGTCACTTGCAGAAAATGGGAAGGATGTGCAATAGTCTGGCATTTTGATGAAGGGCTTGGCCCTGAGTGCAAGAGCAAGTGACCCTTTCAATGGGGAGCAATAACCACTCAGCTATTCAGAATGTGGATAAATGTCCTGTAGATGCAATGCCACTTTTTGGCAAGGTGGAAATACACATAAATACACTGAGGTAATAGGGAAATTTGCCCACATCAAGGTAAATGCTAGGAAACTGCAACAACATAATTTCTAAGCAAGACAGCATACAATCATATCACTAGTACAGTGTTGTATAGTTTTGTATTTTATAGCAAATTCCTCCAACAGAGGGATCTAGCAGCTCTGCTCCACTGCAGGGTTGCATACAAGGGTCTCTCTCTCTCTCTCTCTCTCTCTCTCTCTCTCTCTCTCTCTCAGAACAGTGGCTTTCAGGCTGGGAATCTGGGGAGGAGTAGGGTTCTCAAGGCTTCTTTAGGGTGCAAAAATGTCGTTCCCAAATTCTGAGAGGCACCTGGCTTTTGGAGATGTTGGCCAGATATTGGACCTGCCTTATTGAGTTCTCCTATGCTTCCTTGGTAGGGGAAATGCAGAAGGAATGATGTTCACCATGCAGATCATAGCCTGTTCGGAGGCCTAATCATGGCAATAACAGCCCCTGTTAGTAATTAATTTGGGCTCTGAATTAATTGGAATGGAAACCATAATTTGCTAAATAAGAATTAATTAATTATGGAATCGAACCAGCTGTTTCACCAGCTCCTACTGAAGACCAGCAATCAGGATACTAGAGGAGAATCGGCTGATTGGCTGGCATCACCTTGAAGCCGTGGTTCCCAAACAGAGAGGCACAGAAATCAGCCACGGAGTGCCACAGAATCCTCTCGGAAAACAGTGCAATGCCAATTGGCAGGCATCAACATAATGTAATGGGGAGCCGCAGCCAATGGTCAAGGGAGCCACAGGTCGAAAAAGTTTGGGAAACACTGCCTTGAAGGCTACAATTACAGAATGATGTATCAGAGTCACAGATCAACTAATGACAGAAGGGAAGACTGATTTGTTTTTCCCTCTTTGCACTTAACTAGCAAGTACTCATTCTCACCACTTTTCTGAGAGAAATGTTTTCGTGCCCTCCATGTAAAGCAGTTTCTGATTGGCCTGTGAAAAGCCATTGCTCTGCTGTTGTCTCATTTCTCCACCAGCTTTGCATTCTAGGAAATAATGTCAAAAATTATTGCCAGAATCTGACTCCAGGCAAACAGGCTCTTCAAATGAAATATGCAGCCTTAGAAGTTTTTCAAAATCCAGAAGACATGAACATCTGAGAAACTTAATTTTCCCCAAAGATTTTGCTTTTTTAGGCTGGCAGGAGAGTCTACCAGTGGGCTGGGAAAAAGAATGTCATATTGAATTAATCAGTTTTATTGATTGCTGGAACATATTCTAATCCTTGTATGCATTTTGTCTAATAATAGGTGCAACTCTTGAGAGAAGAATTCATTATACTGGCACTTTGTTAATCCTGGTATTGGCATTTTACTCCTGGCTATGTTTTAATGCTATGATTAATTCTTTCTCCCTTCATTAATGTGTTTAAAATGAGAGAGCCAAAACTATACTCACATATGCCTGAGAAGCACTGTGGTATAGTTGACAAAGTATTCAACTTGGACTAGGAAAACCTGGCTTCAAATCCCTGATTGGCCATCAAAATAGGTGGTTGTAGGCCATTCAGTATCTTTCAGCCTAACCAACCTCTCTGGGTTGGTTATGAAGGTTAAATGGTATTATCCAACACATGCATCTATGGGAGGAAAGGAAGGATACAAGCATAAAAAACAGTTCTTGCAAACATGTGTAAGATGCTGCATTCTACCCAATGGGAGGGGCTCTTTTAAATCTCATGTTTTATTACATGACATTACAGAACATAGTGGTGTTCTGCATCTTTTTTAAGTTGTGAGCCCTTTGGGGACAGGAAGCCATTTAATCATTTGATTTTGTATGTAAACTGCTTTGTGAACTTTTGTTGAAAAGCGGTATATAAATAGTGTTGTTGTTGTTGTTGTTGATGATGATATTATTATTATTATTATTATTATTATTATTATTTTATCAGCACAATCCTATGCTTACTATGTGATGTTGGCTCTTCTTCTTCTGCTGGCACTGACTGCCAGTGGCAGTCATAAAAGGCTCAGCACTATGACAGGAGCGCCAGTCGGAGCAGGTAAGTCAGCAGGAGAGGCCTGAGGGGTGGGTGAGGGCAAAACAGGGTGGGGAGGGGCAAATTGGGTTGGGGGGCATGGAATGGACAGATTGGGTCTGAGAAGGGGCGGGTTCAGCGGCAGGAGCTGCTGCTGCTGAATCCTATCCCCCTTCTTGGACATGATCCTGCTAACACGGGTCTGAGTGGAACCCCACACCACATGAATGATATTCCGCTGTCACAAAATGGCCGCTGACCGTGCATGGAGCACTCTGTTGGCGGCCATTTTGGCAGTATTGCTGTAAGAGGAAGCAGCGCTCCCTGGCCGTCGCCGGTTCCTAGCTCAACTGCTAGAGCAGGTAAGGCAGTAGTGAGGGCAGGGATAGAGGAGGATTTGGGTGGGGAGGCTGCAGGAGGGGGGTGGATCCGACGGCAATGGCATGCGCTGGACCCTATCCCCTCTTTTCACAGCCTCCCCACCCCTTTCTTCTCCTTGGATCTGCACCAACTATACTGCTGGCATAGGTCCGAGGAGGCCCATTTCAGAGCAGAAGGCTTGCAGGGGGTAACGGGAAATAATTCCCCTTTCCCCCGCTCCTGCACTAGATACAGTACACTCATTTTTGGCACAGATGCATCAGCGTGGGGGGGGGGGAGATAGGATTGGGTCCTTAGACTGTTGGTTTGCCTAAATGGGACTAAGGCACTATAAGTACCCAAAGGTCAACAGAGATAAGCACTTTTCATAGAGAAAGTAAGCCTCAAGTGAGCAGCTTTGTAAGGCTTATGCTTACAATTGCATGTTAACTATAAAAATTACGCTAGAGAGGAGGAAAGAGAGATGGCTAGGGAAGCCAAGCCATTCATTGTTACATGTTTTTGGTATAGGAATGATTACTCTTTGCTGGAACAAGTCAACACAATCCAAACCTAATCTTTTATGAACTAGGCAGGAGAGTTGTAGGCCAGGACTGGCAAAGACCCAACAACATGTACATTTAAAATATCAGTGACAATGCATAGGCATGGATTATTTCAGCATTTGAATTAAATATTTGGACACCTAATGTTTCCCAGTGCAAGGCATTACTATTTTATTAACAATGTCTTATATAAATGCTATCTATAATAGCAGAGAGGATTAGTACAGCAAGTTTGGATCCCAAAGAACAATACAAAATAGATAACGCAGAGGCGTCGGCAGGCGACCTCCCAACGCCCCCAAAACTAATTAGCATAAATTAAGTTCCGTTTTTGATTTTGATTTTTTCCGGGTTTTTTAAAGGTTTTTAGGGGTTTTGTAGCGGTAACGGGGCCTCTAACAGTGTGTGTATGCTTTGCGCCAACTTATATTTTGTGTAGGAGCCTGCTGCGACGATCTCCAGGGGCGACGATCTCTTCGGGGGAGCAGATTGTTCCTCTGCTCTGCCGCCCCTGGCGCGAACTCTGTAAAGCGCCCAGCAGCGCTTTACAGAGTTCATGCATGCGCAGAGCGTCGACTGGAAACATTGTCGTTCTGCGCATGCGTGAACTCTGCAAAGTGGCACTTTTACAGAGTTCGCGCCCGGGGGGCAGGCAGAGCAACGATCTGTGCCCCTGGAAGAGATCGTCGCCCCTGTAAATCGTCGCGGGAGGCTCCTACACAAAAGATAAGTTGGCGCAAAGCATACACACAGCTAGAAGCCCCGTTAGCGCTACAAAACCCCTAAAAACCTTTAAAAAACCCCGGAAAAAATCAAAATAAAAAACGAACGTTAAGGAGGCACGCGCCCCCCCCCGAGAGCCTCTGCGCCCCTACACCCTGGTGCCCACCGCCCCACCGCACCATATCAGCTGACGCCCCTGATATAACGGCAAATCACATCACCTGTGTTCTGTGTATGGAACAAATCTGAGTTCTTGGAGCAAGAAAACTATAGATGTCTGAAACCAATGGAAGTCATTTTACTAGACTCATTGAAACTTACCCCAAATATGCTCAAATGGTTTGCCTGAGGAGGAACCCACAAATTGGCTTCAAATTCATGTGAAATGTCAGTGGCATTTGAAGAACAAAAAGATCTGTCTGTAGCCACAATGCAAGTTCATATGTATTTCATTTGATGTGAGGAATGCCTTGCATGGCCCCTAGATAATTATGTGACTTCCATTTAAGATGCCTCATTTGAAGTTCATAGTTTTTCACGTTTGTTATATTCTTATGAAAGGCCTGGACACCCCCCCCCTCCAGTACACTAACTAACCAACCCACTCTATGCTTTATTAATGCTTGCTTTCTATTGAAGGCCAGATATAGGGGCAGAGGATCCAGAACACCTCTTGGGGCTCTACACATTTCAGTTATTCTTTTATTTTAACAAAATCTATAAGATTACAGGGAACGAATTTGCTTGTATGTGGGTCATATGAACATAGGAAGAGCCCTGCTGGATCAGGACAAAGGCCCATCTAGTCCAGCTTCCTGTATCTCACAGTGGCCCCACCAGATGCCTCAGGGGACACACAAAACAACAAGATACCTGTATCCTGTCGCCACTCCCTTGCATCTGGCATTAAGAGATAGCCTACTACTAAAACCAGGAGGTTGCTTATGGCTTGTAATTTGTGATGGACTTTTCCCCCATGAATCTAGCCAAAGGCATCTAGGCCAGGTGCCGCCACCACCACATCCTGTGGCAAGGAGTTCCACAGATTAATTACATTCTGGGTGAAGAAATATTTTCTTTTGTCTGTTCTAACTCTCCCTCCACTCAATTTTAGTTCATGTCCCCTTGTTCGGATGTTGTGTGAGAGGGGGAAAAACTTCCCTCTATCCCCTCTATCCATCCCATGCATAATGTTTATACGTATATTTATATAATATAAATTTTATATTTTTTAATATTTTTATAACATATAAAGCTGCCTTAAAATGAATCAGACCATTGGTCCATCTTGGACACTATTGTCTACAATGATGGTAGATGGCTGTCCAGGATTTCAGATGGGTCTTAGAAAATAAGGTATTCAAAAGTTGAATAGTTGAACTGAAGGTGCTCTTTGCCTGGGGTGCCATTTGGTCTTAGGTTGGTTAGCATATGGCCAGGATAACTCAGAATTTATTGAATTCTGGTAAATGGTAAAGGCAGGAACTTCTTCTGTTGAGTTACTTCACTGATCACCTCAGTCTCACAAAGCAGCTGGAGGTGGTTCACACAGGGAATAACCCAAGAAAAGGCCTGCAGGAGATCAAAGCGCCCAAGCTGTCTGCAGGCATACTGTTTCTTCTCGGTCTGTGGCTGGAGCAGCTTCCCCAGAGTTGGGAATGGTCCTGAGACCCAGCTTCCTACAACCTTCCTGGACCCAACTTACTCTGCCCAGACCAGACCTTCTCCAAAGTCTGCCCCTATTCTCCATTCTCTCCAAATTTCTCCTCTCTTCACCTTCAGCTCCTTGTGAATCCTTATTGCTGGCATATCCACTTCCTCCCTCTTGTTTTGGCTTTGCTCCTCATCCTCAACACCCCTTCATGGCTTTTCCATTTTCTCTTTCACCCTTCCTGCTTCTCCCACTTACACCTTTTCCCCAGTTTCCACCTTTCACCTTCCTTGCTCCTGCTTCCTCCATTCTCCCCTCTGCTTCCTCTGTTCTCCTCTCCCCCCTGTCACCGCCCCTGCCTTGTCTCTCCTGGAGCCTGGTTTTAAAGGCTGCTTCCAGCCGTGCCTTCCATCCTCCAGCTGATCATGACTAGTATCTGCCACCACTCCCAGCTGGAACCTGGTGATGCCAATGAAATCATTGACCAACGCACCACTTCACGGCTTATCGGCAGCATCTCTATGCTACCACAGTTGGTTCCTGCACGGTTCCAACCACCAGCATGGCTCTATTAGGAGATGATTTAATGTGTCTCTAGATATGTATCTAGAAGCCCTTTTCAGACACTCTGTAAGAGTGGAGAGTCTCCACACTTATAGGACTCCATGAGCATGGCCAGTATGGCTTGCCACATTGCTGATGCACTCCCAGTCCTGCCCCCTCTCCCTGCAGCAGCAAACACTCCACAGCGAGATATTCTCTGCATGATTAGAGATGCTGCACATAAAGGCCATCCCTGTGGAGTGTGGGTGGCAGCGGAGCTAGGAGCACAACGGGGACTCTCCACACTTTCAGAACTGAAAAGGGCCAGAGATGGTTGCGTAATACATGGTGTGCATATATTGCCGCATGCCAGCTCCTGAGGGCACAGTGCAATGTGAAGTTCTCTTACGCAAGCCTCAATGAATTGAAGAAGAGCTGCCCAAGAGCACAGCGGTGCGCTGATCTTTCATGTGCACTCCTGCATTGTGAACATTGCTATAAACGAGAGTACTGAACTCTTGGGCACTTCCTATTCATTTCAACGACTCTCGTGCAAAAGAACGTTCATGAAAAAAACTATGAAGAGATGCATATACAAGTATTATTTCATTGCAGTTGCTTTTGATGATTATTCATTTTGTTTTAATGCCTTTAGTATTTACCATTGGAAATAGCTGCTGTGCAAGAAAAGAGCTCTTTAGCCATGGTATAAATTCTGCACCTCATTGTAAAGTGAACACAGCAATAATTTAGCTGGGGATTAATTCTCTTAATAGTCAATTCCCAGAGCCCTCTTGCAATTCAGTTGAACATATTCCAACCTTCTGGCATGACATTGGTAAATGTGTGGAGAACCCTATGTGAGCCATTAAACACGTTACCTCTCAGCTGCTAAGTAAGCTTGCCGATCTCATGGAAACCTCAGAGGAGAAACTCAATAGGGCTCTAATAAAATCCACTTAATTTTTTTTCTCCAGCATATTGTTAGGTTTACTTGGGAATTAGAGAACACAGATTACTCAGTAATGATGCACAATAAGTGTTTGTGTGTTTTGCATTTCAATTGGGCTCGCGCATAGATTTGACCAATAGTCATGCTGTTCAACGAGGATGTATTAAAAGATATGGAAGATTCCCAATTCATTATGCTTTAAGGAATCCAGTTACTCAAAGGTGCACCTGTTTCATTCTGCCAGGTCAGCTCTAGTGAGTGCAACTTCATAGCAAGATCAGTGGTACAACTCATGATACCTGAAGCCTGTTGACTGGCCTGATATGAAAATGGCCTTGGCTTTAAGGTTGGAGCTCAGTTACCTCTACTAGATTGTATCAAGATGAAAACCACATGTGTTATGGAGAATAGAGAAGGTGATGTGAAGGTCAAAGGCATCTTTCACATGCACCATGCCTTCCTCTTCCTTGTTGTGCTCTGCAATAAAGGGAGTTGTGGCAGTGTATTATTATTATTATTGTTAACAGTATTTATATACCTCTTTTCAACAAAAAGTTCACAAAGCGGTTTACAGACAAAATCAAATGATTAAATGGCTCCCTGTCCCAAAAGGGCTCACAATCTAAAACCTCTCTCTCTCTCTCTCTCTCTCGCAACCACCCCTTATAGCCTGAAGGGCAGGGTTATATGTACAGTACAATACTCATTCCTCCTTAGGGATCTGCCTTAATGCGGACAATACATACCAATTTACACCAGGATCATTCTTTTTGTGATATAAACACAACACATTGGCAGAGAGATTCTTCTAGACATCATACACAATTTCATATGTGAAGCCATGATCAGTTCTAATTATTTCCATTCATTTCAAAATGGCTTTCAAATTAATGGTTTTCAGTATCAACTGCTTTTCAGTATCAACCATTTTTGCTACAACTATAATTTTATCAAAATGAACTGAGCAAAATGCTGTGTTACAAGCTTATCCAAGAAACTGTTGTCACTTAAGAACAATAAGAGGAGCTATTGCAGTCACTGGCCCACTGAAAGAATCCAATACACGGTTGTCAACTTTTGGTGCACTCACATTTCATTGACCTTTCCTCATTCTCCTGGTCACATTGAGAAGTTCTCTCAGCAATCACAACTTAGGAACTCAATACACAAGACCATTGTTTCTGGGATAGTTATCCCTAAAGGCTGCCAGCTTGCACCAGCCCCATTCATTTGGACATGGCAAGTGTGTGTGACTAGTGCTTGCCCCCATGGGCGTTGACAGGGGGAAGCGCGGGGGGCGGGCCGCCAGGGGGTGTCGCGAGCATAGGGGTGACGCGCGACCCCCCCACTTACAGTTTAGCGGTGGAGCTGGGCCCTCCCTCCCTCCCCTGTGTCCGTTTGGCTCCAAAATGAGCCGAAAACGGAGCGGGGAGGGTGCTCTGCTCCTGCGCGTGACGTCACGTGCGGGGGCGGAGCCTCTCCCTTAAAGGCGACGCGCGCCCTGCTCTGGGATGTCGCGCATCCTAGGGACGCGACTGCTTGCCCCCAAATAAGTCCAGCTTATTTTTGCTGCCCTTTTTGAATGTTCAAGGAGTGCTGCTTTGGAAAGTGGTGACTGATCTAGAATAGTTGCTGTTCTAGAATTCAAATGTTGTCTAATACTTCAGCCAGTATACAATTTGACATTAGAACACAAGAAGAACCCTGTTGGAGCAGACCAAAGATCCATCTAGACCAGCATTTCTCAACCAGTAGTACATGTACCACTGGTGGTACATGAGGCGGGTGTCCGGTCATACTTGTTGCCTGGCAGTGAGACCACGACAAACAGCAGTAGGAGGCTTAACCCTGGCAGGCAGAGCTCCAGCGCACATTTTTCACATGCTTGAGAAAGTCCTCCCACCTGTCTTGAGCCTCTTACCACTGTTCATTGCTTTGTGTCTGGCCTCCCAACCCAGAAGTAACTGACAATGACATCATCACCAGTTACTTCTGGTGGTACGCCGGATAAGTGGAGGCTTGGGAGGTGGTACTTCGGGAGACAGACCTTGAGAAACGCTGATCTAGACCAACATCCTGATGGCCACGTAGATGCAGTTAGAAGTGGGATATGTAGGCAAACAGTTCTTCCCATTGCTGATTCCTAGCAGCCTCTGATTCCTCAGATGCATACTGTCTCTGAAAATAGAGGTTGCATATAGCCATACTGATAATCCCACATCATCTAGTAGGATAACTAGGTTGATGGAGCACCTGCATGGATGTTAAATGATGATAACAACAACAACAATAATAATAATAAAAATAATAAAAATAATAAATATATAATATTTATATACCGCCTTTCTTGGTCATTGGATTTCTCCTCTGACTTTAATCCAAGGCAGTTTCCATGAGCAGGCTTTCCCAACCCAAACCCCCCAATGTTTTTTTTTTTTTTTTTTTACAATCATGTATATATAAATGTTCAATCTTTCATGAACAACTGCATTTCACATGGTATCCTTTGCAATCTGGCCTCTCCCTGGCCATCGCCTCCCACACTCGGCCGACGCAGCTGGCAGCTCTTTATCTCTCCTCACAGACAGAGGCATTCCCACGGTAGCGGCCACACCGTAAGCCGCGCCCTGTCCTAGTACCGTGTTTACAAACCGGAACGAGGAGGCCCCGCCCCCTCGCCGTCGCAGCCATTCCGCGCTGCGAAGGCGAACGGGCAGGAGACTCCCTGCCTGTTCGCCTTCGCAGTGCGGAATGGATCCGCCGGCGAGGGGGCGGGGCCTCCTCGTTCCGGTTTGTAAACACGGTACTAGGACAGGGCGTGACTTATGGTGCGGCCCCTACCGTGGAAACGCCTCTGCTCACAGAGGCTTTTTTCATGGCTTTTTGTCAGCGGCAACTCTACCAACTGAGCCAGACCTCCTGCCTTAAAGAGGCATAGATCATACAGTATAGTGTATTGATATACCGTATTTCTTCGAGTCTAAGGCGCCATCGATTCTAAGGCGCATCTTAATTTCAGGAACACCAGCAGAAAAAAAACCAAAAACCATTGATTGCAAGACGCACCTCCTTCCTGCTCAGCACCAACTCTCTCCCCAGCTTGCTCAGCACCAACTCTCCCCAGCTTGATCAGCACCAACTCTCCCCAGCTTGCCTGCCAAGACGATCCGATTTTTACCGCGCCATTTTGCCCCCTCTGCTCAGCAGCGAGCTCTCTCTTCCTGAACCTGAGAGCTCGCCCCAGCATGTCCCGCGCTACAGCTGATGATCTTCTCACTGCATTTGAGCAGTGCCTTTGCGGTCCGCCACAAAATGCCATTTCCTTACTTACCGGGGCTTGGGGGAGCTTCAGGGAGGCCTGCGCGACCCTCTGCAGGCCTCCCCGATCTTCAGTTCGGTAAAAGAACAGCGATTTTCGGCCCTTTCCGGTTTTTGCGAAACCCAGAAATGGCCGAAAATTGCTGTTTTTCACCGAACTGAAGATCGGGGAGGCCTGCAGAGGGTCGCGCAGGCCTCCCTGAAGCTCCCCCAAGCTTCGGTAAGTAAGGAAATTGCATTTGGGGGTGCTTTTTAGAGACCTTCAATTCTAAGGCGCACCCCATTTTTTTAAATGCTTAATTGGGAAAAAAAAACATGCGTCTTAGAATAGAAGAAATATGGTAGTTGTTAAAATAGTGTTGATTATGCCATGCTTTCTTTTCAATATAGTCGCACTAGTCTACTAGTCACAGCCCTGCATCATCTAAGTATTTCACCATTTCTACCTTGAAAATTGCCAGAGCCAAAGATACTGTGAGTCTCAAGCCAAATGAACAAGCTAGCTGAGCCATTTGTTTGCATCGATGGCATCCACCATTCATGCTGGATGTTGAATTAAGATAAGAGTGATTTGTGCATTGATGCTCTCTGTTGTGAATACCTAAAGACCGGAAACTGAGACAGTATTAATCACTGGTGGGACTTAAGAGAATGGATGAGCTAGCACCAAAATGGGAGTAACAGGTAATGCCTGAAGAACAGTTATTTTAAAAAAAATGTATAATCAATTTCTGTACAATGAAGAAAAAGAGCATTATCACCTGTGAATGAATGGTTGAAAGCTTTGCCTAGGGGGAAAATGGTCTAGTAATGTTAAGGGCAAACTACACATTACACTGCAGTTGCATGTAAAGAAGAACTGACACCCCTTTTCCATTGCAAAGGGCTCTCAGGAGAAGGGGGCAAACTGTACTGGGGAATGGATGAATGGGGGGGCTTAACCCTTCACATATACTCCTAGCTGCTGTTACCCCTGTGGGTTCTAGATTCCAGTATTACAGGCAGAGACAGGTAAGTTTCTTGTAATGAACTTCTCAGGATGCCTATTCTTTATGTTGGCAAAAACTCATGACCTGGCCTTTCTGTCTCTCAGTAGACTCACATCATCAGGTTCAGGTTCCATGCTAGAACCACTTGCAAAATGTATGGATTTTTTCCTTCACTTTTGTCACTTCACCCTTTGTTCATTTGAAAAGGACCAAAGATTTCATGTCCAGTCAATTAAAAAATGGTGTTGCTCATCTTAGACAAACAAGCCCTATACAGACGTTACCCCCACATTTTCCTGTATGTGTGGGAGGCTGAGAGAGTAAGGGAAAGTCCTGGCCCTGCTGGTGACATGTCCACGAAGCCCCAGCACCTGCCCTTCCCGTGACCATTGTTTGTCTGCAGCGACAAATGGTGACCATAGGAAGAATTCTTCCCTATGACTGCGACCCTGGAACATTGTATAGGGCTGGTGTCTTTATACCAACATTCCCTATGATGGAACTTCAATTACATAATTATTTGTTAGAATTGATTAATACATAACTTTGAAAAATAATGAGTCAATATTATTTTCAGGTTAAGAGGGTTACTATAGGCAGTCATCAATGAATTGGCCAAATTAGGAGTAAAGAGATTGCCCACTCTTTTAATCTGAAAATCTGATTTGTGGAGGAACTGACTGTTTTGCGTGTCCATAACAGCAATCCATTTTATGGTAAACCTATTCTAGATTCTAAATGATATTTTTTTCTGGTATTTAGGAATATACTAGGGTCTACATGAGTTACAAGCATTAAATTCAAGTGGTGGGAAGGGGAATAATTAAATGGATAAATCATAAGGACTAGCTACCTAAAAGGTGACATCAATTTTCCAAGCCAATAAAGTGAAAGTCATATGGGGCATGCATATTTCTTCTGCAAACTCCCTGAGCACTT
This sequence comes from Plestiodon gilberti rubricaudatus, assembly GCA_026170595.1. Lineage (NCBI taxonomy): Eukaryota > Metazoa > Chordata > Lepidosauria > Squamata > Scincidae > Plestiodon > Plestiodon gilberti. The sequence continues at coordinate 132,115,022 of JANXHW010000003.1, forward strand.
TAACACTAAAATGCTCTTCCTCTGACAAGAATTCAGTAAAATGATTCTGTAATACCCATTTAGCATGTTTAATTGCAAAATTATCTACCCAAGAAAGAAACATCTGTGTAAGCCACTGGGGACAGTTATAAATGCACTGCTTTTATCTTCTACTTGCATCTTCACCAGTATGTTGTGTACTCACTACGAAGGGTAATTATATTTCAGACTATTTCAAAATGTTTGAAACCTGTTGACTCCATTAGAAATCCAGGCTGACATAACAGTCATAATAATGCTGGAATCACTGCTCGTGCATCCATGCATGGCAGTTGGCTTCAGGACTATAATCTTACATAGATTAATTTTGGATTAGATGTTACAGAGCAGGGGTTCTTAACTATATAGAAGAGGGGCAGAAGAAGCCACCAGGCAACTGGGCTACACAACCTAGTTTAAAGCTCAGTGTGTTTCAGGCAGAGAGGTGTGAAACAGGCACTTGTAGAGCTGATAGTCTTAAATGACGCAAACAAAAAAAGCCATGCTACACACCACCAACCAAAATTCACTAAAGGACTCCTATCACACATATGCTCAAGATCATCTCATCGAAGACAATGACCTAAGCCACCCAAGTATACCAGACCATTTTTACCAGACATGTCCCAGCTCACATTCCTAACTGTCATGCTATACCAGTTCTCATCACATTCCCCATCTGGAAAGCCTGTGTGGGATAATTAATGACTGGTAAACTCCCTTCAGCTAGGCAAACCACGTTATTAAAACAAAAGAGATGTGTTTTTTTTCAAGTCCACTTTTACATTTAGACTTGGTTATGCTCCTGATGGTGCCACCTGAGTCTGAACACTTCCCAACTTTGTCTCAGCCTATTGGCAAGTCCCTTATCCCTGCCCCACTACTCTCTTCCCTTCTCCCAAACTTATCTGGTGGGGAGGGGGCTGTGGAAGGATGATGGGAAAGTCTCACTGAAGCTTCTTTACATGGCATTTCTCCCTCCCTCTCTTGGCCTGAAAATGTTGTCATGGAGCATCCCAGGTACCAAGGAAGATGGTAAACATAGTCCTCCACAATCCTATACACACTTTCCAATCCTATATATACTGAACTCAATAGTACTTACTTCAGAGTAGATGTGCCTAGGATTGTGCTATTGGAGAACTATGTTTCCCTGGGATGCTGATATGGTAATACTCTAGGGTGCCAGGAAGGGAGGGATGAGCACTAGTTTGAATTAGTACTGAGTGCTTTTCCAGTGCTTTTCTAAGCTAGGTCATTATCGATATGGGCACCACCATTTGTTAAAAATATAGTCTTGGGAGGAGTCATTGGACTCATACTATTAATATTAGGAACAGTAAATAACAGCCATTGGCCACAACTTCTTCCATATGCCTCTTAACAGAACAAGAACTCATCAGAAAACAATATCTTCACAGCACACTTCTCCAGAGACCTTAGTCATAAATAGGAAATTAATTCAACATCTTCAGGATATGTAAGTCTTCTAATATCACAGAAAGACAGCACTTGTCCAGAAAGGGTGAAGCAATACTGCTGAGTTAAAGGTACTTTTCATCTTCCCACTGCCTCTGGCTTTTGTTTCATTTTTAAAGCTGTGTATAGCTTAAGCCCTGCAAGCATCAAAGCAAAGGTGCAATGGAAAGACTGAAAATGCATCTGCTGCTCACTATTTTTCCCCCCAGCAGTTCAAAAGGTCAGTGGTGTCTTCCACAGAAATGTTCTTCACAACTGATGGCCCCAATAACTGCATGCAAACGAAAATCAGATTGGAACATTGGATTGTACCCACTAGGTGTTTCCCTTATTCCATATGACTGATAAAGCCTTTTCAAACTCCCCATCTCTAGCACTTGCCCTCATTTTGGAAATGCATTATTAAACTTGTCACAAGGTTGCATGTGCTAATCTCAGCAAGTGGAAATACTTTCAGTGCTAGGATGGTAACACAATTAAACTAACAGCCCAATCCTATCTACCCCCCCCCCGGTTGATGCAGCGGTGCTAAAATGGCAACCACTGCATTCTATGTGGGGGGCAGTGGTTTGGGAGACTTCAGTAGGGAAAGGGAAAACAAATCCCCTTGTGCAAGCCTCCCGACCCGCAATAGGTCTCCTCAAGGGCAGGGAGACTGCTGCTGGAGGGGATAGGATCTGGGGCGTGCATGGCAGCACTCCTAAAAAGGCCACCGACAGAACTCTGCACACTCTGTCAACAGCCATTTTGCAACAGCGGAAGTACTTTCCATTGTCGCAAAGGACTCCACACATCCGCGACACACTGAATAAGGTTGGGCTGAGGCTGCAATCCTACACACTTACCTGACAGTAAGCCCCATTGAACACAATGGAACCTACTTCTGAATAAACATGCATAGGATTGCACTGTTAGTCTGTAATCCTATACACATGTACCTGAGAGTAAATTTCATTACAGCCCAATCCAACATGGGGCTTATGGCAGCGGATCCCATGACCCGTTGCTGTAAGTTCCAGTCCAGCATCGCAAAAGACATGCCACTGTTGTACGCTGCAAGACCCACAAAGCAAACAGCCAGAGGCCCTGTGCATTTGCCAATGGCTCACCCAGGCCACACCAGAGCAGGTAAGGGGGTGGCAGAGGGCAGTTCAGGGGACAATTGAGGCAGGTAGCACAGGGGACGGTTCAAGGATGGGACGGGGTGGATCTCAGTAGCAGTCACACATGTTGGGATCCCTTTTCCCCGCCCGATAAGTCCCCTGAGGCTCCTCAGGCTTTGTCAGGTAAGTAGCTGGCATAGGTCCAAGACGATCCATTGGAGGCCAGGTGACTTATGGGGAGGTAAGTAAAAACTGTATACAATATTTGTATTGTACTTAGCTTACCTCTTAATATTTACTCGGGGTTTGCAAGCATATCATGTGGATAGGATTGGGTCTGTTGTTGTTGTTGTTGTTAACAGTATTTATATACCGCTTTTCAACAAAACGTTCATAAAGCGGTTTACAGACAAAATCAAATGATTAAATGGCTCCCTGTCCCAAAAAGGGCTCACAATCTATAATGTTGTTATAACCTTAATGGGACATGGCTGGGGGGGGGCATGATGAGCTTCTGCACTTCAAAATTTACCACTATTCTACTGATCAATGTACACACAAACACATAGGTAAATAAAGGGGGGGGGAGAGACACAAAGGAACTGAAAGCTCTGGCAAAGTATATATGGTCCAGTTCTGGATTTTTTTTAAAGAAATTCTCCTAGGTGAAAGGAGGAGCAGAATAGAGCCATTAAACAATAAAAGAATCATATGGGGGGATTTCATTCATTTGTTCTGTAAGAAAGGAGGAATGTTTTACTACGATTATGTCTGCCACTAAAAAATGTAAAGGCACTATGACTGAAAAAAACCCACTTGAACAAAATCTGCTATCTGATTAATCACAGCGACCCTTTTAATCTAATTAATTAATAGACTTGCAGTCCACATTTTTCACTTTCGTTTTTTTCAACATGGCTGAAGATTTAAAAAAAATCCATCTGTCTAATATTCATTTGAGCCCTAACTTATTTAAAATGACACAATAAAGCCTGAACAGATTTTTGCTTTCTGACTCCATGTCACACTTGTGTAATAACTTGTAGTACCTCAAAAAAAGACGTACGGTACATAAAAATGAGAATTTCTTGTCTCTCCCAGAGAGGCAAATTCTTGCACCATTAAACTGCTTGAATTTCAACCTTGTTTGAATGGGTTGAAAGGAGCACTGATTCCTGAGCACATGTTCATCATTGCCGCAAGAGAATCTCCTTAAGGAAGGGTAAAGAAAAATGCAGGACAGCCTTGAACATTCACACTGTGGGACAGGTGTCGTTTCTGTGTCCCTTTGCCCCATTGTAATAGCACCTGGTTCCAGAAGCAGATGACAATCCAGCTTCCTGTCATTGGCTGTTTGATTTTACTCTTGCAGTCAGAAAACTGGCTGAACTGATGAAATATAAAAATATAAGGATCCTGATGGATCAGATTTTTTTTCTATTTTTCACTCTCCTATAACCCCCCCCCACCCCCAAGGAGCTCAGAGCAGTGTACATGGCCTCTTCTTGGTATCTTTTAGAACAACCTTGGGAGGTGATTTACAGCCCAATCAGCGGTGTCATGAACCGGTGCATCATCCCGGGCAAGGGGTCAGCCGACTTGGTGCGACACCCCCACACCCCCAGCTGTGTCACCCCCACACCCCAGCTGCATCACCCCCCACTTCCGCGTCACCCCCAGTTGGAGCCACGTCACCCCACGCGGCGGGAGAGGGTGATGCGCCGACAGGCCGAGCCGCATCTTCTTCGGTGGCTCAGCTGCTTCTAAGTAGGCCGGGCAAGGCTTCGAGCAGCATATATGCACAATGGCGCATATGCACAACAGCGCATATGCACAAAGCCTTGCCCCCAGAAGGGCCGAACGAAGACCCGAATGAACAAATCTGTTAGAAGCAAGTCTGCTTTTGTGTAAAATATACACAATACACACACACACACACACACACACACACACACACACACACACACACACACACACACACACACACACATAGGCAGAACTTGCTTATTGCTAGCCAACAAACAAGGGCAACTTATCTTTGCAATTGAGGCTATATAAGGAGTGCCAGTGTAAACAAACCTCATTACTAAATTGCTCTTTGCTGCTGAGTGATTCCTGTGCTTGTTTCCACACATTCAGCTTCCGAGATAATAGCTTATCTTTGGGCTTGGAGTTGTTAAGTGCTCAGAAGCAGAGTGGAATTAACTAATTGAGGTGGTTTACACAAGGGATAGAAGCTCTTATCTCTCAAACCAAGGTTCAGAAGCAAGGGCAATTAATACTTCCCTGGAGTAGTTGCCTCTTTCCATCAAGTGCCCTAGGGAACAGTGCTGTTTATCTAGTTAATGTTGCATCTTTAAATGGAACAGCCATTATATTTCCCTACTTTACTTTGCCTCAGCATTCAGTTTCCTAGAGTAGGGTGGAGAAGTAAACACCATTCTTTCCCCTCCAGCCAGCATTGGGGGGGGGGGGGGGAGACACACCAGGAAGTAGCACTACCTGTGGTGGATTGAGCTGATAAGAAGATAAGAAAAACCCTGCTAGATCAGGTCAAAGGTCCATCTCGTCCAGCCTTCTGCTTCTCACAGTGGTCCACCAGCTGCCTCTGGGAAGCCTACAAGCAGGAGAGAAAGGCAGACTTCTCTCCAACCATTGCTCCCCTGCATATATCATGGGATCAGTGTGATGAATAATATGAACTAACAGCTCAAACCTGTGTAACTTTAAGTGGCTGGCCTAAAGGGTCGGCTGCTGTATCCTAAGGCCATTCCAGGCTGCGCCGGTGCTGCTGGAGCATGCTTCGGGAGAAGGGGGTGTTCATCCCCTTCCCCGGGTGTAGGCGAGCCCAGGGCTTATGGGCCTCCTTAGATGCACGCCAGCTCCAGAGCTGGTGAACATCCAGGGAGGCCACGTAAAGCCAGCGCAGGCTACGACAGGGTATAGGATATCGGTGCCGATATCCCCGACCCCTCCCAGCCCGGGACAGCCAATGGCCCCCCTCCCTCACCACCCCATCCTGCCCTTCCCCGCCCCTGCACCGACTGGCGCAGCACTCACCTGTGTCGGTTGGCACAGGTCCAGATAGGTGCCAAAGTATATGGTGCTGGTCTTTGTGCCGGCACTGCTTACACTCCAGGTGCTGAAAACATACTTTATGGCACATTTACGGCACCCTAGGCCAGCGGAGCACTAGCTTCGTCAGCCTATAGCTACGCAGGATTGTGCTGTAACCCTTGCTCTGATCCAATTAGGTAATTCTTAATTAACTACATAAGACCTTGCATCACACATTACTGTTATATGTGTTTTGTATGATGGATGTGGGATGCTCGTATTCTAGTCCCTGCTTGTCTGTCACGCAAAAAAGACCAATACTTAGGTCATTTTATGAACCAGCCTAAAGTGTAATATTTGTGTTAAAGCTGCAGCATAGCATTTGAGGTGAGAGAGGCTGGTTGCTGGGAGTCACAGTCAGAGCCAATTAGCTTAAAATAAGAGAACAGAAGAGATTTGAGGATCCTATGTGAAGAAAAGGTGGAAGGGAGTTAAAAGGCTTTTCCTTCAGAGCAGTGAGAGGAGCTGGAAGACACTATTGGGAACAGAAGACAAGAGAAGACAAAGGAAATGAACTGAAAAAGCATCCTGGTTTCTGTGGAAAGTGTTCGACATTTACTCTTGGAAACTTACTGTGGATGTTGAATGTGGGACTTTTGTGCATAAATCAGCCTTTCTGAGTTTTCTTATATTGGCTGAGGATTCTGCTTATCTAAAGAGCCAGACCTTGTAGGCTGGATGAAGAACAGCACCTTGCAATGACCTGTGCTTTCCTCTGTCACCACTGCTGGATATGTGACACTTCAGCTTTCTCTTTGGTCACCATCCTTAAAACAGTTCCTTCACTTCACTCACCCAACAGTTTATTCTGTTTGTTGGAGATAGGCAGCGTTTGGCTGCCGGACACTGGGGGGCACTGTGTCGTCTGGTCACCTGAAAGACCTTTTACCTTGTCCTCTCTGTGATCCAAGGAAGGGGCGTGGCTCCTTGAACCTATTTCCTACTTCCTCTTCCTAGCCTCACTTTCTTCTTCTCTTGACTGCCTACCTGGGAGGACGTGCCATGCTGGGCTGGAGCCCAGCAGCCATCTTCCAAGCATACCTCATGCAGGGCGAGCCAGCTGTAGGGGCCCGCCATCCTAAGTTAGAGTAAACCTCTGGCCTTCAGCCAGATGCTGTATATATGAAATGGAACCGTGAGTAAACTTTCTCTTTTGCAACTTCACTCAGCCTATGCCTTGTGTGTTTATTTAGCTAACTGTAGCAGTCTGCCTGGGTGTAAGAGGGAACAAACACAATATAAAAACCCAATACCATTGAACTCAAGTTTGCTTCAAAATGCTGGATGAACTCTTCTAGAGTGACTGGGCTCAGGGGCGTCATTGGAGCATGGCGGGGGGGCGGGCCGCCTGGGGGTGATGCGCGCCATGGGGTGACGTGCGACACCCTCCGGACGCTCCGAGGCCGGCCCGGGAGCCGGCCTCGGAGCGTCCGACCCCGTCGGCGCTCCAGGGCCTTCTGCAAGAAGGCCCAAGCAGCACGTTCATCCGGGTATTTCCCGGATTTTCGCGCATGCGCAGAGACCGTTTTGAGGGCTTTTTGCCGGATGAACGCACTGCGTGGGCCTTCTTTCAGAAGGCCCTGGAGCGCCGATGGGGTCGGACGCTCTGAGGACGGCTTCCGGGCCGGCCTGGGAGCGTCCGGAAGGCGACCGGGAGGGCGACGCGACGCGGGGGGGAGCCGTGCCGCCCCCACCCCCCGCGCCGTGATGACAGAGCGTCACTAGGGTGACGCACGTCCCCCGCCCCAGGGTGATGCGCGTCCTAGTGACGCTACTGACTGGGCTATGATCACATCCTAAGCTGATTTGAGGCAGACGGAAGCTGTGGGTGTCTCACTTCATATTATAGTCTACTATGCTCTCTATATTTTAGGAAAGCAGACATACATTGGATGCAGGATGTACAAGGTAGTTGCCCTTCTAATGATGTGTGTGTGTGGTGGTGGGGGACACACACACATATATCTTATTTGCCTCTGTGCAAGTCCTGCATCTGATGCAATCTGATCAATAAATCACCAGGCCCGGATGGCATCCACCCAAGAGTTCTGAAGGAACTCAAGAATGAAGTTGCTGACCTCTTGACCCAAATATGCAACTTGTCTCTTAAAATGGCCATTGTGCCAGAGGATTGGAGGATAGCTAATAAATGGAAATGTATTGATATTTACTATGCAGCCATCCTTGGTTTGAGCACATAAGAAAATGAGATGCATTAAGACAATGGGAGAAACCAATAACTGTAAAGAATATTTATGTAATAAAAATATAGAATGGCCTAACATACAGATATTTTTTTCATTCTTTGTATTAAAAAGCAAAGAATACCCACTACAGAATTTGTATTTTTAATGAAAACTCACTGTTAGTTGGATTATTTTAATACAGAAACCACTTAATATGGATTCTTCCATAACAAACAGATCGCAGAGAATGTTAACAAAATAGAAATGCAAAATGAATCTGACATCATTATAGACTCCAACCACTGGTGTACAAATCCCATTCCCCTCCAATCAACTGCTAGTTATGAGTTTCCTCCAGGAACTATTTCATGCGTGATTCTATGATAAGCTCTTACTTTCATCCAACTGCCTGCAAATTTTATTTTGCATCTTTCCAAGCATCTCCCCCTCCCCTCATGTGGCTTTGTTGCTCATCTGCTGGCAGCAGAGGAATAGAAGGGTGGAGGTAGATATTTCCCAGCACTTCTTCCATTTGGAAAGTCTCAGACAGAGGAGAGGAAGTAGGGGGAATCCTCCTTCCTCAAAACAAACTGTAGTAGGATGAGGGTGCTTGGAGGTGGGCAGGAGGGAGGTGGTCTTAAATTCCTCTCTGGATCAGATTTTAATCAAGGCAGATTTTACAGCCCAATCACATTCTGGCAGCAGTAGACACTTATGGTTGTCATAAATGGCGCTCCGGAAGCACGTGGAGTCACGTGCTTCCGGACTACTACTGGAGAGGCTGGAGCGGCCCCGTGCATGATAGGTGGGGAAAGGAGCGCCTACCAATGAAGGTGAGTCAGCAGGGAGGGCAGAAAGGGGCTGGGGAGGGTGGAACACTGCAGACTGGAGGAGGGTGGGAGGCAGGAGGGGGTGGCACCTATTGCGGACAACTTGTGCAGGATGCTATCCCCTCTGGTAGCAGTCGACATGCCCCCTTTCTGTCCTTGGACCTGCGCCAGTTAAAGAGCTGGTGCAGGTCCAAAGAGACCCATTGGCAATTGGGAGACTTACAGAGAGGTAAGAGACAATATTTTCCCTTTCCCTCCCAAGCCCCCCCCCACACACACTATTGCATTCAGCACAGCACATTTTGGTGCAGCTGCATGCTATGGTGGGGAAAACCATATTCTAAGAGTCACAATGCCTATAATACATTGAGACAAGCAAGCCCAGGGAGATTTACCGGTATATTGAATAAATTATGTGAATACAGTATGAGAAAGTAAAATATGAATTTTGGTGAAGTCACTACTAGGGATGACCTGAATCAAGCAAAGCTTTTGTGCATTTTCCAAACAAATCTCCACAAAAATGTTTTTCTTACCATACAAAAAATAAATTCAAACTCTCTCAAAGGCTCAAATGTGCCCAGCTTGACCACTCGCTAAGGTGTGCAAAGATTTCAAGGAGAAAGAGCCTTTGCAAGCAGTCAATTCACCCTTAAGAGTTCCAGAGTACATTCCTGCTCACCTTGATTGGATTCAAACAATTAAGCAAGGGAGTTCAACATTTTGAGCTCCTATGGTTGAATGGATGCAACATCTCTCATCACCACACAGAATGATTATCTAGCCATGTCTGCACCTTCCCTGAACTTTGTATAGTCAGCTAGTTGAGACACTACACATCCTCAAAGAAGTCAAAGCCATTCAAGAACTCCCAGGAGAAACCATCTTAGCCACTGAGGATGCTGAATAGTAATATACAAACATTCCCCACAAGAGTGGATTATAAGCCATCAGGAACACCATTTTTGGGTAGAGCAACGAGACCCACCACTAAACAGTTACATTGTGCACCCACTAACAAGCTATTTTGGATCCAATGATAACGTATACTTACAAATTCATCATATTCAGGCATGGGTGCATGCACACACCACCATAATATGTCAATATTCCAGCTGTCGGTTAAAATATACATATCAATCAAGCTTTCTGGCTGCCTCATACTGTCAGAATCATCATCAAATGGGTGTTAGCGACAAACACATTTGAACTGGCTTGATTTATTTCTATAGCTTGTGTGAATCCTTTGGAAAAGTTCCCAAAATGTGTTGGTGCTTAAGGGTATAGTCTGTTTTCTGCTCGGTGATCATCTTGTTTTTGTGATACCTTATAAAGATGTAAAAAGGATGGGAAATACCCACAGCAAACACCCTGTGAGTGAATATTTCAACCTTTTTGGACGTTCTGCTGAGGCCACAGAAGATTTTACAACACAGAAGTCATGATGACAGAGAATAAGAACCTTTGGCAGGTGTTGAGTGGGTATAAAAAGGGTTGCAGCTGAAGCGTCGTAGGTGGGGGCTGGGGGCCCTGGGTGGCACGCAGGGGTGGCATGCGGGGGGCGACAACCGTGCCACTGCCGTGGCGAAAAAGGTGCGAGCGGGTGGGCAGTGGCAAAAAAGGCATGAGCAGTTTGGCCCACCAGCCTGCCTGTAGCCTTGGAATCGGTTTGAGCAGCAGTGGCAGCGATGCCATGTCTGGCAGGGGGGGGGGCGACATTTTCATTTGCGCCCCTCCCCTCCTGCAGGACATAGTTACGTCACTGGCCCATTGCAGGATTGACAGAATATAAATCCAAATAGTTTAAGGAATGATTACATTCTACTGCTTATTAGTGAGCAAGGTAGAATATGGCCCTACAATTTTTCCTTATATATTCACAAGTAAAAGAGCTAAATACTTCTTTTTTTATGATACTTGATTCTAGAAGGGTCCTCATAATTCTGGGGAGCTGTCTTGTACGCATGCTACCCACTTACTCAAGTGCAAGTGGGTAGCGTGCGCAATCCCCCGGTTAGGCTGTGCCGTTTTACCGTGAACTACGAGGGGGCGAGGTTGCCTCACTTGCCACACCCGCACTGCACGTCCCTGCAGAGAATCCAATTGCATGCAAATAATTTGAATCCACAGTGTGATTCCCAGGGGGAAAAGTTTGCATTTACTTTTGAACTTCCACAAATATTACCAGTAGTTGAGCTATACAGCTATCAAATGTTTGTCTTTTAAAAAAATATTTTCTTTCTCAAACTCTGATTTATAATCCTTCCTCATAATGAATGGCATGGTGATTATGTCTGCGTGTTTTTTAAAAAGGCCGTATATGCCAACTCAAAAAAAGTTTCCTCTTAAAAAAATAATTGAAATATCACAGTTAGTAGGAGTCATTCCACACTCCAAATGACAGCTCCACAGAATAGTTTGCTGCTCTTGATACAGTTAATTTATGGCATTAATCAAAAAAGCCTGGCATCGGGTGAGCTGTCCATGTTGTGCTGCAAGAGAGGTCTCAGACATAAGAAGAAAGTGATAAAACAAGATGACTGGTTGTTTTCCATGCCAGCATGCACGTAACCTTCAAAATAAATGATGGGCTGAATGTACTCCATTGTGCAAAAGGAAAGTCTTGCTTATTAGATTTTAGAGTTGATACAGAATTTTAACAAGTTTAGTATTTCTAATGAGGATTTTCTATTCAAAACTCTACGGCTTAACATCTACTGCAGGCATTCCCAACCTGTGGGACCACAGGCCAGGGGTACGCGAGACGCTTTCCCTTATCAGCTGATGTGATCAGGTTGCAGGTTGCGGTATGGGCAGGCACCCGCCAGCGACACTAGCCAGAAAAAAGGCCCCGAGATGTCCCCAGTATCTCCTCCTACCTGTTCTCCTGGGTGCCGTCATCTTGGATCTCATGAAATTTCGCAAGATGCAAGATGGCGGTGCCCAATTCTCACGGGAATTGGGCGACGCCATCTTGGATCTCGTGAAATTTTGTGAGATCCAAGATGGCGGCACCCAGGATAACAGGTAGGAGGAGGTAACAGGAACATCTTGGGGCCTTTTTCCGTCTTGCGACTCTGGCGGGTGAGTCCTCCCACTCGCGCCGCAACCTGGAGGGAAAGGGTACATGGGAGGTATGCAGGGGGATACAGGGGTATGGGGGGTACGCAGGCCTCCGAAGGTCCGGGGGTACACGGGCCTCCAAAGATTGGGTACCCCTGATCAGGGGCATGGCTCGGCTGAGGAGACAGAAGCGCGTTCCCTCCGTCTCCTCAGTCCGAGCCAGTGTTTCGAGCCCTGCCCACCCTCACTGATTACAGTCTGAGTCTAGCTGGTTGCTCCTTTGAGGGCCGCGTAGGAATTTTTGGCTGCCATCCTGATTGGCTTTGGTTGGCAGTTTTTTCGCCTACCCCAGACTGGGTTCGGGTGGGTGTGTGCCGTTGTTAATATTGTTTATATATTGCTTTTTTATTATGGCAGGTGGCGTGTGGGCCGGGTAGCCAGGGAACTGGGATCCAGCGTCAGCCTGAGGCTAGCAAGGTCAAGGGGTAACCCAGGACCACTCTAATGACACCGCCCGGGTCCATGAGTCTGGCTGGCAAGCCCCTTGGCTGGAACACGTTAACCCACATCACGGCTTGGCCGCTGGGGTTGACGCTTCCAGCTGCCTCGACCCTGCAGGGTTGACCATGATAGCTCACGTGGTCTTCGACCACTGGGAGTCTTGAGTCAGGTTGTCACGCCCTGGGTGGATTAACGGGGGAGGAAGACGGCTAGGCCCGTTTCCCCCATTTAGGGCCTGCATGCTCTAAGGGTCTAGTTAAAGTATTTTATTATACTGCAGGTTCTGTTTATATTTAATAAAATTTGGCCCATTAACCCAAGCCTCTGTCTAGCGTGCTTATTTGGGGGGTGCACGGGTAATGGCATAAGAAAAGCCCTGCTGGATCAGGACAAAGACCCATCTAGTCCAGCATCCTGTTTCCCACAGTGGCCCACCAGCTGCCCCCGGGAAGCCCACAAGCAAGAGAGAAAGGCAGACTTCTCTCCTGCCATTGCTCCCCTACCACTGGTATTCAGAGGTACACTGTTGCTGAATCTGGAAGTAGCACATAGTAGCCATCATGACTAGTAGCTATTGGCAGACCTGTCCTCCATGACTTTGTCCAATCACCTTTTGAAAACATCCAAGGTAGAGGCCATCACCACATCCTGTGGCAACAAATTCCAGAAATTCATTATGTGCTGCATGAAGATGTACCTCCTTTTTTCCACCCTAAATGTCCCACCAATCACTTTCATTGAATGACCCCTGATTCTAGTAGTGTGAGGGAGGGAGAAAACTGCTGTTTTCACTCTCTCCACACCATGCATAATTTTATATGTCTCACTCATGTCCCCCTTTAATCACCTTTTTCCCATACTAAAAAGCCCCCAATGCTGTAGCCTTTCCTCATATGGAAGGTGTTCCACCCCTATGACCGTTTGGGAACCTTTTACAGCACTACAATATCTTCCTTGACGTGGGTGACCAGAACTGTACACAGTATATGTGAACTTCTGCCTTCTTCATATGTGTGCTTCTCTCTGCCCTTTCTCTCTACCCATTTTGCTTTTCCCTTCCCGGGCCTTCTCTTCTTACTTGAAGTTCACTAGATCAGTCACTCTTCTAGCTTTTCTACCCACAACACCTAACAATAACTAGGATTTATATAACATTTTCTCAGTGTGCAAAGCACTCCACATGCATGTATAGTCTGGATAATGTAATCCTTACAACAATTCTGTAAGGTAAGGAAGGATTATTATCCCTATCTTGCAGCTGGACTCCAGCTGCAAGATAGGGATAATAATCCTTCCTTAACTTACATAATTGTTGTAAGGATCAGAGGCGTCGCAGAACTGGGGGCAATTGGGGCAGTGGGCCCCATGGCGCGGGCTGCTCTTACCTGGCCAGTTGGCAGCCGAGAACGGCTGCGGTTTCGGCCCTCCCGCCCGCCCTTGCGTTGTTTGGCTCCAAAAAGTCCCTGGGGGCATTTCCGCGCCGCGAAGGACCCACAAAGATCTCCGTTCATCTCTGAGCTGGAGACCTGATGGAGTGGCTTGAGTAAGGTCATCCACTGAGTTCGTTACAGTGGTGAGATTTGACCCAGGAAAGTTCTAGTTCATCTACTTCCCTTGGTCAGCTGCCTCCCAGAATACTACTTGCTCCCTTCTTTGGCTCCTGTTCCTTTTGACCTTCCTTTCTAGGCTCTTCTGATAAAACTACCTTCTCAGCCAGTTCTCAGATGCAGCAACCTGAAGCTCCTTCAGGTGGTAGATTGGGAGAGGTGTCAAATTAGCAGGCACCTTTTTCTTGCTATGGAGAGTGGGAGTGCCTTCAGCAAGGTAGAGGTAAGGCGGGGGTGGTGGTGAAAACAACACTGCTTGGTGCTAGTGGTGCAACTGCGCCTGGAGGTGAGGAGGAAAGAGGACCAGTATGTCCACTTTTGCTTTGGGCACATGGTACTCACTCCTTGCTCTGTATGAAGTTTTATTGGCTTGCTTTCCAAGATCCTTTTGCCCCAACTTTATCTCCTTTTCCTCTCCAGGATGTTTTCTTTCCATTCATCTTCCCTCCGGAGGACCTCCTTTTCCTTCCCAGGACAGATCCCTCACACCAATCCTCTCTAGCTTCCTTTCTGACTGGGATTGCATTCGTCCTCCAACACCTGGTTTGCTGCTTTACTTTCTGAGTTTCACCCTAACCCTCAAATGATTCCTTTTCATAGCCTCTAAATTATTTACTTCTCTTTTCGGGTTCCTTCCTTCCTTCCTTCCTTCCTTCCTTCCTTCCTTCCTTCCTTCCTTCCTTCCTTCCTTTGTTTCTGCCACAAGATCTGCCCCATGATTTGGCCCACAGATGTTGCTGCTGTTGCTCTCTTCCAACTGGGATGGGGAGGTGATGCTCAGTTCTGTGCCCTTGCCTCCTCCTCTCCCTCTTGAATTAATCATCTGAAGTTTTTATGGGGAAAACCATCAAAACACATTGTCTGTTGTTCTACAACTTTTGAAGCTGTTAATAATAGTAAAAATCATTTCTTTTCACACTATTCTAGTTTCAAGAGCACCCAGTACTGTGTCTAGCAGAAGTCAGCTGGGGGGGGGGAGGGACGATGAACAAAAATGAAGTGTGCATAGAGGTCTGATGAAAATAAATGAATAGTGGCGGCAGGAATTAAGAAAGAAAATTGGGAGAAGGAAGCATGGTTGGCGGCCAAATCCTATTTTAAAAAAAACTGCCAATGCAGCTGTGCCACCAGAGGGGGCAGTCCTGCTGGGGGGGCAGTCCCAGAGGTCTCCTCTCAATTTAGCTGACACAAGTCCAAGTGGACCTGGAAAGGTAGATCAATGCCAAGGAGGATAGGATATTGACGGCACGATATTGGTGCGATACACTCTCCCTTCCTGCACTGGTCCCCACCCTGTTCTGCCCCTCACCACTCCGTTCTTCCCACCCCCACCTCCCGCCCACCCCCCACACTGACACAAGCTCGAGGGAAGGATGTTAGCATGTGGCTGTGGCTGCTCGTGGCGGTCGCCCAGGTGCACAAAATGGTGTGTTGCTGTTTGTGACAGCTGTGTAAAGCATCGTCGTCTAGTTCTGGCAGCAGCACAGTGGGCCCATAAGTTTGGGCCGTAAGTCATCTGAGAGAAAAGGTGCATCCATAGAGAGAAGCAAGTGGCATGTTCAGAGCTGGTGCTTGTGCCAAGAGAAAGAAGAAATGTCTGTGAATAACATTGTCATAGCAGGGCTACACTATTTGTTCTTGCTTTACATTCCTCGGGGATCTGAGGAAGCCTTGACTTCTTCCACATTAAAGAAAGGTGGCTGACATACGATGTAAAGGAACTATCTGTGTGTTCGGAGAGATGTACACTTTTCTCTACTGCTCATGGGCTTCCCAGAGGCAGGGGTGGACCACTGTGGGAAACTGGATGCTACACTGCACTAGACGGGCCTTTGCCCTTTGGCCTGATCCAGCAATGCTTTTCTTGTATTCTCATGGCTTTAGCAGTCTGATTTTGTACTTATTTTCCACTTAACCAAATTACTGCCATGACCTCAGTTCTCGCTTTCAAAGTTTCACTACAGTCTGCAACACATAGCAGATGGATGATAACATCTTTCTGGGGCAGCCATACAAAAAAAAGGGGGGGAGAAGCAAAGCATATTTTTCTGACCAAGCACAAAGGAGATTTCCTGACATTTATAAGAACAGATATTCAAAGTAAGCCACCAGAAGAGACCAAGGTGCTTGCAAGTGGTGGCTGTGAGGAGACAACTGTTCTTCTGGAATTAGGTAACAAACCAGGATATGAAACTATGGTTTGATAATTGGTTTTTTTTTCCCCTAATGGTGGTTTGAATAAACCACATTTCCCTGAGTTTGTATGTAATGCAGAACTGTTGTTTACAACAGCTGTTACTCTCCTCCTCTCTGTACAAACAAAAGTGTAAAGGGGAGAGTGTGTGAGTCTGCAGGCCTCTCAAACCTGTTTACATCATGGCATATCACGGTTTCCCATTCTGTCTTTAATATACCTACTAAAAATACAGCAAAGGAGTACATGCAAAAGGATGAGGACAGGTGGTAAACAAGTAAAAGAAGTCTCAGAACAGAGATTGGATTCCAAACTTTCTCATTTTTGTGAGCATCATGATGAATACCCTGCATATTTATATCCTACTATTCCTGCAAAATGTTTGGAGAAGTATATTAGCCTCACATCAATTCTGTGAGGTAGAATAGGCTCCAAAACAGCACATTTCTTGAGCCAGCACTTGAGCTTCATGGGTGGTTATCCCACATCAAATATGGGCAGCCCAATCTAATGCAAATCCCCGTGTGCAGATGCAGCGGCGCCGGCGCAGGCTATGTTGCACCCCGCATGGGGTTTTGGGTTGCTGGAGGTCTCCTGGGCTAAGGGGACATTTGACCCCTTGCCCCTGGGTAAGGCCCAGCAGCCGCAATGGGTCAACTCGGACCTGCGCCAGTGATATAGCTGGCTCAAGTTCACATTGAGTCATGCAGGTGGATCAGCCCCAGGAAGGTGGTTTGGATACAACGTGTGAGGGCACTGCTGATGCCACCCACCCCCGCCCCTGTGCCCTCCCTTGCTCCATTCAGCCCCCTCCTTGCCCTCCCCCCACTTTCCCCATGTCCCTGCACCAGACATATCTGGTTCAGTGGGTATTCCGGCAGCTGCTGGCGCCAGCGTATGAAGGTTCTGGCGCTCTATGGCATTTTTGCGACAATGCACGCCGGCCGAACATACATTCTTCCAGCACGTTCCTTAGTAAGGATTAGAACATTCTATCTACTACACAACTTGATGAGTTTGCAAGGAACCACTTTATGTGTTCTACATGACTCAGAGTCCATAAATCATAAATCATGGCAAATAAAGCAGAAAAAATAAACTCTCATTTTCAGAGTAAATCATGACATCCATCAATTCTATAATAAGACAAAACTAGAATACCAGCTATAATATCTTCATGTGTTTTGATTTGTGTCAAGTTTGGTAGCTTAAAATAAACATTGCTATTGTAGACGTTTGTTTACTGCACACCTTTTGCCCTTAATATACATTTATACTCTTTGCTACAATGTGCAAAAATAATCTGGAAGAACACTAATATGCTTGAACATTTAAAATTCTGATTTTAGGAATGATTAAAAAAATCCTGTTTAAACTGTGATGCACTTGTCATAAGATCGAGGCCTTGCTTTACGTGGATTGTGAAAAATTCAGCTGGGGAGTAAAATCAATTTTGGCTGCATTTTTCCGGGAAAAAAAAGTTTCAGTTCTGTAATGCAGTGCTTTTACAGTAGAAAATATAACAGCTTAAGTCTCCTTTCAAAAGTCATGAATATAATTATTGCTTTCAGTTTATTATTTTGATACAGTACTTACAGCTCGATCCTGCCTAAGATGCTTCCCGTGCTGATGCGACCAGGACTCACCATGGGGGAAGGGTACGTTTGTCCCCTTCCCCTGGTGTAAGCCCTGGAGGGCCAAATGGGCCTCGGATGCATGCCAGCTCTTTAGCTGGCGCGCTGACGGGGATATCGACTCAGCCCAGTGCTGATATTCCTGCCCCCTCCCAGGCTGGGCCGGCCAATGGCCCATTCCTCGCCACCCCAGCCTGACCTCCTCACGCCCTCATGCCGCCCGGTGCAGGGCTTACCAGGGTCTGGCAGCGCAGAGTCTATGGGACGGCGCAGTGCGCGACGCCAGCATCCATGCTGGCACAGCTTACTCCAGAGGAGCCGCGAAAGTGCCTTATGGCACTTTCACGACATCTAAGGTTGGCGGAGCACATGCTCAGCCGGTCTATATTTACACTGGATTGGGCTCTTACTGTACTTCCTGAATAGAGGCTGACGTATGTAAAAGTTTGCATTATTCACAACTGGTGAGAAAGGACTCAAGGATTTGGTTAAAGTAATTAAAATGAAAAATGGCACAGTTAATCAAGTGGTGATGAGTTCTGAATGGAAAGGGAAGTTTCATCCCCCTATGATTCTGTACAAGTGAAACAAGAAGCTAACAACAGAAGACACTGCTTAACAGTGCAAACCACAAAAGCATGCCTACTCAGAAGTAAGTCCCATTGTGTTCATTCGGGCTTGCTCCCAGGAAAGTGTGTATAGGATTACAGCTGAACATATGTTTAAAATTCATCACCACCCAATTAAGTGTGCCATTTTTCATTTCATTTATTTTAAACAAATCCACTTACAACATGACAGTGGTAGAAATGGTATAGCAGACAGGGAACATGCAGGTGGAGGTTTAATTGGCAAAGCAGTTTATGACTGCCCTGTATTTCCCAGGCAAGGTTTTCAGCTTTGGGTAGAAGACTGGCATACAGCTGAGACATCCATCAAACCCCATTTAAGTGCTATTCTGAGTCTTTATACTTAATTGATCCTGAAGCTTAATTAGCCCTCAAGATACTATGTCTAAAAACAATCCAAGTGATACAGTGGTTTGAGCACAGCACAAAGAAGGAAGCTTTGGTTCTCCCGTTTAGGACAGGGCCAAATTTGGCTGTGAAGATTATTGTCTCAATCCAGGAATGCATTGTTGGCTAAAGACATGCAGCACATTTGAATAATCATGATCATGAGTCCATCCTTGTCACACAGATGCCTCCTGCAAGCAAGGCTCAGCAAATCAACCTGATGTTCAGCCTCTGTTACCCAAAGCTTGGTAACTGATGTTTCCTATGTGTTACACCACCAGAGTTCCCCTAATCTCATACTGCTTGGAGTGAAACACTCCCAGTTTGGATACATCTTGATACACCAGCTAGCTATAAACTGAAACTGACTCCAAGATTGTCCCCACAGCATTCTGGATCTGTCACATCCCAGGAAATATCAGATGTGCTCCAGGGGGCCGTCACATACCCACTGTCTCTACAAGTACATGTGATGAAGACACAGACTGCTAATTGCCCAATTAAGTGGATTTCTGGAGGAATGTCTCTGTCTTGATAGATAGTAGATTCTTTCCTGTCCCATTACCCAAAACAAAATAGATTCTTCAAAGCTAACTTTCTTTCTATACTAAATTTGTAAAGGAAACTCAGAGCTGATCCTCCCAAGTCTGATGAGCCAAGATCAAATGAAAATTCTGCATTTAAAAAAAGAACAGGAAAAAAAAATCATTTTCCCATGAAGCAAAAAATTACGGTCCACACATAAGGAATATGCAGTGGTGTTTCTACGACTGCCCCTCCCCAGTGGCGTTCTATTATGGGGGGAGCTGGTGTGCTCCACCCC
This sequence comes from Plestiodon gilberti rubricaudatus, assembly GCA_026170595.1. Taxonomy (NCBI): domain Eukaryota; kingdom Metazoa; phylum Chordata; class Lepidosauria; order Squamata; family Scincidae; genus Plestiodon; species Plestiodon gilberti. The sequence goes on from JANXHW010000003.1 coordinate 132,134,593, forward strand.
AGGTGCCGAGCTTCTGGGGGGCGCGGCAGTCGGGCTCGGGGCTGCTCGGCACGGCGCGGCACCAGAGCCCGGCTGGCGTGCCCCCCAGAAGCAGCGCGCCCACTCGGCGCGTCACCAGCTTTTGACAAGCCCTCCTCAGAGAGCGACCGCCCAGTTCGGCGGTCAGGGCCTTCTGAGAAGGTCCAACGTGTCGATGCGCCTTTTATTCCTTTTTTCCGCATGCGCAGAACCTTTCTGAGGGCAAACGGGCTGAGGCTGAGGGCAAAATTTTTATGGATTACTGATATAACTGGAGCTCTACCCTTAATAAACAGAGAAACCTAATATAAACAGAGGTAGTCCATCATTTTGGACAGCTTTAGAAGTGTGTGTTTCTAGGAAGGGAGTTCATAGGCATCTAAGAGCATTTGTAGGTATACTTAAAAGACAAAGAGTAGTGATAAAAAAATGCAGGCATCCAAAAACCAGAGACATCTCAAACAGCCCGATTCTGCGTAAGGATATGTGGCCAGCCCATAGGACTGGCTGCAGGATCCTGAGCCCTTCCTGGGCTGCTCTGGCATGGCCCGGGAACTACTTGGGAGAAGGGGACATTAGTCCCCATTCCAGGCCCCAATGGGCCTCCTCGGACGTATGTTGGCTCCCGAGCTGATGTACATTTGGGGCAGCGGGGTAAGGGTGGCCCAGGCCGGAAGAGGGCTGGGGGTAGCGGCGGAGCTCACTGCCGATATCCCCGCCCCCTCCCAGCCCAGTTAGGCCTACGGCTGCCATCTCCCGCCATCTGGCCTTCCCTCCCCCTGCCCCTGCAACTCTCACCTGCTCCAGAGCCTGCAGGGTTGGGTGCAAGGTGGAGAGAGGACTGCCGCCCTGCTTGCTGGCCCCTTAGTCTCCAGGTGCCATAAACACGCTTCATTGTGAATTTACGACACCCTCCGCGGTGCATGCTCCGCAGGCAGATAGCTCTGCAGGATTGTGCCAAAAATCCGTCCCTTACAACTGGCACTAGGTTGTTAAAGAGATCAGATTTTTTTTTTTTAAGGATTTGGCTCTTAGAAAATCCTGCAAGGGCCTAATGTTTTGCAGCCATTTTGCCATTGTTGATTAAGAGTCAGCCAGTCTGTAAAAATCTAATGCTTAGAACTGGTGCAGATGTAACATGTCTCGCCTCTTAACTATGATGAACAGACTGGGAACTGGTGGCAAGATCACATCGTCTGCCCCCGCCAGCCTCTTGTGCCCAAACCCTCCACACCCTCTCCTTGCCAGACCACTCAGGGGACCTTGAAGCCTTTCACACTTACTTGCCAACTAAAGCAAGTCCTCACTAACAGTCGTCAATAGGTTCTTCTTGGAAACTGTGACTTTAAGCGAAACGACTTATAATGAAACCATTACCATAGGGTAATTGATAAACGTAAACATTCTTATGGCAATTTCTCATCAACTTTAAAATGAAACAACTTTAAATGAAACGACTTTAAGCAAGGACTTACTGGTATAACACCCAAGCATGTACTGTTGCCCCCTCTTGAGCAATACAACTTAGCAGATGGAAATGACTATTGACAATGGGCAGCCGTTGAGCGAGCCGGGCCAGGAGGGCGTGGATATCCTTACACAGGATTGGGCTGCCCCCTCTGAGTAAATATGTATAGGATCGCACTTCCTACCACTGTGCTACACCCTCTCTCAAATATGTTTTCCCATTTGTGGTGTGCTAGCGGGTGGCACAGTGGGTTAAACTGCTGAACCATGAGCTGTCGATCGAAAGGTTGGCAGTTCGAATCCGTGCGACGGCTCCTGCCAACCTAGCAGTTCGAAAGCAAGAAATTGCAAGTAGATTAATATACCGCATCAGCGGGACGGTAACAGCGTTCCATGCGCCTCGATGTTGAGTCATGCCGGCCACATGACCATGGAAACGTCTTCGGACAGCGCTGGCTCTTCGGCTTTGAAACGGAGATGAGCACCACTCCCTAGATTCGGACACGACTGGACTTAATTGTCAAGGGATACCTTTACCTTTACCTTAACTTTCGAACAGCTGAATCCTATGGGACTGTAGTGTTGGCAGAACCAGTGTTCCACCAGTGCTACCTGTTTTACTGTTACTGTATAAGCACTTCCGGCAGTGCATGAAGTAGTGTATGGGAAGACTGGAGCCTTCCTGCATGGGATGGGGATTGCCGGCCACCCGGCAAGTAGGACAGCAGGGGAGGTTTGAGGAGGGTTAACCTTAACCCTAACCCTTACCCAGAAGTCTTACATGCCAACTCAGCAAACCTAAATCAATACAGAGCCAAATCTCTGTCTGTCTCTCTGTTTCTTTTTCTAATTTACCTGTACTGATTGATGCTTTTCATCTTTCTTAATGTACCAATACAAATACATTTGTTGTTAAAAAAGATCGAAAACTGTTATAACCAGCACCAATGTAACATGAACGAAGCAATCACAAATCCCGAGGATGCTTTGTTCGTGTTACACATTTGTTGTTGTTGCTTAAATGCTCAAAAGTGATGTTCTGTGAGTCCCCAACATAACCCTCATGCCTAGGTGTATTGTAGCACTAGTGATTTGAAGAGAGATGGTTATGGGGTGCAACTGAAAGGTTCTCACACATTGGGGGGAGGCGTCTGGTGAGGCTCACTGTCCTGCACCTAGGATAAATCCTATTGAGTAATCTCTCCAAATCTCTGCTACATGGGAGCAAGAATTATCTATACAGGATAGGGTTAGGAGCAGTGAAATAACTCTCACAAATCTCAGTCAGAACTCCCAACATTCTGTGTAAAAGGGTGCATTTTAGACTTCCTCAAATGAGAAGGTATATGACTGTGAACCTACAGATGACCAGTTTCTCAGCTACCATTCATTCGTGATCCTCAAGTGAAATGTTCTAAGACAAGTGCATGGCTTGGTAATGAATGCTACATCACTTTGAAAATGGAGATGTTTTTATTGTCACTTGCTAGTTCCCCATAAGGGCTGAAAAACGTGCAATCCACCCATCAGTCCATATGTGGCAGTCCACCTGGTGTGAAAGTGTGGAAGGTAGGGAGCTTTCTTGCCAATACCTTTGCACGCGCATACACACACACACACACACACACACACACACACACACACACACACACACAAATGGCAACTCTCTTAGTGGAAATTGATTGTTGTACAAAATTCAGCACAGTGCTACCTTTTACATTCTCTTCATTCTCGGCTTGTATAGTTGCTTGTGTTTGGCCTACCTTGTTATTTCTGCATTCCGTAATTTCATGCCACTTATGCCTTTTAAGCATTATTCTGTACTTCATGTTGGCTATTACATGAATCAGTTGGCTGAAAAAATCTCATCAGCAACTGCACTGTAATTGTCTCTAGTTAAAATGACATATGCAGTCACAGACTCACAGAAGAGAGGAAATGCACAATGATACCTAATCAAGGATCAAGCTGTGGACTCTTCTGTAGACTTTTGTGTATGCAACTCTGTGAAGAAGACATTGATCTACATTTTTGAACACTTGAATGTTGCGTATATTTCCCAAGCAAATTGGTGAGATGCATCATTCAACATGTTTATGTGGTTGCCATGGGATAACCATTCCATAACAGTGCTGACTGGCTGCAATGTTGTTTCAAGATTCTGATAGATTATTTGACTCATTGGAAGAAGGACTCATTGGTTCCTCTCCTGCTGTTTGTTTCTGGTTGATACAACATTATTACATTAACTTTGGTGGGTTGACTTTCTGGCTGATGGCCGATGTTCTGCTGGTCTCACTCATTTGTGTTTAAGAGGAAAGAGCCATCTGTTCCATGCACCTAGGCTCAGAACAGAAGAATAGGGGGTTGTCTGGCTCCAGTTTTGCTCATAGCTCTTTGTCTTCTCCCACAAATATTCTGTTATAATGACTAGCCATTAACCATCCGTTTCTTCATCAACACATCAGCCCTCAATCTATGGTTTTCCCTTAGAATAAGTTTGAGCCAGAAGACCCAGTGCAAAGCATAGTCCTACTCATGACTGAGTAGCTGTACTACTTGAAATTGAAGTCAGGTTCTGCATTTCAGAGCTGACTGTGAATGCCAGAGCTTAACACTAGAACATGTGAAATAATAATTTGTTGAGGGCCTCTGAGCAGGCCTACAACTTCTCCTCTAAATGTGTCCCCTGACTGAAATCAGTAAGAACTTGCCATTCTTCTTAGACAGTTTTCCCCTAAAATAGAGGTTCATTTACATTATTTCTAGGAACAGTCCTGTATTTTGAGAGAGAGAGAGAGAGAGAGAGAGAGAGAGAGAGAGAATCAGAAAAGTCCCAGTCTTATATAATGACACTTTGCTCCTCAAAACATTCCTGAAATCATTTGTATTCTTCAGGCAATTTAAGAAATCAGCTGCCACTTTCCTGTGCACTCTTTATTCAGTTTTATAAGGAAAACAAAAAATGTTCTCAGTGGGTTTTATCTTACTGTTTTCTGTAACAGTAGATGAGAATAAAGTGTGGTATCAATAACTTACTATATTAGAATGATTACAATTGATGCTAGCTGAGAATCTAGACTTTGTATTTGGTCCCTATTCCTTGTAAAATGAGTACGTGTTTGTCATACAGTAGTACTTCGCTCAACACTCATGTTTCTCAGTTCTATCTGAGTGGTATAATCGACTTGAATCATTCCTGCAGGTCTTATAAGCCACCCTTTCAAGGCATGGCTTCTGCATTCCCAGTTTCTAGATGGAAACGGTAGCCTGAAAACAAAATCTGAAACTCTTGGATTCCCTCAGATGTTCCAGTCCCAGCTGTCAGATCATGCTCAATATTCCTAGTAATGCTGGTCTTTCTATTTCTGTCTTTGCTGTGTCATTCTTTATAAGGCCTTATCTTTGCTTCTTAGAACAGTGGTTTCAAGGCAGAAAAGACAGGCCCTTCAGCTCCCTCTCAGCTACGCTTTGAAGATCATTACCTGAAGAATCCCCAGTCTCACCTGAACAGAAAATATCATGTTGGAAAAGTTTGAATCACCTAGAGAAGTAGACAGTCCTGAATTTGAAGGCCTGTTCATGACTGCTGAATTCCTTCCAAATTTAAATTATTATTTTTTTTGGGGGGGGGAATTGCTTTGTTTTGTTTCTTAAACAGCAACCTATATTTTCTTATTAACAATAAAGTCATTTTCACTCAATTTTCTGAAGGAAAACAAACATACAAAAGTATAAGAACACTAGTAAGTTAGGAAAGCTACAACATCAATACAATAGCATCATCGGATTTCATTTAAAACTCAGTCATACCATATTGATAGAAATATAATTCGATGGCATTATAATTCGATGGCATTATATCTATAATTCTATGTTAATATAATAGTAACAATAGGTTTCTAAGTTGCAATCAAATCTGACCAAAATGGCATAATGTATGTCTTTCAGGAAAAAAAAAAGTTCACCGATAGCTCATTGTTTACAAATGAGATGGGGCAGAAGTTTAAATTGGAGGAGTCTAGAATTTGAAAGGCTCCACTCCATTGTGAGTTGGGCCCAGATTCGTTTGAATGCAGAACTGGCTCACAGTGCTTGACTCCATCACTAGTCAGAGGCTCACTACATACCAGAAATTTTAGGATCACTGCCCAGCTGGGCCAGCTCCAATGACTTCATCTTCCTGTGGTTAGGATTAGAAGAATTAGTATAGAAGACTGAAGTAAGGGTAAGATACATATACAATAAACCAGTCTGTTCCTTCGTCCTCCCTAATCAAATTAGACAGACTTTAGTCTCTGGGCCAATCTAGATAGGACAGTTGGAGATCTAAAACTGGAATCTTGGTGACCTGCTAATGCTGTAAGATAATGGGCAAGTGTTATGGATGACTATAACTGTTGTTGATTTCCTGCTCTTCTAAATCAGGTGAAGTTGATGATTTACAATAATAGCACCCTCACTCTAGAACAGTGGTTCCCAACCTGGGGGTTCGGACCCCCAAGGGGGTCGCGAAGCAGTTTCTGGGGGGTCGCGGGATGTTGGTTGGCTACACCCAAGTTGTTGGCTCACTCCACCCCCACTGCATAGAAAGTAGTGTCTGATGCTCTCTTGGGGCTTGTTTGTTCACCTTGTGTTACTTTCTGCTTGCCTTTTAGCATCTCTGTAAATATTTGCTCACTTCCCCCCCCCCCATGGGACGGCTTATGAGTACAACTATAAAATTGTGATTTATTTTTAAAAGTGTGATTTATTAAACAGTGTAACTTGTTAACAATGAATAACTTGTTAACAATGACATTACTTCCTGCTTACTGACATCACTTCCGGTCCTAGGTCTTAGGGGGGTCCCGACAGATTGTCATTCTACAAAAGGGGGTCCCAGTGCCATAAAGGTTGGGAACCACTGCTCTAGAACTACCTAATCTAATGGCCCAATCCTATCCTCCCTCCCGCCACCAGTGCAGCTGTGCTGAAAAGGCATGTGCTGTATCTAGCAGGGGGACAGAGCGGGAGGCTTCCGAGAAGAGAAAAGGGGGGGTAGGCTTCAGAAAAGGACGATAGGATCCGGTGCGTGCCATCGCCACTGGATCCACTCTCCCTGTCCCGTTCCCAGAGGCATATCGGCAGCGGATGCTGCCAGGAGCACCGCTCCGGGGGGGGGGCGGCGCTGCTCCGGGGGGGGCGACCCAGCTTACCAGGGTGCTCCAAGGCCTTCTCCCCCGGCCTCGGAGCCGGAGAAAGCCCCGGAGCGTCCACCACGACCGGCGGCCAGGGCTTTCTGAAGGAGGCCGACAGCAGCACCACGCTATTTATCCTTTTTTTGCACATGTGCAGAACGCATGTGCAAAAAAAGGATAAATAGCGCGGCGCCGGAGTCTGCCGCCTTCAGAAAGCCCTGGCCGCCGGTCGTGGTGGACGCTCCAGGGCTTTCTCCGGCTCCGAGGCTGGGGGAGAAGGCCTCGGAGCACCCGCCCGCGTCACCGGGCGGGCACGCGCTCCGTGGAAAGACTGGAGTGAGCAGAGCAGCGCTGCCTGGCACTGCGGAGCTGCCCGGAGCCGCTGCTCTGCTTGCTCCAGTCTTTCCACGCCTCTGCCCGTTCCTTCCCCCTCCGAGCCCAATTTCACCCTCCCTGCCCCGTTCACCCTCCCTCACCCCTCCCTCCTCCCATGCTGGTTTACCTGCTATAGCGGGTGGCCTGCACTGGGACAATGTGTGTGGGAAGGCTCCTGCTGGAGCTTGCCTTACGACTGCCTTTTGGCAGCCAGCGCTGGCGGAACACTAGTTCTGCCAGTGGGGCCGTCCAATAGAATTGGGCTGTAAGTTTGAATTGACTTTTTGTGAGGTTGTCAACAAAGTCACCCCAGAGTACATGCTTTACAGATTCTAGCCTTTGTATATAGGCACACAAACACACACGTGCGTGCGCACACACATTTCTGTGCATTTCGTAGTATACGTTGCCTTACTGGTCAAATTTCTTAAAAATACCAGAATTTGAAATGGCTAAATAGCAACATATATGACTATTTTGGGAAGTGACATGTTTCAATTCGACCATTTAAGACTGTTTTGCACAGGAAATCACATCAGGCCATTGTGATTTTACTTTGCTGCTGTTTCAAAATTTCAATATAGGCAGTGGTTTTTTTTTTAGCATTCACATTCATAGACAGTGTCAGAAAATATTATTACTCTCTTATTAGTGGTAAAAATGGAATGCCACCATTAGTCATACAAATTTAAAGTGAAACAGAAGGCCCAGCACACGTTCTAAATTGGAATGACTTAAGGCGCAAGATTAAATGAAGCTGCAGTGCGCAAAGGAGAGACCAGGCTTGGGAATTTCATTAAGGTCAGTTTTATGAACACCTCATTTACCTTCCTGCTATCAGTTGGAATGTGCAGGGTATAATTAAAATGACATCTCTTACTCCCAAAGACAGAAAGGATAAGCAAGAAATTTGCCTCTTGAAGAGGCATGACTAGATTATTGTTCAAGCATAATTATTTAAATGCCACACAGAGGGACAAAATGCTGAAGCAAATAAAAACAGATCTATATATTCCCCTGACTACAAAAAGGTTAAGTATTTTGCAAAGGCAAACGAATGCCTTTTTAATTTTAAGAATTGAGCAGAAAGACATCGTGTTTTAAAATGCTTTTCTGAACAAAAACTTTCACTGCAAATAGGTCTGTGGAAAGACTGGTAGTGCAAAATATGCTGTATTTTTCAAACAAGACGGTAGAAGGTTTGTACGCAAGTGGTTTGAAGTGTGTCTTGTGCTCCACCCAGGTCGTAGTGTGAACTGAAAACCTGTCAAGGTCAGAGTGTGTTTACTGTGGGTTGTAGTCAAAGAAACATACAGCCTGTTCTATGCATGTCTCTACTTAGAAAAGTGTGTATAGACTGCAGCTTTAGGCATGACTAAGCTCCATTAAAATAACTGAGACAAGGTAGTCAGGACTAACTTCCCATTCATTTCAAGATGAGTTAGTTATGGTTAGCTAACTAATTCTTTGGATGGAAGCAGCAGCAATGGTAGCAGCAAAAGGCAAGAGAAAGCGGCAAATAAACAAAACAACAACAACAGGAAAGCTGAAGAATTCAGAATCTAAAGAATGTTTTTTTAAAAAAATGGCGGGGTAAAAATGGGGGGGTTTTTTCCTGGTTTGGGGACCTGAAAATATGGTAACCCTAGCTAGCCTATGCACTACCTCTGGGTTCAGTGGTAGTATTCCTCTGAATACCACTTACAGGACAGCAAGGGTGAGAGAGAGGTATGGCTTTCTCTCCTGCTTGTGAGCTTTCCAGAGGCAGCTGGTGGGCCACCAAGGGAAACAGAATACTGGATTAGATGGGCCCTTGGCCTGATTCAGCAGGGCTATTATGTTCTTTCATTGCAAAGGAACTTATGTACAAATAACATTTACTGGATCAGGGTTCTTGGTTTGAATGAAACCACAGCCTCAGAAATATCAGGATATGCAGGGGTGAAAAGAGCTCTTGATTCCTGTAGATGTGATTAGACGATTCACATCCTTGTGAACTATTGATCACTTAGATTTATTACCCAACCTGAAGTATTCTGAAATAAGCACTGGAATATATTTCACACTGAAGTCATTAATTTAATTTATTGCTTGATAGGGAATGATAAAGGTGTCACTCATTCAGAGTGGGAAATTGTTGATGAAAATGGTTTTATTCAATGATTTAAGACTATCTAGAAATAAAATGAGCTCTTCCCCTGAAGCTCATTGTACAAATGAATAGGAACTTTCCTCAGTTGGTCTGCAAAGAATTGTTTCTTTGCTTGTTTTTCAAAATAACACAGCATGTGAAACGAAAACAAGACTCAAAAGCTAGTTGATAATGGCAATTCTGTGTCATCAGAAGTTGCTGCGTACATGGAGGGTCTTTCCAAACAACTGGGTTTTTCCCCCTATGCAATAAATGGAAAGTTGTTACAAAGTATTCAGCCATATTTCCAGTGGCGTCGCTCCAGTAGGGGCGGGGCCGTAAGTATCGCTCCGTCGTAGTCCCTTTACCGAGCGAGCAGGAGGCGGCCCCGCCCCCTCACTGTCAGAGCCATTCCCCTGCGGAGAAAGCAGCAGGCAAGAGACCCTGCCTGCTGCTTTCTCCACAGGGGAAAGGCTCCGACAGTGAGGGGGCGGGGCCGCCTCCTGCTCGCTCGGTAAAGGGATTACGACGGAGCGATACTTACGGCCCCGCCCCTACCGGAGCGACGCCACTGCATATTTCCTCCAGATAACTGTCACTGATTAAAGGCCCAGAGATGTCACTGATGAAATATGTCTTAGGGCCAAATCCTACCTAGCAGTGGGCTGGTGTAGCACATCTTGGGCTAGCCCAGAGCCATCACAAAAGCTGCCATAAGGCATTTGTGCCAGCTCCAGACTGTCACAGAGAGCTACACTGGCCCCACAGCACAAGATCTGGGCAGTGAAGAGCTGATAAGTCCGTGCCATTTGGTGCATATGCGTTCCGGGGCGGAGGGAAGGGCGGGGGGGAGGTGGCGTTCTGGGGTGGGGGAGGGCAGCAATGGGGTCAGACCAGACCAGGGCAGGGGTGTGATCAGCAGCACACACTGAATCCTGTTCCCTGTCCCTGCCCAGTTTGCCCTACACAGGGCTCCCAGATTTGCGCCAGCAAAATAGTTAGTGCAGATCTGAGGAGACCCATTTGGGTGGATGGGGTTTTACCTGGGGTGAAGGAACGAACATTCCTTTCCCCAAGGTGACCTCCAGCCTGCCTCTTTGAGCCCTGGATGGGGGTTGATTGCACCGGCCTTGCTGCATCGCAGGGTATAAAGTAGATAATACACATTTGTATGTCAGCAGGGACCATTTAGATAAGGCATTCTTTCCTGTGAGAGAAGAGTAGCATGTTTTTTCTAAGGTAGCACCTCCCACCAATAGTTTTTTGTAAGCATTTGTATATAAAAATGATTTTCTTAAAATATCTGCTGCCCAGTTAATCATGTTCCCCTACGATGCCCTGCATCAAAGCAACATTTTTCTATTATGGAAAAAAAGACAGTTGCCAAGGCAGCCGAAAAGAGCTCTGCCACTTTTTTCAACTTTAAACAGTTAAAAGAAAGAAAACAAGCTCAGTACTCATGCTACACTACAACATAAGTCCCCACATTCTGAAAATGAATGGAATTCAACCCCCACTGCCCTGTCCATTTTCTTTACAAAACAAACATGGTTTTTAATGAATGGATGAATGAATCAATAACTAAACAAAGTAGACTTTTAATAACAAGCACGAATGGATTAACAAAGTGCAAAGGAATTACTTGTGCACCCCTGTTGCCAACACTGCTCATTCTCATGCACATGTGCTTTCCTACATGTGTCATGCACACACACATAATAACTCAAATTGAACCAAACTGGGGGAACTAGCAAGAGGTCAAATTCAGCAGTGTCTGACAGCTTTGGGATTTTTGACATAGGTGAGCGGTGCAAAACAACCTCAAAGTACCTCAAAACTAGGTTACCAGTAACCACAAGATGGGCAGCCTAGTCCTACGTAACTATATGTGGTCCAGCCGCTGTATCCTAGGCCCATTGGGGTCTGCACTGGTGTGGTGCAGTGTAAGCTGTGTAAACCCAGGTGTAAGCCGCACGGGCCACAATGCGCCTCCTTGGATGTACGCCAGCTCTGAAGCTGGCATGCATCTGGAGAGGCCATGTAAGGCAGGCTGGGAAGGGGCATAGGATATTGACACAACTCAGTACTGATCTCAGCATAGGACAAGTGCATGAGGAGGGGTTGCTTAACCCCCTCCTGTTGGCTGCTTTTCATCTTAAAATCTCCTCCAGCTGCTTTTTCATCACCAGAAGAAAATATGTACATATCTCTCAGGCACTGCAAAATGATTAAGTACACACACACACACACACACACACACACACACACACACACACACACACACACACGACTCCCTTTTCTCTTTTCCTGATTGCAGCATCAAGCAGCTGCTTTTTATGAAACAAAACTCACTTTCACCATGCAACCATGGAGAGGCAGTAACTTGAATGTTACTGCATATGGTACATGCCACTGAATGTGGTCATCACATACTGTTGACATTGACATTGATGTAGCAGTACTGTCTGAAATAGTGATTCAGACACATCCATCTGATATTGAACCATGTATCAAGGAAACATTTCCATTACCTGGCCACTTATGAACTGCCTGTGTGTCTTGGACCCGAGAAATCGTACGGTGTGCCCTTCCAGTGTTCCATGCACTCACAGGGTGTGTGATACTGTATAAAATTTGCTGGGCATGAAAAAGTTAAATGAAATGCTGTGCTAGAGCTTACTGATGCACTGCCCTGCTAAGGCTGGCATGTGCCCTATATAACAGGGGTGGCCAAACTTGCTTCATGTATGAGCCACATACAATAAACTTCAGATGTTTGAGAGCCGCAATATTTAAGAAGCATTTAAATGCTTTACTCACCATTAACATTAAACTTACGTTTTAATCCATTGGACTCTCAGTTTATACCTGGTAAATAATTATAAAGCTCGAAACTTTCTTATTTAGCTTTTATATTAATTGTGCAGCAAAAAGGGGTTCAGCCAACATATTTCAGAGAGCCGCACATTATACATTAAAGAGCCGCATGTGACTCAGGAGCCACAATTTGGCCACCCCTGCTATATAACATCGTTTCATATTTGAATCACTATATGTGACACTGTGCTCAGATAGAAACTTTGCTTCAATCAATTGCAAATGCACACACATGTGCAATATTACACACCTCCATATCTGGAAATAGTCATGATGTGATAGTATGCATATGGGGACATTTTGATGCTTGTCAAAAGATGCATGATCGGTCAGCTATGCTGCCACATTAGCAGCTATGCTGTTATAATATAATATAATATAATATAATATAATATAATATAATATAATATAATATAATATAGCAGCTATGCTGCCACGTAACAACTTCTGTTTATTGACAACATTTCACAGGAATACAGTTGACTAACAGCAATCCTTACTAACATGCTTTCATGTCCAGAACAAAAGCAGAGCAAGAAATCTACTGATAGGGGCTGAACCTTCCCAGGCACATTTTAAAAAGCACTGCTGGTAGCTCCTCTTTGTCCCCTTGCTCCAGGGTAAGCACCAGCAGCTACTATGGGGCAATGTGGCAATCAATCCAAAGCAAGTCCGCATTGCTCCATGCAGGCAGATCAGGCTCAGGAAGAGATGTGGAATTCAGCATGCGGCCGCCGCCGATCCTGCCCCCCTCCTGGATCTTAGCCGCCCTCCTCTCTGCCCCTGTCACTGCCCTGTTCTGCCCTCCCCACCCCGTTCAACTCATCCCCGCCTCCCTCTAACCCTCTGCGTGGGCTTACCTGCTCTGATGGGTTCCATGGGCCTGCCAGCATGTGGGGTGGCAATGTGGTCTCCCTGCTGGCAGGCCTTCTCCACTCATCATTAGAGGCTGCTTTACAATAGCTGTAAAACAGCCTCCACTGGTGTAACACTAGTTATGCCAGCGGGGGAGGGTGTTAGGATTGGGGCACTTGGTTAGGATTGGGCTGTTTAATCTATGAAATTGAATTTTGAAATGATAACTACAGGACAAGTTTTGCTGTGCATTCTACATTTCATAACTCTACCCATGGTTATGGTTAGGGTCCCGTACCTACAGGGGGAAAAGCGGGATATAAATTCAATAAAATAAATAATAATATGGTTTGCAACAATGGCAGCATTCTGTCAGTGGTTGATTTCTTCATCATCATCACCACCATCATCATCAACAACTTTGATACCCAAAATGCAAAAAAGTTTAATTTTAAGTGCTCCTGTATCTGAAAATGGTTGTTTGGTACTAGTCTATGGTTGTGCAAATGTTTGTGCCTATATAACGAAGTGTACTTCGTTATATAATAACACTGGTCTACATTTTTTTTTCTGGCCTGGACTTTTGCAGCTGTTTTAGACTAATTTCAGGGTGCTGATTCCAAATCTGATCTCAGATTTGCTCTATCACATCTAATTTTTATGCTATCGGCATACCCCATTTTCATTGATTTTACCCGAAATTAACTTTTGTCACTTATGATTGCAAGTTGTTGCGAGTCAGTTACTGCTTTAGTGTTAAAATATGGTGCTGTATTTTTAGGATAGTGTGTTTATAATATGATTTTATGTAGATATCCACATTTATTTAATATTTTCCTTCTGTAGGGCGTGATCTAACAATAGCTACAACAGGGGTTCTCAACCTGTGGTACAGGTACTCCTAGGGGTACGTGGACCTCTTGCTGGGGATACGCCAAGCCCTGCCCCTTATCTGCCCCATCAGCAGTTAATTAAGTGTTAATTAACATGGATTTTAAATTGTAATTATTTTCGGAGCCCTTCAGTCTCTCTGATTTTGGTTTTGGGCTTATTTTTTGTACTTTGGAAAACATACTTTGGTGGAATGGGGGAGGGAGGAGCCGATTTTGGGAAGTGTGACTTGGGAAAAAAAGAGATCCTTGCATATGTCTGTCTCACTCACTCACTCACACACACACACACACACACACACACACACAGTTAAATAAGACTTTTTTCACATTTAAAATTGTTTTAGTACTTTTTTACTTAATGATTATTTATTTATTTATTTATTTTTATCTTTTCACATTTTTATACCACCCTTCCTCCAAGGAGCTCAGAGTGGTGTACATATTTCCTCCCCTCCTTTTTGTCCTCACAACAACCCTGTGAGGTAGGTGGGGCTGAGAGATAGTGACTGGCCCAAGGTCACCCAGGAATCTTCGTGGCTGAGCAGGGATTTGAACCTGGATCTTCCAGGTCTAAGTCCGACTCCCAAACCACTACACCATCCTGGCTCTATTAATTAATTAATTACCTAATTAATTAATTGATTAATCCAATTAATTAGCAGTTAATTAGCAGGGGGTACTTCAGAAAATTGGACCGTGATATGGGGGTACCTGGGCCTCCAAAGGTTGAGAACCCCTAGGCTACAACATCCAAAAGAAGGAAATGCAGTAATGACCCAGATATCTTCTGCTACATCTGTGCACTTTGCAGGATTAAAGGTGCAACATCAATACCTTTGTCAAGAAGGTTTATCTTGCCTACTTTAAAGTATGACATCAATGATATAATGATCATAAATTTGCTATTTTTCATTGATTTTATCAAATGCAATATTTGATATCTCAAAAACTTAATGTGATAGATGAAAACTGATGCCAGATTTGGAATCAGCGCCCCAAAATTACCTTAAAACCATTGGAATACCTTATGCCAGAAAAAGTGTGTTGACCTGTCTCAGCTGAATGTTGATCTGAGGGCAGGACCTTTCAGGCTTGGGAGCCTACCACAACCATTGAAACCCCCAGGCAAAGAGAAAACAATATAACTAGCATCCTAAAAGCAACACATGTTGTCAGATAGTCATTGCTTCTGTTGGCAAACATTTAAACAAAACCCACATTTCATGCTATACAGTAAGAATAGAAAACAAAACAAGCAATGCTGCCAAGGAGCAATATGTTGCTTATGTTCACAATACCGTAAAACTAAAGTGGTGACAGCCTTCAGTTATAAGATGAGAAAGAAAAGAACTAAGCAATGTAAATCTATTTTCAACAGGGGGGAACGAAGGATTTTATCCACAAAGCTAGCATGCTTACAATTAAACTGCCGTATAACCCCTAACTATGTTTACCAGCAGGTGAGGCCTAAGGCAGATAAAAATGGATGATTAAATAATAAATCATCTTTTTTTAAAAAAACTGAATCAGATTTTTTTTAACAACCCCCCCCCCCCCCAGTTATAATAAGCATTTCTCTCTTTTTGGGAATAACCTGATTTTAAGAAAATCTGAATTTCGTACAAACTTACATGTAAAAAGACGACAGTTCGCATGTCTGAAAACAGATTCATGGTTCTCTGTGAAACACAGAAGTTCTTCTCTAACACATACAATGAATGAAAGCATGGAAGCAGGCTGTGCCCACCACATTAACCCTAACATTTCTGCACCTCCTGGCCCTTCCCCAGGGTCTATGTAATCAGTATAACATTAGAAGGGAGGGGTGCATCTATGCATATAGCTAAACTCGAATAGGGACTCTTTCCAACACTCCACTGAACTGGGTGCCACTGGCTGTATCAATGAGTGCACCCATATTTCACCCTCCATAAATTGAGTAGATGCATGCAGGGATACCTTGTTGTTGTTGTTGTTGTTGTTGTTCAGTCGTTAAGTCGTGTCTGACCCTTCGTGATCCCATGAACCATATCCCGCCAGGCCTTCCTGTCCTCCTTAGGGCTCAGTCCAACCCAACTCAGCCCAACTCAGGCACAGTTGAGGCCCAATTGTGGCACAATTGGGGCCCAAAATAGGACCGAGTTAGGCTGCAACTATGCCTGAGTTAGGCAGGAGGCAAGAGCAGTGGGCCAGGATCGAGGCAAAACTTACCACAGAGGCAGGCAGGCAACTGTGGGGAGCTGTCAGTCTTGTGGAAGAGAAGAGCCCCCTCCTCAGCTCGTCCGTGTGCACCTACCACAGCTGCTGCAGCGTTTGCAGCAGATGGGCAGCCACAGGTGGGCCTGCAGGCACTGGGCGTGCAACAGTCAGCGGAAGGGCAGAGGTTGTGCCAGTGCCAGCTGCCCCAGGGCACCCTGGGCATTAGCCACCTGCCGCAGGGGGGAGTGCCACTGCCCTCCCTCCTGCAGAAAGCGATGCCACCCCCAAGCCACGTTGAGGCTGCACGTGGGAGTCATGGGGGGAGGGGGTGGGAACGTCACACACAAGGGGGGTCTCATGAAGTCTGGAACCGCCTCTGCCAGGACATGCCCGTGCGCTGCCTGAAGCCCTGGGCCTCCAGGGCCGTGGCTATGCCCACAAAGAAGGCATCCCAGCATGCCTTCTGCTCCGTGCCCCGGCCAAGACCGAGAGATGCCTTGGGCTTGTCTGCTGCGAGCGTGAAGGGCTCACGCAGCTCATCACACCCCCAGATGGGGCAACGTCGGCGCCTCGCGGCAGGTGCTCCAGCGGGGTGGGGGATGCCAGCGTCCATCATCAGGGAGTGGGAGGGGAGGCAGGCACACAGACAGGGGGTGCTGGGGAGGGGCACGGGTGGGTCAGAAACAGACAGACAACAAGGCTGGTGGGAGAGGGATACAGGGAGAGGGGTCTGCAGAGACCAATAGGGACACAGGGGTCACTTCGCAGATGGAGGCAATGCAGGAACGGCCGCCTCTCATGCAGACGGACCGAGGGTGGTAACGGACGCCATTGACGGGCGGAAACGGACACCGTTGACGGGCGGACTGAGGGCGGAAACGGACGCCGTTGACGGGTGGAAACGGACGCCGTTGACGGGCGGACCGAGGGTGGGTGAGAGCCCCGGTTGCTGAAAGGGCTCTTCACGGACGTAGCGGACGTGCGCCATGTCGCCTGTCAGTGGTTGCCTGCCTGAGAAGCCCCACAACTCCCCCCTCCCCTCTGAGCCCGGGGGGTCTGGCAGCCCCCCTGCTGTGTTCTCCCTGGGCTGGCTGTGGCAGGCCCTGGCTGGGATTCATGCAGGGCCTTGTGTGCTGGGCGCTGTCTCTCTGTGTGTGGGGCAGTGCTTGTGTAACATTGGGGTCATGTTGTTCAAGGGGCCTTTGCCGAAGGGGCATCTTTATTGTTCTGGAACATTGGCAGAGATGGCCAGGCGAGGCTGCCAGGGGTAGGCACAACAGCCACTCAGAACGTAGCAGCAGCAGCAGCAGGCATGCCCCATGGACCTGGAGACACAGGCTCTTGCCCTGTGGAACCACAGCCTGCTCCATAGAAAGGGGAGGGACAGCAAGTAGGCAGCCAGGGAGGTGGAGCAGCAGCAGCAGCTGAGGAGGGTTGCAGGGCAGGCTCCCAGACCTCTGGCAGCATCGAGGCAGACGACCATGGGGCAACCAGACTGCGGGCCCAGGGGTGCTCCCCAGAAGGTAGGTGGTGGTGGACATTCCTGGGGAGACATAAATCACGGGGGTGTTCCATGGCAGCTGGTGTGTGGTAGCAATCGCCATTGAAGGAATGCCAGTGTGCAGGTTGCAAAGGCCTGCAGGGAGAGAAAAACACAGCTGAGTGGTGTGAGACACATAGCATGGTCTGCGCTCCTTCCCTGGGTGTAAGGTGAGCATGATCCTGTAAGGGAAAGGGGTCAAAGAGAGAGACAACAACACAACTTGGGGGTCACAACCATGGCAATCCTAGCAATACTGACCTGTCAGTAGACCCTGTGGAGAAAAGAGGGGGGGGGAACAGCTGGTGTCTACATATGGGTTACAGTTCCACACTCATGGCATTGTGTGCTCACATTAATACAGGCAGCTATGAGACAAGACATTGGTAAAGAGGCATATCATTGCAGGCATTGCAGGCAGCTATGAGACAAGACATTGGTAAAGAGGCATATCATGGCAGGCTATGCAGGCAGCTATGAGACAAGACATTGGTATAGAGGCATGTATCCTACCTATATTTCTCTATGCAAAGAGGCAGAAGTCAGACCACATGTCAGCATGAACCCTGCTCTTACCTGCACTTACCTGCTGGTGTTGTTGCCTGTGGGGGGGGGAGAGGGGCTGGGAGAAAGACATGGGTTAGCAAACACTTGCATGGAGACAGCTGCCCAGGCACAGCAGTAAACAGTTTGGCCACAGGCAGAACAGCCCTCTCTGCCCTAGAGGGGGGCAGAGAGGAGAAGAGAAGAGAGAAGTGGGGTGTTAGAAAAGTTTTCAAAGTCCCACTTTGTGGCTGCTGGGGGACAGAACCCCATGCCACGTGCTCAGAGAGAGAGAGAGAGAGTGAGTGGAGGGCTGGGGCTGGGCTTTTGTGGGAAAGAGGCTGGGTGGGGCTGGGTGCTGATAGGGTAACTATTTGGTCCGGTTCCAGAGTTAGGCCACAACTGTTCCGTCCTAACTCAGGCACAACTCGGGCCCAGGGTGTTAGTACTTTTCAGGAGAGGGCTGGTGTGGGTAAGGTAAAATGGCTCCTATGGGTCTCCTCACATTTGGGTCCACCCTTTTTGTTGACCCAAATTTTGTGCCTGAGTTGGGCTCGAGGGGGCGTGTCAGGGGCTCTTCAGCGTCTGGAACCGGAACAAATTTGTAACCGCCCCCGTCACTCCCCCGACACGCCCACTTTTAGGCTGCAATTGTGCCTGAATTGTGCAGTTGTGCCTGAATTGTGCCGGAACCCAATTCAGTCACAATTGCAGCACAAATTCGGCCTCTGCGGCACAATTCAGGCACAACTCGGGCCTTAAGCACTTAGGCTGCAATTGTGCCTGAATTGTGCCGCTGAGGCCTTGGGCTGGACTGGGCTGTTAGATACCTTAGAATAGGGCTATTCTAGCAAAGGTTGCTTTATATATGAGAGAACCTTGGGGATAATTTCCAAAATATCTGATTTCTGAGGTTAAGCATTATAAATGATACAATTACAGTATTTATTATTGTGGACTTCCGATTCCACCCAGGGATTGGCAACTCACCAGAGGCAGAAGATTCTAGTGGAGGGGCGGGCGGGGCGATGACGCATCACCCCGCCCACCGCCCCACTGGTGCGAGTCCAGCTACACTACTGACAGCCCATACGGGGATTTTGTTACTCTCATATGCCCTGCGAGTGAATAGCTACAACAGTAGTCGTAGTTACAACAAACTATGAATAGTTATAATTTCATGAAGAACTTTTGTTTTGCCCCATAGCTAGCTAGCAGTCTTTTATTAGAGAAAGTTCTGGACACTTAGCTTTCAAGTAAGTTGAAGATCCTATGTGGCAAAGCAGGTCTTGTCTTTTGTTTCTAAGTAGATACAACCTTTCCCCCCCCCCCCCCCGAAGAGAGGAACTCTTAATGTCAGCACTGACCAAAGAATTCGCACCACTGAGAAAAGTTGGGAGAACACAACACTGCATAAGGAGTAAAATGTCAGAGCTGAGAACATGATCCAGCACACTAGATTTGGAGATTGTACCGGCATCAATTTAGGAATCTGCTGAACCTTCCTGAGAGCTTTTGCTAGTCCTATGGAAACTCTTTTCACTTTCTTTGTGACTCCTTTGACAATTTGCCCATCAAAAACCATCTCATTCACCTTCACATATTGTTTTAGATGAAATCCAGAAGCAATCCTAGTTATTGTGTGTCAGGTAGAGTCTCTGCTCCTAGAGGCTAGGACCTGGTTATACTGTAGTTATAAAACACAATAATAATTTCTGAGCAGAATGATAGGACTGATGAACTCTTATTCAATATTCTTTCTGAGAAATACTGGTTTCTTTTCACATACACATCTTTAAACTAATGAAGTTAACAATCTGTAGTTTGGCTATGCACAAAAAGAAAAGAAAAATACCCAGTAATGAAACACCTTTGTAAGATCTATGAAAAGTTACTGGTTTACTTTTTTCCAGCTTCTACCTTGCATTCTGTCCTTCTCAGGGCACTGTGTGGTGTGTTATTGGAACAGGCTAAGGACTTAAATTTTGTACTATAAATAGTAAATACAACTTCTGCATTTTAAGTGCAAGTTAAGTCACCATAATCCATGCTGTGTAGAGTCTTACTCCACAAGTTTGATTGAACTCATTGCCATTCCGATTCGCATTAGTGGAGGACATGGGAATTAATGTTTCCTAAGGGATGGAGAGAAGTACAACAAAAAGCTGAAAAAAAAAGACTCAGCAGCTCTAATATATTTTTAAAAGGATCATTTGTAAAACCTTTGTACTGCTTCTCAGTAGGGGAATGTTAGATGTCATTAGCATGTTGGAATCAATTCTAGATGCTGTGTGATAAATGCTGGTATCTGAACATTTCTGTGCTCAGTTTGCATTTGCAAGTTTGCATTTGTTCTGAGTACAAAGACAATATGGACTATTCTCCTGGGAGCCATGTTTGGAAAAGACGATATAATACTTTAACCCAAACAGGTGCCGTTGCATTTTTCATTCCTCATGTGTTGAGAAGAAACACTTGCATCCTGAGCTACCCAAATCTGTAATTCATAGCTGTTTTCAGTGAATGCACCACTTTGCTTAATCAATGGCTTGGGTTGTAAAGCACAGGATATACTGTATACTTCAGGGTCCTAACTATATGGTTTCAAATTCCATTTGCAGAGAACATGATTCGTGACATAAATGCCAAGAATGAAACATTGCAAGAACATAAGAATTGCCTTGCAGAAACTGACAAAGGTGTTGCTAGTCTAGCATTATGTTTCCAACAATGGCCAATCAGATGCCTCTAGTACCTCACAAATACAGAATGAAGATGTTGGTCATCTGCTGTTGGTTTGTTTCAGCATCTGGTATTATGAGACTATTGCCTCTAATTACAGAAATTCCATTCAAATCTCATGGCTAAGTGAGGGCCCAATCCTATCCAACTTTCCAGTGCCAATGCAGTCCTGAGGTAAGGGAACAAATGTTCCCTTACCTTGAGGAGGCCTCTGTGACTACCCCCTTACCACAGGATGTAGCACACGCCCTGTTGTTATGGTGGCATTGATAAACGTATCATAAACCTAACATTTGTACATTGACATACACTATTTTTCACCTAAATTCCAAGAACTTATACATTCTACTGCATAACAGATGCTAAAGGGTGTTTTCATGCCTCAAAAGTCAGGCATGCAGTGATTCAGAATGAAAGCTAAGGCTGGTGAACAAGAAACTCACATGGGTTCACATAGAAATCTGGACTTGGACAAACAGCTCTGGAAATGTGGACAACAGTCTCTTTTTTGCATTTACATGCCTTAAAAGTGGGCCTGGAAGCCTCCACGTAAGAAGGACACCGCAACTATAGTAAAAGTTGTAATATCCAGCATCTCTGGGGCCAAAAAGGTTGCCAGATATCAGAATGTTTCTGTTGCTACAGCTGTCAGTTTTACTCTGGGCACTGTTAGTTTGGAATGTTGTCAGTTTCACTCTGAACTTTGTCAGTTTCCATAGTCCACAGCAGCACCAGCTGCAAACTGGAAGTCAAGGCTGGAGAACTTGTTGAGCCAGTTAATAGAGCTTTCAGGATCACCGAGTGTCAGATATTGCAACTTTTACAGTATTTTCAAATGAATTCCATGATGTCATATAATGTGCTTGGATCATCCCCTCCTCAAGCAACTGCTGCAGAATCCTGTAGAACTGGCTTGTAATGAACAGGACCAACATACAGTAGCGTAGGATGGGATGAGATGGGGTACCCGACTGCCGCCGGGAAGCAGGCGGTGGTGTATCAAAATGGAGGGGGCATCATACCAGCACTGGAGACAGTGATGACGGCGAGCTGGGTGCCGTCGACAGTGATCCGGGTGGCAGAGTGGCTCGGAGGAGCCTGCAGAAGGCTCCTGCTGCCTCTGTGCCGCTTTTGGTTTGGTTTAGTTTTCCAAAAGCTCAGAAAATAGATTGGTTTAATCTGAGTCCCCTTCTGAGCCCACACTAGACTATCTCATGCCCCTGATGACGTTATTAGGAGCCTCCAAACCCTGATGAATAAAAACTCTAGTGCTAGCCTGGTTTTCAAGGTAAGCATTAAAGGTAAACATGACCCCTGACAATTAAGTCCAGTCGTGTCCGACTCCAGGGTGTGGTGCTCATCCCCATTTCAAAGCCGAAGAGCCAGCGTTGTCCGAAGACGCCTCCATGGTCATGTTGCCGACGTGACTCTCCTTGCCGCAGCGCGTAGAATGCAGCTGGAACATGGAGCGCTATTTACCTTCCTGCAAGCGGTACCTATTTATCTACTCGCATTGACATGCTTTGGAACTGCTAGGTTGGCAGGAGCTAGCCAAGCAACGAGCGCTCACCCCGTCGTGGGAATCGAACTGCCGACCTTTCGATCGACAGCTCATGGTTCAGCGGTTGTATTTTTGATACAGGAAATATAAAATTTAGTGACATCACTACACAAAACGCCAGTGTGCATAATTTTGGACATATTTACAGTCATCTATAGTATAGGCTGGTTTTTTTTGTTTGTTTTCAGAGTTGGGTGGAGCCCAATTCAGCATTTCATCATTTATTATGTACTGTGGTATGTTGAACAGCTACTTGTGCCCATGACACAATCCTTCCGTGATTGCTACCCCACAGGCACACCAGAATCCATCATGATTAAAAAAATAAGTTACCCTAGATGGGAAAAAGGCAGCTAGCAACATACCACAGGGTCACTTGAATTGGCCTGGTGTCAGAATAATTTTCAAGTTTCATTGCTTATGGTATCAGGCAGGTTTTTCTTAAGTAGCCCAGTGTCATCTTCAGTATTTTGAGAGATCCATCATTTAAATATGCACCATATACCATAAAGCAAATTAGGATGTTTCATTCCTTACATCCCTTCAATCAAGCAGACCATGATCTGTTCGTTCAAGGACATCTTTCAATTGATCGTTGTGCTAGGAAATGTTAAAGAGTGATCTGACACATTTCAAATGTTCTCATCAAGTCATCTCAAGGCTCAGGCTGAAGGGTAAGCTGGTGCTTTCCCCTGTCCTTCCAGACTGCTCACTAAAATAATGTACAGCTTGCCCCTGAACAGTGCATTGCCCACTTGCTACAGTTCCATTGGCTTCAAGTACTGGTGTCCCTAAAAAGGTAAAGGTAAAGGTGACCCCTGACAATTAAGCCCAGTCGTGTCCGACTCTAGGGTGTGGTGCTCATCCCCATTTCAAAGCCGAAGAGCCAGCGTTGTCCGAAGACGCCTCCGTGGTCATGTGGCCGGCATGACTTTCCTTGCCGCAGCGCGTAGCATGCAGCTGGAACACGGAGCGCTGTTTACCTTCCTGCAAGCGGTACCTATTTATCTACTCACATTAACATGCTTTGGAACTGCTAGGTTGGCAGGAGCTGGCCAAGCAACGAGAGCTCACCCAGTCGCGGATTTGAACTGCCAACCTTTCGATCGACAGCTCATGGTTCAGCAGTTTAACCCACTGTGCCACCCGCTAGCACACCACAAATGGGAAAACATATTTGAGAGAGGGTGTAGCACAGTGGTAGGAAGTGCGATCCTATACATATTTACTCAGAGGGGGCAGCCCAATCCTGTGTAAGGATATCCACGCCCTCCTGGCCCGGCTCGCCCAACGGCTGCCCATTGTCAATAGTCATTCCCATCTGCTAAGTTGTATTGCTCAAGAGGGGGCAACAGTACATGCTTGGGTGTTATACCAGTAAGTCCTTGCTTAAAGTCGTTTCATTTAAAGTTGTTTCATTTTAAAGTTGATGAGAAATTGCCATAAGAATGTTTACGTTTATCAATTACCCTATGGTAATGGTTTCATTATAAGTCGTTTCGCTTAAAGTCGCAGTTTCCAAGAAGAACCTATTGACGACTGTTAGTGAGGACTTGCTTTAGTTGGCAAGTAAGTGTGAAAGGCTTCAAGGTCCCCTGAGTGGTCTGGCAAGGAGAGGGTGTGGAGGGTTTGGGCACAAGAGGCTGGCGGGGGCAGACGATGTGATCTTGCTACCAGTTCTCAGTCTGTTCATCATAGTTAAGAGGCGAGACATGTTACATCTGCACCAGTTCTAAGCATTAGATTTTTACAGACTGGCTGACTCTTAATCAACAATGGCAAAATGGCTGCAAAACATTAGGCCCTTGCAGGATTTTCTAAGAGCCAAATCCTTTAAAAAAAAAAAATCTGATCTCTTTAACAACCTAGTGCCAGTTGTAAGGGACGGATTTTTGGCACAATCCTGCAGAGCTGTCTGCCTGCGGAGCATGCACTCCGCAGGCGGAGGGTGTCGTAAATTCACCATGAAGCATGTTTATGGCACCCGGAGAGTAAGGGGCCGGCAAGCAGGGCGGCAGTCCTCTCTCCACCTTGCACCCAACCCTGCAGGCTTTGGAGCAGGTGAGAGTTGCAGGGGCAGGGGGAGGGAAGGCCAGATGGCGGGAGATGGCAGCCGTAGGCCTAACTGGGCTGGGAGGGGGCGGGGATATCGGCAGTGAGCTCCGCCGCTACCCCCAGCCCTCTTCCGGCCTGGGCCACCCTTACCCCGCTGCCCCAAATGTACATCAGCTCGGGAGCCAACATACGTCCGAGGAGGCCCATTGGGGCCTGGAATGGGGACTAATGTCCCCTTCTCCCAAGTAGTTCCCGGGCCATGCCAGAGCAGCCCGGGAAGGGCTCAGGGTCCTGCAGCCAGTCCTATGGGCTGGCCACATATCCTTACGCAGAATCGGGCTGTTTGAGATGTCTCTGGTTTTTGGATGCCTGCATTTTTTTTATCACTACTCTGTCTTTTAAGTATACCTACAAATGCTCTTAGATGCCTATGAACTCCCTTCCTAGAAACACACACTTCTAAAGCTGTCCAAAATGATGGACTACCTCTGTTTATATTAGGTTTCTCTGTTTATTAAGGGTAGAGCTCCAGTTATATCAGTAATCCATAAAAATTTGGAACAGGTTGCAGTTAAGCCCTGCCAGCGTTGATTCATGAGAAATGTGATTGATAAGTACTGAAGCTGACTTTGGGCAAAACAGGAGGAGGTTCTATAGTTCTTCCGGATGATGCTACAATGGGAGGTTCAGCTGTTATCACCAGGGTACAACTGTGTGAGCCTCTGCCTAAGACTGCCATTGCAGAATTAATGGCTAACAATACCATTAGTTGAGGTCACTGTGACCTGATTCAAAATAAGTTTCTTTTTCATCCAAACTTTATTTTTCTTCTAAGGGGTTCCAGAGAGGATGATAGTTAGGACAGAAAGGAATAAACAAATAGCCAGTGAATAGGAAGGGCTAGTCCAGTCCTGAGTAACTCTTTGGCCATCTGTCTGGCTTTCCAAACTGGATGCTGAAGTCTCATAACTCATAATTGCATGAAAATTTTAAATTTTTATAATAAGTGATTTAAATGCATGTGAATGTTCCATTTT
Organism: Plestiodon gilberti rubricaudatus; assembly: GCA_026170595.1. Classification (NCBI taxonomy): domain Eukaryota; kingdom Metazoa; phylum Chordata; class Lepidosauria; order Squamata; family Scincidae; genus Plestiodon; species Plestiodon gilberti. The sequence goes on from JANXHW010000003.1 coordinate 132,160,066, forward strand.
TGTAGAAGCATTCAGTGGAGGTTCTTTAGACAAACAATACAAACTGTACCCCATGCACAAACAAAACAATGCTTTCTGCCTTGAGCTAGACCCCTAATTCTCAGCTGCCATAAATCAACATAATTTTACACTGAACAATGGGTCTCTGAGAAGTTACACCATCTGACGATTTGGCTCAGAGTACTAGCGTGAAAAATAATTCTCTTTTATAAATCATTATTTCTGGTTGGAAAGTGCCATTGTACCTGGGTGTGTTTTTTCCCCCAGTCCTCAGATCTTTTAAAATGCACTGGATATTTTCAAGGCAATCGACTTCAAATTATTCCCTTCTGCTCATAGTTTTTTTTTTTTTTTAAATCACAGCCCACCATAAATTGTAATAATGTTTGTTTTTAACTTTTGTCTTTATAGTGGAATGCAGCATAATGCAATGGCCCTCAAAAAGCAAAAGGTGGCCCCATGGAAGGCAGCCAGATGCAAAGCTCTCTCTCTCTCTCTCTCTCTCTCTCTCTCTCTCTCTCTCTCTCTCTCTCTCTCCCTCTCCCTCTCTCTCTCTCTTCCTGTTTGACCAGCTGCAGACATAACACAGCCCAACAAAAAAAGATGTTTTTCCCTGGTGCTTTGGAAGACCTATTCTGGGTATATGGGGGGGGGGGGCTGATTCCAAAAAAGGCATCAGATTTGCCCTACCAGCTCTAGTTTTGGAGACACGACATAGTCACTTTATATACTGATTTAAGCAGCTTACTTGTAGGAAGCCGACGTTGTGGTCATGGGGGTACATAAGTTAAACTTAACTTGACTTTGTTGCCTTAAACTCGACATCCCAAACATTTAGTGAAATCACGATCTACAGCTCATCCTATGCAGGTATACTTAGAGGTTCGTCCCAGTATGTTCAATGGTGGGGCTTAATTTCGGGAATGTGTGGATAGGATTGCAGCCTTTGTTTGCCAAGCTAAGCCCTTCTATGGGAGCACAATTATGGAGACATTAGTGAGACCAGCTTGTCACTTTGCTGACAAGAGGCGAAAGAATCGAGAAAATTACTTGATGTGGATGGAACACATAACCCTGGCTAACACAAAGAAGACCCACAAGCACTCCTGAAGGTTAAACAGGATGACTTGCAATACAGTACTTTTCTCTAAATAGGAAGAAGAAAAAGTGAGAAGGCTTATTATGGGAGTTGTAGTCATTGCAAAGGGTACACAGTACTTCTATCACTTTGATCTTATCATAGCAATGTGCTCCCTCAGCAACAAGAAGGAGCTCCCTATTGTAGCCGGGGTAAGAAAAGGATGTACTGTACTGGCCAACAGCTAAACTGGAAAAAGAAAAGAAAAAAAAAAACGTTCTCCCCCCCACCTCAGGAAAATATTTTGCCACAATTCAAAACAGCAAACAAACACAAAACAGAGAAAACAAGCACACTCTCCACAGGTTATGTTCAAACCTTGCCTTCCACAAGCTGAAGAGCATTTGATTATGCAAGAGGGAATGTAAGCCATCTTGGATGCCCTCACTGGGAGAAAGGCGGGTTAAAAAAATCCCAGTGAATAAATAAATAAAATTTGGCTCATTCCTCTATGCTACCTGCCGTCCTGTCCTGAGGGTCCCTCAATCCCCAGGAGTGGCTTTTCAGGTACCGCAATGGGCTGAAGTAGGAATTGGTAGAATTTTTTCCCCTCTTGTGCAGTTGTAGGTTCTTCTGATCTGATCACAAAAGACCAAGGTTTGGATACACATCACTGGGTGAACTTGAGTTTGCTGCATGTCTTTGGGAATGAGTTCTATGTACACTTTTTCCCCATCTCACATCTGTCTTACCCAAGCAAAGACTCTATCCCATTGGGTTCCTGGTACAAATACAAGGAGCTGCATGCATAATACAAGTTCAAACACATGTGAATTAGAGTAGCGTGTAATTTGCAACGCTGGTACATTTCTTGAGAATGGCAACTTGTAAACTAATAGTGGTGAGTCTGCTGCAGGGCACAAGCGACACAGCAATTCAGTTTGAAAGTAGTCTGAAATGATCTGCAATATTGTCCACTCAATCCAATTGAATTTGGTTCAAGCCGTTCATGTTAAAAGCCCAGAAGGCAAAGTGATGCATTTACAGACAGGCAATTTCTCTAATGAAATATGAAGGTCTCTTTCAGACTCTACCAGTGCAATCCTGTGTAACTTTGCACCAGTGTAACAGCAGATGCACTGGTGTAAGTGCAATTACACTGGCATAAGGGCACTTATACTGGTGCATCTACTGTTACACCGGTGCAAGGTTACACAGGATTGCGCTGTATTAGAGGTAGCAAAGAACCTGGGTCAAGATTGTGTAAGAATCATGTAAAGAAAATCTATTTCAGGCATGCTGGATGTATGGAATTAGGAACCCAGAGGAGGACGCCCAGAATAGACATATTATTGATGGGAAAATTCTGTGACATGAAAGTGAACCATAATGCATCTGATCTTGATTTCCCTCTGTCTCATCCAAAATTGTTCTCCAACAACAAATTTGGGCAAATAGTTGTCACAGTAAAGGACACGCTTGAAATGTCGTCACAAAAGGATAGAGAATGTTATTTATTATCATTATCATTATCATTATTATCATTATCATTATTATTATTATTATTATTATTATTATTATTATTATTATTACTCATGTTTCTCATGTTTCTCATTTTCCTATCCAGTGTCTTCATTAAAAAAATACTAAGCTCTGATCATCAAAAGGGCAGCAGACAGGTCAGCAAAGAGACTTTTTTGGTATGATTTAGTTAATTGAATCACTGCTTCCTTTGATCTTTTACATCAGATCAATTCTTGTGGAAGCAAATGATTTGCATTCAAAACAGCATGGCGTTCACCCTTTATTTTGATTGCTTTAGGCAGCTACCACTCAATAACCCACTACCTACCATGGGACTGTAGCAATTCGATTAACAGAGATGATGACGTTCAAGGGGCTTGATTGGCATAACCATTACTCACTAGAGTTTCAGTGATTTTTAAAGAAACCAATTTTGTGGAGTAAACTGCACACAATATTGGGTAAACAAAACCTAACGGTGACTTGAGGAATAGTGATATTTTTTTTTACAATGGAAACAACAGGCCTTGGAACCAGTGTAGGTCAGTGAACAGAATTTGGGGTGTCATTGAAGTTGGATTGTTCGAAGAACACACATCCAATCGCTCGATGCTTAATTTTTCTCGACAACCTCTACCACAACTGAAAGACTTTCTTCTTCAAAGTGGTTCCCTTTTAGGGAAAAAGATGCTGGTTTATTTACATCTGCTTGGTACAACTGGCTAGAACAAAAGTATTGCTGAAGGGCAGAGGCGAAACAAGGGTGGAGCGAAGGCAAGTAGTTTTGCAAGACTCCGTTACACTGGAGTCAGCGGCCCCTCCCTCTTGCTGTTGGAGCCATTCTGGCAGCAAAGGCAATACGCAGGACACTCCCCTGTTGCTGCTGGAATGGCTCCAACTGCAAGGGGGAGGGGCCACTGACTCCAGTGTAACGGAGTCTTGCAGAACTACTTGCCTTCGCTCCACCCTTGTTTCGCCTCTGCTGAAGGGTCCAGTGCCCCAAAAGATCTGTGATTCTTCTGAGAGAGCTACATTGAGGGAAAAAAAACTGGGTATGGTCAAGTTATTCACTGAATTCCTAGGGTTAGTAACAAAAGACAGACAGCTAGCCTATTTGCCCTTGCCCAAATACCCCAATAAGACATGAGACAAGATGTCATAGATACTCCTTTTTCAGCCCAATCCTAACCAACTTTCCAGCACCGATGCAGCCTGGCGGTAAGGGAACATTTGTTCCCTTACTTTGAGGAGGCCACTGTCCCACCACCACAGAATGCAGCACACACACCATTGGCACAGCTGTATTGGTGCACAAATGCTGGTTTGGACTGGGCTGTTTGTCAGGCATCCCCACCCTGGCTCCAAGCTGTGTATCATCACCTGATGATCCCAACGTATTACTGTTGACCATTGCAAGGAGTGAAGGAAGCTCCGAGTTGCACTGCCCCCCCACAAGCTGATCAACCTATGAGGTTGACACAACTCTAGTTGCTCAAGGGGGTTTGGTCCAGCAACCCTGAGTTAAAAAGCCTCTGGAAATCAATCTTGGGTGTCATAAGAACATAAGAAGAGCCCTGCTGGATCAGGCCCATCTAGTCCAGCTTCCTGTATCTCACAGTGGCCCACCAGAAACCTCTGGGAGCACAAAAGAAAATAAGCTAACCTGTCTCCTGTTGCCACTCCCTTTAGGCTATCTCTAAAACCTGGAGCTTGCATACAAGTACTGTAACATGACTTGTGATAGATTTTTCCTCCATAAATCCGTCCAATCCCTTTTAAATGCATTTAGGACAGGTTCCATCATAACATGCTGTAGAGGCAATGCTTCCATGTGGCAAGGCAATTCCACTTACGGTACCTCTGGAGGCACATCAATGCCCTGTTCTTAACCCCTTTTCCCACACTAGACCTGCCGACTGTGATCAAACCATGATATTATGCTATATACACAACCTGGAGTAGGCAACCCCCCCCCCCCAAAAAAAAACATGACCAACAGCCTATCAGATCAGGAGCAAAACATTCCTACTTGCAGAGGCGTCGCTCCGGTAGGGGAGGGGCTGTAAGTATCGCTGCGGTCATAGTCTCTTTACCGAGTGAGGAGGAGGCAGCCCCGCCCCCTCACTGTCTGAGCCAGTCCCCTATGGAGAAAGCAGCAGGCAGGGTCTCTTGCCTGCTGCTTTCTCCACAGGGGACTGGCTCCGACAGTGAGGGGGCGGGGCTGCCTCCTCCTCGCTCGGTAAAGAGACTATGACCGCAGCGATACTTACAGCCCCGCCCCTACCGGAGCGACGCCTCTGCCTACTTGGCCCTTGAACTTAGTCACCCAGCTAACCTTGGACTGTTTTTTGGGTAGGTGACCAGGTTCCTTTGCCTCCCAAACCAGACTACAGCATCAAGTAAGCAGAGCTGCCCTCTCATGCCCCAGTCCAATCAGAAGGCCTCATTCTATAGTCTTGTCCCATGTTCTGGAGATAGGGCAAAGCTGCCCCTCCCCACCTGCAATTCCCTGAGGACTAGCAATACCTAGCAGAAAGAAAGAAAGAAAGAAAGAAAGAAAGAAAGAAAGAAAGAAAGAAAGAAAGAAAGAAAGAAAGAAAGAAAGAAAGAAAGAAAGAAAGAAAGAAAGGGTCAGTGGGAGTTGTCTTTGTAAGGTCTACTTCCATTGCTACAACTTCCATCAGCCTCTTCACCTTTCTTCCTGCTTGGAGAGGAAGGGCAAAAACCTTACACAGCACACTTTCACCTTGCCATGCTGTAGCCAGAGCAATGTGGAGGGGGGAACTATATACCCACCACTGTTATAATTAGGCACTCATGCCTGGTCACGGACACGGATAGATGGGCACGGACACGGACAGACAGATGGGCATGGACATGGACAGACAGACAACAGCGGCGACAATGGGCAAATGGCGGCAGTGGGCAAATGGTGGCGGTAATGGCGGCGATGGGCGGCAATGGCGGTGGAGGAAGGGCACGACGAGGGACAGGTAAGTCATACTTCACTGGGAGTAAATCTCATTGAACTCAGTAGGACTTACTTCTGAGTAGATATATCTAGGATTTCACTGCAAGTAAAGCATTTTTGGGAATGTGGAAGGTTGGTGGGGAGGATATTTAAGGAGGCCTGGCAAAGGCATTAACTGAACTTTGAAATAACTTGCTAAAGGATCCAATTTTTTCAGAAATCATCTGCTAATGTTTGAATCATGTAAAGTGGGGTGGCATCAGGACAGATTGGCTGTTCATCCATGCAAGTATGTAATTAATGATGTATTCCCTGAGAAACAAAAAGAGATCCACTGAACCAAACATACAATGGAGACACGAGATGGTTCATCTATAATTTTATGCAGTCTCTAAATATTCATGTACAATATAGCTTTTAAAAAATCCATTGTTAGATATATAGTATTCCCGGGAAGGTAAACAGCGCTCCGTGTTCCAGCCGCATGCTACGCACTGCGGCAAGGAGAGTCATGCCGGCCACATGACCACGGAGGCGTCTTCAGACAACGCTGGCTCTTCGGCTTTGAAATGGGGATGAGCACCACACCGTAGAGTCAGACACGACTGGACTTAATTGTCAAGGGTCACCTTTACCTTTTTATTCCCCAATAGTTCCTTGTTGGGCCACCAGTCCAATAACCCACTGCAGTAGGTAACCATGTGACACCTATACTCTCAAACACCTGTTGGTCACATTCACATATTACACATTTAAGTGCAGGCATTCAAACAACACTTATAGTGCAATCCTAGACATGTGTACTCAGAAGTAAGTCTCACAGCCCGGTCCAGCCCAAGGCAACTGCGGTACAATTCAGGCACAATTGCAGCCCAAGTGCTTTAGGCCCGAGTTGTGCCTGAATTGTGCCTGAGTTGGGCTGCAATTGTGACTGAATTGCAGCCCGGTCCAGCCCAAGGCAACTGCGGTACAATTCAGGCACAATTGCACAATTCAGGCACAATTGCAGCCTAAAAGTGGGTGTGTTGGGGGCGTGTCGGGGGTGTGACGGGGGCGGTTACGAATTTTGGTCCGGTTCCAGACACTGGAGAGCCACTGACACGCCCCCTCGAGCCCAACTCAGGCCCAAAATTTGGGCCAGCAAAAAGGGTGGACCCAAATGTGAGGAGACCCATAGGAGCCATTTTACCTTACCCACACCAGCCCTCTCCTGAAAAGTTCTAACACCCTGGGCCCGAGTTGGGCCTGAGTTAGGACCGAACAGGTGTGGCCTAACTCTGGACATGGACCCAAATAGTTACCCTATCAGCACCCAGCCCCACCCAGCCTCTTTCCCACAAAAGCCCAGCCCCAGCCCTTCACTCTCTCTCTCTCTGAGCACGTGGCGTGGGGTTCTGTCCCCCAGCAGCCACAAAGTGGGACTTTGAAAACTTTTCTAACACCCCACTTCTCTCTTCTCCTCTCTCCTCTCTGCCCCCCTCTAGGGCAGAGAGGGCTGTTCTGCCTGTGGCCAAACTGTTTACTGCTGTGCCTGGGCAGCTGTCTCCATGCAAGTGTTTGCTAACCCATGTCTTTCTCCCAGCCCCTCTCTCCCCCCCCCCATACAGGCAACAACACCAGCAGGTAAGTGCAGGGTTTGTGCTGACATGTGGTCTGACGTCTGCCTCTTTGCATACAGAAATATAGGTAGGATACATGCCTCTATACCAATGTCTTGTCTCATAGCTGCCTGCATAGCCTGCCATGATATGCCTCTATACCAATGTCTTGTCTCATAGCTGCCTGCATAGCCTGCCATGATATGCCTCTATACCAATGTCTTGTCTCATAGCTGCCTGCATAGCCTGCCATGATATGCCTCTATACCAATGTCTTGTCTCATAGCTGCCTGTATTAATGTGAGCACACAATGCCATGAGTGTGGAACTGTAACCCATATGTAGACACCAGCTGTTCCCCCCCCCTCTTTTCTCCACCGGGTCTACCGACAGGTCAGTATTGCTAGGATTGCCATGGTTGTGACCCCCAAGTTGTGTTGTTGTCTCTCTCTTTGACCCCTTTCCCTTACAGGATCATGCTCACCGTACACCCAGGGAAGGAGCGCAGACCAGGCTATGTGTCTCACACCACTCAGCTGTGTTTGATTTCTCTCCCTGCAGACCTTTGCAACTGGCACACTGGCTCCTCTTCAATGGCGATTGCTACCACGCAGCAGCTGCCATGGAACACCCCCATGTTGTTCGTCCCCCCAGGAATGCCCACTACCACAAACCATCCGGGGAGCACCCCTGGGCCTGCAGTCTGGTTGCCCCACGGTCACCTGCCTTGATGCTGCCAGAGAGGTCTGGGAGCCTGCCCTGCAACCCACCTCAGCTGCTGCTGCTGCCCCACCGCCCTGGCTGCCTACTTGCTGTCCCTCCCCTTTCTATGGAGCAGGCCGTGGTTCCACAGGGGAAGAGCCCGCATCTCCAGGTCCATGGGGCTCGCCTGATGCTGCTGCTGTGGTCCTAGAGGCTGCTGTGCCTACCCCTGGCAGCCACGCCCGGCCATCTCTGCCACTGTTCCAGAACAATAAAGATGCCCCTGGAAACACATGTCCCCAATGTTGCACAAGCACTGCCCCACACACCCACACAGGCAGGCCCCAGCACACAAGCCTCTGCATGAATCCCAGCCAGGGTCTGCCACAGCCATCCCTGGGAGAACACAGCAGGGGGGCTGCCGGACCCTCTGGGACCAGAGGGGAGGGGGGAGTTGGGGGGCCTGTCAGGCAGGCAAACACTGACGGGCACTGTGGCGCACGTCCGCCACGTCCGTGAAGAGCCCTTTCAGCAACCGGGGCTCTCACCCACCCTCGGTCCGCCCATCACCGGGTCCGTGTCCGCCCGTCACCGGCGTCCGTTTCCGCCCTCTGTCCGCCCGTCACCGGCGTCCGTTTCCGCCCATCAACGGCGTCCGTGTCCGCCCTCGGTCCGTCTGCATGAGAGGCGCCCGTTCCTGCATTGCCTCCATCTGCGAAGTGCCCCCTGTGCCCCTATCGGTCTCTGCAGACCCCTCTCCCTGTATCCCTCTCCCACCAGCCGTGTTGTCTGTCTGTTTCTGACCCACCCGTGCCCCTCCCCAGCACCCCCTGTCAGTGTGCCTGCCTCCCCTCCCACTCCCTGATGATGGACGCTGGCACCCCCCATGCCGCCAGAGCGCCTGCCGCAAGGTGCCGACGTTGCCCCATCTGGGGGTGTGATGAGCTGCGTGAGCCCTTCCCGCTCGCAGCAGACAAGCCCACGGCATATCTCGGTCTTGGCCGGGGCACGGAGCAGAAGGCATGCTGGGATGCCTTCTTTGTGGGCATTGCCATGGCCCTTGAGGCCCAGGGCTTCAGGCAGCGCACGGGCATGTCCTGGCGGAGGCGGTTCCAGACCTCATGAGACCCCCCCCTTGTGCGTGCCGTTCCCACCCCCTCCTTCCCTTCTCTCCCCCGCTCACCCCCCCATGACTCCCACGTGCAGCCTCACCGTGGCTTGGGGGTGGCATCGCAGTCTGCAGGAGGGAGGGCAGTCGCACTCCCCCCTGCGGCAGGTGGCTGATGCCCAGGGTGCCCTGGGGCAGCTGGCACTGGCACAACCTCTGCCCTTCAGCTGACTGTCAAACGCGCAGTGCCTGCAGGCCCGCCTGTGGCTGCCCATCTGCTGCGACCGCTGCAGTAGCTGTGGTAGGTGCACGCAGACGGGCTGAGGAGGGGGCTCTTCGCTTCCACAAGACTGACAGCTCCCCACAGGAGCCTGCCTGCCTCTGCGGTAAGTTTTGCCGCGATCCTGGCCCAATGCTGTTGCCTCCAGCCTAACTCAGGCACAGTTGCAGCCTAACTCGGTCCTAGTTTGGGCCACAATTGGGCCACAATTGGGCCTCAACTGTGCCTGAGTTAGGCTGGACTGAGCCCTTAGTCCCCCGTAACTGTGTGTAGCATTGGAACCTTAGGTGTGCATCTAAACATGTAATTGTAAAGAGGTATTTGTTGGCATAAGCCTTGAACAACGCTGCATTTCAGGGGACTGTGTTTTTAATGCTTAAATTGTTTAAATTAATTGCCTTTGAGTGCATTGCTCGTGTATATAATCGAACAAAGGATCGTTTATGTTTGTCGCCTATGCAGTGTCAGCTCACATTGTATATCCACCTTATTGATTTTGAAAGTCTTGCTAAACAAAGTATGTGCCTTCTTGTTTCCTCCCTCACCTGGAACTCCATTCTGATAAATTGTTATCTGTACGACCCCATCTGCCCCAACTTACCATGGGCTATTTTATTAACTATGGTTATATATAACTATGGTTATATATATATAACCGCCAGATCCCTTGCTTGCTTCGGGCCGCTCTGGAGTGGCTTTACGGCACGTTCGCGACGGCTATCGGCGGCAGAGCACTTGCTCTGCCGCTGTTTTTGTGCACAGGATTGCGCTCTTAGTCTTTCAGGGCGTTCTTAAAACTCTACTACTGAGGTGCATATAACTGGTTTGCAGTCATAGAAGTTATCTTGTTTTAATGGAAGGAAAGAGGGTCACCTTTACCTTTTTATTCCCCAATAGTTCCTTGTTGGGCCACCAGTCCAATAACCCACTTAAAAGAAACTTAAGAGAAAATCTTTGATTGGATAAGAAATGTTAAATATTTTCTCATGAGTACTTATGCATATGAAAACAAAAAGCAGAGAAAAGGAATCTCAAATTCCTCAACATCGCACTGTGAAGGATAAGCTTTGAAAAACGTTTTATTCAATTAAAGAAGTACTGTATTAATAATTCCATAAGTACTGATTTCTGATAAATTTTATAACAGCCCCAGGGGGTAGGTTATAATATTACAGGGGGGACGGAGCTGTAAGTTCTTCCGTGACAGGAGTCTCCTGCGCGTTGTTTTCACTGCTTTGAATGGGTCGGAAGGCATGGGGACGAGGCACTTCATTCTTCCATGTAACAGAGGCTCCGATCGCGGAAGAACTTACAGCTCCGCCCCCCCTGTAGTGACGCCAGTGGGTGAAACAGTAGATCCACCGGTGTAAGAGCACTTATGCCAGTGTAACTTGCCGTACTCTGACAGACGCAGTATGGACACTGGTGTAACCTCCCTTGGATGCCGCGCATGTGCAGTTCAGACACAGGATGAACGCCGGTGCCACTCAAACACCCCTGGAATGCCCCCTATGCTGGCAGAGTTGCTAGTACCCATCAGGAAATGGAGCAGGGAAGAAGAGAGCTTGATAAAATGTTGTTTATTCTCTCAAAGCATCCTTGATGTGTTGTGTTTTCACATCTCTGTCACAATTTCCATTATAAATAGTATCTTTCAAGGTTTAATATCTCAAGTGTTTCAAACGGCTAAATCTTCAGCACGACAACAGTCAGTCGGAATGATAAAAAAATAATTCAAAGCAGAAAGCAAACAAATAAAAAATAATCTTCCTAGACTATTCTGATATGGAAGAGAAGGACCCAAGGACCATTATTTTTCCAAGAGGTAGTTCAGGAACATTGGCTCACTATAAGTTTTGGTTTTTTAAAATATAAACTTGAGGAAGTAACAGTTGCAAAAACTAAAAGATAGCTACAATAGTTAATAATAAAAAGTATTTTTGTCTAAGTATAATAATATGTTGCACTGAATATGTTTTTCTGTATTATAATTCCCATAGTACAGATGCAGGAACTGAGGCTGAGAGAGAGAGGGGGGAGATGCCTGAGGTCACCCACTGAGTAGTTCTTGCTTTCTGATTATGGAGGGAAGAGAAGTATTCATGTGGCCTCATTTCCAAGATGACAATAGTATTTATTTGAAATATTCATATGCTGCCTTTCCACTCCTAGACAAAGCAGCTTAATATTTCAGTAAAAAAAAATTAGCACCACAGTCAAATAAAACACCATAACTACATGAATGAAAATAAGTTTGAAAAAAGACTCATAGTCAAAGGAAAGCAAGATGAAACAAAAATGTCTTTGCTACCTGCTTAAAAGGGTACAGCATAGGGACCAGCCAGGCCTCACTAGGGAGAGATTTCCATAGCAGGGGAACCACTTTCAAAACGTCACCACCAGCCATACCAGGGACGTGCGGTCAGGGAAGGCAGGTGTGGTAGAGCCTCACAAAACACAAGTTTTTCTGCACTGCTACCTTCCTCTCCAGCACACATAGGGCGCAATCCACCGTAAAGTTGGATTGGTGGAGCAAGCGCTCCCCCATTCCAAGATGTCGTGAATGTGCCGTAAAGCACTTTTGTGACGCCTCGGGAGTAAGGGAGGCCGGTGCAGGGGAGGCCGGACCGGGACGTGGCTGCCGGAGGAAGGTCAGTGCTCCCACCGACGGTCACGTGGGTGGTCTGGCGGGCAAGGGAGGGGGCATTGGACTAGCCGGCCCGGGAGGGGGCGGCGGATGGCTCCCGCCATATCCCCATCCCCACCGGGTGGCTATACCATTACACGGCCTCTGACTTCCGCCAGCTATTTAGCTGGCGGAAATTTGAGGAGCCCTATCAAAGGAATGCAATCCAAATACAGAGTGACTTTTTCAATACAGTCATCTGTTTAACTGCATTGAATGTGCCAACTTTCATTGTGAAAATCAACATTTGAGACTATTTCGTGCATCCTTAGCTACCACACACACACACACACACACACACACACACACACACACACACACACACACACACACACACACACACACACATTAAAACCCATCTCAGATGGCTTTCCAAAAGAGCCACTGACAGGAAAAATTCTTATAGCTCGCCAATCTTGATCAGAAAAATAAATGTGAATAATTCAGATAACAACACTCTGCCAATATTCACATACGGAATAGCTTGATCTTGCCAACTCTTTGCTGCTGTGTTCGAGCTGATCCCATTCACTGAAGGTTGCCAGAACATTCAACGCTAGCCAAAACATTTTGTTCAAATTAGAGATTAATGAATACCAGAATAATCAGAATCTATGGATGCTGGTTCACACTTGTAGAAAAAAACCCCAATCCCAACAAAACCCCAAACAATCATTTGTATATGTATATGTAATTTTTAAATTCTTTTCAGTCTCTTGTGCCTGTAATTTAAAGATTACATATCTATAATTATTGAAATCCACATTAAAACTTATGCATGCAGAGTCCTGCGAACAGCAGTCATTAAAATTGTTTTCTTTTCAGCCTATGCAAGTAGCAACTAACACTGATCATATATGCAGAAATAATAACAGAAGGAAACACTGCAGAAGCTTCAGAGTTTCTTCTTCATTGAATGAGACAGGCAAGGTATCGGTGGTCAAGAAGCCTGGCACATCAGGCTAAGCTGAAGAGGCACTGCTGGAAATGGCCATCACCTGGACGCGGATTTTCAAGTAGCAAATCCAAGAACATCCCCAAGCAGCAAACCTCTTTCTTCAGAAAGAGCACTCCAGCTATTCCTTGATCTAGAGCAGGGGTTCTCAACACTTTCCCAGCCGAGTACCACCTCCGGCGCCACTCTCTTGCTGTGTACCACTGGAAGTGACTGGCAATGACATTGCCAGTTACTTTTGAGTTTTTGGAGGCCAGAAAACGCAGGTAGGAGGCTCTGGATGAATAGAGGCTCTGGCCGTGCTGGCGGCCTTTACTCTAGAGTTGTCGCAAACGTGCTTTATGGCACGTTTACGACAGGTTAGACTGGCGGAGCACACGCTCGGCCGGTCTAAAGTTATTGTGGATTGCGCTGTCACTCTATTGCTTTTTAAGTTGGTATGGCCTTTAAGTTTCTAAATGTTAATGGGGAGATGGTGCCTCACACAATTGTCCCCATCCCAGGAGATGGAGCCTGCCTGTTTCGGTCCCTCTCCTATCTCATGTATGACACTCGCCTCATGGCTAGGGAGGTGCGTGAGCTAATTGTGAGGCACGTGGTGGACAACTGGGAGAAGTTCTCCATCATGTCCCATGACAGCGAGGGGGACAACTATCATTCGATGGAATCATGACTTTTAGTAATTGCAGGGTGTTGTCTTAAATGGGGTACATTTAATTGGTTCATTGCAATCAAAGGAAAGTTTATTGGAGACAAAATGGATCATTTAAAGTAGTACTTACATCCCATAGCAAAGCACGGGTATCACGCTAGTTATACATACATTGTTTTTTTTAATTTCTTTCTTTTAATGATCTTGACTGTAAGTCACCATGATGGTTCTGCTATTGGGACCGAAAGGGAGACTAGTAGTATTTCTAAAGTGAATAAGTACAAGTAAAAGCTAACAAATCATGTCAGGAAAGGGGGGGGGGGACATTCAAGCTGATATTCTCTGTGGCTAATATTCATGTGCTGAACTGTCCTACTTTCCCTGGTAAGAAAAGGCATTGATTGCTTAAAATTCTGTGTCACTCATTCAGGGAACTTGGTCTAATTTCAGTACAGATAAGCTTCTTACCCCCCCAACACACACACACACACACACACACACACACACACACACACCCCGGCTTCATGACAGCGTGTTTCTGTAAAGCTAGAGAACCTTTGTTGGCAAAACCAAAATGCAACCTGAGCATTTGACAAGTTTTTGTAGTTTGTAGTTTTGTAGCTTTTGTAGTTCTGTTGGATTTTATCTGAAGCTAAAATCAATTTCTTCCAAATCCTGGAACGCTAGGCATATTTTCTTTGGTATACAATCCTACAAGTTCTGGATCAATTAGACTTACATATGAAGATCTTTCCCTGAAATCATCTGTTGTCAGAGGCACTGAGGCACTAAGGTGGAAGGAAACAGTCTAACAGCCCAATCCTGCCTAAGATGTGGCCGACCTTAAGGGCCAGCCACTGTATCTTAGGCCCATTGCGAGCTGCACCGGCGTGGGCCAGGCTCACCTCAGGGGAAGGAGATTCCCCCAGTGTAAGTGATGCAGGCCCCAATGGACCTCCTTGAATGTGTGCCAGCTCTGAAGCTGGTGCATATCTAGGGAGGTCGTGTAAGGCCGGCCTGGGCAGGAATGGGGCATAGGATATCAGCACAACTCAGCTCTGAAATCCCCGCCATCTCCCAGCCCAGGCCGGCCAATGGCCCTTGCCCTCCCCCTGCCTGCCCTCCCCCTGCCCTCCCCCTGCCCTCCCCACACCCCTGCACCAACCGGCGCGGGACTTACCTGTGGCAGCCTGTGCAGGTCCTGATCTGTTCTGTGTTGAAGAGAATAACACTTCTGTGTAAATTGTGGTTAAAGATAACTGGGTCAAAAGTTAAGGTGCACCAAAGTTTATTCAAAAGTACTCAGGAAACAAAACAGGGGGGGGTTGAACTGGGACTCATTATGTGAATACACTCACTTCTTAGACTATAAAGGGGGCAATTATATCCCTAAAATGCATACAGGATGGAGCCCTGAGGAAAGCTGTTAGGAGGAGGAGAGAGAAGGACGGGGGAGGAGAAGGGAACTCCTTAGAATGAGAAGAGGCAAAGTGAAGAGGGGGGAAATGTGGAGTGTAGGTAGACTAGGTGGGCTTCCCAGAGAAACCCAGGGAAAGAAAGGGAAGGTTTTGGGATGTCGGGAAGGAAGGAAGGAAGGAAGGAAGGAAGGAAGGAAGGAAGGAAGGAAGAGGAAAGACAGCCAAAATAATTAATAGGGAGGAAAGGAGCAGGGGCAGGCGGTTCAGACCACAGCTAAAGCTGGGTGGCTGAGGACATGGACGGTTAAGCAGACTCTCCCACTGCTTTTCTAATTGCACCCTCCCAGCACTGCTTTGCAGCTGTTCAGTAGAGGTGCAGGTTCCCAGATGGGAATCTATATGAAGACCACAGAGTTCCATCCTAAGGAATGTGAAGCACTAGAGAAATTGATCTTCTCTCTTCCTTTGCTATGTTTCATGTAATGTGACACCTCCAAAATTAGTTTGCAAAAACTGAAGTCAATTTTGAGACAGATTTATATTTAGCTAACTCTTTCCAGTTTACAAAACCCAAAGCACAAGTTGAGCTGAATACGTTCTGTTTACACATTTGTAACAAGCACCCACAATTGTTGCTTCAGACATGTGGAACAGATTTCAGCGTGTACCCTTATTAAGTATTTCTTTTTTTAAAAAGTAAATTAATCTCAAGTATGCCACTGTTTCATAGCATGGTTGCTTCAAAACGGATTCCCTTGGGGACATGTTAATGAGAACAAAATCTGCAGAGAGCCACATGCACACGCTGATAAAAAAGTACTTTGAAATTAGATGCAATTAACAGTAGGAGCTTTAGCATGGATGTTTTCCTTATGCTCTAAATAAATGAGTAGAAAGACACATCGCAGCTGAGTAGTTAAGGGCCACTTCAAACATTACATACTGTATGTTGGGTGTGCACCAGAAACGTGCGGGGCAGGGGCAGCAGGTGAGGCAGAACCGATCTGTCGTCATCCATGGAAAGGAGCCTCAGGCCAACCGCGATATTGCACATGCACGCCACCTGTGCATGCGCAGTCTCTAGGTCAGGTTGTGGCTCTTTTTCATGGATGACCAGGGCAGTTCTGCCTCACCTGCTACCCCTGTACTGCACATCCCTGGTGTACACCTAATATCTTTTACACAGAGAGCCAGCACAGTGCAGTGGGTTAGAGTGTTGAACCAGAACTAGGCTTTTGGCCTGTGGCTATCATTGAAAACTACTGCATCCTACAAATGGATTTGATCTCGGTTAGTTTTTATGTGACAGTTTTATCTTTTGTAATATTGCCAACCACTCTGGAACTACATGGTGAAGGGTGGAACATACATGCAAATAATAAATAAGATAAATAAGCCTAAGATAAATAAGAGGCTTTCCAGCAGGAGCTAAAGACATTGCTTTTTAGATTAACATTCTTAGCCCAGGGTTTTAATGCTGGACATTTGGGTTATACAGTATGTAAATTATTTCCATGCTGATTAGATTTTATGGGCTTTCCTTAAGAGATGACTGCTGCTGGTTTTTTTTTTTTTTGGGGGGGGGGTTTCCCTTTGGTTTTTCATTGTGATATTTGTAAAGGTTGTTTTAATGTTTAAATATATTTTAAAGTTTATAGTGTATATTACTGTTTTAACAGCGCAATCCTACGCAGCGGTGCGCTGTAAATGGTGTAAGTGCGTTTACAGCACCCGGTGAGTAAGGACCACCGGCGCAGAGGCCGGCAGCCCTTACCCTGCGTCTCCAGGCCTACCAGAGCAGGTAAGGCCTACATCGGCTGGGGCAGAGGAAGAGTGCAGACTGGGTGGTGAGGGGAGGTGGCCATTGGCTGTGCTGGGCCTGGAGAGGGCAGGGATATCAGCGGCGAGATGCGCCAATATCCAAAGCCCTCTACACATCTGGCGCAGCCTTACACAGCTGGTATGAATGTACACGGGCTCCAGAGCTCGTGTACATTTGAGGAGGCCCATTGGGCCTTCCACTGCATACATCTGGGGAAGGGAGCGATCATTCCCTTCCCTTGAGGTGCACCTGGGCTGCGGCAGCCCGGGACCTGTATAGGATACGGAGGCGGGCCCTTTTGCAAACTGCTTTGGTGCCCTTCAGGGAGAAAAGTCAGATAAAAAATTGAATAAATAAATGCAATGGAAATTGCCAAGGGATGCATGCACAGAGCTACACACACACACACACACACACACACACACACACACACACACACACACACACACACACACACACAGAGAGAGAGAGAGAGAGAGAGAGAGAGAGAGAGAGAGAGAGAGAGAGAGAGAGAGAGAGAGAGAGAGAGAGAGAAGGGAATGGAGCAGCCCTTGTGAGTAGGGGAGCTGGGGATAAGTATTGGAATTCTTCCACTGAAACATAAAATTGCTAGATGGGGATGAAAGACTTCTTTCTTGGTGTGTGTGTGTGTGTGTGTGTGTGTGTGTAATAGTCTAGGTTTTTTTCTGTTTTAAAATGTGAATCTTGCATTTTATAAAGCTAACAGATTTTTACAAGTTCACAGGAAACCTCAGAGCTTTCTACATGACGAGAATGTTAAGAGAGCAAGCGCCTTCGCTCACAGTTTGGATCTCTTCCATCCCCAGGTTGGAAAATACAGGGACAGCTTGTGCATCCTCCAGGTAGAAAAGATGTGAAAGTTCTGTTTGAAGAAGTAGAGGAACAGAAGGTGCAAGACACTCATCCTTCTTGCTCCCGTCGCATTCACATCATGCCTGAAGCTGCTGTCATACTACACAGTTGCTCTTTTAGTTCAATTTGCATGTTGTCATTGCCTCATATTTCAAGAAAAAGTGAAAGAAGAAAGCCCATTCTGTACAGATATAGGGTTAATTTTACAGAGATGTCCTTAGTGACCGGAATTAAGCCTCATTCATTTGATCAGAACATTTCTATGGAATGTGGATTTAGTATTTGGTGTAGTTGTTTACTTAACAAGGTCTGGGTGATCTTATCCATTGGGATATTGACTTCTGCTCTGATGAACTGCTGGTGTTGTGTTACTTCCAGAGAAAAAAGCAGCTAAGTCAAAATGTATGACTTACAACAACAACAGGGCAGCCTGTGACTATGAATTCTAGAGCTGAATTCAATTATAAATGAAGTTTTATTAGATACCCCATTCCAATCTCAAAATTACATTTAGACATCTCAAGGCAATGGAACTGTCATTCCGTCCTAGCATCATGTCCAGTTATAAAGAAAAACTGCATTGCTGGCACTGCTGATCACCTTAGGATGGAAGACATCTAAAGGATAGCTTCCTATTAATGTAGTATATTCATGGAAGATCATCACGGTGGATTCAATGATCCCCTTAGAAAAGTGAATGCCAGCCATGATTGAGGCAAGACATTAAAGAATGTACCTCTTTGATAGATTGACAGCCCAATCCTGTCCAGGATTGGGCTGTCAGGAAGAGGGGTTTACGACAGCGGAAGAGTCTTCCACAGCCCGATCCTGTCCTATGCTCTGCTCAGTGATCCAGCTAGCCGGTGCCGGCAATGCTGGATCCTGAGCAGAGGAGGCAAGGTTGGAAGTCTCCTTGAGGTAAGGGAACTTTCATTCCCTTACCCCACATAAAGCCCCAGTCCCCACAACATGTCTCCTCGGATCTGTGCCTGCCATTTTGGTGGTGCAAATCAAGGGTGCTCGTGTCGGGAGAAACAGGTCTGGGAAGGGGACAGGATACGGCATATCCCACTGCCACCAATTTTAGGGTGAGAGGTAGTGACTTGTCCAAGGCCACCCAGTGCACTTCATGGTTGAACAGACACTTGAACCAGGATTTCCCCCCCCCCCCCCACTAAACACGTTTATCAGATTTCTATTTTGGAAGTGCCTTGTAGTTCTAATTTTTAACATTGATCTGTTCATGATTCTTTAGCCTCAAATCACCATGGCTAGGTATCTTATTTATCATTTGGACAAATATTCATGAAAACAGTTTATTCTGCTTTTAATGATACACATTATTTTTTTAAATTTATTTTATTTAAAGAATTTTTACCCCGCCTATCTCCTGATAAGGGCAACCAAGGCAGCTTCCAATTAAAACATATTAAAATACATAATAAAATACAATACAATCAAAACAATTAAAACAGGTATTTAAAACAATTAAAACAAACAAACCCAGTGGGGTCACCTTATGATTGCATTTATTAAAAATCATTATCCAAATGACTGTGAAGCACTGTGGACAGCTGTGGCACAGCATGAGCCTCGCATGAGCCTCGCATGAAGCTCAAATCCAGGACCCCAAAGGTAGCATTCTCAGAAGTGCTACCTGTTCCACGCGCAGGGCCAGCTAGGCAGGCGGAGCTCAGGGGTCTCAATGCGTGGATGAGACACTGGTGTCAGGAGGAGGGGTTTAGGTTTGTTAGGCACTGGGGAGCGTTTTGGGACAAGCTGGGCCTGTACAAGAGGGACGGGCTTCACTTGAACCAAAACGGAACCAGACTGCAGGCGCGTAACATTAAGAAGGTGGCAGAGCAGCTTTTAAACTGACCCCTGGGGGAAAGCCGACAGGAGCCGAGGGGCATCTGGTTCGGGACTTCTCATCCCTAGGGAATGAGGGTGCAGAGGATTGGGAACAGTCAAGTAATAACAGAGTAAAAATTGGGAGTGGTAGTGTGATGGGACATGATAGCCAGTCTAGCAGGACAGAAGGCTGCAGGGATAAAGGTGCAAACATGCAGCCCTTCTTGGGGGACCAGGTATATAAGTGCTTTTATGCAAATTGTTCAATTAAAAAAACAATAAAATCCACTGGGGGGGTTGACAATGTAGAGCAGAATATACTGAGGCACAGGGGGCAGAAACAACCCATCACCCAAACGCAAGACGAAACAGAAACGTTTTGAGCCCCCGCCGAAAAGTCATGAGGGAGGGGGTTGTTCTCAAATCCCCTGGCATGGAGTTCCATAATTGTGGCACCACAGCAGAGAAGGCTCGCCCACGAGCTGCCATTCCCCTAACTTGAGACAGAGGTGGGACTCGCAGGAGAGCCCCCTCAGATGACCTAAGAGAGCGGGCTGGAATGTATGGGAGAAGGCGGTCCCTCAGATATCCTGGACCCAAACCGCGAAGGGCTTTAAAGGTCATTCCGAGCACCTTGAATTGGGCTCGGAAACGAATGGGCAGCCAGTGCAGCTGCTGAAGCAGTGGTTCAACAGAGTCAAACCGCCTAGCTCCAGTGACCACCCGGGCCGCCGCATTCTGCACTAATTGCAGCTTCCGAACCATCTTCAAGGGCAGCTCCACATAGAGTGCGTTACAGTAGTCCAGTCTGGAAGTCACTAAGGTGTGGACCACCGTGGTCAGGTCCGATCGACTCAAGTACGGCCGCAGCTGGCGCACCAGCCAAAGCTGGGCAAACACACCCGTGGCCACAGCCGCCACCTGGCTTTCCAGGGAGAGCTGTGAATCCAGAAGTACTCCCAAACTGCGCACCCGTTCCTGCAGGGGAAGTGCAACCCCATTCAGAATGAGCAGATGACTCAGTACCTGCATCGAGGCTTTCCTGACCAGTAGGACCTCTGTCTTTTCTGGATTCAATCTCAGCCTATTAGCCCTCATCCAAACCCCAACCGCCTCCAGACAACGCTCCAGGACTTCCACAGCCTCCCCGGAACGTGATGGCAAGGAGAGATAGAGCTGGGTGTCATCAGCATATTGGTGACACCCGACTCCAAATCCCAGATGATCTCCCCCAACGGTTTCATATAGATGTTAAAAAGCATGGGAGACAGAATAGAACCCTGTGGCACCCCACACTGTAAAGGGCAGGGCACTGAACAGGCGTCTCCCAGCATCACCATCTGGGACCTGTCAGCCAAGTAGGAACGGAACCACTGAAAGGCAGTGCCCCCTAGTCCCAACTCGGCCAGCCGGCCCAGAAGGATACCATGGTCGATGGTATCGAAAGCTGCCGAGTGGTCCAAAAGGACCAGCATGGATGCACTCCCCCTGTCCAGTCCTTGGCGAAGATCATCCAACAGGGCGACCAAGGCTGTCTCCGTCCCAAGGCCCAGCCTGAAGCCGGATTGAAAAGGGTCCAGATACATGCCAGGAAGTGGCTGGCAGGCCCCTGACAGATTCCTGGTTGTGCTTTTTCTTTTTCCATCAGTTTGAATGCGCTCAGGAGGCGGGAAGCAGCAGGCAGCCCCCCAACAATGGTGAAAAAAGAGGTAATGTGGCGCAGTTGGACTCCCTCTTTCACAGCTTTGCCACCTGCGTTGAGTCAAATCTGTGGGCGGAAAAACCGTGTATAAAAAGGTCTGACTGTATTGCTAGTCTCGCCAATTTGGTTCAATTTATTGTGAGTGTGTGCATGACACATGTAGAAACACACATGCATGTGTGAATGAGCAGTGTTGGCAACAAATCACACAAGTAGTTAAGAACAATGGGCCATTACTTCTTCAAAAATGTGATAATTATCAAAATAGTGAGATCTATAGCTCTCATGTATATTTATGACGCACTGCATAGATGACACCTTTGCCTTTGATATGACCTCAGAAGGGAAAAAAAAGTAGCATCTGCATGACTTCCTTGCATATAAATTTTATTTGATATCCAGGTGGTATTTTTTAGTACAAATTTAGCACATTCCTGTCAACACAGCAGACACTGTGAAGTGGTGACAAACAAAATACCTTGATATAATTACAGTGGGAGATAGATGTTGAGCTTTTCTTACAAGGCCATCCAACAGTAGAGCCATTGCATCTGTAATAATGTCACTGACATGAAGCCTAAGAAAGTGACAACTCTATTGTCAATGTCAAGATGCAGACATCAGTAGGTCTTTCCTGTGAAACACTGACTGAATTAAACCACAAGTAAAACTGAACCCCAAGGTGGTGGTGAACCCCGGGTGAGACAAATAAGGCACTGACTGAGGGCACAAGTGTATCAGAGGGCCCACATGGTTGTGCTGGTCCCTGAACCCTAAGTATTGGTGGCAGTGGTAAGGCCCAGTATGCCATCAGGGAACTGGTATGGGTGCCTAGTGGGGCCTAGTGCAGGACTTTGCCTCAGAGTCCCCAGCAGTGGCATTTGTAAGAATGTTATTCCCGGTGTGTTCCTCATATGATATGTGTTTCTGTTTTTGTTTGTTTGTTCGCTTTTGTTTTGCACTGCTAAGTTAGTTGGGGACTAAGTTCCAAAGCATGTTAATGTGAGTAGATAAATAGGTACCGCTTGCGGGAAGGTAAACAGCGGTCCGTGTTCCAGCTGCATGCTGTGTGCTGCGGCAAGGAGAGTCATGCCGGCTACATGACCACGGAGGCGTCTTCGGACAACCCTGGCTCTTCGGCTTTGAAATGGGGATGAGCACCACACCCTAGAGTCGGACACGACTGGACTTAATTGTCAGGGGTCACCTTTACCTTTTAACTGAGATTAGGAAAATAACATGGAAGAGTTAAACATAGCTCTAGGGAAGCCATTGAAATCAAGAAAATGTCACGATGGGAAAGGTTAAACACCTTCTCTCCCAGGATCAGCCCATCCGTGGGGCAGATTGAGGTGGGTACCTCAAATGCTGTAAGTGTATATTCCCAAAACGAGCCCTAAAGTGGATTTTCCATGCTTATGCTGAGCAGCAGCTAAGCCAGGAGTGCGCAGGGTGGGGTTGGGATGCTGCCCTCCCTCCATTGGCAGGCCTGGGTAGAGGGCACTGATGTTGTCTGTGTTAGTCTTATTCATGGCAAGAGAAACATCAAAGCATGGGAGGGAAGCATTGGTCATGCCCCACCTCAGTTGCACGAGAGAGAAAGAGAGAAAGCTAGCTCCTTTTGGTAGCATCTTTGCAAGATGAAAAACAGATTCTTATACTGCCTGGCAGTTTCCGGGGGGGGGGGGGAGGGAGGCTGTCCCAGCAAATAGAGTGGGGAACTAACTTAGAGGTGGGTCAGAAAGGAAGAAGGAAAGAAATCCTAATAATTAATCAACCAAACTAAACATAGAAATCAAAGACTGTATGTAAAGCAGAACCTGCTCTGCACCATTTTCAATTGCAGTTCTTGCATTTGTTTTGTGTTTGCTTTATTAAAAACATTCAACAGAAAGAAAATACTTTATTTGCAAACCTGCAATGTCTGAATGAAACCTGAATCTGCAAACCTTATACCTTATCTGCAAACCTACAATGAGAGAAACGGGATGCTGTCTTGTCTCCAGGAGCTTGCTGTCTCCAGGAGCTCAGCTTGAGTACTTAGCGGCTTATCAATTGTTCTTTAACATAAGATAAGCAAGGGCTTCCCTCACGCTGTGGTTAAAAACAAGACGTAGAAACTGTCTACAAACCTGAAGTGTTTTGAAATTAACTTTGAGTGACCTGATGTGAAGAGGCAGCTTTTCCCGGGTCTTTGTTTTTGCTCTCTCTCTCTCTTGCAAGCAAGAATATGTGTTAATTAAAAGACTAACGCGACGCCCCTGGCTGCTTTCGATGACGCACTTGGGAGTCGCGCCTCACACTTAGAGAACCTCTGCCCTATGGGATAGAATCCACATTACATTTTTGCCAATTAAATCAAGAGCAAAAGACACATTATGGTAACCTTAGGTAAAGGTAACGGTGTCCCTTGACATTAAGTCCAGTCGTGTCATAAGAACATAAGAAGAGCCCTGCTGGATCAGGCCAAAGGCTCATCTAGTCCAGCTTCCTGTATCACACAGTGGCCCCACCAGATGCCTCAGGGAGCACAAGACAACAAGATAACCTGTTTCCTGCTGCCACTCCCCTGCACCTGGCACAGAGAAAACCTACTTCTAAAACCAGGAGGTTGCTTATGCCTTGTAACCTGTGATGGTCTTTTCCTCCATGAATCTGTCCAAACCCCTTTTGAAGGCATCTAGGCCAGGTGCCATCACCACATCCTGTGGCAAGGAGTTCCACAGATGAATTACACGCTGGGTGAAGAAAAAAATTATTTTGTCCGTTCTAACCCTCCCTCCACTCAATTTTAGTGCATGTCCCCTGTTTCTGGTATTGTGCGAGAGGGAGAAGAATTTCCCTCTATCCACTCTCTCCATCCCATGCATAATTTTATACGTCTTATATGTCCGACTCTAGCGTGCGGTGCTCATCCCCGTTTCTAAGCCGAAGAGCCTGTGCTGTCTGAAGACGCTTCCCTGGTCATGTGGCCAGCATGACAGCACAGAACGCTGTTTATGTTATGTTTATGCATGGTAACCTTACCATGTCAAAAAAAGGTAATGTGAGAATCAGGCCTGTCAGGATACATAACATAACATAGCATCAGTATGACTGGAACTAAGAAATGTCATCCAATGAAAGCCAGAAATTCTGGCCAGGCATATCCTATAACTAACTTTACAACCTTGGAAAATCCTGCAAATTCTGCATGAAACAAATGACCTAGCACAAGAAACAGCCAGACTTGACAGAATAACATCTGGAGTTGCTTCATCACTTCCGAAGTCCTCGGGTTTTTAATTGTCCCCTGCTTGTGTTGTCATGTGTGAATCTTACTATATCTGGCGTAAAGATGTCTTATTATTATTATTTTTTTTAAATTAAACAGCAAGGACAGGGACAACTGAGGAGACATGACATCCATGCTAAAAAAGAAACCTTACCAAGATGAAAGATGAAGAGGGTAGGGACGATATTTTTCGGAGAAAGCTGTCACAAAGAGGAAAGTTTAACATGGAAAAAAAATACGCTGTCATGTGTGATAAGCAGCTTGCTTCTCACTTTTGCACCAAGAACCATGGGAAAAGATTACAAAGGATTGTTTTGTACTTCAAGAAACCTAGGCGTTGATTTAACAAAGAATAAATGACTGCTAGGAAGTCATTATGGGAAGATTGAATTGGCACTGTGATAATTGCTTTATTAACTATCAGGTCTTGCTGGATCAGGTTACTGTTTCGCTTTGTGCTGTGGAAATTAGTGCAATCAGATTACTTTTATTCAATTTATTATTTCAAACAGGGGTTCTCAACCTTTAGAGGCCCAGGTATCCCCATCACAGTCCAATTTTCTGAAGTACCCCCTGCTAATTAACTGCTAACTAATTGGATTAATCAATCAATTAATTAGGTAATTAATCATTAAATTAAAAATTACTAAAACAATTTTAAACATGAAAAAATGTCTTATTTAGCTCTGTGAGTGTGAGAGAGACAGACATGCAAGGATCTCTCTTTTTTTTCTCTAAGTCACACTTCCCAAACTCAGCTCCTTCCTCCCCCCCACCAAAGTACATTTTCCAAAGTACAAAAATAAGCCCAAAACCAAAATCAGAGAGACAGAAGGGCTCCAAAACTAATTGTAATTTAAAATCCATGTTAATTAACACTTAATTAGCTGCTGATGGGGCAGATAAGGGGCAGGTCCGCGTACCCCTAGGGGTACCCGTACCACAGGTTGAGAACCTCTGATTTAAAAGATTTACACCCCGCCTCTCAAGCCAAGGCGGCCGGGTTTTTAGGGTTGTACTGAATCTTCAGCTTTGATTTTTCAGCAGAGGCGTCTCTCTGGTAGGGGCGGGGCTGTAAGTATCGCTGCGGTCATAGTCTCTTTACCGAGCGAGGAGGAGGCAGCCCCACCCCCTCACTGTCCGAGCCAGTCCCCTACGGAGAAACCGGCAGGGAAGAGACCCTGCCTGCTGCTTTCTCCGTAGGGGACTGGCTTGGACAGTGAGGGGGCGGGGCTGCCTCCTCCTCGCTCGGTAAAGAGACTATGACCGCAGCGATACTTACAGCCCCGCCCCTACCGGAGAGACGCTAGTGTTTTTCAGTCAAACATAAAATGCTTTTTGTTTGGAGCACAAGTATTTCCTGCCAAAAACTGTGAAAATCGTCACTTTTCCCCAGTCCTTTTCGCTGCCACTGTTTCACTTAGCTGTGGCTTCCACACAATATTTGCATGGTGTACCGTCACTGCAACCTCTTCACCGGTCTGCAGTATGTTGCTGCCGGTGCAAGGCCCGGAAGACCATGTGCCACTGACAGTGTCCTGCAAACCAGCCACTGCCATGGTTTTGCTGGTGGTGGGGGTGGATCAGGGCAGGGATTAGGCCAGGTCAGGGACATATAGGGCTAGGATGAGCAGGATGGGTCAGATCGGGGGCTGGACGGAGGTGGATCTCGGTGGCACTGGCAGCTTTCAAATCCAATACACCCAAGGGGGCCCGACACCCCCCCTTCCGTGGAACAGATCTACTCCAGCAAAAGAGCTGGCATATAGGGGACCAGACAGGAGCCAGAGAGGTAAAAAAAAAAATCTTTACTTGGCCAGCCTGGTCCCCTGCTGGCCCAGAAGATGCAGCAGATGCTGTGTCAGCAGCCCTGCACCCTGTGCACCAGCGTAGGATAGGGTTACGCCATATGATCGTAGCTGAGATGCTGTTGGATAGTGGAGCCTGATCTCTTCCGTTTCTGGTTACGGAGAGATGCTCATGAAAAGAAAAATCAGCAGAGCTCCTTTGAAAGAAAGGAGTGCATCCATCATGTACCGGTCAACAATCACCAAGCAGCCACTCATTCCATAGAACACATGGACATTCAGCAACTATTGCAGTGACTAAAGAGGCACTGTGGTGGAGCAGACAGAGTAACACACTTGGGCTGTGAGGGGCTGCACTCAAATCTCCAGTTTGCCATGATGCTCACTGGGTGGCTGTAGGTAAGTCACTCTTAGCTCATCCTACCTCAAAAGGTCTAGCAAAGGAAAATATGGGTTATAAACCCAGGAACTCCTTAGAAGCAAAGGAGCAATACAAGAGTGGTAAATAATAGCTATTTCAGGGATGCAAATATATCTCGCTTTAGAAATATGCGCTATCCAGCTATTTAAGCCGGAATGCTGCTAGCGGCCCAAATGTGTCCATCTTTTCAAGCTTGCACACTACGTTCTGTTGATTTCATTGACTTCAACATTCCTGCACTTCAGCTCTACTCATTTAAATGGAACTTGGAAATGACCTAACAGCCATTATGCCCTAGGGCTTAAAAAACAAACACAGTCTTATTTTCTGAGCCAGGATAGATTGGTGAGAATTAACATCTCCATCTATTAGCCACTTTTGAAAAACCAAGCACAACCTGGGAGTTCATAATTTGTCACTGCCTGTCGCCTACAAAATTCCTGGCCATCATTCAAAAAGTCACCCTTAATCAATGCCCAATAATGACATTGAGTTACCTGCATTAGTATAGACTGCAAGGTAGTCTTTCTGGCATTTCCTGACTTAGAAGAGGGCTATGGCTGAGTGGTAAACCACATGGATTGCATGCACAAGCTCTTAGGTTCAGTCTCTGGCATGTCTAATTAAATGGATCGTCGGTAAGGGGCTTTGCTTGAGATCTTGAGCCAAGGCCAATCAGGGAAGGTCCCATTGCTGTGTGTGCTTTGCCTAGTGAAGGCTCTCTGAGGTCTTCAACAGGGGTCTTACTTAGTGCTATTACCTGAGATTCTTTTAGAAGGAAGATGCCATGTAGCCTGGGACCTTTTGTATGCAAGACATGCCCGTTAACACTGAACGCACACGCGTGTGCAGGCACACACATAGACACACATCCAGTCCTGAGGTAGAAAGTGACTTCAGCTTACCACATTATTTATTTCCTACTTTTGACCTTTCAAGCACAATATCTGGTCTATAACATAACAATGTTTCATAAAGTGTTTTCCCCTTCATCTAAATCTAATCAAATGCTCATTTCGGGAAAGAGATTGCTTTTTGGGATGAAATATTTCGGAGGACCCCGGCAGAGAGTAACATGCATATTTTAGCTTTGTAGTTTGGATCCAAAAGGGAGGGGGGGGAGAAATGCAACAATAAAAGTTAGTTTCATGAGATAGATTCCCTGGAGCAAAACAACTAGAGATAGCAGCAGCAAAACCCCCACAGATGTGTAACTTCGCTGCAACAAAACAGAATATAAAACATTATTGGAATTGTATGCAAAGTAACAAGGATCTGTAGAGTTAAAAACTAGTCATGAAACTACACACAGCCTTTAGAGGTGCTTAATACGTGCCTGGAAAAAATTCTCTTTGAATATGATGTGCAGCTCATAAGAATATGGTACTTTTTTTTTAGAGTGATGGTTTCTCCTTCTGTCTGAAATATCAACAATGACACCCATCTAACAACACACTTCAGAAGTAGGAAATTTTTGAAGTGCTGTGCTCATAAGACATGCATGGGCAGCCCAATTGTATAGTATATGGACGCCGGTGCTGAGCACCGGCACTGGGTGTTGCAAACATGCCATAAGGCACGTTTATGCACCCAGTGAGCAAGCAGCACTGGTGGGAAGGCCTGCCCCGTCCCACCGCCACGTTATCCAACCGGAAGTGCCGACTGGCAGGTACGTTTCGTGTTGGCGGGTGCAGGGGCTGGGGGAGGGGCATAACGGGGTGGGGGAGGGCAGGGGTGGGCATATCGAGCTTGAGAGAGGTCTTGACCATCCCCCTTCTCGGGCCCTTACTCACCTCATCGCGCTCCTCGGGTCTGCACCAGCTATTTAGCTGGCACAGACCTGAGTAGCCACATAGGGCTAGCCGGAGCTCTACCCAGGGTAAGGGAACTAATGTTCCCTTGCCCCGTGGAGGCCTCTGGTCTGCTGCATCCGAGCATTCAATGCAAAGGGTACCGTGCAGCCTTGCTGCATGGTGCTAGCATAGGATTGTGCCCTAAAATTATTATCCCGTGAAGACATTAAAAGATACCTGAAGCAAAGCTACAGCAAGTGTGTGTGCAAACAAACAAATCCAGTTTCTGTTCAAACCTATAATCTACAGTTTACATTTTCAGTGAGAAAGGGAAGATGAATGGGCAGGTTTGAATGAACGTGAAAGTGGCATCCAGGAAAGGTCAGGGATTCATCAAAGAGACATAAGAAGGGCCTTGGAAGAGGATGGAAAAGAGAGCAGAATAAAGAAGGGGCACAAGTGTTGAGATCTTGACTGTTGTGTTCAGTTTGGCCTGTGTCAAACCATCGAGTGATGAAAACTACACCTTGGAAAGACATCCTGCATTGCTTATCTTCTGATATAAAGGATTATGGAGAACCCACAAGAACATCGGCAAATATGATAGAATTTAAAATTTCTATATTCCAGGTTCTCAGATCGGTTTAATATTAAAACAATCCAAACAGTTAAAAACCATGTAAAAGTTTAATCCTTTACATTTCGCCAGCCTTACTGCTGGCTTCTTCAAGAAGATGTTACTTGTACAGAAACCTGTAGCAAGTTGTTTTGTGCATACCACTGTAACTGAGTATATAAGATCAGTTACAGTGGTGTGCGCATGACAACTTGCTACAGTTGCTAGTGCAGTTCCCCTAAATTTAAGCATAAGGCAAAGTTGAAGGTTTTCAACAGGAAAAAAAAAACATCTGAACAATTTTGATAGGTACATAGGAAGTTGTCATATACTGCGTCAGATCGAGCTCAGTCTTGTCTACACTGTCTGGCGGTTGCTCCCCATGATTTTAGACAAGGATCTTTCCCAGCCCTACAGGGAGATGCCAGTGATTGAACTTGGGGCCTTCTGCACACAAAGTATAGACTCTACTGCGGAGCTACTGCTCCATCCTTGATTTTCAAGAAGCTAAATGAGTTTCGACTCTGCTGATATTATGGGTACTTTACATATCCCTAAAATCTCCTCTGAACCCTTTTTGAAAAGAAAAATTAACCTTATAAATAAGCTTAAATTTGACCTACCATTTGTAGATTCCTTGGATGTCTCCAAGGAACATGATGAGGGGACTTGATTTGTGAAGACTGTCATTCTACCTAATGCAATTGTAGAGAAATGAGAGCACACTGTTGTTCCTGTCTCTTTGGGGAAGGAGTTCAGTTTTGTATTTTTGCTTTAGGCTTTATGTAACTTTCGAAAGAACAATTAACCTTTAATTGAATTGCTCGCAACTCGTTAGGTGCTTTTCTTTAGGAGGATTTTTTTCTTCTTCTCTAGGGTAATAAGAGTTCTTTGTTAGCGAGAATTTGATTTCAGTAGTACAGAAACAAAACTAATACACAGCTGAGGAAATGACCCAGTTCACCTCATCAACATACCGCTTTTATCTCCAATTTCACTCCTTTGTTTCCACTGAACAGAGGCATTGCTATGGTGGGGGTGGTACCGTAAATTCTGCGCCATCCTAGTCCCCGTTTAATCCCCAGTACGAGGTGGCCCCGCCCCCTCGACGTTGGAGCCATTCAATGCGGTGGAGGCAACGGGCAGGAGACTCCCTGCCCGTTGCCTTCGCTGCACTGAATGGCTCCAATTGCGAGGGGGCGGGGCCAGCTCGTACCGGGGAGTAAAAGGGGACTTGGACGGTGCGGAACTTATGGTACCGCCCCCACCGTAGCGACGCCTCTGCCACTGAAATACCTCATTCATTCTGAACATGAAAAGCTGCCTTATAGCAAGGCAGACCCTATCCCAGTTCTGTCCATTCTGTCGCTCCTCCACCTGCAACTTGTGGATAAGGGCAGTTTTGCCTCTCACAGCAAAGGCAGGAGGCATGAAGCTGACAGTCAATGGACCAGGCAACACCTCCCAGCCAATCAGCAGTAGGAATGTAGTGTACATAGCTTAAGAACAAAAGAAGAGCCTTGCTGGATCAGGCCAAAGGCCCATCTAGTCCAGCTTCCTGTATCTCACAGTGGCCCCACCAGATGCCCCAGGGAGCACACAAGACAACAAGATACCTGTTTCCTGCTGCCACTCCCTTGCACCTGGCACAGAGAAAACCTACTTCTAAGTGATACCTTTAAGTGATTGTCACCACCCCTTTCCTTTACCAGTGTGCGAGGAAGCTGCGCTTCCCGCTCTCTCAGGAACTATGTGGTGTAGGATAAGGATTAGTCACTCACACTTTGGGACTAAGTAGGATTGCTTGGAGTGCTCTCTCCAAGGGGCCTTCTTGGATGACATCATACGGTATTTTCAAAGTATTCCTGGGTTGAGAACTGTAATTTGGTGTGGTTCAACTCTGTCATTTCACTGTCAGAATTGACAGGTTATGTGTGAAGAAGGGCCAGAGAGGAAATTTAAGGCTTGTGACTTGGTGAGTTTAAGTGAGTAAACTTGGTGAGTTTAAATTTAAGACTCAAGACTTGGTGAGCATCATAATGATGAAGAGTGGTGTCCCCTTTCATTCAACCTCAAACAGCCAAATATTTTGAGTGCCCTGAAGACCTAACTACATCCAGCACTGACCAACTGGGTTGTAAGGCAGGTAGGGGCCCAATGGCATAGCATGGGGGGGGCAGTCCACCCAGGCTGCAGGCAGTAAAGAGGTGCATTTGGGCACAGGATCAAACTGCACATTTTAACCGTACTGTGGGAAAGCATGAAGAGGGAAAAGGTAGGAGAAGAATCACGCCTCTTGTTCACTCACTTACAATTACTCACTCAATCACGATCCGCCTGCCTCCTGGGGCCAGAACCCACCGCCCGGGGGCCCACCGCCCCAAGGCCCTCACTGCTGATGACACCACTGGACCAAGTGCCATCACAACACTCTCTGGCAAGGAGTTTTATCCTTGATTAGGCTTTTCACCATCTTATCTGGAACAGATGTTAGGCTGACCAGCGCTGGTCACCAGTCCCAAGACCGATCCTTGGGACACACTGCTTTTCACCTCTTTTATTGAGAAAATTGCTCTTTTACAACCACACTTTTTTTCATGGTCTTCAACCAGCTCCTAATTCACAAGAGGACCTGTCATCTTATTCCCTCTCCTTCCCCACCCCACCCCACCCCCACCATCCTGCGGGCAAACAGCTTCTCTGGCAGGTTTCCTTCTTCTAACGTATCTTAAAAGCTTTTATTATTGCCCTTATATTTGCTGGCCACATGCTCCTCAGATCATGGTGTTCATATCTCAAAAAAAGTTGTACATCAGAACTATGGTTTTTACCCAATTGACTCTGGAGGTTTTGGCCCTCTGGCTATTGGGCTCATGGTGCAGGGTAATATTCAGAAATACTTTGCTTCAGTTAACAAAACTACATTTTTTAAAACCTATTCAGCTTTGTCCATTTATCTCTCCTGGAACAAGGAGTTACAAAAGGTAGTAATTCTCAGAGGAAGAGTAAGGTTTGAGACAGTTTCTATTTGAGCAAGACTCATTCAGTTGCTCAAACATAATTTTGATGGCTCAGTTCTTGGCAGCACCCCATGTTGGCCTTGTTCACTAAATCATTGCCCAGTGATGTCTTCTATAAGCACTGAAATGCACTTCAGACTTTAAAAGATCAAAGGAATTTCTTGGCACTTAGGTAACAGATGATGATGATGATGATGATGATGATGATGATGATGATGGTGATGGTGATGGTGATGGCTTGATTATATTAATTATGGTTAATTTTCTACATTCTCAAAAATCAATACAATACAATATATCTGCTATAAGTGCATTGAAAATTTCTGGATTAGTAAAATTACATCTGTTGTATATATAACTGATGTTGGCAGAAACCAGAGAATCATAATTATGATAGCCCTATTCAGCGGCAGCGAGATCAGATAGCTGCTGCAAGCCCCAGCTGGCTCTTTACGTTTTCAGCCCCATTTATACTGAGGTTCCTCCATGAAACCCCAGTGCATGAAGGGATTGCGTGGTGGAAAAAGCAGCCAGTTCTCATGTGTCAACCATCCTTAAATGACTGCCAAATGCTCAGCTGGGAAAGGCTCAGCTGTTGTAATCCAATTCACGCTGAGGGTGTTTTTTGTTTTTGTTTTAAACTTAACCCAGATGCATACTGGTAGCCAACGCAGTTCTATCAACACTGGCATATTATGGTACAGACAGCTAGCACAGTTAAGGCTGATCTACACGACAGCGGAGGGGCTCCGCCGTCGCCTCTGACTGGCGCCTCCGCGCTGGAAGCAGGGGGAGTGTTTTCAAGCCTGTTACCCCTCATGTTGTCCCGCCTTCCTAAGAACGCGCCGTTGTGATTGGTAGCTCTCTTCCCCCCCCCTCTCTGTTATTGGTAGGCTGCAGCAGCTCCGCGAGCCACCTCCAAGCTCTGCCGTACGCCTCCAAAAAAATAGAGCACTCGACTTGGAGTACGCGGCAGTGGGGCGGAGGTCCGGCGACTCCGCCGGATTACAAAAACGCTCCGCGACGCTGTCGTGTAGATCAGCCTTCACAGTGCAATCCTATGCATGTCTACTCAGAAGTAAGCCCCACTGCATTTAATGGGGCTTACTCCCAGGTAAGTGTGTATAGGATTGCAACCTTAGTAAGTGTGTTAATGCATTTTGGACCAACCAAAGTTTCCAAAATGTCTTCATTAGTCTAATCTGGAAGTTACCAGGGTATATGAGACAGTGGTAAGATCCTCCTTTCTCAGGATATGGTACAGCTAGTGAATCATCTAAACTAAAGTGGTAACTGCTACCTAGATATCTGGAAGCAGTAATGGATTCAGGAAGTCCCCCAGATTTCATACTTGGTCTTAAGGGAAAGTGTGACCCCCATCTAATACAGAGTGTGACCCCATCTGCCTCTTGATTAATCTAGTAGTCCCTCACTATCCAAATCTGTCATATCTGAAGCTTTAGTATACAGTATATGCTTTCATTCAGCTTAATCACCAGTCTCAGAAACTGAGAATTCTGCCTTCTCCTGAATCAGAAGAAAAGAAGAAACAGAATTGGTTGTCATCATCAATATACGGCTGACACCTTAACCCAAATCTGAGTGGCTTCATGCAGATGTTGAACAACATGGGAAACAACACTGACCTTTGAGGAACTTCACAGGACAAATTTCTTATGATGGAAAACCAATTATGGGTGTCCCTGCTATTACTATATGTGAGAATTGTTTTCAGACCCTTTTTACTGAGAAGTACCACTGTGTCCTATGGGTTTTCCTCCCAAGTAAGTGTGCATAGGACTGCAGCCTTTATGTGTATATTTATTTAATTTAATTTATTTAAAGAATTTGTATCCCGCCTTTCTCCCAGCGAGGGCACTCAAGGCGGCTTACAACATTATCTAACACATAGGGAGAAGAAAATGGTGTTTTCCTAAGTGGCGCATTGAACTGTCTATCAAAATGTCACAATGGACTGAAAATGGAATTTATTTAAAAATTACTGTATTCTGTAATAAGTTCTGGAGTGACCACAAGAAAGACCCAATTTATAATGATCAGCCAGCAACCTGATGGACAGCGCAATCCTCTGTAACCTTGCACCGGTGTAACAGTAGATGCACCGGTGAAAGTGCACTTATGCCAGTGTAAGTGCACCTACACCGGTGCATCTGCTGTTACACCGGTGCATATACTGTTACACCAGTGCAAAGTTACACAGGATTGCGCTGCAAGCCTCTGACAGCCTTTCACCAGCCTTGTTCAATCTAGAACAGGGGTGGCCACCCTTTCCACATGAATGCTCCAGGCCTTTTAACAGTTGTATGTGAGGGCATTTCGGCAGGTGCAGCTGCTTTAGCAGCACCATCAGCACTTGCAGCTGCCAAGATTCTGTCTTCTACACAGCTCTTAAGAAGAGCCAGGCAGCCAATTGGCTGACCTGATTTTCACGCCTCTGTCAGGCATGAGGGGGGGGAAGAGACAGGCAATTAGCAGCGACCCGGCGAGGCGGGCCACCGCCTATCTCATTATTATCACATGAACTTAAATAGAAACAATACAATTTTTCAAACGTGACACTTCTGTCATTAGGAGAACAAAACCAATAAAATGGCCGTGCCTTGCTGTATAAATAGATGCCTATACATCCCTGGTTGTTGTTGTTCAGTCGTTAAGTCATGTCCGACCCTTCGTGATCCCATGAACCATATCCCGCCAGGCCTTCCTGTCCTCCACTATCTTCCTGAGTTCACTCATTTTCAGGGTCGTTGCATCGGTGATGCTGTCTAACCATCTCATCCTTGGCCTTCCCCTTCTCCTTTTGCCTTCAATTTTTCCCAGCATCAGAGTCTTCTCCAGAGAGTTCTCTCTTCGCATTAGGTGTCCAAAATATTTGAGTTTCAGCCTTAGTACCTGTCCTTCCAGAGAACAGTCAGGGTTGATTTCATTTAGGATTGACACTGATTTGATCTCCTAGCAGTCCAAGGGACTCTCAGGAGTCTTCTCCAGCACCACAGTTCAAAAGCATCTATTCTTCGGCGCTCAGCCTTCCTTATGGTCCAACTCTCGCAACCATACATTGCTACTGGGAACACCATCGCCCTGACTATACGAACTTTTGTTGGTATGGTGATATCTCTGCTTTTTACTATGCTATCTAAATTTGCCATAGCTTTCCTTCCAAGGAGTAAGCGTCTTTTAATTTCATGGCTGCTGTCTCCGTCTGCAGTGATCTTGGAACCCAAAAAAGTAAAATCTGTTACTGCTTCCATTTCTGCCCCTTCTATTTGCCAGGAATTGATGGGACCCGATGCCATGATCTTAGTTTTATTAATGTTGAGTTTCAAGCCAACTTTTGCACTCTCTTCTTTCACTCTCATCAAGAGGCTCTTTAGTTCTTCTTCACTTTCTGCCATTAGGGTGGTATCGTCTGCATATCTGAGGTTGTTGATGTTTCTCCCGGCAATCTTGATTCCGGCTTGCGATTCATTCAGCCCTGCATTTCTCATAATGTAGTCTGCATATAAGTTAAATAAGCAGGGTGACAATATACAGCCTTGCCGTACTCCCTTCCCAATTTTGAACCAATCAGTTGTTCCATGGCCGGTTCGAACTGTTGCTTCTTGACCTGCATACAGGTTTCTCAGGAGACAGGTAAGGTGGTCTGGTATCCCCATCTCTTTAAGAATTTGCCAAAGTTTGTTGTGGTCCACACAATCAAAGGCTTTTGCGTAGTCAATGAAGCAGAAGTAGGTGTTTTTTTGGAACTCTCGTGCTTTCTCCATGATCCAGCGCATGTTGGCAATTTGATCTCTAGTTCCTCTGCCTCTTTGAAACCCAGCTTGTACGTCCGGTAGTTCTCGGTCCACGTACTGCTGAAGCCTAGCTTGTAGGATTTTGAGCATAACCTTGCTAGCATGTGAAATGAGTGCAATTGTGCGATAGTTTGAACACTCTTTGGCACTGCCCTCCTTTGGAATTGGAACGTAAACTGACCTTTTCCAATCCTTTGGCCACTGCTGAGTTTTCCAAATTTGTTGGCATATTGAGTGCAGCACTTTCACAGCATCATCATTTAGGATTTTAAGTAGCTCAGCTGGGATATTATCATCTCCGCTAGCTTTGTTGTTAGTAATGCTACCTAAGGCCCACTTGACTTCACTCTCTAGGATGTCCGGCTCTGGGTCAGTGACCACACCAGCGTGGTCATCAGGAACATTAAGATCTTTCTTGTATAGTTCTTCTGTGTATTCTTGTCATCTCTTCTTAATCTCTTCTGCTTCTGTTAGGTCTCTGCCTTTTTTGTCCTTTATCATGCCCAACTTTGCACAAAACGTTCCCTTGATATCTCCAATTTTCTTGAAGAGATCTCTAGTCCTCCCCATTCTGTTGTTTCCCTCGATTTCCTTGCATTGTTCATTTAAGAAGGCCTTCTTATCTCTCCTTGCTATTCTCTGGAAATCTGCATTCAGTTGTTTATATCTTTCCCTTTCACCCTTGCTTTTCGCATTCCTTCTTTCCACAGCTATTTGTAAAGCCTCATCTGACAGCCACTTTGCTTTCTTGCATTTCTTTTTCTTTGGGATGGTTTTAGTTGCTGCCTCCTGTACAATGTTACGAACTTCCGTCCATAGTTCTTCAGGCACTCTGTCTACCAGGTCTAATGCCCTAAATCTATTCTTCACCTCCACTGTATACTCATAAGGGATATGGTTTAGGTCATATCTGACTGGTCTAGTGGTGTTCCCTACATTCTTCAGTTTAAGCCTGAATTTTGCAATAAGAAGCTCATGATCTGAGCCACAGTCAGCTCCAGGTCTTGTTTTTACTGACTGTATAGAGCTTCTCCATCTTTGGCTGCAAAGCACATAATCTATCTGGTTTCGGTATTGACCATCTGGTGATGTCCATGTGTAGAGTTGCCTCTTGTGTTGTTGGAAAAGAGTGTTTGCTATGACCAGTGTGTTCTCTTGACAGAACTCCGTTAGTCTTTGCCCTGCTTCATTTTGCGCTCCAAGGCCAAACTTGCCTGTTGTTCCGTTTATTCATTGATTTCCTACTTTAGCATTCCAGTCTCCTATGATGTAAAGGACATCTTTTTTGATATCCCTGGTTTTTTGACATCCCTGGTTATCCACAATTTTTTCAGAAGGGACATATATTTTGAACTGTGTGCAACTGAAGGGAACATTTGCTCTGCATGCATTGCTGGCACACTTCCATGCAAAGGACTCCTTTATCCTGCTCTTCTCCAGAGTGAACAGCAACAGTGGCTTGGGCTAAATGGTCCTCACTGCTCGTTGCTATTTGCTTGTGTCATGGCTCAAGCATGAGAATGAGCAGCACAGAGGAGACTGTGATGGCACTAAAGGAGTTTCCGAGTCCTTTTCAGGTTCTCAGCTCAGGAGAAAGCACAGCACAGCATGCAGAGATCCTTAGAACCGGAGACTATGCCAGAGGGTCAGATAGGAGTCTTCCAGAGGGGGAGGCTTATTGTGCCTATGTCTCTGTGTCTATCTCTTTTATAAATATAAAATGACTAATGGACTCTGCTCTAAATATGGGGGGGGGGGGAGGAAGCAAAGACTCCAACCAGCCCAGAAACACAGCAGTCTGATTGCTCTTTTAATATCCCCAGTGTGAGAAGATCTGGCTTAATGAAGGCATTTGTTGTGCATTCGTTCTAATTGTGGTGAGCCTAGGGAGAAGATGGCACTATTATTTCAAACACTGCTATAGTTGTAGTGATGAACTGCCTAGACATCCAAATATCAAAGTCACTGTGCACTTTTAAGCATGTGCGCACACTCGTACACACACACACACACACACACACACACACACACACACACACACACACACCCCAGAATGGCACAAGCATACCAGACTGGCATTCATTTGTACCACTGCTCATACATTTTTTCCTTCTCTTCCATTAGAACACCTATGCTCATAATGAAAATGTTTAGAGATGAAATAATATAAAGTCGGACCGTTAAAGAAGATATTTGTCTCTGCTTTAAAAGGCATTGAAGTAATTCAGTAAGATCAAGAAATTGTTGGCAAAAATACAAGGGGTGAAAAGACTGTACATTAATAGACTATTTGTATGTGTGTTCATTTGGCTCCTGCCCAGAACGTTTCTTTTCAGTTCCTTGTAAAATTATGGGCAGTATTCTATTGTGAATCTATTTCCAAGCGGTTGATGTCACAGCCATTCCAGAATTTTCTGTTGTATGTTCTCAGAAGAGAAATGGGTTACTTCTTATTCATGAGAGTGTGGAAATGATCCAGCCAAAGTTAAGCACTTTTAAGTTCTATGAATTTCAATGGGAAAGTTAAACCCTGGCTTAAATCTCTCCTGTTGAAATCAATGAGGCTCAAGGAGGCCTAATATTGGCTAAATCAATCCACGATAGCTCAGGTAAAACTTTCTGCACATGTAAAGTAATTTTGAGAAATACACTTCAGGAGGCCCTCTTATATGCCATGGTCTACAAAAATAGTGGAAACAATTGGAGACGGTCTTCTAGGGTAGGGTGAGCGGAAGGCAGGCTGCAGTCCATTAGTGGTCCACTGGTGGACCACCAAGGGGACCACCAAGCTGCTGCTGGTTGCTGGAATTCTTGATGATAATAACAATAATATGTATATGTAGATGTATATACACCACTTTTTAACAAAGGATGCTGCATTAATGGGCCCAACTCAAGGAGACTCTTGAACAAGTCTAAGAAACTTTGTAAATAGGACTTGCATATTTCCCCCCTTTCTTGGCTTTCCCTTTTCCACACCTAATGCACAAGTGTCTACTGATAGTCATTTTGTGGTTTCTGAACCTGACCCCCCTCCCTCACATACATGTCATAGCTTCCATAACTCAGCCCTACATCAGAACCAGAAGCTGGACCCTGGGGATCTATCTGGGGATCCAGCCCTTGCAACTTCCACCAAACATGGACGTTTGGTAGTCAGAGTAGTCAAATGCGGGAACTTGGTCAGGCTAGCAAAGAAACATTGAATAGAAATTGGCCAGAGCAGATCATGCGATAAGCCCCCCCCACACACACACACACAAGCATGTCCCCAGGACAGGTTTGCTCTCTAGTACAATGAACAGAGGCTCGCTTGATGTTGGGTCCCGCTTGCAGGGCCCTGCACTTGAGCTGGCAAGTGTTTGATCTGACATGTATTGTGATGTAATTGGTTCTACACAGTTTTGTCTGCTGCTAGCTTGCCTGTTTTTTTCCCATTACAAGCAGATTGGAACAAAAATTATTCCTGCCAGATGTACAGTGAAGAGGAATCCCACAGCTTTTTGTACTCATTCTCAAGACATGCCCAAGAAGCTTCCTACAATGTGTCTTCAAATAACTTAATCACCAATCAGTCACCTTTTGGCAAAGAGAATAGTTATTTGAAGATACTTTTGGAGAAGCAAATGTTGACCACCAACAACCTAGTGTCAAGGCATAACACAGTTTGGATTCTCTGATTTTTACCTCTATGACAGGAGCTTCAGACTATAATTGAGCATTAAATGCAACATAAAAGAAGAGTTTGTGGGGAAGGGGCAGGCTGCATCATTCAGGAAAAAATAGTCACTGGAATTAACATAACTACATGAAGGCATACTTTAATAAGCACAGTTCCATTCACAAATTATTTAAGACAACTCATGCATTAAACTGACAGAGAAGACAGAAACAGCAGCTGCACTCTAATTTATTTGTAGAATGAAGATAGTAGAAAGTATTTTTGACAATGGGAAGTATATCCTTGCTTGCGCACAGAGCGGACAACTAAGAAGAAATATTACAATTCTATCTGCAAACTGGGTGGAAAGACCGGAGCCATCCCACAACCACGAGAGAATCCCCGCCACCTGCTGATGAAGGTAAGTCAATGTGAGAGGCAGGGATGGGCGTAACAGAGGTGGAGAGGGGGATGTAATGGGGTGGGGGGAGGATGTGAGAGGGGTGGATCTGGCACTGAGGCTGTGCACCGGATCCTTCTGACAGCAGCCTCTGACAGCAGCCTGCCCCAATTCTCTCCTCGGACTTGTGCTTGCGAGATCGCAAAATGGAGACCCATAGCAGGTTGGGAGGCTTATGCAGGAGTAAGGGAATTTAAATCCCCTTTCCTTGCTGAAGCCTCCAAATCCACACACACCCTGCTTGATACTGCATGCCCATTCTTGGCACGGCGGCACCAGCAAGGGGGGAAGGAGGATAGGATTGGGCTCTAAGATTATACAGATGTGCGTACATTTTGCTTTCTTAAAAGTAAAATCTATTCTTGGGCATATTTGGGGCACTGATTCAAAAAATGGCATTAGTTTTGCCCTATCACATCTAGTTTGGGGGGGGGCAGAGGCGTAGCAATGAAGCCGCCCCCCCGGTGACGTCACCGCCAGAAGTGACGTTGCCGGTGCTCAACATGCATTCAGAGGTGTAGGGCAGGAGGGCGGGCCAAAACAATCACTCTCTCCGCTGCTGCCGCCCGCTCCTCCTGCTGACGAAATGGTGCGATTGGCGCCCCTGCTGCCTGCTTTGTTACCCCCCATGTGCCACCTGGGGGCACACCGCCCCCTGCCCCCCTCCAGCCACCGCCTCTGGGGGTACAGCATTCTCACCTCATAATGCGAGTTAAGCAGCTTCCTCTTGAGGAATCCAACGTCATGGCTTCCTCACGAGGATGCTACTTGACTCACATTATGAGGTGGCGACGCCGTACCTGCAAAACTAGAAATGATAAGGCAAAACCAATGCCATTTTTGGAATCAGCGCCCCAAATTCATATAAAACCACCATACATTTTGAAAAAAGCTTTTTTTTTTACCCTCAAATTTTCAGGCCTGTGTTAATTTTACTGCTTTTACATTGTTTCTTTTTAACGTTTTCATTATGTTTATCATCATAAACGATAGAAAATGTTTTAGCTCTTGTGAGCCACCTTGAGTGTCTGTACGATTCAATAGGTGGGATAGAAGTTTTCTTCAGTAAGTAAAGCTGTTGGTCCAGACCGAGAAACAATGCCTGTAGCCCAATGATCTCTGAGGTACAGAGTCAGAATCCTGCATTGGTGCCTCCAATCCCATTGTGCAAACAGACCCTTAGCCCATGTTCCTCTCTCCCTTGAGCTGCAGAAAGCAGGGTTCTGGTTGCACACCACAGCTGCCGAAAAGCAGAGCAAACAGACTGCATCAGAGGAGAAGGAAGCCCTGCAGCTTGCTCTCCTGCTACATCAGATTTCTTAAAACTACAGGCAAAATCTCTTGGTCTGGCAGTGATAACCTGAGATAATCTCTGCTAGGCTTCCACTAATGAACTGTCCTCTACCCAAAGCACACTGAGGTTAGCTAGCATGATTGTACTGCATTATCACAAACCCACCAAAGAGTCAGATAGCACAAAGACTGTTAATCCTCATCTTCCACTCAATTTCTGCTCAGCTAAAAGAATAATTAAATACTGTTAGGCAGCACAACGTTATTTGCATCTGCCATTTCGGGTAATTAAGTACTAGCGTAGTCTGTGTGTTTTGGGAAGAGCCGTACGTTGCTGCAAATATCTATTCAAGTTACACATTACGTTATGTATAATATGGGGAACAAAGGCTTAAGGGGCCTAAAACCTAAAACATCCTATTACTGTTGAGTTTAGAAGAGTCACTGTAAACTTATAACAATGATTATAGTCTGTTCCCATTTTTTTTTACTACACTATGCATGCACATTCTAATCCCAGTTGCCACATTTCCATAGAATTTTACAAAATGGGACCTATCTGGATTCAGACTCCATAACAGTCTTCCTCTCCCTGGCACAAGGAAGCAGTAGCATCCATACAAAGCAGGTTCTATTCCTCCTAGTATATATCCCCTGGGCCAAAGGAGGAAGTACCTTCTGCCCGGGTAAGCACACAGGATTATTTAGATTTCAGCATGAAGTGGATTGGATGACACTAACTGCAGGGAAATAATAATCTCCAATCCACTTGCAGTGCTGGTGATCGGAGTTTAACAAGTGGATGCCTTTTGCCTTTCAGCTATTCTTGCAACATATTTACTTCCATAAGTTACAGCTGGGAAGAAGACCCATACATAATTCTAATGTATGTTGCAATACACTGCAAGGTAACATTCCTTTATAGCATAGCAAGAAGATTATTTCCCATGGGGCAATAGTGGTTGTGCTACTTATCGGCTACAGAGATATACAGGAGATTTGTCGCTCCCGTTTCCAGCTGTGGAGCATAAAGCTATCAGTGCCCTAACCATGGCCCTAGACTCATTTGGGTCCATTAGCTGGGTGACTGCAAGAGGGGAAAGCAGGCCAAAACAGAATGGTTGATGTGTGCTTTCGGAATGCGAAAGATGAAACATGGGAAAAATGTTAAATGCAACGTATAAAGGAGGCCATCACAAGAAAAAAAAAATGTTTGCCAAAAGGATACTTCCTAGTATTTACTATAAATATTACAGTTAAAATGTGAATCAAAATATTTCAGCTGTGTTCAGTTGCAACAGAGTACATTTGTGTGCACACTGTAAAGGTCAGGGCAGTAATTACCCTGCTTAGTGAATAACATGATGCTAAATCCTGTGTAAATACACACAGAGCAAATTGGACTCCATTTCTCCTTCCAAAGTCAGATCTACCTCTGCTCTGCACCAACAGTTTGGAAAATTCACTCTTTTGGTTCGTTTATACAAGTGGCACAATCTAATACTCTACTGTCAATAGCCTAAAGCAGGGGTTCTCAAACTTGGTGCAGCTGAAACCCACCTTGTCTTCTGGCAGCGGTGTCGCGACCCACTTCCTGCAGCTGCTCCAGGCCCTGGATGGCCTCCAGAGGCCTCCGCGTGGACCTCACAGAGGCCTCCTGGCATGACCAGAAGTCACGTCGGTGAAACAGGAAGTGACCTGAAAGACACTTCTGGAGGCCTTCAGAGGCCTCTGGAGGCTGTCCAAGGTCTGGAGTAGCTACATGAGGTGAGTCGCAACTTGAGAAGTTACACCATCTGATGATTTGGCTCAGTGTACTAGCGTGAAAAATAATTCTCTTTTATAAATCATTATTTCTGGTTGGAAATTGCTATTGTACCTGGGTGCTTCCCCCCCACCCCCAGTCCTCAGATCTTTTAAAATGCACTGGATATTTTCAAGACAATAGACTTCAAATTATTCCCTTCTGCTCATAGTTCTTTTTTTTAAATCACAGCCCAAACAAATAATATTTGTTTTTAACTTCTGTCTTTATAGTGGGATGCAGCATAATGGAATGGCCCTCAAAAAGCAAAAGGTGTCCCCATGGAAGGCAGCCAGATGCAAAGCTCTCTCTCTCTCTCTCTCTCTCTCTCTCTCTCTCTCTCTCTCTCTCTCTCTCTCTCTCTCTCTCTCTCTCTCCCTGTTTGACATAACACAGCCCAACAAAAAAAGTTTTTTTTTCCCCCTGGTGCTTTGGAATTTAGACCTATTCTGGGTATATTTGTGGCGCTGATTCCAAA
The DNA here is from genome assembly GCA_026170595.1 of Plestiodon gilberti rubricaudatus. Lineage (NCBI taxonomy): Eukaryota > Metazoa > Chordata > Lepidosauria > Squamata > Scincidae > Plestiodon > Plestiodon gilberti. Next base: position 132,203,729 of record JANXHW010000003.1, read on the forward strand.
AAAGGCATCAGTTTTGCCCTATCAGCTCTAGTTTTGGAGATAGGGCATAGCCACCATATATGCTGATTCAAGAAGCTTCCTTGTGAAGAAGCCTTCCTCAGGAGGAAGTTGCTTGAATCAGCATATATGGTGGCTATGCCGTATCTCCAAAACTAGAGCCGATTGGGCAAATTTGATGCCTTTTTTGGAATCAGTCCCCCAAATATACCCAAGAATAGGCCTAACTTTCAAAGCACCGGAAAAAAAAAATGTCAGGCCATTACAGATCCACCTAACACAATCTTCAGTATAACTGTGCCCTGCAGTACTCTGTAGGAAGCTAACTTACATGCAGAGAAGATACCTCAAGACAGCGAGTTAAGCCAGAGGCTACGGGTCAAAGTTATTCTTATTCATATTAGTATTTATATACCACTTTCAACAAAAAGTTCACAAAGCAGTTTGCATAGCAAAAGAAATGAAAAGGAGCAGAGCCGTTTTTACGGTAGGGGCCCTACCGTATGTTGTGCCCCATCCTAGTACCATGTTTACAAACCGGAACGAGGAGGCCCCGCCCCCTCGCCGGCGGAGCCATTCCGCACTGCGAAGGTGATGAGCAGGGAGTCTCCTGCCCATTCGTCTTCGCAGAGTGGAATGGCTCCGCCAGCAAGGGGGCGGGACCTCCTCGTCCCAGTTTGTAAACATGGTACTAGGATGGGGCGCAACTTACGGTAGGGCCCCTACCATAGAAACGCCTCTGAAAGGTTCCCTGTCTCTGAGAACTCACAATCTAAAAAAACAAAAGATGCAAAAGAGACACCAGAAAACAGCCACCAGAAAAGACGCCATACTGAATAGGCCTGAATAGGGATAGTTGCTCTTCCCCTATTAAATGTAAGAGAACCATCACATAAAAAGTGCTTCTTAGCCCATGTTACACATGATATGCACCAACTACCACCACACATGTTCCTTGATGGTATCGCTGTCTATGAATTTCAAACAAGAGTGGGGAAAAACAGACATGATGTTAATATTGGGTCCTTGCACACTTCACTTTTCTCAGGTCTGGACCACACCAACTAATTTGAGTTGTCTTTATTTCCTACATGGAAGAATACCAGAAGGGAAGGCCAGTCCATTGCACCCTTCACACCTGATTTATGAGCCACAACAACAGGTAAAAATCCCATAGTCAGATAGGCTTAAATACACTCACTGTTTCTGCAGATTACTGGAATCTGAGCAACCTGATTTATGAGACACCATCAGAGGTACTTTTTACTACAACAAATGAGGAAGCTTGGTTGAAATGCAGTGCTACTTTTGCTACAACAATAATGGCTGAACATTTTGTTTAAAGCTTCATTTATGTTTCCTTAGCAACAGCCATTGTCATTTCAGGCATTTTTGTGAGAATTACAAGAATTCTTCCTTTTCTGGATGTTAAGCAGTAATGGGAGATTTATGGTCCAGCCCTATCTTCGTGTCATGCTGGTGTGCTGTGCAGTTCGCCATCACAGCAGCCTCTCTGCTGGTCTGTGGAGTAGCCAGACATGTGCCAGTGCAAGTCCTGGAAGGCCTTGTGCCGGCAGCAGCACAGTGCAGACAAGCTGCCAGCATGTGTTTTGCGGGGGGGGGGGGGGAGAGATCAGGTTGGGGATCAGGCTCGAATGGGAGCAGATCTCAGCGGTATTGGCAGCCGCCAAATTCTACGCTCCCTTCCCAGGCCTGACACACACCCTATGGCATTTACAGATTTATGCCAGCAAAAGAGCTGGCATAGATCTGAGTAGACCCATAGGGGACCAGCAGCCAAAGAAGTAAGTAAACATTTTGTTTACTTACCTCTCCCAACTGACCTGGTCCCCTGCTAGCGGACAGAATACGGTGGCCGCTGCACTGGTGGCCCTTCATCCTGTTGTAGTGGAAATCGCGGAAGATCGGCGAGGAATGAGTGGTGTTAGCAGTGGTCCCCTGTTTTGACAGGGAGGAAGGGGTTAAAGGATTGCCTGTTTGATAGGACTGGGACACAAAGGGTTACCACCCAGTACTGCGTGGGTGGAAGCACACCTGCAAGCAATTGGGTGTGGCCCACAGGCGTTGCTACTAATTGGGATGAAGCTGGGACTTTGAATGCAGTGGGTGTGGCTCGCAGCTGCACTCAATTACCACTGATTGGAACTCTCACAGCTGTGGGCAATAATGAGGGCATTGATTGTAAGCCCACAGCTGTAGCCAGTAGAGAGTTGATGGGGACTAACAGTATAAAAGCAGCAGCAGCAGAAGGAGCCTCGCCAGCTCACCACAGGGACATGCTGCCAGACTGCCGAGCAACGACGACGACGACTCTGCTCCAGACGGGGATACTCTGCCGGACTGACTGCTCACCTGGATGGACTACCTACCTGGATTGACCAGCATTGGGGGACGCTCTGCCTGACTGGAAGGTTGGAGAGACCTGGATTGATTGGACTTTTTTGCTACAAGACTCTTTGCTGGACGGGAGAAAGGCAACAAGGAGATTCTACCACCGTGAAGTATCGAGCTGGACCTTTCTACAGAGATGGACTCTCGTTAGCTAAGTAGAATCTTATCTGTCTGGGAAGGGCTAATGGACATTGTTTATTGCTGGGAAAGTAATGCATCTTGTAAACAGTTGCCTTGAAGTTCAGTGTTTTCTTTTGTCACACAATTGCAAGTTAAAGGGGAAAGGATTGCTAACTTGCCTAAAGTGGACTATTGGAGTGGATATTAAAAAGGGAATACTAGTTTGCTCCCCCAGGAGTAAAGTTTGGGGTGCAACAGTTGAGTCAAAACATTTGGTACCCGGAGTGGGGTATTGGCTCAATTTGGGACACAACACCTGTGCACCAGTGGGGGGTAGGATTGGGCTGTTAGTAACCAATAAAACATGGGTATTATTCCAGAAGTGCATCCAGAGCAAGAAAAAAATATCAAGTTTGGATTTAAACAAAATAAAATCTCAATTTGTAAACATCACTCTCATGATCTGTTTTAATTGTAATAATTTTTAAATCAATTTTTAGATGTTGTTTTTATTAGTTTTTGTTAACTGTTTTTTATTGTTTTGAAACCAACTATTTATGTATGTATTTTTGGGGTATTGTATTTTTCTTTGTTGTAAGCCGCCTTGGATCCCTTCGGGGAGAAAGGCGGGATATAAATATTGTAAATAAAATAAATAAATAATGCAGTAATAGTGTCCTTTTTAAGAAGTGGCAGTCAGGGCTGGATATTCACAATATTTTACATGGAAAATTCACCACAAAGTGACTGACTTTCCCCTAACATGTTCACAGCACAAATATTCTTTAAGAATTATTATTTGGAGAAATCAGTTCCAGTGGTTGTATGGGAAATTATGTTTTGGACTCTCTCTTTTTTTAAACAACAAAAAATTCTATATGTCCAGTTATAATGAACAGGATGATTTCCATGTAAGGCTTCTCTGTGCCTATATTTTGACATGTTACTAGTGTTAAAAATCTGTGGTCTTTTTCTGAATGGTTTTCAGTTTGAATGAAATGAGCCTGCGTGACAACATGCTGTATGCTACCTCCACTCATGCTCCTTCTCCTCTTCCATTCCTCTCTGCCTGTTCGAAATGGCAGGAGAGGGAAGAGAAGTGGCTACTGCCAACATGAAGCCACTCAGGCCATGGCAAGGGAAGGAAACAAAGCCGCAGAGGGGCTAATGTGTGGCCAGGTAAGGAAGAAGAAGAGAGGAAAGGGAAGGAAGATGCGAGCACTTGCAACAGAGAAAGAAGGGACCCAATCCCATCCAACTTTCCAGTACCACAATGCAGCCCCATGGTATGTGAACATTTATTCTCTTATCTTGAGGAGGCCTCAGTGACTGTGACCCCCACCCACCCACCTCCACAAGATGGAGCGCATGCCCTGTTGACACAGCTGCATCAGTGCTGGAAAGTTGGATAGGATTGGTCCCTTGAGGACAAAGGGGGGCAATGCCTTGGGCTGCACCAGGATAATGTTATAGAAGCCCATCATTATATGCAAGCCCATCATTTTGTCTCTCTGGCTACCTTTGCCTCTTCATCCACTTGCCAGCAGGGATGAGAGAGGGACCCACAGAACCCCAAGAAGGGGTTTCTCCCATCCCTCTCAGATCTGATGATGTGAGCCGCAGCCCACAAAAGCTTTGCGCCACAATAAATGTCTTCATTTTTAAGGTGTCCCATTTTTTCAGCCGCTCTTGTGTTGGTTTTGCTGCAAGCAACGTTCGAACTCAATTGTTTCTCTGCAATCCCCTCCCATTTGTTGTTGAATCATCTGTCTTGCTAATAATGAAGTGCTTTCACTGTTATGCTCCTAAGAAAGAGCTAATAATAACTGATCTCCTTTCTGAGCAGTCCCCTAATTTGTTAAGTATGATGATTACTATAGACAACGACTATTACCCTGAGTTACCTCTGCTTTTTGTTCTTTGATGGGTAACAAATGTTGAATTGTTGGAGAACTGTTTTATGAATCCATTCGCATTGAACTGGATGCGGCGAAGCAGAGAAATTCCACTGCCTGTATATCAAAGTTACTAGTTTGGCTATTTCTATTATTTATGTTACCCACACACTGCATTCCTAACAAATGTATACAAGAGTTAGGATGGATATTATTTGCAATAAATTCCAAGAGTCTGTTACAGCTAAAATGAAATTCATGGGCTACATTGCCAGCCCCTCTCTCTGTTAACATATTACTCATTCCACTGCATGGGAGATTACATTTTAAAACAGTTTTCAGGTTGATTTCAAGAACAGGCAACATTCATTATATCCGTCACATTTAGGAGCACACAACAGGGATAAATATAGAAGCTGAGAAAGCTCTCGAAATGCCTGTTTGTGGTATGGTAGCCAAAGCCCTGGTTCTCTCTTCAATTGGGGTTCGGATCAGGTGAAATGGCTTACTGCTTGGCAGCACAATCCTATGTAACCTTGCACTGGTGTAACAGTAGATGTAAGTGCACTTATGCCAGTGTAAGTGCACTTACATCGGTGCATCTGCTGTTACATCGGTGCATCTACTGTTATACCAGTGCATCTGCTGTTACACCGGTGCAAGGTTACACAGGATTGCACTGTCAGTTTTGTAGGATGCCATTGGCAAGGGATGAATCTAGGGGAGGGAATGATATTGCCGATACTTTTAATCTTTAAGACCACTCTTCAGGTTTCATGGATAAAATCTGAAACAAAGTCAAGAGCAAAAGGATGAAAGGCTATTGACCTTTTTATTGAAAGAGGCTTTTTAAAGCAAAAGAAAATCAAATCTCATACTGCAGACTTAACATACATAAAAGAAATGAGAGGACTTTGTTCTTCAGTTTCATCTTTCACAGCACACACACACAGACACTAGTGGATGGTGTCAAACATGAGCAGGGGCCATAGATCAAGGGGGAAAGGCTGTGATTCAATGGTAGAGCATCTGCTTTGCAGTCCTTGGCATCCCAGCTTCAGTCCTTGGCATCTCCAGGTTGAGCAGAATTAAATTCCTGTCGGAAACCTTGGAGAGCCCCTGGCAATCGATGTTGAGTTAACTCAGTACTGAGTTTAATGGACCACTGGTCTGACTCGGTATAAGGCAGCTTCCTATGATCTAATACAGGGGTGGCCAACCTTTCAGCATGAATGCTCCTGGACCTTTAACAGTTGTATAGAAGAGGGCATTTCAGCAGGTGCAGCTGCTTTAGCAGCACCATCAGCAATTGCAGCTGCCACAATTATGTCTTCTACACAACTCTTAAGAATGCAGAGACCCCAATGGTGGAAGGTTGGCCACCCCTGATCTAATACATAGAAAATGATATGATGCTCTACAGTCTGAGACATTATTGATTTTGAATTATGGATCTAACCTATGCATTTGAAAAAGGATAACTATCACTGTGATTCTTCAGATAGTGCACATGAAGCATACTGAACACTGTGAAATGCAATATGAGCAGCCAATGACTGATGGTGGGGAAACCTGATGATGAGGATGATTGCAATTTCATTGGTATAATGTTTCTATCTCTCCCTTCTCAAAAAAGACTCAGGGTAGCTAATGACTGTATTAAAACTGTACAATAATTATAAATATTAATAAAAGAACAGCAGTACAATAAAAACATCATCACAGAGAGAGAACGATCAGTTCCAAATGATAAAGTTTTTGAAAGCTTGGCAAAAAAAAGTCACCAAAAAGGCAGAAAAATGTGTCTCAAGTAGGCACCAGGCCTATGTCCAGAGAAAGGGAGTCCCACAGTACATGAGCCATCATGAAGAAAGCCTGGCCATGATCTGCCCTTCTCCCCACTCCCCTCCCAGTTCCTCCCCCACCCCATTTTGCCCCCTCCCTGACTCCCTCCAACCCCTTGCACCAACTTAGCAGTGCCAGCGGGTGTCCCTGGTCTGCTGGAGCATGGATACAACTGCTCGCCACTTGTGGTGGCAACCTAGCCACACCAAAGGGCTTGTTACCTTTTGCGACCACCATAAAGGATCTTGCACCACTGGAATGAGTGTTCCAGTGGTGCAAGGCCTGTTTAAGATTGGGCCGTTAATCAGTAAGGTCTGCTGAAGCCAGAAAGATGGGTAATGAGCTACAGGCCACAGCTGTCCCTGGACAACCAGGGACAATGTCGTTCGCCCAGCAGTACACCCAATCTGCAGACCTGTTTCCTCAAGGGAAGTGCAACCCATCAAGAAGAGGACAACAACACACTGTAGCCATATCAGCCAGTCTCCTAACCAGGAGAACCTCCATCTTGTCTGGATTTAATTTCACCTTGTTTGCCATTATCTAGCCCTTCACTGCTTCCAAACACAGATTCGGAGTAGTCACAGCTTATCCACTTAAAGAAGCTAATGAGATGTACAGTTGAGTGTCATCCACATATTGGTGACACTCCACTCAAACCACTGGTTAATCTCTTCCAAAGGTTTCACATCCTTCTTCCATGATAATAATTAAGGGCTTAAGGGTCTTGTGCAGTCAAATTCTCTCTCTCTCTCTCTCTCTCTCTCTCTCTCTCTCTCTTAATTTTCCTTTCAACCTTCCATGTCTCAACTGTTCTCAACCACAGGATTAATTGACTCACACAGCCTGCCCACCACCAACTGTAGACCCTTTTATTTCCTTCCCAGGGATGGAAGTGAGAACTGTTCACAGAAAATCATAGATAGATCCAGTTTTTTTCTGTAAAGTCCTGGAAACGCAACAGGTCCTGGAAGGTTTATCCCAAGACAAGTTGTAATCAGTATTCTCAAGTACTGCATTTGTACTGAAGGGGTAGTTCTGAATTGGTACTACATACTCAATTGGGGTTGAATGATTTTTGCAACCTGATACCTGATTGCGTCTGGAAAAGATATTTTGTGTTGGATGAGGAAGGCCAAGAAGCTCTTAAATCTTTCAAATTTATCTTTGCATTTTTACAAGTGTCTGCATCTGAAGGTCTTTCTTTGTTATATATGTTTTGATCACTGATGGTAGCAATTCTAGAGTATTAAACAGCACGGCAGTGATAAAAGCTTTGGTTTCTGCTCGAAGTTGAGTTGCTTTGCAGCCAAGATTTCTACTGCTCTTAGTTTCTGGATAAAGTATTTCCCATGCAGAGCTTTGGCATTCCACAATTAAATTCTTTCTTTTATTGATATTGAGACTGGCTGAAATATCACCAAGGTTTAGAGGGATGATTTTTTAACTCAACCTTGACCGCTGCTTTGAAAATTGGATAATTAGATGTCCGGAAGTAGTTTGGGAGTGTTCATACCTGATCTTTTCAAAGTGTGCACATATGTACTAATCTCCTACCCTCGCAGACCTTGAGTTGTATGGCCTTTTCACTGAGGCATTTTGGTGAACTATTCTGAACTTTGCCATGATTGTGCAGGGTAATTACCAAGCTCATTCCAATCAGCATCAGACCTTTTAATTATACCCAGGGAATAAATCATTGAGACTGCCCAGCTGTTAATTTTGTTTATTTTATTCATAGCTCTGAGTTCAGTTCTCAGTATTTTAAGGAACTTGTCTATGGAGATGGCAGTAACAGGATTTTAAATTTGAGTGGGCTATTTCTTGGTTCTTACCAATCCCCAGGTACTCATTGGGAGAATTAATAAGTTTAGGCAACATATTTGTGTTTACCAGCTTCCCCTAGATAATCTTTAATTATGTGGAGAGCTGTATACCTTTCAAGGCCAAGCAGTGACAATGATTCTCTCCATTCATATTCTCTCTCTCTCTCTCTCTCTCTCTCTCTCTCACACACACACACACACACACACACACACACACACGTGTATATGGAGAGAGAGAGAGGTTGACATTTTTTTTTCATTTCACTCATCTAGGCTATCAGGTAAAAATTACTGTTCCCAGTAACATTGCTAGAGAATAATGTTAACATGAAAAGAACAATAAAGGTTAGACTGAGGTGACAAAATCAGAGTGGCACCCTTATCTTGAACATGTTGCCTTGCTTATTAGGCGTCAATTTTTAAGTGGCATTAACATTGTGCTGGCACAACTCAGTGCAAGAGAACGTTGTTTGGATGCAGAAGTGTTACCAGCAGTGCTTTTTAAAGCGCAAGTAACATGTGCACATGGCATGGGAAGCAATCCTGTGCAGAGATCCAGTGTACTGGTCAATGGCATGTCTATGCACTTTGGCAGTTAAAGGATGACTGTGGCAAGAACTAACATGCACCAAAGTTTACTGAAAGTGCTCAAGAACCAAAACAGGCAGTTTGAACTGAGATACACTGTACTACCACACTTGCTTCTTAGACCAGGGGTTCTCAACCTTCTTGGTTAACTGTACTCCCTGTCACGGTCTGTGTAACGGTCCAAATTAACATCCGGAATCAATTACATGCAGGGGCGTCGCTGGAGCGTGGCGGGGGGGCGGGGCGCCCCCGGGTGACGCGCGCCACGGGGTGACGCGCGCACCCCGCGCGCGCCACCTCCGTGACGTGCGACACCCTTCGGACGCTCTGAGGCCGGCCCGGGAGCCGGCCTCGGAGCGTCCGATCCCGTCGGCGCTCCAGGGCCTTCTGAAAGAAGGCCCAGGCAGCGCATCCATCCGGGTATTTCCTGGATTTTCGCACATGCGCAGACCCGTTTTGAGGGCAAAAAGCCCTCAAAATGGGTCTGCGCATGCGCGAAAATCCGGGAAATAACCGGATGGACGCGCTGCCTGGGCCTTAGAAGATCCGGGAAATAACCGGATGGACGTGCTGCCTAGGCCTTAGAAGGCTTTTTGCCCTCAAAACGGGTCTGTGCATGCGCAAAAATCCGGGAAATACCCGGATGGACGCACTGCCTGGGCCTTCTTTCAGAAGGCCCTGGAGCGCCGATGGGGTCGGGCCGGCCTCGGAGCATCCGGAGAGCGACGCGGGGGGGGGGAGCCGGGTCGCCCCCCCGCGCCGATATCGTAGCGTCACTAGGGTGACGCGCGCCCCCTGCCCCAGGGTGATGCGCGTCCTAGTGACGCTACTGATTACATGCTAATTAATAAGTAATTAACTGCTGATGGCTGTAGATAAGGGACAGAGCCTGGTATACCCCCAGGAGGTGGTCCGCATACCCCTAGGGGTACATGTACCACAGGTTGAGAAAACCTGTCTTAGACTATACAGGGAGAATTATATCACTAACATGCACACAAGGCTTCTTATATTACAAACTATGCCCCATCCAAACTATGCCCCTTATATTACAAACTATGCCCCCATCCAAGTCATATGAAAGTTGGTGCACAGATTTTTAGGACTGGCCTGTAATAGCAGTGAATTCTGGATGGATGTTAAGGTAGAAGGTGATCACAAGAGTGGTTAATCCCCAGCTGATGACCTTGTACATATCTAGCAATTCATCTGAAAAATAAAGGGTTGTGTGTGGATATTAAATTTGTCAACAATGTGACACGCACAGGATGGAACACAACAAACTACGTTAGTCCTGCTCAAGGGGATTTCTGATTTAACGTCTCTGTGCAGCAGCTCCGCCCATACTACTTTATAAATTGATTTTAAAAGTCCCCTCAGTTTTTAAGTGGTTGGCTTCAGTCGCGTCGCTACGACGTGTGACACCCCAGAGCGGGGGCGCGCGGCGCCTTTAAGGGATAGGCTCCGCCCCCGCGCGTGATGTCACGTGCAGGAGCAGAGCACCCTCCCCGCTCCGTTTTCGGCTCATTTTGGAGCCAAACGGACGCAGGGGAGGGTGGGCGGGCCCAGCTCCACCACCAAACTGTAAGTGGGGGGGTCACACGTCACCCCTATGTGCGCGACGCCCCCCGGCGGCCCGCCCCCCGCGCTTCCCCCTGTCGACGCCCATGGTTGGCTTATCTGCAATGGTGAACCCTGTTCACAAAACAAACCCACTTGGCTGCATGGAATGAGCTGTGCTGTTCTTTGGATGCTGGCCAGAGTGTTTTCAAATAGTCGTGACAGAATTAACTTGAACTTGACTGCCATTCAGAACTGAATGTAAGGTATAGTGTATCAAGATGAAGGAGAAGAATGGCAGCATGATGTCATCATTGGGATACCTTGTCTAAATTATGACTATATTATCTATTGCTGGCAGTGGGGAAGGCTAGTAGACATTCATTAGTCAAGAAGTATCTTATCCATTGCCTGCTGCTCATGAATTCACAGTAATACATTTGACAATGTCTGCCTTATTTCCTATGACTGATGAAGGAGAGAGAGAAAAAGTAGGACAAAATGAATGTGGCTCCTACACACACAATGTTCAAGTATATGTTGATATATAATCTTAAAGTGGTTACCAAACATTTTATGCAGTAGAGAGAGAATACGTTGAAACAGATGTTTGCAACTGAAGATGGAGTGAGCAACAAATGAGCTATGAATCAGAGAGAAATAGGAAACTGCTGAGAAAGGTAACTTGCTCATACACCCGCCACAAATCACGTGAGATAAGGTTGCTGTTGGTGCAAATGTGGCTACCTTATTGATTAGAGAATTCATTCAACTTAAGACCTGCAGCGGATACTGACTAGGGAGCTCCTCCCCCCTTTAGGCAGGCATTTACCCTGAGGGAGGGAGACACAAGTGTTCACATCCCCCCTTAGTGCCCTGACCCCAACCAGGTTATGCCAACCTCTGATTTTCCCCACCAACCCCTGGAAAAACAAAGGGGGGTCAAGGCAGCCAAATTACCCATCTCATCCCAAGGTGGAAAGCCTTTAGGATGGACTTTGCAATTCAGGCCTTAAGGGTCACCAGCCAGCATCCCCGAGCCAGCCAACATCTGAAGATCAGTATTTGCTTCCCTTCTGGCCCTTGCATATCTTAGGATGCACACCGGAGAAAAGAAAAAGAGTGGCAACAGACTTGCACAAAGAAGAGAGTGTGGGGAGTGCCATAAAGCACGTTTGTGACCAGAGGCGTCGGCTGATATGGTGCGGTGGGGCGGTGGGCCCCAGGGCGTTAGGGCGGAGAGGCTCTGGGAGGGGCGGAGAGGCTCGGGAGTGGGGCGCGGGAATCCTTAAATTTGAATGTTTTTTCGCGGTTTTTCCGCAAATTTAAAGTGTAAAACAGGGATTTTCAACGCGTGTGTGTGCTTTGCGGCCACTTATCTGAGCTCCAGGACGTTCCAGCAGGCTGGCAGCAGCAGCGACGATCTTCTTATTAGCGCATTCGCAAACCTTCCGGACTCGTAAACTCCGAAAACTCCTGCGCCAGGGCACACAGCCTCTCCCTGCTCCGGGCGCAGGAGTTTCCGGAGTTTACGCATGCGCAAACCCATGGAGTTTGCAAGGACGGAATGGGCATGCGCAAACTCCGAGTCCGGAAGGTTTGCGAATGAGCTAATAAGAAGATCGTCGCTGCTGCTGCCAGCCTGCTGGAACGTCCTGGAGCTCAGATAAGTGGCCGCAAAGCACACACATGCGTTGAAAATCCCTGTTTTACACTTTAAATTTGCGGAAAAACCGCGAAAAAACTTTAAAAAACCCCGAAAACTCATTATGCAAATTACTTACTTAATTTGCATAATGGGGCGGCGGGCTTTTCCGCCCCAGTTGCTGGGGAGCCTGGCTACCCCACTGTTTGTGACTACTTTCAATTAAGTGCAACGGGCGCGGAGGCAGTGGCGTCCTAACATGGCGGGAGCTGGTGTGCTCCACCCCAGGCGCCGAGCTTCCGGGAGGCGCGGCAGCCGGGCTCGGGGCTGCGCAGCGCGGCACCGGAGCCCAGCTGGCGCGCCCCTCGGAAGCGTCACCGGCTTCCGGAGGCTCCGCTCCGAAGCCGGGAGAAGCCCTACTCCGAGGGACCGCTCAGCTCGGTGGTCAGGGCCTTCTGAGAAGGTTCTCCCGTTTGCCCTCAGAAAGGTTTTGCGCATGCGCGAAAGGGAGTAAAAGGCGCTTTGACGCGCAGAACCTTCTCAGAAGGCCCTGACCGCCGAGCTGAGCGGTCGCTCGGAGTAGGGCTTCTCCCGGCTTCGGAGCGGAGCCTCCGGAAGCCGGTGACGCGCCGAGTGGGCGCGCTGCTTCCGGGGGCTCTGGTCCGGTGGCGCGCTACTCAGCCCTGAGCCCGGCTGCTTGGGGGGGGCGCAGAGCGATGGAGGCGCTCCAACCCCCGCCCCCCCAGGCACTGGGAGGGCTGAGTACGCCACTGCGCGGAGGCCAGCCACCCTCACTCCGCTGCCGGATCGTCCCCACAGCCACCGGACCGGATACAGGTAAGTGCAGCACCGGCGGGAGCGGTCCGGGTGGCGAGGGTGGAGGGCCATTGGCCGGATACTTAGGCAGGATTGCGCTACCCGTTACCAGTCATCTACTATGGAAAAATCAAGTTATATGCATGGATGTGGAAGCCAGTTTTTAATATCAATGTATCCCACACTGTTTGCTGATGGATCAACACTTGTACAAGATTTATAGGGCTCATGACCCTAAGCTGGGCATGTTGCCAACTTTCTTAAGGCAATCTAAAGAGTGCCTAATCTAAAGAATTCATTACAACTTTGAAGAATCCCTAAAGAAAAATGGCAATAAGATTTGGCAAACCAGAAAGATGACAAAAATGTTCAATATGTTCAGGGTTAGGTTTGAACTAAACATAGCTCATAGATAAATTAAACGCCTGATGCAATATTAAGACATTCACATCCATTTATTTTATTGATATTTAAATATCAGTGGGCAACTTCAAAGATTATTGTGCATTACTAGTGCCTTCAAGATAGCTTATCACTATATTATTTCAGAAACACATTTTAATAGCCCTAGATATTCATAATATGGTTTTTAGTTCTATTTTCTTTCTCAGGAACTTTTAACACAAAACACAAAGAAGAGCAGAATTAGAGTAACTTGTTTGGCTCATTTGGGACTGAGTTAATGAATACATTCAGACTTAAAATATGTTCTATATTAGATTCCAATTGCAATTTTAATTAAGTTTGCATTATCTTGATTTTTGTGAATTTGATAATGCCAATTATTTTGCAGTGAAACAATCAACATGGGCTTTCTATCTTTCCTCAGATGACCACTCCCCCCCCCCAAGACAATATTGGATTGAACTGGGAAAATCAAGCATTGAAGGCATTTATTGTCCTTAAAATACTCATTTTACCATGTTTGGTCTGACAGCATCTCAGTTATTGCCTTGGATATGGGAGCAGGACGGCAGCTTTCAGTGAGCAGCTAAGCAAAGGAATTCTTATTTTTCCACATTCCGTTGATTACTGTCAGCTTAGCAATAAGTGCAGTTTTAAGAGGGGGGAAATGGAGCACATTAGCACCATCTCTGAAAGCAAAACCATTTTTATTGAAAAGTTCACCTACAATTAGAATTTGCAAGTGCAAAGCTGTCACTCGGAATGAAGTCAGCTTTAACAAAAAAATATGCAAATTGGAACTGGGTAGCTGGCTTCCCAAAGTGACCTGGATACAGGCAGTTTGAATGTTGAGCAGTTCCTGTAATAAATATACAACAGGCCTATGTAATTAGTAACCCACGGGCAGCACAATCCACCGTAGAGATCCAGCTGGAGGCCCAGGGCCACCCGCCGGATACTATCCCTGTTCCAGGCCGCGCTGCTGCAGCCTGGAGATAAACCGGGAAAGGCCCAATTGATCTCCTCGGATTTCTGCCAGCTAAATAGCTGGCAGAAGTAAGAGGAAGCAGTGTAACGGCCGAACCGGCCAATGGCCCCCCTCCCTCGCCGTCCGGACCGCCCCTGTGCCCGCCGAGGGGAGCCTTACCTTCCTCCGGCTGCCGTGGGGTCATCCCGGTGGCGCAGTGAGGGTGGCTGGCCTTGTGCCGGCCTCCCTTACTCCCGAGGTGTCGCGAACGTGCTTTAAGGCAAACATTCTTACATTCCGCAGGATTGCGCTGCAAGGCAAAGGCAGTCCTCCAGCCATGTATGGCAACAAACACACACAAGAATGGCCCATGCCACCCTGCCTCCTGACCCCCCCCCCCCCATTTTGCTGTCTCTACCATTCGTTGTATGCACAGAACAAAGCCATCCTCTCTCTCTGGTGGATAAGGAGAGGGGAGGGAAGAAAACCCATGCCTGTACTCACAGCCCTTTCCCTTTTCTTACCTTGGGTTGCTCTTGGTGTGCAGCCTTTATCCTCCACACCAGCTCCCAACGAGGAGAAAAGCATGCTCCGCTCTTCCTGTTCGTTTGGAAAAGGGACCTGTATGGAGGGCAGAAAAAAAGGAAAGGTTGGTGATGGTGGGCTACAGATTGCTTCTCCCTGCTCACTTGGTGCTTTTGTAAGTAGCCAGGTGGGTGGCTATATGGACCAGTAGCAATTTGTGTTTCTTCCCCTTTGCACCATCCTGCAACTTAATCCATAAGATTAATAGCCCAATCATATTCCCCCACCATTTATGATGATGCAGCTGCACTGACGGAGCGCACACTCCATTCAATGGTGGGGGCCAATCTGGAGGCCTGCCAGAGATAAATATTTTCTACTTACCTCTGCATAGGCCTCCTGGTGGCCTATGAATCTCCATGGACCTATGCGTGCCAGCTATATAATTGGCATATGTCTGAGAGAAAAGGGGCGGGACAAGTTCAAAAAGAGGGGATATGATCTGGGTGCATGCTGATGCCACCAGGATCCACCCCCTCCCTCCCCCGCCCTGCAACTCCCGTGCCCTCACCCTGCCCTGAAGCTCCCCTGCCCCCCCTGCACACGCCCCCACCGTCGACTTACCGAGACCAGCAGAGCTTCTGGGAGCCACTGGTGCAGGCGGTGCCTCCTGCCCATTTGCAGTAGTGGCCCAGAAGCCCAGCTTTCAAGCTGCTGCAAGGGTCTTGAGCTGCCAGAACGTCTCCCAACAGTACAGGGCTCACATAGAATTGGACCATTAGCCTTGTCCATTGGGGCAGCAGAGAGCAAACCTATGCTCTCTTTGTGACAGTCTTTTAGGTATTTGAAGTGTACTAGCACTGTTGGGTGTACTAGCGGGTGGCGCAGTGGGTTAAACCGCTGAACCATGAGCTGTCGATCGAAAGGTCGGCAGTTCGAATCCGCAACGGGGTGAGCTCTCGTTGCTTGGCCAGCTCCTGCCAACCTAGCAGTTCCAAAGCATGTCAATGTGAGTAGATAAATAGGTACCGCTTGCGGGAAGGTAAACAGCGCTCTGTGTTCCAGCCGCATGCTACGCGCTGCGGCAAGGAGAGTCATGCCGGCCACATGACCACGGAGGCGTCTTCGGACAACGGTTGCTCTTCGGCTTTGAAATGGGGATGAGCACCACACCCTAGAGTCGGACACGACTGGACTTAATTGTCAGGGGTTACCTTTACCTTTACCTTAGCACTGTTGGAACAGTGTTTTTGCAACACCCAGATGCCTCGTTGGTGGCAGTGTCTCCGATTCTCCTAGGCACGTGGTGAACTCTTAGACCTCTGTTCCTTCTGGTGAGATCAAGTTACCTGTATTCTGTATCTTTAAAAAGCAGTTTCTCTTTGGAATTAGAATGCGTTTGTCAGCTGTATTGATTTCTCATCTCCTGGTCCTCCATTCTTCTTATCCCTGCTTCTTTTAGAGCAACTGAGGATGATCCTCCTACACCGCTATCCCCCTGTCTCATCTAGCTTGTCCTGCACACTTTTTGTCAGGACCACTAAAGTGGGGGGGGGAGAGTGCCATGAGGTTCTTACCACTCAGCTCCCCACATTAGGAAAAACAGCCACTGAAAACTTTATCCTTCCTCTCTGTCCTTGGACAGTAAAAAGACCAGCAATCCTGTACAGAAGGGAGAGCACAGAGCATCCAGGCAACAGGAGAGACAACTGCCTGCCACCTGTCAGCAGCTTATCTGGTGCCCAGCTGGTATGTCTGGCTCCTTCCTCTCTGCTTTGGAACAGTAAAAAAAGGCTTCAGTCATGGGGAGGGGGGGGAGGATACAGAAGAAAGAATATGCTACATTTCTGTTCATGGAAGAGAGGCTAAGGATACAACCCATTAGAAACTCAGGTGATAATATTTAAACAGGATGTAGGAAGGTGGATGATTACATTATAACCAAGATTGGATGATGAGGCTACCACTCTTGTTTGTTAAAAAGTCTCGAAACGTTTTTATTATTATTATTATTATTATATTATTATTATTATTATTATTATTATTATTATTATTTATATACCGCTTTTCAACAAAAAGTTCACAAAGCAGTTTACAGACAAAATCAAAGGATTAAATGGCTCCCTGTCCCAAAAGGATTCACAATCTAAAAAAGATGCTGAACACCTCCAGCAAACAGCCACTAGAAAAAACACTGTGCTGGGGTGAAAGGGGGGCAGTTACTCTCCCCCTGCTAAATATAAGAGGAGCACCAATTGAAAAAAAAGTGCCTCTTGCCCAGTTAGCAGGGGAACATTGAATGTTGTTGAAATGTTGTTGAATGTTGTTGAAATGTTGTTGAAATGTTGACACAGGTAAATGTTTACACTTGTATTGCTTTCTGAATGGACAGATATCTGGTATATCGATCCACATCTCTCTTGCAGTAGTTTCTCAGTGGGCAGCACCACACTGTCAGCAGAATATACAACTTCCTATGCCGACTCGGTCATTTCGTTGTTCGATGCAAACAGAGCAGCCTGAGGAAAGAACTCACAAAGGTTGTGGTGACAATGATAGGGAGATGAAATTATTTCCAAAATACTTCCATTTTCCCTCTCAGATGCATAAAAATCTACCTTGGCACAGCAGTAATGCTGAATTGTGCAGCAGAGAGTAAAAGACAGTGTAGTCAGTGGATGATGGATGGAGGCAGTGATGGACAGATGGAGAAATGTATAACAAGTGCTTTATCACCCACCTGCCACTTGCTGAATGGCAGCTAATACAAGCAACGTGTTTTTTTTTCTCCAAAGTACAAAAGAGCAGAAGCAAGCAAACTAGCTAATGTGCTACTTTGCCATATTACAGTATATCATAAGAACATAAGAAGAGCCCTGCTGGATCAGGCCAAAGGCTCATCTAGTCCAGCTTCCTGTATCACACAGTGGCCCCACCAGATGCCTCAGGGAGCACACAGCCAACAAGATAACCTGTTTCCTGCTGTCACTCCCCTGCACCTGACACAGAGAAAACCTACTTCTAAAACCAAGAGGTTGCTTATGGCTTGTAACCTGTGATGGTCTTTTCCTCCATGAATCTGTCCAAACCCCTTTTAAAGGCATCTAGGCCAGGTGCCATCACCACATCCTGTGGCAAGGAGTTCCACAGATGAATTACATGCTGGGTAAAGAAATATTTTCTTTTGTCCATTGTAATTCTCCCTCCACTCAATTTTAGTGCATGTCCCCTGGTTCTGGTGTTGTGCGAGAGGGAGAAGAATTTACCTCTATCAACTCTCTCCATCCCATGCATAATTTTACGGGAGAGGCACACAGCAACTTCATAAATAGGTGTTGTCAATCCCCATCTGAAAGTTTCAAACATTGAATTGGTTTAATTAGTAGATTCATGAACTAACAGCCCAATCCGGTCTAGCAGGAGGCAGTGGAGCACATAAGGCGCCCGCCATATTATATGCAGTATTCAGCCTGCCCCAGTGCAAACTGGCAACCTTCTTGGGGAAAAGGAACATTTGTCCCTTTACCCTGAGTAATGCGCCAGCCACCCTGATGGTCTCTGCCTGTGCACTCCCCAATAAACCCATGAGTCAGAAATATGGATGCAAAGGGCCACTTTTATTGAAGCAAAGTACAGGAAGAGGAAGATCAGGAGCCTCACCAGGACAAACATGCAGACTGGTCACAAGGGCTGTGGGGCGACCAGGTAAAGCCCTGGATACCCTGCCCCCTGCCTGGCCACCAATCTCAGATAAGGGGGCTGAATAGACCCTCCCTCCCCTCGCGCTACTGAGGAGGCCAGCCAAAGCCCGAACCCTATGCTAATAGCACAGGTTTGGAATGCTCGAATTTTGTATACATTTGAGAGGCCTGTGTAAGGCCCAACAGACCCGGAAAGGGGGGGGGATAGGATATGGGGGAGGAGGCCTCCTAGCCCAAATATTCATAGAAGAGGAAGCAGCCAGAAGCCAGCAGCCAGACACAAAGCTGAGATGGAATGTGCAGTTTCACCCTTAGTTACTACCCGATGTCATTAGTTCATAATGCATGTACTGTAAATGTACTGATCAGTACATTGTTGGCTCTATCTCTGTTTCAAAAGAATAAGCGAGGAAGATGCACCAGCTGTCCCTTGAATCAAAGTTAGATCGGTTAATTATTCTAAATCCCACCGGTCCGATCAACTGGTGCCTGGCTGAATAAATCATCTCCAGCTTGCCTTTGTGGCACACACATGTATTCAGGATATGACAGGAGGTCTCCTCTGAGCAATACACATTTCATGAAGATTCCTATCTTCACTTTACACTGCTGTCTTGTCAATAGCAGGACTTCAAAAGAAATGCGAGGCAGGTGTTCATAAAAGACAGCAAGTTAATATTCCAGCAAAACTTTTAATGTGGCATTGAATGCCTTACCAACCTCTCCGTCTCCAGATAGCGGCAAACTAAGAAGACTTAACCTTCGCCTGCTCAGGCCATTCAGATTCAAATTACAAATCTTTTAAACCTGGATTCATCTTATTACATTTAAAAATGGATTGGATGGGATGGATTTGGTTCCCAATGGTTATTTTTTATTCATGTGAGCCTCACACCAAGATCTGCCGGCTCTCGCTGAGTCTATTCACAGTGCCTTCCGGACTCAAGCTGTGAACATGTGTTGGATATTATACCACTTCGAATTAGGCAGCTGATCCCTGCAAAAAGCCTATTCCAAAAGAAGCAGAAAGAGGGAAAACGCTTGAGAAGAGTTTGCAGCTCTCCATTTTATGATGAAGACTCGTAGCTCAGGAGAGTGACTGCTTTGCCTGTATGAAGTCCCACTCTCAGGTTTGATCGCTAGTTAAAGGATCAGGACAAATTACTCAGGGTGAGGAGTTCTGCAAGACTGAAATGTTCTCCCACTAACACTAGCATTGCTAGAGGTGGGGCGGAACACTAAGTCTTGCACAGCAGTAACCACTCCATTCCATGGAGACTCCCTGCGCGTTGCCTTCGCCGCTCGGTCTGGTTCCGATGGCGAGTGGGTGGGGCCACCATGGAACGGAGCGGTTACCGCTGTGCAAGACTTACTGTTCCGTCCCACCTCTAGCAACGCCAGCGGGCAGGAGTGGTTCCAAGGGTTGGCCAGGCAGGGTACTTGCTGAGGGTCCATGCTCATCAGGGGTCTCACTGGGCTTGGCTGGCCCCTGAAAGCTCAGTAGTGGTATCAGGGTGGCACTCAAAATCTGAGGGCTCAGTGAAGCCTTTGCCCTAGGGCCAGCACTGGTGGTAGGAAAGGGAGGTCTCCAATGTGGTAAGCGATTGCATTTGGGCGATATATGTTTCAATATATGAGGGGGTTAAAAAAAAAAAACAAGGCTCTTCCCTCCGTCCTAGTAATAGTACTTGGTAGCCTGGCGGGATATGGTTCATGGGATCACGAAGGGTCGGACATGACTTAACGACTGAACAACAACAACAACCCCAAATACACAAAGAATTGGATTTTTTTTTTTTTTTGGCTTTCTTATTTTCTGCAGGAGATACTGTCTGTTTTGATAGTACGAGTATTTCTTCATAGCCTCACCACTGATAGGGAAGCAAAGGTAATATTGCAGTATATTAATCAAGAAAATGGATAGAGTTATCCACTGCCTAATCACTTGATAAGAAAAACAAAAAGAGAAGATTAAATTACAAGCTGCTCAAATGTTTTCGGCTTGCAATGAATAAATGTCAGCTCCTGCTGAAGCCTATTGTGTAGTGTTTTGCCTTTGATTAGAGGGGAACATGTTTTTTTTAAAAAAAAAGAAGAAGGAAAAATCAGGCAATGCATAGATATTTAAACTGAGCACCGTATGTATGAAAATGTGTATTCTCTAGGTTAAATTGCCTCTTATGTGCACCATTTGCTGCTTTTTCTGATTAAGAAGCATTTCCTCGCTAGGTGCAGAAAGTTGTGTTTTTAAAAAAAAGATGCTGAAGCTAAACTAGGCAGCATCTAAAGCTACCAGGCCACCAATGGTGCAGGAACACAAAGCACAATCTATGCACTTTTGTACTTACCGGCCCAAGGTTAACACTAATTGTAGCTTGACCAGTAGGCTGGGAGCCTCACTTGAGAGATCTGAAATCACCAACTGTTGTTTTCTTGAGAAACTAGACTGATCCACTCTGTTTGGTTTTGATGGAATTTAGAACATCAGTTTACTGTAGTGGGTACACTTGCAGCTCTGCTGCGTGCAACTCATATCTATTGAACAGCCAGATAACCAGCTGGAAGAATGCAGGTTGCTTGCATCGGATAACTCCAGTTCAGTCCTGATGTTTCTATTACTCAGGGCAAGCAGATATGTAATGGGTTGGGATGGGCATTGAATCGCTAATGTTTAAGTCTTAGGTGTTAAAGCCTAATAAACATTAAACAAATAGATTGGAGTCCAATGAGCCACCATAGCTGTGGTTAAAGGCTTGTGTGCTCCCAATGGAATGCCTGACTTTTTTTTCTTTAAACAATCAGCCCCAGATAATATAAGGTTGGATTTACTATTGTCCTAGGTGTTCTGACATAGGAATAGTATCAACTGGCTACGATAATTTTGAGGTGGCAATACTTAGAAACGACTTCAAGATAAAAACCAATTTATTTTGGCAGTCAGTTATTTTTTTTGCCACATGAGGGTATTGAAACTCATACCTGAGTAGTTGCCACACAGAGTGTACCCTGAGCATGAAAAGCATGAACTAATTTGGTTCTGGACAGCTACTCCATATTCTTCAGTTGTCAACTACTTTTGATAGTCGTTACCACTGAAAAGTAGACACCAACATGACAGTTACAGAATCCCGTTCGGAAAATTCTAATTGTCATATCCCAAATGTGTACTCCTTGGGCAAAGATGTCATTGTGCAGATATCTTGCAATCCAAAGGAGACCAGTTTATACAAGAGACTGTACTCATACCTACCGTATAACTACTTCTGTTTTTGCTTCACAAGGTCCCTCTGTCATGCTGAAAAGCACTTTGCAGCGATTTACAAATCACTTCTAATCAAGATTAGACGGTAGTTTTGTACAGGGAGCTGCTGAAGTGAAAACAGAGGAAAGAAAGAGACAGGCACTTGGAGCCAAACTATACAAGCCAGAGAATTGCAAAGTACAGAAGCGTCGCTCTGGTAGGGGCGGGGCTGTAAGTATCGCTGCGGTCATAGTCTCTTTACCGAGAGAGGAGGAGGCAGCCCCGCCCCCTCACTGTCCGAGCCAGTCCCCTACGGAGAAACCGGCAGGGAAGAGACCCTGCCTGCTGCTTTCTCCGTAGGGGACTGGCTCGGACAGTGAGGGGGCGGGGCTGCCTCCTCCTCGCTCGGTAAAGAGACTATGACCGCAGCGATACTTACAGCCCCGCCCCTACCGGAGCGACGCCTCTGGCAAAGTACAGCTCTTGCTTGACTCTGCCACTTCAGGTGGTAAATCTTCCCTGAATAATAATTTTTAAAAAATACCCAGAAAACTATTGTGTCTGCTCTTGCTGGGTTGTCTGTCTCAGGAGGTCAGGCTCAGTCCTCCTGGGCAGGAGGTGTGGCTCAGCCAGGAGAGCTGCAGCCTTACATGCCTGAAGATCAAGCTTGGCAGTTCGAGACTCTGTCACCGCTGACAAAGCTGCAGAAGCCATCTGTGTGTGAGAGAGAAAGCTGCAGCCGGCAGTTGTTTGTCAGTCAAAGCGTGGGACGTGAATGTCAGAAAAGAGGCCAGACCGTGAAAGGAAACACCTGGAAAGAAGCGTCCTATGAAAGATTAGGACATTTATTGAATGTACAAACCATTTGGTTTAGAATTGCCTTCCTGTTGTAAACCACCTTGAATTAAAGTCAGGGGAGAAATCCAATGACCAAGAAAGGTGGTATATAAATGCTGGAATTTTTATTTATTTATTATTATTGTAACACTTCTGACTGCAAAGTGACAGGTGGTAAGTTTGAATGCTACCCCATATTTAAAAACAACAATAACAACAACAACACACTTCATATACACAGAAAGTTATGGCCCAATCCTATTCGGACATTGCACCAATGTCACACAGGCAATGCCACACTTGTGCAGCCCTTTCAGCAATGCTGTCACCCATCTTCCACATCTTTGCATCATCGTGTTACATCTGTGCATCACTGGTGCGATCTCCAAGGAGCAAATCATTAAGAACATAAGAAGAGCCTTGCTGGATCAGGCCAAAGGCCCATCTAGTCCAGCTTCCTGTATCTCAGGAAGAAGCATCTCACCAGATGGTTCCGAGAGCACACAGTCAACAAGATAACCTGTTTCCTGTTGTCACTCCCTTGCACCTGGCACAGAGAAAACCTACTCCTACAACAAGGAGGTTGCTTATGGCTTGTAACCGGTGATGGTCTTTTCCTCCATGAATCTATCCAAACCCCTTTTAAAGGCATCAAGGCCAGGTGCCATCACCACATCCTGTGGCAAGGAGTTCCACAGATGAATTACACGCTGGGTGAAGAAATATTTTCTTTTGTCCGTTCTAACTCTCCCTCCACTAAATTTTAATGAATGTCCCCTGGTTCTGGTGTTGTTCGAGAGGGAGAAGAATTTCCATCTGTCCAATCTCTCAATCCCATGCATAATTTTATATGTCTCAATCATGTCCCCCCTCAGGCGCCTTTTTTCCAGACTGAAAAGCCCCAAGTGCTGTAGCCTTTCCTCATAAGGGAGGTGCTCCAGCCCACAAATCAGTTTGGTCACTCTTTTCTGCACCTTTTCCAACTCAACTATATCCTTTTTGAGGTGTGGTGACCAGAACTGGACACAATACTCCAGATGTGGCCTTACCATTGATTTGTACAAGGGCATAATGATATTGGCCGTTTTATTCTCAATCCCTTTTTTAATGATCCCGAACATGGAATTGGCCTTCTTCACAGCTGCCTGACACACACTGGGTCGACACTTTCATCGACCTGTCCACCAGCACCCCAAGATCTCTCTCTTGATCCATCACAGACAGCTCAGAACCCATTAGCGTGTATGTGAAGTTTTGATTTCTTGCCCCAATGTGCATCACTTTGCCTGGAGTTGCCCCAACCTGGAGTTGGGGATAAGCAGTGAGGTGGCCAAGCTTGGGATGATACTAAACTTTTCCGGGTGGTGAAGACCAGCAGGGATTGTGAAGAGCTCCAGAAGGATCTCTCCAAGCTGGGAGAATGGGCAGCAAAATGGCAGATCCGCTTTGAAGCAGATCTGCCATTTTGCTGCCCATTCTCCCAGCTTGGAGAGATCCTTCTGGAGCTCTTCACAATCCTTGCTGGTCTTCACCACCCGGAAAAGTTTCGTGTCATCCGCAAGCTTGGCCACCTCACTGCTTATCCCCAACTCCAGGTCATTTATGAACAAGTTGAAAAGCACCAGTCCCAAGACCAATCTTTGGGGCACACCGCTTTTCACCTCTCGCCATTGTGAAAATTGCCCATTGACTCCCACTCGCTGTTTCCTGGTCTTCAACCAGTTCCACAAGAGGACCTGTCCCCTTATTCAATCTGGCAGGGGTGGGGGCAGGCTCAGAGCCAATAAGTGGCCAATGCTGGGGACACACACCCCTGCCAGCCACTGGGAATGAGCAGCACAACAACAGGCCCCTCCACTCTCCATGGGGAGGTGCCCCTAGAACACCACGCACACACACACACACACACACACACACACACACACACACAATAAGACACAAGAATGCCACACCACCCTTACCTCATACAGGAGCTACAGTGGCATCGGTAAAGAAGAGGGAAACGAAAAACCTAGTGTAGAAGATAGGGCCCAGAACCCTTGTCTGAACAAAACCAAGGCACCCTGGTTTCCACCTAATTGCACTCCTGAACAAGGAGAGGGTAACTGCCACCACCTGGGGTTACACCAGATCACTCAGCCCCCAGGCTCTGAGTATCTATAGGAAAGCAAACGTTGTGGGGTACTGGCCTCCCTGAACAAGGGAGTCAGGTCACAAGGTTGCAAGTCAGCTTAAACTGGGGTAGCAATGGCACCGCAGTCTCAGGCTTGTGGAAGTGGGGCTGAACCTGGCTGTGGGATCCCAGGCCCGCCACCACCATGACTGCTGTCCCTGGGGCCATGGGTTACGAGTCGACCAGGCATTTACCATCAGAACCTCCAGCTTCAGTAGCAGTCTCCCACGAACTGGCTCCTGCATCAGTGGAAGGACTCTGGCCTGTGAGAAACCAGCAGAGAAGATCTTGCTAGCTCCGATTGGACTCTAGAGGAACCCTGTGCTGTCAATAGGTTACCAATGAGTGTAAAACTACTTACGCAAATAAAACATCTGGAAAAGACCAATCATAAGCCAACCTCATTCTTACCTCAACCCTGTGCCTGAAAGACCCCAACTTCCCTGGGAACGAACAAGTTTAGAAGTGGCAGGCCCCTGCTTGGCCAGAAAGCTGCCGTGGACATAACAGTGCCCGTTGGAGGGCAGGGAAATTAGATGATCTGGAGATTAAGGTAAGGCAAGACTCTCTCCAAGCAGGAAAAACCTCACCAAAAATGGACAGTGTAGAAATGTCTAGTGGAGGGAGAGACCAAAATGGACAGCATGGATCCCTTCAGTGGGGAAGAAAATGCTAACATTCCAGGGCAGGTGTAATTATAGGAATTTGGACAAAGAAAACAAAGACATTTCTGGATGAATAATAGTATTTAGAAAATCTCCTGGGTGTGCAGCCAGGAGTTTCCTGGGCTTGATTGAGAAGGCACAAAATCTTACTTGCACCAAAATCAGAGAGGTTCCTGAAGGAACAAAAGGTATGGCAGAATGTGAGCTGCACCTATGCTTAGGTCGTTGGTGGGAGAAGAAGTCTTGGAAAGACTGTCCAGGTGGTCTAGTCACTGGGCAGTTTAACTTATGCAGGAAGACTTGTGCTTGCAAAGGAGATTATGCCAAGGAGGGGAGCCTAACATTGCAAGATCTTAGAAGAAAGTGACACAACAGATGCCCCACAGTGCTACCGCTTTCTGTTCCACTCAATGACCCTTTATTAGCATGATCCTGATTAGAGAGAGCCATGGCTCACCCCTCCAGGGTGAAGTCCTGGCTAACTCTCAGGAATTTCAGCTAAGCAACCAAAATGGAGTTAGGAGAGACTGTGCATGTTTTGGAAAGTGAGTTCATTGGCAACATGATCTAAAGTCAGAAGAGGAGGCAGACCTACCGATAAGTCCTGGCACAAATCCTGCCTATTTTTAGGCCGGCGAAGTGCGTACTCTGCCAGCCTTCGGTGTTGTGAAAGTGCCGGGAAGCATGTTCGTGGCATCGAGTGAGTAAGCAGCACTGCCGTGGAGGCCAACACTGCTTGCTATGCTGTTCCCCAGGACCTGCGCCGCTGGATACAGGTAAGTCCTGCGCCGGGTGGCAGGGGACTGTGGGGAGGGTGGGCTGGGGTGTCAGGGGAGGAGGCAGTTGGCCAGCTTGGCCCAGGAGGGGGGTGGGGATATCGGCGGCGCACTCCGGCCGGCCGCCACATCTCAGGCAGGATCGGGCTGCCCACCCTGTTCTTCCTGATCAGTCATTTCAGTTTACGAACGTATTCCCATACAGCAAGGACAGGTCACAGAAAAGACAAGCAAGGCAAGGATGTTCTCTTTTAATTGTATCAGATGACTTGTGCATCCTTCTTTGTGTAAGTAATGTAAGGTAGGTGGCAACATTTACACTGCTGGGCACTGAAATTTCAGCATACAGCAATCAACAGGCACTGGGGTGGTCAAAAACAGTAATCAACAACTCAGAGATTACAACCCAACTCCAATTAAAAAACACAAATGCCTTGAAGCAGGGAACATACATGTAGTTGTTTATAAGCTTTATTCTGGACCTGAAGCAATCAAGTATATCTAACTGCTTTAATCTAGCGGTGAATAAAGATTGATTGTGGCAAAGCAAGGTCTTTGTCAGGTTGTACTTTGTGGAATTTTCTGTATGTATGATTAATGTACGGAGGTTTATGGGAACCTGCATCCAGGCTAATCGCAATCTCTTACTGCCATCTACTGACTGAGCCTACAATGCAATAGTGAAAAGACAGCTTCATTCAACGGGATTCACAGCTGCAGTGGTGGCCTGCTGTGGGGCTGAAATGTTTGCATAGCCACTCCTGAGAAAGTGAAGACGTATCAATCAGGGCAGATCAGAAGCATCAAACCTGGTTACATGGCTGGCCTCTATACTGGCCTAAAACTGGAGAAAGAGGGAAGCTGTCTTCCTGAAATAGTCTGTTGGAAAAAGCAAAAAGGGGGAAGAAATAGTACTTGTAAAGTAAGATACACAACAGGAATGAAAGCACCCTAAGAACAGCAGTGTATAGACACGTATTGGTGCACAATGAGAGACATGGCAGAAGTACTAAATCCTATTGCAAGTCATCCATCAGATACTGTCAGTTATTGATTGCTACTGCATATCAACTACTGTCAAATGTTGATTGCTGCATGTCTGTTACTGTCGGATGTTGGCGCTTACCTCACCTCATCTGTCAAATGCTGACAAACATTGGCTGCTGCAGCAAAATGTTTGGAAGCAGATGCTGAATATCAAAGAACAGCCAAATATTTGCCAAACACTAAGGCAACCAGACAATATTCGGGGAATGTTTTCAAAATTCTCAGGTGATACCAGTAGCATAGCTGGACCTGTGCCAGTGGAGCGGTGGGCAGGGCAATGTGTCATCACTCCGCCTCGCTACCGGAATGGCCCTAATCCATTTGGCTCCAGGTCAGGGCCATTCCGATGACGGGGCAGGTGGGGCCGTTGCCCTGCCCACCACCCCACTGGTCCGAGTCCAGCTATGTTACTGGATAATACTGCTTTCCAGGCTGCTTGGAGGGGGCTGCTGTTCAAGAAACATGTGTTTGGTTCAGCTCTATGAAAATGCAAAAACATAACTAAGCATGCAGGAATGCTGTGGAAGAGAAAGGTAGTCGAAAGTGTTAGAGGCAGTGAAAGGCTTCACCTGCCCACTTCCTCTATCTCCTGATCCAGCCACAAATTTTGCGGCAAAGGGGAAATCTGAGTTGCAAACTGGCAACTTTCCTAGGCAATAACAAAATTGCAAACCACCAGCCTAGAGCACAGTTTGTCATTATTTCAATTAAACCTATGCATTGTGTGCAAAAATCTATAGAAACTATGCAAAAAACAAACTGATAAAAGGAGTCCAGGCTCAAGCAGAATCACTTCTCCTCCTACACGGATCTTGTTGTACAATCATTTACATCCCTTCAAAAGTCATCCTCCATCTTAACTCTTGGTTATTACATTTTATTGACTATGGAGGCACTGTCAATTACTTTTTAATATGCTTTACAAAAAAAAAACTCAACTGATTGAACTCCAGTTTGAATGAAGTTGGACTCCTTTCCCTACTGATTCTGTGAATTTTCTATTTAACACCCATTGATTTTGTTCTCCTGCTTTTACTAATGCTTAAAATCAGCATGCCTTTTGGTAGGTATTAGAATGCATACAGTTTGCTGTGCATGTTTCTAGTTGCTCTGACTCATCCAACAGAAACTCCAACAATGGCATTTGTAAATCTTATGTTGGTATTGAAGACTCGCAATCATTATTACCCATTTTCTGCTGTATTACTAGTTCTGACTAGTAAAAAGTAGAAGCTCTGGATGGTGTCGGAGGGGCTAGTGTTGTAGGAAGGACTAGAAAGTACTGTGCCTGTTGAAAGCAACAATTTTGACTAGTCAAACATAGAAGCTCTAAGCAGTGTTCAAGGTTTCTAGCAGAGGCGAATCTAGGGCGGAGCAAGCGGAGCACCCGCTCCGGGCACGCTCCGGAGGGGCGACCCGGCACCCCCCTCCTCCCTCTCAATCGGGAGAGCCGGCTCGGGGACGTCTTCCACGGCCGGCTGCCCGGGGCCTTCTAAGGAAGGCCCGCTGTGAGAACGGTATATATACCGTTCTTTTTGCACATGCTCAGACTGTTACTGAGGGAAAAAGGCTGCCCTTTTCCCTCAGTAACAGTCTGAGCATGCGCAAAAAGAACGGTATAAATACCATTCTCGCGCGGGCCTTCTTTAGAAGGCCCCGGGCAGCCGGCCGTGGAAGACGTCCCCGAGCTGGCTCTCCCGATTGAGGGGGAGGATGGGGGGTGCCGGGTCGCCCCTCCGGAGCGTGCCGCCCCGCCCTTCCGGAGCGTGCCGCCCCGCCCTTCCGGAGCGCGCCGCCCTGCCCTTTCGGAGTGCACCGCGGCCTGTCGGCCGCGGCGATAGGGGCGCCAACCCCTTGCTCTGGGCACCAACAGAGGCAGCTACGCCTCTGGTTTCTAGTATCACGTAGTCAGAACTAGAAACTACCGTGTCTTTCAGAAACTACTAGTTCCAACTAGGAAGAACGAGATGCTCTGGATGTTTTTGAAGGACTAAAAATGGGTTTTTCCTAGTGAGAATTAGTTTTTCCCACCAGGCACAGCACTTCCTAGTTTTTACTAGGAACCTCCAACACCAACCGCCCGGAGCTTCTAGTTTTTACTAGTCGGAACTAGTAATAAAGGTTTGGGGTTTTTTTACTGTAACACACACACACACTTTTCCCATTCCTACATGGAACTGGATTTACTATGTTTGTTTGAAGAAGTCCATATACTCCATAAAGTGATCACAGACAGAAATGGAGGCAGAGTGGAAAAATCAATTTTGTAGTCCAAGAGATCCTCTGTTCACAAACTACAGTCCTTTATTACTTTCTTCATATTTTAATGAGGGCTGACTTCCACAAAAGGGCTGACTTCCACAAAATGAGGAGACTAGTTAAAAAAAAAGCTGAAAGGGAAGGTAAAAAGAGTACAATCGCTCCAGAGTGCATGGAGGCTGTTTAAAACAACAGTCATAGAGGCCCAGCGGGAGTGTATCCCACAAAGGAGGAAGGGCTCGACCAAGTCCAGGAGGGTGCCGGCATGGCTAACAAGCACAGTTAAGGAGGCTATAAAAGGCAAGGAAGCTTCCTTCCGTAAATGGAAGTCTTGCCCTAGTGAGGAAAATAAACAGGAGCACAAACTGTGGCAAAAGAAATGTAAAAAGATGATACGGGAGGCCAAGCAAGACTTTGAGGAACGTATGGCAGGCAACATAAAAGGGAATAATAAAAGCTTCTTCAAATATGTTAGAAGTAGGAAACCTGCCAGGGAAACGGTTGGTCCGCTGGATAGTGAGGGAGAGAAAGGGGCGATAAAAGGGGACTTGGAGACTGCAGAGAAATTAAATGAGTTCTTTGCGTCTGTCTTCACGGCAGAAGACCTCGGGCAAATACCGCTGCCGGAATGGTCTCCCCTGACTAAAGAATTAAGTCAAATAGAGGTTAAAAGAGAAGACGTCTCAGACTTAATTGACAAAATAAAGATCAATAAATCACCAGGCCCGGATGGCATCCACCCAAGAGTTCTGAAGGAACTCAAGAATGAAGTTGCTGACCTCTTGACCAAAATATGCAACTTGTCCCTTAAAACGGCCACTGTGCCAGAGGATTGGAGGATAGCTAATGTCACGCCAATCTTTAAAAAAGGAAGGAGGGGGGACCCGGGAAACTACAGGCCGGTCAGCCTAACATCTGTTCCAGGGAAGATGGTGGAAAGTCTCATTAAGGATAAAATCTTAAAATACATAGAAGAACAAGCTCTGCTGAGGGAGAGTCAGCATGGCTTCTGCAAGGGGAAGTCTTGCCTCACAAACCTGTTAGAATTTTTTGAAAAGGTCAACAGGCATGTGGATGCGAGCGAACCCGTGGATATTATATATCTGGATTTTCAGAAGGCGTTTGACACGGTCCCTCATGAAAGGCTCCTGAGAAAACTCCACAGTCAGGGAATAAGAGGGCAGGTCCTCTTGTGGATTAGGAACTGGTTGAAGACCAGGAAACAGCGAGTGGGAGTCAATGGGCAATTTTCACAATGGCGAGAGGTGAAAAGCGGTGTGCCCCAAGGATCGGTCTTGGGACCGGTGCTTTTCAACTTATTCATAAATGACCTGGAGTTGGGGATAGGCAGTGAGGTGGCCAAGTTTGCAGATGACACTAAACTTTTCTGGGTGGTGAAGACCAGCAGGGATTGTGAAGAGCTCCAGAAGGATCTCTCCAAACTGGGAGAATGGGCAGCAAAATGGCAGATGCGCTTCAATGTAAGTAAGTGTAAAGTGATGCACATTGGGGCAAGAATCCCAAATTTCACATATACGCTAATGGGTTCTGAGTTGTCTGTGACGGATGAAGAGAGAGATCTTGGGGTGCTGGTGGACAGGTCGATGAAAGTGTCGACCTAGTGTGCGGCGGCTGTGAAGAAGGCCAATTCCATGCTCGGGATCATTAAAAAAGGGATTGAGAATAAAACGGCCAATATCATTATGCCTTTGTACAAATCGATGTTAAGGCCACATCTGGAGTATTGTGTCCAGTTCTGGTCACCACACCTCAAAAAGGATATAGTTGAATTGGAAAAGGTGCAGAAAAGAGCGACCAGAATGATTCGTGGGCTGGAGCACCTCCCTTATGAGGAAAGGCTACAGCGTCTGGGGCTTTTCAGCCTAGAAAAAAGGTGCCTGAGGGGGGACATGATTGAGACGTATAAAATTATGCATGGGATGGAGAGAGTGGATAGAGGGAAATTCTTCTCCCTCTCGCACAACACCAGAACCAGGGGACATGCACTAAAATTGAGTGGAGGGAGAGTTAGAACAGACAAAAGAAAATATTTCTTTACCCAGCGTGTAATTCATCTGTGGAACTCCTTTCCACAGGATGTGGTGATGGCATCTGGCCTAGATGCCTTTAAAAGGGGTTTGGACAGATTCATGGAGGAAAAGACCATCACAGGTTACAAGCCATAAGCAACCTCCTGGTTTTAGAAGTGGGTTTTCTCTGTGCCAGGTGCAAGGGAGTGGCGATTGGACACAGGTATCTTGTTGTCTTGTGTGCTCCCTGAGGCATCTGGTGGGGCCACTGTGTGACACAGGAAGCTGGACTAGATGGGCTTTTGGCCTGATCCAGCAGGGCTCTTCTTATGTTCTTATGTTCTTAATGGATGGGGTGGGGAGAGTGCATGTAAGTCCAAGACTTTTATCAGGTGAATGACAAACCATTACATAATAAATAAATGGGAGCTGCATTCTCCCAAAATGTAGTAGCGTCCTTTGCTGCCAAAAGAGAGAAAGACTTGCACTTTGCCAATCAATACGGATGCAAATCAGTGTTTTGCTGTCAACTATAATTTTCACACAAAGATCCATTGAGCAGAATGTTCTTCAAAGCATACATGAGACTTTCTAGAGGTGAAAAAATGCCTGAGCAGTAATTTGGGTAGATATTTCTAGTGATGGGGAGGAACTTGAGGGGAAAGGAACATTTGATTGCTAGGGTCCAGGTTCCAATTCCATTTCAGATTTGATCTCAATTGGAAATGGCCTACAGAAACTCCCGCGAACACCCCCTCCCCTGCTGCCTTAGGCTAGTCTCTCTCATAAATTTACTAAAGTGGGGAGAATGAGAGCGAGAAAGGAGAATCTCAAGCTTCACATCTCATCTCTGCTGTGAGCACACATTCAGAGATGCAAGGAACTATGGGAATTACATAGTGTTCCAGGCCTGAATCCTGAGCCAATTTAGGAGCCATCCTTGTAATATATCCCTCCCTTCTATCAATATTACAGCGCAATCCTGCACAGGCATAAACCGGTGGAGCGAGTGCTCCGCCAGCCTAGGGTGTTGTGAAAGTGCCGGAAAGCACTTTCAAGGCACCTTAGAATAAGGGGTGCCAGTGCTGAGGTGCGCATCTGGTGCGCATCTGAGGAGGCTCATCAGTGCCACTGGGGGAACATCCCTTTCCTCCTGAGTTGTTCCCCAACCTGCCGGTGTGGGCTGCATCCTGTGTAGGATGCAGCAGCCGTACGTTTAGGCCGGCCGGTGCATCTTAGGCAGAATTGGGCTGCTCGTTTGGGAAGAGAAAGGGGTGCTAAGGAGGGCTGTCTTCAGATGCAGGCAAATTTGGTAGAGATCTGATTCTTTCAAAGTTTGCTGCCAACCAAAATACTTCTGATGATCCTATCCTTCCCCCCGGTAATGGAGCACCCAGGGCAGCTTACAATATCCACTGAAATACAATATAAAGGAAAAAAAACAAAGGCCAGCATAAACTATCATTAAAATGCATTATATACATAAAATGCAGCAGCAACAACAATAATAATAAGAAGAAAAGCATCTAGAAAACAACAGTATAACCACCCCAAATATATTAAATAAAAGAGAACCAATTCAAAATGTATGCTCTCTTTGTAACAGCACATGACTTTTCATTACATCTTTACATTTTGGTAGAGTGCTATTATTACTTATACATTTATGGCCCAAAATTTTATCCCCTGTCGGTCCACAGCATGCCGTGCCACGGACAGAGCATGCACTGCATGCTATTGTGGGAGACGACCACACAAGCCAGAAGAGGTAAGTAAAATCTTTTTTTCCCCATATGCTGCCTGGCCTCCAATGGGTCTCCTTGAACCTACGCCAGCTACTTAGCTGGCATAAGTCCAAGGAGATTCAGTGGGCAGTTCAGGGTGGGAAAGGGGGGGTAGGATTTCAGTGTGCATGACTGCTACCAAAATCCTGAACTACCTTGAACTGCCCCTGCCTGGCCCACTCCCCATCCCGATCTGCCCCGTTCTGCCCCCCACCAACCCACCTACTCCAGCGGCTTCTCCAGCGGCTTCTGCAAGTTGGTGTCAGGCACACAGGGCCTCTGGTCATTTGTGCCAATGGCCCTGGTGCACATGACAGTGGTGCAACTTTTCCACCATCAGTCCGGGCTTGATGGTGGTGGATCATGAGATCCGCTATTGTAAGGCTCATATTGGATTGAGCCATTGGTTTATTATTGCCTATTGTGCCCATGAAGCTTCTCCACCAAAGAGGATTGTAGGTTAAGCCACCTGCCTATAAATGGTTGCCTTCCTAACAGCCCAATTCTAACTAACCTTCCAGCACTAATGCAGCCGTGCCAATGAGGTGTGTGCTGTATCTGATGGTGGGGAGCAGTCACGGATGCTTCCACAAGCCCTTTCCACAGGGCTGCATTGTTACGACACTGGAAAGTTGGACTGTACATCAGAAATTCCTTTCCTTCTAGCTAGACCCTAAAGTTGTGCAAGAATTTGGGCAATTAGGCTGAAAGCCCTGAAGAACTGGGAGTCGAGACCCAGACTGACAAACCTCCCTTGAACACTTTTCCTTCCCTCACAAATGCTGCAGCAGTCTGGGGGCAGAGGTGGTTTGACTCCTTTATTTATTATAAATTATATTGTATATACTATATTAACTAATTACTGTAAATAGTAAATTATCGTACAGTATTTATTGTTCCTTTATTCAAGTTTTGTCTGTATTCTAGTTAACCAGATTCCCCAATGCAGGGCTCCTTTGTTCTTGTCTGGTTGCCAGGTGATTGTTTCATTGTGTCTTCAGTTCACAAGGTTTCATATTGGTACCATTTTCTCATTAGTCCAGTCTATTTTTTCTAAAACCAGAAACGGGCGTGCCAGACACATTCCAGTCTACCCCTCCCCTAACAATAGACACCGTGTACGCATTCTGGTCTAATGTTTGCTACATCTATGATTTCCCTTCATATTTTCCACTTCATTTCCCATCTTGTTGCTGCAATCAACTAAATTATCCTTCTCTGACTTGTAGCCCTAAGAGGACAGATGTTTTGACGTAAGACTCAAACTTATACAGGGGGGCACTGGTATCCACGGATTCCTCAACCGCGGTTTCAATTATCCATGGTTGAGGAATCCCCCCTGCACCCTCCACAGCCCCCTCCGCACTTACTTTTAGCAGAAACCTCCGTTCTTTTCTTCAAAAGTTCCGAGTTTCCATCTGTTTTAGGCCTGAGCAACTAGACTTAGGTAATAGCTAGAGTCTCAGCAAGGTTGCAGAGACTCTAGCTATTAACTACGTCTAGTTGCTCAGGCCTAAAACAGATGGAAACTCGGAACTTTTGAAGAGAAGAACGGAGGTTTCTGCTAAAAGTAAGTGCCTAGGGGGGCTGTGGAGGGCGCGGGGGGTCGCGCTCGCCCCCTGCACTTACTTTTAACGGAGAAAGCTCCGTTTTTTTCTTCAAAAGCCTTTGCTGTAGGCCTTACCACCACTAAGTCTTCAGTGCTAGAAAGTCTCAGCAACCTCTTAGCAAGGTTGCTGAGACACTCTAGCACCGAAGACTTGTTGGTAAGAAGGCCTACAGCAAAGGCTTTTGAAGAAAAAAAACACGGAGCTTTCTCCGTTAAAAGTAAGTACTTGGGGGGGTTGTGGAGGGTGCGGGGGGTAGCGCAGGCCCGCGGGGGTCACGCAGGCCCGCGGGGGGGGGTCGGGGCATTCGCCCATTTCCGCGGTTTCAGGTATCCATGGTGGGGGCTGGAACGTATACCTCGTGGATACCGGGGTCCCCCTGTATATTTTTTTGCAAAGTCTTCTTCAACAGAGAGTGAATAGCTTGTTTCTAGCAGAATCCATTTTTAATAAATGCAAATGAAAAGAGGTTAAGGAAAAAAGAAAAGAATGAGCACAATCCTCCTAAAGGCATGGATTTGCAAGCCCCATTTGATCTCGCTAAAAGAGTTAAACATGTGTTGAAATATCTCTCATTGAAATTAATGGAACTTACAGTGCTTAAATTAGGCTGTGATCCCCTTCGCTGGTGGGACTGGGTTCCTCCGCACTGTCACAAACATGCCATAAAGCATGTTGCGACCGTTCGGAGGCCTGTCTTGGCGGCGTGGAGGCCAGCGCTGGCAGGCCTCCACAGATAGCTTCAGAATGGCCACCAATCAGAGGCATTCCTATGGTGGGGGCGGCACTGTATGTTGCGCCCCGTCCTAGTCCGTTTACAAGTCGGCATGAAGTGGCCCTGCCTCCTCGCCATTGGAGCAATTCCGTGTGGAGAACGCAATGGGCAGGGAGTCTTCTGCCCATTGCCTTCTCCGCACGGAATGGCTCTGACGGCGAGGGGGGGGCACCTCATGCCGACTTGTAAACGGACTAGGATGGGGCGCAACCTACAGTGCCGCCCCCACCATAGGAACGCCTCTGCCACCAATAGCCAAGAATAGACCACAAATGGCACAAGGTAAGTGGCACTCCTGCTTCCCGTGGATAAGCGAATCTGCCGGTAGCAAGGATTGACTGTAAAAATCATCCCTACAAATAAAAATATCATTGTGTCAAAGAGAAAGGTTTAAGCCTAACCAAACTGCGTTGTGCTAATTTGTGCAGGATGACAATGTTCAAAACAGTGATGTTCCACCTGCAATCTGAAGTAGCATAGTCCCTTTGGCCACCTCACAACTTGACCCCTTCATTCCCCCCAGATTCTGGTGCACACATAGGCTAGGCCACAGTTTTGCTGTATTCCATGTCATGAGTAAACTTCTTAGCTGCAGAGGAACAGTACGTGATGTACTTCAGATCAGGTTTATTTGTTTTAGCCATAGGCCATAACAAAAACGGCATGAAATTAAACCAAGACAATAACAACAGCTAATAAAAAGCATAAAGCTAAAAAAAACCTCTGGTAAATACACCCAGGGTTAATCCCAATGACAGTCAAACACCTGAGTTTTAATAAAATTCTGTTGCATTTTAAACAGGGCCAAAGTAAAGACCCTGCACAACAAGGGCCATTCTCTGCACAACCTGCTTGCCGTCACATTCTGTGGAATTCTTGCTGTTGTTATTGCTTCCTTTTAAAGAACTGTTAAAATTAGTGGAAATGCCTGTCATTATGATGGGCAGGGTTTGTGGACTTCTGAAAAATCCATATGTACAGAGACAAACTTCACCCCCTGGGAGTTTCCTTTGGCAGGGTGTGGGAATCTCTGGGCCAGTCAGTCTCAGGAGGGAAGGTGGCTTGGTTTTCCCTTCATCATGACAGCATTTCCTTTTCCCCATAGGAGTGAATAGCAGGCATTTGCTGATTTTGTAGGATGTAATGGTGTCACCCTGAAACTCTACTCTGGTGGAGAGTAAACTTGATCCTGATATCCCGCCTCTGAACACCCAGTGTCTGGCATAAGGGTCACCGTCAGGTTTTCCCCATTCCAAACGTGCCCCAGATTGAAGCCTGTTTTGTTGTCTCGTAGAACTCAACCGACACCAGTGAAAACTGTGCCAGCCCCTATCTGAGACCCAGTCTATACATTACGCGCAGTGAGGTGGTAGAATTCTGAACTGTTTCACTTCAGACTACAGCATGGGGTCATATTTTACAATGCATGTCCTCATGGGAAAGAAAAATGCCGTGCGTTTTGGGTCCAACCCCACATTGGACTCTGTTTTTTTGGTAAAATGCTAGAGTGTGACTCTGTTTGGATGATACCATCCACTGGCCCAGCTCATCATGTGATGTGGACAATGAGCACAGTCAGCCCCACTCCCAGCATTGCATCAGGGCGACCCATTCAAACCGTTCCTCACATGTGGTTTAAGAACTATTTTAGTGCAGTATTTAAATTGTACACGAGGGGCAATGCAGACATTCCCATCACACATGTGCAATTATGCAGGGAGTGTCTTGCGTTCGCACTCCTGCCTGTCCTGATGCAATGGGCAGGGTCAGCAGAAAGAATCGACAAACTGGTTCAGAGATGGAACTTGGGAACTGGCTTTGGAATCTCGATATATGGCAACTTTCCTTAATAGCAGATTGACAGCACAATCCGACTTAACTTTTGTGCCAGTTTAACCAGCGGCGCAGCAAGAACGGGAGGCCCCAGAACAGAAAAGGGATTCAAATCCCCTCCAAAACAGGAATTCAAAGGGGATTTGAATCCCTTTTCTGTTCTGGGGCCTCCTGTTCTCGCTGGGCCGCTGGTTACAACGGCAAAAAAGTTAAGTCGGATTGCGCTGTGATTTCCTTAAGTTTCACTATGCTTATGTTACACAAATTGTTTCTTATTGTCTTTTGAAAATGGCTTTTATTCATAATCAGCTGTTGAGCCGAACACAAGACTGTATGACACATCTCGCCTTAGACATTCTCCGGTGTGCTAATTGCTTTGTAGATAAATACAACTCTGTTTTGAAAGAGCTGATAACTTGACAAGTGTGGGATGGAACCAATTTATCTTAGTTAGGCAACTTGGCTCACAGACTGTTAAAATGAACACAAACTAACTGGCATCTCACACACAGAAAGGCAACAGAATCATGTACACACCGAACCCCCCTCAGACTTTTCAAGCTAAATCTGAAACATCTGCACAAGTACTTACATAAGTTCAGCCCAATCCTGTCCTTTTCCCAGCCATAGCATGCAATCACCCCAACACAGCCTGCACTGCATGCTGGGGGGGGGGGGAGAGATCAGAAAGCTTGGGAAAGCTAAGGGAATATACCCCCCCATAAGCCCCGTGATAGCCAATTGGTCCCCTTGGACCTCCTTGACCAGCTCTTTAAATTGGTGTAAGTCCAAGGAAATAAAGGGGGCGTGTCAGCTGGCTACGGAGGGGATAGCATCCAGTGCAAGTTGCTCATGCTGGGTGCCACCCCCTCCCACCTCCAACACACCCCTGGCCCTCCCCTGATCCTCCCGATCCTCCCGCTCCCTGCCCTGTTCTGCCCACCCCACTGACATACCAATGTCAGCAGGGCTCCACTTCGCCTTCACCACTGCCACCCACAGGGTCCTCCACACTGTCTGAGGCAGTGACACGGAAGCGCACAGCTCTGAGACGTAGGATTGGGCCATATGAATTATGGATGGATATATCTGAGAATTTGGAAGCTATTTCTCAATTTATATATTTAAACTCTGGTTTATTTAATACTATGTACTATGCATAGCTTATGTAGGTTCGCAAATGCTTAAATATCCTGCTTATAATTTTGGAGGTGTTTTTCTTCTGTGCTTGTTCTGTTTGTTGCACCATATTATATTTCTATTATATATTCTTATGTTTTAGATTTTAATGCATGGTTTATTTTTGTTATTCTTTTTTCTTTCATAAAATGAAAATAAAGTCTTTAAAAAAAGTGATTGGGCCATATGGCTGCAATCCTACATGCGCTTACCTGGGCATATGTCCCATTGAATGTAATGGGCTGATGTCAGAGTAGACATGCATAAGATTGAACTGTAAGGGATGGCCATAAAGTACCTTTAAAATCCTTCTGATTCCCTCTTGTCTCACCTACAGACTCCCCCTCTCCAAAAAATGAAGTCGATCACACACTGCATAACTTTTTTTTTTTACAAATGCCTTCTTTGTATAAAAAGGTAAAGGTGACCCCTGACAATTAAGTCCAGTCGTGTCCGACTCTAGGGTGTGGTGCTCATCCCCATTTCAAAGCCGAAGAGCCAGCGTTGTCCGAAGACGCCTCCGTGGTCATGTGGCCGGCATGACTCTCCTTGCCGCAGCGCGTAGCATGCAGCTGGAACACGGAGCGCTGTTTACCTTCCCGCAAGCGGTACCTATTTATCTACTCACATTAACATGCTTTGGAACTGCTAGGTTAGCTATCTTTAATACGTATAAGGGACACAGGAGGTGAGATGTCAAAAGGAGAGTCAAGGGAAAATAAGGGCATGTAATAATAGTATGACATTTTTATTATTAATACTACTATCAAGTGTTATTCTTAATACGGTTATATGACCATTTGTTTGTTTTGCAGGTTACTGTCAGTGCTGGAAACTACTGGTAAGGAGAAAGGTGGGGATTTTTCTGTTTCTGAACAAGATACCCATCAGAACTGTGAGAAGGTGATTTCTTTCCAACTGAGGGGACAGGGCAGGTAGCTAGGTAGAGGTGTGTGTGTGCATGCGTGCATGCGCACACATGCGTGCGCACATGTGAGAGGGAGAGAACGAGAGCACTTGTCATTTGGAAGAGAAAGAGGCTGAGAGGGCAGAGTGTTTCTAGTTTGAGTTAATGGAGAGTGATTGTAAGAAAAGCTCTGCTGGATCAGGCCCATCTAGCCCAGCCTTCTGCTCCTCACAGTAGCCCACCAGCTGCCTCAGGGAAGCCCACAAAGCAGAGAGAAAAGCACAGACTCCTCTGCATTTGCTCCCCTGCAACCGGCATTCACTGCCTCTGAACCTGAAAGCAGCATTTTTAGCCATCAGGACTGGGAAGCTGTCCAAGTTGCTCTGTAAGCATCTTGTATCCTATAGGAATGCCCTCTTTGCCTCTTATACAGTATTTTGAATATTACAAAATTGCTACAAACATTTAGTGCTTTCTCAAAGGAAATCAAAACACATATGCAGGTATGATACACATGTATATATCCAAGCAATCTTTGCATAACTACCATTTTCTGGTTTACCAACATCCCTACAAAGTAGGTCACTATTACTATCTCTCCATATTTGATACATTCCATATGATAGGGGCAGAGAAACAGGAGAAACTAACTTTTTGTTCTCGGAAGCAGCATAAGATTTCTGTCGCAGGAAGGTGGCTTTTGGCAGCAACCCCATTGGTGCAGGTACAGGTAAATATCTAGCCTATGGAAACAGCAAAAATGAAAGAATCATATACAAGGGATCATTGAATGTTCTTAGGCTGCAATCCTATACACGCTTACCTGTAATTTGGTCCCACTGAGCTCAGTGGCATTTACTTCTGTGTGGACCTGCATAGGACTGTGCTATTTAGATTATAGAACAGAATCTAAATGATAAATATTTAAGAAGATTGGGTTACTTCACTCAGAAAAGAAGCTAGAGGGAGGGATGGAGGGAAGGATGCAAAACCAAAAATGGCATGTGAATTCATAATCAATGGGAAATAATAGAATCTTTATCCATGGAAATTATCTGTCTGTGCTACTCAGCAGGATCGGGAAACGAGGCAAAAATATCACTGATCAGACACATTCCCTAAGGTGGACATGACTGAAGTCATATTTTGTATGCATTTTGTTGT
Source organism: Plestiodon gilberti rubricaudatus (assembly GCA_026170595.1). Taxonomy (NCBI): domain Eukaryota; kingdom Metazoa; phylum Chordata; class Lepidosauria; order Squamata; family Scincidae; genus Plestiodon; species Plestiodon gilberti. The sequence continues at coordinate 132,244,308 of JANXHW010000003.1, forward strand.
GGGCTGCTGGAGATTTGCATTGCGTGTTTCAAATGCTGACCTTAATATCTGCACAAATGGAATGCACGAAAGATGCCCGCAGTCTGCAAGAAAGGCTGTTGTCTCATTAAGACTGTCACCTGTGGAGCTTAAAAGTCGACACCTGCAATTCTGGCAAATGTTTTCAGTTTAACAGAGTCAACAGGATCCTCATTTTTCTATCAGCATGTTCATTGCACTGCTGTTAAGCGATGGTGTCACCATCGCCATTATAAGTAATTTCAGAGTTTCAAGACGAGGGGGAGAGTGCTGGGCTCGCCACATATCAATGAGCTCTTTGTTCCATGTCCCCTTCCCAGCTTAAAAGTGTATTGGGCTGTGCTGAATGTTCACCTACTTCAATGTGGCGGCCAAAAATATTGCTCCTAAGAGAACCTATTTCCTCCAAATCCTCTAAAAGAAGAGAAGTATGTCCTCCAAATCGTCTAAAAAAAAATTCAAGTGGACGTCAACCCTGCCCCCTCCTGGGCCAACTCGGCCAATGGCCCCCCTCCCTTGCAGCCCGGACTCCCCATACGGCCTTACCTTCCCCTGGCGGCTGCAGGGGCAATCCGGCGATGGAGTGAGAGCAGCCAGCCTTGCGCCTGCCTCGCTTACTCCCAAGTAATCGCAAATGTGCCTTAGGGCGCAATCCTGGAATTCCAGTCGGCGATGGAACGAGCCGTAAAGCACATGTGCGACGACTTGGGAGTAAGGGCGCTGGATCTCCACGCGGACGGCGGCAGAAGGCAAGTGCTCCGTTGCCGGCCGCGTGGGCAGTCCGGCCGGGCATGGGAGGTGGGCCATTGGCCTAGCCGGCTCAGGAGGGGGCGGGGCATGGCGTCGGCCATATCCCCATCCCCGCCAGGCCGGCTATGCTGTTACACGGCCTCCTCTACTTCCACCAGCTTTTTAGCTGGTGGAAATCTGAGGAGGCCGATCAGGCCAGTCCAGGCTTACACTCAGGGAAGGAGACGAGCATCCCCTTCCCCGAGTAGACCTCCATCCCGGTGCACGCCGGGCACCCTGTGCACAGGTCCGGAGGGCATCCCTGGGCTGCCGGCCATATTCTTAGTCAGGATTGCACTGTGAATGTGGATCTGGCTGTGAATCTGGAACTATATGAGTAAGGAGGTATATAAATACTGTAATTAAATCAATAAATAAACTCAGCGTAATCGGAGAGTATGAAGAAGGCAAAGTGGAGTCAGGTTGAATTCATATCGATGTAGGCAAGCAAGCCCCAAACAAACTCCAACGAAAGCAGTGCTGAAATGTAGCCCATAAATGGAACTGAACATATTTGGAGGGGAGGGGGAGCACAAAGCCCAAACTGGCAGCACCTCCTTTCCAGAGAAACCAACAGCAGAATGGGAAAAAAGTGTGGTCCCTTTATTTTATGTGCCTCTGGATTGGAGGTTTCTTCTTCTTCTTCTTCTTCTTCTTCTTCTTCTTCTTCTTCATTATTATTATTATTATTATTATTATTATTATTATTATTTATGCTTTTCCCCCTTAGGGGGAGCTAAAGGTATTAGAATCCTTTAGACACTTTGGTCAGACTGTAGCTGAGCCCCAGACTGGAGAGTTTCTGGTGTCAATGCCCCCCCCCTCATTCTTTTTCTCCCCTCCTCCTCTTCCATTATAGCTGTGGCTGTCTGAAATGAGGTAGAATTTGGGTATTCTACCCCATGCTAAAATGTGAAAGGTATAAAGCCATGGCAAGATGGATCACCAAGCACACAGTATCTGCTTGTGTCCATTACTCTTGGCAGGGGAGAAATGCCCATTTGACAAAAGGGGTTCTGTTCATCATGTTTTCCCACTTGTCCTGGGCAGAATGTACACTCCTATGGGAGCATATTTGTTCCCATAAAGGTGCCTTCTCCTAAGCATTCTGCAGCATGCAAAGTGGCCCTGAGGAAAAAATATGTAGTATTGGATTTCCTTGCACAATAATGGTCATTTTATATACAATGATAATCATGTGTTCTAATTTTCTACCTCTTCTTAAGAGCTGTCGGTACTGATCACTGTATAGTTATAGAAGTTACCAATTCAGCCTGACTGTTAACATCAAACTTGGCTTCCACTGGGGAACTGTAAAGCCTAGAAGAAGAAATTATAATGAACTATGGTGCTCTTGTGAATATAGTTTATTGTACAGTTTATGGGTACAGTTGTGTGGCTGTGTATAAAACAAGATGCATTATCTTCTTCTGCTTTAGTATGTAGGCTGTAATAAATATCCGGATTTTACACTTTGCTCCAATATTGTTCTAAGGGATGTGGGCAGATTACTCCTAAGAGATTCAAACTCAGCATACCTAATGATGGATGACCCCCCGCAAGAGCAGAACATATTCCTGGATAATGAGTATTGCCAACAGAGATTGGCTTATTCACTTACAGTGTAATAAAAAAAATCCCTCGCCTTCCTCCCCACATTCACAACTCATAGTTACAATGAAATCTGCATTGACCTCTGAAAGAGACTAATTATTTTTTTCAACCAATTGGTTCATATTTTACACGTTGGTGGAATGTGGTCATAAACAACTAAATGTTACATGATGAAACTATTTGAAATTTCTCAGGACGCAATGGGTAGCTTTCAGGAGGTTTTATTAGTGAGATGGTTTCAAGCTGAAATGTGAAATAGCCTACCTTTCGATTGGTTTGATGTACCTATCGCTGCAAGCATACTGTGATACATTTACAGTTCGGGATGTGCAAAGCCTGTCCTCTGTTTCCACAGAGGTTTTTGCCTTGTGGGCTGGATATCCATGGCAACTGCATGCCTTGGATAGCCTTGTTTTTAAGAACTATGAGGATAAATTGGATGCACATCTGAATCCCCATTCAAATACAGATACTGTAACAAACGTCCCCTTCCCCTGAGGTGCTGCCCCGGAGCAGCCCGGTACGGCCACAGGATACTGTGGCCGGCCCTTTGCTGGGTATCCTTACATAGGATTGGGCTGTTAGGCTGTAAATCCTTTACTACACTTACCTGAGAGTAAGCCCTGTTAAATACAATGGGACTTACTTCTGAGTAAACATGTACAGGATTGATAAACTTCTACAGAATAAAGTAGCACTTCCAGGATTTAGACCGACTAGCTTTCATATGACTCTTTATAATTTCATCTAATTAACTCAGCTGAAGTGCATTCTGTTACACACACCTTTATAGAGAGGCATTCTTGTAAAGTACAACAGGATACTTCATTTTGCAGGAAGGTATTTAGAGTCCCCTTTAGGGTGAGAGAATGAGTTCTTGCTTGTCTTTATTGTTGAATACTCAGTCTGATTGCTTTATTAAAAAAGAAATATTCTCTTTTGTACCGAGTTTTATATGTTGCTGTAGAACATGATTTGTTAATTAATTTTAATATGCATTTTATAAATATGTTTCTATTTTGTAGATGTCTTATTATTGATTCTGCCTTTGCCTGTACGTCACGGTCCTTGATGAACTGGAAACGCGTTGGGACCATTATCTATTTCAGTGTCCCTGCACCTTTAAAAGTCTTTGTTTGCTTTCCATGAAGAGTGAAATCAATGCCTCCTTCATCCCCCCCCCCCCCGTGGGTGATCTCATCCGGTCATGTCAGCATCTGATTGCAGAAGGCATTGCCTTCAGCCTGTTGGTATCACAAGGGACAGTCCTCTAGAAAGACAAGAACCAGCAGGCTTTTCACACCTGCAGGTAGTGTGGGGATAACATGCAAAGGGGAGCTGCCAGTGATGAGGTGGGGGGCTGGTTGGAGGCTGCACTCCTGGGGAGGAGTGAGTCAAAGAGGACCAGAGGAGTGGGGGGAAGTATTGGTGACAACAGAACCCTCTCCTTTCTTTTGAGGCTGACTTCGAGTCCTGCATAAGATGGTTGGGACTGCTGTAGAAAGTGCTATTTTTACTTGTTTTGAGCTGCCCTGAGGGCCCATTGGGCTATGTTGGCAGGATATGAATTCAATGAATGAATGAATGAATGAATGAATACATTTTCACCCCTCTGCTTTTCTGAACCAGGAGAAAAAAAATGCAGACTTGAAAACTTGATGTAGATGAGAATGCTGTTCAGCCTGTTGCCTTTTTGAGAAAGCTTCTTCCAGTGATTTATTTCTTTAATATACTTTCATAGTACTAATTCACAAACATTTCCTCAAGCAAAACACAGCAGAAGAAAAACTTGCTTTTGTCTGAAACTACATCTTGACTTCCACATTTATAATGTGTGACTTATCTTAGCAACTTGATTTTATTCTGCCTTATGAGCTTATCTGTTTGGAGGAACTTTTATTTGTCTGTTGTTCTTCCCAGCATGAAATTCAGTATATAATTGTCCTTACAGCTTTATAATTGTCCTGTCTTCTCCTCCTCCTTAGTATCCAAATCATATCCTTGCACAGAATAACTACTTGTTCAAAATGTAAGATGTGAACAAGTGTATGGAGCATGACAAAATAGCATGACATTATGTGCAGAGGCATCACTCCGGTGGGGGCGGTACCGTAAGTTGTGTCCTGTCCTAGTCCCGTTTACCAAGCCAGCAGGAGGCGGCCCCACCTCCTTGCCATCGGAGCCATTCCCGTGCGGAGAAAACAACGGGCAGGGAGTCTCTTGCCTGCTGCTTTCTCTGCACGGAATGGCTCCGACAGCGAGGGGGCGGGGCCGCCTCCTGCCAGCTTGGTAAACGGGACTAGGACTGGGCGCAACTTACAGTACCGCCCCCACCAGAGCGACGCCTCTGATTATGTGCACACCAATGTGAGAAGCTTTAGAGATGTCAAGACCATAGCTAGTGTAGAGGACCTTTGCACCAGATATGGTACTGCTATGCACATACGAACCCTTTGCATCTAAGATGCCTTTGAGACCTAAATTGGGTTGCCCAAGATACCATGACACACACAGCATTGCCCCTCCCACTGGAAGCAGCCAAGTAATTAGCCCCTCCCACATTATCTCCACCATTCCAGCATTACTGGCAGAGTGTGAAAAGCAATCTTGGAGAAACAGTTTCCATAATGCTAAGCTAACATAAGAATAGAATCTACGCAGAGGACAGAGAAGAGGTTCCGACAGGTGTGCACAGGCTAACATCCATACCGTAGTTCAGGCTGATGTAACATATATTGTGAACTTCCTAAACCACTTGGTATTTGGGGGGGGGGGCTGCTTTGGGCAATATTCTGTTCTCCCATCACATCTGGGAGCAGTGTGGCTGCATGTTTTCCCTCCCCCAGTGTGCACACAGACTGCCCCTCATTCATTAGCTAACCATGAGCCAGGCACCTTGGGGGAGTGAGATATGGTCACAATCCTTCCTCATATGCTGAATGGGTACCATTTGAAGGATCATGTAAAACAGCCCCTTGTGCTGTGCGTAGTGTAAGGCTACCTAGCTGAAAATGACATGAAAAGACCTGGAGAACACTGACAGCGCAATCCTATCCAACTTACACCACCAGTGTAACCAGCGGTGCAGCAAGAACGGGAGGCCCCAGAACGGAAAGGGGATGCAAATCCCCTTCAAAGGGGGATTCAAAGGGGATTTAAATCTCCCCTCCCCTCCAAAGCCTCCCGCCCTGCCCTCCCCTGCTGGTTACACCGCTGGTGTAAGTTGGATAGGATTGCGCTGCCAGGCCTTTAAGAAGCTGGAAGATGGAGACTTTTCCTTATGTTATGGGGATGTTGTGAGAGCATCTAGAACACTGCTCCTTGGGGCATCAGCGGCACGAAGAAAAGCTGTAGCATGAGTTCCTCCCACAAGATTCAAGGCATCTTATGTTACCTTGCAAGTATTGGAATTCAAGAGTGCGCCGTAGAAATTATCCCATATAGTAGTAGAGGCGGCCTGCATCTTTCGCATGGGTTACGTTCTGAGGCCGGCACATATAAAGGTCATGTATAGTCAAAACTACCTTAAAACCCCCCAAATATGTACTGTCTAACAACTAAAATCACAATACAAGAGACACGTGGGAACTGAGAGGACTGAGGGAACAGCAGCTTCATTCTTCCATGTCAGACTCACTCTGGGGCATATACTGGGAACGTGGAATGGCGGGTGGAATTGCCTTCACCATTTAAACTGTTACTTCTTCTTTAGGGGGAAGGAACGAGTGTGTATACAGGTACTTGAATTTGTGCAAGTAAAGTGTGTGTGCAAGTTGCAGGCCAACTATATATTGGAAAGGATTCTGAGTAAACATTTTCCAAAATTCCTTGAGATAAAGAACCTACCTAGTTGTGTGAACGTTCAAAGCAAAGATTGACAATGAAGCAAGAAATATGGGTTCAACAGCCATGTAGACAATGTAAACGGAGTAGACATTGTACATGTAGACAATGTAAACCCATATTTCTTGCTTCGTTGTCAATTGTACCTGGCCATGAAAATCTCCATACAACATCATTCAAAGCAAAGTTTTGGGGTGCTGTGTGCATATGCGTGTGTGCGTGTGTGTGTGTGTGTGTGTGTGTGTGAGAGAGAGAGAGAGAGAGAGAGAGAGAGAGAGAGAGAGAGAAGCTCTTTGGATTTTTTCTTTAAAAAACCTTAAATTCTGTTTTGTACTCTTTGAAATCATTCTATGACAAGGCCAGAAACTACAGTCACTTTAAGATCCTTTTCTCCAAACTTCAAAAGTGGTATTTCTGCAAGAGATTGAATTTTTTTCTTCTAAGTTCTGCTTTTTTATGCCACCTTGGAAGCAAGGAATAAGGACACTTGAAATGCTAATTTTCAGTTGGCATTTTAGTCATGTCTTGACAGAAAGTGGGGATCCAGACAGGACTGAGAAAACAATTCTGACATTTCCTAAACAATCAGTTGCATTATCTTGCTTTGTATGAGAAATGGAAATTTATGGAAATTTTTTAATACAGATAATGAAGCACAGCATTATGCCCTATCAAAGGGAACACTAGGCTTGCCTGAAAATATGGAATAAAACTGCTGTAATTGAATTTTAGTTTTCCTAGTTATAGTCTGACATTTTCATTTAAAATCTGTGCTTGTTGGAGAATCTAGATTCCCTCCCCACCTTGCAAAACAAGTCATTTTGATACTATTTGAGTTTAAGAGTTAGAATCACATACTGGTTACTTTAGTAACAGCCCAATCCTCTCTAACTTTAGAATGGTGGAGCGCGTGCTAACATGTCGCAAACATGCCTTAAAGCATGTTTGCGACGACTCAGGAGTAAGGGCTGCTGCATACTCCTTTACCAACAACTCAGCAAGTTTCTACTGTATGCCCAGTAGCAGGTATGCATTTGTGACAAATTCGAAGAAGAATACAAATCCATGCCAGCACAAAACTGGTTTGGTTTGGAGCAACATTTCCTCAGGCACCAGCCCCTGCCACCGTGGCCTGCACACATTTTGATCAACACATCAACCAGCATTCCTGTGACAGAATTTCCATCACACTCAACTTCAACCATATTGACAAACCCAGGAGGTTAAGTGCCAATTGTGACACACATCTTGCAGTGATCGGTGGTGCTGGCTTTGCTTGAATGTTTTGATTCCCAGGCCTTTTAACACTTGACTACATCTTGGAAAGGGGGTAACAAGTCAAGAGCTGAGCACATTTTGCAGGATGGCCACAAAGTCCCTGTGCAGGCTTAAATGGCTTCAATCCCAAATCTACACAATCTTGTGCATAGGGACTTTGGGGGCCCTCTATACATTAGAGAGATTGCTCTGAGACTTTTGCTTTATAAAATGAGTCTGAAACTAAAAAAATATCCCATGGCTAAAATCATCTCAGTGTTACTTTTACCTTTCAGCAGAAATGTTGGGATCATTTGGACTTGGGGGAGCTAAATGTGTGGATTACTTTGGCAAACAGCAAGAGACCCAATTCTGAACATACCCCATCTGATTAATCTGCTGACCACCCACTGATTTTCCACATGGAGCCGGCCTTGTTCCCCAAAGTCTTAATAGCCAAGTTGGTCCCACTGAGAAAAAAATGCAGATTTAGCTCTATTAGACCTTGGTAGTGACAATGCATATAACAAGCTTGGAAAGCCATAGTCCTAGAGGACTGACTGGATCAAAGAATGGTGACACATTGTGCTTAATGAGCATGTGAATTATACAAAATGGAGATAAATTAGGCTCAATGAAAACATTTGGGGCCTCTGTGTGAAATGCTACACTCCACTAACATCATCTCTATACTTCCCTCTTTCCTATTTACAGTTGTCTTTTCTGTTTACCTTTGGGTGTGTCTGCCTGCCAGGACCAGAGTCCACACAGCCAGGGCAAGTAATTACGGTATATACATGGTGGTGTGTGGGAGAGGAAAAGCAAGGAGGAGATTCTTTGCCTGAAGGAGACAGTCTCCTTTAGTCTTTTCTTTATGTGGGCCCCAAATCTTAACCATCCCATTTCATTTCTTACTATCCTTTCGCCAAGGTGCTGAGGATGGAATGCATGGGGTTTTGTTCTTCTCCATTGAGCACTTCAGCAACCCTGTGATGTAGGTTAGGCTGAAAGAAAATGACTGGCTGTAGCTTGGTAACTTGGCGTTCAAGCACCTGCATGTAGAAGAACCCTCGGTCAATCCCTGGCAGCTCCAGTTTGAGTTACCAAAGACCAAGTCTGAGATCCTTGTGAGCTGCTGTTGAACAATGACTATGAGTCCGAGATATCATTGTACCTTTATCACAAATTCTTATCAAACTGTGAACAACATCAAGAAAAAAAAGTACACAATAAGGGAGTTATCAGCACCAATAGCACAGGGCTCTTCTTCAGGCTCTGGCTTTGCTGGATGGTGTAGTGGTTTGGGAGTTGGACTTAGACCTGGAAGATCCAGGTTCAAATCCCCGCTCTGCCACAAAGCTTCCTGGGTGAGCTCGGGCCAGTCACTATCTCTCAGCCTCACCTACCTCACAGGGTTGTTGTGAGGACAAAAGGAGGGGAGGAACTACTGTATGCACACCACCCTGAGCTCCTTGGAGGGTGGTATAAAAATGTGAAAAAAATAAATAAATAAATTAGTTTCCCCGAGCACATCTGCAGACTTTTCTGTTCTAACAGAAATGGAAAAGTTAACTTTATTACCTCACTGCGCTCCAGTCGACTTGTTTGGATAATGCTCCTAGCTCACAACTTCCCTCACATCCGTTTTTATGACTGAGTTTTTTCTTGAATGGTTCTATATGCCCAAACTACAGTCTTAAAGCATTCTATCACAATCTGAATTCACTTCATTGCAAGTGCCCTTTGACAATGCCTTTTCTGTTGACAAACATGGTCTGAGTTATCACTAAATGAGGATGTATAGCAGCCCCAATTGACAAAGCGGATATTATTTTCCTTCAGGGTGTGGGAAAGACACAGTGCATTATTCCTATAGGATGCTTAGAGACAAAGATTACTTATTTCAGCATTCAAACAGACAGCAATTTGAAAAAGGTTGCATGGTCTGGATCATTATTTTGTCAAGTAACTTCAGTCCGCTAATTTCTTCAGGGAGTCCATCATCCAACACTTCTCCAGAGGGCAGTTTACTTGACTGCAGACGTATCTATCTGCTGTCAGCCTGCGTGCTCTCTCTATCAATTCCAAGAGCAAGAGCACAAGACTCAAAAATAATTTATTTTCATTTTCAGAATGCATTCCACTCATTGTTACTGGACTGAAAATAAAGACTTTCTGAGGATAACATGTCCCAAAGTGGCATTGTCACTATAAAATAAGAACTATGTTGCTGAGCAAAGCCATACCTAGCTATCCCCATGTTTCCCTGAGAATGGTTCATACCACACAGTGCAGACGATCCCAGACACAACTGCCCAGGAGCAAGCCCCCTGGGATGCAATGCAGCCTGCCCCTGAGGAGAAGTGCAGAAGACCAAGCCAACACCAGAACACATGGCTGACAACACCAGAGAAGATGCATTGCTGCCAAGGCCCATGGCTGCCATGCCCAAAGGCAGGCAGTCAAAGCAGCGTCCACACATGCCACTGCCCATTAGACACTACTATGCCCACACAGCCCACCCCACAAGGCACCGTGTGCATTAGCTGCATGCTGAAGATCAGCCTGCCAATTAACCCAATGCAGCTACATATGGCATCAATGCCCTGGCACATGTTATGCCTGGGCACATGCCAGCACACTGCCAAGCCACATGTAGCAAGTGTTGCCACCATGCCATGAAGCTGCACATGGGATCAGCAGCGTCGCTGGAGCATGGTGTGCGGGGTGGGCCACCGGGGGGTGACACGTGCCCGCGTGCACCCGCCCTGAGGCTCCGAGCCCCGCACGCACCCGCCCGTGTCACCGTCCGGAGGCTCCGAGCCCCCGGGAGAAGGCCTCAGATTGTTCCGAGACCTTCTCCCGGCCTCGGAGCCTCTGGACGGGCGATGCGGGTGGGAGATCCGAGGCCTTCTCCCGGCCTCAGAGCCGGAGAAAGCCTCGGAGCGTCCACCACGACCGGCGGCGTTCGGGGCCTTCTTAGAAGGCCCATGGCGTCACCGCGCTATTTATTCTTTTTTCGCGCATGCGCAGAACGGAAATGGGCAGCCCTTGCCTCAGAAACGTTCTGTGCATGCGCGAAAAAAGAATAAATAACATGGCGACGCCGTGGGCCTTCTCAGAAGGCCCCGGATGCCAGAAGAAGAGGGTCGCCTTCTCAGAAGGCCCCGGACACCGGAAAGAGGGTCACTGGGTGCCGCCCGGGGCGGGGGTGATGCGCGTCTCCCCCCTCCAGCTCCCGGGTGACGCGCGTCCAGTGACGTTACTGCATGGGATTCATGGGGGGAAGTGGGGGAGGGAGGGGACAGACGGGAATTGGGGAGAGAGGCAAGGAAAGATACAGGCAAGCTTCTACTGACAAGCTTCCCGACCATGTGCTCAGGGGCACAGAAGGCAGGCACTGGCAGTGCAGTGGACCTGCCTTTTGTGGAAGATACCTCGACAGACTTCCACCAGCATCACAGGTGACCCAATGAGTGACCAGCCCCAGGGCACCCATGTCCTGCCCCACTGCCCCACTCAGCCTGGTTGGAGCCATGGAGCTCCCCATCAAGTTTGGCAGGTGGGTGCTCTTTCCCACTGCCTTGACCAGGGTCCCAACAACTTCTGCTGCCCAGTGCTGACAAGGACCAGGGCCAGCTGGCATTTTGGCATGGGAGTAAAACCTGTCACATGAGACAACAATATCACTGCTGGGGTCTCTGACACCAGTCAGATGTGCCTTGGATGTGCCTTTGACACATCCTTAGAATCAGGTGGCTTGCCCCCGCCCCATGGTGACTGGTCCAACCACATCCACGTCCAACCACGTCCAACCATGTCCAACCACAACACAGGGTCCAGACCCATGCATCACCCAGTTGGCAGCAAGATGATGTTGACACCATGCCGAACCTGTGCCGCTCCTGTTGTCATTCATTCTCGAGCTCCAGAAATCAGTGGCATAAGAAAACTAATCAAGAGAAAGTTCAGTCCTTGGCCTTGTTCTTTTGCCACACAGTGCAGTGTAATTCCATCCTAAGCTGCTGCAGTATCAGGAGAGGCAACAGGTCACAATGGGAGAAGCCCACGTATGAGTGCCGTCCTTCCCCAAAGCCTGTATTATAAGCTTTGTAGAACATTTATTATATTTAGGATCATTTTAGAAGAAACGCATTTCAAGTTCAAAATGACTTCGAAGTTTTCTGATGAGACTGTTTATAGAATAACACACCTGTGCACCTTCTGAAGCCATCCATTGTAGCTTTATTCTTGTCTCTGTCAAATCCTGCAGTTCAAATAGGCTAGAAAGTAGTATAGAAGTACTGTACATGAATAGTACTACTTTCGGTTTTGGATAGCATTATGTTGACCCTGGGTCCTTCTGTCCACTAAGGACTGGAAGTACCTCAGTGTTGTTGAATTCCTTTGATGAGGGGATAAAGGAAAATACTTTCTTCAAAACAGATGAAACACTGATTTGAACAGATGCCAGCAACAGAAATCTTTAGCCTTTAGAATAGATTAAACAAAGTTAGAAGACTTAAACTGACATATAAGGTGTTTGTACAGCTGTCCAAGGTGCTGAAACTAAGGTTAGCCATCATACTGTAGTCATCACTATTTGTTTTTTACACTTGAGAGTATGTCCACTGAGCTGTATAATCCTGTATTCAGAACAAAAGAATTAACTGTTCATTTAATGAACTGAGTAACTGCAGCTTGGAGTGGGGGAAAATGCAGAACAAAAGCTAAGAAGGATGACAAAACATATCTAAACATAGTGATCTTGGCAGGTGCTATGATCACCTTGCAAAAGTGGAAGAAAATATGTTTGTCAGGTACATCAAATACACAGATAGAGCTACATAAACACACTAACAAGTGCATGTAAATAAGCAAGCAAAAACTGTAGTTACTGCAGAATGTCAATCAAGGAAATCATATGGCACTTTAAATAAAGGATGTACTGATCTGTTTTCATTTGAAATTGATATCAGAGAGCAAGGCCCATAACTTGCAGGGCACCTTGCATTCCTACACTAATTTTTTATGAAATGTTTTCATTCCATGAAATGGGGGAGAGGAACAAGTAGCACATAGGTTGCCAAAAAGATGCTACCGAGAACAATCTCCCTGTGGTGAGTGATCTCTCACCCATCTGTAAACCAAATCACTGCATGGATTGATGCCAAAACACTGTGAGCCATGATGCCCATACTGAGACCACCATCACAGGGCTTCTGGAAGCTTAACGACCCACTTCCGGGTTGCACAAAGGTTCTTCCACTCCTTCCAGCCTTGTCCCAGAATGCACCCAAAATTGTGGAAACCGTTTTGAAAATGTGTATTTATGAATACTACCATAATAACGTTCTGTAGGTAATTTAATGCAAGATGTAAAGAAACAAACCATGTTGAATTATCTGTATTCTGTCTCAAACGCTATGGCCAAATAACTGGAAGAAGAAAACACACAACTGCCTTATGTAACAAAAACACTGACCAATGAGACCGATTTTTCCAAGAGCCAATATAGGACTTGCGCTGTAAGTCCTTTTATATCATTTTCTCTACATCTTTTTAACAAAACCACATAATGAGTGGGGGGCATAATAAGCGGGGGGCATAAAAAGTGGGGGCGTAATAAGCAGAGGGGGCATAATAAGTGGTAGAAAAAAATATGCGACCATACATATGTTTTTCCTAACAGGGGAAGTAGCTTGTGAGGGATGTGATTTTCATTGGAATTAAAACAAATGTATAAAAACTGAAAAGTGTGATTTAAAAAATTCCAAATAAATATAAAAGGTATTAGATTGCAATTCTAGGCATGTTTACTCAGAATGTAGGTTCTGTTTCTATGGCTGTGTCTCCTGAGGCCATCATCCAATGAAATGGACTAATCAAATCCTTACTCCTCTCCTTGGTAGGGCACAATCCAGGCTTAACTTCTTCCTTCCATCTAGCTGCCATATCCAGTCATCTGCATTTGGGAACACTGATGCCCTTAGGCAAATTTCTCAGTTTGCCTACCACCGAGACTGGTGTTCTTGCAACTCAAGCCCTTTGAAAAACATTTCAGAACCTGTTGCTGAGCACATCTGCTGATAACATCACCACTCGTTCAGGAGAAGAAGTCCAGTCACTGTCTCCCTCCACCACATCCCTGCACAATACATGCCATCGTCACTGATGTCAATAATTTGGCAACCCTGCGTAGTACAAATGAAACTAATCAGAGTCAGCAAGGAGGTAATACTCACTGATATGCAGTTTTTCCTCTGGTGACTGTTTTCAAAGCCAACACTGACTAACAGCTAACAAATAACCGTATCTATAATGTAGCACTTTTGTGTCTATCCAAACTTTAAACATTTAAGTGACAGTGGTGTGCAATCTGTTTCCCAGATAATCAATCAATGCAACTTACTGAAACGCTCACCTTTGCCTGCCAAGCCAATGTACCAGGCAGTACAAGAGCCTGTTTTCATAAGATTTCCCACTCTGCTTGAATAATCTGGATTTTTTTTTCTGCAGCTCAAATGCCAAACTTGCTTCTCCCTCATTTCCCCATTACTGATAACTCCCTGCCGTGCTGATCATTATGTCTTTATTGCTTATGTACCCAATGTCCTTCTATTAAGACATAAGCCAAATTTAAAGGAAATAAGGAGAAGTAGCAAACCATTAAAGCCAGCTGCTTGTCTTACAGAATACTGCTTCCAATATATCCAATTGAATAGATGTAAATGAACTTCCTCTAAAAGCACTAAATACAGTTTCAGAAAAAGACTCAAATTACAATGAATGGCCAAAACGATAGAAAATTGCTTCTAAATTGTACTAGAGAGCAAGCATTTATATTGATAGATTATGATGAAATGCACACAGTAAATTATAGTAGGGACAGCTTTGTTATGGGTACATCAAATGCTTTGTTGAATGCCCAGTAGTTATTAAAGCAATGGAAATCTCTGCTAGGAAATAAAGGAATAGAAGAGCCCTCCTCACTCACAGCCCAATTTGATCTACTCACTCCGCCATTGCAGGTACTCCACCGGAATGTGCAGTGCATCCTGCAGAGGGGGCGGGGCGAGTCCCAGAGGTCTCCTCTGAGTAAATGGACATTTGATCCCTGGCCTGGGGGTAAGCCTCTGCTTCCTGAGTGGGTCTACTTGGTCCTGCACCAGCGATTTAGCTGGCACAAGTTTGAGTGGACCCAGGAAGATAAATCGAGGCCAGGAAGGGAGATAGGATATTGGTGGCAGCGCTGCTGCCAATACTGCCCCCTTCCAGGCCTCAACATACGCCCTCCCTGTCTGGCCTCTGCCCCCTCCCTGCCCCGTTCTGCCCACCCCTGCCCCCTGTACACCGCCCATGCCAACCAGGGCTTTTTCTGGGTCCGCTGGTGCATGGCTGCAGCCACTCATCGCTTGCAGGTGTAGCCTGGCTGTGCTGAATGGTGCATGGCGCTTTGCAACCACTGTAAAGCATGCTGTGCTGCCAGAACATGCATTCCAGCAGTGCAGTGGCCCAGTACAACTGAGCCCTCCGACGAAGGATCCAGGTAACAAATTCAGCCCTCTTTCCAACAATGCTATTTATTTAGTTTTATTGATTTTGATTTATTGAATCTGTGTTTTTAAAGTACACGGTACTGTCAACTTGAACATCTCTTTGTGAGTGGAAAAGTGGAATATATGTATTAAAAGAAATATAAATGTCTAGCCAGATGCCCCTGGGAAACAGCCTTGATTGTCCCCAGCATCGAGTATTCAGAGCTGCACAATCTTCACATATGGAGGTGAATCTTCACATTTAGCGATCAAGATTAAGAATTTCTCTAGTCCTTTTAAAAACTCATTTGCAGCACATTCCCATGCATGCTTCCTTGGAAGTAAGTCCCATTATGTTCAATGCCTTACAGCCCAATCCTGTGTAAGATATGGTGGCCGGACTAAAGGGCCGGCTACCATTTCCTATCCAGCCCCCGGGTTGCCCCAGGTACAACTTGAGGGAAGGGGACAATCGTCCCCTTCCCTGGGTGAAAGCGACGGGAGGTTCAGTGGGCCTTCTCAAATGTACACGAGCTCTGGAGCTCACGTACATTCTCACTGGGCCTGGAGAGGGCTGTGGATATCCCCACCCTCTCCAGACCTGGGGCGGTCAATGGCCACCCCCCTCACCACCCGGTCCACCCTTCCCCCGCCCCTGCACCAGCCGGTGTAGGCCTTACCTGCTTCGGTGGGTGCAGGGCCGGGCAGGAGCCAGAGTAGTATCATGATACTGTAGTATCATGAAAGATGGTATTAGGAGGATTTATAGGCAGTATAGGGAGTCTAATTTGGCTGTGATCCCAGCTCAATATTTTATTTTAAAACAACAACTAAAAGATTCTATAAAAGAAAAAAGACAGAAATTTATTCAAGATCAATGGAATTTGTTATTTCAATCTATCTCTCTTAGAAACACCAAAAAATTCTGGGATATTGTGGCAGGCTCCCTACGTAAAGGAGCTCATGACCCTTCCGCCGTGCCATCCCAGATTTGGGTACAATACTTCCTGTCTATTTTCTATGAAAGGGGCAGAGTCTCTACATCCTTAGGCGATCTTACATCCTATGATCTTCCGGAATGGCCACCGGTCTCGATTGAGGAGATAAGGGAACTTATCGACCAATTGAAACCAGGGAAGGCGCCCGGTCCCGATGCTATACCCCCTGATCTATTGAAAGCGAACCCGGTGTGGTGGGCCTCATTGCTTGCACACCTCTTTACCCTGGTAGATAGAACTGGCTTGATGCCTAAGATGTGGACCAGGGCTATAGTTATTCCAATTTATAAAAAGGGAAATCATAGATCTCCAAACAACTATAGGCCTATAAGCCTCTTGTCAGTTATTGGTAAGATGTATGCAAGGCATCTGTTGAATAAACTGACTGCCTGGATTAGAGAGAATGGAATCTTGGGGCTGGAACAAGCTGGGTTCAGGCAGGGTAAATCCACTTTAGATCACTGCCTGATATTGTCTCATCTCATTAACAAACAGCTAGTGAGGGCCAATTCTAAACTTTTTGTGGCTTTTCTTGATCTTAAGGGAGCTTTTGATTCTGTTGACAGATCCCTTTTGTGGGATAAATTTCTACATCTTGGGCTTGAAAAAAGACTCCTTTATCTTATTAGAAATTTATACTCTGATACCAGCTGTCAAGTTAAAGTCTCCTTGAGTGGGGAACTCTCTGAACAGTTTTCAACTAACAGAGGAGCCAAACAGGGTTGTATCTTGGCCCCCTCTCTGTTTAATCTCTTCATTAATGATCTGGCTTCCTATTTAGAGGAAATAGAGGGTCATAGTCCCAAACTTGGGCTATTACGTATACCTCTTCTTCTCTATGCAGACGATGCAGTCATTTTATCGTGCACACGTCTGGGATTGAAACGTTTAATAAATAGATGTACAGAGTATCTATGTAAGAATAACCTGCAATTGAATTACGGTAAATCTAAAATTGTGGTTTTCGGCAAATCATGGAAGCCATCTAATTGGATCTTTAGTGGCAACAAAATAGAGCAGGTAAAACAGTTTAAATACCTAGGGATCTATTTTCACTATAAACATTCGTGGATCCCTCATCGTAAAGCTGCCTTAAGTACTGCTAGGGTTACTGCCCAAGCTATTATACGTTTTCATTACACCAGAGGGAATTCTTATGTGCCAGCAGCTCTTGAGGTCTTCAATGCTAAAATCATTCCTCAGGTCCTGTATGGCGTCCCTATATGGATGTGTGCTATGAACCGTTCTCTAGAGAGGATTCAGGCGTCATTTCTGCGGAAAATCTTTGGGTTGCCAGGTTGTGTGGCCTATGCCACTCTTTGTTTAGAAGCTGGTCAATCTCGGGTGGAGACTGTGGCATGGCTGAGATTTTTTAAATTTTGGTTAAGAGTTTTCTACGATCTAGACCAGGATAGTTTACTTACCCGACTTCTCTTGGACTCTGAGCCCCCTTTTGGGGCCACTTATTTTGAAAATAAAATACAATCTATAGGCCTTGCTTTAGATATAGTAGGTTCACTGACCCACGAACAAGCGTTTAGAACAATTAGGGGCAGGCTCCTGGATATTGAACAGCAAGAACTTCAGCATGCTGCCAACACGACATGCTCACCACTTCATTATCAGATCCCTATTAAGTATGGCCAACGGGCAGAGTATTTATACCACCTAAAATGCCCATCTGATTGTAGGGCCTTCCTATTGGCAAGGTGTAATGTCATGCCATCAGAGTTACTTTATGGGAGATTTAGAGGGATTCCCTCTAGGGAGAGATGTTGTTCTTGTGCCGTGGGAGGTGTGGAATCTCTGCACCATATGTTATTTTATTGCCCCCTGTATAGTGATCTACGTGAGAAATATTTATATCCGATCTTGTCCAATAGGTGGAGTTGGGAGGATCAGGAAAAAATCCGGATTATTTTACAGGGTGTAGATGTTGTATTAACAGAAAAAGTTGCAACCTACTTAAAGCTAATTGTAAAGAGGCGCAGTGCGAGTCATATGGGTAGTGTATGCTAGGTTAGGACTCTTCACCTTTACTTGTTATATGTCTATGTTGTATGTTATGTATGTTTAATTATGCCAATAAAGGTTCTGAATCTGAGCCAGAGTAAGGGCCGCTGGCTGTTGCACCAGCGGTCCTTACTCACGGGGTGCTGTAATCGCACTTACGGTGCTTTTACGACACCCTGTGCCAGGGGAGTGCATTCTCCCCTGGTGGAACTGTACACTGGATTGCGCCGTTATCCTGCACATGTTTACCTGAGAGTAAGCCCCATTGAATACAATAGGACTTCCAAAGAAACACGCAGCACATTGTACGGTTAATGTGGTGGCCATCACCACATCTTAGAGTTGGAAGGGCGTGTCTGATCATAGAGTGTCTGTGACGGATCAAGAGAGAGATCTTCGAGTGCTGGTGGACAGGTCGATGAAAGTGTCGACCCAGTGTGTGGCGCAGTGGCGGCTGTGAAGAAGGCCAATTCCATGTTCGAGATCATTTAAAAAGGGATTGAGAATAAAACAACCAATATCATTATGCCTTTGTACAAATCGATGGTAAGGCCACATCTGGAGTATTGTGTCCAGTTCTGGTCACCACACCTCAAAAAGGATATAGTTGAATTGGAAAAGGTGCAGAAAAGAGCGACCAGAATGATTTGTGGGCTGGAGCACCTCCCTTATGAGGAAAGGCTACAGAGTTTGGGGCTTTTCAGTCTGGAAAAAAGGCGCCTGAGGGGGGACAAGATTGAGATGCCTAAAATTATGCATGGGATGGAGGGGCTCCCGGGGGGCGACCCGGCTTACTTGCGCACCCGGTGACGCGGGCGGGCGCTCTGAGGCCTTCTCCCCCCCAGCCTCGGAGCCGGAAAAAGCCCCGGAGCGTCCACCACGACAGACGGCCAGGGCTTTCTGAAGGCGGCCCACTGCGGCGCCACGCTATTTATCCTTTTTTCGCGCATGCGCAGAACATTTCTGAAACGTTCTGCGCATGCGCGAGAAAAAGGATAAATAGCGCGGCACCGCAGTGGGCCGCCTTCAGAAAGCCCTGGCTGCCTGTCGTGGTGGACGCTCTGGGGCTTTTTCCGGCTCCGAGGCTGGGGGCCGCGTCACCGGGCGCGCGCTCTGGAGGAATGCCGCCCGAGCCGCAGAGCCGCCTGGAGCCGCTGCTCCGCTCTCCCCACTCTTTCCCCGCCTCTGGGATGGAGAGAGTGGATAGAGGGAAATTCTTCTCCCTCTCGCACAACACCAGAACCAGGGGACATGCACTAAAATTGAGTGGAGGGAGAGTTAGAATGGATAAAGGAAAATATTCCTTTACCCAGCGTGTAATTCATCTGTGGAACTCCTTGCCACAGGATGTGGTGATGGCACCTGGCCTGGATGTCTTTAAAAGGGGTTTGGACAGATTCATGGAGGAAAAGACCATCACAGGTTACAAGCCATAAGCAACCTCCTGGTTTTAGAAGTGGGTTTTCTCTGTGCCAGGTGCAAGGGAGTGGCAGCAGGAAACAAGTTATCTTGTTGGCTGTGTGCTCCCTGAGGCATCTGGTGGGGCCACTGTGAGATACAGGAAGCTAGACTACATGGGCCTTTGGCCTGATCCAGCAGGGCTCTTCTTATGTTCTTATGTATGGGACCCACAAGGTCATCTAGTCCAGCCCCCAGCCTGTAGCAGGAAACTGTGGTGATGAATTAAATAAGATAATTATATGAAGAAATAGTTGCTTTTGCTCATGCTTCCCTAAACCTATTGCTAATTCTAAGACAGAATCTATGAACCTTAATGTTTATGGTGAGGTTTCCTTGACATGACCTGGACAAAGCTCAGTTGCTCCCTCTGATATAGTCACTTTTGGACTGGAAACTATGAATACAAATAAATGCCATGTAAAGTACCCATTTCTAATGGCAGACCCCATGTTTGGTGACTGATAATATTTGCGAGATTCAAATTGCTTAATGGGCAGCCCAATCCTAATAAGGATTAGACTGTCCTTTACAACAACGGAACACAGTTCCACTGTCCTAAATGGCCATATGGCAACATGCACAGCTCACCACCGGATCCACTGTCACAAAGTGTCACAAACAGTGACTGGAGGCCCTCTGTCATTGCTGGCTACCTCTGGCAATGAAGGTAATCTGAAAGTGGGGTCAGGGAGCAGCTGGGGGTGGGCAGGATGGGGCACGGAGGGAGAGAAAATGAGGAAGTTTCTGGGTGGGAAGGGGAGCAGGCAGGAGGCAGAATGGTTGAGAGAGGGGGCAGATTTCAGTAGCACCAGAGTGTACCGAATCCTAACCCGCTTTCCTGCCCCCTTCCCTTTCCCTTACTCTTCTCAGACCTGCGCCAGCAAAAAAGCTAACCTACTGGGACAGTGGAGGATTGCCTCATGGTAAGACAAGAAAAGTTCCCTTACCTCAAGGAGACCTACATGACTCCCACTCTGCAGCTCATTGGCCCAAAAATCTGGAACAGTGTGAACAGCGGCGGAACCACGGTGGAGTGCGTGAAGCAGGAGCTCCAGGCGCTCGATCGTGGGCAGGCGGCAAGATTGCGGGGCGGGGGAACTCACCCTCTCCTGAAGAGCAGCGTCGTGTCTGGGCCCGCCCTCCCTCCCTGGAGCTGGTTTGGCTCCGAAATGAGAGCAAAATGGGCGGGGGGCGCGTCGACGCAACGCTGGCCCCGCCCCCACACGCCCGGGCGCCCTCTCAGCGCCTGTCGCCTCTGAGTGTGAATAACAGCCCAATCGTATCCTGGGTCGGTGTGCATGATGCAAGGCTGCAGGAACAGCGTCCACTGCATCCTTCTCACCAATCGGGGACAAAGGCCAGCTGGGAGAGATAAGAAATGAAAAACTCTACTTACCTTCCCAGTAACCTCCCTGTCCCCGATGGGACTTTAGATCTACTCCAGCTCTGTAACACTAAGGAGTCTGCCAGAGGTCCAGGATGGGGATTGGGGATATGGCGGATGCTGGTGGCCTTGCAATCCTCCCCATCCCACCCTTGATCCACTCTGATCCTGGCCCCTCTGCCAGCAGAAACATGAATGGGGCAGGGAGGGTGAAATGAGGTGGAAATGGGGACAGGGGAGGGTAGAACGGGGTGGCAATGGGGGCGGGGGATGGGCAAATCGGGTTCAGAAAGGGGGTGGATTCAGTGAAAGCAGTGGACCTGCACCAGCTATTTAGTTAGGGCAGGTCCGAGTAGACAGGCACACCCTGCACCGCAGAGGCTTACACACATGGGCGTCGACGGGGGAAGCGTGGGGGGCGGGCCGCCGGGGGGTGTCGCGCGCATAGGGGTGACGCGCGACCCCCCCACTTACTTTTTGCCGGTGGAGCTGGGCCCGCCCGCCCGCCCTTGCGTCCGTTTGGCTCTGAAATGAGCCGAAAACGGCGCGGGGGGGTGTTCCGGGCATGCGCGTGATGTCACGCGCGGGGGCGGGGCCGCGTCGTTAAGGGTGACGCGCACGCCCCGCTCCCCAGTGACGCGCATCCTGGTGACAAGCCTGCTTACACACGGGTAACAGAATGATTGTTCCCTTACCCAGAGGAGACCTCAACAACTGCTCCCCTAAAGGATGCAGTGGTTGCCATTTTGGTGCCACTGCATTGGCGGAGGGGGGGAGAATAGGACTCTCAGTAAAATAGTTGCTTATACAGTAGAGAAGTACTGAGAACCTTCTGCCTTGTCCATTCATAAAGCTCTCTGTGTACCATTATAACAAATATATTCCGAACATCCCAGAAGCTGAGCTTATTAATAAAGGCAATTTCTTACTGAAAGTTCTACACGGGAAAATGACAAATGTGCATATTCAGAGTGAGTATTCCCATGGAAACCATAATTCAGCCACTCCACACACATACATTATGGAACATGTTTATGCAAAGGGGATGAGATACGGTTTGGGTGGGAGCTATAACTTTGATTTCACAGACTAGGGTGTATGTTAAATGTCAGCCATAACTTTGCTTTAATATATTTTGTATTTCATTTATTATATTTTCAAAATAGCATGCCACATTCTCGCAGAATGAAGGAATCTATTGTTATGTTTACACACAGGTGGGTAATAAATTAAATGGCTGCTGTTGCGTTAAAGTGAGTTTTCGCATACTCAAATTTGTAGGAAGTTAGGAAGTTGTGCATGCCATATCTTTTCAGCAAGGGTAGCATTCATCTGCTGGACATCTAAGCCAGAAAAAAAAATACCATCACTCTTGTACAGTGTTTCCCCCCCCCCTCCTTTTAGCCTACTAGAATCAGATTGACTCCAACACTCAGACATAAGTACAGTCAAAACCAAAAGAGAAAAAAAACTCGGGAATTGGGCTTGGAGACAGGATGGTGGTTTTGCCTGTGACCAATAGGAACATGTGACTCTGGTCAAGTTCTGACTACAGCTGAACACTTCAGTATGCAACTAGGGCTCATATGATTGACTTTTCTATATTAAGCATTCTCAGTGAACAGAAAACTAGCTTGTAAGGAAAAAGCTGGTCTAGAATTTTGTTCTTATCAACTCATATTTTACATGGAGGAATTTTAATTTGTTTATTTATTTTGCTGAAGAAGAGCATTCAATCATTTCAATCATGTGAGCCCTCATTTTCTGAGGTGATACAGTCTAGATCAGGGGTGTCAAATATAAGGCCCACGGGCTGAATAAGCTCTTCATCTGGCCAGCGGAAGCAGGGCCGTCTTTACCTATGGGCCCGGTGGGCAATTGCCCTGGGTCCCCAGGAGCATAGGGGGCCCCATTGCTTGCTTAACAATAAAATTGCTGATCGATTTGGCCATCGCACAGCTGGAGTATTTGCAGCTCTTAATCACTTCCGCGTTTTTCGTGTCTTTACAATGCGTTGAATTTATTATCAAGTTGCTGACTTTATGACTGATCAAGACTGGTATATTTTCTCCTCTGTCATTCACAGCTGAGTTCCTTGTTGTTGTTCAGTCGTTAAGTCGTGTCCGACCCTTCGTGATCCCATGAACCATATCCCGCCAGGCCTTCCTGTCCTCTACTATCTTCCTGAGTTCGCTCCTTTTCATGTTCGTTGCATTGGTGATGCTGTCTAACCATCTCATCCTTTGTCTTCCCCTTCTCCTTTTGCCTTCAATCTTTCCCAGCATCGGAGTCTTCTCCAGAGAGTCCTCTCTTCGCATTAGGTGGCCAAAATATTTGAACTTCAGCCTCAGTACCTGTCCTTCCAGGGAACAGTCAGGGTTGATTTCATTTAGGATTGACTGATTTGATCTCCTAGCAGTCCAAGGGACTCTCAGGAGTCTTCTCCAGCACCACAGTTCAAAAGCATCTATTCTTCGGCGCTCAGCCTTCCTTATGGTCCAACTCTCACAACCATACATTGCTACTGGGAACACCATCGCCCGGACTGTGCGAACTTTTGTTGGCATAGTGATATCTCTGCTTTTTATTATGCTGTCTAAGTTTGCCATAGCTTTCCTTCCAAGGAGTAAGCGTCTTTTAATTTCATGGCTGCTGTCTCCGTCTGCAGTGATCTTGGAGCTTGCTGAGTTCCTAGGTGAGAACAAAGTGCTTATTTCATAACATTTCCAGTGCTTAATGACATCACTTCCTGCTTACTGATGTCACTTCAGGTCCCTGTTGAGTGGAGTTTAGGCCTGCCCCCAAATAGGACAGGTTCAGAAAAGACCTAAGGAAAAGACACAGCAGACATAATGAACTGATGGAATTTGCTACCACAAGGTGGTAGCCCTCTGGCTTTCAAGCATGTCTTCACAAGAATTATAAACCTGATTGTTTAAAAACGTAAAATGAGATTCTAACAGCACATCCTATGCATGTTAATCAGAAGTAAGTCTCATTGTTTCCGACAGTATGCTCAGGTAAGTGTGCATAGGATTGCAGGCAGGCAGCAATGTTCCGGCACCAGGAGACGTTGTAAACGTGCCAGAAAGCACGTTTGCGATGACTCGTGAGCAAGGGAGGTCGGCGCAGAGGCCGGCCTCCCTTGCTCCATCGATAGAGCACCCCTGCAGCCGCTGGACCAGGTAAGCAGGGATACGGTGGGTGCGGGGCCTTTTTGCCGGGCGAGGGGGGGCCATTGGCTCAGCTGGCCTGGGAGTGGGAGGGAGATGGCCTCGGCCATTTCCCGGCCTCCGCCAGCTGGTCAGGCTATTACATGGCCTCCTCCTACTTCCACCAGCAATTTTGCGGGCGAAAATCGGAGGAGGCTGGTCAGGCCAGCCTGCAGTTACACCCGGGGAAGGGGACGAGCGTCACCTTCCCTGAGTAGACCTCCAGCCTGGTGGCAACCCGGCCGCAGGTTCACATGATCTGACAGGTGGCCCTGGGCCGCCGGCCGGATCCTTACATAGGATTGCACTGTTAGAAAGGTAAATTCTATAGCCAATATCTCATTCTGACTGACAATATCTCATTCTGACTATCATAGCATTGATAGTAATCAGAAGACCAGGAGTGTTGAGAAATGCAAATCAGGATGCAGGATAGGCTTAATGTTTAGGTTCCTCCTCTGAATACAGCAACAAATAATTTGCTATCCTTCCTTTTAGAAGTTCCTCTGCCTTCCCTGTCCAATCAAAGTACTGGAATGGACTAACCTGTGTGTTCAACCCAGGAGGACATTCTAAAATGCTGGCCTGGATCAACAAATTGATTGTGTTTTACATCACAGCATGTATTGGATGGATTAGACTTGGATAGTCATTCCAGATTTTTCCCCCAGAACAGTTGAATGGAATATGCTGAGTAATGTCTTATTTTCTAGAACCAGTTCCTTGACTTCTGTACACATCCCAAATGCCAAGTTTCAAATATCAACCACAGCTACTTTGTAGACAGATTAGAAAAAAACTTTTGTGTAAGCTCAGCTCCAAACGTTATGAGCTCATTCTGATATTAATGTGAGTGCAGCAGCTAAAGCTTATCTGTTAGCCACCTTCTGATACTCTCCTTTTTGTTTTTTTGTTTTTTAAAAATGTATCATTTGCAAGTCATATAGAATTTTGGATTCCCTTCATTGTCAAGTAATTTAATCAGCGTGTTTGCATTTCTGTAGGAATTTATTAAGCTGTTCTGCAATGTGTGCAGAAGCCTTTCCAGTACAATATATGAAAATTATTGTGCATGTCGTTTAAAAATGGTGGCCTTCTGATCATGCAATGTAAGCAGTTTTGCAAATTGCTCTTTATACATGGGTACATACAGAAATGCCAGAAAATGACAAGCTGTTGACAGATGATGTTGGAATAACAAATGTTTTTATGTGGATGGCAGCTAATGTGAGCTTCAAAGCTTAGTGTGCAACTTTCCTAACTCCATTGCCAACAGAAGCAAAAATTCCTCATTTTTTTATATAATTCCATTCTTACTGGTGTAAAGTTGCACACGGACCATTTTCTTCTCTTTCACAGTCTGGTTAAAAAAGTAGGGTTCTAAATTACAATCTAGAGATCTGAGGCAGCAGGAGAGTCGCTTCAAATCTAGCCTATTTCTGCACCATTCCTCCTGCCCTACATTCTTTCCCACCTGCTATAGTAAGCAAGACCCCATTTTTTTCCCTAACAGCCACAGCATGTCAGGATCAGCTAGTATTTATTTTTATTTATTTTAGGAATTTGTAGCCCGCCTTTCTCCCGAGGGCACTCAAGGCGGCTTACAGCATATTAAAATACATAAACACATTAAAACAATTTAAAAACACATTAAAATAATTAAAACACTTAAGTTAAAAATAAACAACCCCAGTGGGTCACCAGCATTTACATATATTAAAACCAATTGTTAAAAGGTCAGCCCACCATGTCAGACATTAAAAGCAGTCCTGAATAAAAATGTCTTAAGGCCCCGCCGAAAGGCCTCTAAAGAGGGAGTCATTCTTAATTCCAAGGGGAGGGATGTGATGCCAGCAGAAAAGAAAGCCTTCTTAGCTGCCGCCACTGCCACGGAATAGGCTCTGAAGTGAGCTCTAGCCCGTGCCCGGTCGGAGTCAGCACAAGTTTTCCGCCACTGTCGCTCTAGACATCTACCTTGCCGCTTCATCGTCCGCAGCTCCTCAGTAAACCAAGGGGCCGCTCTGACTCTGCGGCTTGGTCGAGGACGCTCAGGAGCGATCAGATCCAGAGCCCTGGTCATTTCCCCATTCCAGAGGTCAACCAGGGCGCTGGGTGAGTTGCCGACTCTGGCAACAGGAAAGTCCCCCAGAGCCCTCAGGAATCCATCCGGATCCATCATCCTCCGGGGGCGGACCATAGAATGAGGTCCCCCACCACTGCGGAGGCGGTAAGCTGCGACAAGCCTAAATCCCACCAGGAAGTGATCTGTCCATGACAAAGGAGTGATGTTAATTTCCTCCACATCCAGATCACCATCCACCTGCCCCGCAGTAAACACCAGGTCCAGCGTGTGTCCCGCATCGTGCGTCGGGGCAGATATTCTCTGAGACAGACCCATGGTTGCCATGAAGTCCTGAGCCGCAACTGTCCTCGGGGCCTCAGCGTGGACATTAAAGTCCCGCAGCACCAATAGGCAAGGGCACTCCAACGCCACTGCCGAGATCACCCCGGTCAGCTCAGGCAGGGAGACTTTTGGGCAGCATGGTGGGCGGTACACCAACAGAATCCCTATTCTGTCTCGCCCTTCCAGCACGACATGGAGGTACTCAAACCCAGTGGACCGCGGGACAGGATACCCAGTGAGATGGATGGTATCACGATAGACTATCGCAACTCCACCTCCCCGCCCCTGTAGTCGTGGCTGCTGCAATACCCGGAAACCCGGCGGGCACATCTGGGAGAGACTTACCCCTCCAGACTCATCCAGCCAGGTCTCCGTAATACACACCAGGTCAGCGCCTTCATCCAGGATTAAATCCTGGACTAGGCAGATTTTATTGTTAACTGACCTGGCGTTCAAGAGGAGCAGTTTCAGACTCAGGGGACTGTTGCCCAGACCACCAAGGGTCAGAGGGATGGGAGAAGGGCCAGAAAGGGGGACAGTCTGCCTGTGACTGACCCTCGTTCTCCTGAAACGGCCTGCCCAGCCCCCACCGCCATATCTTCCATGACCCGTCACTCTGCTAATGGTGGCTGCCCGCCCCTCCCCTAGACTCCCTCGAGGTGACAAACACATAGCCTTTCAGCAGAGCCTACTTCCAGACCACGCAACCTAACAAACTCACACTCCAAACCACTCTCAGTCACTACCACCCTCCCCAGTCAGTCCACAACCCACTATCTAACAACACTTCATCCAAACCCCAACCACTGGCTCTTTCTAGCAGCTCACCTGGGGGAGGGAGAGAAAGAGATTGCTGAGTTCCAGCCCCCAACAAGGCCCAGGTGTCTCCAACTTAAAGGGGACCACACTCCCAGCTCCCAGCTCCCAAGAAACTATGGGGTACTTAAACCAGGAGCCTGCTGGTTTAAACTCCTAGTACTTAAACCAGGAGCCTGCTGGTTTAACCATACAGGAGCAGAGGCATCACTAGGGTTTGTGTCATTCATTAAATCATTATGGGATCATTAAAAAAGGGATTGAGAATAAAACGGCCAATATCATTATGCCTTTGTACAAATCGATGGTAAGGCCACATCTGGAGTATGTGTCCAGTTCTGGTTACCACACCTCAAAAAGGATATAGTTGAATTGGAAAAGGTGCAGAAAAGAGCTACCAGAATGATTCGTGGGCTGGAGCACCTCTCTTATGAGGAAAGGCTACAGCGTCTGGGGCTTTTCAGCCTAGAAAAAAGGCGCCTGAGGGGGGACATGATT
Source organism: Plestiodon gilberti rubricaudatus (assembly GCA_026170595.1). Classification (NCBI taxonomy): domain Eukaryota; kingdom Metazoa; phylum Chordata; class Lepidosauria; order Squamata; family Scincidae; genus Plestiodon; species Plestiodon gilberti. Next base: position 132,272,153 of record JANXHW010000003.1, read on the forward strand.
GAGACTTATAAAATTATGCATGGGATGGAGAGAGTGGATAGAGGGAAATTCTTCTCCCTCTCGCACAACACCAGAACCAGGGGACATGTACTAAAATTGAGTGGAGGGAGAGTTAGAACAGACAAAAGAAAATATTTCTTTACCCAGCGTGTAATTCATCTGTGGAACTCCTTGCCACAGGATGTGGTGATGGCACCTGGCCTAGGTGCCTTTAAAAGGGGTTTGGACAGATTCATGGAGGAAAAGACCATCACAGGTTACAAGCCATAAGCAACCTCCTGGTTTTTAGAAGTGGGTTTTCTCTGTGCCAGGTGCAAGGGAGTGTCAACGGGAAACAGGTTATCTTGTTGTCTTGTGCTCCCTGAGGCATCTGGTGGGGCCACTGTGTGACACAGGAAGCTGGACTAGATGGGCTTTTGGCCTGATCCAGCAGGGCTCTTCTTATGTTCTTATGTTCTTATGTCACCCATGTGAGAGCTCATCGCATCGCTCCAGTGGTGTCATTAGAGTTGGTGTTACCCAGTGCAGTAGCTCATGGAGTCACCCCCATTGACTTGATTTATTTTAATACATATCAGTACAGGTCACCCGACAAATCGGTAACCAACAAAAAGCCAATGGCAATTTTGATGACATTCACACAACTAAATAAGAGTTCTAGTATTAGCTCTAAGAAATACTAGAGAATACACAGAAATGAGAGCTGACTCATACTAACACCTTATTGGTTTCATACCGTGTCATAATGACGCCTCACTGGCTCTCAGAACAATCACTTTTATTGGTGGGTTTTGAGTTAAGGAAATCCACTTTTTGTTACTTCAGGCAGTTGTGTTTTCTTTTTCCGGTTATTTGGCCATAACGTTTGATAGAATGCAAATAATTCGGCACGGTTTGTTTCATTACATTCTGCATTAAATTACCTTTCCAATTATGTATAACTTTACAATTTTTTTTCATAAATCCACGGTTTCCACAATTTTGGCCACTAGTGGTCCCCCCGCGAGGGTGTCACCCGGTGAGGTCTGCATCCCCCTCATGACAGCATTGTACAGAAGACCCCTGTAATAATTCTGCCTGTTATACGCTTCTCCACATTGAAATTCTCAACTAGAATTTAGAGATACAAATTATCCACACTTACATCCTATATTTCTGTATCCCCCCCAAAAAAATCTTCTTTATCTTCCAAGCTCTTCAAGGGACATCCCTGATATTTAGGTTTTGCGACTGATGGGCCTGCATGCTCTTCTTTCACTTCCCCACACCCTCCAAGTTGTTAAATGAACATCACTATTGATTATTGATTTGTGCACTGTTATTGTTGTCATTGATTGGAATAACAGGGAGAGCCACCGCCAACCCCTGTCCACTTCACTTAATTATCTCCCTCAGCAGCATCCTGTGCCTTTTGCTGGGCTCCCAGTATTTCCTCTGCCAGCCATTGGAGGAGGAGGGCAGAAGCAATGTCAGGGTAGGGGTGGGGTCCCGGGGGCCCTAAGGTGACGGGTTCCCATCCTCTTTGTCTTGGCGTGGATCCGTCCGTCCTGGAGTTGGGCCCTCCTGCCCGCCCTGGAGACGTTTGGCTCCAAAAAGGAAGCAAAACTGCGCCGGGGATGTGATTGGAGCCAGGCGCACGCGCACACGTGCAAAACTGAAGTCACGCCTGGCGTCACATGGGGGCGTCATGTCGGTGCCCCCCCCACGTGGGGCATTGTTCTGTCTCTGGCTCTGAATGCGAAGGGAGAGAGGTAAGCACTCTTCATTCTCCTCTTGGCATCCAGCCCTGTCACTACCACTGCCGCCTCCCATGATGATGATGATGATGATGATGATGATGATGATTGTTGTTGGAAGGAATGCTAGGAGGTCAGCATTCCCTATGCAGCCATCAGAGGATGTGGCAGTGGCAGCAGCACTAGATACTGAGAGAGAGAGAGAGAGAGAGAGAGAGAGAGAGAGAGAGAGAGAGAGAGAGAGAGAGAGAGAGGTTAGTTCCCCACTTGGCATCTAGTGCCACCACCACAGCCATTTCCTCTAATGGCAATGAAAGGAATGCTAGGCTCCCAGCAGCATTCCCACCACCAGCCATTAGATGAGGGAGGAGGCAGCAGCAGCAGCACTGGATGCCAAGGGAGAGAGGTGAGCCCTCTTCAATCTTCCTCTCGCACACAACAGAGTGAGAAGAGGATGGAGCTAGTGTGGACTCCATGAATGCAGAAGGCAATCTGCCTCCTGCAGTCCATCCCCCCACCCCATCCCATCCTACCCCTCTGAGAATATGTCCCATTAAACTCAAACTTACTTATTTCGGACATATACACAGACTTGCACTGCATTTAACAAAGCTAAAGCAGAATTTCTCCTTCTCCCTTACAGGTATACATAAAAATGATGTTTGTTGCGACGATTATTCAACAATGGGCAAGATTTTCTGAACCCCAAACAATTTCCACAACAATCATCAGCCTGGGATTTAGACAGAGTGATTCCAAGAACTGCTTTCTGCTTTCCCTTTACAACTAGTGATCACTACACTACCTGTTTAGCTGGGGGGAAGGCACACATGCAGCAGCAAGCCTCTGGTTTGCATTGCACGTGCGGCCTGCTGCAGGTACCCCACTATCCTGAAAGTTCAGTTCACCAACTATAACAGGATGGAAAACACTGATTTGCCATGTAGGATCAATGAGAAGAAAATGCTGGTACCTGCCATGAGCCATAGTATAAATGTCAGCAAATAAAATAAATGGTAAGAGGTCCCACCATCAGGCCTGTGCAACCTGCAATGCACCAAGCCAAACACAGCTCACCAGCCATGTTCGTATCCATCGATGTGAACGACAGTAACCCTGTCTTTGCCGGTAAGCTGCTTTAATGTGACTGAATCAGAGTTCATGCAGGTCTGGGTTGCACTGACATACTGCCCAATCCTATCCCCTGCCACATTATAGTATGCAGCCGCACCAATGGAGACTGCACTGCATGCTATGGTTGGGATGGAGCGCGATCAGACAGTCTGCAGGAGGTAATTAAATATACAGTATTTGCCTATGAATCGCCTTGGACATTTTGCTGGTGTATGTCCAAGGATAGAAAGGAGTGAGGCGGGCTAAAAAATGGGGGATAGGATACAATGTGCGTGACTGCTGCTGAGATCCTCCCAACCTGGCCCACTCCCTGCCCCTTGCTCTTCCCCCAGTCCACCTCGGAATGCCCCTGAACCTCCTCCTCCATGCCCCTGCTGCTAACTTACCATTGCCTGTGGAGCTCCTATAGCTGCTACTGCGCATGCCACATCTCTCGCCCTTTAAGGCAGCAGCCTGGAAATGCGTGACAGTGGCCCACCGGAAATCACCCTGTGCTGCTGGAACACAGGTTCCAGCAGCACAGGGCGACCATAGAATTGGGCCCATAGTGTCATACAGGAACATGGATGTGAGGCTGGGAGAACAGGTATTCCTCTGTATGATGTTTTGCCATAGACCTCAATATGCAATTCTAAACCAACCCCTAAAAGGGAATGAATTGAGAGTGCGTGGGAGGGAGAGAGCAAAGCTTGTGAGCTGTGAAAAAGACTACAGATTTAAATTTGCATGGTTGGCCTGACTCGGGTTTTATTATTGAGAAAGAGAAGGCTATTTTCACAAGGTTTTGTATGGATTTTGCAACTTAGAATACACCTGCACCACCCATGATTAAGTTGCACAGTCCATCTTGGGGTGGCTGTTGTTTTAAATGGTCCAGGTTATCAAAAAGTCAAACAGTAAACAAATTTCAGATGAGGTGGGGGAAAAGAAAGATAAGAATAAAAGTGCCACAGAAGCTCTCTTGGTAGCAACACTGCGAGCACATCTATTTCACTCTGCTTCCCAACAATATTAATTGTTTATTGCATTGAAGAAAGGAGCTGCTGTAGAGGTTTAGATATACAACAAAAGCACATATGTATTATTGATTTGTTTTATGAAGTAGTGGTAACAATGTGAAATGGAATGCTAGAGAGACAAATTGACTATGAATCATCTGGTATATGAAAAGGATTGAAGAAGACTGCTTGGAGCCGCAGGCAAAGAAGGAGAATGAAGTAGGACTCAAAAGGCCTATGCGAAGGCTGGCTCATACTCCAAGTTTGGCTGCAGTTCTATACGCACTTACCTGGGAGAAAATCCCACTGTGGTTTACTTCAGAGTAGACATGCATAGGATTGCGCTTTTGTGACCCAATCCTAACAGCAAGTAGTGCTGCCGGAATGAGCATTCTACAGCAGTGCTATTCATTTTCCGTCTCTTGCAAAATGCGACGTGCCAGATGCGCAGGATGGCCGCTGGCGCGAGTGGCGAATGGCCAGCTCCACACATCAGTGGACACCCGTTGCCCACCGCCCCAGGTTAGATGACATTGCGGGTGGGAGGAAGGCGGGGTGGACGTAACGGTGCACAGGGTTGACGGAACAGGACAGCAATGGGGGCAGGGAGGTTGGATTGGGCCCCAAAAGGGGGTGGTTTCAGCAGCAGCGGTGCACACTGAAACACCACCCCCTTCCTGGGCTTGATCCACCTGCATGGGTCCACGTGGGCTTGTGCCAGCGATATCACAAATGTTCCCTTGCTCCAAGGAGACCTCTGGGGTCCATAACTCCCCTTCAGGCTGCAATGGGAGCCATGTTGGCACAGCTGCATCGTTATATGAGGAGTTACGGATGATTGAGCTGTTACATTTATTAAAGTGATGTGGGTAAACAGGGATCCACCTGGATATTTTATTATGCATAAATTCTCAGTTGTCCATTTAATCCACCGCAACCTTGGCACAGCGTAGGTCTCAACTTCCACTGCTCCTCCAAATTTAGCTAAAATTGATCAGGAGGTAGAGAAAGCTGTTTAAAATCTTACCCAAATGGTGATGGACCCCCCCCCCCCCGCAGCTTGCAACCATTTTTCAGAGGCATCGCTACAGGGGGGGCAGTACTGTAAGTACCGCACCATTCTACTCCACGTTACGAGGTTGCCCCGCCTCCTCGCCATCGGAGCCGTTCAGAGCGGTGAAGGCAACACTCCTTCGTTGTCTCCTACGCGAGTCTCCTGCGCGAGTCTCCTGCGCTTTGCTGTCATGCGAGTCTCCAGCGCGTTGCTTTCACCGCTCTGAATGGTTCCGACTGCGAGGGGGTGGGGCCACCTCATAACGTGGAGTAGAATGGTGCGGTACTTACAGTACCCCCCTGTACTGATGCTTCTGCCATTTTTAGTCATCAGTAAGTCCCTCCCTCTGGGGTTTATATCCCTGAAGTTATTTTCAAAAAATCACTTTGTTGGAGTTACATTATTTTATTAGTTTGAAGAAAATCCATCAAGCCCTTTTTGAGTTATTCACCTTTAGAGTCTCATTGTTTACAGTGTGTGTGTGTGTGTGGGGGGGTTGTAGTGGCACATATTGTCACACACGTTCATATAAAGGGGGGGGAATTTGAGGCCTTTTGTTTGCCTTCATGTCTTAAACATGACTGCTACCCAGGGCTGACCCAAGACCAGCTGATGCCTGAGGCAGCATGCCAAATATGCAGCCTCCCCATACCCAATGTTGTGCCAACCTCTGCTCCTCCCACTCGCCAATGTTCTAGCTCGGCACTCCCCTCCCCTCCACATTTCCTCTTCATCTCTGTCCCCCTCTTCCTTTTCCAATCCAGGGAGTAGAAGGAGAAACAGTGGAGGCAAGTAGGCACTTACTTCATCAACATGAAGCTGGTACAATGTATTTCCTACCTGTGCTTCCCTGGTATGTCAGAAGCTTCAGGTGCTATAACAGGAGACCACAATATAGCTTACTCCCCCCCCCCACACACACACACAATTCTGGTGTTGCTGTAACAAGGAAGCAGCAAGCACTGCAGAAGCTCCACATCACAGAGGTAACTTTGGGAGATACTTTAGCCCCACTACACCAGCTCTCCCAGCAAGAGGACTGAACAGTCATCCCATTATAGCTGCAGTTAATGACCTTACTACTTAATTATATGAAGCCATTATCCTGGATAACCTGCTGTCATTTATTCTCATCACATCATAGCCCTTGTTAAGTGATGAGCTGGCATAAGACAAATTATCCTTGATAGCAGAACTGTGATAATGACTCAGTGAAAACAAGCACTTGTGGGTTGGCTGTTTGATTATTATGTGGGACACTATAAGACCTATCACATAAACTGATTCTATAAATTATACCATATAGAAGACTGATTTCAAAAACTGTGTTATCTATCACTAAACTATAGATGCATAAGTAATTTTTAAACTATTGAAAATAAAGTGCTATGAAATGGGGTGTTGGACTAACATGTCCCTTGATACATTGATTAAAGTGAAAGGAGGGAGAGCAAGGGACATTAGGAGCATGAGGAGCAGGGATGAGGAAGCTGGTTAAGGTTCAACTCGAAATGAGTAAATCTTTTCTACCCCCAAAATCGGATCATCTACCAAGCCATTTGGGGGCTTATAAATGCCTTTGCACTCCCAACCATGGGGTGAAATTGGGCAGGGAGGGGGAGAAACAGGGGCAGGGAGAAAGCAGGATGGGATGGATCTGGTGGCAATGGTTCCTGTCCCCTGTACTCTCCTCGGATGTATCCCACCAAAAGTGGTGGCATATGTCAAAGGATACTGATAGGTGGCCCCATATACCGTATTGTCCCGAGTATAGGACGCTCCTGATTATAAGTCGCACCCTTAAAGTTTGGTGCTATTTTTAAAAGAATACATTTTTAACTTTAATATACACATTAGTAGAACAGTACAGCTTTAGTACAGTTAAAGGCATAGGCACCCTGTCCCTTATTGAATCTGGGCACTCTAGTATTAGTAGCCTTCCAAGATCCAAAGGGGGACAGAGTGCCTACCTTTTAACCTTTGGAATTTGGGCAGGTGCAGCTTGTTGCACCCTTCCATGATGATGAGCTGCACCTGCCCAAATTTCAATGAACAGCACAATCCTATGCATATCTACTCAGAAGTAAGTCCCATTGCATTTAATGGGGCTTACTCCCAGGAAAGTGTGCATAGGATTGCAGCCTAAAGGTTGGCATTCTGTCCCCCTTTGGATATGGTAAGCCTATGCAGGAGCTCTTGCTCTCAACTTTCAAACTGTATGCTCAACTTTTAAACTGCAAGATCAATAAATATCTTAGTTTCCACAGAGTCCTGGGGTTGAAACTTAAGGGTTAATTTTTTCAAATGCTTCCAGAGGCTGCTGAGAGGTAATGATCTCTCATGGTATTCAGCCATTTAGCAAGTGATTAAGAACTGCAAGGAAAGGCTTGAAAACACAGTGCTTTGCAGTTTAAAAAAGAGAGAGAGAGAGAGAGAGAAAAGCCCCATTTTACCTTTGAAAAGAGCCTCGGAGAGGCTTGGTTTGAAAGCGCTTTGCATAAAACACTAGGCAGAAACACTAGGCTTTGATTGTAGGGCGCACCCCCTACTTTAAAGACTTGCCTTAGGGGATAAAAGTGAGTCTTATACTCGGGCAAATACGGTAAATGTTTTATACTTACCTCTCATTTGCCCCCAGATCACCTCCTCCATTGCTAGATAAAGCACGAACCTTTTTGACACAGCTGCATAGGTGAAGCTGGCGGGGGATAGGATTGGGGCCTTAGCCTCTATGCTATTCTAGTTCTATAGTCACAATGAAAGGGTTAATGAAATAATCTCTCATCAAAGAAATGACATGATACGGGCCGATTTCAACCACCATGCTTGCCAAGCCCTCATTAGTCTCGTCTGACCTCTCAACAAAATACATGCAGTGCTTAAAAATGGAAAAGAGGATTCACCACTATGAAAAATACCTTCTCATAATGGCATAGAAAGATAATCATGTTTTCCCTCCCTCTTTTTCTGGTGCACAGGTGACACCAAAGGTTATCTTCTGAGAGTCAACTAACTACTACAGTCAAATATAGTATAATTTATACCTGCAGTTTTCAAGTAATGTCACAAATTTTCTTTTTTGTATTAGCTCAGGGAAAGACAAACTAAACAAAGTGCTTGTGTGCAGTAACCTACTTCTTCTTGGGCTTTTCAAAAAGATGTCAGATGACAAGTGAGATGAGCAATACATCTCCAGCCTTTAACAGTTGCTCTACCGGAGGATCCTGGAGCCGCAGCCTTGTAGCACTGCACACAGCTTGGCTGGGAGGGTGGGGGTGTATGAGGCAGCATAGTAGGAAACAGCATCATATGAGGCAGCATAGTAGGAAACAGCATTCTACGAGGCAGCATAGGAGGAAACAGCATAGCAGGAAACAGCATTGTATAAGGCAGGATAGTACAAAACAGAATTGTACGAGGCAGCATAGTAGGAAACAGCATTGTATAAGGCAAGATAGTACAAAACAGAATTGTACGAGGCAGCATAGTAGGAAACAGCATTGTACGAGGCAGCATAGGAGGAAAGAGCACAGTAGGAAACAGCATGGTATGAGGCAGCATAGTACAAAACAGCATTGTACAAGGCAGCATAGTAGGAAACAGCATAGCACGGAGAGTTTGGTAGGATTGAGCTACTGGGCTACAAGTCTTTCATGGAAGTCCCAGTTCGTGCAAATGACAAATCCATACATTAGTAAAGAAGTACGCTTAATGGGTTTTCCAGCCAAGCCTCCGGAAATTTTCTATCTGTATTTCCTCACATTAAATACATGGCTGGAAAACCCATTAAGCGTACTTCTTTACTAATTGCAAATAGCCATGAAAATCTTCATACTTTTCTGAAATCCATAAATCTCTACCAGCTGCACTGTGGGCAGTCTCTGAATATCTGGATTAAGATGTGACATCATCATCATTGTGAATCTTCACTGAATATATATTTTTAGAATACCTAAAATGTATTTGCAATGTACAGCATTTAAAACCGACACAGCTCCTGCCTACAGATTTTCTATCTAAGAAGAAATGGTCTATTTTCGACCATTTTTTTCAAAGTGTTTGTATGATGGTTCATCATTGCCTGTACTGACTACATTCATCAAGCTGTTGTGTCTGTTCACTGATTTTTCAGGTTTCTGCAGTGCTTCAAAAACCTGCAAAAAATATTTGACCAGAGATGACAGTGAATATCATCATCTATCTCAACCCAAGAAATTAAAGTAAGTGAGAAATGGAAAGAGGAAGGGAAATAATAATCCGATTCCAAGGAAACTAAGGATAAGCAGGAGGGATGTGCAAGAAAAATAATTTCATGTAAAAGAAAAAAAAATGATTCATGTAATTGTCTATTCATGATCATTCAACCAGTGTCATTTCTGCCATTCATTGTTTTCATTTCAAAGGGAGATCCAGCCAGTCTTCCGATGCCTGTAACTTTGGTATTTTCAATCCAAGTGCCATGTATTTTTCAGCCATTTGACTACTCCTTTAGAGCACTCAAACTGTCAAGATTCAGAGAGATTGGATAAATGTTTCCCATTTCAGAGACAATTGAAAGGCACACATAATATCAATGTCCCATTGGCATCAATGGGAAACCCAGCAGTTCATCTCCAGAGTCCAACGTCTGTGTCTTCCATCCTACTGTCATGACTTTTCCTGACATTATACAACCTCGCCAAAGGATCAGGATTTCAGGCAGATAGGACAATAGGAACATATCTGATATTCAGTTAAAAAAGTACATCCATCTCAGTTAAAAGTTGCTGCCTCCTGGATCCTATCCCTGTTCCTTGTCGATCATGATCGACCCAGAGGTCTACTCAGAGGTCCCCTTCCCCCAGTGTAGTGTGGGGAGTCCCCAATGGGCCTCCTCAGATGTCCGCCAGCTATTTATTTTTTATTTTATTTTATTTTCCACATTTTTATACCACCCTTCCTCCAAGGAGCTCAGAGTGGTGTACATATTTCCTCCCCCCCTTTTTGTCCGCACAACAACCCTGTGAGGTAGGTGGGGCTGAGAGATAGTGACTGGCCCAAGGTCACCCAGGAAGCTTTGTGGCTGAGCGGGGATTTGAACCTGGATCTTCCAGGTCTGTCCGACTCCCAAACCACTACACCATCCTGGCTGGTGCAAGTTCGAGGAGGCCGTGCAATAGCCACGTCGGTCCAGGAAGGGGATCGGGCTGGCCCGGGGGGGCGCCATCCCCGCCCCCCGGGCCAGCTCAGCTAATGATCACCCTCCCTCACTGCCCGGACTGTCCCAAAGCCTGCCGGGGGATCCCTTACCTTCTCCGGCGGCCGCAGGGATGCTCCGGTGGTGGAGTAAGGGCTGCCGGCCTCTGCACCGGTGGCCCTTACTCTAGAGACATCACAAACGTGCTTTATGGCACATTTGCAATAGCTTCAAACAGCGGAGCGCTTGCTCCGCCTTTCATTAGTTAGTGTGGATTGCGCTGTGGGGTCCCTTCGTTGTAATTTCAATTCATTCTTCATGTAAATCCACATGCCTAATAAGCAGCATGAGCAGTGTCAGGAATGAGATGCAAGGATCTTGTTAATGGAGCCCCACTGTTGTCTCTGGTCAAATTTATATAAAGACATCTGAACAGTTAGCAGTAAGTCAAATACAAGACTTGCTCACAGGGAATGATTAAAACGACTCCTCGACTAGTACCATGGTTCCAAGTCAGACGCAGGAGAACACATCCAAAGAACAAAGTAGTTTAGTAAATTGGCTCCCAGGCTGCAATCAATGGGCTTAATTGTGTCTTAACTCAGTGTTGGATTGTAGCCTTCCTGGACTGTAGGCATGGCTGCAAAATACTTCCCTGGAGAGAGAAGGATGAGTGGATCAGATTGGATCCCCCAAGTACCCTGGCTCTTTCCAATTCAGCTTTTAAGGAGCACTTCTTTTCCAGCAAGTGCCGAAATGAACAGACATTATCTTCCTCGAACGTATTGAGTTCTCGCTCCTTATTTGAATATAGGAATTCATGCCATCAAGTATGTCTATTACTGTAGCGCATAGCAATCTCTATGATTTTGAGAGGGATTGTGAAGCACCAGATGCAGAGGTAGTGCCTTTTTTCCTTAGCAGTTTACATTCTGAGGTTCTCCCTGTGTATCCCCCGCCTCTTTTCCCCCTTCAAATTCACACGGCACCATGCAGAAACAATATTACTACAAGGGGGTCATCTGGATTCTATTCCATTTGTTCATCGCCAACAGAATTCTGCCGTCAGCTCCAATCAGCTCTTAACAGCCTCCTGCTCAAAGCATTCTGCCAGCTGACACCACATTATAAAAGTGAATCAGGTTTGCGATGGGGGACCATTTGCAGAATCAAACCCTGACTTCTCTTGCTGTTGTGGAGTGAACAGCATGGGAATCAGTGAAGGAATGACAAGCCACTGTAATGAGCTTCTTTCCCAGAAGAACCTGTCTAGCATTTCCTAGGAGTTCAACGACGGGGAGGACCCTCCTCCCTAATGATTAATAGTGGGATCCTGAAAAGGAACCATTATCAATAGAGACTCCTGTCAGATGGCACAAAATGTGCTAAATTAGTCCTTGCTACCAATTGTTGCACACTTTACAGATTCAGTGAGTGCACTGGATAAGTGCACCCATAAGACTATCCCAATATGTAAATCACATTCATTTCACCATGCAGCAATTAGCTTTGCCTGGAACCAACACTCACCTCAAGCCCCAGCCATGTGTATATGCAGTATAAACATGTAACTTGGTTAAAACACTTGTGCATCATCATACACGTGTTTTATGGTAACATCATACGTTTTATGGTACACCATCAGATACCTACTAAACCTGTAGTGTGAAGTATCTCTTAGGCCCCAATCTTATCCCCCACCACCCATTGCAGCTGCACCAAAAAGGTGCATCCTGCATCCTATGGTGGGAGGCGACCTGAAGGCAAATGAGAGGTATGGAAAACTCTTATTTTAATTATAAGAATCCCTGGGGCTGCTATGGGTCTCCTCAGACACATGCCACCTATTTTGGTAATGGACGTCCAAGGAGGGGAAAGGGGGCAGGGAGGTTTTGAAGGGGGGAATAAAATCCAGCATGGACCATTGCCACCAGATCCACCCCTTCTGCCTCCTCCTTGCCCCCGGTTCCTCCCCCGGAATGCCCGGTCCCCCCCTTCTTGCTCATGATCCGCCCCCCTGAACAGGATTACCTCTAGAGCAGGTCACTGGCTGCAGCAGCTGGCCACCACTGCAATTTGCAGTGGTGATTCCAAAATGGCCACTGGAGGCCTGCTGCGCACACTGCCGTATGACCTGTTATGATGGCGGAACTCTGTTCTGCTATCATAACAAGCCCAATAAGATTAGGTTGTTAGTGCATGAGTGAACCAGGCCTGTGTTTTCACTGAGGATGATATCAGGGTCAACCAGGGTGGGGGTCCCATAGTCATCATAATGCCCACCTAGACTGGCAGACCCCCAAAACCTTAGTATCAGTGGCAGTGGTTGCCGCCAAGGCAGCATCAGAGGATGGGCAAGGTGGGAACCCAGTTCAAGGCTTTGCCCCAGGGCTCTCAGCAACCTAGCACCAGCACTGTTTTGTTTTGTTTTTTCATATTTCCATTCTATCTACATTATAAGGCTTCTCAGTCACACAGGGCTTATTCCCACATGCATGTAGATTTCTGCTCTGTATTTGATTACCTTGCATTTGATGACTCACCACTGAATGTGTAACTGACTCCCCCGGAAAGCATTGTATGCAAGGTGATATTAACGTTCTGCCAATGACTTTATATCTGTGATAGCCAATTCACACATGCATCATCATCATCATCATCGCCACCACCAAGTGCTAAATACGCATGTGTGAACCAAGCCAAAGTGCAGCTAGATGGAGTTTTTATTGGAACATATTGCCAAAGTCTCTGTGAATGCACATTTTATCACACAGATAAGACAACAGCAATTACTGTACCATGACAATAATTGTTATTAATTCGATGTATTCAATTCCCCTGTGAAAGGAAGAGCAAGAAGTTACAATGTGCTCTTCAGGGTTTCAGTGAGAAACCCAATTATGGAACAAGCAGAACCAACTGAGGAAGGAAACATGTTGCTTGACGGAACCCAAGCCAGGCGCTGTGAAAGCAAGATTTTTTTTTTTGCAGCGACTTCAATTGGCATGCAAGGTTCATCAAACTTCAGGCCATCACATACAATGCTCTGAAAGGCTCTAATCAGACAAGGTGAGCAGCAGGTGGTTCAGGAGGCTTCCCACCTGTCACTGTGAGGTGACATTAAAATAATCTGTGCTGTTCAGGTTCATTCCCAGTCTGTAAGCAAGAAGAGTTCAGGGTAGGAGCGAGCAAAGCCTTGTGCCTCCCATCCTGATCTCATTCAGAGCACAGAGGATCACAGCAACTATCATGAAGAGTTATTCTATACACTGAGCAGAATGAGATGGTTGCATTTTGGACTACACCACTCCTAGTTCTGCTACCTAGGCAGGCATCAACAGAAACCATTTAAGATGTGCAGTTATTGCATGAGCATATTGCATGTGCCACATGCTCCCAACCAATAAATCCATATATAATACCAGGTCAGCACAAATTACTCTCCAGACTTCAGCTATATCACATGCAGAAAGTGAGAACTAAAAGTGCATGACTAAGGCTGTAATTCTATATTACACAGTTACCTGGGGCATTGTTCCCTTTAAGCTGCTCAGCCACAAGCGGTCACACAGTTCAAACCCTAGCAGAGCACAGTTCCACACAGTGTTACAGGAAGTGTTACAGGACGTCTGGTAATGACATATGACACGATGTTATTGCCATCATGCCATCTGTCTGGAAAAGCTGCCACACAGTTAGTGAAGCAGTCCGCACCACTACGTGGACCCCTTAAGGGGAATACTGCCTGGGTGTAAGTCCCATTGAACTCAATGGGATTGACTTCAGAGTAGACATGCATAGGATCACATTATCAAGCAGTTGACACATCAAATAACATATATAACCCACATAATATGCAGCATATGTTAATTGAATGTTTATAGGCCATGCTATGAAAGAATGTCTCACTTTGCAGGTGTCTAATCTGCCAGACCTGGTTGCAGGAGCTGACTGGTGCCATTGGTCAGCAGCACAGGTGACACCAGAGGCTGGCCAAGGCAGGTACTGGCTAAGAGTCCATGCACATCAGAGGACTAACCTGGGCAGGCCAACCCCTGAACCCTCAGGATCAGTGGCCAATGTACCATCAGAGACTGGGCAGAAGAAGCTTGTGGGGGTGGGGGGGGAGGATCCAATGCAAGCTTTGTTCCAGTGCTGATGCTGATGCTATGCTAGTCAGCCAGGTTTATGCAGGGGGGGGGGCTGGGTTGGCCCACATGGGCAGCAGGACTAACATGAGCAAGTGGAGTCAGCCAGCTAGCCAGCCTGCCAAGTGTGGTACAATTGCTCATTCTCCTTGTGAGCTTTGCTGAATCACTATCGGTGGTCCTCCTTCTCTTCCTCATCACCACTGAACATGTCGCTGAATTAAGCAAGCAAAGTGCAGGATGTACTGGCTGGTTCATTGAATGTCTCCTATTGGTACCATCATGTGAATGCATTCTGTCTCCCAGGCTGGCAAAAATCAAATTAAAGCTGAATAAAATAAAGCAAATAGTTTGATTTTGTTTTCCAGAGACTACAAAATGGACGGTTGCTTCCCTTGCTCAGAAACGGGAGAGATGGCAGAATCCTGCCAATAGCTGAGCTGTTAGTTCTCCTAGCTATTTAGGACTCTCATGAAAGGCTCCTGAGAAAACTCCACAGTCAGGGAATAAGGGGGCAGGTCCTCTTGTGGATTAGGAACTGGTTGAAGACCAGGAAACAGCGAGTGGGAGTCAATGGGCAATTTTCACAATGGCGAGAGGTGAAAAGCGGTGTGCCCCAAGGATCGGTCTTGGGACCGGTGCTTTTCAACTTATTCATAAATGACCTGGAGTCGGGGATAGGCAGTGAGGTGGCCAAGTTTGCAGATGACACTAAACTTTTCCGGGTGGTGAAGACCAGCAGGGATTGTGAAGAGCTCCAGAAGGATCTCTCCAAACTGGGAGAATGGGCAGCAAAATGGCAGATGTGCTTCAATGTAAGTAAGTGTAAAGTGATGCACATTGGGGCAAGAAATCAAAACTTCACATACATACTAATGGGTTCTGAGCTGTCTGTGACGGATCAGGAGACAGATCTTGGGGTGCTGGTGGACAGGTCGATGAAAGTGTCGACCCAGTGTGCGGCGGCTGTGAAGAAGGCCAATTCCATGCTCGGGATCATTAAAAAAGGGATTGAGAATAAAACGGCCAATATCATTATGCCTTTGTACAAATCGATGGTAAGGCCACAGCTGGAGTATTGTGTCCAGTTCTGGTCACCACACCTCAAAAAGGATATAGTAGAATTGGAAAAGGTGCAGAAAAGAGCGACCAGAATGATTCGTGGGCTGGAGCACCTCCCTTATGAGGAAAGGCTACAGCGTCTGGGGCTTTTCAGCCTAGAAAAAAGGTGCCTGAGGGGGGACATGATTGAGACGTATAAAATTATGCATGGGATGGAGAGAGTGGATAGAGGGAAATTCTTCTCCCTCTCGCACAACACCAGAACCAGGGGACATGCACTAAAATTGAGTGGAGGGAGAGTTAGAACAGACAAAAGAAAATATTTCTTTACCCAGCGTGTAATTCATCTGTGGAACTCCTTGCCACAGGATGTGGTGATGGCACCTGGCCTAGATGCCTTTAAAAGGGGTTTGGACAGATTCATGGAGGAAAAGACCATCACAGGTTACAAGCCATAAGCAACCTCCTGGTTTTAGAAGTGGGTTTTCTCTGTGCCAGGTGCAAGGGAGTGGCGACTGGACACAGGTATCTTGTTGTCTTGAGTGCTCCCTGAGGCATCTGGTGGGGCCACTGTGTGACACAGGAAGCTGGACTAGATGGGCTTTTGGCCTGATCCAGCAGGGTTCTTCTTATGTTCTTATGTTCTTAGAGGACTAGGAGTGCAGGTGGGAGGGGAAGTCTTAGGCTTTGAGTGCCCTTCCCAAGTACCCAGGTGGTCCCTGCATGGGGAGTACTACACCAGGGAGACTATGCCAAATCTTTCTCCTTGATTGGCTTTTCTCAATCAGAGAGTTTGGGGTACAGGAGCGTTCAAAAATGTGCTTTCCTCTCCTGCTATCATCATCATTTTGATTATATCCCACTCTTATCTGATAGGTATCTGATGACTTACGGAACATTTTTCTACGTGTTAGTAGTCCTGTGCCCAAGGGGTTCGCAATCATAGTCCAGAACTCTACCATGTCAGCCTATCACTCATGTAATAGCAACAGGTCTTTTCTTTGCTGTTTCATTGAGAAGCATTTCCCAGATTTGTGTATTTTTCACAATACACAAGAAGACTTGACCAGAAGACTGGCCAAGTCTTCTATGTGGCAGGTCTCCATCCCTCTGCTTTCTTCCTTTAAAATGTGACCCTCCCTCTTCAGGCATGTTTAAGGCATATTGAATGTGCTTTACTCTGTAAACCATTGAAGAGAATGGCTGCATATCAAAGCATTGAGTGCCACCTGGTGGAAATGTGAAGCATTTATCAATTCTTTGTATGACTTTGTATCAATTCATTTCCATTTCTAACAGTAGGTGCATATATATTAAATACCCACTAGTCAGCTTTAAAGAGAAATCAATGTGGTTATTTGTCTATTTTTTTAAAAAAAAAATCATTCTGTACTAGTGACCATTACCACACTTTGGGTAGTAACAGTGCAATCCGACTTAACTTTTGTCCCGGTTTAACCAGCGACGCAGTAAGAATGGGAGGCCCCAGAATGGAAAAGGGATTCAAATCCCCTTTGAATTCCTCTTTTGGAGGGGATTTGAATCCCTCTTCTGTTCTGGGGCCGCCCGTTCTCGCTGTGCCGCTGGTTAAACCGGCACAAAAGTTAAGTCGGATTGTGCTGTTACTTTCATAACTTAATTATGAACTGTGTGTCTTTTTGTCAGTTTCAAATGTCTTGTGAATCGATTTCATAGGAGGATCCCAAACTCCAGTATTTTGAGAGAGAACATCTGGCATCTATCCACTCTTTCTATCCCATTCATAATGTTATAGAAACACCCGGTTTATTTCTTCTTTTTCTAAACTAAAAAGACCCCAATTCTTACGTTTTTCCTCATAGGGAGTGTGCTCGAACCCCACAATCATTTTAATTGCCTCTTTCTAGTTTTGGATGCCATTTTCAAACTGAAGTGAGTAGAATCCACTCTTCCAAATGTCACTTCGCTATAGATTTTAATGTACCCCCATTTCTAACACTGGCTCCCATTTTCACTTATATTAATGTACCCTTCAATATCTTGCACGTATGTTTTTCATTTATTGTCCTTAAGAAACTCTTACAGGATTCTCCATTTCAAGGCATGCTAATTCATGTATGCTTATCTGACGGGCAGCACAATCCTGCCTAAGGGCACAATTCCTACTAAATAACTAGTGGTGGAGCAAGTGCTCTGTCTGTTCATAGCTGTGGCGAATGTGCCGTAAAGCACACTTGCAACGACTTTAGAGTAAGGGCGGCCCTCACTCCGCCACCGGATTGTCCCCGTGGCCTCCGAAGACGGTAAGTGAAGCACCAGCAAGCGCAGGGGTGGACACGGCAGCATGGGTGGGGGGCCATTGACCAAGCTGGTCCATGGGGCGGGGATGGCGGCCACCATATCCACGTCCCATTCCAGGGCCGGCGCAGCCATTACACGGCCTCCTCGGACATGTGCCAGCTAAATAGCTGGCAGAAATCCGAGGAGGCCCATTGGGGCCTCCCCACATTACACCAGGCCCCCAACCATATATAGGCAACCTATCTGTATCTATTAATCGATGGATAGATAGATATATTAGATATAGATAAATATAGATAGATATATCTATTGATCAATGGATAGATAGATATATTTTTCATATATATATATATATATATATATATATATATATATATATATATATATATATATATATATATATATATATATATATATATATAGTCTCCAAGTCTCTTTCAAAGGTAAAACAGGGCTTTTTTTCCTCTTTTTTTAAACTGCAAAGCGCTTAATCACTTGCTAAATGATAGCAACCTCTAGCCTCAGCATGGAAGCATTTGAAAAAAAATTACCCTTATATATATCCGTACCGGAAATTCCAGGACAATCCCGGAACCCAAATAATTTTGCTGCTGCTGGGGTTGGGGGCTATGGCTGGGGGCAGCTGCTGCTGGCTACTGCTGGGGGCTGGGGGCTACTGCTGGGGGCTGGGGGCTGCTGCTGGGGGCTGGGGACGGCTGAAGGCTGGGGGTGGCTGGCTGGGAGGGCTGGGGGCATATTTAAGGCATATTTAATGTGCTTTACTCTATAAACCATTGAACAGAATGGCTCCTCTGCATATCAAGGCATTGAGTGCCACCTGGTGGAAATGTGAAGCATTTATCAATTCTTTGTATGACATCTACCTAAATGTTAAATCAGCTCAGGCCAGAAACAGGCGGGCTCCGGTAGCAAGCTGATCAGCCAGGGCCTGCTCCCACGTTTTGAAGCTCTTTTTTTTACCAAGTTTCTTCAATTTGGTCTATTGGGCGCTTTTGTGCCCGTTTCAAACTCATTCGTGCCCATTTTCTTTTGTGCCCTTTCTAGCCTGTGTCAGACTGGTTTTGACTATTTTCGTCGGTATGGACTTATTTCCACCCTTTTGCCCTGTTTTAAGCACTTTTTGAAATTTTTCTCCAATTTGTTCTTTCGGGCCCGTTTCAGCGTGTTTCAGACCAGTTTCAACCACTTCCATCGGTTTGGTCTTTTTTGCCCCTTTTTGTCCAGTTTTAAGCCTCTTCTGCCCATTTGAACTTTGGGGTCTGTTTCAGGCCTGTTTCAGGGCCATTTGTGCCCATTTTCTCCAATTTGGTCTTTTGGGCCCTTTCAGGCCTGTTTCAAAACGTTTTAAGCCCTTTTTTGCCCATTTTGACCCATTTTGCCGATTTGGCCCTTTTCGGCCCGTTTCAGTCCATTTCAAGCTTGTTTGTGCCAATTTTCTCCAATTTGGTCTTTCTGGCCTGAAACAGACCAGTTTTGACTATTTTTGTCCGTTTGGTCTGTTTTGCCCCTTTTTACCCCGTTTCAAGCCCATTTCTGCCCATTTTCTCCAATTTGTTATTTTGTGACCTTTCTGGCCTGTTTCAGACCAGTTTTGATCATCTTGGTCTGTTTGTAATTTTTTGCTCCTTTCTGCCTAGCTTTAAGGCTTTTTATTGCCCATTTCCACCAATTTGGTCTTTTGGGCCCTTTATGGCATGTTTCTGACCTGTTTTAACCATGTTCATCGATGTGGAATTTTTTGCCCCTTATTGAACCGTTTTAAGCCCTTTTTTGGCCCATTTTCTCCAATTTGGCCTTTGGACCTTTGGGGGCCCGTTTCAGCCGGTTTCAAGCCCCTTTGTGCACCTTTACTCCAATTTGAACTTTTTGGACCTTTCTGGCCTGTTTCAGACCACTTTTGACCATGTTCCTTGTTTTGGAATTTTCTGCCCCTTTTTGCCCCATTTTAAGCCCTTTTTACACATTTTCTCCAGTTTGGTGTCTGGGCCCATTTGGACCCGTTTTAGCCCCTTTCAAGCCTGTTTGTGCCCCTTTTCTCCAATTTGGTATTTTTTGCCCCTTTTGGCCTGTTTCAGACCAGTTTTGACCATTCCCCAAATATTTGGCCCATTTCCCAGAACCTTTGTCTCCTTTCCCCTAACTTTCATGAATTTGTTCTTTTTTTTATCCCTCTTCACACTGTTTGAAACCTATTTGTGCCCATTTTCTATAATTAGGTCTTTCAGGACCGTTCTGGCCTATTTCAGACTGGTTTCAACCGTGTTTGTCAGTTTGGAATTGTTTGCCCCTTTCCCCCCGTTTTAAGCCCTTTTTTGCCCATTTCCTACAATTTGGTCTTTGGGCCCTTTTGGGCCTGTTTCTGCTCGTTTCAAGCCTGTTTGTGCCCATTTTCTCCAATTTGGACTTTCTGGCCCTTTCTGGCCTGTTTCAGACCAGTTTTGAACATTCTCCAAATTTTTGGCCCATTTCCCTGAATTTTCGTTCCCTTTCCCCGAATTTTCGGGAATTTGTTCTTTTTTGTCACTTTTCGCACCGTTTCAATCCCATTTGTGCCCATTTTCTGTAAATAGGTATTTTGGGACCGTTTTGGCATGTTTCAGACTGGTTTTGAAAATGTTTGTCGGTTTGGAATTTTTTGCCCCTTTTCCCGTTTTAATCCCTTTTTTGCCCATTTTTGAAATTTGGTCTTGGGGCCCTTTTGGTCCAGTTTCAGCCTGTTTCAAGCCCGTTTGTGCCCATTTTCTCCAATTTGGACTTTTCGGCCCTTTCTGGCCTGTTTCAGACCAATTTTGACCATGTTCATCGTTTTGGATTTTTTTTGCCCCTTTTCACCCTATTTTTGCCCATTTCCTTTTTTTTTTTTTTTGGCTTTTTCGTCCCGTATCAGCCCGTTTTGGCCCGTTATTGCTCATTTCTTCTTTTCTGCCCTGTTTAGGTCCATTTTCGCCCTCTTTTGCCCATTTTCTCTTTTTTGTCCTGTTTTGGCCCGTATCAGTCCCCGTTTTGCCCATTTTATCTTTTTGTCCATTTTCTTCCTCTTTGAATCTCGTTTCTGCCCATTTTTGCCCATTTTGCCCGTTTCCTCTTTTTTACCCTATTTTGGTCCTTTTCAGCCATGTTTTTGGCCATTTTGACCATTTTTTCCGATTGAGTCCATTTTGCCCTTTTTGACCCTGTTTTAAACCTGTGTTTGCCCATTTTTTGCCCATTTTAACTCTTTTGCTATTTTTTACCTGTTTCAACCCTGTTTCTGCCATGTTTTTGCTCATTTTGCCAATTTCGTCTATTTTGCTCTTTTTTGGTTTGTTTTAGCCCCTTTTGCCCATTTCTCCAATTTGGTCCTTTTTTCCCTTTTTCCCTGTTGTAAGCCTGTTTTTTTCCCCCTTTTGCCAATTTCGTCATTTTGTCATTTTTTGGCACATTTCAGCCACATTTTTGGCCATTTTGCCCTATTTTCTGATTTAGTCCATTTTGCCCTTTTTTGCCCCATTTCAGCCCGTTTTTGCCTATTTCTGTCCATTTTATCGCTTTGGCCCATTTTTGCCTTTTATCTCCGTTTCAGCCTTTTTTTTTTTTGCCTTTTTTTTTTGCTGATTTTGTCTTTTTTGCCCATTTTTGCTTGTTTCTACCAGTTTTCTCCCATTTTTCCTTTTTGGTCTTTTTTGCCCGTTTCAGTCGTTTTTAAGCCTGAATTTGTCCATTCTTTCTGATCGCTTATTTTACCCATATTTGACCACTTCAGCTCTTTTTTGCACATTTTTGCTGATTTGGTCTTTCTTGTCCTTTTTGAGCCGTTTCAGCCCATTTCAGCTCATTTTTTTTTCGATTTGGCCGTTTTATACATTGTTGCCATTCAGCCTGTTATTGACCGTTTTGCCAATTTGCCCTTTCTTGCCCCCTTTCAGCCTGTTTTAATCTGGTTTTGCTCATTTTTGCCGATTTGGTCTTTTTTGCCCATTTTCTCCATTTGGCCATTTTTGCCAATTTTTTACCGTTTCAGCCTGATTAAGCCTGTTTTGCCCACTTTTGCCAATTTTATGGCCTTTTTTGCCTGGTTCAGCTGAGTTTTGTCCATTTTTCCTGATTTGGTCTTTTCTGCTCTTTTTTTGCCTGTTTCAGCCCCTTTTTTCAGATTTGGCCTTTTTTGCCAATTTTTGCCCGTTTCAGCCCTTTTGCACATTTTGTCCAATTTGGTCTTTTTTGTCCATTTTGGCCTGTTTCAGCCCATTTAGACATCACCAAGCTCACACATAACTTGACCATTTATATCCTTCATGATTTTGGTTCAAATCATGGACATAAATGGTCAAGTTATATGTGAGTTTGGTGATGTCTACTTCATTTCAAATGGTGGCATTGCATGTACAAAACGTTTTCATTAGGGCTGAGACAAAGTTCTGCCACATTTTGAAGTATAATCCAGTCACAACATATACGAGGGTTTGGTTCTGAGGTCAGCCCATAAGGCAATCACATATAGTCAAAATTACAGTAGGGCCCCAGTATCTGCGGGGGATAGGTTCCTACCCCCCCCCTGCAGATACTGGGAACCCGCAGATAGGGGGGATGCTATTCACTGTGCGTGCCCCACACCCATTACCTTTCTTTTAGTTGATACCGTTGGTGTCAGTTCAGGGTTGCTTATAGCAGCCTGCATCAGAAGCGTCGCTCCGGTAGGGGCGGGGCTGTAAGTATCGCTGCGGTCATAGTCTCTTTACCGAGCGAGGAGGAGGCAGCCCCGCCCCCTCACTGTCCGAGCCAGTCCCCTACGGAGAAACCGGCAGGGAAGAGACCCTGCCTGCTGCTTTCTCCGTAGGGGACTGGCTCGGACAGTGAGGGGGCGGGGCTGCCTCCTCCTCGCTCGGTAAAGAGACTATGACCGCAGCGATACTTACAGCCCCGCCCCTACCGGAGCGACGCCTCTGGCCTGCATGCTAGAGAGGCTCCGTTAAACAGGAAGCAGGAAGCTGAAGTGCAGCCTAGAAGCCTTGGGGCAGCCCACAATGGGCTTAGAATACAGCGGCCAGTCCTTTAGCCCAGCAGCTCATACTTACACAGGATTGCGTTGTAAATATGACATTCCCTGGGCGCAGAGCATCACAAACATGTAAATAGCACAGACTTGCAGTCCCACATCATGAAAGATATCTGCAGAAATAATTCGTGTGGGGAGCCATGGTCTATTCACTGTAACTAAACATACTAACCTGCCACACTGAGTCAAACCACTGGCCCACCTTGCTCACAGATCTACACTGATTGGTAACAACTCTCCAGGATTTCTCTGCTGTAGCTGGAAATGCCAGCAACTGAAACTGAAACCATATATATGCAAAGCAGGGGTCAAGTTGAGCCCTGCTAACTCAGCAGTTTGTCAGGTCACATGATCCAGGGAACCAAAGTTCCTTAAAACTGCAGAACTGGTTCCTGCTTGCAGTCAAAATGATTGAGATGCTCTCTAGAAGACCTGCTCAACACAGAGCAATACAATGCATGGACTGTACAGATTTCAAGCAAGGAACTTTTGGTCCAAACCTATTGTGCCGCTGCATCACTGGAACACATGTTCTGGTGACGCAGCATGCTTTACAGCAGTCACAAAAGTTGACGCGTCATAGAGCACAGCCTGGCCACCCCACAAGTGGTGAGCAAGTGCACCCGTGCAACGCTGGCCACCATGGGAGCCCCAGCCCTGGTAAATTGGGGTGGGGATGGGTAGGGTGGGAGGAATGGGGAGGGGGAAGAGGAATGGGGTGGGGACCAGGGTGGGGTGTGTTGAGGTTAGGAAGAGGACATTATTGGCAGCAGCAATGCTGCCAATATCCTATCCTCCTTTCCTGGCCTTGATCCACCTACCCGGGTTCATTCAGATTTGCACCAAGTAGATCTGAGTAGACCCAAGGGAACACAAATGTTCCCTAACCCCATGGAGGCCTCTGGGACGCAATATTCCCCTGCAGGACATATGGTGTGCCTTGTGGGCACAGCTACATCAGCACTGGAGGAGTTAGGTAGGATTGGGTTGCCCATTTCGCCAGCCTTTTTTTTTCTTTTTTCTCAGGCAGAGTGGTGGCAAAGTTAATCCTTTTGGCCTTCTGCTAGGATCCACCCTGGAGCCAGATTCCGCACCACCACCACCACTTTTCAAGGGGTTGGCAGTCTTGTGCCATCCCAAGTCCTGCCTCAGAAATCTCAGGCTTTGGGGTGCCTCCAATCTGGCAACCTTAGTATGCATAGTTAGCTACATACTTTCTAAGTAATACTCAAATGTCTGCAAATACAAAGACAAATTTCATTTCCCAACTGGATCATGGCTAATCCAACTTTGTTTGTCTCATTGTTCATCTTATTTTATCATTTATTCACCTTTCATAAACAACTGGACATTTTTTTAATCTATCAACCTACAGGGTAAATCAACTGGAAATCTGCCTAATGCAATGATGCAGGTTGCCTATCCCATTAGTGACACAAACTCATTCCATCTTCTCAAGCAACACTTTGCTTAGTTTCCTCCTTATGTCTGAGCTTCTTTGCTCTAACTGCTGATCAAGCTCACTCGGTTAAAGTTAAATGAGAGCAGGAGGGGGGGCATAAAGGAGAAAGAATGGGTTTAAATTTTAAAAGATATAATTTTGGGGGGTCTTTTTCCTATAATTAATTCCATTTGTTATGGGACTGGGAACTTTTTGTGAAACCCGGCAAAGTGGGCTGTCCTTTGTGTTTGTCCATAAGAGGGTTGGAGTGAGTAAAGATGATGGGATGAACTGCTAAAACTCAAGTGGACTGTGAAAGGGGCTTTGGATTTTCCCAGGCACAGCTGAATCTATTCTTTTACACAGCGGTGTGACGTTTCCCTGTCTCCAAAAGTTTAATTTCTCAAGGGAAATTGTATCACGTGGCCAACCATTTATAAGTTTGAAATGGAAAGTAGTCAATTTTGACTACATTAGTCAAAAGGGATGTACCACAAGATTATAGAGTATAGGAAGCAGAGATCTGGTCTGCATGGGATTGGGTGGGGGTGGGGATCAAAATTCAAATGTTTCCTGAAACGTGCTTCGAGGTTGCATGTGTTTTGTGACACAACTGATAAGTTCGAAACAGAAAAGAAAAAAAGAGATTGTCATAGCTTATAAACACTTGTGCCCAGAGCAAGACTTTAGAGATTATGGCATATTGAAATAATTAGATGATATTGGACAATCCTTAATGCTGCAACTGTTGTTTGGATCGTTTTCTAGCCAATGGTGCCATTTGCAGAAGCAATTGTGTGCAGGCTGGTGGTCCACGTAGAACCTTGCACTCGTTGACTTTTAGCATGTCGCTAAAAGCCCGTAGCAAGCCTTGTTCAGAGTACACAAAAGCAATACACACACAGTGTTGTATGCACTATTAGTCTACATTTGACCCTACTGGTGAAACAAGCAACAAGAAGGCAATGGCAATGGCCAAGGAAGTAGCAGTGATGAGAATCAACCCATTGTGTTTAAAACCCAAGCGCAGTTTGGTGAGATAAAAAGTCTTACAGCCCAATCCTACTGGGGCTGTACACTGGTAGAACGCACATTCCACCAGCATATTCTGCCTTACAGCAGCCATAAAATTTGCTCAAGCAGCTCACAAAGTCGCACGCTGCAGGAGTGACGGCAGAGAGGCTGGAATAGCCTTTTGCATGCTGGTGGATCATTGCGGGCCCACCAACAAAGGCAGGCTAGCAGGGAAGGTGGGATGGGGCAGGGGGAGGCAGAACAGAGGTGGAGGAAGGTGGAACAAGGTGGTGATGGGGGTGGGGGAGGGCGGAACGGGGTGGTGACAGGGATGAGTGCAGATCAGCTCCAGGAAGGGGGGCAGGTTTGTTGGCAGCTGCAGCAGCTGAATACTAGCCCCTTTTTTGGACCCAATCCCACAGCAGAGTCCATGTGGACCTGCACAAGCAAGTGTTGTTAATAGAATCAATGAAAGGGAACAGTCACCACAGTGCTATTCTGTTCCATGTATGTAATTGGAAAGTTTCCAAGGAAGTCCAAAACAGACACATTTGACGTCAAAAGTGAGGGCTTCTCAAAAATGAGGGAACTAGTAAAAAGGAAGCTGAAAGGAAAAGTCAAGTGGATCTAATCTTTCCAGAGTACATGGAGGTTATTTTTAAAACCACAATGTAAAAAGCTCAACGAGAACGTATACCAGTAAGGGCCCGGTCCAGCCCAACACCTTCGCAAATCAGGCCTAAGAGAGGCCTAAGTGTGGCGTAATTTGTGCCTGAGTTTATGACTGAGTAATGACTGAGTTAGGCCAACACCACCCCAGGATCCAGGCAACACTTACCTCCCAGGGAGGCAGGCTCTCCAGGCTAGGCGTCTGGCTCATGCATGTGCAGGCCTCTGTCTGCACGTGCCAGTGTCCATCCATGGCAGCTGTCACAGTGTCTGTCGCAGCCCGGTCGCAAAGGGGCCGGCCGCAGGCATGGGGGTTGCGCCAGTCATGTGGTGGGCGCAGGGCAGGTGACAGGTCAGCGAGGTCCCCTTGCCAGCCGCCACAGGGCACCCTGTGCATCAGCCACCTGCTGCAGGGGAGAGTGGCCGTCCCCCCCTCCTGCAGAAGGCAATGCCACCCCCAAGCTACGTAGAGGCTGCACGTGGGAGTCATGGGGGGGTGAGCGGGGGAGGGAAGGGAAGGAGGGGGTGGGAATGTCACACACAAGGGGGTCTCATTATGTCTGGACCTGCCTCTGACATGACTTGCCCGTGTGCTGCCTGAAGCCCTGGACCTCCAGGGCCGTGGCAATGCCCACAAAGAAGGCATCCTGGTGTGCCTTCTGCTCTGTGCCCCAGCCAAGACCGAGAGATGCCTTGGGCTTGTCTGCTGTGAGCGGGAAGGGCTCACGCAGCTCATCACAACCCCAGATGGGACGACGTCGGCGCCTCGCGGCAGGCGCTCTGGCGGGGTGGGGGGTTGCCAGCTTCCATTATCAGGGAGTGGGAGGGGAGGCAGACACACAGGCAGGCAGACAGGGGGTGCTGGGGAGGGGCACGGGTGGGTCAGAAACAGACAGACA
This sequence comes from Plestiodon gilberti rubricaudatus, assembly GCA_026170595.1. NCBI lineage: Eukaryota > Metazoa > Chordata > Lepidosauria > Squamata > Scincidae > Plestiodon > Plestiodon gilberti. The sequence goes on from JANXHW010000003.1 coordinate 132,298,820, forward strand.
ACAAGGCTGGTGGGAGAGGGATACAGGGAGAGGGGTCTGCAGAGACCAATAGGGACACAGGGGTCACTTCGCAGATGAAGGCAATGCAGGAACGGGCGCCTCTTATGCAGATGGACCTTGGTCGGAACGGACGACATTGACGGGCGGACCGTGGTCGGAACGGACGCCGTTGACGGGCGGACCGTGGGCGGAAACGGACACCGTTGACGGGCGGACCGTGGGCGGGTGAGAGCCCCGGTTGCCGAAAGGGCTCTTCACAGACGTGGCGGACGTGCGCCATGTCGCCTGTCAGTGTTTGCCTGCCTGAGAGGCCCCCCAACTCCCCACTCCCCTCTGAGCCCTGAGGGTCTGGCAGCCCCCCTGCTGTGGTCTCCCTGGAAAGGACGTGGCAGTCCCTGGATGGGATTCATGCAGGGCTTGTGTGCTGGGGACTGTCTCTGTGTGTGTGGGGCAGTGCTTGTGCAACACTGGGCACAAGGGGGCTCTGCCCGAGGGGCATCTTTATTGTTCTGGAACGGTAGCAGAGATGGCCAGGCGAGGCTGCCAGGGGTAGTCACAGCAGCCCATCTGAAAGCAGCAGCAGCAGCAGCAGCAGCACACGTGCCCCATCAACCTGGAGACGCAGGCTCTTCCCCTGTGGAACCACAGCCTGCTCCATAGAAAGGGGAGGGACAGCAAGTAGGACAGCCAGGGAGGTGGAGTAGCAGCAGCAGCAGCAGTGGCGCCGGCAGCTGAGGAGGGTTGCAGGGCTGGCTCCCTGACCTCTGGCAGCATCGAGGCAGATGACAGTGGGGCACCCTGCCTGCAGCCCCAGGGGTGCTCCCAGGAAGGTAGGTGGTAGTGGACGTTCCTGCGGAGACAAAAAACAAGGGGGTGTTACATTTCAGCTGGTGTGAGGTAGCAGTCGCCACTGAAGACAAGCCAGTGTGTCGGTTGCAAAAGCCTGCAGGGAGAGATCAGATTACACAGTTGCTAGGTATAACGAGCATGTCACAGTGTGAGGAGCTTACCTGGACGTCAGAAGGGCATGATCCTGCAAAGGACAACAGTGAAGGAGAGAAAACACAGCACAACTGTAGGGTTACAAACATGGCTAGCCAATCATAACTGACCTGGTGTAGACCCTGTGGGGGCAAGGCTGCGGGTTAGTAAACACACCTTTGTTAACAGGCAAGTCACATTTACACAAACATATATTTGTCTGCTCACATGGCAATAGGCAGCTATCAGAGGACACATTGGTAAAGAGGCAGCTATCATATATATGTGTGCTGACAGGCAGAAGTACTACATAAAGGTGAACACAGGCAGAAGTCATACATATTGGCATGAAAAGGCAGCAGTCCAACATTATGGCAAACACAGGCAGAAGTCCTACGGTATGGCTTACACAGGCAGAAGTCCTACATATAGGCATGAACAGGCTACAGTCAAACATATATTGGCATGAACAGGCAGAGGTCATACCACATGCCATCCCAGACCCTGCTCTTACCTGCTGGTGTTGTTGCCTGTGGGGGGGGGGGAGAGAGCGAGATGCTGGAAGAAAGACATGGGTTAGCAAATGCTTGCAAGGAGACAACTGCCCAGGCACAGCTGTAAACAGGTTGGCCACAGCCAGAACAGCCCTCTCTGCCCTAAAGGGGGGCAGAGAGGAGAGAGGAGAAGAGAAGAGAGAAGTGGGGTGTTTGTGAATTTTGCCCTCCACCAACAAAGTCCCACTTTGTGGCTGCTGGGGGACAGGACCCCACGCCATGTGCTCAGAGAGAGAATGGAAGCCTGGGGCTCGGCTTTTGTGGGAAAGAGGCTGGGTGCGGCTGGGTGCTGATAGGGTAACTATCTGTGTCCATGTCCAGAGTTGTGCCGCAGCTATTCCGTCCTAACTCAGGCATAACTCAGGAGTAGGGTGTTAGAACTTTTCAGGAGAGGGCTGGAGTGTGTAAGGTAAAATGGCTCCTATGGGTCTCCTCAAATTTGAGTCCACCTTTTTTGTCGACCTAAATTTTGTTCCGTAGCTGTGCTCGAGGGGGCGTGTCGGAGCTCGCCAGTGTCTGGACCTGGACCCAAATTCGTAACCGCCCCCGTCACGCTCCCGTCACGCCCATGGCACGCCCACTCTTAGGCCGAACATAGGACGGAATTGTGCCGGCGCCCGTAGTGCGCATGCGCGCTGCGTCAGTCGTAAATTCGTCCTACGCCCGTCACAATTGCAGCACAAATTCGGCCTCAACGGCACAATTCCGTTCTAACTTCAGCCTAAGGCACTTAGGCTGCTTTTGTGACTGAATTGTGCCGCTGAGGCCTGAGGCTGGACCGGGCTGTAAGAAGAAAAGTCACCACCAAGTCCAGGAAGAGGCCGGCATGGCTCGCAAGTGGGGTCAAGGAAGCTGTAAAAGGCAAGAAGGCTTCCTTCAGAAAATGGAAGTCTTGCCTAAATGAGAAGAACAAATAAGGAAACAAATTCTGGCACAGGTAGACTTACCATCCGTCCCAGAAATACTGGGACAGTCCCGGTTTCCAGAGCCCAGTCCCGGCCAGCAAGCCGAACTGGAAAGATGCAGCAAAGCCTTGCAAAGACATGGAGGCAGCGGGGGGAGGGGGGTTTGAGTTGGCAAACAGAGCATAGATCAGAGCAACAGAGCGTTGATCGCAGTGGCTCCAAGTGGGCTGTTCAAACTTCTGATCCCTACTGACTTGCAAAGACGTGGCGGCTGACCTGAAAAGAAGTCACCCCGCTGAAGAAAGGGGTTGAAGAATATAAGGGGGACAGAAAAAAGATGTGGCGGGGGGCTGATCTGACGAGAGGCCATTCTTCGTCTACAGAGAGAGAGAGAGAGAGAGAGAGAGAGAGAGAGAGAGAGAGAGAGAGAGAGCTCTGCTGCCACGGAAATACAGTACAGTAAGCAAGATCTTTAAAACATCTTTAACTTTAGTGCTGATGGTGCTGAGGACTCGCTTAATGACGGTTTCACAATGTGATGGGTTTTCCAGAATGTATCCCCATCATTAAGCGGGGTACACCTGTACTGCCTTTTCTTTACAGACTAAAGGCGGTTTACATAGCATACTGAATAGCAGGGGTGGCCAACCTTCCACCATTAGGGCCTCTATGTCCTTAAGAGTTGTGTAGAAGACAGAATCTTAGCAGCTGCACCTGCTGAAATGCCCTCACCTATACAACCGTTAAACGCCAGCGGGTGGCGCAGCGGGTTAAACTGCTGAACCATGAGCTGTCGATCGAAAGGTCAGCAGTTCAAATCCGCGACGGGGTGAGCTCTCATTGCTTGGCCAGCTCCTGCCAACCTAGCAGTTCCAAAGCATGTTAATGCGAGTAGATAAATAGGTACCACTTGCGGGAAGGTAAACAGTGCTCCGTGTTCCAGCTGCATGCTACGTGCTACGGCAAGGAGAGTCATGCTGGCCACATGACCACGGAGGCGTCTTCAGACAACGCTGGCTCTTCGGCTTTGAAATGGGGATGAGCACCACACCCTAGAGTCGGACACGACTGGACTTAATTGTCAGGGGTCACCTTTACCTTTTTATACAATCGTTAAAGGGCCAGGAGCATTCATGTTGTAAGTATGGCCACCCCTGCTGTATGGTATACTGTATAGTTCAGCCCATTTTGGTATGGCTGCATGCTATGGTGGGGAAAACCATGGGATTGGACTGTAAGAAAAGAACTGTGAATAACAGAGCAATCCAAGCACATATACAGGAAAAGGGGTGACATCAACGCCCAGTCGCAACCCCTGGGCCTAGAAACATGAAATTCGGGGAGTACATTCCTTCCGTAATGTCAGCACCCCCTAAGTAGGGATTTTTAGAAAGTTCTTCCATAATGGGGTGAAAAGGGATGCTGCAATCCTATTCACCATTACCTGGGAGTAAGCCCCATTGACTAGAACAGGACTTCTGAGTAGATATGCCTAGGCTTCGTTTCACCATGTGTTTTCACAGATTCCTCAAGATCTCTTAGGCCCAACGAGAGATTGACTTCGGTTTTGCTCACAAAGGTTACCCATAAAAATACTTAAAAACATATTTTAGGACTATGCCGTAATCGAAGGCAAATCTAGATTCAGTGTTCAATTACAGAACCCTTTGTATTTCCTGTGTTTGTGGAGTTCTAACATGCTTTTGGGGCATATTTTTAAAATCTTTAGAAACTGCCCCACAACCAGCCAGAAGGCTAGATCCCAACTGCCCCACAACTAGCCAGAAGTCTCAAAAGTCCCTGCAGCAGGTCACTGCAGGAAATGTCAGCACCAACCATGGAGATGTGGATGCCATTACCCCTAAACAGGGCTGGTGAAGTATAAACAAATCTAGGGTGAGCAATAGTCGCTTCACCCTGTGCATTGAGGATCTTCCTCATGTAAATGTTCACCTTGTGTCGTGCAGTGTCAACATGATACGGGTGAAATGCCCCACGCCAAACTCTGTGTGGTAGCGTGGCAGACCAGAGGATATCAGTCCCCGGAATCCAACCCCTGACTATGGCGATATCCTTAGTGACCTGCAGCCTCAAGGACAAGGAAGTTCCCTGACAGCCCATTCCAACCCAAGTGCTAAGCAGCCCAAGTCAGACCTAAAGTCAGCCTAAGTCATTTAGGTCGAAGTTAGGTCTGGAATGCAACCATTTAGGGCAAAGTTAGGTCAAAGTTAGGTTGAAGTTATGCCCAACGGACTAAGAACAGCCCATTCCAACCCAAGGGCTAAGCAGCACAAGTCAGACCTAAAGTTGACCTAAAAGTGGGCGGAACATGGGCGGACCGTGGGTGTAACGGGGGCGGCAACAAATTAACGTTGGATTCCAGACCCTGGCAAGCACAGACACGCCCCCTCCAACACAAATGCTGACACAAAATTTAGGTCAACCAAAAAGGTGGACCCAAATTCGAGGAGACCCATAGGAGCCATTTTACCTTACCTAAGCCAGCCCTCTCCTGAAAATTTCTAACACCCTACTCCTGAGTTAGGTCAGAGTTAGGACGGAGTTGGGCCTGCTAGGTCTGGAAACCGACAGAGTTATGCCTAAGATAGGGAGCCTATCAGCACCCAGCCCCACCCAGCCTCATTCCCACAAAAGCCCAGCCCCAGACCTCCAGTCCCTCTCTCTCTCTCTGAGCACGTGGCGTGGGGTTCTGTCCCTCACAGCCACAAAGTGGGACTTTGTCGGTGGACGGCAAAATTCACAAACACCCCACTTCTCTCTTCTCCTCTCTGCCTCCCTCTAGGGCAGAGAGGGCTGTTCTGGCTGTGGCCAACCTGTTTACAGCTGTGTCTGGGCAGCTGCCTCCATGCAAGTGTTTGCTAACCCATGTCTTTCTCCCAGCCCCTCTTCCCCCCCCCCCACAGGCAACAACACCAGCAGGTAAGAGCAAGTAAGAGAAGGGTTTGTGCTGACATGTGGTCTGACTGCTGCCTCTTTGCATTTAGAAATATAGGAAGGATACATGCCTCTTTACCAATGTGTTGTCTCATAGCTGTCTGCATAGCCTGCCATGACATGCCTCTCTACCAATGTGTTGTCTCATAGCTGTCTACATAGCCTGCCATGATATGCCTCTCTACCAATGTCTTGTCTCATAGCTGCCTGCATAGCCTGCCATGACATGCCTCTCTACCAATGTCTTGTCTCATAGCTGCCTGCATAGCCTGCCATGACATGCCTCTCTACCAATGTGTTGTCTCATAGCTGCCTGCTTTGCCTGCTATGATATATAGGATACATGCCTCTTTACCACTGTTGTGTCTGATTGCTGCCTGTAGTCATGTGAGCAGACAATGCCACAAGTGTGGAACTGTTAGCCTTATGTAGACACCAGCTGTTCCCCCCCCCTTTTCTCCACAGGGTCTACTGACAGGTCAGTATTGCTAGGTTTGCCATGGTTGTGACCCCCAAGTTGTGTTGTTGTCTCTCTCTTTGACCCTTTCCCCTTACAGGATCATGCTCTCCTTACACCCAGGTAAGCAGCTCAGACCATGCTATGTGTGTCACACCTATCAGCTGTGTTTTATTTCTCTCCCTGCAGGCTTTTGCAACCGACACACTGGCTTGTTGTCAATGGTGACTGCTTCCACATACCAGCTGACATGTAACACCCCCTTGTTTTTTGTCTCCCCAGGAACGTCCACTATCACCTACCTTCCTGGGAGCACCCCTGCGGCTGCAGTCTGGTTGCCCCATGGTCCTCTGCCTCGATGCTGCCAGAGGTCAGGGAGCCAGCCCTGCAACCCTTCTCAGCTGCCGGCGCTGCTGCTCCACCTCCTTGGCTGCCTACTTGCTGCCCCTCCCCTTTCTATGGAGCAGGCTGTGGTTCCACAGGGGCAGAGCCTGCATGTCCAAGTCCATGGGGCAGGTGTGCTGCTGCTGCTTTCTGATTGGCTGCTGTGACTACCCCTGGCAGCCTCGCCTGGCCGTCTCTGCTAACGTTCCAGAATAATAAAGATGCCCCTCGGGCAGAGCCCCAGTGAAACATGTGCCCAGTGTTTACACAAGCATTGCCCCACACACACACAGACAGCCCCCAGCACTGAAGCCCCTACATGAGTCCCATCCAGGGACTGCCACGGCCTTCCCTGGGAGAACACAGCAGGGGCGCTGCGCGACCCCCATGGCACAGAGGGGAGGGGGGAGTCAGGGGGGCCTCTCAGGCAGGCAAACAGTGACAGCCAGGGCGTCTGCCCGTAACGCAGGCGCCTCCGTCGAAGGTCCGCCCGTAGTGCAGGCGCCTCCGTCGAAGGTCTGCCCGTAATGCAGGCGCCTCCGTCGAAGGTCCGCCTGTAATGCAGCCACTTCCGCCCAAAGTCTGTCTGCATAAGAGGCACATGTTTATGCATCACCTTCATCTGCGGAGCACCCCCTGTGTCCCTATTGGTCTCTGCAGACCCCTCTCTCGGAATCTGTCTCCCACCAGCCTTGTTGTCTGCCTGTCTGTCTCTGACCCACCCATGCCCCTCCCCAGCACCCCCTGTCTGCCTGTCTGTGTGTCTGCCTCTCCTCCCACTCCCTGATGATGGCTGCTGGCCACCCCCACCCTGCTAGAGCGCCTGCCGTGAGGCGCTGTTGTCACCCCATCTGGGGGTGTGATGAGCTGCGTGAGCCCTTCACGCTCGCAGCAGACAAGCCCAAGGCATCTCTTGGTCTTGGCCGGGGCACAGAGCAGCAGGCACGCCGGGATGCCTTCTTTGTGGGCATTGCCCCGGCCTTGGAGGCCCAGGGCTTCAGGCAACGCATGGGCGAGTCATGTCAGAGGCAGTTCCAGTCCTCATGAGACCCCCCTTGTGTGTGACGTTCCCACCCCCCTTCCCTTCCCTCTCCCGCTCACCCCCCAGTGCAGCCTCAACGTGGCTTGGGGGTGGCATCGCCTTCTGCAGGAGGGAGGGGACGGCCACTCTCCCCTGCAGCAGGTGGCTGATGCACAGGGTGCCCTGTAGCGGCTGGGCTCAGGCACCTCGCTCACCTGTCACCTGCCCTGCGCCCACCACATGACTGGCGCAACCCCCCTGCCTGCGGTCAGCCCCTTTGCGACCGGGCTGCGACAGACCCTGTGGCAGCTGCCATGGATGGACGCTGACACATGCAGACAGAGGCCTGCACATGCCTGAGCCAGACACGGAGCCTGGAGAAGAGCCTGCCTGCCTGGGAGGTAAGTGTTGCCTGGATCCTGGGGTGATGCTGGGCCACAGAAACTGCAGCCTGCCTAACTCAGGCATAACTCTGACCTACCTCAGGCATAACTTCTGCCTAACTTAGGCTGCACTTAGGCCACACTTATGCCTGACTTGGAGAGGAGTTGGGTTGGAATGGGCTGTGAGGGGAACGTTGTGGAACGTCTATGATCCCTTGGTCTCATCCCACCCCAGAATGTGTTGCAGTCAGTGGGCAAGCGGGGGCGGCGCGTGATATGTGCCAACCCCATTTTTTTCCCTCAGGCATTTTTGTGTCCCCCAATCTTTATGGCCTTTAACTTTCCTTTCAACTCCCAACGGTCACTTTCTAACTTAACTGTCACTTTTCATTGGCTATCTAGAACCTTCCTTCTATCTGAATCAGTTGTCTTCAGAACTGTTAGAAATATTCCACAGCAATTACACAGCTGATCAAGTAATTGAAAATTTATGTAATTAGCATGCATTAAATTTGGTGCCGGCTCAAAAAACTTTAAATTCATATATTTAGGAAAAGATTATTTTTACACTTATTTTTACACAGTGCGTTTTCTTTCCCTCCCTCCCTCCCTCACAGCGCAATCCTGACTAATGATCCGCGGGTGGCCCTATGGCTGCCTGTAGGATCCTATGCTTGCTCTGTGCCACTCCAGAACGGCCTGGAGGTCTCCTTGGGGGAAGGGGATGTTTGTTCTTTTCCCCCAGTGTAGAGCTGGGAGGCCTCAATGGGCCTCCTCGAATTTCAGCCAGCTCAAGTGCTGGCATAAGTCTGAGGCGGACGTGTAATGGCCGCCGAGCCTGGAAATGGGACGCGGATGTGACCGACATCCCCGCCCCCTCCCGGGCTGGTTCAGCCAACCACCGCCCTCCCTTGCCGCCCAGCCCGCCTTTGCACCAATCGGCGGGAGACTTACCTTCTCCATCAGTGGCCGGGTCACTTCGGCGGTGGAATGAGGGCTGATGGCCTCCGTGCCGGTGGCCCTTACTCTAGAACAGTGGTTCTCAAACTGTGGGTCGCGACCCACCATTGAGAACCAAAGCTGTCCCCTGCCCCCTTAAAGGGTGGGGACAGCATGGCAGCGGCGGCGGCAATCCAGGGGATCACCACCGCCACTGCCACAAAAGTGCCTGAGACCGCCCTCGCTGTATTTACCGGGGCTTGGGGGAGCTTTGGGGAGGCCTGCACGACCCTCTGTAGGCCTCCCCGATCTTCAGATCGCTGCAAAACGGCGAACTTTGGGTGATACTGGTTTTCACGAAAAACCGGAAGTACCCGAAGTTCACCGTTTTGTGGTATCTGAAAATCGGGGAGGCCTGCAGAGGGTCGCGCAAGTCTCCCTGAACTTCTGACTGTAACTCTGGATATCAACAGAAAATAAGGAGGTCTTGGCATTATATTTAAGCAAAACCGTATACCAAAACTTACACAGCCAAAAAGGAAACAAGAACAACTGAACAATTACTCTGGGGGGGAAAGTTTCTCATTAGATATAAGTTAAATATAATAACTTATTAGATATAAAAGTTAGCTTATTAGATATACTTATTAGATAAACTAGCAGCCCAATCCTAACTTACAGCGCAATCCTCAGGGCAAAGCCGGCAACAAAACGAGCGTTCCGTCACCGGAAGTAGTTGCGAACGTGCTATAAAGCACGTTCACGACTACTCTGAAGCAAGGGAGGCCGGCGCAGAGGCTGGCCTACTTTGCTCCATCACCGGAGTGCCGGAGCGGCCACTGACGAACCCAGGTAAGGATCCAGCAGGCGCAGGGGCGGTTCGGCAGGCGGGGGCCATTGGCCTAGCCGGCCTGGAAGGGGGCAGGGGTGGCCTCGGCCATTTTGCTGGCGGAAATCCAAGGACCGGCCAGGCTTTACACCCAGGGAAGGGAATGAGCATCGCCTTCCCCGAGTAGACCTCCAGCCCGGTGGCAGCACAGCCGCTGGGGAGCAGGATCCGGTGGGTGGCCTTGGGCCATCGGCCAGATCCTTATGGTGGATTGCACTGTAAATCTCTTTGCAGCGATGCAGTTGCATTGGCGTGGCTTCCACTGTATCCTGTGGGGGATTTTTGGCTGCTGAAGTCCTCCTTGGGGTAAGTGGACATTAGTCCCCTTGCCCCAGGGTAAGCCCCAGCAGCTGCTATGGGTCAATTTGGACCTGAGCCAGCCTAATTGCTGGTGCAAGTCCATGTTGACCCGGGAAGGTGGATCAGGCCTAGGAAGGGTGTTAGGATTTGGTGTGCGCTGCTGCTGAACCTACCCCCTCCTGGGCCTGATCCTTCCTCCTCCCCGCCCCATCACCATCCCATTCTGCTCACCCCCTCCCTGTTCTGCCCTCCCTCACCCTCCCCACCCCATTCCACCCCATGCACAGCCTTATGTGGTTGGTCTTCAGCAAGCAGAGGCTGTTTTGCAACTGCTGTAAAGCAGCCTGTGCTCTACCACCACAGTGGTGCCCGGCTGGAAAAAGATTGGGCCATAGGTAGAGGTGTTTGAAAATGGTATTATTATTTTTTTTTGGGGGGGGGGGAAATTGGTTGAATTAAAATGCAAAATGTGGTGTTTTGTGTTATTCACAGATGCAAATTCTTAAGCATCAATATCAGGTTTAATATCATTACACTGCAGTCTTCAGTGCTTAAAAAATACTGTATTATGGTGTTATGTGTTTTTATTTGCTTGGTGTATTATGGTGTTTTTAGTCGGTTATCAACATAAACCAAACATCCTGAGGGTGGTAATGTTGCAAATGCTCTTCAGAAAAAGCAGACTCAAGGAGAAAGGCTCTCTGCTCTCTGTGTGCATGCTTGATCCTTGTTCCCACCCAGGGTTTTATTCTGGTTGTCCCACAATGCTGCTGACCCTGCACAATCACTGTGGCCTGACAGGAATTCCATGGGGGTGATACAATATACCGCCTTGCACCCCAGGTTTTGGGCCTCTTTCCATTCCCTTTCCCCTCATGATGATGGGTATTTTCCCAATCCAAAACAAATGTCAAGGAAGTCTTTTTTCAGTTTCTTTTTCTGCCGAGCATGCTTGTTACATCACCTCATCATGAACGCTCGTGTTTCTTCTTCTTAATCCTGATCACCAGTTACTTCAGTTTTACATTGTCTGCTTTACGAATTGTTCCAAAGTGATGTAGCGGGACTGGGACTGACAAGGGCCTGAAGACTATTTCAAGGGCTGCAGGCAGTGATGTCACTAGGGCGCGCGTCACCCTGAAGTGGGAGAGGGCGCGCGTCACCCCCAGGATAGGCTACTCCCATGCAGTGATGTCATCGCCCCGCCCCCTGCATCATCACCCCGCCCCATGAGACTCCTCCCATGCAGTGATGTCATCGCCCCGCCCCCTGCATCATCGCCCCACCCCCATGAAACTCCTCCCGTGCAGTGATGTCATCGCCCCGCCCCCTGCATCATCGCCCTGCCCCCTGCCATCAAAATTATACATTTGAAATAAAATATACACACAGCCCAAATGCATGTACTTACAACATATTTATTTTAACAGGAACAGAAACATGCACAGACAGTGCAAAAACTAAGTTATTGAGTAGCTCAGCCTCAACCAAATCAGAATGTTACTTTCCGGACCTTCATAGCTGCAAAGTCTTGAATAACTGCGTCAAAGTCAATCTCTCGCGTTAACTCACTTTCGATCGATAGCATTTCCAGATCAGAAAGCCTTGCTTGTCCCATGGTTGACCGCAAGTAGTTCTTAATGAGTTTCAGCTTTGAAAAGCTCCTCTCATATGAGGCCACAGACACACAGATGGTCAGAAATAATTGTAGGCTAAGTAAAAGATTGGGGATAGAGTCTCTGAATTCCCATTAAGCAATAAAGCAAGCAGCCCCCTCGAGATCCCCCCCCCCAGGCCAGCAGCCACATGGAAACACAGGTAGACTGCACTGAACCAGGAGTTAAAAAGCAAATAAAGCAAGCAGCCCCCCCAACATGGGGACACACACACACACACACACACACACACACTGATGACTGACCTTTTTGTTTTTGTGCTGCTGCTGGCTGGGACGGACGGGACAACTGCTCGGCTCAGTGCGCTCACTGGGCTGGCTGCTGGCTCGGCTCTGGCTAGTGAAAGGAGCTGATGGCGACTCAAGGGTGCGAACAGTAGCATTTCCATGGTAGGGGCCGCACCGTAAGTCACGCCCCGTCCTAGTACCATGGTAACGAACCGGAGCGAGGAGGCCCCGCCTCCGCCTCCTCGCCGCCGGATCCATTCCGCGCTGCGAAGGCGACAAGCAGGGAGTCTCCTGCCCGTTCTCCTTCGCAATGCGGAATAGCTCCGCCGGTGAGGGGGCGGGCCTCCTCGCTCCGGTTCATTACCATGGTACTAGGACGGGGCGTGACTTAGGGTGCAGCCCCTACCATGGAAATGCTACTGGGCATGAAAGAAGATGGCGGCCGGCGGCAAGTCGGCGACTGCTGCGGCGGGCTTGCTGCTCTCTCGAGGAGGGTGATGGCGGCTGGCAACTCGTCGGCGCGCTAAAGATGGCTGCTGCGGCTGCTGCGGCTCTGTCTGTTGTTGTCTGAGTCTCCAGTCCGTGTCTCCAAGGGCGCGATTTGCGAAAGATGGCGGCTGCGCTCTGCTGCTGCTGCAACTGTCTCCACACAGCAAGCCCAGCTTTAACTGTGCCTCCAGGATTTTCGCGCCTGTGCAGAAAGTCGCGAAGGGCAAAAGGGCTCCCTTATGCCCTCAACGACCGGTCTGCGCATGCGCAAAATTGCAAACAGCCAGCGCTAGGGCCATTTTTGAAGAGGCCGAGCCGCTGGCTGAAGACAACGTGTGGAAGCCTGCTTCGGTGGCCTGATCTCGGTGGCCCGATCAGCGGGTCACCCTTTGACACGCATCAGACGCGCGTCACCCCCTGGCGACCCGCCATGCTACTGTGACGTCAGTGGCTGCAGGCACAGGGTACCTCCTCCCATTGCAGTTCAATGACAACAATGCATCATCGCCACAGCTAGTACTTACAAAGAAGTAAACTGCAGCACACACCCTTCCCATTGTTAAAAGGAGGAGCGGCAGCGTCTATATGAAATATCCTCCGTAAATCCAAGGTCTTTTGGACAGCTCCAGATTAATCATTTGGCTCCTCACAAAGCTCGTATATTTCCCCTTTTTAAGGATGATGATGTTTACAGTGCAACTACAGAAAAACGTTCTTGCAGATGAGGTGCCTCAGGGAGCAGGGCTAATGTGACCGTTTTGAAAGAGCATTGCTTTCCTTTCCCAGAAACTACAAAACCCTATAAAGAATGCTCTCGGAGGCTTCCTCTCAATTTACTGAACAGTTCAGAGCCTGAATTAGGGGACTTAACTCCTGCATTTCTGAACTAAAGGAGATTTCAATCTGATTAGCTTGACTTTCTTCCAAATCTCTTTGTTCTTCTCCATCTTTCATTGAAACAGCAAAGAAAGAAACACAAGAGAGTGGGGAGGAAGGGAGAAAAAAAACAACAACCAGCCATGAATGGATAATCTATTGCTTCAAAACTGTCCATTTTCTCAAGTACTTAACCCATGAAGTGACACAGAATAAGACAGAAAAGGAAAGACTTTTTTCAGGAGGGAAACCTACAATGTGCTTAATGAAGGCCAGAGGTTGCGCTAAGCTTGCTGGTGGTCCTTTAGTTATGAATGACAGAAAAGTGGGCTAAATGCTTAGGTTAAGTCTACAAAACAGTCATGTGTTTATTTTTCAAAGACACATTATGTATAATGCATCTCAAACCAAAAGAAAGCCATGGGAGGGATGGGGCGGCCTGTTAAACACAGCGCTCCTTCTCCCATTGTGAAAGGCCAAGACAGGGTCAGCCACCTGTATGACTCTCTTCCCAGCATCTCCCTCTCTGTCCTCCGCAGGTGGTAAATTTGGGGCATGAGTTATACAAGGAAGCACTGAGAGAAGGTGCTATCGGTTGAGAAGGTGCAGAAAAGGACAACTTTCTTAGGGGACAGAAAAGGTCAAGGGGTGGAACACCCTCACTAAGAGGAAAGGGTCAAGTGTTTGGGGCTTTTTTTCGTTTAGAAAAAAAAAGAAGATGTCTGACACGACCGAGTTTTATAAAATTGTAAATGGCATGGAGGGAGTGGTAAGAGAGAAATGTTTTGCCCTTTCTCATAAGAAAAGGAGCTTGGGAGGTGCAGAGTGATTGACAGTTGGTTCAGGGTTCAGGGTGGACAAAAGGAAATACTTCTCAACACACTCAACATGTAACGAATGTATGAAATTCACTACTACAAAACAAGGTGCTAGCTTTGGTGGGTTTTGTGGGGTTTTTTTTCTTAAGAATCAGGGAAGTTTATGGGAGATAGGCCTATCAACAGTTATTAGGTGTGACTAGGTGTGTTTTTTTTAATGGTTTTCTTTTTCGCGGATTTTGGTGTTTAACCAAAATGAAATAGCAGGGAATGATGTTATGTGTTTTTATTGTATTTTCCCCCGTTTTAGTCAGTTTAAAAGTATACTAGTTAGGTGGTATGGATTATATAGGTTGTAGTTGTACAGTGTCAGTAGATACTGCAGTTAGCATGCAGTTAGCCCCTGCTAACTAGGCAAGAGGCACTTTTTCAATTGGTGCTCCTCTTATATTTAGCAGGGGGAGAGTAACTGTCCCCCTTTCACCAGTGGCGATCGTTGGGGGGCCAACGACGCCATGCCCCCACATGACCCGGGTGTGACGTCAGATCAAAGCACTCGCTCAGCGCGGCTCCAATCACGCACCCCCCTGCTGTTTTACTACCTATTTTGGAGCCGAAGAAGCTCCAGGGAGGGAGGGAGGGACAAACATCGCAGCGGAGGAGACTAGACGCGTCCCGGGAAGCAAGTACGCCCCTCCGCCGCCATGTGCGCCCACCCCCTTGGGGCCCATGCCCCCCCCCGCACCAACCCCCGCGACACTTCACCCCAGCACAGTGTCTTTTCTGGTGGCTGATTGCTGGTGTTGTTCTGCATCTTTTTTAGATTGTGAGCCCTTTTGGGACATGGAGCCATTTAATCATTTGATTTTGCCTATAAACCGCTTTGTGAACTTTTTGTTGAAAAGCGGTATATAAATACTGTTAATAATAATAATAATAATAATAATAATAATAATGATGATGATGATGATGATGATGATGATGATGATGATGATGATGATAACAACAACAATAATAGATAAAGAATGATGCAAGATTACATGGTTTTGTTTTAGTTAATTATTTTTGGTAGATTTTTTTTTAAGCAGAAAGCGGTGTTTTGTGTTTTTATGCAGTTATCAACAACACAACAAACACCCCTATGTATGACAGATTCATGAAAACTGCATATTCAGAGGCAGGTATCTCTGAGTACATTTTTTTTTTTAGAGTGAATTGAGAAAGTTCTTCATGGGTGGAACATTTGTAATAATTTTGAGGGAGGCCAATAGACTTTTGTTAGGATGCATGCAATGTTTCATAGTGGAGGGCAAACCTCTAAGGTTGTTGCAAATATTTTCTTGCTTTGAAACTTACTTTGAAAATAGTGCAAGATATGGCAAAACAGATCTCCAAAAACAGTCCAGCTCTGCTCAACATTTACATCATTTCAGTGCTGTCAAGTGGCCATTGGTTTTCCTAGCAGTGGCTGCTTCTCAATGCCATCTTCCTTGTGGTTTCCAGTACTGTTAATAATGAAAGAAGAACCCTGTTGGATCTGGCAAAATCCCACCTAGTCCAGCATCATGTTTCCCACAATGGTTCACCAGTTGTCTCTGGGAAGCCCACAAAGAAGGGTTTACAGCAAGCCCTCACTTAATGTTGTTGATAGGTTCTTCTTGGAAACTGTGACTTTAAACGAAATGACTCATAATGAAACCAATTTTTCCATAGGCTAATTGATAAACATAAACGTTCTATGGCATTTTCCTATCAACTTGAAAACGAAATGACTTTAAATGAAACGACTTTTAAGTGAGGACTTACTGTACTTATTTCCCTGCCATATTCAGAGTGAGCATTTGATTTCCTCTATGAAAAACCTCAGTATCACTCATTGTAGCACTAGTACACATATATCGGACATAAGAACTTGAATCACTCAAATTAGGTAAACATAATTCTTTACAATGGAGGCAATATGGACATACAATGGAGGCAATATGGACATTCTGCTCAGAATCATCATCCACTGAGTAACTACGAGATGAGAAATGATGAGAGTCCACATGCTTGTGCCCACCATAGTCATTCGAAAATCACAATAAATCTTCCATAAGCACAATAAATCTTCCATAATCATGACAGGTATATTGGCTGGCAGCCCAATTCACCACAACTCCCCACGCGGCAATGCAGAGGCACCAAAACAGCATCTGTTAAATTCCACGGGAGAGGTTTGACTTTCAGAGGTCTCCTCAGGGTAAGGGAACATTTGTTTCCTTGCCCTGGGTAAGCCCCTGTGGGCCCGGTGGATCAACTTGGATCTGCACCAGTGATATTGCGTTGACCCGGGAAGGTGGATCAAGTCCAGGAAGGGATCAGAATTTGGTGGGCACTGCTGTCACCGAACCTGCCCCTACCTGGGCCCAATCTGCCCTCCTCCCCACCCCCATTGCCACCCTGTTTCACCCTCCCACACCTCCCTTCAAACCTGTATGTGGCTTTACCTGGTGTGGCGGGCATCCGCAGTCCATCGCAGTCCAACGGACCTGGCCACTCACTGCTTCCAGCAGTGGTCAGGCCACACACCCTGGCTGAGTTGCATTTGTGCATTACACTGGCGTAGTGCCCCCTTAGGATTGGGCTATTAGTGACACTAGGCTGTTTCTGATGAAATTCTAACTAGTCTGCCTAATCCCACAGGGTATGAGCATGAATGTGCTTATCTCCTGTACTACCCACCGTGTCAGTGCCTTATCACACCGAGCGGTAGTGGTTCATCCAAATTACCCTTCTATGTGTGGTTTAAATTCTTCATTAAAGTAGTATCTTACCACTAGTAGTAATTATCTACTACTAAAGCTCTAGTAGAAGAGATGTGGGGGAAGATGAGGTGTGCATGCCCATGAACCGGCCTTCTCAGTTTAGTGGAATTTGCTCCGAGGGAGGTGAGCAGAAGAAAACAGAAGACAACAGAAGACAACATATCTATTTCCAGCATTTGAGAGACATTTCCCAAATTCCCATTTCCTGAGACCTGAAGACAAAAATAAATCTGGCTCTGTGCCACCAAGCCCAAAGGTGCAGGGACAGAAATAGCAGGTGATGTCGAGAACAAATATAGATGCTTCCACTTTTTAAGAAGGGGTGATTCACAGGCCAATTAAACTTGGAGGAATACACAGTAGTACCTTTATTCTTCAACAATATTGAACAAACTCAGTGAGTTGTTTCCTCACAGACAGAAAAAGTAATAATGTAAACATCTGTAATGATTCTCAAAAGGAAACACATTTCCCTCTGGGACATTCAAGTTTTAATTTCCTGAAGCATTTCACATGCACATGGTACTCATGTCCATTTAAGATATCATGTGCCTTTCTAATTCTCACCAAGAGGTTGGTTCAGGCATTAGATTGTAATCTGTTTTTACAGTTGTGGGAATCATACAATCACCTGCATTTGCATACCTTCATGAATTTCATGGCAACTTCCATATCTACCAGCATAGGATGAGTCTCCAGTGTGTGTGTGTGTGTGTGTGTGTGTGTGTGTGTGTGTGCAGGGCTTCTGAGAGGGGGGAGTTAAGGGGGTAATTTGTACGTGGGCCCAGGGCAAAAAATGGGTCAAAAGGGGGGCCCTGGAGCAAAAAAAGGGGGCCCAGGAGCCAAATTCATATGTAGGGAAGGGTCCCAAAAGAAACTTTGTACCCCTTGATAAAATTCCTCTGCACGGCCCTGTGTGTGTGTGTGTGTGTGTGTGTGTGTGTGTGTGTGTGTGTGTGTACGCATGCACTCACGCACACAGAAGGAGTAGTGAGGGAGATGAGAAGAAAAGGCAGTAAGCAGTTTAAAAGTGAATCTAACTCACCATAGAGGCTGTCGTATCGTGTTCTATATATGTGTATGTCTTGCACAGCAGTATTGTGAAAGAGAAAGTGAAGAGAGGAACTTGTAGCACAAGTGATCATTCTGGTCAGTGTGGGTTTTACGCTGCAATTACACACTGCTTGAAACCACAACCTCTCTAAGCTTCATGACTGAAAATATCACTCACTGTCTTCTACATCTCTTCCCAAATCCTCACGACTACTTCTGTGTACAGGTGGGCCCCCATATCCGCTGGGGATATGTTCCAGGCCCCTCCGTTGGATACTTGAAACCGTGGATAAGAGCAAACACCCCCTCCATGGTTTCCTGAGGGCCCCCCCACCCTACCTCCCCTGCAGGCAGGCATGCGTTCCCCCCCCCCCAGTTCTTATTTTTCTTTCAGCAAGCTGTGTTTCTTCCTTAAAACAAACAGAGAGGCTGCTCCATTGCAGGCAAGTAGAACGAGACGAAGTCCTAGACAGGCTCTTCAAGGTTTCTGTTAACCTTGCAGAGCCTCTCTAGTACTTAGTCTCATTCTACTTTCCTGTAATAAGCAGCCAGAGGCTGCTTCTCCTGTTTCTTTAAGGAAGAAACGAAGCTTACAGGGAAAAAAGTAAAAGCCTGGGGGGGGGGTGTCCCCACAATCCGTGGATAACTGAAACCGTGGATAGTGAATCAGTGGATATGGGGGCCCACCTGTATATGCTTTAGACCAGTGCTGGCACCAACTTGCTGGGAACCCTGGGGCAAAGCCCTGCATTGGGCTTCTCATGGCACCTTTCACTCGCCCCTTTATGGTACATTGGGTGTTACCACTGCCACAGATATTCAGGGGGGCTCAGCCTGGCCTGGTGGGTATCCAGTCAGTGTCCAGTCTGGCCAACTTCTGACAGCTTTAAAGACTCAACCTTTGTTGGCAGGTATGGAAGTTGCCATGGCTAAAGGCCATGAGATGCTTCTATCTAGATTATCATGATCATACTGGAGGACGTTGTTGTAATGGATGGAGATTCAGTGAAACTGAAGGGATATAAGGATTTTAACAAAAATAAAGGAGAACTCCACTAAGAGCGCTTTTGCAATTCCCTTCTACCCTGGCACTGCAAATCAGTGTCTTCAGCCCCTGTTCGTTTCAAGCAGTTCACCTGAACAATGCACTGATCCCTCTTGTGATTACAGCTAGTGAAAGCAAGTAGAACAACTTTCATCCTCCCCAGTGTTAGTTGGTAAATACTTCTTCAATAAGCATTTCTCCCATAGTTTGTGTGTGCGTGCATGCGTGTGTGTGTGTGTGTGTGTGTGTGTGTGTGTGTGTGTGTGAGAGAGAGAGAGAGAGAGAGAGAGAGAGTCATGTCTTTCTAATCAGTTGGAAAAATGGCTTGCTGGCCTGCCCAAGGATTTTTTTTTTGGTAGCAATGTAGGAGAGGGGTGCTTGGGCCTGGCTGATGGAGGCTGGTTCAAGCCCCCCCCCCGTGTGTGTGTGTGTGTGTGTGTGTGAGAGAGAGAGAGAGAGAGAGGGGGGGAGGGAGGGAGGGTCAGACAGACGGAGGATTGTATTTAAGTTCTAATTAACAAGTAATTAACTACTGATTGATGCAGATAAGGGGCAGGCTCTGGCATACCCCCTGCCATTGGTCTGCGTACCCCTAGGGGTACTCGTACCACAGGTTAAGAACCCCTGCTCTAGCATCTTCCAGGAGGTTGTGTGAAGTGAATGTTGACGTTTATTGCAAACTAGGCACTGGGTTTGCCTTTTCTAAACCTATACAGTAGGCTATACATTTAGAATGAATGTATAGTTGGGTATAGTTGGGCTGAATGAATCTCAAGCCGGAATCAAGATTGCCGGGAGAAACATCAACAACCTCAGATATGCAGACGATACCACCCTAATGGCAGAAAGTGAAGAAGAACTAAAGAGCCTCTTGATGAGAGTGAAAGAGGAGAGTGCAAAAGTTGGCTTGAAACTCAACATTAATAAAACTAAGATCATGGCATCTGGTCCCATCAATTCCTGGCAAATAGAAGGGGCAGAAATGGAAGCAGTAACAGATTTTACTTTTTTGGGTTCCAAGATCACTGCAGACGGAGACTGCAGCCATGAAATTAAAAGACGCTTACTCCTTGGAAGGAAAGCTATGGCAAATTTAGATAGCATAATAAAAAGCAGAGATATCACCATGCCAACAAAAGTTCGTATAGTCAGGGCGATGGTGTTCCCAGTAGCAATGTATGGTTGCGAGAGTTGGACCATAAGGAAGGCTGAGCGCCGAAGAATAGATGCTTTTTGAACTGTGGTGCTGGAGAAGACTCCTGAGGCCTCAGTCCAGCCCAACACAGGCACAATTGAGGCACAGTTGAGGCACAGTTGAGGCCCAAAATAGGGCTGAGTTAGGCTGCAACTGTGCCTGAGTTAGGCAGGAGGCAAGAGCAGTGGGCCAGGATCGAGGCAACACTTACCACAGAGGCAGGCAGGCCCCTGTGGGGAGGTGTCAGTCTTGTGGAAGCGAAGAGCCCCCTCCTGAGCTCGTCTGTGTGTACCTACCACAGCTGCTGCAGCGTTCGCAGCAGATGGGCAGCCACAGGTAGGCCTGCAGGCACTGGGCGTGCGACAGTCAGCTGAAGGGCAGAGGTTGTGCCAGTGCCAGCTGCCCCAGGGCACCCTGGGCATTAGCCACCTGTTGCAGGGGGGAGTTCCACTGCCCTCCCTCCTGGAGAAGGCGATGCCACCCCCAAGCCACGGTGAGGCTGCACGTGGGAGTCATGGGGGGGTGAGCGTGGGAGAGAAGGGAAGGAGGGGGTGGGAACGGCACGCACAAGGGGGGTCTCATGAAGTCTGGAACCACCTCTGCCATGACATGCCCGTGCGCTGCCTGAAGCCCTGGGCCTCCAGGGCCGTGGCAATGCCCACAAAGAAGGCATCCCGGCATGCCTTCTGCTCCGTGCCCCGGCCAAGACCGAGAGATGCCTTGGGCTTGTCTGCTGCGAGCGGGAAGGGCTCACGCAGCTCATCACGCCCCCAGATGGGGCAACGTCAGCACGTCGCGGCAGGCGCTCTGGCGGGGTGGGGGGTGGCCAGCTTCCATCATCAGAGAGTGGGAGGAGAGGCAGACAGACAGGCAGACAGTGGGTGCTGGGGAGGGGCACGGGTGGGTCAGAAACAGACAGACAACAAGGCTGGTGGGAGAGGGATACAGGGAGAGGGGTCTGCAGAGACCAATAGGGACACAGGGGTCACTTCGCAGATGGAGGCAATGCAGGAACGGGCGCCTCTTATGCAGACGGACCTTGGGCAGAACGGACGCCGTTGACGGGCGGACCGAGGGCGGAAACGGACGCCGTTGACGGGCGGACCGAGGGCGGGTGAGAGCCCCGGTTGCCGAAAGGGCTGTTCACGGACGTGGCGGACGTGCGCCATGTCGCCTGTCAGTGTTTGCCTGCCTGAGAGGCCCCCCCAACTCCCCACTCCCCTCTGAGCCCTGAGGGTCTGGCAGCCCCCCCTGCTGTGGTCTCCCTGGGCTGGCTGTGGCAGGCCCTAGCTCGGATTCATGCAGGGGCTTGTGTGCTGGGGACTGTCTCTGTGTGTGGGGGGCAGTGCTTGTGTAACATTGGGGACATGTGTTTCCATGGGCATCTTTATTGTTCTGGAACAGTGGCAGAGATGGCCAGGCGAGGCTGCCAGGGGTAGTCACAGCAGCCACTCGGACCACATCAGCAGCAGCAGCAGCAGCAGGCGTGCCCCATGGACCAGGGGATGCAGGCCCTTCCCCTGTGGAACCACAGCCTGCACCATGGAAAGGGTAGGGACAGCAAGTAGGCAGCCAGGGAGGTGGAGCAGCAGCAGCGCCGGCAGCTGAGGAGGGTTGCAGGGCAGGCTCCAGGACCTCTGGCAGCATCGAGGCAGACGACCATGGGGCAACCAGACTGCAGGCCCACGGGTGCTCCCAGGAAGGTAGGTGGTAGTGGACGTTCCTGGGGAAGCAAACAACACGGGGTGTTCCGTGGCAGCTGCTGTGTGGTAGCAATCGCCATTGAAGAAATGCCAGTGTGCCGGTTGCAAAGGCCTGCAGGGAGAGAAATTAAACACAGCTGAGAGGTGTGAGACACATAGCATGGTCTGCGCTCCTTCCCTGGGTGTCAGGAGAACATGATCCTGTAAGGGAAAAAGGGTCAAAGAGAGAGAAGACAACAACACAACGTGTGGGTCACAACCATGGCAAACCTACCAATACTGACCTGTGAGTAGACCCTGTGGAGAAAAGGGGGGGGGGAACAGCTGGTGTCTACATAAGGCTAACAGTTCCACACTTGTGGCATTGTGTGCTCTCATTACTACAGGCAGCAATCAGACACAACATTGGTCAAGAGGCATATCATGGCAGGCATTGCAGGCAGCTATGAGACACAACATGGTAAAGAGGCATATCATGGCAGGCATTGCAGGCAGCTATGAGACAAGACATTGGTAAAGAGGCATATCATGGCAGGCATTGCAGGCAGCTATGAGACAAGACATTGGTAAAGAGGCATATCATGGCAGGCATTGCAGGCAGCTATGAGACAAGACATTGGTAAAGAGGCATATCATGGCAGGCATTGCAGGCAGCTATGAGACACAACATTGGTAAAGAGGCATATCATGGCAGGCATTGCAGGCAGCTATGAGACACGACATTGGTAAAGAGGCATATCATGGCAGGCATTGCAGGCAACTATGAGACAAGACATTGGTAAAGAGGCATGTATCCTACCTATATTTCTATATGCAAAGAGGCAGAAGTCAGGCCACATGTCAGAACGAACCCTGCTCTTACCTGCACTTACCTGCTGGTGTTGTTGCCTGTGGGGGGGGAGAGGGGCTGGGAGAAAGACATAGGTTAGCAAACACTTGCATGGAGACAGCTGCCCAGGCACAGCAGTAAACAGTTTGGCCACAGGCGGCACAGCCCTCTCTGCCCTAGAGGGGGGGCAGAGAGGAGAGAGGAGAAGGGAAGAGAGAAGTGGGGTGTTTGAAATTTTTCAAAGTCCCACTTTGTGGCTGCTGGGGGACAGGACCCCACGCCACGTGCTCAGAGAGAGAGAGAGAGAGAGTGGAGGGCTGGGGCTGGGCTTTTGTGGGAAAGAGGCTGGGTGGGGCTGGGTGCTGATAGGGTAACTATTTGGGTCCGTGTCCAGAGTTAGGCCACAACTGTTCCATCCTAACTCAGGCACAACTCGGGACCAGGGTGTTAGAACTTTTTAGGAGAGGGCTGGTGTGGGTAAGGTAAAATGGCTCCTATGGGTCTCCTCACATTTGAGTCCACCCTTTTTGTTGACCCAAATTTTGTGCCTGAGTTGTGCTCGAGGGGGCGTGTCAGGGGGTCGCCAGTGTCTGGAACCAGAACAAATTTCGTAACCGCCCCCGTCACTCCCCCGACACGCCCCCAACACTTTTAGGCCAAACTTAGGACGGAATAGCTCTTATGCCGAACTTAGGACTGAATTGGTCAACTTTCCTTAACCCGTCCTATGTCAGTCACAATTGCAGCACAAATTCGGCCTCTGCGGCACAATTCAGGCACAACTCGAGCCTAAGGCGCTTAGGCTGCAGTTGTGCCTAAATTGTGCCGCTGATGCCTTAGGCTGGACTGGGCTGGCAGAGTCCCTTGGACTGCTAGGATATCAAATCAGTCAATCCTAAATGAAATCAACCCTGACTGTTCCCTCGAAGGACAGGTACTAAGGCTGAAACTCAAATATTTTGGCCACCTAATGCAAAGAGAGGACTCTCTGGAGAAGACTCTGATGCTGGGAAAGATTGAAGGCAAAAGGAGAAGGGGAAGGCAAAGGATGAGATGGTTAGACAGCATCACCGATGCAACGAACATGAAAATGAGCTAACTCAGGAAGATAGTGGAGGACAGGAAGGCCTGGCGGGATATGGTTCATGGGATCAAAAAGGGTCGGACACGACTTAACGACTGAACAACAACACAACAACATACATTTAGAAAAGGCTAACCCAGAGTCTAGTTGCAATAAGATAGGACAACGATCTATTTTAATATTCAGATTTGGCCAAATCTGTACATATTTTTAGAATCATACAAATCATTTTTTTTTTTGCAAAATCTAAATTTATTGTAAAATATTTGATAGATTGTTTACAGAGGATGCAGCTGCTGTGGGATTCTTCCAAGGTACTCCCCTTATTTGTGCCTCTCTGCTTTTTCTTCTACCGAAAGCAGAACAATTCCATGGCTGACTCCAGATGAAATCAATATTACTTGCATTTCCTGGAGATGAGAAAAAGGGCAACGTAGGAAACCTAGAATAACAGTTAAGTGCTTACACAATCAGGATAGTAGCAAATTTATAATAATTCCAAGTTATGTGGTTTCTATTCAGTGCTCGTTGCATTCATAAGAACAATCTTCTTTTAATTTATCCTAATTAGAGACAATGATCTCTAACATAATCTAGGTAGATCATAAGGGTCTGCAAATCATTATAACTAATGTACTTTGGTTTAAAATAAGCTGATGAGAAATGCCTTTGCAGCAGTTTTTGCCTTTAAAAGTGGGCTTTCAAGGGCTGCCCCTTTGTCATTGTGCTGCCATTGCCATTGGGACCTTTTAATGGGGCACAGTCTCCCATCATAGCCTACTCAGAATTGCTCCACTTACTTCAGATTCAAATTTGATGGATACCTTTCAGCTTATTTCATCTGAGGAAGTGAACAGGATTCTTGGATCTGTAAGACCAGCCATCTGCGTGCTTAACTCTTGTCCATCCTGGTGGATAAAGCAAGCTCAGCTTATGACCTAGACAATGGAAATGGTGAATGTAAATGTGTCACAGAGGGAGGGACAGATTCCAACTGTTCTGAGGGAGGCAATCATTCTTCCCTTGTTGAAAAAAAGTTACTTGGACCCCTCTGATTGAACTGAATGACCATCCAGTTTCTAATATACAGGGGGCCTCTGCTATCCGCGAATCCACTATCCCCGGATTCACTTATCCATGGATAGCGTGTGGCCCCCTGCCCCCGCGCACATGTGCACGCATGGGGGGGCGGGACCCACAGAAAATCACAGCGGGGGTGTTTGCCACTATCCACGGTTTTCACGTATCCGTGGGGGTGCCCCCCTGAAACATATCCCCCACAGATACAGGGGCTCTACTGTACCATGCAAGATGCTTGAATATGGGGTCGGATCCCAACTGGAAAAGACTGATTATCTGGATCCTTTCCAATCTAGCATTCAACCCAGTTTTGGAACAGAAATCAGCTTGGTCAGCCTAGTGGACAACTTGTTCTGAAAGATGGATGAGGGAATTGTGACCGTGTTGATTCTCCTGAATTTCTCAATGGTCTTCAATACCATCAAACATGGTATTCTTCTAGGATGCTTAAAAGAATGGGAGAGAGTGCTATATATTGATGTCTCTGCACTTTCCTTGATGGTAGGTCACAGATGGTAGGTCACAGAAGGGAGGTCCGGAGGACTTCTGCTCCATCCTTTTGGCTTTTGTCCTTTTTGTCCATCTTGTCCTCTATATTTTTCTAGAAGCTACGCAGAACTGGAGGCTTTGGCTGTGCTGCGCTGACATGCTTATGTCACTCAGCTCTACGTCTCATTCGCAACAGCTCCTTGTTAGGCAGTGGACACCCTGAACTATTGTCTGGCAGTTGTAAAGGATAAGATGGGTGTAAAATAACTGAAGCTTAATCCCGACAAGATGGTGGTGGTGTTGGTTGGTGGTTCAAGTTGCATTGGGAATACGCTTACAGCTTGTTCCAGATAGGGTTGCACTCCCTCTGAAAGAGCAGGTTGCAGTTGGGGGTGCTCCATGACCCAGAGGACCACAGGCCAGCTGTGTTGAGAAGTGCTTTTTATCTGCTTTGGCTAGTGCACAAACTGTAGCTGTCCCTGGAGAAGATACCTGGCTACAATAATTCATCCCATAGTCACCTCTAGCTTACTATAATGGGGTTGCCCTTCAATGGGTGTGGGTCTTTGGCCAGGCCAACACCTGACAGGGTTCCTGTGCATACTCTTCATGTTGGCCTAAATTATAAATTCAGACAGCCATTCATCAATTGGTAAATGCTGCTTTGGTTCCACCCACATTGGTACCAGTATACTTCCTAATTGGCCATCTTTATGCATTCTTGCTTAAATTACAAAATGTATGGCGTTGTGAACTGGGGCTTGATTCAAACATGTCAAATGTTCTAAGAAGGGTCATAAAGCTGTAGAGCATTTCTTTGGATTTTAAATATTACACAGTGCTTTGATTTGAAGGCAACTGAGAAAATAACAGCAATAGCAATATTTTTGGAATTATTCAGTCTCTCTAGGCTGTGATACCAACACAAATCTCCAGCACACAAATCTCCAGCATAAACATGATAGTTTAAGAAGAATTACCTTTTCCAAATTCCTTTTTTTCCCTGTCAAACTATTTTGAAAGGACTAATTTGAGTACAGGAAAGGCTTCGTTTTAGTCCCAAATGAATCCCTTTTGGCATTTGAATCCAGCTCAAGCACTTCCTCTAATTAAGTCCCCCCAAAATACTTATTTGAGGCTTAAATAAATCCCCTTAGAGTTGTCACTGAATGCTAAGTTCTTTCGACACGGGAAAAGGGGCTGGGGTCAGCAATTTCTCTTAAGTGCCTCATTACTCATTAGCCTGCAAAACACATTTATTTTGAAAACTTGTAATGTGATATTGGGTGGGTGGGGGGTGCATTTGGGAAACATCATTCAGAATCCAGCAAGAATTTCCCTTGTGCAACCCAGTATGAAATTTAGTAAGAATCCCAATTTGTTTCCTGACAGCTTAACAAGTAAACTAATGTCAAACGATGTTCTGGTGGAGAAGGGGAGGGTTGATAATCTGTTGTAAGAGTACCCCTTCCAAATCCCACTCCTAAAATTCTGCTTCCTCCCAAGTGTCAAGCTGAAAAGCCTACTCATCGCCCAGGTATTACAAAGTATCATCCTTTAAATAAGAAGCCATTGAGTTTCAGAGAAGTAGCTTCATAGAACAATTGCTTCTTCAAGTTCAAGAAATTCTAAAAATCTGAGTAAATCAGAAGTCATTTTTCTGGTTGCTTCTGGAGACCTTCTGAGGCCTGCAAAGGCCTCCAGAGGCCATCTCAGGCCCAGCGCAATGCAGGAGTGGCAGGACAAAGTGAGTCTCGGCTTCTAGTTGCTTCTGTTTGGCTCCAATTTGGAGTCAAACGAAGGGAAGGGAAGGGCAGGCGGGCAGACCCATGTGGGTCCGCCCAACTCGTGACCCACCTCAGCATTCAGGCCATGACCCACCAAGTGGGTCGTGACCCACAGCTTGAGAAGTGCTGCACCAGCTAGTCAGTATTTTACTGGCATGACCAATAAAGCTATGTTCTGCCAGGGAGAGTCATCATGGAGTCAAAAGCCAGCCATTTCCAGATTGCCCATTCTGTAACATTTAAAAATCACCCTTTTATTCCACATTCATTCAACAATTAACAGTGTGTATGTGGGGGGGGGGGAGGAATCCAGCAACTAGCCCAAAATATTAAATTTCAATAATACTAGTATTTCTATATCAATTTTCCTTCTCCATTTATGTTGCTGCTGATGTTATGTTGCTTTGTAATTCTTTCTTTCTTTTCTTTTTCTTTTTCTTTTTCTTTTTTTTTGCGAACATTCCCAGGCCCCCACTTCCTATGCACAGAGCAAAGCTTCCAACTGCATTATCTCCCCAATTCCCTTGATAATAGAGAATCACTTTTGCAGTTCCTGGGGAAAGCTGCTGACATGATATGCTATTATCTCTTTTATTCGTTCCTCCTCCTCCATCCTCCCTCAGGGAGGAAAACATCTGTGCATCCATCACCAAATGAATGAGTAGCTCTGTTTCTCTGGCCTTTTAGACCTCTGCTTTCCGCCCTGACCATTCCAGTACAAGGGGGCGCATTGAGATTCCCAGAACATGCTGTATTATTGGGAGTGTTAGGTTTACGGTGCATCTTTGAGGACTAAACTCAACTTTGTTTATCTGTTTGTCTTCCCACAGTACCACCAAGACTTTGCCTGTCTAAAGCCCCAATCCTATCCCACGCCACCCGCACTGATGCAGCTGCATCAAAACGGGGTGCACTGCTTCCTACAGTGGGGGGGCAACCCAAAGGCAAATGGGAGGTAAGTAAAAATATTGTATTGGGGCCGCCTATGGCTCTTCTCAGACATACACCACCTATTATGGACTGTTCCCTGGAAGGACAGGTACTGAGGCTGAAGCTCAAATGTTTTGGCCACCTAATGCAAAGAGAGGACTCTCTGGAGAAGACTCTGATGCTGGGAAAGATTGCAGGCAAAAGGAGAAGGGGAAGGCAAAGGATGAGATGGTTAGACAGCATCACCGATGCAACGAACATGAAAATGAGCGAACTCAGGAAGATAGTGGAGGTCAGGAAGGCCTGGCGGGATATGGTTCATGGGATCACGAAGGGTCGGACACGACTTAACGACTGAACAACAACAAGCCTGAGGAGGGAAAAGGGGCTGGGAGGATTTTGAAAGAGGGAATAGTATCTGGCATGCTGGCATGCGTGACTGCCACCGGATCCACAACCTTTCCCCTCCTCTCCACCATCCAGTTCCTTCTCCAGAATGCCCAGTTCCACCCCCTTCCCACCCCTGATCTTCACCCTGCACTGGCTTCCCTGCTCCATTTGTGGCAGTGGCTCCAAAATGGCCAGCGGCAGCATGCTGTGTGCACTGCCATGTAACCTGCTACGACAGCGGAACAGAGTTCCAGACAGCAGAGCAGAGCAAAACTAGCTCAATAGGATTGAGCTGTAGGTCCCTCTCTGCTATCAGTACACAAGCTATCGATTGCCAGTCACCAAGCCAATATTGATTTCATTAATTATCAGTTCTTGCTATAAGGCAGTTCTTTTCAATATCTTAGGGCCCAATCCTCTCCCCTT
The DNA here is from genome assembly GCA_026170595.1 of Plestiodon gilberti rubricaudatus. Lineage (NCBI taxonomy): Eukaryota > Metazoa > Chordata > Lepidosauria > Squamata > Scincidae > Plestiodon > Plestiodon gilberti. Next base: position 132,327,492 of record JANXHW010000003.1, read on the forward strand.
CCAGCCACATCAATGCAGCCATGCCAAAAAGGTGTGCAATGCATTCAGGTTGGGGAGGGGCAACCTGTGGGCAAACGGGAGGTAGGTAGGTATCAATGTTTTATACTTATTTCTCTGGAGCCCTGGGTGCCCTAGGGGTCTCCTCGGACATATACCACCACTTTTTGTGTCGTATGTCTGAGGAGAGGAAAGGGGTAGGGAGTATTGGAATGGGGGGGATAGGATCTGGCACGAGCCATTGCCACCAGGTCCACCCCTCCCATCTACTCCGGGTTCCTGGCCACTCCTCCTCCCTCAGTCTGCCCTCAGTTACTCCCACAGTCTGCCCACTCCTGCCCCACTCACCCTCTGCCCCCACCACTGACTTACTGGCTTCAGTGGGTGACGTGGCATCTGGCGACAGACCTGCAGCACTTCTGCCTCTCATGGTAGTGTGCATAAAATGGCCACAGAAGGTGCGCTGCGTGCACCATCAACAAACAATTTATGACAGTAGAAGTGCAGAGACATCACTACGGGGGGCGGTACTGTAAGTACAGCACCATTCTACTCCGTGTTACGAGGTGGCCCCGCCCCCTCGCCATCAGAGCCATTCAGAGTGGTGAAGGCAACGCGCAGGAGACTCGCGTGAAGGCAAAGTGCAGGAAACTCAAGCAGAAGACAATGGAGCGTTGCCTTCACCGCTCTGAATTGCTCCGATGGCGAGGGGGCGGGGCCACCTTGTAACACAGAGCAGAATGGTGCGGTACTTACAGTAATGCTGCCCCCCTGTAGCGACACCTCTGCAGAAATGATTTCCACTTTCATAACTCGTTCTGCCCAGCAGGCCAAATCTGGATAGGATTGGGCTGCCCATTACATCTTTGAACTAGAAAGTCATTTCCCTCTCTGCATTTCCTATGTAGGAAACAGATGAAAATTAATCTATGTTTATAAAGTGAATGCATCATCATATTTTTATAGTGTTAATTTATTTCTGATATCTGATTGTAGGTTAGTTCCAATGGAACTTAACGTTGGGGGTCAGCCTGGCCGCATATACTCTCGGAGGACTGTGAACTCTTGATCCCTGATTGGTAGCTATAGCAGCAATGGTGAAAGCTGTGAATCAGGTGTCTGTGTGTATGTACAGTATATAGAAAAAGAGAGAGAAAATGTTAAAAAGTGAAAAACAGTGAGATTATAGGCTTGGATCCAAACGTTTTTCTTTGCTCACAGTAGGCCCTTCTGTGACTGAAAGGAGCTACTGTGAGCTGAGTGGCAAGTCTGGATTCCAGGCATATTATCTGCTTTTCACATTTTATACATTTGTTAAGTTATTTGGTTAGTCAATAGTAATAACTTACATTTTGTAATATCCATGACATATGCTTCAATTGTTCTTTAATAACTGATCTACCATACTAGTGCTTGCTTGGCCAAGTTCTGATTTTTTAACCTCCAAATGCACCTAATTCACACTGTGAATGCATCTAGGGATATATTTTGCACATTTGCACATTTTTATACCACTCTTCCTCCAAGGAGCTCAGGGCGGTGTACATGGTTCCTTCCCTCCTTTTGTCCTCACAACAACCCTGTGAGGTAGGTGAAGCTGAGAGATAGTGACTGGCCCAAGGTCACCCAGGAAGCTTCGTGGCTGAGCAGGGATTTGAACCTGGATCTTCCAGGTCTAAGTCCAACACCCAAACCACTACACCATCCTGGCTCATATATTCATTTGGGTAGTTGAAAACCATGCAGTGGAGTATTGCAAACAAAGCTCTGCATATGTATAGGATTGTGTCGTAATTGAAAAGTGGAGCCTGAATCCACTTCTGTATAAATGGAGTTGCCAGGTGCAAAGTTAGAGGGACAGCTTCACTTTAACCATTGAAAAGAGGGCCATTCAACAGGTGCAGCTTTTCTCATCACTGAATGATGAGCTGCACCTGTGGCACACAGGTATTTTTGAGACAGCTGTTTAGGTGCCAAAGTCTTGTTTCCCGTTGAAGCTGAACATGCCTGAATTCTAATAAGCAGGGCTTTGGTGTTCAGTGAGAATTAATTTTTAAAAATGCTGTATAGCAGGGGTTCTCAACCCCTTCCTGGCCAAGTACCACCTCCGGCACCACACTCCTGCTGCGTACCTCCAGAAGTGACTGGTAATAACATCATCACCAGTTACTTCTGAGTTTTCAGGTTTTCGGAGACCAGAAAATGTAGGTAGGAGGCTCTGGGCAGGTGGGAAGGCCCTTCTCAGCAAAAATGACAAAAAGTGCCATGTCGGAGCAGGGTTCCAGTGATCCTGCAGTCTGAGTACCACCAGCACTCAGCCAAAGTACCACTGGCGGTACTAGTACCACTGGTTGAGAACCCTTGCTGCATAGCATATTGTCAAAGTTGTACATACTTTATAGCTAGAAATGTACCGTATTATTAGAAATAGTTTAATAATCTGCACATTGCACTGCTTTTGTAACCTGTTATGGTGCCAATCGCCTCTTGAACCACTGAAAGTAAGAGACAGGCGCCCTTGGAATTGAAGCACATGTTTTAAAATGGAAATATGCTGGAAGAACAGTTTTCTCAGACCCATATACTGTACATATATTAACTTTACATTACCAAGACATGGACAAGAAGCAGCAAAAGAAGCAGACGTGAATGGATTTAGACTTAAGTCATTGCATTTGTATTGATTTTAATGTTAAGTGTTTCAGAGCAAGGAGACAGTGGGAAATATGATGCTTTTTTTTTCACCACCAGGAATTAATTTGGCCCAGTGCTCAGCTGGTGGAGAAAGCAAGAATGAAGTTGAGCCTGCTTAGTAAGTGTCGCTCAGGCCATGGTTAGGCCATGGATCCACAAGTGGTGATTCACAACTGACAACTGAGTTGCAAGGCTTACTCAAAGCAGTTTGTGTCTGTAGCATCATAACCTCTTTTGGAAAGAAAAAAGAAATACAGTAAAAGAATGAATACATAAGAGCTTTTCAACTTTTTTTTTTTTGCTTCTACCACCTTCTGTGGGTATTGGTATTGCAAGCGCCACCACTGCCACCAGAAAAGGCAACTGTGCACAGGAGTGGGTGGCATGCTCCGCAGTTGTCCCTGCAGCTGCTGCCGCGTCCTGACCTCTCTCTCTCTCTCTCACTTTGCATCCTCCTTCCCCAGATTGTGACTCTGTTGAAGGACCAGGCAGCTGCACAACCACATCTTGCCCATGGCCACCACTGCCCCAGCCGTCTCTATTTCCAGTGGAGTCAAGCCTGGTAGGAGAGTGCCTCATGCTCTCCATAACAGTAGGGTCACGTACCACCTGTCATACTGTGAAGTACCACTAGTGGTAGAGTACCACTGGTTGAAAAGAACTGAAATTGATTACAGGCAGACACGATTCCTTGGTGTACAGTAATTCCAAACCCAGGGCCTCTGAGAGGAATTTTATCAGGGGGTACAAAGTTTCTTTGGGGCCCTTTCTCAAAGGGGAGGGGGCAAAATGGGGCAGGACAGCAACAGCCAGAAAAGTCTCCAGAGCCCAGGTCTACCAGGCTTCCAGATGCGGCATCGAGGTCTACCTACCCAGTAGACCTGGCCTCCTGGTTGGCCCAGCCTCTGTCTTTCCATGAGGTCAGCTGAAATCCCAAGAAATTTCTGGGGGGGCTCCTTTGGCTCCTGCCCCCCTTTTACCATGGGCAATTTATCCCCCCCCCTCATGGGCCCTGTCCAAACCTATCTTCATTCTGATGATGCTATAAAATTTTCAGGATGGATAATTCAGATAGTAAATTCAGAAGTTTTCAGAAAGTTTTCTGATTCAGGTTAAAGGCAGGATCTGGGTCTGGAAATATTGAAGGCGACCTGTTCTGTCTTCCACTAAATGTTACCATTTGGAGAAGTCATTAGGGACCTATTTATTATCACCTTGGCGGTGGAGATTCATGAGATTGCAACCGCTAACGTGTAGCCAGAGGCGTAACAAGGGTGAAGCGAAGGCAAGTAATTCTGCAAGACTCCGTTACACTGGAGTCAGCGGCCTCTCCCCCTTGCTGTTGGAGCCATTCTGGCAGCAAAGGCAACACGCAGGACACTCCCCTGTTGCTGCTGGAATGGCTCCAACAACAAGGGGGAGGGGCCGCTGACTCCAGTGTAACGGAGTCTTGCAGAACTACTTGCCTTCGCTCCACCCTTGTTTCACCACTGCGTGTAACATATTGTAATGAGGCAGTGTCTAGATGAGGAGTTTTTCAAGCTAAAAACTACCCTGCTGAATCAGTCCAAAACTGCATCTAGTGACTACATGCCATTCCACAAACTGGCAAGTCAGATGCCTCTGGGAAGCTCACAAGCAGGGCAAGAAGACAATAATTCTTCTCTGTTGTTTGTTGTTCTCTCCCCCCCCCCCCAACTGCCAACCTGCCTCTGAACATGAAAATTCCATTTAGTGTTCATAGCAAATAGCCATCAATGCACCTATCCTATGTAACAATGTCTAAAACATTTTTAAAAGCCATCTACACAGTTCCCAAGCAGTTTTACTAAGAGGATCAAGCTTGATTTATTTCTGTCAAAAGACCCATCTGTCAATTGCACATCCTGATGTTGATCATCGGTAGTAGGTACAACGGCGGTTTAATGACCCAGCTGCCTTGAGGCTATAATTCACAAAAAACACACAGACCCAGCTCCAAAGAAATGCCCAAGGGGGCTGTCTTTCTCCAACAGTATCCCACCTCAACTCTGGTAACACACTTTTGAAATGAAAGAAAGTTTCAAAAACAATCAATTATATGACCAGGGAGCATCTCCTGTTTTGAAATAACATTGACTGTAATACAGGGGTGGCTCCATAGGTAGGGCCATGTGGGGTTTGGGCCAGGGGATCACACCCATGCAAGGGCCCATAAAGGTAAAGGTGACCCCTGACAACTAAGTCCAGTCATGTCCGACTCTAGGGTGTGGTGCTCATCCCCATTTCAAAGCTGAAGAGGCAGCGTTGTCCGAAGTCGCCTCCGTGGTCATGTGGCTGGCATGACTCTCCTTGCTGCAGCGCGTAGCATGCGGTTGGAACACGGAGCGCTGTTTACCTTCCCGCAAGCGGTACCTATTTATCTACTCACATTAACATGCTTTGGAACTGCTAGGTTGGCAGGAGCTGGCCAAGCAACGAGAGCTCACCCCGTCGCGGATTCGAACTGCCGACCTTTCGATCGACAGCTCATGGTTCAGCGGTTTAACCCACTGCGCCACCCGCTGGCCTCAAAGGGGCCCATACCCTTGCCCAAATCTGCTTCTGCCACTGCTCCCGACTGCCACCTGGTAAGCCAGGACCATGAAGATGCTTACTGAGTGATAGTGGGAGAGGAGCAACAGCAGCAGACCATCTTCTTCCCCAGTGCCATTTTACAATTCCCAGATGTCCTGTCTCTCGAGGCTGCATTGGAGGCCAAGGCATCTCAGAATTGTTAAATAGCACTGGGGGAAGGAGGACCTCCTGCTGCCACCACCTGCTACCACTAGTGTTGCTGGGGGGGTGCATGTGGTGCACCCCGCACTGAGTGACACCAATTTGGGGGTCACACAGCTGGGTTCAGCTGTGAGCGATATTTCTCACCGTTCACAGCTGAGCCGAATTCGAACCATGGCTTTGTCTCACAGGTAGAGCCACCAAAAAAATAAAAAAAAAGCCGAAGGAAAAAAAAAAGCCGAAGAAGCCAAGGGGGTGTCACCTTTCCCCAGGAGGGGTAACATCCTCTTGGCTCATTTGGCGGCTCACCTGAGCCCTGCGAGCCAAAGCCGTGTGAGTCTGAAGTGACTCGTGCGTCTTCAGCTTGCAGGCGGGAGCCACAAAGAAAGTTGAATGCAGCGAAGAAGGTGCTGTTACCCCTTCACTGCCTTTGGCTTTTTTCATGGCTCTATGACCCAGAAGTAATTGATGTGGCGTGATGACATTATCACGCCACGTCAGTTACTTCCGGCTTTCAGCTGGCACACCGCACCAGGCGCAAATAAGGTAAGCTACGCCGCTGCCTGCTACCACTGCCTGCTGGTAAGCCTCCTCACTGGATGCTCAGCCAGCAAACTGAGCAGTGGATGGGCAATAGTCTTCTTCAGTGACTCCACTGTAGTGATGGGTAACTGCATGGAGGACATGTGTTCATCCACTGCCTGATTCCTGGGCATCATGGAAGGATAGCTGGCATACACATGCCGGGGAGTGTGGCATTGGTCTCACAGGCCTTTTGTCCCCCCAAAGCTGGAGCCACCACTGGGTGTATAGAACATTTGAAAGTAGGGGTTTGACTTCCAGCCATGGTAGTGCTCAGTGGAACACATGCTTTGCATGCTGAAGGTCACAGGTTCAATCCCTGGAATCTCCAGGAAGAGTTGGGAAAGAACTCTGTCTGGGTGGGGCAGTTACAACTGGTGTTCAAATTATTTATTTGGGGAATTAATTAAAGAATGCAGCAGGGTTGGCTTCTGGAGGATAGTGTAGCTAAGCTTTGTCCAGCATTGACCTTCTCTGTAGGCGTAACCAGTGAAACAAGGGATCTTTTGGGTGAGGTGCAAAAACCAGCATCAGTGAGAATCAATTGTAGAGACTGAGAAAGAGCATCTTCAAGGATTACAAGAGATTGATTAAAGGTTTGATTACAAGAGATTGATAGAGATCTATAAAACACTCTATAAACCTTAACACACATGTGTAAATGTTCCTAGGTTGTAGTGTGAGCATGTATGTGCTTGAAATCAGTGTCCCAAAGAAGTAGAAGAGGAATTGATTTCCAGGGAAGATGGTTTAGGGAGGCCCTCCACTTTTACCCTGGCCCCTGAGCTGAGACTGGAGAAGGAGGGATGAGATATAAGGGAAGGGAAGTTGCAAGGAGGAGGAAAGTTTCAAAGTATGTTCATAGCTACTTGAGTTGGACATGGTTTGAGGGAAGTCTGGGTCTGGCAGGGATCCAGAGGGTTCCATGCAGCTTCAGAAACTCTTACTCGACGCAATACACACAATACACACAAGGCACCTTCAGGTAGAGTGATACATTGCTGGTTAAAATCCTCCAAATATTTAAGGGTTTTGGAGTGGTTGGTTATGTGCAGCTCTGGGGGTAAATATGTTCATCTGGTGGTTATCGAGGTGTAAAAGGGGCTCTGGAGGTTTTGGTATTGGTGTATTAATGTACAAACCGGTGTGTGAATGGATTCGGACTGGGGACTGAAGTGCCCCTTTCTGGCATACAATCAAGGTGAACTTTTCTAATAGATGCAAATGTACAGGGCACATCACACAATGGATACGTTGAAAATGCAGATACAGTTCCAAGATGCAAACGTGACCAGAGGATCTCACACAGATATACCAAAAGAAGTGTGATTGTAATGTGATTGCATCTTTATCACCCCCTTCTCAAAGTGCATTTCTGCAAGCACAAAGATGGGGCCCAGGGCTTGACCTGAGTTTCAGAGACGTGACTTGAGTTTTCCATAGTTCACAATACAGATCATAGTCCATAGGTGTGGGCCACCTGTTGAGCGGGATTTGGGTATAGGAATAGGCAGGCACAAGAAGACCCATCCAGCTCATTCAGAAGGCTTCCGAGATTATTAACTTAATTATGACTAACTAGACTGTATCCGTGAAATTAAACAGCATGTCGTGAGCTGAGATTATTATTGCTTGGAAGTTATTTTTGCATTTACGTTCTTAAGGCTATGGTGGTTTTGAAACAATTTGGATTCAAGTATTCTGCTCCAGGCCATTAAAAACTGACTCATTGCAGACGGATGCCCAATGGGACTTGATGAATCGACCTCAGTAATATCTGCAGGAACAATTTCCAAGTACTGGCTGAAGTGCATTCCTGTGTATTTCTACTTCAGCCATCTGCCAATCTTAATACTTATTCCTGAGGGAGGAAACCTTCCAGAGCTGTTTTTCATTTAATTTACAAGGACATCCTGTTTAGGTCCTTATCAAAAGAACAGAAGAAATCATGCCAAATACCACAACCTCAGCTCAGAAAACTGAATGGGTTCGGTTGAAGTAGTAACCTACATTTCAAGGGAGTTGCAAAATCCCAGCTTTCTCCTGCATTAAATCCAAGATACATTTTTACTTGTCATCTTGATAATTTTGCCTTGCTGAGGTTATGGTATTTTTTAATATGTGTTTGTTTCTTCAGGCACTGGATCTAAGCGTTGGCAACTGTGTGATAAAGTGACTTTTCACATAGTGCGCTCTTCAGAAAAAATCCAAAATATTTTGATCAGGCTAGAAACACCAGGACAGAGGCAAACAGGATACAAAATGACTACATTGATGCCAAATCAGTGGGGTGCAGTGGATAATATGTTGCATGAGGGCCAGAGAGGCATGGGTACCAGTTCCTATTCCTGAATGAAGATCATTCAGGGCTCAGTCCAGCCTAACTCAGCACAGGTCAGGCACAATTGAGGCCCAATTGTGGCGTAGCTGTGGCCTAAGACAGGGCTGAGTTAGGCTGCAACTATGCCTGAGTTAGGCAGGAGGCAAGAGCAGTGGGCCAGGATCGAGGCAAAACTTACCGCAGAGGCAGGCAGCCTCCTGTGGTGAGGTGTCAGTCTTGTAGAAGCGAAGAGCTCCCTCCTGAGCTCGTCTGTGTGCACCTACCACAGCTGCTGCAGCGTTGGCGGCAGATGGGCAGCCACAGGCAGGCCTGCAGGCACTGTGTGTTTGACAGTCAGCTGAAGGGCAGAGGTTGTGCCAGTGCCAGCTGCCCCAGGGCACCCTGTGCATCCAGGGCCGTGGCAATGCCCACAAAGAAGGTATCCTGGCGTCCCTTCTGCTCCGTGCCCCGGCTAAGACTGAGAGATGCCTTGGGCTTGTCTGCTGCGAGCGGAAAGGGCTCACACAGCTCATCACACCCCCAGATGGGGCAACGTCAGCACGTCGCGGCAGGCGCTCTGGCGGGGTGGGGGGTGGCCAGCTTCCATCATCAGGGAGTGGGAGGGGAGGCAGACACACAGGCAGACAGACAGTGGGTGCTGGGGAGGGGCACGGGTGGGTCAGAAACAGACAGACAACAAGGCTGGTGGGAGAGGGATACAGGGAGAGGGGTCTGCAGAGACCAATAGGGACACAGGGGTCACTTCGCAGATGGAGGCAATGCAGGAACGGGAGCCCCTTATGCAGACGGACCTTGGGCAGAACGGACGCCATTGACGGGCGGACCGAGGGTGGAAACGGACGCCGTTGACGGGCGGACCGAGGGCGGGTGAGAGCCCCGGTTGCCGAAAGGGCTTTTCACGGACGTGGGGGATGTGCGCCATGTCACCTGTCAGTGTTTGCCTGCCTGAGAGGCCCCCCAACTCCCCACTCCCCTCTGAGCCCTGAGGGTCTGGCAGCCCCCCTGCTGTGGTCGCCCTGGGCTGGCTGTGGCAGGCCCTGGCTGGGATTCATGCAGGGGCTTGTGTGCTGGGGACTGTCTCTGTGTGTGGGGGGCAGTGCTTGTGTAACACTGGGGACATGTGTTTCAAGGGACATATTTATTGTTCTGGAACATTGGCAGAGATGGCCAGGCGAGGCTGCCAGAGGTTGGCACAGCAGCCACTCAGAACATAGCAGCAGCAGCAGCAGGCGTGCCCCATGGACCTAGAGATGCAGGCTCTTCCCCTGTGGAACCACAGCCTGCACCATAGAAAGGGGAGGGACAGCAAGTACGACAGCCAGGGAGGTGGAGCAGCAGCGATGCCGGCAGCTGAGGAGGGTTGCAGGGCAGGCTCCCAGACCTCTGGCAGCATCGAGGCAGAAGACAGTGGGGCACCCTGCCTGGAGCCCCAGGGGTGCTCGCAGGAAGGTAGGTGGTAGTGGACGTTCCTGGGGTGACAAAGAACAAGGGGGTGTTCCATGGCAGCTGGTGTGTGGTAGCAATCGCCACTGAAGAAATGCCAGTGTGCCGGTTGCAAAGGCCTGCAGGGAGAGAAATTAAACACAGCTGAGAGGTGTGACACACATAGTATGGTCTGCGCTCCTTCCCTGGGTGTAAGGTGAGCATGATCCTGTAAGGGAAAAGGGTCAAAGAGAGAGACAACAACACAACTTGGGGGTCACAACCATGGCACACCTAGCAATACTGACCTGTTCGTTGACCCTGTGGGGAAAAGAGGGGGGGGAACAGCTGGTGTCTACATAAGGGTTACAGTTCCACACTCATGGCATTGTGTGCTCACATTAATACAGGCAGCTATGAGACAAGACATTGGTAGAGAGGCATTTCAGAGAAGGCATTGCAGGCAGCTATGAGACAAGACATTGGTAGAGAGGCATTTCAGAGAAGGCATTGCAGGCAGCTATGAGACAAGACATTGGTAAAGAGGCATGTATCCTACCTATATTTCTATATGCAAAGAGGCAGAAGTCAGACCACATGTCAGCACGTACCCTGCTCTTACCTGCACTTACCTGCTGGTGTTGTTGCCTGTGGGGGGGGGGAGAGAGGGGCTGGGAGAAAGACATGGGTTAGCAAACACTTGCATGGAGACAGCTGCCCAGGCACAGCTGTAAACAGTTTGGCCACAGCCAGAACAGCCCTCTCTGCCCTAGAGGGGGGCAGAGAGGAGAGAGGAGAAGAGAGAAGTGGGGTGTTTGTGAATTTTGCCCTCCACCAACAAAGTCCCACTTTGTGGCTGCTGGGGGACAGGACCCCACGCCACATGGTCAGAGAGAGAGAGAGAGAGAGACAGTGGAGGGCTGGGGCTGGGCTTTTGTGGGAAAGAGGCTGGGTGGGGCTGGGTGCTGATAGGGTAACTATTTGGGTCCATGTCCAGAGTTATGCCACAACTATTCCGTCCTAACTCAGGCACAACTCAGGCATAGGGTGTTAGAACTTTTCAGGAGAGGGCTGGAGTGGGTAAGGTAAAATGGCTCCTATGGGTCTCCTCAAATTTAAGTCCACCTTTTTTGTCGACCTAAATTTTGTGCTGCAGTTGTGCTCGAGGGGGTGTGTCGGAGCTTTGCCAGTGTCTGGAATCCGACTCAAATTCATAACCGCCCCCGTCACTCCCCCGACACGCCCCCAACACGCCCACTTTTAGGCCAAACTTAGGACGGAATAGCTCTTATGCCGAACTTAGGACTGAATTGGTCAACTTTCCTTAACCCGTCCTATGTCAGTCACAATTGCACCACAAATTCAGCCTCTGCGGCACAATTCAGGCACAACTCGAGCCTAAGGCGCTTAGGCTGCAGTTGTGCCTGAATTGTGCCGCTGAGGCCTTAGGCTGGACTGGGCTGTCAGTGACTTTTGTAATGTAGCTGCAGTCCTTTCCCTGTTGATTTCTCATAGACTTGTTTCTAAAGGGCCCTGGGAGAAAGAAGTGGCATAGATAGACCAGGGTGGCGGCAAGTAGTTCTTCAAGACTCCGTTATACCAGAGTCAGCGGCAGTGGCGTAGCTAGACTGGAGCGGAGGCAAGTAGTTCTGCAAGACTCCGTTACACCAGAGTCAACGGCCCCTCCCCCTTGATGTTGGAGCCATTCTGGCGGCAATGGCAACACGCAGGACACTCCCCTGTCGCTGCCGGAATGGCTCCAACAGCAAAGGGGAGGGGCCGCTGACTTCGGTGTAACGGAGTCTTGCAGAACTACTTGCCTCCGCTCCAGTCTAGTTTCACCTCTGGTCAGCGGCCCCTCCCCCTCGCTGACAGAGTCATTCCGGCGGCAATGGCAACATGTGGGACACTCCCCCGTCGCTGCTAGAATGGCTCCATTGGCAAGGGGGAGGGGCTGCTGACTCCAGTGCAATAGAGTCTTGCAGAACTACTTGCCGTTGCCCCGGTCTAGCTACACCACTGGGAGAAAGGGAGAGCAGGAGGAGGATGAGGAGGAAGGGAGAAGCAGAATGGAGGGAAGAGGGAAAGGAAGCAGAGACTGTTTGTAAACTAAAAAAAAAAAAAGATTGACAGTGTTCCCAAGTCTTGCCTGCTGCCTTCTCACCTGAAATGAGACATAAGTGGTCTTGGGAAGTCACTGTTTCTACACCTAACCTATCTCACAGGATTGTTGTTTTGATGGTAACATTGATCACACAGGCAATCACAGGCATTCTTTGATATACAGTAATGACTTCCAGCAAGTGTAGGCAAAAGCAGGGCTGCCTCCAGGCAAAGCAATCTCCAGTGGGTCCCCTTCCCTCCTACCTCAGTGAGTCCCCTCTATGTACCTTGGCAACAGGTGCAGTGGCAAATTTGGCGTCTAGCTGCTGGCCGTCATATTTCTCCCCCATGGTGTCCTATGTCTCATGGGATCTGAAGATGTGTGAAAATATTTGAGGCATTGTTGGGGGGGGGGGGAAACACATATGGTGGGTTGCAGCTGGCTAGAATGCTGCTACTCCCAGCCCATCAGATCTGACAGCAAGAAGAAAAGGAACCGAAGTCTCCCAGCACAGAACGTGATGTCCACCATCACACCTGCCCCCAAAGTACAGTGAGGGAGAAGGCTCAGTCAGTTTCTGGCTGCCAGTTGCTGCCTGTCTCCCCCCTGGGAGTGCTCAGAGCCCTGGCATTTGCCCCAAAGTGCCAGGTGTTGATTACAGCTGCTGGCCAAAAGCAGTCTCTCTCTCTCTCTCTCTCTCTCTCTCTCTCATCCACCTGGGCTGGAGAAGAGGCAGGTACATCAGCAGGCAGGGACAGAGCAATCACTTGATGAACTCCTTCAGCAACAAGCTGCTGAGAGTTAAGGAGTGCAGCATATCTTGGTTCTTTTATTAAAGGCATATGATTGGGCCTCCATTTTGGTCTGTGGTCTTACTATAGAATGGCATGGAGTTCCTTGCTCCAATCAGTGGTGCCAGGAATCAGAGCATGACTCACAGGGCTCCTGGTTTGAGCCCCCTGGCAAATGACAAACTTTACCATGTTTCTGCACCCATTTTACAAATGTCACCTGATTGCCCCAAATTTAAGAGTAGTCCACCAAAACATTCTGACAGCATCCCATTTATCAAAGTGACTCTGTGAGTGAGACTAACATTTTCAGGATCTGTATCAACTTTACAGAATGTGCAGGTCGGGCCTTCTCGCATATTATCTTACGGAGCTGCTGGAGGATAGAGACAGGCACCCTTCAAGTTTGTTTACTTCCAGAAACTGAGGATGCTACACCAAGGCAAACACCTACAGCAGGATCATTGGCCATAGCAGATTACAAACACCTGCACCTTCTATTATTTTACTGTTTTGAAACTGTGTTCCAGGGAACCTTGGTGTTCTGCAGAAGCCTATCAGGAGTTTCTCAAAGAGAAGATCAGTAACGGTGGACAGGTTTCCCTTAAAGACAGCCTGCCCATCACTACTAATTTTGTGATAGTTTGGTTGAGATTGCTGGAAAGTTGGTTAGGATTGGGCTGTTAATCTCCTGCTTTTACTGCCTTTGCAATGCAGCAATCAAGATTTGCTGACCATTGTTGCTCTTGCTGCTTAGTTTATCTCTCACTTTATTCAAGTATTATTCTATGTCCACTTTTAAATACCTGTACTGTATAAATAAATATCCGGCAGCATGAACATTATCTTCTTCTTGAGTTAGAATGGTGGAGGGAGTCTAAGCTTCTTGTTTGAATATGTTTGGCTATGGTAGGCAATACACAAGGGTAAATAATTAGAGCACCTCATCCTTCCATTAGTCCTTACATTTTTTGAAGGGTGTTTATATTTTCTGGTATGAGTTGGTCTGACAGAGCAATTCCAAACTCCCTATGGCTACATATATGAAACGAGATGTAGTTGGATGAGCCCCAAAATATAAGCCAGAAAATACAAAACTGCACTTTAAGGCATAAACATATTGAAACCATGTCTAATTTTATGAAGCTAATAATATTCCACTAAGTATAGACTACACACTTTACATTGTAAGGTTGCATTAAAAATAATTTGCGTTTACACCTAAAAAAACCAACAACACCTATATGTGAATGGAACCAATAGGGGCTTTGCACACTTCTGCTAGGAGGCCAGGATTGGCTGCAGCTGCCTGGGGAGCATCTGCTTGATGGCAAACCTGAGTTTCTTGCCAAGTAATGTGTGAAAGGGCCCCAGATGCTAATATATTTTACTGAGTACATATCATGATATTGCTTGCTTATATAACTGTATGAGTTCCCTTCTACCATTTTAAGGCCTTGCAACTGTCTTGTAATAAACAGGAAACTCAATCAATGAATCACAACTCCATTTATCTCGGGGGCTCACCCTCCCCCCCTCTTTTTCTATTTCTGTTAGAACTATTAAACCCCGAAGAATGACACTGTAATTGTGGATGCATTCCTATGCATTCTGACGCCTGTGCCTGCTGTCAATTGGCTCTTTGTGCTGCTCAGTGGAAGCCGGATGTTTGCAGTGGATGGCAGCTGTTGTTCAATATCCAGCTAACAGCTGATAGACTGGCAGTGTTACATAGGGAAAAAAAGTGCAAGCCAGAGCCTGGGAAAGGTCCTAGTGCTGAATGCTCTCGACTCTGACTGGTAATTAGCTTACTACATGCAAGATTATGAAAAAAGACCAGGGCTGGAGATAGCACAATTCACCACCAACCCCCAGCAGAAGTCATTAGAAATTAGAAACGGTCATTCTTTTGCGGGGGAGGGGGAGGGGGATAACTTGTAAAGAATTTATGGATAGTTTTGCTTCCCTGAAGGGGAAAAAAAATGTGCCAGAAGTAGACTGCATCTGAAAATGTCATAACTAACAGACCTATTATGCTATTTAATTTTCCTTGAAAGGGAGTACATTGGCTGTATTTTTAATACTTCTGTGGTAGATTTTTGCATATAGCCAATACTCAGCCATGGCCAAGTCAAAATGGTGTTCTTCTTGGGAAAGAACTTCAATTACAAGTTGAAATGGAAGCAAAACAGAATAATTCGACTGAGAGGGATAACTATTTTGGTATTTCTCCTGCCCTCTATTTTCTTTTTGTTTCCTTTCTATATGTTGACTTTGCATTTGTAGTAAAGATGGCCAGCTTGACAACAGCATTTCATTTTCAAACGACAACTTGTTTCCTCAGCCACTTACTGTCCAGTGTCCTCAGCAGTGAGTCAAAACTTTGGTCATGCTCAGTTTGAGCCCAGAAGTTTCCTGTTCTGAAGTGGCTGAATTGGGGTTCTTCAGTTAAAGGGCACAATCCAATTGTAAGGGGAAAAAAATACAATGCTGAGATTAGATGTTGTGGCAAAACATTTAGCTGCTGCTGCAAAATAAAAATAAAAATCCCAGTGGCCCTGTGTGTCTCATGAGGCAGTGGAGAGTGGGTTAGCCATTACAGGAGAAAGAGGCAGGGATGTGGATCAAGTCTATAACTCCAAGTCTTGAGTCAAGTCCCAAGTCTCTGGGTTCAAGTCTCAAGTCAAGTCTCAAGTCTTTGCCCCCAAGTCCTGAGTCTTTGGTTGCAAGTTGTGAGTCCCTGTCTATTTAATGGGGAAAATGGGTTTAAACCTGAATAAAATTGGACTTGTAGTAAAAGGCTCCAAGTCTCAAATCAAGTCTTTCGAGTCTATTACAATCACCGAGTTGAGTCCGAGTCAAGTCATTGAAATGACTTGATTTTGACACAAGTCCAAGTCAATAGACTCAAGTCTACATCACTGGAAAGAGGGTTAGTAATCAACCAGAAAAAAAGCTCTCTTTGGATCCTACCGTTTTAGATAATTTCTGACCAATAGTGAATCTCCCTTTTCTGGGCAAAGTTTCGCGTGCGCTGGCATGGGAGGGGGGGTTGATGGCGCCGGGGGGACTATAGTCCCGCCCCCAGGTCCGCGTCCCCAGCAGCTTGAGGGGCAGTGAACTGGCCCCCTGCTAAAAAAGTTTGAGGACCCCGGCTATAGCCTCTCCCTCAAGCTTGCAGCGCGAGACGGAGGACCCGCTTGGCCGTGCCGCATGGTCGAAATCGTCCCCGGTAGCTCTCCCTTACCTTAGCTTGCAGCAGCCACCATGTTGGATCCCAAAGTCTCGTGAGATCCAAGATCGCGGATCCCAAATCTCACGCCGCAATCTTGGATCTCGCGAGACTTCGGGAGATCTAACATGGCAGCGGCTGCAAGCTAAGGTAAGGGAGAGCTACCGGGGATGATTTTGGCCATGCGGCATGGCTGAGTGGGTCCTCCGGCTCACGCCGCAAGCAGGAGGGAGACGCTACAGCCTGGCAGGCCTGAAGCCTCTCTCTTCGGCTTGTGGCACGAGCCGGAGGACCCGCTCGGCCGTGTCGCATTGCCGAAAAAGCGCTTTTTCTCTGGTTCGCGCAACCTTAGGGGGTACGCAGGGGTACACAAAAAAGCATCCTGTGTACCCCCAGCCAGTGTCCCGCTTACCCCCAGCGGTACGGGTACCACAGATTGAGAACCTCTGATCTACATGAAACCACTTTAACAAAATAAAAATAAAAATCCCAGTGGCCCTGTGTGTCTCATGAGGCAGTGGAGAGTGGGTTAGCCATTACAGGAGAAAGAGGCAGGGATGTGGTCATCTAGGGATCTGGAGTTGGGTGCTATCAGTATGCTGATGACACACAGCTCTATCTCTACTTTCCATCAAATACTGAGCAGCCGTTGAGGCCCTGGAGAAGAAGATACAGAACAACATGATATCAGGGGGGACGGGGACAGATAACCCTGCTGAAGAGGACAGGATTACACTGTTGGAACATTTCAGATGACATGATAATTTTTGAGTTAAAAATACAAGTGGCATGAACATAAACTCTCAAAGTTCTTGTTTATATGGGACAAAATGGGCTTATTGGGAAACAGTTGACAGTGAGTGCCTTTTCTGCCAGAAAAATGATTTCAGACACCTCTTCAGTTGAGGCTGCATTCCTACGGGATGAAGTCTCTCTCTGCCTGAATCTGGGGACTTCTGTAATTCCAACTAACTATTTCTCTTCAAGTTTTGGAAGCTGGCAACGTACAATACTTATGGGATGGTTACATAATGAGGATTATCTGACCTGGTTATCCAAGTATTTCAGATTGTCCACCCTTGATTTAAGTTCAGGGTTGCTTTCAAAAGTAAAATAATGAAGGCTGGCAATGGAATACGTTTTCTTTTCAGGTGGATTGTTTTCAAAGCCAAAAAGAAAAAAATTGGGCAAACTAGACGTTACGCAAATATGTAACATGGCTTGGCGTTTCTTTAAAAAAAATAGCACATGGGGAAACAACTGTCATGGGAGTAGGGGGTCGGCCATTGTCCTTGCTATTATTCTGATCTCAATCACACACACACACACACACACACACACACACACACACACACACACACACACACACACACACACCGCTGTGTGCTATTTTAGTTAGAGAAAAAGCTAAGTTTGGCTTTCAGTGGAAGCTTTTTTTCTAACTAGGATAGCACACGGGGACACAATTGGGATCAGAACCTCAGTGAGGGCAAACTCCTAGAGGCCCCCGACCACCCCCATGGTTCTGTCCCACTTTACCCTCCTGCACATGCTAGCTTTAAAATAGCAAAAAGAAACTTCGGAACATGTTTTGAATTTCAAATAATATCTAGTCCAACTTTTAAGAGTAGTTGAAGACTTCTCATGACTGATAGACACATTTTTGCTAATCGGACCTTATTTTCCAGTTCTTCTTTCAATAATCAGTTTGGTCATCCCTGTCTCAGCCTTCTTAGGTGACATCATTTGCAATCGTTTGAATGGATGAATGGCGAAAGCAGTTGGCTCAAGAGTTATGAATTTGAGTCTTATTCTTCCAGCTGTAAACTGGGTATAAATCCCCCAGCAGTTTCCTTGCAAACACTATTCATTAATTTCATCTCCATGACTACAATTACTGTTGGCATTATTCTGGTTCGAAATCTTGGGAGAGAGACATTAGATCCCACAATGACTAAGGAAGTTACAATGATGCTACATCACTACAACATGGCACTGATTTTGGTATATGATGCTTATGGATCAGTTCCAAATATTCTGCCATTC
The DNA here is from genome assembly GCA_026170595.1 of Plestiodon gilberti rubricaudatus. Lineage (NCBI taxonomy): Eukaryota > Metazoa > Chordata > Lepidosauria > Squamata > Scincidae > Plestiodon > Plestiodon gilberti. The sequence continues at coordinate 132,345,458 of JANXHW010000003.1, forward strand.
CCACCTCTTCCCACATCACTTTCCTCCATATAACAGAGGCAGGCCACCACCTGCTGGAACTACCAACATAGTAGTACGTCCCATCTGTAGGACATTATATGAGCTTCCCTGTCAATGGTGCGATACAAAACACCTCATGCCAGCCTAGTCCCAAGGCCTTTATGAATATAAACTTAAAGAGAGTGATATATATTGCATGCATTATTTTTTAAAAAATGTTTTATTTATTTAGCACATTTTATACCACCCTTCCTCCAAGGAGCTCAGGGTGGTGTACATGGTTCCTTCCCTCCTTTCGTCCTCACAACAACCCTGTGAGGTAGATGAGGTTGAGAGATAGTGACTGGCCCAAGGTCATCCAGGAAGCTTCGTGGCTAAGCAGGGATTTGAACCTGGATCTTCCAGGTCTAAGTCCAACACCCAAACCACTACCTACTGCTCCCAAACACTGTAGATTATTTTTCTTTTAAAAGCTCTATTTGTAGGAAAGGCATTCTTTTCCAATAATCTCATATATCCATTTTAAATGTTTGCAGATTTCCTGTTTCCATTAATTCTTCCCAGAGGAAGGGGGAAAAAAGGCAAGATAAATCTAGTCCAAGCATTTGGAAAGAGTTCTTCACTTTCTGCATGTAAACACATATTTGGGTTATCTTGACCTTTCAATCAATTTATAGTGACCAGACACTGATAAATGGGATAGGAAGAATATAAAAATTTATCTTGATAAATTGGAGAACTTGGCTCTAAGCGGAAAAATAAAACTGAATAATATTGTATCAAGTATTATATAAAAAGCCAGGAGGGAGGAAAAATCCAGCTATAGGACGGGAAAAGTGCCTTTTATATTTTTCCAGGGGGTGGGGGTTGCATTAAAAAAAAGATACAGAAGTTAACCAACAGATAGGGCAAAAAAGCAATCAACAGAACTTTGAAAAGAGAATTCCAGATCAATGCTGAGATCATTTCCTTTTGCAACACAAAAATCCAATTTTTTCAACAACCTCAAATTTGTTCCACAAACAGTGGAGCTGTTTTGTTGAACGGTGGTATATAAGTATTCTAAATAAATGACAGCCCAATCCTAACTAAATCCACCCCGCTGATGCAGCCGTGCCACTATAGCTTGCGCTGCATCCTGGGGGGGGGGGAGTCGTCTCCTCTGGGAAAGGGAACATTTGTTTCCTTGCCCAGGGTTAAGCCTCTGCCACCCAAATGGGTCTACTCAGACCTGCACCAGCGATTTTGCTGGCACAAGTCTGAATGGACCTGGGAAGGCGGATCAAGGCTGGAAAGGGAGAATAGGATATTGGTGGCGGCACTGTTGATACCACCAATACTGCCCCCTTCTCGGCCTCGATCTGCCCCCGTCCCCCTCCCCAGGTCAAATGGATGAGTGAATGGCGCTGCCTGGAAGAAAGTTTTTATATAATATGCCAACTGTTGATCTTACAATACTGTTGTAGTGTGCTGGGTTTCTTCCATTTTTAATTTTATGAAGATTTAGTGTTTTCTGTGTTTTTATTTTGCTGGGCTCTCCGCCAGTGCCTGAATCGGCCAAGCTGTGACATCACCTCTAGTTATTCCCATAGTGAAGGTGGGAGGGGCTGAGACTGCGAGCCAATGCCTTATTACCTAGCAACTTCGCAGCTGAGGTGAGATTTGAACTCGCAACGTTCCACCTCATATTTCTAGCTGCTTACACTGAATGAGCTCTCAAGTTAAAGTACTGATTTATAAAAGGAGCATGAAACCGTTTAAAGTCCAAAGAGGAATTTAGATCTGAATTGTCAACAGATGGTTTCCAGATGTGGGCACAATTCAATGGCCACAGCACTTGAAATGGTGGTAGGGCAGCCCTTTCCGAGATCTAGCTTCATATCATATACAAGGTGGCAGACACCTGAGTCATGTGATCAAAGCCAAACTGTAGTCTTGCTCTGTTCTGGGGCTTACAGCCAGTGTTAACACTGAGGCAACCACAACATAGTAAGGACGGCTGAAGTACTGTACAGTGTGTTTATATATGTTATTCATTAAAAAAAAAAAAATCAGTTGGCCTCAAGCGCTGGGGGCTGTTTTTTTTTTTTAATGTTTGTCTTTGATGTCAGTACAAAGCTCGCACCCCATCACACTTTAGCACTGCTTGAAAGCAGCTGCAGTAGCAGCTTTGTTCCACACAAAAGCTTACATGGCAAAAGTGATTGTGCTTGCAGTTGGGAAGGCAGAGTATGAAAATATTTTCAGACGTCCATAGCATGGTTTCATGTCAAGAGTACAGTGAGCACAGCCAACTGTCTAGCAGCTGACAGTTTTCAAACCAGCAGGAAATGAAGCCAGCATACCTCCTGCCCCACCCCCGTTTCCTTTTTAAACAGAGATGGTAATAAAAGATAGCCCCAACACCACATGAATTCCTGAGCAATAATAAAAAATACAGGGTATTTGGAGAAATAACTACTCCCAGGATTCTTTCCTCAGCTTAGATTGATGTGGGTGTAGGAGGGGAGGGGCAAGGGAGAGGAATATCCTTCATATAAATTGGATTAGTAGACCAAGCAAAAACACTGTATCCCATTCCTATCTCTATCAACGCAATCCTGTGTAAGGTTTCGGCTGGCGGCCTATGGCTGCCCACCAGATTATGAGCCTCGGCGGCCATTCTGCCGCTGGGCCGGAGGTCTACTCATGGAAGGGGACGCTCGTCTCCTTCCCCGGGTGTAAATCCAGGCTCGCCTGATCGGCCTCCTTTGATTTCCGTCAGCTAAATAGCTGGAGGAAGTAGAGGAGGCCGTGTAACGGTCTAGCCAGCCCAGCGGGGACGGGGATATGGCTGAGGCCATCCCCTGCCCCCTCCTAGGCCGGCTAGGACAATGGCCCCCCTCCCTCACCTGCCGAATTCCCCCGCGGCCGCCGGATCCCGACTCACCTCGTCCAGCGGACGCACGGGTGCTCCAGTGATGAAGCAAGGGAGGCCGGCCTCTGCGCTGGCCTCCCTTGCTCCAGAGTAGTTGCAAATGTGCTTTACAGCATGTTTGCGACTGCTGCCAGTGACGGAATGCTCGTTCTGTCGCCGGCTTTTTTTACAGGATTGTGCTGTTTGTTACATATATCTCCTGTGTATATTAGTGTTGTTCAGCACTAAGGGGGACAAAATTTGGTACCGTCTCCACCAGTGGCCATACCTCAGGTGGGCTTGCACATGCAACCTCATACAATCAGGGAGCACAGCGTGAATGAAATGATGTCATACATACAGCTATGTCTGATATGATGATGACCAGTGACGTGAAATAAAACTGGATGTACCTGGATGCCTTCTGATTTCTGTGGTGGTGGGGTGGGGGAGAGAATATGGCACTTGCTATAAAGTTGTCTGTAAATTGATGACTGAAGGAAACACTCCTGATAAAAGTCCTCCAGAAAAATATTTGGAAACTAAGAAGCATTGTGACAAGTAATTGGTGGAGGCAGATCATATTGGAGGCGGAGGACAATTTTGGCCGGATAACCTGGAAGCTGATGGCTCCTGCTGTCCTCCATTTATCTGCAATCTCACACCTATTTCTTATTTAAGCACCACTTTTAATTTGCTTTATAGTCTTCGTTTATTTGGCAATCATGGTGTTTTTGGGTGGTGTTTTTTTTTTTTTGTCACACTCACTGCCAGTGCATGCTCCAAAGCAATTTGCAGCAAGACCAGGCCCATCTGAAAGTTCAGAGGACCAAGATGATGACCCTTGAACTCTCAGTACTGGTGGCTGTGGTCGCACCCAGTGCACCATCAGGAGGCAGGCACCAAGGGGGCCCAGTGTAGGACTATATGCCTCAGGGTTCCCCAGCAATCAGCCTCAGCCCAAAGAATAATTGTACTGACCTAACTCACAGGATTGTAGTACGGATACCTGAGAGAATGTATGTGAAGTGCTCCTCTGAACTCTTATTTATTATCCAGACTGCTTACAAGAAGACAATTAAAAATGCAATGCAATATATAAAATCAAAACGTTTTAAACCAAGGACTGCCAGAGTAAAAGCTGGAGGAGAAAGAATCAGATAAAAACAGAAGAAAAGCAATGAAAAGGGTTCAGTTGTCATGAAAGGCATGAGAGAGCAGGATTGATTTCTCCTCGTGCTTAAAGAGCAACAGAGAAGGTGTCAGGTGAACAGATGTAGGGGAAGGCAGTTGCGTAGCTAAGCCGGGGATTGGGGGGGGGGGGTTTGCAGAGCTCCGGGTGCTGCCTGTGGTCTCCTTGTGAGGAGCAGCCACCATGGGAGTTTTCGCAGTTGAAGCAGCTGCTGCTTTCACAGTTATGGCCGCAATGTCTGATTTCAGGGCGGGAAATGCACCCCCAGGGCCTCTGAGAGGGGGGGGTTAAGGGGGTAATTTGTACCCGGGCCCAGGGCAAAAAATGGGTCAAAAGGGGGGCCCTGGAGCAAAAAATGGGTCAAAAAGGGGGCCCTAGAGCAAAAAAAAAAAAAAAGGAGCCCAGGAGCCAAATTCATATGTAGGGAAGTGCCCCAAAAGTAACTTTGTACCCCCTGATAAAATTCCTCTGAATGACCCTGTGCACCCCCCACACACCTCGCTCCTGTAAGACTCCAAATGAAGCCTTTCCGGGAGTGAAGCAGCAATGTGGGGGAGGGGTGATGACATGAAACGTGAATGAACGTTATAAAACACGCCCACGGCCCCTCGTCAGCAATGCCACTGGGTGAGGGAGTTTCATGATTTGGACACTTCCAGAGAAAATGTCTGTGCAAGCGCCATATAAAGGCTAAATATTGTTATTATGCATAGACTATGTGCTTATACTCTTTTATGGATGTGTGCATGTTGCTTTTTTTCTTGTGAACATGTGCGTGTTTTAAATGATTTTCCATTACAAAAAAATTCCACTGTGGAAATTTTTCCTGCAATATGAGGTTGCTGTCATTTGGTCACTTAGCTGCTAAAGAGATTAGGCAAATTCATAGAGGAGTCTATCAACAGCCATTAGTCATTATACCTAAATGGAAAGACACTGTACTCTCTGACACCAGAAGCTTAGAGACAAGCAACAGACCCTGGTTCCGAAAAAAACAACAACATGCAAAAACCATGTGGAAACCAGCATTTCCTACAGACTAACTGCACATTTGGATGCAAAACTCATGTGGGTTTCCTTGTCCATGAGGTTTTTCCTACAGAGTAAGCCAAGTACCATTCTCACTTTTGAAACCATGAGTTCTGAATCTTCCACCTGGTTTTTGAATGTATGGATGCAAAACTCACATGGTTGTCAATTTCCATAGTTTTTGAGTCCTTGGAAGAGATGAGATGGCACCCTAGACTGTCTCCTGGCAGCAGACCCTTCCTTTGCCAGAGCTCATCTTCCCCTTGTTTTCAGCTTTAAAAGGCAGCCTTCTCTAAGGGGCACTGAACTGATGACAGCTCCCCCTCCTTCAACCTGCCGCTCATCAGTGCTTCTCTTGCTGCTGAGATACTGGAGGAAGGGGAGGGGAAGGTGCTCCAGGGTCGCCTCTGCCTAGCTTCTCTCTCCCTGGACTGCCCCAGGTGCTTACCATCAGACAGAGGCAACGCAGGTACCTTTTCCCCCCAGGCAGGCAGAGGCACCTCTCCATGCAACATATTCAATGATACAAACCTGCCTACTCAGAAGCAAGTCCCAATGTGTTCAATGTGGGTTTTCACAGAAGAGTGTGTTGGAACTGAATGCTATTCAAGCCCAATCCTACCCTCCCCCCCAGCTCTGAGGCAGCTGTGCCATGGACGCACATGCTGCATCATGGGGGGGGGGGTCAGGATGAAACTCAGTGATGTGACTCACTGACATCTTTTCCCATGGAATAACAGCACATTTGGTCTGTTCTAAGGCTGTTGACGTCATGTGTTCCTTGTTGCCTTCATGCAGGCCACTTTTGGGAAGAGGGTGGTGGACCTTGGTAGACCTTGGGCGGTGGACACAAAAACCCTGTGTGGACCCTTGGCTCAGATCCAGCAGGGCTCATTTTATCATTTTATGTTCAACCACTGATACGTCACATGACTGTAATTTGACTTAGCATCTAGTGGTTCCCCAGCGACTGCTGGGGGAGAATCAGAACACAAGGTGGCTGTTCCTGCTTTCATCTCATCAAAGGTCAAGGAGCCTCCCCCCCCCCCCCATTTACACCTGAAGTGCCTTCTCAGAGTCATGATAGTTGCTTTGCCTTGGCTTCATCCTATGACACTTTTCAATGTATAAAGACCTGCCAGAAGAACCGAACAGGTGAAGTCCTGTGATGCTTTCTATGCAGTCCAGCTGGATTCCAGGGTGGTTACAGGGTGGGAAGGATCTGCCCAATTGATCCTGTCCACAAGGTGCCAGATTGAACACGTTATAGCGGCACTACCATGGTGATGAAGCTATAGAAGAGCAACTCCACCACTGCTGCTGTTTCAGCAGCTGACCTGTGGTGAAATGGTTCTCTGTAGCCATCCTTAGCTTACACCCCTCATGGTTCCAGAGGTTGTTCTGAGCAGGTCAATATGACCTGGACTCATGCCAGTGGGGCGGTGGGTGGGGTGATGCATCATCTATGCAGTCCAGCTGGAGCCAAACAGATCAGGGCCATTCCAGTGGTAGGGCAGGGGGGGCATGACACATTGCCCCGCCCAACGTCCCACTTGTGCGAGTTATGCTACTGAATATGACCATCTCTCTCTCTCTCTCTCTCTCTCTCTCTCTCTCTCTCTCTCTCTCTCTCTCTCTCTCTCTCTCTCTGAAAAATTCTAAGATACCTCTCAACACGTGAGATTAGGCAAACCTGTGGCTAGTGTTCACTCCTATTTATACTTAGGCAGATGGGGAGATCCAAAGACTATCAGATTCTTGGGTATCCACAGACAGACAAAAAGTCTATGAGTGCCTCACTTATCTACCCAAGTGTATTTTCTAAATATACAGTTTAACCTGTTTCTGTATTATGCCAGTAGATATAAGGCTCCATAGGGGTAAGATAAGAGCTCCTGAGCAACCCAGGAACAAATGAAGGTTAAGCAGAAGCTAGCCGTATTTAGAAAAAGAGAGTAGTATGTACTCAGGCATTTGAAAAGGAAAGAGAAAATAACATTCTGACTAACAGACCACCTCTGCTTAAATGCGTAACAGACTAAAGAGATACAAAAAATTACATAGGATTGAATGGTCCACCTCTTCAGCTAAAACTGTCAGGAAACTGTCCCTTTGGTAGGCAGCGCATAGCTGATGGCCTGTTAGAGAAACCGAGGTTCTTATTAAAGGAAAGTCACCTTAGGCTTTGATCTACATATGGCAGAATAATCAGCAAATCATTACAGTATTTATATACACCCTTCTCACAGAGTTCCAGATTCAAGACGGTTTACATAGGCAGGCATAAACCACATTTTTTTTTCAAATTGGTTTTGTACAAGTATTGTTCTAAGAGAGAACTAATAGAACCCTCAATTTCTGCAGATGTTTCCTTTTCCAACATGCAGTCCTTGTTCTGACTGTGCTCTGCGCTTCCAAGCTTTCATAAGCAGTCATAGATCACACTTCAGTTGGTTCTCAAGATGTTATCAAGATGTTGTCCGTCTCTTGCCAGCTGACTCCTCCTCCACATTCCACACATTCCACACTCTCTCACAGTGCCTGCCTTTGCAAGATCTGTCAGCAGCTTCTGGTCTTCCTTCCAAGGCAAGGACCCAGACTGATCCTGCTTAGCTTCTTCAGGCAGGGCAGCAGCTCAACCTCCAGACCACACTTCCTGCTAAGAAGAAGCTGTGGAGATGGGAAGGAGGTGTGAAGATGACATCTTCTTTGCAGAATAGCCACGTTTTCAGGGTTATTGCAATGGAAGGGAAACAGATAGGCATTCAATGAGGACTCCATAGGATAGAAAAGGTGTTAAATATTTGCAAACACATATCTCGGGAACAAAAAGCAGCTTATTCTGGAAAGTATAACCTTTGATACCAGCCTAGCACACCCAGGTGACTACTTTTGCAGTCAAAACGGCTCCAACAATATGAGCATATATTTGTAGCTCCCCCACAATACTGTGCAGATGTTTTAACAGGGGAAGACAGCAGTATTCTGCCAACTGAAAGCATGCAGCACTCAGCAATTAGCAGGCTGTAGTTAGGCAGCCTCTGCCATGAGCTCTTCGTTTCCTGTAACCGTGGACAAGGCAGAAGTCCAAATATTCCAGCCTCCTGGCTCTGATTGTACATCTGCTGGTGTATTATTCTTGAGCACACTAAGAACTAATTGACCAGAGGACGAGTTAACATATTGGTTTCTCTGCAAGATATCAGCTCCAACAGAAGTTTTTAAAATGCATATTGTGTTATTTTGAGGGGGGAAAACCCATATCTTGAGAGCCATCAAATGCAGAGTCTATGTAGCTGTTGGTTTTTTAAGAATAGGAATGGCATCATTATCAGGAAGAGGTTTTTCTAAATGTCAAACTGTCTAACAATATAGGATTGGTTTGAAATAAGTAGGGCACAGATCAACCAAAGCAAAAGCACTTCAGGTCTGTGTAACATGTGAACAATGATGTGGATCTCCCCTTGCAAGCCATTTCTGGGAGCCCCATCAGTAGCACTTCAGGTCTTAAGCCATCTTGCCTGAATTAAGAAGAGCAGGAATGTGCCTTGTAGCACCATTTAAAGAACACATTTATTTCAACATAAGTTTTAATGAACTTATGGTTAGTAAGTTATGAACTTATGAACTAATGAATTTAGTGGACTAGTCCAGGGGTATTCAACCCCTGACCGGCTGCATACCATCTCCGACGCTGCTTGTCCTCCGAGTACCACCGGAAGTGACTGGTGATTATGTCATTGCCAGTTACTTCCAGGTTTTCGCATTTTCGGAACCAGAAAACGCAGGTAGGAAGAACAGAGCAGGCGGGAGAGCCCTTCCCAGCACTCCAGAGAGGCTCAACCAAAGGCAGGAGCCACTCGGGAGCAAAAACGCCGCATTGGAGCGGGGTTCCGGGGGACTGGCGGTCCAGGTACCACCTCCAGTCACCTGAAGTACCACTGCTGGTATGCGTACCACTGGTTGAGAACCCCTGGACTAGTCCACTTCATCAGAGATAATCTGATCTGACTATAGATTTGATGAAGTAGACTGTAGTCCATGAAAGATTCTACTGTAATAAATGTGTTAATCCTTAATGTGCCACCAGTCTTTCAGTGGACTCCTATGCATGTCTACTCAGAGGCAAGTCCCATTTTATTTAATGGAGCTTACTCCCAGGATAGTGTGTATAGAATGCCAACCTTTGTTGTTTTTGATGCAACAGACTAACAGCCTGATCTTGCCTAACTATAGGCCGGCGGAGCGCATGCTTCGCCAGCCTAGGGTGTCGTAAACGTAAATAAGGCATGTCTTTGGCACCCTGGAAGTAAAGGACGTCAGCGTGGAGGCCGGCACCGTTCAATCCTCTGCCGTCCCGGACCTGCGCCAGCCAATGCAGGTAAGTGCTGTGCCGGTTGGTGCTGGGGCATGGGGAGGGCAGGTAGGGGTGGCAAGGGAGGGGGCCATTGGCTGGCTTGGGCTGGAAGGGGGCAGGGATATTGGTGCTGAGTTGCGCTGATATCCTATGCCCCGTCGCAGCCCAGGCCAGCCTTACACAGCCTCCCCGGAAGCACACCAACTTTAGAGCTCAGAGGTGGAAGTAGGACGGAGCGCGCGGAGCAGCGGCTCCGGGTGGGGGTGCGGGGGGGCGCAGTCAGCGTTGGGGGGCGTACTTACCCGTGCGATGTTTCAGCCCTCCCACCCTCCCTGGAGCTCGTTCGGCTCCAAAAAGGTGCCGAAACCGGCAGGGGGGGCGTATTCAGAGTCATGCTCGGCGTGACGACGTCATGTCATTTAGGCCCCGCCCCCTTGGCCCGGGCGCCGGGAGGGCTAGTGGCATTACTGTTAGAGCTGGTGTGCATCTGAGGAGGCCCACTGCAGCCTGTGCCGCGTACACCAGGGGAAGGGGACAAACATCCCCATCCCCCAAGGAGAGCCCAGGCCGCGCTGATGCAGACCACAATGGGCTTAGAATTCAGTGGCTATAGTTGCGCAGGATTGCGCTGTTACATGGCTACCTCCCATGGAACTTCTTAGGAAGGTCTTCTTGAACTTCACCTCTTGCTGATATTCTTTGCTTGAAGTACTCCATCTTTTGGGTAAAGATGGGAAGTCCCAGCTTTTATTTACTTGGGTTTTTCTTTCCCATGGTTTTATGCCCAGTCCCAGATGAATCCTCTTCAGGCATGGAGACCATTTAGATGGGATCAGCTCCATTGCAAAGAGACCTTGATAGGAAAACAGCAGTGACAAACACTTGTGCGCCTCACTTGTCAAGCCTGTTTTGTGTTCACTGAATTCACACATCCCAAAATGATCACTGTTTGATACTCACCCATATACTGGACAAACATACTAGTTACTAGGATGAATGCACGATTTTGTGGGAGTTCAAGTATAAAGTCCCAGTTGAAGAGATGTCTGCAACCAGTAGATATAGCAACGAAAGGGGCTAAGCTTAATAGAAAGGCACTATTGAAGAATTTTCAGTTTGGTTTGAGTAGCTACAGAAAAAAAAAACACCCATGCTGCAAGAACAAAGCTGAAAGCCAAGAACACAACATCGCCAGCAATCAATGCGTTCTTGGCCGGAGCGAGTGGCCTTTGCTCGTCTTTGTTTATAACTCACTCCTCATAGACTAAACTCCTGTAAATTGCAAACTTGGTGATGGCCTCTTCCTCTGCATATACACAGATACACATGCTCTGCATTCTCTGTAAACACAATGAAGGAGGTAAGGAAACACAAGCTTACGGCCGTATGAGAGTGGAACTGACCCCCAAATACACAGCAGGAATGTAGGTGGATTTGATAAGTTGAGCAAAACTTAAAGGCCTTAACGAACGAGGAAAGAAAATGCCAGCTCACTTCAGTGCATCTGAAAAGCTACAAAGATTTCATTTTCAACCCAGACACAGAGTCTCATTTAGAAGTCTGTTTCGGTGAAAAAACATTCGTGTTTGCGTATGTAATTGATAAGTGCCCCTCCAGTACGCAGCGGAGCTGTTTGGGTTGTAGCTTAGTTTTCAATGTTTACAAGGCTTCGACAGCATTTCCCCTGAACTAGAAAAGCATTTTTTATTTTCCACAGGTACTGCCTGCCTGCTCTTTACATCCTTGCTTAAGCAGAGTACACATTGACCTCTTGGAATCTTTCCAGTCACCCCGATCTGGGCTATGGCCATACGTGCCCATATCCCTAGGTGCATGAGGAGCTACATGCTCAAATGGATACTGCATGAGCTTTCTCGAAGGCTACAGAGTCCCATCTAGAATCCTTTGCTGTACCGGGCACCCCCAGTCCATTTGTTGGAGATAGCACCAATCATTGGTACTGGAAGAGAGGCTCTGAATCCAACCCTTCACTTATCTGCTCACTTCACTGAACAGATTAGTGATGCTCTTGCGATCACTAATGATGCTCTTGCGAATGAATTGACTGGGGCTGGCTGGGATGCTGGCTGGGGCTTTTCAGCCTGGGAGTAGATCACTGCTGAATGTGTGGATAGCTGGATTGGAACCAGTGTACTGTATTTCAAATAGCCTTTGGAGCAAAATGTACTTAGCTTGGATGTTCAAATTGCAGGCATTTAAAAAGCCAAATACAGGGAGTCCCCTTTATAAGTTAGGTTTAGGGATAGGGAAGCTTGGACTAAGCTATGCAAATCGAGAATGTTCCTTAGATGCCATGCAGCCAAGGATGCCATGTAGATTTTATCAGATGAATAGGACCAAAATGTTGAATGGTTTCGAAGGCAAGCTACCTATTCCTCTGATTGCACAACCTTTAATTTGCATAAGTGCATTTATCACAAATTAAACCCGTTACAATAATTCTCAAGTAGTTCAGCATTGACTTGAAGTTCAAGGCAGAAGATCTGGATGACCAAAGTGTAATTTCTAGACTAGAATATTATGCATATTTCAATGGGTTCCCTAGAAAAATTCCTCAGAGCACAACTCAGGTGCACGAAACATATTCCATTATTGCTCTTGAAAATGGTGGTAGAAATAGAATCCCTGGTTCAGCACCTACCAACCACATTAGAATAATGCTCTAACATGGTAGCATCCAGCCATGATCAAACAGAACACTTTTAGGCTTAAGTGTGGATTGTTATACTAATTGTTATACCAACTGTTATATGTGTGTGTGTGTGGTGGGGGTGTTGTTGTCCCCCATGCAGTCCTTAGGGCGGGTATGGCCCTATATCCCTGGAGCCAGATCAGGCAGATGACACACAGGGCCTCAGAGTAATGGCAGGAAGGGGGTTTCTGTCACCCTGGTCCTCCTCTAGTGGGCTGACTGGATTGCCTCTCTGAAGGGTCCTGGGCCTGGGTGTCAAGCCAATACAGGTAACCCTCCTCAGCCCCCCACCAAAAGCGCCATGTCGGAGCAGCCTGGCAGTTCGAGTACCATCAGCAGTCGGCCGAAGTACCTCTGGTGGTATGAGTACCACTGGTTGAGAAACCCTGATTTACCGTTAAATTAACACATTTCACGAAAGGGAGAGGAAAATAAAATAAGTCTGTCGGAAACTAAAATCCTTTTATAAATTATTTTGCAAAACCCAACTGCTTACTTCCAAATGTATATCATGTTTTGATGTTCTAATTAAGAATTTATTTTATGTGTATTTCCTTATATATTCTAAATTTATTCATATAATTACAGTATTTGTCTTTTGTCTTACTTTGTGTAGCTGCTGGTATTTTTCTTTTTGCATTTTTTGTCAGTATGCACATGATTTAAAAGAAATATACAAATTTTACATGTGGATTTTTTGGGGTGTGTGGGGGTGTGGGTGGGAACACCTGGACAGTCCTGGTGTATTTTCTAACTTTTCAAATAACAGCGAGGTAAAAAGCCCTGCAGTCCTGGGTATTGCACAGAACCAGGCTTGCACCCCTCCCTGACTCTCCTGCCAGCAGTCTAACTCAGTAGACTCAAGACTAGGCTCCTTAAGGCTTCCAACTGGAGTAACAATCTCTCACACTTTGGGTTTTATTTTGGCCACAGTTGCAAGGGAAAAAAAGGGGGGGGCTTGACCACTATTGTGTTAGGTTAGATTTATCTGATATCTTTTAGGTGTACAACTGGACAAATGCATGCTTGCAAACATGTGTAGCAGTTCAGAACACTCACCAAGGGCCAGTTCAATGGCAGCTCCCTGGTGAGGAAGCTCAATGTTATCTCAATCTTAATCTGGATTCACTGCCACATAATGAATGAAACAGTCCTGAGAGCTGAATTTAATTTTTTAAAATATTTTCCCCAAATATGCAGGATTGCAACCTCAGCTATCAGACTTAACAAAGCTATGACAATTGACTTACCTTGTCCAGCATAAGAATCCCGCGGGAAATGTATCCTTAACAATCTACTGAAAAGGTGATGCAAGTTTTCGTATTCCCACTGGAACGCAAGCATGCAAAGATGTTCCAAGATTGCATAAGCTATTTTTCAAAAGTGATGTATTGACATTTTACAAAACTATATGTACTCTGAAAGAAGGGTTAGTTTGAACAATGCCAAATATGTACTACAGTAGAAAACAAATATTTGCCTAAGGTGTTGAGCAAGCAATAAGGAGATTCTGCTAAGATCCATTTATAGACATTTTCTCTTGTAAAGAGCTTTCCCCTGAGCTACAGCATTAACACTGGAATTCAGCATCATATCTGTGCTTATTCATTAACTAGTGAAATGCCTGTCATTATGGGTGTGTGTGGGTTGGGGGTGTACGCAAGTGGAGGGGGGGGTTCTATTTGCTAAGGCTCATTAGAGACGTACTACACTCTCCATGCAGAAACATGTGCACACACAAGGGATTCCCATCAATGAAAGACGGGGCCTTAGGCCTGGGAGACCTAACTTTGACATCACCCAAACAGTGTCCGCAAGTGGAACACTTCACTTCTTCCCCACAAGAGTGAGCTGGCAGCCATTCACTTCCATAGGGGCACTTGAGAAAGGGGTAAAACTGCTCCTTGCCATTGGTGACCCCAAACAGTGAGAACCATGCCAGTGCCCCTATTCCCATAACCCTGACCTGGATTCCAGTTCTTGGACATGCAAGAGTACAGAATGTGAGAATGTTGGGAACTGTGTATGTATAGTACACATTTACAGCGCAATCCTAACCAAATTTCCTGTGCCAGTGTAGCCGTGCCAACAGGGTGCAAACTGCATTTTGCAGTGCATGGAGGCCTCTTCAAGGTGAGGGAACATTACCTTGGGGCTGAATTGCCGCTGCACCAGTGCTGGAAAGTTGGTTAGGATTGCGCTGTTACTCACATACATTATCTTGAGCAGAATGGTAGTCATAACAACAGGTAAGAACATAAGAAGTGCCCTGCTGGATCAGGCCAAAGGTCCATCTAGTCCAGCTTCCGGTATCTCACAGTGGCCCCACCAGATGCCTCAGGGAGCACACAAGACAACAAGATACCTGTATCCTGTTGCCACTCCCTTGCATCTGACATCAAGAGATAGCCTATTACTAAAACCAGGAGGTTACTTATCCCTATCATGGCTTGTAACCTGTGATGGACTTTTCCTCCATAAATCTGTCCAATCCCCTTTTTAAGGCATCTAGGCCAGGTGCCATCACCACATCCTGTGGCAAGGAGTTCCACAAACTAATTACACGCCGGGTAAAGAAATATTTTCTTGTATCTGTTTTAATACTCTCGCCACTCAATTTGAGTGGATGTCCCCTAGTTCTATGAAAATGAGCAAACTCAGGAAGATAGTGGAGGACAGGAAGGCCTGGCGGGATATGGTTCATGGGATCATGAATGGTCGGACACGACTTAACGACTGAACAACCACAACAACCCCTAGTTCTAGTGTTGTGTGAGAGGAAAAAGAACTTATCTCTATCCACTCCCTCCATCCCATGCATAATTTTATACATCTCAATCATGTCCCCCTTCAGGGGCCTTTTTTCTAGACAGAAGAGCCCCAAACGCTGTAGCCTTTCCTCATAAGGGAGGTTCCCCAGCCCACTAATCATTTTGTTCACTCTCTTTTGCACCTTTTCCAGTTCCACTATATCCTTTTTGAGATGTGGCGACTAGAGCTGGACACAATACTCCAGATGTGGCCTTACCATCAATTTGTACAACAGCATGATAATATTGGTCATTTTATTCTCAATCCCTTTTTTAATGATCCCAAGCATGGAATTGACCTTCACAGCCGCCACACACTGGGTGGACACTTTCATCGACTTGTCCACCAGTACCCTAAGATCTCTCTCCTGATCCATCACAGACAGTTCAGAACCCATTAGGGTGTATGTGAAGTTTTGATTTCTTGCCCCAAATGTGCATCACTTTACACTTACTTACATTGAAGCACATCTGCCATTTTGATGCCCATTCTCCCAGTTTGGAGAGATCCTTCTGGAGCTCTTCACAATCCCTGCTGGTCTTCACCACTCGGAAAAGTTTCGTGTCATCCGGAAACTTGGCCACCTCACTGCTTATCCCCAACTCCAGGTCATTTATGAACAAGTTGAAAAACATCGGTCCCAAGACGGATCCTTGGGACACACCGCTTTTCACCTCTCGTCATTGTGAAAATTGCCCATTGACTCCCACTCGCTGTTTCCTGGTCTTCAACCAGTTCCTAATCCATAGGAGGACCTGCCCCCTTATTCCCTGACTATGAAGTTTTTTCAGAGGCTTTCTGAAGTCAAACAATTTCTGACAGGTAAGATGTGGGATGAAAGCAGAGACACTCTTGGCATGCCTTCTGTGAGTATTTAAAAAAAAAAAAAAATTTACAGCCCAATCCTATTATTGGGCTGCACTGCCAGAACTTACATACTGGCAGCAGAGTCCAACTTACAGTGTCACAAAATGTGTCACTCTATCACGTGCTACCGAGCCACTGCCAGAATTGGCGAGTGGCACCAGCTGCATGGCAGCAGCCCTCCCAGCACTGGCGTCGACAGGGGGAAGCGGGGGTGGGTGGGCCGCCGGGGGGCGTTGCGCGTATAGGGGTGACGCGTGATCCCCCCACTTACAGTTTTTAGTTGGAGGCGGGCCCGCCCGCCCTCCCCTGTGTCCGTTTGGCTCCAAAATGAGCCAAAAACGGAGCGGGGAGGGTGCTCTGCTCCTGCGCGTGATGTCACGCGCGGGGGCGGAGCCTCTCCCTTAAGGGCGACGCGCGACCCCGCTCTGGGGTGTCACGCGTCGTAGCGACGCGACTGCCTCCCAGATCCCCCGGTGCTGATAAGTCAGCAGCAGAGGCAGGCCATGGACAGGGAGGGGGAGGAATAGAACTTTTAGGGGGAGGAATCAGGGGAGTCTCAGGGGAGGGAGGGTGTGGATCAGGCAGCAATCGCACATACCGAATCTTCTCCCTTCTTTTAAAAACCTCCCCGCACCTTTTCCCTCCTCAGACAAAATGGATGGTGGATATCCGAAAAGACCCACGAGCATCCTGAGGGCTTACATGGAGGTAAATAATAATAATAATAATAATAATAATAATAATAATAATAATAATAATAATACCACCAGTATTTATGCACTACCTTTCTTGGTCAATGGATTTCTCCTCTGACTTTAATTCAAGGTGGTGCACATAGGCAGGCAATTCTAACCCCCCCCCAGGGTTTTTACAATACAAAGTTCTAATCTTTCATAGAACATCTTCATTCCAGATGGCTTCCTTCACAGGCTTATCTCTGGCATTCACCTCCCACACTCAGCTGATGGCAACTCTGACTTCCACACAGAGTGCAGCTGGCAGCTTTTCCTCGCTCTCACCGAGGGCTTCTGCAAATCATCAGAGGCGTGCCGACAGCTCTCAGATACTTCCAGTTGTCTCAAGCTGGCGTCCTCAGATCTCTTCAGGCATTACAAGGTGGTAGAAATGTTTTTTACTTACCTCCCATTTGCCGTCATGCCCCCCCCACCCCCAATAGCATGCAGCATACAACTTTTGGGCATGCGTGGTGGGGGACAGGATGGGGCTTTTAGATCCTCCTTCCTTTCATTATGGAATTCAAAGGAGTGTACCATCCAGTCACTGATTGGATCGAGATTGTTTAGCTTCAGCAAGGTGGCTGCATCATGTGTCCTCTGTCCATGCCCTGTTGTGTTTATAGTTGGATGCGCACATGGAATGCACAGAGCAATGGATTGCAAACCCCATGAAATCCAATGAGTGGAAGCTGCACCACCCATCCTGAGTTTGGTGTCACCTGCAATCCTGGCCACCTTGCTGTTTACCTCCAACTTCAGATCATTGAAGAACAAGTTAAAAAGTATCAGTCCCAAGACAAACCCTTGACAGATCCCATTGAGACAAACCCTTGAGAGGTCCCATTTCTTACTTCCCTCCACCGTGAAAATTGCCCATTCATTCCTACTCTCTGCTTCCTGTTCTTTAACAAGTTACCAATCTATAAAAAGACCCGTCCTCTTATTCCCTGGCTGCTAAGTTTACTCAAGAGCCTTTGGTGAGGGACTTTGTCAAAAGCTTTTTGAAAGCTTAAGTATACATTGGCCAACTTCTAGTCCTCTGCCATGGAGACTGATTTAAAGGACAAATTACATATTTGATAGAAGATAAGCAATTTCACATTTGAGTTCCTTGAGAACTCTAGGGTATGCCATCTGGACATGGTGATTTGTTAATCTCTCATTTATCAATATGCTTTATAACCTCATCCCTTGATGGACAGCCCAATCTTATCTGGGATTGGACTGCCATCAGGACATGCAGTGCTCCGTTGGTGGCCATTTTGGGAGCATTTCTGCAAGAGGCAGCAGAACTCCCTAGATGTCAGCGGATTTCCCCAGACCCACTGGAGCAGGTAAGGCAGGGGCGGGGAGGGGCAAAACTGGGCAGGGAGGGGGGAAGAACAGCAGATGGGGAAGCTGTGAGAGAGGTGGGTGGATCCTGAGGTGATGGTGTGCGCCAGATCCTATTCTCCCTTTTTGCACCCTTCCTGCCCCCTTTCACTCATCGGACTTGCTCCAGGTAAAGAGCTAAAGAGTTGGTGCAGGTCTGAGGAGACCCATTTTGGAGCGGGAGGTTTATAGAGGAGTGAGGGGAGAGGGGGTGAGATAGGATTGGGCTGTAAGTTCTTTAGAATCCTCCCTCCCTGAGAAGGTCAGTTCAGACACAGGTTTCTGCCCTGTGTCTTCTTTAGTAAAGGCAGATGCAAAGAATTTGTTCCGCTTCTCTAACTCCATACCCCTTTTAAGCTTCCCTTTTATTCTTCTGCTATCTGATGGTCCAACCAACTCCCTGTCAGGTTTCCTGCTTTTGGTGTTTTTAAATAAATTGTTATTGTTTGCCTTGATGTTTTTCGCCATGCGCTCCTTGTATTCTTTTCTCACATCCCTTATTGTCAAGTTACTAAGAGAGTAACCAGAGTTTCTGTTGCCAAACTTTATGATCCTTTTTGTTCTCCTCATTTGGGCAAAATTTCCATTTTCAAAAAGTGTGCTTGTCTTTTATAGCTTCCTTGATTCAACTCATGAGCCATGCTGGCCTCCTCCTGGCCCTAGTCATGTCTTACCTAAATTAGTAGTATGCATTCTCGTTGCGTTTCTGTTATGTGTTTTAGATAATCTCCATGCACTCTGGAGAGATTTGAGCCTCTTGAGTCTTATCTGTGGTATCTGTGTGTATCAGTTACTACATTTTGAAAATAAGCCCCCACCACCACCACCACTACTGCAAAAGCAGGTATTCATATTGGCTGGTTTGAAAACAATCTGAACACAACAAGAGGCTAATTTGTTATTAGGATGAACTAGGATATCACAAAGTACACAAACTTTGCAAAGTGAAATTTTAGTTGGTGCTAATAAAGGTATGACCCTTCTATTACTTTTAATAATACTTTTAACCAGGTGGTGCTTACTGCAAGCCCAACTAACATGGCCTACAGTTCTTGTGTGTGTTTGAGCATGACAGAAACCGTGCATGCTTTATATGGATTTCAGGCTAGAATGACTTGTTATTGCCAGCACAAGGCTCTGCAAATAGCTGGGGGCTATTGACATTGTAAAACCGTGTTCATTCTAAAGAAAGTAGGATGAAAACATCAGGAGAATGATCTTCTTGCAAAAACTGGCCAACATATCCCCATATGCCACTAAAGAATTTACAGTACAATAGCTACATTTGGATTACGAAAGCTATTAAAATCGCAAACATTTGTAACTATCCAGCTTGCTGGCTAAGTGGCCATGTTGTCCTGTTTGGAGAGGGTGAGTCACCTGCAGAGTAATTTTCAGAACATATTCTACACATGAAAAAAGTCTTAGGGATAAAAACATCTTTGGGGATGCAACTTTTTTCAGGACCATGGCATTCAGGAAAGGATGATAAAACCTCTCCCTGCACACCACAAACTCAATCTTGATCGGGCTCCCCTCCTACAGCTGCTACTTAACTTTGAAAACACACAGAGGTAACCTATTGGCCCAAACCTAAGCAGGCCTTCCACAGACCGAACTTGTGTTCTGTCGGTAGGAGGCCTGGGCCACTGGCATAGCAGCAGCAGCAACAGCGCGTGCAGCAGGGCTGCCAGCATAAATCACTGGTGGCCACACACACCACCAGAGGGCCCAGACACCACCGATGCCGGTGATGGGGCGGGGCCATGGGCAGAGAGGGGGAGGATTTAGTCCAACTTGGGTCATGTCAAGGGAAGGCAGGGGCGGATATCAGTGCCAGAGGTGCCGCCAATATCCGATGCCCTCTTCCAAGTCTCAACATGCTTACTTGGACCCACTTGGACTTGTGCCAGCCATAGAGCTGGCACAGATCTGAGTAGACCCATTGGGGACCATGGCTTGGCAGAGTAGGCAAGTAAAAAAAAAAAAATCCCACCATGTCATGGTCCCTCCCTGGCTGACCCAGAGCATACAATGGATACATCAGCATATCGCTGCATACAGAGCATACATCAGCACCGCTGCAAGCTATTTGCTGGCCAAGGGTAGGATTGGGCTGTAAATGTTTAAATACTGCGTACTTTGGCCCCTCAATCTGAGCAACTCACATTTAGCGAAAAGATCAAATAGAAGACATAACCCACCCACCCACCTGCACATCATCTGCCCTGTTGATGGCAACTGGCCTCCTGTACCTCGTCTTACCAGCCCTGACAGGTATATGTTGCAATGCTCCACCACCGTTGACTTTTGTTTCAGCAAACTAGAAAGAGAATTTGCTATCATAAGCAGTACTCTAAAACCTCCTCTCATTTGCTTCTGAAAAAGCGTGGCTCTACCTTCATGTTCATGGAGGAATGCTAGGAAAATGAGGGCAATGCCTTTTAAAGACATTAACACTGGACTCTGTGACGCTTCCATTGGGCAGGAGTAAAAAACACCCTCACGTCCTCTGTGGTCTCCAGTGCTCTTCTGCGCCAGACTGTGCTCCTGTTTCTGTAAATATGCTTCAGTTTTCAGGTGCTGAGGACTGCTCGGTGCTTATCGTGGCTAGAACTTGACCTAATTCGAGTAAGACATGGTTTGCACAATTGGAAGCATTGTGTGGTCTCTTTTCAAAAGCCAGAATGTTTGCATAAGAATAAGCACTGTATGTATTACACTTAAACCTTATATTTGAAAGGTACTGTTGCTTAATCCCAAGTAGGAACGATGGATGCAAGAATTTTTCAAAATCTCCAGACAGCTTTACACCCATCGACTGGATTATGGAAGCAGCACAAATGGAATTCTTTTGAATGATTTTCTAACAAGAACACTTTCTGTTTAGCAGCACTCTCCATCACCAGGTTTATCGAGATAACAACAACAACAACCAGTGTTTATATACCGCCTTTTCTTTGGTCATCGGATTTCTCCTCTGATTTTAATTCAAAGGCGGTTTACATAGGCAGACTTTCTAAACCCCAAGGTTTTTTTTTTTTTTTACAATACAATATGTTCTAGTCTTGCATAGAACCCTTCATTCTAGATCAAACCTGGGCATTGTATGACCCCAGGCCCACATCTGGCCCTTTGGCTGTCCCTGACCGGTCCACGTGAGGTTTAACGGAAGACACGCCCCCTGCCATTCTCTTACCTTAATAATGCCCCCCGTCTGCCATCCCCGCCATTCTCTTACCTTCATTAGCTGCTCCGTGTCTTCACAGACACTATAAGCAGCATGCTGCTGCTTATAGCATCTGTTGCAAGGAAGACACGGAGCAGCCAATGAAGGTAAGAGAATGGCCGGGAGGCTGGTCCAACCCTCCACAACAGTCCCAGTTTCTCATGTAGCCCCTTAGGAAAATTAATTGCCCACCCCTGTTCTAGATGGTTTCCTTCACAGACCTGCCTCTCTCTGGTGTTCACCTCACCACGCTTTGGCTGACAGGCAACCTTGACCCCCCACTCAAGTGCAGCTGCAGCCTCTCTCCTTCACAGAGGCTCTGCAGCTTATCTGTAGCGTGCTGACAGCTCTCTGTGAGCACACACATACTGCCGGGCATCCCAAACTGCCGTCCTTCAGATCTTCAGGCATATGAGATGGTCACTCTACCAACTGAGCCAGACTTCTGAGATAAGACAGGGGTTTCTCCTGGTTAGGATTTACACTGATCTGGTGACAGCGTATCAGCCTGTTCTGAATGAGGTGCAGTCTCCATATTTAAGGCCTCCTCATGGCAAGGCTGAGCAGCTTCTTTGTACATGTCCCTCTACATGGCCCCTGAAGCTGCTAAAATGGCCCAGGCAAAGCAAGCAAAACAAAACTTGAGGGGAAAATATCAGTTGTCACATAACTTGCTTGCTGACTCACCAAAGCTTCAACTTTTGACAATGGTGAATATGAAAATCTGGCACCATGCTACTGACAAGGACTTTTTTACCCAGAGGGTGCTGTCTTCTCTGCCATATGCTGAACTGAAAAGAAAACGTTCCTGGCACAAATCTCAAGTGCAAGGGAGCAATACTATGAGGGTGCTATGGGTTTTCATTGAACTAGAGGAAGCCATGCCACCAAAGTGAGTGAGAGAAGGACAGGGCCATCTGATTGTACTTTAGGGAAGTGTCTCATGAGTTTATTCTAGCGGTTAGGTCCCGATTTTGATCTTTGCAGTCTAGTCTGTTCAGCATATGAAATGTTCTTAAGAACTCCTATTCTGACTTCATAAATCCTTGGGTCCTTCTTTTAAGTGGTGAGCAAGGGTTACACAGACTATGAAAGATGCATGAACTTTGAAAGACTCGCTTTTGATTGAAGTTTATACTTATTCAGAGTGGTCGCTTGATGTTATGATTGGGCCCATATGAACCCATGATGTCGTGGGTTTTTTTTTAAGGCTACATAAGAAATAAGAACGCTCTGAGTGTGGTTTTCTAAATAAGCATTCAGTTCTCATTTAGCCACACAAATATACACTCATGCAGAAGTCGGCATGCTGTTCAAACACCAATTACTGAAATTTGGTATTTTGATGTGGAACTGGCGAGCTGGGAATTCTGGAAGTGATTGGTTTGAAATGACTTCCTAAGGGCCATTTAAATACATTATAAAGAAGCAAACCAGGGTTTGCCATGAAGCATGAACCATCAATCACAGTTCTCTGATGAGTCTATGTGCATGATACATGAGTTTAGAGATGCATGTTTGTTGTGTATGCACAATTCCCCTATTTTTAGGTTACATTGATATATTTGGTATACAGTTAATAATGTAATCTGTCAAATGACCATATGCGTATTCACCCACTGATGGACAAAAGTATGGAACACAAAATTGACTGAATATCAATGGAAATGCTGATTAGAAATAACTTGTGGAAGTCTATGACACCAGTGACCTTTTCTCACACTTTTTTTTAAAAAAAAATGTGTACAATTAAGGCGTTTCAATTGCTTTTAAAATAAAAATCTTCAGCCAAGCTATGAGCCCTTCCCACCACAAGGCAACATATCATATAAGCCACTCACTTATACAAATGTTTACCATTGCAGGGGGGGGGGCGTATCTGCAGATCTGCTTATCTGCGGTTGACCTGGGACCACGTGCCTCCCGCGCCCATTACCTTTCTTTATCTTTATAGGGTTGGCACCAAGCCCCTACATTTCTTACTTAACCAAAACGCTATAAGCAGCATGCTTATAGTGAGAAAGCAAGCAAGCATCCTGCATGCTATAGTGGCACCATTAAACAGGAAGCAGGAAGCTTCCTGTTAATGGAGCTTCTCTAGCATGCAGGCTGCTTGCCTGCTTCGTTGCTATAAGCAGCATGCTGCTTATAGCATTTTGGTTACGCAATAAATGCAGGGGTTTGGCACCAGCTCTATAAAAAAGGTAATGGGCATACGGGGGGCTGCAGGCCTCCCCAGGGATAGTGTTCCCCCCTATCTGTAAGTTCCCTATATCCGTACGGGGTCCAGGAACCTATCCCTCATGGAAACCAGGGCCATACTGTATCAACATTCATAAAATGTGCATAAACTTTGGGGGACGTGCACATCTCATTTCCAGTAAGACAGAGATGGAGTGGGGGGGGGAGAGAAAAAGAACCTTGAAGCACTAGAGTTGGTGTTCTTGTCCCCTCTCTCATTAATATGACAACTGAAGCTACTTTCAGATGCGTAAAATTGACTTTCCCCAATAGGCTGATGCATTATTTAGGTCAAAACAAAAGCATCCAAACAGCAAACTTTTGTATTCAAACAGCAAACTTTTGAATCCTACAGGTTTCTTCATCATGCATACAGTAAGCAAAGGGCCAGCGGGGGGGGGGGGAAGGACATGTTGTAGAAGTCCCAACAGGCTGCAGCTTGTAAAATTATAGGGAGTTTCTTCAAGGCTTGGATCAACCTCTGAAAGTTATGAGAGCCTTTCAATCCACACACAGAGTTGCATAGACAAAAACATGGTTGTTTCCCCCCCCCCTTCCTCCTTTCATATTTTGGAAATACAAATCTAGAAGTTAACTCAGTACACTCACCAGCATTAACTTGAAGCTGAAAGGTTTTAACACATTGTTTACCATTATCCACATTCATAAAATGAACATAAACATTGCTTGCTCTTGACACTGCAGTTCCTTGAATAAAAATTAGTAGCATTCATGGCCGGTTTCAAAGATTTGTCCATTTTGCAGCAGCTCCATAAGGTTTGATGCATTTTAAAGGATTTCGGGGGGGGGGGGGCGGAGGGGGATAGATGTGTGATAGTGTTGGTCATTTCTCTCAATTATGTTTTATTTTAATTGCAAACCCCTCCCCTTAACTTTACTTTAAAGCCTTTTGTGTGTGTGTGTCAAACCTTTATTTGGTTTTTCAAGAGTGTCACATTTATTGCCTTTCATGTTGTCACAAATCTTTATTGAAGAAGGGGAGCCCCCTCTTTTTCTTCCCTCGGAACAACGCCTTCCTGCTGTTTTACATCACAGCTGCTGCTTGCTGGTGGTCTCCGCTGTTCTTCCCCATATCTCTTTGCCAACATCTGAAGGAAAACCAGAATAATGGAAATAAATATAGAACGTCTTCCCTTTTGGAATGAATGCAAGCTGTATCTGATAGAATACAGCTCTGAAGCAGAGAAGCAAAAACCGGGAATGAAAGCACATTCTCTGTTATCAGCACCCTAATGAAAGGTGCATAATCAACAACAAATCCATAGAAGAGCATACATACAGTAACTGTACGGCTTGGCACATCATGGAAACCTCTGCTGCTTTAAGAAGCGGTGGCTGAATGTTTTGGCAAGTGGGAAACAAGTCAAATCCAACGTATGAGAGCCACTGTAGAGCATGCAGTAGTACATTGCTATTTTTATGTTGTCATTTTGAATATCGGTTACTGGTTGGTAGGGTTACTAAACCTCCAGGATTGGCCTGGAGTCTCCAGGAATCAGCATCAATCACCAGAGGACCACTGAAAACAAGCCTGGAGATTTTAACAGGGTCTCCTTTGGCTAAATGATGCTACATCATGTTGGAATAGATTCAGTCAGAGTTGGTGTTCCTAGTTATTAAGCCCTGGATAGTTCCTTCAATGGAATGGAAAGTAAGGATATAAATGTATTAAACACGTAATTGATTTTCCACATTTATCTGCCTCTGTTCCTCCAAGAAGTTTAAGATGGTGGTCATGGCTCCCCCCTCTCTTTTATACTCACAACAACCCTGTTAGGCCTTGCCCAAGGTCATCCAATAAGCTTCATGGCTGAGCCGGGATGTGAATTCAAGTCTTCCTGGTCCAAGTCCAACACTCTAGCCATTACACCGGTCTGTTGCAGAGCACCCTTCCCGTGCTCTAAGGTGCATATCAGTAGTAAGAGTCAGGCAGAGTGCTGATATGCCATAAAAACCTGAATCCTGTGTCACTGATGGCTTATATTAGTCATCCATAGCTCAATGAGTAATTTGGATTAGACAAAGACAGATTTATTTTGGGCACTGCCCATCCAGGAGATACCCTCACATTCTCTGTCACCATTCCCAGTCTTCTTCCGCTGGGGTATCAGGCAGAATCCACTAGAGGACCCAGGGGCGTCACTAGGATTTTTGTCACTTGGTGCAAGAGCTCATCAGTGGTGTCGCTAGGGTTGTCACCCGGTGCGGTGACTCATGGTGTCACCCCCATTTATTTATTTTAATATATAACAGTACAGGTCACCCAACAAATCAGTAACCAACAAAAAAAACAGTGGCCAACTTGATGACACTCATACAACTGAGTATGAGTCCTAGTATTAGCTCTGATACATAGAAATGAGAGCTGACTCATACTAACATCTTATTGGTTCCATGCTGTGTCATAGTAACACTTCATTGGCTCTCAGAACAATCAGTCTCATTGGTCAGTTTTGAGTTAAGGAAATCTACTTTTTGTCACATAAGGCAGTTGTGTTTTCTTTTTCCGGTTATTTGGTCATAACATTTAATACAGATAATTCAACACATTACATTCTGCATTAAATTTCCTTTCCAATGATATATGATATAAATTATGTCAATTATATAAGTCAATGATATATGACTTTATGGTATTATTCATGAATAAAAGGTTTCCATAACTTCCACAAGGGTGTCACCCGGAGCTCTGTAGATCATCAATGCCCTAGCATTTCCAAGCAGACTTTGGCTTGCAAAGCACTCCCTTAGCCTTGCAAAGTCATCAGGCGATACCCCCAGTCCCTGACCTGCAGACCACATCCTGATCATGTAGGCCATCAGCATGCATCAGGGCTCTGCAGTGATATTTAAAATCATCTGGAGCAGAACTGGGAGGTTCTGATCATCCCTATCCTCAACCAGCGCAACATTTTAGCTTAACTTACACAACTACGTTATAGTTAGCAAAGGATGTACCATCTCTGTTGCATAATTTCTGCTTAGGATCCCAGCAGAAATGACGGGCGCCCTCCCAGCGCCCGGCGCGTGGGGGCGGGGCCTGCGTCGCATCACGTTGATGTGCCCCCTGCCTGTTTTGAACTCATTTTGGAGCCGAACGGGCTCCAGGGAGGGCGGGCTGGCTGATACGACGCGGCGCTTTGTGAAGGTAAGTGCTCCGAGCGCGCGCCCCGCCTGCCCGAGTGCCTGGAGCGCCTGGAGCTCCTGCTCCACGCCATGCGCTCCACCAAAGTTCCTCCGCTGGCATCTCCAGGTATTGCTGAGAAATACCCATCTGAAACCCTGGAGAGCTGCTGCCAGAACTAGATGGAACAATAGTATAAGGCAGGGATTTTCAACCCCTTCCTGGCCAAGAAACACCTCCAGCGCCGCTCTCCTGCTGTGTACCACCAGAAATGACTGACAATGATATCATCGCCAGTTACTTCTGGGTTTTCAGAGGTCAGAAAATGTAAGTAGGAGGTTCTGGGTGGGTGGGAGGACCCTTCTCAGTGTTCCTGAGAGGCTCGGCCAAAGGCAGGAGCCTCACGGGAGTGAAAACATGCCTCCAAAAGCACCGCATTAGATCGGGGTTCCAGTGGTCCTGTAGTCCAAGTACCACCAGCAGTCAGCTAAAGTACCACTGGTGGTACGAGTACCACTGGTTGAGAACCCCTGATATAAGGCAGCTTCCTACAATAAGCTTTACTGAGCAGGGATACAAATCCAGTTTTTATTTATTTATTTATTTATTTACAATATTTATATCCCGCCTTTCTCCCCGAAGGGACCCAAGGCGGCTCACAACAGAAATACAAAAAATACCATATAAAAAACATCACACTTTAAAATAGTAAAAACAATTAATAACATTTGATAAAAACAATAACTAAAAATCAATTTAAAAGATCATGGCGACAGTCACAACACGAGCATAAAAACAGTAGCACCCCCACCTATACCAGTGAGATGTTAAAAAAGGCAAGGGCTCAGAAGGCTTCTTGAAACAAGAAGGTTCAGTTGTAATGATGTAGAACTCCAGGATATGGTTATGGTACATCTTCCAAATGTGATTAGCTGCTTTGTCTGTCCAATCAGCTACTTCCATAGAGTGACTCTGTTGTCCAACGAGCGGTCCAAAGCAAGTCCGCGCAGGAATGGTTTCTTGAGCCCACACACCAGCTTCAGTTCCCATAATAGACTGGCGAATAACAAGCTGTTTCGGAACAGAAAGCCTGGCTCGGCTCTCTATCGGGGTGTCTGAGATAAAGGTCACAGGGCCATGATCTGGGCAATCTGATGGGTATGCCTTGTCACAGAGCGTGCACCATATGGTGAACAAGGTAGCCATATTTTCCTTGTTTGAATTGGAGTCTTCCATCTGCAGTGATGATGGCACAAAGGCAAGATTGTCTGAGGAGACATCCACATGATTTTGTCCCATGGCTACTTCCTGGTTTATGGAGGACACTGTCACAGGCTCCAAACTGAGATCCACCTCATGTAAAGAGACAGATTCCAAGGATGTGAGGCTGTGCGAGGTAGAAAGTGCAACACTCACAGAATTGCTACTCATAGCCACCGTATGAATCGAGTCACTCAGTGCTCTGTCAGATATCCCGCTGACACGGCCTGCAATATGGTCAGGCTCTATAACAACAGGAAGCTCCAAACTGCTACTGTGAATGGGGATGACACCTCCATGCCCAACAGTATCTGTGGCTAAGGTGCTGCCCACAGCATCTACAGCTAAAGGCTCATGAGTTTGGTTGCCACTGGCAATCTGTGAATGATCTCCAGCTACATCACCCATTGTAAGTTCCTCAGCTATCCTGTCAGTAGAGATTGGACTGGTAACACTTGAAACGCTCTCCATAGTGATCGTTGTATCCAGAGCAACATCATGACTGTCACTGGGATGTAAACTCTGGGTACTGTGCGCATTCACTGAGCGGGAATCCATGGAGACCATGCCCGATTCAAGACCCGCTGTTCCATTCAACTGGTAGGGATCCAGACTGGAAGGGTTGTTGGAGACAGATAAAGCTGGATTGCTATCAACATTTATGCTGTTGGGGTGGATGTACTGAGGTGGAGGTCTGTCAGCTAAATAAGATAAAAGACCAGGTAGAATGTGTCTGAAGTAGCTGCTCTCCAAGTGAGGGTAAGGCGGTGGAGGTAGCGTGTAGTTTCTCTCAGGTATTCCACACATCACTCCTCGATCCTCCTCGACTCCTCAGTTCTCTGAGGTCCCACATCCATTGCTATCCATTGTCATACCAGATCTCCCTTTTGCCAAAAGTATCCTACAAACCAGCTCTAGCATGCATCATCGGCAGCCAATTTCATGGCAAGAAACCCATCCCTTTACTACCGATGAGTTAGCTCCTGTGACAAAGGAATACTTCTCGAAGCAATGGCTTCGATCCTACACCCTTACAGTTAGTCACTTCATGTAATGCACCTGGACTGAAACTGCCACATTGGCTTTTTTTTGGGGGGGGGGGATAGTCTGTCTAATCTTGGGTGGTCTCTTTATACAGGTTTGATTAAGTGTCTCTTCTCAACAGGTGACTCTTTTTAAATTGTTTTCTTATGGCAACCCATTTATTCTAACGCCTTTGTTTAGCAAGACTTGCTTTTCAAAGTTAACGACCGTGTGTGACAACATGCTGAGTACAGATGGCTAACGACAGTTTTTAAGAATGTGGGCATTATATAACCTGTGCAGGAGGGTATAGGATTATGTTTGCCAATTAATGCATATGGAACAAATCCGACTCACTTTATTTACATGACTATTCCCTCTGAAACTGTGATTTCTAACTAGTACAGCACTTGAGTCTTCATAATCTTTAAGTGTATTCAAAGGGAAATGAGGCAGGCCAAATTGACCATAACTGGCACATTGGAAACAGTGTATCTATTAAAGCCCAATATTCTTTAAAATTAGGCTCCTGGGGCTGATTCAAATGTTACGGCAGCCATACAGAGAACATAACATGCGCCTTGCTGGATCAGGCCAGGTCCCTGTACCACAGTATTCTGCTTCCAACTGTGGACAGCAGGGCACCTCTGAGAAGTACATAAGCAAAGCACGCAGATGACCCCCCCCATTTCCCAGTATTCAGAGGTGCACTGACATTTAGTTTACAAACCCCTTTTAAATACTGTAGGGCCCCAGCATCTGTGGGGGATAGGTTCCTCCCCCCTGCGGATACTGGGAACCCGTGGATAGGGGGGAACACTATCCCCCACGGATACTGGGCAGCCCCTCTGTGCCCCCCGCCTATTACCTTTCCTTTAGTTGATATTGCTGGTTTCTTGATTCACAAAAATGCTATAAGCAGCTTGCTGCTTATAGCGACGAAGCAGGCAAGCATCCAGCGTGCTAGAAAGTCTCCATTTAAACAGGAAGTAGGACATACGTTTTAGCATGTGTTCTAGCACGCAGGCTGCTTGCCTGCTTCATCGCTATAGCGTGTTTGTGAATCAAGAAGCCCCCTGACCTGGCGCCAGAGATATCAACTAAAGGAAAGGTAATGGGTGCCGCGGGAGCGCAATCCGCAGATAAATGAATCCGTGGATAGCGGATCTGCAGGTA
Source organism: Plestiodon gilberti rubricaudatus (assembly GCA_026170595.1). Classification (NCBI taxonomy): domain Eukaryota; kingdom Metazoa; phylum Chordata; class Lepidosauria; order Squamata; family Scincidae; genus Plestiodon; species Plestiodon gilberti. The sequence continues at coordinate 132,375,505 of JANXHW010000003.1, forward strand.
TGCCACCCCCCTGTACCATCTACGTCATGGTCATCACTGCATCTCATGGTGGTAAATCCCACAAACTGATTTCATGTTGCATGGAGATTTTCTCTTCTTTTTTTGTCTGTCTTTAACATATTGCCAATCAAGTGACCACAAGTTATTGCTTGACAAGAGTAGGAAAGATTTCCCTCTCTTCACCTAGTTTCTATGTTTATAGATATCTACCATGTCCTCCCATCATGCATTTTCTACATGGTGGTTGCTCCACACTTAATGTTGGACAATTCCACCAAGGGGGCTTCAGTTGGATAGAAAGTCTTCACACCAGTGCCAGAGGCTGCAAGAAATGCATGAGACAAGCATGAGAACTCTCAATGTGATCAAGGCAACCCTGAAAGAGTCAGCACCTCTGAGTGGAGTAAGTGAAGCATGTATTTATTTGTTTTTCACATTTTTTTTAGTACCACCCTTCCTCAAAGGAGCTTGGAGTGGTGTACATGATTCCTTCCCTCCTTTTGTCGACATAACAACGCTGTGAGGCAGGTTAGGCTGAGAGGTAGTGACTGGCCCAAGGTCACTTTGGAAGCTTCGTGACTGAGTGGGGATTTGAACCTGGAACTTCCAGGTCCAAAGTCCATCACCAGCACCACTACACCATCCTAGCTCTGTATCCTGCAGTGACGGAGACAATACAATCAGGCTTCATTATTTTGTGAAAAAAGGAAAGTTTCTTGAAGTACACATTGCAAACTGCATATATGATTGGATGACATATATAGGATGACAGTGACATCCAGAACAGGCTGAAGGACTAACCTCAGATCAGGGGAACACCAAACTGATGGTACTTCCATACTGTCAATTTATTCATCCAGTCATTGCTGACCTGGGGGACCAGTTCAGAACCTCCTCAACTTCCCTGTTGCAGATGAAAATGAGAGAAAGAGTGTGCTGGGTATCATCAGCATACAGATAATATTTCAGGTCAATTGTATGCAGTCTGGACAACATCACCCATCAATTTCAAGTAGATGTTAAACAGTGCGGGAGATAAGATGGTGCTCCAGGGCACCACACATACCAGTGGCCAAGTGGTGGAACAGCAGTTTCCCAGCACCACCTTGTGGACCATCCCCTGAGGAAGGGTGCCACTAAAACATGATTCCTCAGTGTTCCATGGAGGAAACATCTCCACAAGAGAATTGACAAGTCTCGAAATATGACAAGTCTAGAATCCAACATGTTAGAAGGGGGAAGAATCAAAAACTGCCTCAAATCAGGATGATGTATTCACACAGAATTTTAGTAACTTAATTTTTCACAACTTCTCTAGGGTAAGACGATACAGGATTGCTCAAACTGTCAGTTACTGTTTGCTCTGAATCCTTCTTTTGTTTATTGATTGCCTCTGAAATTCACAGTATAAGGTAGTGGTCCCTCCATCTCACTTTCCCCCATGGGATATGGTGGACATAGGCAGGCCATTGCTGGTGTGGGCTGCAGAAGCGTCGCTCCGGTAGGGGCGGGGCTGTAAGTATCGCTGCGGTCATAGTCTCTTTACCGAGCGAGGAGGAGGCAGCCCCGCCCCCTCACTGTCCGAGCCAGTCCCCTACGGAGAAACCGGCAGGGAAGAGACCCTGCCTGCTGCTTTCTCCGTAGGGGACTGGCTCGGACAGTGAGGGGGCGGGGCTGCCTCCTCCTCGCTCGGTAAAGAGACTATGACCACAGCGATACTTACAGCCCCGCCCCTACCGGAGCGACGCCTCTGGTGGGCTGCACTAAGTGATGCACTGTCCGGGAGGAGGAGGAGGAGGAGGTAATGCACGGTGGGCCTGTGGCACCCGCACAGACTCCAAACTGGAGGTTCCTGCCTTGCGCGCCCACGTGAGCGGACAAAAACACACTCGGGGCCGCTTTCGCCCCACTCCAATTCAGCTCGCTTGGCTCCACGCCGAGCCCAGAGCGGGTGAAATAAGCCCCGAGTGTTTTTGTCAGAAGTAATTGGCAGGGACGCAATTACATCGTCACGTCTTCACCAATTACTTCTACTTCTGCGCCATAGATGTGTATGTGACGTGACAGGCCCACACCAGGCACCTGAACGGTAAGTGATGCTCCTGATGGTGGAAGTGATTTTCAAAAACATGTGCAGTATTATTCATATGTTATGGGTCACTAGGAGATTTTTCAGCAGATAGGCACAACTATTGAGGGGGGTCTATTTATTTTGCTAATATGTATAGAGCCAATATTGGCTCCCTTTATAATAATAATAATAATAATAATAATAATAATAATAATAATAATAATAATAATAATAATAATAATAATAATAATAATTCCAGTATTTATATACCGCCTTTCTTGTCACTGGATTTCTCTTTTGACTTTAATTCAGGGCAGTTTACAATAGGCAGGCAATTATAAACCAAACGGTTTTTACAATACAATAAATGTCTTAATCTTTCATAGGATGCTTCTTTCCAGGTGTTTCCTTTCACGGTCTGGCCTCTCTCTGGCATTCCCCTCGCATGCGTTGACTGACAGGCAACTCCCCCTCACAGAGTGCCAGCTGCAGCTTCCTCTCTCTCTCTCTCTCTCTCTCTCTCTCTCTCTCTCACACACACACACACACACACACACACAGAGGGTTTTTTGCAGCTTTGTCAGCGGTGACGGAGTCTTGAACTTCTCTCCTTGGCCTTGATCTTCAGACAAGTAAGGCTGCAGCTCTTCCGACTGAGCCAAACCTCCTGCCCTGTAACTGTATGTTGAGTTACAGACAAGAACCCAGGGCAGGACATCTGACTCAGTTGGTAGAGCGATCATCTCATAAATGCCTGAAGATCTGAAGGACAGCAGTTCAATTCGGCTGAAAGTTTCTGTGTCTGTCGGAGAGCTGCCGGCACGCTGAGCTGATAAGTTGCAGAGCCTCTGTGGGGGAGTGGAACTGCAGCTGCACTTGAATGGCAGTCAAGGTTGCTGAAGTGTGGTGAGGTGAGGTGAACGCCAGAGAGAGAGAGAGAGAGAGAGAGAGAGAGAGAGAGAGAGAGAGAGAGAGAGAGAGAGAGAGAGAGGAGAGCTGGACTGTGAAAGCAACATCTAGAATGAAGGGTTCAACGAAATATTAGAACGTTATTATATTGTAAAAATCTTCTTGGGGATTAGAAAGCCTGCCCATGTGAACCACCTTGAATTAAAGTCGGAGGAGAAATCCAATGACCAAGAAAGGCAATATATAAATACTGTATATTATTATTATATTATATTTTTGATGCCTTGGTTCTACCACCTGGAATCTACCACCAGCAGGGTGCTTCTTCACTAACTTCTTTCAAATTGCTTTTTAAAATCTATCATTTCCGTTAAGTCTTTGGCACCACTCCTTAGTTCTCTTGCCCTACTGTACCTGAGCATAAGTGAACAATCATGCAGATTTCCCTTATTTACATATGATTCCATTCCCTTCCCCCTAGTCTAGTCTTGTGTGAGTAACTAGACTGTAAGCCCTTCAGTGGAATATTTCATTTATTATTTGATTTATTCAAAACCTCATAGAACACAGTCAGATAGATAAAAAGTGTTATTGACTGCCTGGTGCTAAATGATGTTGTTGTTATGGCAGGAGGTGTGGTTGGGTAGTTGAGCTGCCGCCTGCCTGAAGATAGCTAAGAGAGACCAGCTCGGTCATGCCCTAGATTGGAGACAAGCAGAAGTTGCTGACAAGCTGAGATAACTTGTGTTAACCTTTTGTGTGAGAGAGGAGTCACTGTGTTAACCCTGTGTGAGTGAGAAGAGTCACAATCGAGCAAGCTTGGAAGGCGTGTGCTGAGCAGCCAGAGAAACAACCACGCTGTTGAAGGGAAATAGCTGGAGAATGAAAAAGGGTTCTGTGTGAATAGAACATTACTGTAAAAACCACTTAGGGGCATAAGAAAAACCTGCCTATGTAAACTACCTTGAATAAAGTATGAGGAGAAATCTGACAACAAGAAAGGCAGTATATAAATACAGATTGTTGTTGTTGTTGTTGTTGTTGTTGTTGTTGTTGTTGTTGTTGTTGTTGTTGTAGCAGCAGTTCCTGGGTGCCTGCATCTTCATAGCCATTCCTTCCCAGCTATGAAGGACCTCCCCATAAATACCTAGGAGATCCCTAAGCACCCCAAATTGGCAGCTTTCACATTGCACATGGAACCTGATTAAATTTCAGCTCAGCACTAGTTGAACTGCTTCACAAACAGCCTGATATTTCTAGTATTCCCTTTCAGTCAAATAAGCATGAGAGATGAGAAAACAATTAAAAAATAATTATACTTCAATTTAGATCGAAAACTTTCATGGCTCGTCGTTACACAGAAATGTCGAATAAATACGGGATACGCCATGGAATAGAAAATAATTTTACTGACTTCCGACTGTAGCGGGTTTCCTCGAAGGCAGCCGCTACAGAAAAAATACAATAAAATCCAAGAAAAATATAGTCCAACGTTTCGCTCTGGTAAGCCTCAGAGCATTTTCATAGGAACAATCAAGACGATTGTAGATGGTGTTGTCCTAAGATCACCCTTCCTTCAATTTAAATACACGAAAGCGCGGGATTCAGTTCTTCGAAAGCGGAAGTGACCTATTTTCGCTATCCGCTCGTGACCGCAACAGCTGTTTCATCCTGAGTTACTGTATTATCCTTCCCCATTTTTCTTGTTGTTATATTATTGTTCTTATGCAGGATCGGTAACCAAATGCGATTGGAAAAGGTTAGATCCTGCTGACGGTTCAAAAGTTTACCCACTGCGCATTTACTTATTTCAAGCGCTTCCAATTGCTTTAACACTTTAACATTATTTTCACTCTGCAAACACTTAGTGTCTTTCCAAAGGATCGTGTGATTTTCTGCTAGGGCATGTTCAGCAATCGAAGACTGTGAGGGATGTTCTAATCTGAGAGCTCTTTCATGTTCCTTCAGTCTCGTATTTATAGCTCTGCCCGTCATCCCGATGTAATATCTTTGGCATTCGCACGGGACAGAATAAATCCCCGCGTTTGACAACTTCGTTCTTTTATCCTTTGGGTTCCCCAGAGCCTGCTGTAGTTTATAAGTTGGTTTAAAGGTTGTTCTCACATTATTTCGTTGTAAAATCCTGGCAATCTTATCTGTGGTTCCCTTGATGAATGGTAAGCATACCCATGGTCTATCCTCTATTGTATTTTTATCAATTTCGTTATTTTTCTTTAATGTTCCTTCCCTGGTTGCCTTTATTTTGTGTTGTTGTTGTTCCCAACAACGATTAATTTGGGCTTTAGGATACCCATTAGCTAGGAGTGAATTAAAGAGTTTTTTCCTTTCTTCTTCCAATGAATTATTATCACAAACTTTGATTGCCCTATATGTTAAAGAATTAATTAGTGAAAATTTCTGGGATGGATGATGATTAGAACTATAATCTAAATATTTCCCTGTATGTGTAGGCTTCCTGTAAACTTTGTGTCCTATTGACAAGTCATCATTCCTTGTCACTAGGACATCTAGGACATCTATTTTCTTTGGAAAGGGGAGTTCAGGGAACAGAAAGAGGGGGTGGCTATGGGGAGCCCCCTTAGTCCAGTAATTGCCAACCTATATATGGAGACCTTTGAGCAGCAGGCATTAGAGACTGCCATTTTAAAACCAGATGTGTGGATTAGGTACGTTGACGACGTATTTTGTATATGGTCACATGGGGAGAATGAACTTGAGAACTTTACAAAACATCTTAATGCCCAATGTAGTAACATCCAATTTACTGTAGAGAAAGAAGAAAATAATTCTCTACCCTTCCTAGATGTCCTAGTGACAAGGAATGATGACTTGTCAATAGGACACAAAGTTTACAGGAAGCCTACACATACAGGGAAATATTTAGATTATAGTTCTAATCATCATCCATCCCAGAAATTTTCACTAATTAATTCTTTAACATATAGGGCAATCAAAGTTTGTGATAATAATTCATTGGAAGAAGAAAGGAAAAAACTCTTTAATTCACTCCTAGCTAATGGGTATCCTAAAGCCCAAATTAATCGTTGTTGGGAACAACAACAACACAAAATAAAGGCAACCAGGGAAGGAACATTAAAGAAAAATAACGAAATTGATAAAAATACAATAGAGGATAGACCATGGGTATGCTTACCATTCATCAAGGGAACCACAGATAAGATTGCCAGGATTTTACAACGAAATAATGTGAGAACAACCTTTAAACCAACTTATAAACTACAGCAGGCTCTGGGGAACCCAAAGGATAAAAGAACGAAGTTGTCAAACGCGGGGATTTATTCTGTCCCGTGCGAATGCCAAAGATATTACATCGGGATGACGGGCAGAGCTATAAATACGAGACTGAAGGAACATGAAAGAGCTCTCAGATTAGAACATCCCTCACAGTCTTCGATTGCTGAACATGCCCTAGCAGAAAATCACACGATCCTTTGGAAAGACACTAAGTGTTTGCAGAGTGAAAATAATGTTAAAGTGTTAAAGCAATTGGAAGCGCTTGAAATAAGTAAATGCGCAGTGGGTAAACTTTTGAACCGTCAGCAGGATCTAACCTTTTCCAATCGCATTTGGTTACCGATCCTGCATAAGAACAATAATATAACAACAAGAAAAATGGGGAAGGATAATACAGTAACTCAGGATGAAACAGCTGTTGCGGTCACGAGCGGATAGCGAAAATAGGTCACTTCCGCTTTCGAAGAACTGAATCCCGCGCTTTCGTGTATTTAAATTGAAGGAAGGGTGATCTTAGGACAACACCATCTACAATCGTCTTGATTGTTCCTAAGAAAATGCTCTGAGGCTTACCAGAGCGAAACGTTGGACTATATTTTTCTTGGATTTTATTGTATTTTTTCTGTAGCGGCTGCCTTCGAGGAAACCCGCTACAGTCGGAAGTCAGTAAAATTATTTTCTATTCCATGGCGTATCCCGTATTTATTCGACATTTCAATTATACTTCATTTTTCTCCCTAAAAGGAGGTGGCAGAGACTAGCCATTAAAGATGGCTTGATGCCAAATATGGATGTTGATCATGATCAGGTCTTCATCTGCTTGTTTTAGAACTTTGCAGCTGTGTCTTTAACTATAACTTGGGCTTTCAGAGATGCTAGGGCTTTCTATCCTGCTCCAATCCCACGTTGATGGGGTAGATATATAATCAAGTCCAAAGGATTTGGGTTTGTGTGTGTTTTATTTTGCTCTTTCAGTCCCCAAAATGTCAACACCACTTAGGACAAATTTCAGGCATTCAGATTTCACATGGCCCTCCAGCTGCACGAGCTATGAGCTGTTAAAGGGCCATAAAATGTGTCGGTGGGTGTTAGCTAACAATCTGCAGGTGCACAGCATCCCAATAAACCTTTCAAATTATGTGAAATTTATTGGTGATGTTTGAAGCCCACAATGGATTCATCCAAGCTATCAGAATTTTTTTTTTCTTCCCGCAAGTGCTTCATGGATTTGCTTAGGTGAAAATCAAAGTGACAGAAGAAAGAGTGAGTATCAAGCTCACTTTAGTGTAGGTGACTTTGCTCTAAGGGATGTTTTTGCATGCTCAGACAGTAACTGGAAGAAGAATGGCAGGCAGGTGTAAGCCTCACGAGCAAGTGAATTTCCTCTCCTCTTAAGGACAAGAAGAGAAGTAGAAAGTTGCTGAATGGGTATGTGTTGAACAGAGAAAGTTGTTCGTTGGCCTTCCTTGTGGCTCAGGAAACCTGGCACTGTGCTGCAACCCCTATTCATAGTGGGCAGAGCTCAAGCCAAAGACTGCCTAGAAGGAGGCAGGAGGATGCAATTGAGCAAAGTGTCAAAAGCTGGCGATCAACACCCCGCTGGGGGAGACAGTCCTGGTGGTTCGTGGTGTGGGTGCACTTGCAATGGGGGATGCAGTTCTATCGGCGAGCTACACTCAGGGAGGTGAGGCTTCCTCTGTCCAGGACAGGTCAGCCCACAGAGGCCTGGAAGATGGAACCACCTAGGGGGAGGGGGAGGGCCTGGAAGGGGTGGAACAGGAAGGGGAGGAGTTGCCTAACCCCATCTCTTCTTCAAAAGCCCTCCCTGAGCCAAGGATGAGGAAGTTGTTGGGAGTGGGACACTGAGGGCTACCACGGCTGGTGGCCTCTTCAGGCCAGAATCCAGCCCAGACCCAGGATGCATACTCCCCTAGTGCTGCAGAGGATGGTCCCAGCTGTAATCTTATCCCCTCCCCACAATGAGTCTCTATGACCCATTGGAGGTGTCCTGGCAGAGCCAGAAGTGCCTTGGCCCCTGGAGTAGGGATTAGCGGAGGAACCAGTCCATGGCAGAAAAGGGTGCACACCTCTCGTGACGACCCCTCACCTCCCCTGGAAGGGGCAGAGACGTACACACATTTTACTAAATCTAGAGTTTATCCATGTTGAACAACAGCCATACTGTTCCCGTTCAATTAACTCTGTACATCATTTCCTACACCTTGTAGTTTCATCCAGACAGAGTTAGTTTAGGTCTGAAATATACTCTTCACAAGTTCTATTTATCAGAATGTACATATACAATTGTGCCTACTCAAAATACTTAAATTGTAATGTTGGACAGATACCAATATTACACTTGGCACTACGTCTGCAATAAAAATGCAAAGAAAAGTCGAGTGTCCACTGAAATATATTTCATGTTTTGCTTACCCAATATCCTGAGTCTGGTTTCCTTTGCTTTATGTTAAGTATTAATTGTGTGTGTGTCCCCCAACCCACTCCCTTTTGAGAAATAATATCTCATTACTGAGGTTGTCCTGGGACATGAAGAACAGCAGTAAGCAATCATCCACACAGTCACACAACGGACTGGAGAAGTACAAACACTCCATATGGAGAACAGTTGTGTGCAGCTTTTCAAACCTCATTCCACAGGAAGTATTAAAATTCAGCATTGTTAGCTGAGTTGCACTTCTAGGCAAGTGGAAATATTCAGCTATCCACATTTGTCACACACGTAATGCAACGATGAAAGACATTAGGTTCTAAATATTATCAGGGAAAACCTCAGAAGACATTCTATCCTTCGAGACAAAAGTTACCACTATACTCCAAAGGGCTGATTCAAGCATCCAACATACTTATTTTTCTCTCCATGTGTTTCCTCCTTGGATGTGTACTCATGCAGAGAACAAAAAACAGTCCTGTGAATTGGCCCTAAAGGCTGGATTTGTGTGAACCATAAAGGCTGATCTACACCAACTCCGGTTGCATTGCGTTTCCGTTTGGAGGCTTGCGAGCGTAGGGGACAGGATGCCCCACTCCGAAAGGCTGACCTGGGCTCCACCAGTTTCTTCAACGTGCTTGTCCCTCCTTGTAATAATGCTCAATGCTGATTGGCTGAAACACGTACGCTCCGATTGGCTGAAAGCCTCCTCTCATCCCATTGGTCAAACAGTTTGCTCAGTGTCCCGTCCTATCTCAATCATGAACATGGTCCATGACCGATCGCAACGGAACTTGGGAGAGCACAGCTCTCCTGCATTCCATGGCGATCGGTTAAAAAGGAAGCCACACTGCTCCATACACGCCCGGGACGCACCGGGATACGTGCGATGTAGATCAGCTTCCTGGGATCCACACAGGAGAAACCTCGCTCATAACCTGTAAAGAGAACAAAGACCTATAAGCGTAGGCCCTTTTCATAGTGATGTGCATAGTCACAGTTCTCAACAGAAGTTATACAAATGATGGTTTACATTTTATATGGTGCCAAGACTGAGAGACACTGGGCTTGTTTACACAAACAACAAACCATGGTTTGTTTTGATCAGGTGCATCGCTTGAACTGAGCACATGCGCTCCCTCTTCTTCCTTTTACCTCCAGCTCTGATGCTGATGTCCTGATTTGTTTAAACCAGAGGTTCTCAACCGGGGATATACATACACAATTGGTACTTTGGGGTATATCTGGTGGTACGCAGCTGGTCTGAACCCCGAAACCTCCTCCGACGGAGCTCAGGAGCAGAGGTTTCCAATGCCATGAAACTCGGAAAGTGCCAGCAACAGGCTTGGCCAGTGAGCAGAGGTGAAGTGCATGAGTTTTACGCACTGAAAAAGGCTCTCCTGCCCACCCCAAGCCTCTTACTGGTGCTTTCCTGAGCTCTGTGGCATCGGAAACCTCTGCTCCTGAGCTCCATCAGTGTCTGATACCCGGATTATATCATCGCCCGTCACTTCTGGTGATACACGAAGGGATCTCAGCAGCGGCAGTGGCACACCGCTGCTGAGAGTTTGAGAATCCCTGGTTTAAGCCACAGTTCTGCAGCTCATCCAAAGATGGGCAAAGCGGTTTAACCATGGTTTGCAATCCAAGCTGTGAAACCAGAGTTATATCTCAAATTCATATCCTGGTTTGTGACCCATAGTTAAAGCACTGCTCCCGGTTTCAGACAAGCTGCAGAGCTTAACAAACCAGGATGTTGGTGGCATGTGAACTGAAGGAGTAAGGGGAGAGGGAGGAGGGAGCATATAGACTCAGCACACTTCAAACCCATCCAAACTGCTAAACCAGTCCCACTGACTTCACTAGTTCATAGCTGCAGTGTTAGTTAAACCAGCTCCTGGTTCGTATTTATTTATTTATTTATTTAAATAATTTATATCCCGCCTTTCTCCCAGCGAGGGCACTTAAGGCGGCTTACAAAACATTAAAATACATATACATTAAAAAAAATAAAAACAAGTAATTAAAAACAATTAAAACAACAACTAAAAACAAACAACCCCAGTGGGTCAACCTATATTTACTTTGTTAAAAGCCATTTTTTAAGAAGCCATTTGTTAAAAAGCAAGCCCACCATGTCAGACATCGAATGCTACCCTAAATAAAAACGTCTTAAGGCCCCACTGAAAGGTCTCTAAAGAGGGAGCCGTTCTTAATTCCAGGGGGAGGGAATTCCATAATTGGGGCGCCACTGCTGAGAAGGCCCTATTCCGCGCCGCCATCCCCCTCACCTCCGTCAATGGTGGCATGGTTAACAGGGGCCCCCCCTGATGACCTCAGAGTATGGGTCGGATTATAAGGAAGGAGGCGGTTCCTCAAATACCCTGGACCTGAGCCGTTAAGGGCTTTAAAAGTCAAAACTAGCACTTTGAATTGTGCCCGGAAACGAACCGGCAGCCAGTGTAGCCGCCGGAGCAACGGTCCAACTGAGTCGAACCGAAGGCCCCGACAACCACCCGGGCAGCTGCATTCTGCACTAGTTGCAGTTTCCGAACAGTCTTCAAAGGCAGCCCCACGTAGAGCGCATTGCAGGAATCTAGTCTAGATGTCACTAAGGCATGAGTCACTGTGGCCAGGTCTGCACGGTCCAAGTACGGTTGCAGCTGGCACACCAGCCGAAGCTGGGAAAAAGCCCCCCTGGCACCAGCCGCCACCTGGGAATCCAGGAGCAGCTGCGCATCCAGGAGAACCCCCAAGCTGCGGACCTGCTCCTTCAGAGGGAGTACAACCCCATTCAGAGCAGGACGATGGTCCAATACCTGAATCGTAGACTTCTGGACCAGAAGAATTTCTGTCTTATCAGGATTTAATTTCAGCTTGTTTGCCCCCATCCAGCTCCCAACTGCCTCCAGACAACGATTCAGGACATCGACCGCCCCGTTGGAGTCGGGTGGAAAGGAGAGAAAGAGCTGGGTGTCATCCGCATACTGATGACTCCCTAGCCCAAACCCCCGGATGACCTCTCCCAGCGGCTTCATATAGTTATTAAACAGCATGGGGGATAGAACTGACCCTTGTGGCACCCCACACCTCAAGGGCAAGGGTGCCGAACAAGCATCCCCCAGCCCCACCTTCTGGGATCTATCAGCCAGGAAGAAGTGGAACCACCTCAAAACGGTGTCTCCAAGCCCCAACCCAGCCAACCGACCCAGGAGGACACCATGGTCAATGGTGTCAAAAGCCGCCGAGAGGTCCAACAGGACCAACAGGGCGCGCACTCCCCCTGTCCAGTCCCCGGCGCAGGTCATCCACCAAGGAGACCAAGGCCGTTTCTGTCCCGAACCCCGGCCTGAAGCCAGACTGGAATGAATCCAGATAATCAGCTTCCTCCAAGACCCTCTGGAGCTGAGACGCTTAGCTGGAGCTGAGTATTCTTAGCACTACACTACATTGACTGTTCTAGGTTTAGCTTGTGGGGTGTTATTTCCCTTAATCCAAACCGTATGTTCCCTAGCAAAGTTTAGATGTCTAAAATATGTATTTCTGACCAAGTGGATAATGTGGCAATGCAAAAATTAAAAAAATGGAAGATTCCGGTCTGACAATTATTGCATATTTGTGACAGTGTGGCAGATATACAAGCTGGAGCACACATGTTTAATTTTCTTCCATGTTGCTGTCATTTGCATGGGAACAGAGGATGGCTAAGTCATGCAAAATTTACTGAAGGGTAACAAACCCTGGAGATGGACTCCTTCAATTCAACTAGCTTTAATTAATCAAAAGGTCCATGATGGATGAACACTATGCTGGGGTACAAAGAGCATTTCAAAACAAAAATTATAGTAATAGTGATCAGAACATGGCGTATTCTTGAAGTCCTCTATAAATCCGGCTTAATTACGATCAAACAATCTTGCCTTCAGACTGTGCTCAATCCTATGCATACTATTTTTATGAACTGTGGTTTCTGGATTTGTTAACAGCGGAGGGGGGACAATTCTCCAAAGGTTGAGCATTAGTATATGGTCCCATTTGCTTTTTTAAAAAGTACCTCAAAATCTGCCCTTTACATTTTATTGAAAAAATCTGCATGCAAGAAAATTCTTACAAAAGAACTGCCACATCTACTTTTATTCTCATCAGGATGCACCATCACAAATCCATAGTTTCTTCTTGCAAGGCACAATTAAAAAGAAGCAGGGAATGCATTGTTTTAGAACAGCATTGGAAATTCAAGGGCACATATCTTATACATGGTGAAAGCCTGGACATAAATGAGTTAAACAGTAAACCTCCAAAATCTGATCTGTTTCTCTCCACTGACAGCTATATCTATCTGTGCTTAATGAACCATCTCCAATGGAAAAGACACCCATAATCCCAAGAGAAGGATGGAATGGAAAGTACAGAGAGAATTAAAGGAATTTAGATAAACTCAAACAAGGTTATCAACAAACCGAGAGCATAAAGAGAGTGCAGAACTTTGATGTGCCTGCTTGATAAGGCTACCAGTAAACAAATTGAGAAGCCATTCTATTTGTTGCCAGGAGTACAAGTAAGTTATTGCAAAAGAGAGGCTTCCTAAATAAGAGAATGCTACTTTGTAGGAGTCCAATGAATGGGACAGGAGAAGTATGCCCAGTTGAGTCCTATGCATGTTTCCCTGAAGGAATTCCCATTGAATTTGATTCAAGTAGGACTTAGTACCTGGTGTTTAGCATTGCAGCCTCAGTATATTATTAAAAGGGGAGTGGGTAGATTAAAAACCTTTTGAAAAACAAATGTACAGTCCGAGGATTTCATTTATAATGACATGGTATACTATACAGACTAGCAAAGCACCCAGCCTACAGGTCATGAGAGTGGGGACTGAGAATTCACTCAATTTTAGAACAATTATCCAAAAAGTGATGTCAGTTTCCCCTAGAAGAGTCCTGAATTCATCTCTGCCCTGAACTCGCAAGGTGGCCTTCAACAAGCCACTCCCTCTTCTCCTCAACTCTCCAGCTGCAATATGGGGAAAAGAATGCTTACCTTACAGATGATTGTAAGGAGTCCATTAATAGTGCTTTGAACAGGGGGTGGATCTCGGTGGCAAAGCGCTGGAACCTATCCCCAACAGAGGCGTAGTTAGCCTCTGCATCACAGGCCCCGCCCCCGCCATGTCGTGCCAAAAATGGCGTTTTTCCGCTGGATTCAGGCTGGGTGGGTCTGAGCCAATCTTCAAGCTGTGCGGCTCATTTTTTACCGCCCTCTTACTTTTGACTCCCTCCTCCCAGCCTAACACATGCATTTTCATGGTGAGGGGTGGTTCAAATGACCTGTAGCCCCATGTGTTTAAAAAACTCACCAGAAAGTGAGGGGAGATGTATATGCGTCATAAATGCACACATCTGTTATCATGTGGGGGCAGTTGGATGGAGTAAGTATTGTCTGAACTCGCCCCCAGTAGTCCTTACAAGAACCTTGCACAACAGGTCTACCAATAGGGTTACACACTCCAGAGAAGGCTAGAACCCAAGTCTCCTCTAAGCATTGTGCAATGCTGCTTAGGCAGCAAGCACAATGTTTAGCAATACCACTGCAATGGAAGAAGTTCTCCAGCACAACCATTCACACAACCTGGCTTTAATTTCATGTGACTCCACTAGTAGTACCGTTTGTATGGTAAACAGAATTAAAAGCTTCCAAGTCACCTTCTCAAGTTTATTTACTATACCGGGATAGCCCACAGTCCACGTGTCAATTTTTTTTTAACAGCAGTTATGAATTAAAAAGGGGGGGAGATGACTAATTAGAATATCTCATAGAGTAAGGTCACTTTTTTACGGCTAATAAATCATTCACTGCTGTGGGTGTTTTCAGTATTTCATATTTCAAGTTTCTAGCAACTATTTCCAAAAGTTTTTTAACAAATATAAAAACATACTCAAACAAATGTGTCTTGAATTTGATGCATTCTGGTGCTAATAGAGAAAGGTCTTTCCATCTGCTTCCCCCAAAATAGTTTATCCCTTCAATGTGTTATAGTAGCCAGCATTTACTTGTCAAAACAGCATCAAGGGACATGTCAATGGAGATACAAACTGAAGGAGCCTCTCTGTAAAGGAATGCTGGGCACCCAGCATTCTAAATCATGGGCTACAGCATTTTTCTTTGCAAACAAAGAGTGCAAAGGGGTGCACAAGTCTTGGGGGGTGGCAGCAGCGGCAACGGCAGTACAGAAAGAGGCCCTGACATTAAACGCAACCCTTTTTTAACACTTCCGTGGCTGCTAATATATATAAGAATGGAATAAGATCTCCTGTTTATGTTGAAAGCTGGATGATAGGGGTGGTTTGCCCTTAGAGTCCAAATACAGCAAGTCCTCACTTAAAGTTGTCGATAGGTTCTTCTTGGAAACTGCCACTTTAAGCAAAATGACTTATAATGAAACCAATTTTATCATAGGCTAATTTATAAATGTAAACGTCCCTATGGCATTTTTCCATCAACTTTAAACAAGACAACTTTAAGTGAGGACTTACTGTATTGAGAATGCAAAACACATACATTTTGATACCATTGTACATTCATATATAATACTAGCGTGATGCCCGTGCTTCACTATGGGATGTAAGTACTTTAATTCCATTTTGTTCCAAATAAACGTTCCTTTGATTGCAATGAACCTATTACATGTAGCACAACTACCCCATGAGAGGAAACACCCTGCAATTATTAAAAGTCATAGTTCCATCAAATGATAGTTGTCCCCTTCCCTGTTGTGGGACATGATGGAGAACTCTTCCCAGTTGTCCACCACATGCCTCACGATGAACTCATACACCTCCCTAGCCATTAGGTGAGTGTCATACATAATATAGGAGAGGGACCAAAACAGGCAGACTCCATCTCCTGTGATGGGGACAATTGTGTGAGGCACCATCTCCCCATTAACATTTACAAATTCAGTGGCCATACCAAGTTAAAATGCAATAGAGCAGGGATGCACAACTTGGAAGTAGGTAGGGGCCAAAATGAATAGACTAAACTTCTTCGAGGCCGCATGGGGGGGGCGTGTCAAGGAACCATGATGTCACTTCCTCAGGAAGTGACATCACAGGGGGTGTGTCCATGAGCCGGAAAATATCCAGAAAAGCAACATATTAATAAATAAATAAAGATATTTACAGAATTAAAAATTCGGATTTGCCCTCCTGCCGCGAATCCGAGCCTCCTCCTCACACGGAGCAGCAATAGCACCAACGGGACAAGCCCCAAAACCTCCGCGCCCGTTGACACACAAGAGGAGACGCGGCTCTTCCGGCTCCTGGCTGAATGCCAGGAGACTCCAGCTGATGGGCAGTGATCAAACGCCGCCTTCAGCAATGGCCTCAAAGCCTCCGGGCCAATGGGCTCGCAAGGCTCAGTGACTTCATCCTTCTCGCTCGGCGACCCGAGCAAGAAGACTGCACAGCTACGCGGCTGGAGCGAAGACATCGGAGATCGCTCAGCGATCCCTCAGAGATCCCTTCATAAGCAACGTGCACCAAGGGATCCCCGATTTCTTCGGGGGCCACCGGAAATCCTTCGGAGGGCTGCAAGCGGCCCTGAGGCCGCATGTTGTGCACCCCTGCAATAGAGTGACAGCACAATCCACACTCACTTTAGACGCAAACATGCCGTAAAGCTGGCACGGAGGTCGGCAGCCCTCACTCCACCGCCGAAGTGATCCAGCTGCTTCCGGAGAAGGTAAGTCTCCCGCTGGCTGGTGCAAGGGTGGGCTGAGCAGCGAGGGAGAGTGGCGGTTGGCCGAGCTGGCCCGGGAGGGGTGGGAATGTCGGCCGCCACATCCCTGTCCCATTTCCGGGCTCGGCGGCCATTACACGTCCGCCTCGGACTTATGCCAGCACTTGAGCTGGCGGAAATCCGACGAGGCCCACTGAGGCCTCCCAGCTCTACACCGAGGGAAAAGGACAAACATCCCCTTCCCACGAGGGGACCTCTGGGCCACTCCAGAGCAGCCCGGAGTGAGCATACGATCCTGCTGGCAGCCCTAGGGCTGCCCGCGGATCTTTAGGCAGGATTGCACTGTGAGGCAGGGAGGGAGGGAGGGAGAGAAGGAAAACATACTAAAAAGTGTAAAATAATCCTTTCCTAAATATATGAATTTAAAGTTTTTGGAACCAGCACCAAATTTAATGCAAATTACATAAATTTTCAATCACATGATCAGCTATGTAATTGTTGTGGAATATTACTAACAGTTCTGAAGAGAACTGATTCAGATAGAGGGAAGGTTCTAGCTAGCCTGTGAAAAATGACAGTTAAGTTAGAAAGTGACAGTTGGGAGTTGAAAAAAAAGTTAAAGATCATAAACATTGGGGAACACAAAAATACCTGTGGAAAAAAATGTGGGTGGCACATATCATGCGCTGCCCCCGCTTGCATTGCTACCCCCCTCTGCACTGGGAAAAGGCAGAAAAGTACCAGCAGCCTACTGACTGCAACGCATTCTGGGGCGGGGTGAGACCAAGGGATGGTTGGTATTCTGCATGTTTCACTCTGAGGACTTCCTTGTCCTTGAGGCTGCAGGTCATTAAGGATATCACCATAGTTAGGGGTTGGATTCCAGGGATTATTATCCTCTAGTCTGACACGCTGCCACACAGAGTTTGGCGTGGGGCATTTCACCTGCGCCATGTTGACATTGCTCAGTGCAAGGTGAACATTTAAATGAGGAAGGTCTTCAGTGCACAGGGTGGAGCAACCCTGATATTGTTTATACTTCGCCAGCCCTGTTTAGGCGCAATGGCATTCGCCTCTCCACGGCTGGTGCTGACATTTTCCTCAGGGACCTGCAGCAGGGACTTTTGAGCCTTCTAGTTGTTTGTGGGGCAGTTGGGGTCAAGCGCTAGCCTAAGCCCTCCGTGTGGCAGGTTGCGTACAGGATGGGTAGGTAGAGATGCATTCTGAGGTAGCAAGGTCTAGGGATGAGCCAGGACCACTCAGATGATACTTACCCGGGTCGGTGAGGCTGACTGGCAAGCCCCTTTGGCTGGGTAAGCAACGACCGCCACATGTCTTGCCTAGGGGGAGTCTGCGCTGCCCAGCTGCCTCAAACCCTTCAGGGTTGGCTGTGATCAGCTTTCCCAATCTATGAATGGGCAGAGCTTGGAGTGAGAGTGTCACACCCGAGGGTAGCAGGGGGAACATACAGGCAGGACCATTTTTCCCTCACCTTGTGCCCGCACGCTGGGAGATGTTATAGTTTTTTCCCTGCTGCAGATTTTATACATTTATTAGAATGTAATAGTGACCCCTTTATCCAAGCCTCTGTCTAGTGTGTTTATTTAGGGGGGTTCACAGGTAAGAACTGAAACACAAAGTAGTCCCAAGAATAAAGAAGCGTCCTCTATTGAATAAAAAGCACCCCTTTTAACGCTTACCCCCCTTTTACCCCTTTAGGGGTGAAATTTAAAGAAACCATTAAAACAGTTTCTAAAGACACCCATATGCCCAAAAAAAAGCATGTTAGAACTCCACAAACACAGGAGATACAAAGGGTTCTGTAATTGACCCCCCAAGTCTAGATTTGCCCCA
Organism: Plestiodon gilberti rubricaudatus; assembly: GCA_026170595.1. Taxonomy (NCBI): domain Eukaryota; kingdom Metazoa; phylum Chordata; class Lepidosauria; order Squamata; family Scincidae; genus Plestiodon; species Plestiodon gilberti. Next base: position 132,393,798 of record JANXHW010000003.1, read on the forward strand.
TTAGGGGTTGATTAGGGCAAAGTCCTAAAATATGTTTTAAAGTATTTTTATGGGTAACCTTTGTGAGCAAAACCCAAGTCGATCTCTCATCGGGCCTAAGAGATCATGAGGAATCTGTGAAAAACACATGGTGAGCCAAGCCTAGGCATATCTACTCAGAAATAAGTCCTGTTCTAGTCAATGGGGCTTACTCCCAGGTAATGGTGAATAGGATTGCAGCATCCCTTTTCACCCCCTTATGGGTGGAATTTCTAAAAAATCCCTACTTAGGGGGCGCTAACATCACGGAAGGAACGTACTCCCTGAATTTCACGTTTCTAGGCCCAGGGGTTTGGGCTGGGCGGTAGTGAGTCACCCCTTTTTTGTTTTACCCCCTTTTTACCCCTTTAGGGGTAAAATTTCAAAAAAACATTAAAACAGTTTCAAAAGATTATCCAAAGACACCCGCCTGCCAAAAAGGAAAGCTCCACAAACACAGGAGCTATGAAGGGTTCTATCACTGACACCTCGAATAGAGATTCGCCCCTTTCCGAGTCGATTAGGGCAAAATCCCGAAATATCTTTTTCAGCATTTGGATGGGTAACCTTTGTAAGCCAAAACCAAGCGGCTATCTCATCGAGCCTGAGAGATATCAAGTAATCCCTGAAAACGCATTGCACCCCTTTTTGCCCCCTTAGGGGCAGAATTTCTAAAAATCCCTTCTTAGTGGGTGCTTACATCATGGAAGGAACGTGCTCCCCGAATTTCACATGTCTAGGTCCAGGGGTTTGGGCGGGGTGGTGATTTTTTTTAATCTATATCTATATCTATATCTAGATAGATAGATAGATAGATAGATAGATGACAATCATCTGCTCCTACCATACACAATAAAGGGACTTGAGACATCTTAATGAGTAATTTAATGTGACATGAGTTTTTACAGGCAAAAAGCTACTTATTAAGCTGCAAGACAACAAAGATGATGGCAAGGCCTTTCTTAGAAGAGCTGCCCTCTCCACCCCTCCTCTCTCTCACCTCTCTTAAGATGGTCCCTTCTTCAGGGTATGTACTGATCACTTAAAAACCAGTAAAGTATCTGCATGCTCCTCTTAAATGGTTTGATATTGGTTTTGTCGTTTTAATTGTGAGTGTGGGCAAGAGGCACTTTTGCAAATGGTGCTCCTCTTATATTTAGCAGGGGGAGAGTAACTGCTCCCCTTTCACCCCAGCACAGTGTCTTTTCTGGTGGCTGTTTGCTGGCGTTCTTCTGCATCTTTTTTAGATTGTGAGCCCTTTTGGGACAGGGAGCCATTTAATCATTTGATTTTTGTCTGTAAACCGCTTTGTGAACTTTTTTGTTGAAAAGCGGTTTATAAATACTGTTAATATATAATAATAACAATAATATTTTCAAATACATTGTCATCCACTTTGGGAACCAGTAGGTCAACAAGTAGGGTACAAAGTGAGTGGATAAAAAAAAAATCCACAGTAACATTGCACACAAAAGAAGAATAGGGGCAAATGTCTAGCAAGTGTCTCCAAAGTCAATTCAAGCAGCTCTGTGAACTTGTGTTGAACTACTTTCCCTTCCCTTTGAAGGGAAGCAACTTCAGCACTAGTCAAAACTTCCTTGCCATTGAATAATGAGTGCAAGCTGTTCCTTGCTCCAGCAAACTGCACATTTTTGGTCAAGAAAACAGCTGGGGCATGAAAACTGAGCGTAGGCATTTCAAGATAGTCTCTCTCAAAACACGGCCTTGAGGAAAAACTCCATCCACAAACCTTCCTAAATGAATGCAAACTCAATGAAATGGAAAATACTGAACACTATGAGTCCAGTGAGGCATTAGGACAAGGCTGTCCAACAACTTCTGTATTTTCAGAGTCCACACTATTCTCCAGACCAGGGTTTTGGTGCTGGAGGGTGCTTTGATTGTCACACAACCCGATTCCATCATTGATGGTCAAGTTCTGTAATAAAATATTTGAGGAACTAATAACCAGGGCATTATACTCAAAGCTCAAAGATTATAAAAGCAAAGCATGAACTCTCTCTCTCTCTCTCTCTCTCTCTCCTCTCTCTCTCTCTGTCTGCAGAGGCGTCGCTCCGGTAGGGGCGGGGCTGTAAGTTTTGCTCGGTCGGAGTCCCGTTTACCGAACGAGCAGGAGGCGGCCCCGCCCCTCACTGTTAGAGCCATTCCCCTGCGGAGAAAGCAGCAGGCAAGAGACCTGTCTGTCTGTCTGTCTGTCTGTCTGTCTGTCTGTCTGTCTGTCTGTCTCTGTGCGTGTGTGCTATAGCTCAGGGGAGAGCACATGCTTAGTACGCTAAAACGTTCCAGGTTTAATCTCCAGGTATAGCAGAGAAAAATTCCTCCCTGGAGAGCTCATTGTCAATATTTCGTATAAGGCAGCTTCCTATGGAACACTGGAAAATAATGTTCCCTTCCTTCTGTACCTGTGAAGAAATATAAGCATTTCTACTCAGCTTAGGACTGGTTTGCACATGTATATACAACACTGATGATGTCTCATCATTTGGTTGCGCAGCACTTGATGACCTGCACAGCTTTATAGAAAAGCATTGTTTTGAGAGGATATGACCTGTCTCTTGTGACTCATTCACACTTGCAAATCATTCACCAAGGCTAAAGCAATTAAGTGATAAACACTCATGTGTGAACTAGCTCTTAGTATATGAAACAATATGGAAATATCTGTACTCAAGTTAATGTATGCTTGCAATTCTTATTCCCATTGTATATGTCTAGTCGCTGCCTGTGCCTCCAGATTATTGGTATCCAATTCTGACCTTTTTCTTTTGTCACCCTCACTACATCAGTATCAGGACAACTCAGCTGGGGATGCATATGTGGGCCTTGCCTGTCCTTGGGGGGGGGGGGATACATCTTGGTCCAAAATGCAATACTGGACTATTACCACTACTCTGAAACATCACTATTGAGAAAACGTCATGACACAGATAAAAAAACAAAAATCCAGAAACCCAACCTAGATCAACAGAGTTAAGTACCAGCAAAATTGAGTGGTGATACTTTTCCAAGAATTCACCTCTTCAAACTGCAAGTGGGGGGTTGAATTTGGAATGCTTCCTCATGGCAAAAATGACAATAATGCTTAGCATTTGAATAACACTTTATGAATGTGCAAAGCCTTTTGCATTTATTATCCTTCCAACAATCCTATAAAATGAGTAAGTATTATTATCTCCATATTGCAGCTGAGGTGGAGTGCAAGTGACTTGACTAAGGACACCTGGTGAGTTCATGGCAGAGACAAGATTTGAAGTGGGGAAATTTTGATTCACAGTTCAGTCTCTTAGCTACTACCCTACACCTGCTCTCATTAAAAAAAATAACACAGGGGCCCCGGTATCCATGGGGGATCCGTTCCAGGGGCCCCCATGGATACCTGCAAACTGCGGATGGGGCAAATGCCCCCTCCATGACCCCCCACGCTCCACCGGTCATTATTTTACCTTAGAAAGTGGTGTGTCTCTTCCTTTAAACAAATGCTATAAGCAGCAGAAACTGACTGAGCGCTAGAGAGGCTCAGCTGAAGAACAGGAAGCAGTTCCTCGGCTGAGCCACTCTAGCACTCAGTCGACTTCTGCGCTATAAGCAGCATGCTGCTGCTTATAGCATTTGTTTCAAGGAAGACACACACCACCTTCTAAGGTAAAATAGTGGTCGGTGGGGCATGCGGAGGTGGGCAGGGGGCCTCCTGTTATCCACGGATAAGTGAATCCACAGATAGCAGATCCGCAGATATGGGGGGTAGGCTGTACATGCACATACAAAATTAAAGACCAACCTACAAAGCATAGGTGACTGTGCATGGTATATTTGTTTCCTTTTTTGTTTTTAGTTAAATAACTAGAACCCATGGAGAGAAATCAGGTTTGGAGCCATGGCATATGGTGCAGGACTACCGTATTTCTTCGAGTCTAAGGTGCCATCGATTCTAAGACGCATCTTAATTTCAGGAACACCAGCAGAAAAAAAAAAACACCATTGATTGCAAGACGCACCTCCTTCCTGCTCAGCGCCAACTCTCCCCAGCTTGCCTGCCACGGCGATCCGATTTTTACCACGCCATTTTGCCCCCTCTGCTCAGCTGCGAGCTCTCTCTTCCTGAACCTAGCTTGCCCCAGCATGCCCCGTGCTGCAGCTGACGATCTCCTCACTGCCTTTGAGCAGTGCCTTTGCGATCCGCCATAAAATGCAATTTCCTTACTTACCGGGGCTTGGGGAAGCTTCAGGGAGGCCTGCGCGACCCTCTGCAGGCCTCCCCAATCTTCAGTTCGGTGAAAAACAGCGATTTTCTGCCATTTCCAGTTTTCGCGAAAACCGGTAAGTAAGGAAATTGCATTTTGGGGGGCTTTTTGGAGACCTTCGATTCTAAGATGCACCCCATTTTTGGAAATGCTTAATTGGGGTAAAAAAAACATGCGTCTTAGAATCGAAGAAATACGGTATTTAAATCTTTCCTGCCATGCTGCATTGCCAACGAAAATCATGCCCCTGATGCCACTATTTGCTCCAGGGGGGAAGCATACAAATGGAACTAAATATGGCTTCCTTGCATGGTGCTGTCCTTCCCATGATGGGAACGTAAACAACGCAAAACAAACTAGTAACAGAGGACCAAGCTATGCATCTAATCTAATGTGTAGCTTGGCTCTTATGTACTCAGGAAGAGGAGAGAACCTCTTTGATGACATGCTCCTTTTCTATATGCAAGGAAGCATATGTTCATGGAAGAGCAATTAAACATGCAGCCCCCTCCTGCACCTGATGTGGTATCATCTAGGAAACACTTTGCCACTCCATGCTGCAGATTGTATGAACTGACCCTCAATTTAACTGATCTGGAGTGATTAGCTAATTACAAAATAGGCCACGAAAGAAAGTTCAAATGCATATGTATTCTTTCAACATGCATGGCTCATTTGTTAACCCCAGGAGGTAGGCATTTAATCTGTCAAACATTTGTAAGACACCAAAAGCAATGCAATCTTTGACCTGGGGGTCACCAAAATGGCACCCCCTTTGAATGACTTTCGCCAAGTCAGCCAGCCTGTTGCACACATTTCTCAGAGTCCTTATGGAGCATATGAGTCCAGAATGATCTTTGACATCCAGACACCTGTGTCACATATTTTAAAGAGTGAAGTCTCAAGATTTAGACTAGCTCTCTCCTCCCTGCCCCCATTCAGGTGCAGAGGCAGCTGAGCAGGAGAATGAGCTCTGGTTGCCTTAAATAGGGTTATTTCCGCCTGCTGAACACATGTTACTGGTTTAAGTGATAAACCTCCTAAGCCACCTTAACTGAGTGTGCAAACCATTCAGGCTTGTCTACTTGAAGGGGCAGCAGCAAATAGGAGAGAGAGTTCCATTTCATGGGAGACATTTTCACAGAGAGACCTTTCTGCAAAGTCTACAAAATTTAAACAAATTCTATCTATCATCCTTGTCCTTCTAATGCACTATATTCTCTGCATGACATCTTCAATTTATTGAGATAAATATTTATGCTTCTCCTTTTTTATTGCAAGCAAGTTGCAATAAAGGAAAGATCTCCCAAACAAATTAATGAACCATTAATTTCATTAATGGGGGCGAGCGGGGGCGGTAGAGAATTTAAAGCTATTTTAAAACTGTCTCGCTAGAACAATGAAACAATAAAGTAGTTCAAACTAACTTCTCCCTGGATAATGGCTATTGATAGGACAACAAGAGGGAGCACTGACAAACCTTATCTGGTGTACTGCTCCAAAGCTCAGCGGTCACCACTCCAAAGGCCCTGCTCCCTCCCTCCACAGTTCTTGCTACTGTAGAGATAATATATGAGTTTGACAGCCCAATCCTGTATAACTCTTGCACTGGTGTAACAGTAGATCCCCTGGTGTAAGAGCACTTATGTCAGTGTAACTTGCTGAATGCCGACAGACGCAGGACTGACACCAGCGTAACCCCCTCTCGGATGCCTCACGTGTGCTGTTTGTACATGGAACGGACACAGGCGCAACTCCGCCGGCACAGGGGGCATTCTGGTGGCATTCAGACACCCCCGGAATGCCCCCTGCGCTGGTGGAGTTGCGCCGGCATCCGTTCTGCTGCACATGTGAGGTGTCCGAGGGGGGTTACGCCAGTGTCTGTCGGCATATGGCAAGTTACACTGGCATAAGTGTTCTTACACCAGGAGATCTACTGTTACACCGGTGCAAGAGTTACACAGGATTGCGCCCTAAGTAAACAAAGAAAGTTCATAGAGGGAAAGGCACTCTCCAAGGTAGGCAGGCCCCAATACTGCATTAAACAAGGAATACTTGAAATATTTTTGGCATTAAAGGTCTGGCTAGACATATCTGATATATGGTATAATAAGATGGCAGACTAGCTAGAAAATTGGTGTGAACAAGGGCTTTTGGAGGTGGGTTCACATCAGTGTCACTACATGGGATGTATTTCCTCACAGAGTAGATTAGAAACATAACTTTGCAAACATTTCTACCTATGGTGACACACTGCAAGCTAAAAAATCCACATTCATTCCTGTATGGTTGACATAAAATATTCTCATGGCTGTGTTGATATGTCTATCTCAGTATAATTGGAATTTTCATTATTTACTTTACGTTCTCTCTACCTTCCAATAAGGAGGTCTGTGGATAGGGAAAACAGAGGGAGGGCAAGGGAGCTGAAAAGTCAACCTGTTGTTCTTTCATGTGACAAGCTGTTAGGAAAAAAAAATGACCACAGAGTGGTGCAATCTGCATTCCTTTTTACCTTTGCCAATGAAAATTCGGTAATCCCAAGCTGGGGGCATGCTTGCGTAGCTTCTCAAGAAAACGACTGAGGGGGAAAGCAACATTTGGCTGGTGTGCTGCATCAAAAAGATACAAAATGCAACCTTTCAGCATCCTCAGCCAGCAACTCGGGGAGTCTGAATGAGCACAAGCACAGCACATGACTGAAAGCACAGCCTTAAGTAGGAAATCCCTTTTAGAGTAAAATCCTGGAATCTGATCCCTCTTGCAGAGTTTTTAGCATGGCTTCTAGGCAGCAGGGATTCAGAGAAGAAGCTGTGGATAGTTTCCACAACTGTCTGAGAGACCAAGTTGATTTACACAGCAGCCATCTCAGGTGTGCCACAAACTAGGGAGAGGTCAGGAGGCCAGTGGTAGAGCACATGTTTTGCAAGTGGAAGATCCCTGGTTCAATCCCTGGCATCTCCAGCCAGGGCTAGGAAAGACCCTTGTCTGAAACCTTTGAGAGCCGCCTCTGGTCAGTGCCAACAATACTGAACTAGGTAGACGAGTGGTCTGACTCAGAATAATTTTTTTCCACATTTTATACCCCCCTTCCTTCCTCAGAGTGGTGTACATATTTCCTCCCCTCCTTTTGTCCTCACAACAACCCTGTGAGGTAGGTGGGGCTGAGAGATAGTGACTGGCCCAAGGTCACCCAGGAAGCTTCATGGCTGAGCGGGGATTTGAATCTGGATCTTCCAGGTCTAAGTCCAACTCCCAAACCACTACACCATCCTGGCTCCTGGAAAATAAGACAGTTTCCTATATATGCTGAACAGAAGCCACAGCCAAGTGAACCTGTATGATGTACATGTATCAAAGCCTTCATGTTACATTTCTGGTGGACCCCTAAGATCTACAAAACATAGCCAAATTCAGATGAGGATGAGACATAGGCTGCAATACTATGCAGTATACACTTGGGCAGTCCAATCCTAAGTCTGCCTCTGCCAGCATTACTAGGCTCCACACTGTCGTAAATGTGCTGCAAAGCACGTTGTGCTGGCATGGAGGCCAGTCTCGCCAGCGGCCGGTGCCAGCAGGTCTCTGTCGGCACAGGAGCAGCACCTGCCAGGGTAGGTGAACTCTGTGCCAGATGGTGGGGAGGCATGGGGGAGGCGGAACAGGGGGAGGGGGTTCAGGGCAGGGAGGAGGGCAGATCCCTCTTCCAAGGCTTGAAAGCCCAACATGGAGCTGCTCGTATTTGCACCGGCCATTTAGCTGGCGCAGATCAGATTAGCCCCATAGACGTTGCTGGGGCTCAACACGGGATAAAGGGATTAACATAATTCACGTATACAGCAGAATTTGCCCCGGTGCCACTGGATTGCAGCACGGGGCTTTGAGTAGGATTACGCCATAAGCCTCATTGAACACAATGGAACTTACTTCTGAGTAGATATGCATAGGAATGTGCTGTTAGGTTTGCCCACTCCTGACTCTCCTCCAGTACAGTAGCTTGGTCATCTGTATCATCCTGCCAAGTGGGGTAAGAAGAATTATATTACACATCAGGTGCAGATATGTGGTAAAATGGCTATTGCAGGAACTGTTTATTTAAGACAGCAGTGTTCCTGTGTCAGCCACATAAGTTTTTACTCTGATCTTAAACAGATTTACTTGGAAGATAATCCCGTTCACTTCGCTGGGACCTATTTCCCATATATCTTTTAGGGGTCAACCTGTCGTGCTACAATATCCATCACGAGCTCATATTCACCATGAATATTTCACTACTTATGAAAAGTATAATAAGAATAATTTCAGTTCCATATAAAGTGCCATCTAGTGGCTGCTGCTGTGATCTGAGTGAGAACATGTGCTTCTATACCCAAACACGTGGAATGGCTCAAACGATGATGGGATATAATGGGAGGTAAGTAAGAAACAACTTACATTGACAATGAGACTGCAAAATGGTTGTCAAAAAATGTCTGAAAGGACTGTTTTGTACATTCTGGGTACAGTGCAAAACCATACACTGCTGATAACATGATACTGAAAACCTCAGCATCAAAAATGCCTGTAACTACATTCCTGTAACTACATTGTAACTACAGTTACAATGCCTGTGTAAATGTAACTACATTACAATGCCTGTTACTACACTACCATTCTAAAAATAGAAAGAAGAATACAGTACCAAGGACCGTCCCTTGACTTAGAAGCATCTAGGAATTATCATGGCAGTTTGGTACTGGCCAGATGTTTTGACTGATTTCCAGCTGCAAGACAATCTGTTGCTGAAAATCACCTTTCATTTTCAACATTCCTGCAAGCTACCATGCAATTAGTTCAAGAGTAACCTCTTTGCAGGGAAACGTTCCAGGAATATACCTGCTCACTTTATCCAAGACACGAACTTCCCAATACATAAGGGAGAACCAGAGGCGTCGCTCCGGTAGGGGCGGGGCTGTAAGTATCGCTGCGGTCATAGTCTCTTTACCGAGCGAGGAGGAGGCAGCCCCGCCCCCTCACTGTCCGAGCCAGTCCCCTACAGAGAAAGCAGCAGGCAGGGTCTCTTGCCTGCTGCTTTCTCCGTAGGGGACTGGCTCTGACAGTGAGGGGGCGGGCTGCCTCCTCCTCGCTCGGTAAAGAGACTATGACCGCAGCGATACTTACAGCCCCGCCCCTACCGGAGCGACGCTTCTGGGGAGAACCATGTGCAGAAGTCAATGTCAATTCAGATGACTCTGGAACTGGATCAGGCTCCACAAGGGCTCTTGCAAATTCAGACTAAAAATCTCCACCCCTGGACTTTATGATGGAGTTCCTTCACTTGCACTAGCCTCTGTATATACTATCTCACTGCCAAGATGCACATACCTCTTTTAGAGGGGTTGCATTGGAGGGCATACTCTGGGAAGAGGGTACTATATCCCCAAGTCTAGGCTCTTGGGCAGGGTCACCCCAGATGAGCTGGGCTCACACACACCCCTCAGTTAAATTACCAGGCTGTAGTGGCACCACCTGCAGAGGCTGTTGAATTCTTCTGCAGCAGCTCTTTTCTTCCCAGTAGCCAAATTGGCCAACCATGTCCTAAAATTTACATCTTTGGGAGAAAGCCGATTGCCCGATGGGGAGGACATTCCCCAAGTCTCAACTTAGGTTCCTCCATCTCTCACCCTACCATCAGTCAATGGGGCTGATGATGAAGGTGGGGGCAGCACAAGTGTGTTGGGGCCAACTCATGCCACCATAGAAAGGTTGGTCAGTCAGGACACTTGGGTGGACATGGGCCCCAATGCTCATGTCCAATTCAACCCGCCTTTGAAACACATGCTGATTAAACTCACCTGGGGATGAATCAAGGGTTGACCAATTTGGGCCCTGGCCAAGAGCCCACACCCATCACAGGGCCTACTTTGCTGGGCCAGCCCCTGAACCCTCAATAGCAATGACTAGGCTTACCATTCATCCCGGAATTTCTGGGACAGTCCCAAAAACTGGCCTCGGTTCCCGGAAAAGTCCCGAAATGATTCCGGGCCGATTGGAAGCCGCCACGCCACCGCCATTTTAATTTTAATTAAACTTACCTTTTTTCCGGGCGCCGCCATCTTGGATTTTGCAAAATTTTGTGAGATCCAAGATGTCAGCGCCAAAATCTCGTGAGGGGGCATGTGAGGAGCACCAGGAGGAACTCAGTGCAGGGTTGTCCCAGGACCCCAACAAGCTGGCGCCAGCACCGATTCCCACCTCTCAGGTTTTGAGGTCTTGTTATCCTCCATTGTTACCTACTCTTCTTCAAACCACTAATGTTCCAGAAACGTTTAGTACATAGGGTATCTCTGACATTCCAGGACTACACTAGGTCAGTTCACTTTAACCTCAAAGGTGTTTGTACTGTTTACTGCAAAGTGATGAAAGCATCAACACATACAGACAATTATTGAAAGGAAACCAGAACATACATATTTTATTTATTTATTTATTTATTTACAGTATTTTTATCCCGCCTTTCTCCCCGAAGGGACCCAAGGCGGCTTACAACAAAAAGAAAATACAATACAAAAAATGCAATACAAAAATAATCACATTTTAAAACATTAAAAACAATTAATGAAAATTAATAAAAACAGTATCTAAAAATCGATTAAAAAGATCATTGCTATAATTAAAACAAGAGCATAAAAACAGCAGCACCCCCACCTGTACCAGCGAGATGTTTAAAAAGGCAAGGGATAGGGATCAGAAGGCTTCTTTGAACAAGAAGGTTTTTAGGCCTCGCCGGAAAGTGTCCAAGGAGGGAACAGTTCGTAAGTCAAAGGGGAGGGAATTCCATAAGGTTGATGCCACTACTGAGAAGGCCCTGTTTCTGGATGCTGCCCCTCGCATCTCCCTGGGCGACAGCACCCGCAAAAGGGCCTTCTCTGATGATCTAAGGAGACGAGCTGGACTATATAGAAGTAGGCGGTCTCTCAAATATCCTGGCCCCAAGCCTTATAGGGCTTTAAAGGTCAAAACCAGCACTATGAATTGGGCCCGGAAACGAATCGGCAGCCAGTGCAGCTGTCGGAGGAGCGGCCCAATGGAGTCGAACCGCCTACCTCCAGTGACCACATGGGCCGCCGCATTCCGCACTAATTGCAGTTTCCGAACCGTCTTCAAGGGCAGCCCCACGTAGAGCGAGTTACAATAATCTAGTCGCAATGTCACCGTGGCATGGATCACCGTGGTCAGGTCTGCACGATCCAAGTACGGTCGCAGATGGCGCACCAGCTGAAGCTGGGCAAAGGCTCTCCTGGCCACAGCTGCCACCTGGGAATCCAGGAGCAGCTGCGAATCCAGGCAGACCCCCAAGCTGCAGACCTGCTCCTTCAGAGGGAGTGCAACCCCCTTCAGAGCAGGATGATACTCTAGTACCTGCATCGTGGATTTCCGGACCAGGAGAACCTCTGTCTTGTCCTATGGCTCTTTTGTCCATATTTCTTTCTCTACTATAGCTCTTATTGGAAGTTTGCTGAGAGAGCTCTAAAACATGGCATCTTGCTAGTTTATATCAGCACACACTCACATCTTAGTAAGAATTAAGAAATCACATTTCTCCCAAGACAAAGCAACCTCTCTCTTTTTCAATGGGGCACTTTTTGAAGAGGGATTTTGCTTTGGGAGTCTTGGATCCTCAGGCATGAGGACCAAAGACTTACAGCGCAATCCTATCCAACTTACACCACCAGTGTAACCAGCAGGGGAGGGCACGGCAGGCGGCTTTGGAGGGGAGGGGAGATTTAAATCCCCTTTGAATCCCCCTTTGGAGGGGATTTGAATCCCCTTTCCATTCTGTGGCCTCCCGTTCTCGCTGCACTGCTGGTTACACCAGTGGCATAAATTGGATAGGATTGAGCAGAGCTCAGTAGGTGGCATAAGTTGGCTAGGATTGCGCTGTTAGTGTCACTCTGGCTTGAGACCAGGCAGTGGGAGCATTTGCTGTATTTATTTATTTTTTATCATTGTATATGCCACTCTTCAACAGCAATATCGAGCAGCTCACAAAAAAGAACAGTAAATAAAACAATAAAAATGTTTAACATGCAGAAAAAAAAACTGGAAAATAATGCTTAAAAGTATATAGCCTTATACATCATAGATATACATCATAAAAATACATCATAGTGGGCAAGCGAAGAGCCTCCTTGGGAAGAGAGTTCCAGAATTGGGACATCATAGCCCAGAAGGGCTTTCTTCTCATCCATCAACACCTCACCTCTGAGGGAGGAAGTTGTCCGTTCCAGATACGTTGCTAATTATGAAAGACAAATGAGGCAAGAAAGGAACAGCTGTCACCTTACAGACAGCTCTTAACAAGTATCTCTTAGCGGTATCCAAACAATCAACACTTTCCTGGATGTTTATCAGTCAGTTACTTAATCCAGCAGGAAGGAAGTGTTTGGGGTTTGAAGGGGCAATGGGTGCAAGACAAGATTCCTACGGCACAGTTGTTGATGCTGATTCAGGGAACGTGGCCGATCTAGCATGTTATCGTTGCAATCTTGGAGTCGGGTTTGATTTATAGCTTGGATATCAAAATGTATCTCCATCACATGGGGAACAAACATCAGGAGATAATAGAGATATAATATCCTGTAGAGTTTTTCCAAACTCTCAAACAACATGACACCAATGGGGGAGGAATAATCCACTTTACCGTCTTCCCAAGATACCCAGCCAAGAAGTTTGTGGGAACCAGATGAGAGATTCAGAATTGACATTCCCCCTGGAGGTTTTCAGCAACAAAGCTTCCTCTCACCAGAAGAATTGCCCTTAGACCTCTCTGTTCTTCCATGCCTAGTTCCCTCACAAGAAGCTGCCTGTCCCAAGAACCTTCTCTAGAGACTCCTATTGCCCAAGAACCATTCGGCTAACATTGAGCTGCCTGCTCAGCTCCTATAAAAGCCTGGAGAGTGAAATGACTTTCAGGGCTGCTTGGGCTGCAATAAAACACTATATCATACACAGCCCTGCCTCATCAAAGGCTACACTGTTTTTAACATCCTATTACTTTATTGTACTAAATAGGGAAGACTTGACAATTCCTAGTCCATTCATAAACATATCCGCTGAGGCCAGTCTGTTTCATCTGTTTCTTTCCCCTATTACTTTTGAGAACTCTCTGCACTTATAAAAACACCTGACTGTTCTTACAATCATGCTCTATATACCATTAATTTCAGCTGCTCTTTGATCAGAATTGCAGCTGGAGCTTAGCACGCCAAGACTGTAACTTCCTGCAGCTTGCGTTCAAATGGCGATGAGACTGCAACCCAAATCCTTTTGGGTGGTTTCACATGGAGGGGGTGGTGGTGGTGGGTTTTTTGGCAACAGTGCAAAATGCAACACTTCATTTGGCCAAAGCTAACAACGTTGTCAGGATTTGGACAACGGAGAAATAGGATGGGAAAAGAACGATGTAACCGGAGTGGAGCATAATGCCTGTTCAATGTAGAGAAGAACGGGCAAATTCTGCTGGTTGGACTTCTCATCTAGCCAGAAACCTAGCCTACTCTTGTGCCTTTCACAGCAGTTTGATGTGCAGAAATCGACAGGTGAGGCTTTCCACAACATGGAGATAATCATCTGCTATTATCAGGGCCATGGTGGCTTATTTATTTATTTTTCACATTTTTATACCGCCCTTCCTCCAAGGAGCTCAGAGTGGTGTACATATTTCCTCCTCTCCTTTTTTTTTTGTCCTCACAACAACCCTGTGAGGTAGGTGGGGCTGAGAGATAGTGACTGGTCCAAGGTCACTCAGGAAGCTTCGTGGCTGAGCGGGGATTTGAACATGGATCTTCCAGGTCTACGTCCGACTCCCAAACCACTACACCATCCTGGCTCTTAAACTAGGAACTGAATAGGTAACAGCTCCTCCTTCAGGTGGAGATGAACACATATATATGTGCAGATCTAGCTCACATGGTCTTGCTCTTTCAACAACCTAAGCATCCTTACTCACGATGACCTTGTAAAATCTAGGATTGACGATATCATAGGTCCATCCAGTTAGATGGTTTATGATCAACTGGGCAACCCTATTTGCCTCTTGTCCTGTTCAGGTGAGCTTTGATACCCAATCAGCTGTTGCATGCCTGTTGTAGTAGGAAGGCTGGCCCGGATCCAATGTTCTGGGGAAAGCCAAATGGGAAGACAGACAACCCCCAAGATGACGTGTTTGCCCTGCCATGTGTCTCTTCTGGGATGGTGCTGAATTCAAAGAGACTCTTGCGGCGAGATGTCTCAGCTGCCTGGTTTAGGAGGCTGAAGCATCACAGAAACCTCGGCAGGGCGTGAGATTTAGAAGGGTCCAAAAAATGGGGGCAAATCACAGACTTTTATTGCATGCAGGCAACAGCTCAGCTCCAAAGTTGAAATGTCCAAGGAGGAAACACAAAAGTAAAACTAAATAAATGGCATGAATCTCCAAGAGATTTAAGTCTTCTGTGCTGGAATGCTGAGCATTGCTTTTTTCATCAGACGTCAGACCTGACGGTTCCATCCAGCTGTCATATATTTTCCCTCAGGTAAATGTAATAGCCAGATAGGCTTGACTATGAAAGTAAGTCCCTTTGCTTGTTCGTTTATGCTGGAACTTTTCATTACCCCCTAGAAGGAGTCTCGGAATGCTGTGCAATAACCATGCACATGGGCTTTGGAAAGCTATTTTCAATTTTAAATGAAACAAATAGTTCCAGTAGGATTAAAATACCTTAGAGCAATAGAATTCTCTAATATACATAGCTGTTACATAAATTACTACAATGGAGGGTTCTGCAGACAGTTCTAGAAAGTGGTAGAAACAGCCTCCCCTTCTTTCCCCCGTTGTATTGCAGTGTGCAGGATTGCCCAGTCCACCCCCTGAGAAGGCTTTTGTATCTTCAAGATTTGCAGAGGAGGAGAAAGTCTACAAGGTACAGATTTTTTCCCATCAACGCAGGCTACATCTGACAAAATGTCCCCTTATTTGCATGGAGCCCTCTCAGGGCCTTGAGCTGATAACTTTATTTGCAAGCTCTCTTGAGATTCACATTCCACATACAAATCTAACTGCAACATATTTTCAGCAACTGCCATTTTTATTCTAGCTCCTGTAGAACTATCGCTAAATGCTCTAGAGATGCACAAACTGATGTGTGTGAATGAACCTGGTTTGTCGTTAGCTAGAAAAGAGATGGAAAGACTGGGCAGAGTGCTACTGTAAGCCGCATCAGAGCTTTTCATCATGCTGAATAGCTAGGCTTAGGCTCACCAGATCTCCAACTGGGACAGAGTGCTAGACCTTTAGGAGAAGGAATGTGGGCAGGTGTAGCTTGTTAGAGCACAATCCTAGGCATGTCTACTCAGAAGCAAGCCCCACTGAACACAGTTGGAGATCTGGTAAGCCTATGAATAGTACATACCTGGAAGGGGGAGTGGCTTGTGGCATGGGTGTGGCCTCATCTCATCTCCCATTGCAGACAAGTTCAGTGAGGGGATCTGGCTGATAGGAACTGTTGTGGGGTTATTAGTTAAATTAGCAATCAGAATGGTTCAAGGCTGACATTTTCTACTCACTTTTAGTTTCTGCATGGTTCATATTCGTGTGTTGAAGAGGGAATATTGGCAGGTGCAGCTTGTTATACAGGGCTCTAGTATGTGCTAATCCAAGCCCTATTCAGACATTTTCTCTCCACTGAAAGGAAACACATGGTTACTAGCAACCTGAGTGTGCCAGAAACCCCTCCACAGTGCTAATGTGTTCTAACAAAGTCTTGCCCTTGCCCATCATGTTTATAGAGATTATTAGCCTCCAGAATCACAGGAAGGATCTTTCCCCAGGTGCAGCATTTGTCTCTACGGAGTGATCTAGCAGCTGGGGCAAGGCTTACTGGCACAATTCTCCCCCCTGTAGCTATGGGTGCTGTTTATGGTCACAGGTTGGCTTTTATGGAATGTTGTAGTGCTGCTGAAAAACAGGTACAGTAAGTCCTCACTTAAAGTCGTTCTGTTTAAAGTTGTTTCATTTTAAAGTTGATGGGAAAATGCCATAGGAACGTTTATGTTTCTCAGTTAGTGAGCCTATGGTAAAATTGGTTTCATTATAAGTCATTCCACTTAAAGTTGCAGTTTCCAAGAAGAGCCTATCAACAACTTTAAGTGAGGACTTGCTGTAGATACAATTTCCACATAACCCTCATGGCCCTCCAACAGATTTCCGTGACCGTCAGTGCAATCCTAACCAACTTTCCAGCACCAATGTAGCCATGCCAACAGGGCACACACTGCATTTTGCGGTGCAGGGGCAATCATGGAGGCCTCTTCAAAGTGAGGGAACATTTGTTCCCTTACCTTAGGGCTGCATTGCAGCTGCACCGGCACTGGAAAGTTGGTTAAGATTGCACTGGGTGTCGCTCTCTCTTGAGGAGGGACCTCATTTGTCACTTATCAAGAGCAAACTTTTGAGTTGCATTGGGACTCAGACCTCACCACAGCCCTGGTACCTGAGTGCCAAAAAAAAAAAAAAAAAGGAATTGTACACACCTGCCCAGTTGT
Organism: Plestiodon gilberti rubricaudatus; assembly: GCA_026170595.1. NCBI lineage: Eukaryota > Metazoa > Chordata > Lepidosauria > Squamata > Scincidae > Plestiodon > Plestiodon gilberti. Next base: position 132,410,642 of record JANXHW010000003.1, read on the forward strand.
AGCCCCACCATGAGGCCAACTGAAATGTTTGCATGGAGCAGCACCTTTGGATGACCCCTTGGCCTGTCTGTCTGCCACCTTCTCCAGTCCACCTCTCCACTGGGTGCTCTGATCAAGTTTGATGCTCTGACCACTGGGAGCAAGTTGGAAGAGGATTGCAGCAGCCTCCTGCTCCCTGCAGGGCTGCTGGAGGAAGAAGTAGAAAAGAAAAAGCTCCAGAAAAGAAAAAGCTCCAAAAGCTCTCTAGTTAGTGCTTACAAAGCACTCGAAAGCCAGTTGTGTCCGACACTAGGGTGCAGTGCTCATCTCCGTTTCTAAGGCTGAAACGCCAGCGCTGTCTGAAGACGCTTCCATGGTAACGGTGCCGGCATGACTAACGGAATGCTGCTACCTTCCTGCCACAGCGGTACCTATTTATCTACTTGCAATTTCTTGCTTTCGAACTGGTAGGTTGGCAGGAGCTGGGACAGGAGATTGAGAGTTCACTCCGTCATGTGGCACTCGGGTCTCGAACTGCTGTCCTCCCGACCTTCCAGTCTGCAGTTCAGAGTTTTAACCACTAAGAGCCAGGATGGTGTAGTGGTTTGGGAGTCGGACTTAGACCTGGAAGATCCAGGTTCAAATCCCCGCTCAGCCACGAAGCTTCCTGGGTGACCTTGGACCAGTCACTATCTCTCAGCCCCACCTACCTCACAGGGTTGTTGTGAGGACAAAAAAAAAGGAGGGGAGGAAATATGTACACCACTCTGAGCTCCTTGGAGGAAGGGCGGTATAAAAATGTGAAAAATAAATAAATAAGCCACCATGGCCCTGATAATAGCAGATGATTATCTCCATGTTGTGGAAAACCTCACCTGTCGATTTCTGCACATCAAACTGCTGTGAAAGGCACAAGAGTAGGCCAGGTTTCTGGCTAGATGAGAAGTCCAACCAGCAGAATTTGCCCATTCTTCTCTACATTGAACAGGCATAATGCTCCACTCCGGTTACATCGTTCTTTTCCCATCCTATTTCTCCGTTGTCCAAATCCTGACAACGTTGTTAGCTTTGGCCAAATGAAGTGTTGCATTTTGCACTGTTGCCAAAAAACCCACCACCACCACCCCCTCCATGTGAAACCACCCAAAAGGATTTGGGTTGCAGTCTCATCGCCATTTGAACGCAAGCTGCAGGAAGTTACAGTCTTGACGTGCTAAGCTCCAGCTGCAATTCTGATCAAAGAGCAGCTGAAATTAATGGTATATAGAGCATGATTGTAAGAACAGTCAGGTGTTTTTATAAGTGCAGAGAGTTCTCAAAAGTAGTTCATTTAGGAGAGGGCAGATTGCTATCATCCCATCCCATATGGCCCTCCAGCCCTTCCCTTTTCCACCTCATGCCAGGAACCAGACTTCAAGAGTTTGTATTCTTCAAACGAGGGTCTCTGCAGTCTCAGGGTCTGTGCTTGGGGCTACACTGCTGCTGGTTCTTCCAGCAAGCACAAAAGACTTAAAACGTTAAATCATGCTATATCATGCCACTATAGGTGGTTTCTCAGGAAAAGACTGCAATATTGCAAGAATCCTAACATGGAATCCTAATGTATAATATGAATTCACTTGAGCGTTATTTGCAAACGGATTCATTGAAAACATGGCAGACTTCAAAATGGCCTCCAGAAGTATTCAAAGATTTGACCCAAATAGTTGGGCTTCATGTCTATTTTTTAGCTCTTGGCCCTTATCACACTAGGACTCCTTACCGCTGTTGAAACAATGTTCGTCCTGGTCTTCCTCAATCAGTCGGAAGTAGATCTAGCAGTGCACTGTGGTTCCACATGGCCCTTCACATCACTATATTTCCCGTTACCAGCTTGCAATCACCATCGTCCCCAGAGCAAAGAGATGATTGTGCCAGCCCTAGCATGGCCCAAGAGTGAATAGCTGAGGCCTCAGCTTCATCAAGGCCAGTGTTTCCCAACATTTGACCTACAGCTCTCTTAACCATTGGCAACCATTGGCCACAGCTTCCCATTACGTTATGTTGATTCTTGCCAATTGGCATTCCACTATTTTCCAAGAGGATTCTGTGGGGAGCCAATATATATATTGCAGCACTTTAAACAGAAGCATCAACAGAGGGGGTGGGGGTGGTGGGCCCCCAGGCGACAAGCAGAGGTGACAAAGCCGCATGGGGGGGCAACAACCGTGCTGTTTTGGTGGCAGGAACAGCGGGCGGTGGAGACGGTGATTGGTTTGGCCCACCCTACACCCTGCGCCTCTGAAGGGATTTGCGGTGACGTCACTTCTTAAGGTGATGTCACAGGGGGGGGGATTGCAACGCCACTGACTTTAAAGCCTAACAAATTTATTTCAGCAAAAGCTTCCTTGGACCACAGTCTACTACTTCATCAGCTGCATGAAGTGCAATACAAGATGCATTGTAAAGAGGACGGACATATGGGATTTCCAGCCATGTCGAAATATTTCCAGAAATAAAGTTTAATACTCAAGCCAAATTGTCGTTGGTAATTCCTTCTTGACGGGAGAAGATACACACAGACCCTTGACAGGTCAAGGGAAACAGCGTCCAAGGATTAACCGAGCGACAGGCAGAAACGTTACTCCTCTGCTGACGTTTCACTTCTCTCTCGAAGCTTTCTCAAAGCAAGTCTGGCAGTTGCCGGTAGATGATGCATTGTTGTTTCTGCATATAATACTACTTCTAATTAAAACAAAGAACTGGATAAGGCTGCTTCCCTAATAGGAGGGATGAGCAGTGAAGGAAACTGAGGATTCAGGAGCCACGTTGCAAAGTGCCTCATGGATCACTGCTCTGCCTGTGGAATCAATCAATAGTGCTTTGCCAACCCATACGGAAGGCAGGTCATGCAATTGTACTCAAAGTCATCGTCCTCCTCCCCCCAATGCCATAGCAAAAACAAAAGAAAGGACAAAATGAAAACACTGGCATGCAAAGCCATCACCTGGATTCTCTGGAAAACCTGAATGAGTGATTATCCATTCCCCCCCCCCAAAAAAAAGGGGTAGCTTTCTTCCTTGTGCTGGACGTCATCGCCTGAGATATGCTTTGACTTGACACGGCTTGAGATGAGTAGAAAGGAGTCACTCATCATCCAGGCATCCACATGGCGACCTGCTTTGCCCGTGAGCATGCAGACTGCAATGCTATAACACTTTCCTGTGAGTAAGCACCATTGAACACAATGGGACTTACTTCCAAGTAGACATGCAGCATAGGATTGTGCTCACACAGCGCAATCCTGTGTAACTTTGCACTGGTGTAACAGCAGATGTGCACTTACACTTACACTTGTGCACTTACATCGGCACAACCCCTGCTAACTGGGCAAGGGGCACTTTTTCATGTGGTGCTCCTCTTATATTTAGCAGGGGGAGAGTAACTGCCCCCCCTTTCACCCCAGCACAGTGTCTTTTCTGGTGACTGTTTGCTGGTGGTGTTCTGCATCTTTTTTAGATTATGAACCCTTTTGGGACAGGGAGCCATTTAATCATTTAAAGTTACACAGGATTGTGCTGTCTGACTATTAGCTCTATCTGCATACTTACAGAGGATGTGGGATATACTGTATAACATCAGGAGATTGTGGGCGCAATCCAATCCTACTTAGGCCGCCGTTGTAACCAGCGGCGCAGTGAAAACAGGAGGCCCCAGAATGGAAAGGGGATTCAAATCCCCTCCAAAAGGGGAGTTCAAAGGGGATTTGAATCCCCTTTCCCTTCTGGGGCCTCCCGTTTTCACTGCGCCGCTGGTTACAACAGCGGCCTAAGTAGGATTGGATTGTGCCCTGTGTCTCCTTGTAGGGACCTTCCTCACAGCAGAGTCAGAGTGCAGTCTGGAGGCATTAGCAGCTCTTATAGATTATTAGGTGTGCTTTTTGTTTGTTTGTTTTAAATTCACATGCTTTTTTTTTCACGGATGTTGTTCAAGACTTCTGAGCAGATCTTCTTGAACACGTTGCCTGTGAGTGAACCACTTTTTTCTGGCCAACATTACATGTTCCTGTATTTTCCCCCAAGGCAATTCAGCCATGTGATATTTTCACTCCATACTCAGATCGTAGATGGCTGTGCCACCACACACCTTCTGACAAGAGGTTGAGTCATGTGCACCAAGGGCAATCTGACCCCAAAGTGACATGATGTGTCTCATGATCACATACCCAGGGGTAAAATACAGAAAACAGAAACCTGAGCCTGGGGGGGGGGGAAGATGGATTGCAGGCAGGCACAGTGGTTGTGAAAACTGGTCTGTGGAGGGCAGTAGCTTTGGAGAAAGCATGCATTCTTGTTAGCTCCCATTGATAAAAGCAGGTCTCCATCGCCACCGTCCCCTCCAGTGTCTCTTTGCATTGACATTCCTGACAGCCTTATGAAAACCCAGCCAGTTATGAAACACAACTTTGGAATTACAACTAACTCTCATTTTATCAGACGTCCTGGGCATGCTGAGCAAACTGGTGTGCCTTGTGTTACGAATTAGATCAAAATGGATAGCTGTAATGTTCTTTCTTGGCCACACTCCATGTTTCCATTAATCATTTTTGCAACTCTACACTACAGCTAAGCTGGTACAAGGAGATTAGAAGTTTCATAAACCCCAAAGTGGGCCAAAGCCCTTCAGTCTTCCTGAGCTGTAACTGTCGGCTCTGGTACACCTCTGTCTTCTGCCTGCTTCTGGCCTCGGGATCTTTTCCGCTGCAGGTCGAAGCAAACTGGTGTGATGACTGTTCTGCACCCGACCGACTGAACTGGCTCCCAGCGACTTTATCCAGTTTGGGATAATATTATTCAGAATAATTGTTTATACAGTTATAAGATTATGCCTGCATCCAGACTGATATCCAAAAGGCACATCCACCACTCATAAAAATATATGTTTATGTAGCCCTTTTCCTACGTGCTGATGATAGAACTTCACATAGATTATATACTACAATTCTATGCTTGTACATCTTACCAACAAAGCCAAACATGGCCCAACAGCCTAGCGGTTACTACCAGAACCAGTGGCTCTGAAGCTTGAACTGTTATGGGGGCCCCTTCACAACCAGCAACAAGGTCTGGTTCACAATGCAGCAACAACCAGCAACTGTTATCTTCACTGTTATCTATGTTATATTATTAATATATTTTAAAAAATCCTTCTTAGAGTAGACCCAAATTTTTAAGCAACGTGGACTAAAGTCGCTTCTGCGACCCCTCTAGCAGTGGCGTAATTAGGCCGCACCCCTTTGTGATGTTGCACCCAGATGTGACGTCACTCACCCTGTCCCAAGTGATGTCAGCAGGAGCCAAATGTCCCTCGAGGGTGGAACAGGAGGGTGGGGGCCAACACAAACAGCCGTGCTGAGGCAGCAGGCAGCTTCTGCTGCCTCTTCCGAGCCGTTCCACTGCCTTTGCCGCCGTCCACAGCCATGCTCTCCTCCACTGCTGCCATTTTGTCACCCCTGCCACCGGTAAGTCACCCCCGCCTGCTGCCTGGGGGGGGGCCACTGCCCCCCCTGCCCCATCCCTTCCTACACTGCTGCCCTCTAGGATTAAGGGCCCTGAAGCTTAAGCTTTATTAGTTTCATAGTAGATCCGTCCCTGACCAGAACTACTACTTTGCAGCCCTGAAAGTCCTTGCAGGGTTGATGTGTTGCAACAACCATCCATTATTAATATCCCCATATTGCAGAAGAAAGGCTGAGGCTGAGAGACAGTGGCTTCCTTAAGACCAACCAATGAATTCAAAGATTACATTTAAACCACAGAGCTGACAGCTGAAGATTCTTACAACACTGAGCACAACTGAATATTCTTCTGATGTCATGTTTGTTCTAATCCATCACCATCACCGCCACCAAGGGGACTTTTATAGAAAGAACACCACCACCACCCTGAGCAAAGAAAACAGGTGCCTGAACATTTTGCAAACCTCGAGGGAGCTTTCACAGTACAATAAGTGGTCTTGGAAACCTCACGTACTAGTTCATTATGGTTTGCATTATTTTTCCAATTGCTCCAGGGCTTAATAGATGGGGCCTTTCTGTCAAATCTTTTGCCAGGAGCTATGAGAAAGAAAGATCACTGTGCTGAGCTCCAACCCATTCTTCCTTTCCTTCACCCACCTTGCTCTGTGGGTGAAAAACAGTACAGCGCCACATTCCTGCCTCATGACCAGCATGGCTCAGTTGCAGCACCATTGCACAGACCATCTCCAACCAATCTGAGAGGATGGGAGTCTGCTGGTACCTGTTGCAGCCATTCGAGACTGCTAGTTTGCCATGCAATTGATGGGGTGCCTGGTAGCCGCAAGGGACAACTATCATTGCTCTTTCCACTGGAGTTACAACTCAAGGTCATTTTTGTGTATCCACCTTTTGCCTGTTAAAGTAATTTGCTGGCTAAAAGCCAACATTCCTCAAGGAAGCCTCAGGCTGATTCTAATCCAGACTCTGTTCTGTTCCAGATTCCATATCTCTTATGTTGTCTTTAATCAGGCTGTAGCTGCTGCTTTCGTTCATGGTGTCTCTGGTGAGCCTTAGATCAATGATGCATTTTCCTGTTGTTAGTTCTCGGAACATTTCCATTTGCCCTTTATTGAGGACTATTTCCCAGCATGCAGTTATATGGATTTTTACTCAAAGCTGTTACACATTCAGGGCACAATCCAGCCAAATTTAAGCACATTCATATATCCCATTGAGGCTGCAGGGTGGTGCAGTGGGTTAAACCACTGAACCATGAGCTGTCAATCGAAAGGTCGGCAGTTCGAATCCACGCAACAGGGTGAGCTCTCATCGCTCGGCCAAGCTCCAGCCAACCTAGCAGTTCGAAAGCACATCAATGCAAGTAGATAAATAGGTACTGCTTGTGGGAAGGTAAACTGTGTTCCGTGTCCCAGCTGAATGCTTTGCGCTGCGGCAAGGAGAGTCATGTCGGCCACTTGACCACGGAAGCATCTTCGGACAGCTCTGGCTCATCGGCCTCGAAACAGGGATGAGCACCGCACCCTAGAATCGGACATGACTGGACTTAAATGTCAAGGGATACCTTTACCTTATACAGTATATCCCATTGATTTCAAAGGGAAAGATCTAAACACATACTTAGGTTGCAATCCTAAACACACTTTCCTGGGACTAAGCCCCATTGAACAAAGTGGGATTTACTTCTGAGTAAACACAAAAAGGCATGTGCTGTTACTTTTGGTTGGATCTTGTCCATGGTGTGTAACTACATTGATGAAAAGCAGAGGCAGCTTTGCTGGTCCATTAGAAAAAATCTAAAAGCCACAATCTAGTAATACCTTTATTAATTCCAACCCAAACCATCGACGAAACTTAACATAATGCTTTATGTTTGCCCTAGGAAAAAAAAAAGAATGTTCTTTGGGCTATTTTTCCATTGTCTGGCTCACCCATGTCAAGTCTAAAAGCATAAAGGAGATATGGGGAGCAATGGTGTAGGACTCGGCTAATTTACTATGAGTTTGTACTGCATGCATGTTCATTTCAGCACCGTCATGATACCTGCTAAACCTGCATAATCCAACGTCTGAATTGTGGGAAAGGCACCATGCATTTTCAGTTCCCTTCAAGGGAAACTTACCTTGTAAAAGCCGCTCTGACAATGCAACAAGCTGTCTTGCATTGTCGGACCATTAGCCCATCTAACACAGGCCTCTCTACTTCAAGGGGAAGCAGTAATTCAAGGTTTTAGGCAGGCGTCTTTTCTAGCCTTGCAACCTGTGATCATTTTAATTGGAGATGCTCCACTTAAATGGATGGGACCTGGATCTTCCAGAAGGAGACTCTAAGCATTGCTATGAAAAGTACGGCTCCATCCTCACCGCACTTCCAATCACTAGGCCCGGGGGGTCCGGGGGCACACGGACTTTGGGGGCCCGCGTAGGGGGTACGCGGGCCCCCAAAGGTTGAGGAACCCTGCACTAGGGGACACATGTGCCAAAACCTAGCCACATCTGTTAACGTCAAGTAGCCTGATGAGCTCTGTATCTGAGACATCAAATCTCATTTGGGAATATCCTGCTTGCTTGGATAAGTGAATATCTTATCACTGGATAAGTGTCATTCACTTAGTGCTTGTCATCAGGCAGCAGAAAGGTGATTCCCTTCTTCTTGTTATCCTGTTAGTTATGCTAATTTAGTCTGGAATGTTTATGAGGCACTGCCTCCTTCCTCTGAAACCAGGTGACGCACACCTTGCGTGGCTCTACTATTAAAAGGTGTTCCTTTCAGTTTCTTATAAAGCATCTTACCCTTACACCCCCCAAATGAGCACACCAGACAAGTCATGTTGCGATTATAGTCAGTTTATTTATATTAACAAATAACCTGCAGAGGCAAAATCTAGGGGTACTAAAAACCACCACCCCCTTGGCGTGTGGGCACTATTTGGGGGAAATGGCACTAGCCATCTGCCTCCCCCTATCTATTGGTGGTGTCCAACACCCTGACTCCAGACCCCCTCAGTCACTGCCCGAGGGAGTCTATCACAGCCAACCCCGAAAGGTTGAGACAGTAGAGCGATCTGAAACCCATATTAGCCAAGCCATTGATGGGCCTCTCCTGCTCCATCCAAGGGGTTTGCCAGCCACCCTCACCAACCTGGATTAAGTGTCGTTATGAGCGGTCCTGACTCACCCCTGACCTTGCCGACCTCAAGGTGCACGCCGAGCCCTATCAATCCTTCCTACCCATGCCCGCACGCCACCTGCCAGGTGACCAGCTGACACACGACCCGCTCCCTACAACACAGTCTGAGGTAGGCGAAAAAACTCCCAACTATTGCCAATCTGTTGGGAGTCAAAAATTCCTACTTGGCCCCGCAAGGACGGCCGGCTAATCCCAGACTATGCTATGGGAGGGCGGGATGGGGATGCTTCCCGGGCGGCGACTGAAGAGCCAGCATGGTGCACTGCTCTCCCAGTCACCGCCCTTGCCCACGTGGCCTGGCCTGGCCAATCAGAGGCCAGGCCAACGTTCCCTGCCCGGCGCTCTAGTCGGGAGCAGGGCAAAGCCTCCGTGGGGCGATGCGCCCCGCAGAGTGATTCTCTGATTGGCTTAGTCAAGACTGGCCCTGCTAGCTGCAGCCAACATGAATGGTCAAGTTGGTTCTTCCCTCTTCAAGAGAGGCTGTTAAAAAGCCCAAGCAAGTACAGTACATTCTTGCTGTGCTTCTGAGAGTCTTTCTGTGCCACTGCTTCTCTGGTCAAGAGTGCACCTGTTTCCTTCTCATCCTTGGTCTGAATGGACTATATGCTAGCCTTAGCATAGTGAGGCAAGACTGTCCTGATAGTGAGTCTAGCAGCTGCAATTTCCTTGTAAAAATGCATTGTGACATATTAAGAACAGAGTGTGTGTTATTGGCTCTGAGACAGTGAAATAGCGCCTAATATGCTATGTAGGAGACAGGCCCTATGTGGTCCTGCTCCCAGCACCACTGCACCCATTACTTAGCAATGCAATCATGCATAGCACTGCAGGGCCAAGTCTGATAAGAGCGAGGACTGCTGGCACAGTCATTTCAGGCAATGCTGCTGCAACAGTGTTACATTCTAGGTGGGCTCATCATGCTTGTGGAATGCCACAAGTTGTGGGGCAGTGGTCATTGGACAGTGGAACACTGGATCCAGCTGCCGGCCTTCAGATTGCTTCCTCCATTTGCTTCATTTCACTGACATGATGAAGTAATATATCACACTTCTTCAGTACCATACCAAAAAGTGTTTGAGAAATCCCAAGTAATTATGGGATGATAATATTCTAACACAGAGGTTCTCAACCGGTGGTACGGGTACCCCTAGGGGTATGCGGACATCTTGCTAGGGAAACGCCAAGCCCTGCCCCTTATCTGCCGCATCAGCAGCTAATTAAGTGTTAATTAACATGGATTTAAAATTGTAATTATTTTCAGAGCCCTTCTGTCTCTCTGATTTTGGTTTTGGGCTTATTTTTGTACTTTGGAAAATGTACTTTGGTGGGGTGGGGGAGGGAGGAGCTGATTTTGGGAAGTGTGACTTGGAGAAAAAAAAAGAGATCCTTGCATGTGTGTGTCTCTCTCCCTCACACACAGACACACAGACACAGAGTTAAATATGACATTTTTCACATTTAAAATTGTTTTAGTACTTTTGTATTTAATGATTAATTACCTAATTAATTGATTAATCCAATTAATTAGCAGTTAATTAGCAGGGGGTACTTCAGAAAATTGGATCGTGATAGGGGGTACCCGGGCCTACAAAGGTTGAGAACCCCTGTTCTAACACCAATACTGCAGTATGAACACTTATGACAAACTTATAGTCCACTTCAGTTGGAACAAGTGCGTCAGAAATAATTCTGCAGCTTCTCAAATATCCAACAACACCATACTGGCCAGCCTGGTTCTCAGAGTTTTGCACTGCATCCTCCTCAGATTCCTTTGCAACTCCTGGGTCCCAAACATACTGTTAGGTAAAGGTATCCCCTGACAATTAAGTCCAGTCGTGTCCGACTCTAGGGTGTGGTGCTCATCTCCATTTCAAAGCCGAAGAGCCAGCGTTGTCCGAAGACGCCTCCGTGGTCATGTAGCCGGCATGACTCTCCTTGCTGCAGCGCAAAGCATGCAGCTGGAACACGGAGCGCTGTTTACCTTCCCGCAAGCGGTACCTATTTATCTACTCGCATTGACATGCTTTGGAACTGCTAGGTTGGCAGGAGCTGGCCAAGCAACGAGCGCTCACCCCGTCGCGGGAATCGAACTGCCGACCTTTCGATCAACAGCTTATGGTTCAGCGGTTTAACCCGCTGCGCCACCTGCTGGCCTAGTTAACATACTGTTAACCACTTCCAAATGTGAGTGGCTCCCAATACTTTTGGTAGTTCCCAAGAACTGGCAAAGATGAGCACTGGCAAAAGCCTGGGGGGTCCCCACAATCCGTGGATAACTGAAACCATGGATAGCGAATCAGTGGATATGGGGGCCCACCTGTACACTATAGTGCTTCACTCCTGCCACTAGATGGCAAAATCCCAAAGAAGTCCAAGAGGCCTGCATACAGGTGGGCCCCCATATCCACTTATTCGCTACTGATTCGCTATCCACGGTTTCAGTTATCCACGGATCGCAGGGACCCCCCAGGCTTTTACTTTTTTCCCAGTAAGCTTTGTTTCTTCCTTAAAGAAACAGGAGAAGCAGCCTCTGGCTGCTTATTACAGGCAAGTAGAACGAGACTAAATACTAGAGAGGCTCTGCAAGGTTAACAGAAACCTTGCAGAGCCTCTCTAGGACTTAGTCTCGTTCTACTTGCCTGCAATGGAGGCTGCTTCTCTGTTTGTTTTAAGGAAGAAACAAAGCTTGCTGAAAGAAAAATAAGAGCTGGGGGGGGGGGCAAGCATGCCTGCCTGCAGGGGAGGCAGGGTGGGGGGGCCCTCAGGAAACCATGGAGGGGGTGTTTACTCTTATCCATGGTTTCAAGTATCCACGGAGGAGCCTGGAACATATCCCCAGCAGATATGGGGGCCCACCTGTATATTGTATTAGCTACAATGCTTAAGTCACTGGCGTCACTGCAGGAGGGCGGAGCTCTAAGTTCCGCCGCGGTCCAACCCTCCATTACACCGGTGCATGAAGCGGCCCCGCCCCCTCACCTTTGGAGCCATTCAAGGCGGTGAAAGCAATGCGCAGGGAGTCTCCTGTGCGTTGCTTTCACCGCCTTGAATGGTTCCGAAGGCGAGAGGGCGGGGCCGCTTCATGCACCGGTGTAACGGAGGGTTGGACCGCGGCGGAATTTAGAGCTCCCGCCCCCTGCAGCGACGCCAGTGGCTCAAGTCTCTTATTGTGGCTTTTGAGGGGTAATTAGAGTCATTCAATAGGCCTACTCCAAAGTAAAACATTTCAAGATTTTTTCCATTGAACTTGCCTAGTGAAAGTAAGAACAGGAATTATGTTGCTTTTAGTTCCACTTTCTAAAATTTGGATCAATGAAGACTCATTTGCATTATGATGAGCATTTTTTTAAGTGCCTTCCTGTATGTGGCAGAGGAAAGGCAGGCTCAGTTACTGTGGAGACCTAAGTGCATGCAGGAAAGGGATTAGGCACTGATTGATACAGACAGTCAATTAGGACTTCAAAGGGAGACTGACTCCTTGTTTTATACATACAGAGCATGAGATACAAAGATTGCAGTTTGATGTCGTGTAATCTCTGTTGCTTCAGTGTTGACCAGGGCAGCATGATATGGAAGGTTTCTCGGAAGTTGAAAGAGCCTTGCATTGGCTCCCGATGGAATGACAGCATTAGGAGAAACAATGACATGATGCGATCTGTGCACACTAGCTTTTCTAAAGTATTTCAGACTGAACTGACTCTCTGGGACTCTGTCTGTTCAAGTCCAAAAGTGTTCTTAATCTCCATGATGTGCTGATGAAACCTTAAACTGTCAGGCTTCATTATTTCCACAGAGTCAGTTCTATTGGTGATTAATTAAAATTTCTTCTTGATTGCATACAGCCCTTTTAAAAGGCATAATCCATTTATTGTGTAGTGAGTTGAGAATAAGGACCCAGTTCTTGCGATTTAAGACTACACATACACTTCCAGAGACCCCTATGTTGAACACCCATGTTGACATAAGTGAAGGTCAACCCTCTGATGCAGGGGTGTAGGAATGAGGTGGCGGGGGGGGGGAAGACCGCCCCCAGGCAGCAGGCCTGGGGGGGCAGCAGGGGGCATCATTTACCCCCGTCACAGCAGTTTCGACGGTGGTATCGGTGGCTCCGTTCACGCCGCTTTTTTCTTTTCTCAGGCGTTTTACGTACCTTAGCAGTGCCAGCGAGCCTCATAGCACCACTGCCAAGGCTTCACGAGGCTGGGGGGAGGTGTTTTCCACCCGCCTGCCCCTGGGTACATTTCCGGGCCTCTGACAAGCCGCGAGACATCACCGGGGGACGTGGCTTCCGGGATACGTCAAGCGGTGTGGGCGTGGCTTCCCAGGGGCATCATCTCGGCCGGCGGCCCCCGGTAGGGGGGCGCCTAGCTATGCCACTGTTCTGATGAAAGAAACACCCTGAAAATCCAGGAAGACTATAAAGGCACAGCCCATAATATTAGGGAAAGGCAGGGTTAGCATCACTACAAAAGTCTAACTGCAGTATGGGTGGAAAGAATGTCAGCAGCCATAAAAGGACAAGCTGTATCTCTCCAGCTGTAAAATTCTATTAAGGTCGTCACTGCAGAAAACAGAACTTGTAGCCAATACAAAAGCAGATTACACATTGAGACCAGAAAGCCCAAGATCAGAAAGTCTAAGTTTTTTTAAATTTGCTGGCACCTTTATTATATTTCTTTTTAAATTCCTGAGGGCGTAGCTCTCTCTTATGAGGAATATATGATTGCCATGAGCCTGCGTCCTTCACCACATGCCCACTAGTAATTTGATGTGATCTGTCACATGTGATATGTGGCATAATTGCATTCAGCATTTTTCTCTCCCTCCATGTGCAACAGCCCATGAACTGGAGCAAAAGCGGAGAACACCTGAAAGTGTTGTGAGTCATATCGCACCTTTCATTTACCAAATGTTACTGGGAAGGTCTGAGGTGGCAAATGTACATTTTTCGTATCATGTAGTCATATCACGCAGCTTTTGTCCTAATCAATAAAGTTGGTCTAAAATGCATTCTACTAGAAGTACAAATTCTGTGACAACCAACACTTTGCAACCAGAACAAGAGGCATAATCCAGCTAAAGTTTATGTCCACTTGATTTCAAATGGAAGATATAAGTACGCACGCAAACGTCACTGAAATCAATGGAACGTAAAGGTACTTAATTTTCATTGGATCATGGTCAAATTGCATAAGAGAAGTAGATTTGCTCTGCATTATTTTCCATCCTTTATATTTGGATTTGTCAACTGGCATGCCAGCTTTTCAATTTTGCACTATACAGGACGAGATCCAGCCCAAACTTCTAGCGCCAGAAGCTGTCACAAACGTGCCGTAAGGCACATTTGCACTTCCTTTAGAATAGGGGAAGCCAGTGCAAGGCCGGCCTCCCTCACTCTGTTGTTGGACCGAGGATGCGGCCACCAGAGTGCGGTAGGTAAGGCTCCCGCCAGTGGCTGCGTGGGCGGTCCGGGCAGCAAGGGAGGGGGGCCATTGGGCGAGTCGGCCCGGGAAGGGGCGGGGATGGCGTCGGCCATTTCCCTGTCCTCGCCGGGCTGGTTCGGCCGTTATACGGCCTCCTCCAACTTCCACCAGCTTCTTAGCTGATGGAAATCCGAGGAAGCCGATAGGGCTGGCCCCGGTTTCTTCCCCCCCCCCCCGGTGAAGGGTATGAATGTCCCCTTCCCTGAGTAGACCTCCGGCCCACCACATGACAGTCCAGACACTCAAATCCTGTGTAAGGATCCGGTGGGTGGTCCTTACATAGGATTTGGCTGTCGGTCTATCAATACACCTTTAGAACACATGCATGCCTGGCTGAGACCAGCACAATCTTTTCCCTGCGCCTTTGTGTTTTCAATTGGGATTGGGAAGACAGTTCTTTAAATTATAAATCAGGATATCATATGCTTGCAATACAAATGTCTTGATTCCTCTTTGATCCTCCACATTTGGAATGGGTTATTGCCCTGCAATGTCAGGATTGTATTCCATCAACTCTGGTGCACCCAGAACTCATGAGAGCAGGAGTTTTCATGATTGGTAAGGGGGCAGTCTTGAACATGCTGCACCATTATCCATGAAGTCCTTGATGCTGAAGTGAAGCCATGGCATGTGCAGAGGTGTGAGGGACATGGTGCTGGTGTCAAGGCAGTATCTTTGCCAGCTGATACTAAAAACAAGTAAAGACATCTTTCCCTGCCCTCTTCTATGCTAGCCAATCAGATCTGAGTCTTTTCAGACTCAATTCTGATTGGATGTTCACTTCTTTTTGCATCCCATCCCACATCAGTGAACTCTGATTGGAAGAAGTTCTTCGCTCTGATTAGGTGAAGTTCAATTTTTCCATTTCCTGTCCCGCACCACCGCAGCTCATGCTCAGCTCACACTCCTGCTACCTACCTGCAGAAGGAGGAGAGTGCAGAACACACTGCACTCTTCATGCCGTTTCTCCCCACTTCCCAACACTTCGCACTGCGCCGTGTGCAGTGTGTCACAGCCTTTAGACGTTGGCAAATCTCTGCCGCAAGGAGGTTCCATAACTTCAGGCAGCCTCCAAGGACCACCAAGGACAGAGTGAAATACTGTAGTTGAAAGCTTGTGTGCTTCGTGGCTGGGAGAGACTGAGCTGCAAATCAGAATCTCCCCAGTTCAAATCTCACCTCTGCCATGATCTCACAAGGTGGCCTTAGGAAACTCAGCATGCTGACTACAAAATAAGATCTGATAGTAATACTATGATAACATATGGAACCAGGTCAAGATTCTAGTTTCCCTGCACCTGCATTCATTATTGACTGTCTTACAACTGTCCAAGAAATTCCTGACATGGCCTGGAATCATGTGCTCCAGCCTCAAAATACATTTGAACGGCTTTGGTGCTCTGTTAGTACCAGACAGCATGGATTTTGCCTCACTGTGTTTCAATGACTGGACCAGTTTGGACAATATATTCGAATCAGACCTGCCCACATGCAATTAGGGACATGAGCGCTTATGTTCTGCTCCCCATCCCAGCACACCATTCCTTTTTCCATAACTACATCGCAGAGGGATGGTTTGTCAGACATATTAATATAGTATTTCATTTGCAAATGAGGGGGTGGTTCAGATATACCAGCTTATTTTCTTCTAAATTTCTTCCTTTCACATGATGCAATTTCTCTGAGTAATGCGACATAAAATGTTGATTCATTTTTTTGCTCATATTTCACATCATGCTGGAAAGTGAGATCAGGAGACTTGGATGAATATAAAGGTTAAAGTAGAACATAGAGGCAAAGGCAGCCTCTAAGTGTAAGCCTGAACAACTTTTGGCCCACTAATGGCAAAATCCTGCCTAACAATAGGCCAGTGGAACACGTGCTACGCTGGCCTAAGGAGTCGCAAACATGCCATAAAGCACATTTGCAACTCCTCTAGGGTACGCGGCACCAGCATCAAGGACCTGAGCCTGCCGCTGCAGGTAGGTCCTGTGCTGATCAGCGCAGGAGCGAGGGAAGCGCGGGTAGGCAGGGATGGCGAGGGAGGCCTGGGCTGGGAGGGGGTGGGGATGGGGATATCGGTGCTGAGTTGTGCCGATATCCTATGCCCCGTTGCAGCCTGGGCCGGCCTTACAAGGTCTCCCCAGCTGTGTTCCAGCTCAAGAGCTGGCGTGCATCCGAGGAGGCCCCTTGTGGCCCATGCCGCTTACACCAGGGGAAGGGGACAAACATGCCCTTCACCTGAGGTGCGCCCGGGCCACGCCGGTGCAGGCTGCAATGGGCTTAGGATGCAACGGCTGGTTAGGCCGGCTGTGTACACTTGCCCACAGGACTGGGCTGTAATCTAAATGGATCCAACCAGTCCTTCTCTGGAGACCCACCAGAGACATGAGAAGCTTCTTGCTGTTGCTGTCAGACTGGACCTGCAAAACCTAGGGGAGAAACGTTGTCAAGAAACTAGTGAGATTTACTTCCTTTGCTGGCAGGCTACAGAAGACTTGGTGGGTCACAAACTGTGCAGGTCTTCTGGAAGGTATGTAGGATTCAAGCCATCTGAAAATTACACTCTCAACAACTTTGGATTTCAGCTGCTGCATTCTGAGACCTTTTGAAAAATGTTTCTCTTGTTGCTAGAACATCAACATTTTAAATTCCATTGCCGTGCATTTTCCATGTCTTAAATTCTCAAAATAATGGCGTGAAAGTCTTGTTTTCACCAGCTTCACATTCAAAGGTTGAGTGAAACCCTCCCAGCAAACAACAGATTTATTGATTACAGGATCCCCAGTACAGCTTTTCTTGCCACATGAAAAAAAAAAAAGTTGGAAAGGAGCCATCTTTATTTTAAAGGCCTTTTTCCTCCCAATCAACCTGTTGCCTCAGCAACCAATGTTCCTGCTATCTGGCAGAAGACAGCTTTCTTTGGTTGAATTGCAGAGCAAAGCTGAAAGAGGAACAGAGGGGCAAGCAATGAAAACTCGCCATTTCATTATTTGAGAATGTGTGAATTACTCTGAAATGGAGCTGCACCGTGAGCCGTCCACA
Organism: Plestiodon gilberti rubricaudatus; assembly: GCA_026170595.1. Taxonomy (NCBI): domain Eukaryota; kingdom Metazoa; phylum Chordata; class Lepidosauria; order Squamata; family Scincidae; genus Plestiodon; species Plestiodon gilberti. The sequence continues at coordinate 132,427,852 of JANXHW010000003.1, forward strand.
GTGCCCTTCAACACTCATTCAGATCCTTCAATACCGCAATACTTCATTTCCGTTAATTAAATAATTACACCAAACTGTCTAAAGATAACATTCAGCTGAATTCAGGCATTCTGAACTGCTATTTAGTTTAAATGAAGCTTGTATTGTTCTGCAGTGAATTGACGAAAGATCTGGGTGTCTTTCATTTAGCAGAGATGAAAGCCCCCTGAAAATTCTGCAGAAATTTAGGCACATTCTATGCATAGCATGAAAACTGGAATGCAGCTCTCCAAAAATTCAAAGTGTTTTGTATGTGTGTATGTGTGCGCGCACACACACACACACACGTGCGTTTTTAATCTGATGAATCTGACCTTATGATTGAGTCCAGTTGATACGTCTCCAAGATGGAGCTCAACAAAGTTGATTAAAAAAGGATTGCTTGTGTTTGTCCAAGACAGGGCCCCAAGGTTATTAATGGAAAAAAGTAGAAATATTAATTTGGTAGCCCCTGAGTTTGATTATCTGATCAAGGTATATCTTGGCAATGCTGAAAAACATAATCCAATCAAGGGTATATATTGTGTCCTTGGTGCTTGGCAGGAAACAAGCTACATTTTCCATTTTCACTCCTGCCTGTGTCCGAAAGAAAGGACGAAGATTCACAACACACTCCTGGGACTTACTATTCATCGGAATTTTGGGGCAGGCTAGAAATCCATGAAGTAGTCATCTTACTACTCCACTGTCATCTCTGATGCTATCTTAGGGTCTAATTAAATGTGCCTCTGAGCAGTGATGTAGACTTGAGTCTATTGACTCGGACTCAAGTCGAACACAAGTCGTGTCAATGACTCGACTCGGAGTTGACTCAGAGATTGTAAAAGACTCGACTTGAGACTTGGAGCCTTTTATGACAAGTCGAATTTTATTCAGGTTTGAACCCGTTTTCCCCATTAAACAGATAGGGACTCACAACTCGCAACCAAAGACTCGGGACTTGGGAGCAAAGACTTGGGACTTGACTTGAGACTTGGACCCAGAGACTTGGGACTTGACTCGAGACTTGATCCACATCCCTGCCTCTGAGCATGCAATGTGGCCTGGGGGTGGGCTGTTATTTTTTACATAGTGATCTGGGGTTGTGAAAGAGAGTGGCACCCAGAGGCATCACTAGACCGTGGCGGGCGAGGCGGGCCGCCCCGGAGTGACGCGCGCATAGAGGTGACGCGCGTCACCTGTCCAGAGGCTCCGGAGGCCGGGAAAAGGTCTTGGAGCGTCTTCTCCCGGCATCGGAGCCTCCGGACAGGTGATGCGCACGTCACCCGTCACCCGTCCGGAGCCTCCAAGGCCCAGTTGAAAGAGGCCGAGCGTCCGCCCGGCGGCTCAGCCTTTTTCAACTGGGCCCTCACTGGTGTTTTGGCGCATGTGTGCAACACCTCTGCGTTCTGCGCATGTGCCAAAATGACGGACCCCGCAACTGAGGGCAAAAGGGCAGTTTTGCCCTCAGTTGCGTTGTGCGCATGCGCAAAATGGCGGTGGCCCGCTTTGCACATGCGCGGGGGTGACGTGCACAGGGGGCATGGGAAGTGACGCACATCATCCCTGGTCCTGGGTGATGCGCGTCACAGTGACACTTCTGGTGGCACCATGGTGGAGAAATTGGGGGGCCTTAGGAGTTTCCCCCATGATGTTTTCGTTCCTGATTGGGCCCCCAATAGGGTATTTTAAACCAAACAAAAACTTCCACTGGTGTTCAAACTCCTAAAGCACCACAACCCTTCCATTGCAGTTCCGCTCTGTTTTGTTGCCCCTGCAGGTTGTTATTTAAGAACTAAACAACCTACCCACTAGGTCATGTTGCATGCTTAGAGGCACATCTGATTAGGCCCTTAGACTTTGATGGCAAAACCTGAAAAGAGAGTTCAAATGCTAGACTGGACTATTTGTGTCAGGGTTGGCATTAGAGATTGGCATCACTGGGCATCAGAGGGCCCAATGTCAATCCCCAAGACCATAACCTTCCTGCATACCCTATGCAGACCATACCATACCCTTCCTGCAGTGCTGATGTATCAGCTTTGTGAGACAAGAGAATCACTCCATTGACACCCCTTATCTCCCATCCCACCTGCCAAGGTCAGCACTACTACAAACCTTAGGGTGGCCAGGTAGTAGGAGGGAGTTTATGGAAAGCAGGATGCCAAAGGCTCCCTGGAGTCTGGAGCCTACCCTAATGCAGAGATATGTAACCCCCTCAGATGCCACGCATGCACAGTTCGGACGGACATCAAAGTAACAAAGCAGGACAGATGTTAAAGTAACTCCGCCAGCGCAGGAGACACCCCTGGAATGCCCCCTGCACCGGAGGAGTTGCATAGGCATCCGTCCTGCGTCCGAACTGCGCACGTGCAGCGTCCAAGGAGGTTACAACAGTGTCTGTCCTGCTTCCATCGGCATATGGCAAGTTACACTGGCATAAGTGCACTTACACTAGTGGATCTACTGTTACACCGGTGCAAGAGTTACACAGGATTGGGCTGTGAGACTCACACAAGTCGCAAGTGCCTGCCTGTTCTTTCCTCCTAAATTATATCAATAATTTCTTAGCTTTATGATGAGGACCTTCCCCTGCGGGATGAGTCTGAGGGTGTACGATGCACTCAGGTTGTATGCAAAAAAAGTTAGTAATGACTAACATTCATTAGAATGAATGGATTCTAAGTTCATCTCAAGTAACTTGTATTTTTCTTTTAATGGTGCTTAGCTGACTAATTTTATTTGAATATACAAACTCTGAAAAAACAAAGGAAGAAAATATTGAACCTTATAACCACCAAACGTAAACAATTGTAAAAGAGAAATGCAAGACTCTCCCAAAACACATGAGCATGACTGAGAAAAGTGGTTACCAGTGAACAACACTGATCCTGATACTTAATTTTAACCAAAGACTTTGAAATTCAGTGCTCAAGCAGATTAGCAAACAGGCATAAACTAGTGTGCATAATGTGCTTGCACGTTGTCCTCTGGATCTGTTTTTGCACAGTCTAGAATAACAAGTATTACTATATGACCTTTGTTGGGTGCAGGGCAGGGGAAGGATTAAGATAATCATCTGTAAGCCTTAGAGACCAATCCTATCGAGCTCATTACAACAGCGGAACAGAGTTTTGCTGTTGTAACAGGCCATTCGGCAATCCGCACAGCACACTGCTGGTGACCATTTTGGAGCAGCCGCCGCAAACAGTAGTGGTGGCCCACTGCCACAGCCACAGCTAGCAACCTGCTCCAGAGCAAATAAGTTGGCATGGAGGGTGGATTGGAACAGAGAGGGGGTGGAATCAGGTGCTCTGGGGGAGGAACCAAGAGATGTGGAGGGGGTAGGAGGGGATGGATCTGACAGCAATGGTCCATGCCGGTTTTGGCGGCAGCGGTAGCGGTCCCCGGATCGCCGCCGCTGCTGGCTCTGCCCCCACAAACACTTAATGTTCTCCCCGCCTCATGGGGAGAACTTTGAGAAACGCTGTCTTACAGAATTACAAGAAATTCAGAAACAAACTCATTAAAAAACAATTAAAAAAAACTAAAACCAAGCATTTTGAAACACTCTCCGGAAAAGCTTGAGGTAATAAGATGATAACCTTTCTTTGAATATATTCTGAAGTTTGACAGTGAAGAGGGCGGTTGTGAAATCGCCTTGCTGCTGCTCTTAAGTGTCATCCTTTGTGATGAATCTCCCTCATCTGGCAATGTTCCATCTGCTTTCCAAATGCGCAGAGACTGAAAACTAGAAAGATATTGCAAAACAAAGAAATGCAAAACAAAGAAATGTATGAGAGTACCTGTACCTCTGCCTCTCTAACCCCTTATAGCAAAAAGAAGTTTGGAGGGGTTCATTTTGATAAGAAGGAGAGTCCTCAGTGATAGAGATAAGGGCTCCTACCACACCCACACACCCACCCACCCACACACACACATCTGATCAGATTGCAGGTTCTCACAGCTGCTTTAGATTAAAATAAACTGGGGAAAACATTCCCATGACTGAACATCACATATAGCTGGACCCTTAGTTTTCCATTGTTTACGGGCTCCAGAATCATAGAATCATAGAGTTGGAAGAGGCCTTCAAGGCCATCTAGTCCAACCCCTTGCTTGAAGCAGGAAAGTCCTCTCTAAAGCATCTCCAAAGTTGCCTTTCAAGCCTCTGAAGATCTCCAACAACAATTGGTTCCACTATCAAACCACTGTGTTAAGAATTTCTTCTTGATATCCAACCAGAATCTCTTGCAGCTTAAGTCCATTTGATCTAGTTCTCCTCTCTGGGGTGGCAGAGATCAACATTTTTGCCCTCTTCCATGTGAAAGCTCTTCAAGTATTTGAAGAGTGCTATAATCCCCCCCCCCCGCCTTCTCTTTTCCAGGCTAAACATACCAAGTTCCTTCAGTCATACCTCATAGGGCTTATTTTCCAGACCCCCAATCATCCTCGTTGTCTGCAACTACGACTGATGTATTGCTGACGTACTACCTGCTACTACCGTACCACTGATGTATGGTTTCCTGCAATACCCTCACTCCTATTGAAAAACAAGTGCTGAAGCATTACAGTATGTCCTATGTCCCGTCCTTTCACTACCCCTTTTCCAGGTGACAATATGGGGGATCCATTCTCTGGTGTCACTACAGGGGGGGGCGGAGCTGTAAGTGCTGCTGAAATCCGAGCCTCCCTTACACAGACGAACGAAGCAGCCCAGCCCCCTCACCCTCGCAGCTGTTCAGAGAAGCGAAAACAACAGGCAGGAGACTCCCTGCCTGTTGCTTTCCCTTCTCTGAAAGGCTGAGAGGGTGAGGGGGCTGGGCTGCTTCGTTCGTCTGTGTAAGGGAGGCTCGGATTTCAGCAGCACTTACAGCTCCGCCCCCCCCCCTGTAGTGACGCTAGTGGATCCATTTCAGGGATGAGGATGAGATTAGCAGTCAGGTAAGTCCGGCAGCAGTGGTTCTCCCAACAGTTGCCAGTTCCATTTTTTTCCTCAGAAGCCCATAAGAGCAACATTACATGATGTTGTAGTGTTATTCTGACAGGGGCTTCTGTGAAAAACTGGCACCCCAATGATGGCAGTGGTGGTTGCCATCTCCCAAAGGTCCCTGTCAGAATAATGCTAGAACATCATGTGGTGTCATTGTCAGGGGCTCGGGGGGAGGGGGGAGAGATATTCAAACTTTGTTTTTATATATGATAAGTGCGGCAAGAATTTTAGACATACCTTCGCTGGAAGATTGGTGGTTGAAAGTTTTGGATTATGCTGAAAGGGATACAATACACTTACAATTTTAATTAAGGAAAAGCCAGTTAACCTTTTTGTGAATAATTGGAAACCATTTATTGATTTTTTAAGAGAGAGGGAGAAGAACGATGTGATGATATGCGGATTTAATGAATAGAGTGCTGGTGATATTTTGGCTTAGTTTGATGTTATATGCAGAATAATAGTGAATAGTATGCTAGTAGGATGTATGGCTTCGTGCTTGCTATAACCTTACGAAATATGTATTGTTTTTATGTTTTAATATTATATTATATCAGCGGAGAACTTTTGGCCCGGCTCTGATAGAAACCACAGCTCTTAAAGCCCAATCCCCCCCACCAGTGCAGCCATGCTGAAAAGGCACGCACTATATCCAACAGGGTGGTGAATCCCTTCAGAGGGAAAAAGAGATTTAAATTGCATTTACCCCTCTGTATGCTTCCCGCTCCACAATTGGTCTCCTCCAGCAAATCCAAGGAGAGAAAGGGGATGGGAAGGCTGCAAAAAAGGATATGATCTGGTACATGGCATAACCGCCGGATCCAGCCCTTCTGCAACCTCCCCGCCTCCATTCCTCTCCCCCACCCTGTTTCGCCCCCGCCCCACCGCTGCCTTACCTGCTCCAGCGGATTCAGGCAAGTCCAGCGACAAACAGGGAGCACTCCCAAAATGGCCGCCGATGGAGTGCTGTGTGCTCCGTCAGCAGCCATTTTGTGACTGCAGAATTGTCATAAAAATACATGATAGCCCAATCAGTAGCGTAGCTAGAGGGGGGCGGCACGGTAAGTGCTGCACAGCGTTACACGGAGGTGCAAAGTGACCCCTCCCACTCACCGTTGGACCCAGTCCAGCAGTGAAGGCAGCATAGCCTTACCGTGCCGCCTCCACCTGGCTACACTACTGAGCCAAATCCTGGATAAGATTGGGCTATCTGTGATCCATTGTATTGAGATATTTTGTAAAAGAATTTCCACCTGTAGCAAATTTAAAGTTACCTGTCGCAATTATACTAGTGCAGATCAAAGGTTTTATTTAATCACAGGTTATAGCATCAGACCATATGGTAGTAGCAATCTCATTTCTGCCATGGGTTAAACGTTCTGATTATCAAGGTGTATGTTTTTGATGTATACCTTTCTAAGTATATCCATAAGCAAAATATGGGCTCAAACTCTCTCCCCACCCAAATCCACCCTTCTCACTGCCATTTTCCCTAACAGACCATTTCTCCTTTTTCCTTCTGGCCTCACTCTTATTTGGACCCATGCCAGGCCTACAACAGTCCCATGTGACCCACCAGCAGAACCCACCAGCTATGTTTGATTAGGCTTACCAGAGTCCCGATATTCGCCGGGACAGTCCCGGTTTGGCGGGGGCGTCTCGGCCGCCATCCCAGCTGGACCCGGCGTCCCCCCGAAACCGAGACTGTCCGGACCTTTCCCGGCCTGACAGCTGCATCGCAGCAGGCCAGGACAATTCTGAGTCTCGGGGACGCGCCTCAGCAAAGGAAAAAATGGCCGTTCCTGTCAAAGAAAAAGTGGTCGTTTGACCTTCATTGGTGTCTGTGGAGGTCCTCCGGGGGGTGTGCATCAGAGCGGCCCTCTGACATGATCGCGACCCACTTTCGTTTTTACAATGAAACCGGAAGAGGGTCGTGATCACGGCAGAGGGCCACTCCGATGCTTGGGAGGCCTGTGGAGGGGTCCGCAGGCTCCCCACACACCCCGGAGGACCTCCACAGCCACCAACGAAGGTTAAAAAAATGGCCACTTTTAGTCTGCGGCAGAAAAAATGGGGGGGACTCCCGATTTGGGGGGTCCCGGTTTGGGAGGGGGGAAATCTGGCAAGCCTATGCTTGATGGCCCACCACAGACTTCTGTTTAATCTTCTCAGTGCTCAAATTAGAGTGGGAGACAACGGACAGCCGGCCCTCTTACTTTTGGCACCGGGCCCCTTAGGCAGAATCCTCTGTACACTTACCTGGGAGTAAGCCCCCTGACTATGATGGAACTTGCTTCGGAATACACATGCATAAAATTGATCTGCATGTTACTGTTATACAAAGCCACCTGGAGGGGGGGGTATTATTTGGCTAAAATCTAGGGAAGTTTGAGCATGAATTTCATTAAGGCCCCCCAACCTCCCCACAATTAAAGCATTGAATACTAGTCTGGAACTGAAAGCACAAGGCGTTTATTAACACTTGAGGCACCAAAATGTATGACTGATGAGCTGTGTGGGTCATATGTAAGTCTGACCAAGGCTCCAGGAATGAAGAACACATTTCCATCTACGAATCTTTCACCTCACACCCATGTAGATGTTTGAATTCAACATCTCAAGGTTTTATCTGAAAACAGCAATGCAATGCATTATCTTCACACATTTCTTCACACATATACACCTGTACATTTATACACCTAACATATACACCTGTACATTTGAATACGTATGCAGCTTTTTTGTTCCCAAAGATGGACGCATGTCATGAGTAAATGAACTGACCACATTTCATGCTCTTGCTCTTCAGTAATTACATGGGTGCATGCTGACTGAATATAAGAGCAGGTCAGTCAGACTGAAGTAGGATGACCTCACTGAAGATGACAGTGAGGTGACTTTTTACTGTTGTTAAACTACGTTGGGCTTCCTTCATAAAAAGCCAACTCATGATTGGTGCGTAGCCATCGCTTCAGTCACTCCTTGGGTTAAAATCATTCAACTTAAAGTGATAGGAAAATGTAACCTCAGGAGGCTGAGCAAGAGCATAACAGGAACACGTTTAAAATTGAGGTGCAGAGTCCCAGAAAGCAAATTGAACAAGACCTGGATTAAAAACAGTGGGTAAAGAAGACAAGTGTATTTTGGCTAGAACCAAATGAGTTTGAATGAAGTGGAGACGAAGAAGCAGGATTGGAAAATAAATGAAACCTTGCTTATTCTAAGTGAAGCTGAAAGTCTATCCCTTTCAATATTTAAACACATTACTGAACTCATGGCTGGCTCCAAGATTTTGAATGTCTTAAGCAAAAAACTCCTCTCTCTCTCTCTCTCTCTCTCTCTCTCTCTCTCTCTCTCTCTCTCTCTCTCTCTCTCAGATGTTATACTCTGAGCCTTGTGTCCCTGCTTTCAAGGGACATCTTCTTCTACTCTTTGCAGCTTATGTGTCCTCTTCCCTTCCCTGTCACTGACCTCTTCAGGTCTTCTGAAGGCCTGAAGAGCCTTCAGAAAACCTTCAAAAGGGCCTTTAAAAAAAGGTCATAAAGAAGGCATCCACTTTTATGGCCTTTTCAATCATTTCTAGCACTGTCAACCAAATTAAAGGAAAAAAAAACCTTTATTCCTAGACCATGTGGAACAAACATTCAAAGGTGTTTGTGTGTGGGGGGGGAGGTATCATTGCAGTATTATGCTCCACCCCAAACTACACACCTTTGTGTCAATATGTGAAATAAGCCTATGTGTACACTTGTATGTTTACGTTTTGAGGTTTTCATGACTAGTGTAGATTACTGAGTTAAACACTTCCATATTCCGGGAAATACGTCGTTTAAGAGAGTTGACAGGTTTATTAAAACATTAAAAAATGGAATCTCCTTGCTAATGAATTGGGTAATTAATCTGTTAATCTTGCTATAAGGAGACCAACGGATGCTTGTATCAGCTGTTTGCTCTTGTTATTCTGATGATGCCGAGAGTACTTATGTGGCAAAACATCAATTGTTTTTAATGTTTTAATCAACCTGTCAACTCTCTTAAATGATGTATTTCCCAGAATATGGAAGTGTTTAACTCAGTACTTGTACGTTTGTACGCACCTCTCCATGTGAAGCAGGCCGCAGGGTCCCTGACTGCACAGATAGGCCCCTGGGCACATACAGTACAATTCTTAGGCTTCCTTACCTACACATGAAACAAACATGTGTAGGTTTGGGAGGAGCTTGCCATTGAAATGGTAGAATGAATGACTGAAAAGAACTTCAGTCCAGTAATCCTATGAGTTGTAGCTGATTAACCTAAATATAGATCAACTAACAGCCTAATCCTATCCCCCCAACACCAGCACCGAATGCAGCTGTGCCAAAAAGGCATGTACTGCATCCTATGGTGGGAGGGCGACTGGACACAGCGGCGTCATGGTTGCGAGGCGATGAGAGCGGGTCACCCCCAGGTGACGCGTGCAGAAAAGGTGACGCGCGTACCCACGCGCGTCACCTCCCCTGCGCACGTCGCCTCCCCGCTTGCGTCGCCTCCGACGCCGGGAGCCGGCTCCGGGGGCATCTTCCCCGGCCGCCGCACCAGGGCCTTCTGATGAAGGCCCACTGCGTCACAACGTTATTTATAATGTTTTTCACGCATGTGCAGACCATTCCTGAGGGAAAAGGGCTGCCCTTTTCCCTCAGGAACAACGTTATAAATAACGTTGTGACGCAGTGGGCCTTCATCAGAAGGCCCTGGCGCGGCGGCCGGGGAGGTCACTCCAAAGCCTTCTCCCAGCCTCGGAGCCTCCGAGGCTGGGAGAAGGCCTTGGAGCGGAGCCGGCTGCAAGAGGGGGGCAGAGTCGGGGGGCACCTGGGGCAGCGTCCCATCGGGTTGCCCCCTCAAAAAAATTGCGATTACAATTAGGGGCTGGGTGGGGGGGTCATTAGGGTGATGCGCGCGCGCGCGCCCGCCTTGGGGTCGCGCGCACCCTAGTGACTCCACTGATCGGACAGCCTGCAGGAAGTGAAACCATTTTGCACTTACCTCCTGGTAGGCTACCCAGTCACCAATGGGCCTCCTCAGACATACACCACCTATTTTGGTGGTATATATTCAAGGAGAGAAAAGGGGCAGAGAGGTTTTAAAAAGAGAGGATAGATCTGGTCTGCACCATTGCTGCTGCTTCCTCCATACCCCTGGTTCCTCCCCCCTCCCCACCCAGGAACACCCCCGGTCCTCCAACTCCCTCCCCTCCCCATCCAAAGCCAATCCCCACCACTGCCTTACTGGCACTGGGGGCTCATTGTTTACGGCAACCACCTGGCTGCACAGAATGGCGGGTTGTGTTTTGCCATAAAGCACAATGTGCTGCCAGAACATGTGTTCCGGTGGCGCAGTGGCTCAATAGGATTGATCCCTTAATCAACTAACAGCCCAATCCTACCTAAACTCCCTTTTAAAGAGGAGGGAAATGCCTCTTTTAAGATAGCACTAGGCATCAGCAGTTTGGATAAGTATTAAAAATAATGACTTTTTTAAAAAAAATCTGATAATCCAAGGCACCATTTTCATTAGTCGAAATCTGTTGATTGACTTAACTGATTAATCAATAAAATGCTGCAGCACTAATAATTTTACCTTGGATGGGCATGGTTCCTATTGCTGTGGGCAATGCAGGATATGAAGAGTTAGGGTACCTTTTTAGGTTGTTGTGCCAAGAGCCTGTTCTTGGATCCATTAACCTTCAAAGCAACAGTGTTTTTAAAGTAGTTGCGATTGTTTTGTATACCTCCTATACAAAACAACCAGGATGGTGTCGTGGTTTGGGAGTTGGACTTAGACCTGGAAGATCCAGGTTCAAATCCCCACTCAGCCATGAAGCTTCCTGGGTGACCTTGGACCAGTCATTATCTCTCAGCCTAACATACCTCACAGGGTTGTTATGAGGACAAAAATGAGAGTACACGGCCACCCTGAGCTCACTGGAGGAAGAATGGTGTAAAAATCTGAAAAATAAATATGTACACACAAATGATGAATTCTACAGAGATAAGGCAAAAATTCTATTTCAGCTCTTTCTACTGATAGATCCAGACAGCTATGTGTCATGGCCTGCCAGGTGTTTGACACAGTTCTAGGCAAGTAGCAAAATCAGTGGGTTTATTGACTGGTGGGTTGTCATACATACCTAGCAGATGGCATTTAGCTTGATGGGTCAAAAGTTGTCCAGGCTAACATGAGTTAGGAAAAACTGTTCACCCAACAGGAGGTTGGGCTGCAGTCAGGCTTAGTTGGACCCTAAAGAAGGCCACAAATCACCTTGAAAAGCAGAGGATACATTTAAAAAGAGCTAAAACTTTCATGACCCGCAACAATGTTCAAATAAGTAAAAATGGGAAAACTGGTCATGTTGATAAGTTCTTTATGTTGAAAGAAAGTTACAAAATTGAAAGATTAAAACCATACAAGATTAAAAACTGAAAGTTTAAAACCATACAATAGAACACAGAACTGCTATGTTTCACTCAAACCTTTGCTCATCCTCAGGCAGTACAAAGAAAAAAAAAGCCCTGCTAGCTGTGAAGATGTTACGAACACAGAGCAAAAGATCTCATTAAAAAGGAACCAGGCGGCACCCCACCCACCTACAACAAACCTACTTCCACCCAGGTGCTTCTAAAGGATAGGTTGCTTCTCCCTTCTCCAAAGACAGTTGTCAAGTCTAGCAACAGAAAGACCTGAAAGACCGGAGATGTTGCCCTCTGGGTTACAGTATCTGACAGATGATCTTAGAACAAAATATATGATACTTGATGTCTCTCATCAGTTCTAATTTCATAAGCTACAGCAAAACAACAATGCTTTGTCCTGTACATGACTACAGACTGCGTTGGCTTTACATTTCCCTCCCCTTAAAAAGCTAGTCAACACAGCCGTTGTTTTCTGAATTGATTTTGCTGTCTCAGCTGCACTAAAAGCATAGATGCTTTTTTGGCTTCCATCTGAATGAACAATTTCCTAGTTAGACACACTGGATTTGGAGTTGGGTCAATAAAAGCTTTACTGTGCCCTTTTCTCTTTCCTCACAGAGCATACAAAAGAGAACTAAATTCCATTCATCCTTTCACTGGCCACTGTGGAATATTGAGCAATGCAGTTTTGGCTTGGATGAAGAAACATGGCAAGAAGCTGGAAGCAGCACAAATAGGACTTCTCTATTTCCCATGCTCACTGCCCGAAGACTTGCCGTCACTTGGGATGCATGTGAATTTCCTGCACTTTTAACAATTTGTCTCTGCCACCAAATTGCTTTGGAAAGCATAACACATTAGGTAGCAAAAGAAGGTTTAGCTTAATCCGGCTGCATTTTATGTGGTTAACTGTAAGTTATTTGCAAAGAATCCACTGTGAGCAATTCTTGGCAGCTGATTTAAATGCCAAGGACCGTAGAACCAGTTTGAGAAAGATTCCCCTCGACACACTTTTTTTTGGGGAGGGGGGGAGGCAGGAATGTAAGTATGTAGGTTAGTTTAAAAAAAAAAAAAACCTTCGAAAGTCCTCTGGTTAGCAATGCTAATTTCTCCTGAAAATTCTGCAAATTTAAATGGCTACTAATGGAGGGAATGTCCATGATTCAATTTATCTGTTAATTTTAGAAGGAACTAAATTAAATATGTAACAGAATAAAAGGTCATAAGCGTTCATGGTGACAATGCTATCTAGAAAAAGATTTTAGAGTGCAATCCTTTGCATGTCTGCTCAGAAGTAAGCCCCACTGAGTTCAATGGGACTCACTTCCAGGTCAATGTGTGTAGGATTACAGCCTTAGATATCTTTTAATGTTTGACATTTCCACAACTTGGTACTGCCACTCATTTGTTTCTCATACAGTCCAGGTGGTTGATGCTATTTTAGGCAGAGCTCCCACATGCATTTTTTTTAAAATAGCTAATGGATTACAAGAGCACATCTTTTTGTCCTCCTCCATGGAAGGTATATCTTATGATTGTCTGGTTGTCCACCACTCAGTCCCACCACTGTTTGCCCATCACTCCCTTCTGCCCAATCCATCTTTTTCCAACTCTTACTTTGGCTCTATCAGTGGATCTACTATTTTGGAAAAACAAGAGGTTGTCTGAGGTACCTCAGTGCCCCAATAGTAGACAAGCCAAAAAGGACATGCTATGCAAGGACAAAAGGGATGAGCAGAAAAAGTAACTGAATATACTGATAAGGCAGGAGATGTTGCCCACGGTCCACCATGCATGCCATTACTCACGTGGTCATGAGTGCACACTAAAAGAAGGCATGACCTAGGCCAGATTTCATTCTTGATCAGATGCCAAGGTAGCATCAGGTCCGCAAGTCTCTGGTAAAAGGCAAAATGTTGGTTCTTTGGAGTAACTTCCTCTCCTCCCCTCTCTGGCTCAGAGAGGAATCTGGTGAAATTCTGAAAGCAGCTACAACTTATTCTACCATCCTATCCAGACCTGCAAAACAATGCCACGGTCCTGAGAGCTTCCTGGTCTCAAGACAAACAAGAGGTCACAAAAGAGAGCACCTTTGGCCCCTGGCTTCTCCTTACCAACTTCACTGCCAACTCAGTCAGAGCCCTCTGCTAACTAAGGCACAGTCTCATGAGCAATCAAGGAACAGCTAGTGATACCTTTCCCAAGATCTGACACCATAGAGAATGGCCATCTCCACTAGGGGTGCCCAATAGAAACCCATCAAGACCCACATCCAAACAAAAGGGTGGTCCAGGATGAACTCATCCCACCAAATACTCTATATTAGTCTGTGGCGAAAAACACTACACAGAGGCTGGCGATACACCCCCAAAATGTGCATTTTTCCTCCCACCTTCCTTTGATGTGTTGGAGAGTTGACCTGCTGGTGCTGTATAATGCACTTCCCTCTCACCAAGGCAACCCAAAATCCCCATGCCAACCCCAGTACCTGGGAAGCTAACTCGCCTCTTCCCCATCCTTTTGCTTCCCCTTCTTCTTTTCTTCTTCCTCATGCCTCCCCCCTCAGACCAAGACAAACTGTGAATCAGGGCCCACTGAATAGCCTCACAAAACCCCTCCTTGCCTCCAGTACAGGAACGCATCTCCGCTTCCATGCTTCACATCCATTTCTCCCTTTTTCCTCACTTAAACCTGTTCCCTTGAGCCTCCCCTGGGAGCTCATGGAATTTCAGCCATGGTTCCTACATCATTCTATGTTTCAGATCAACACAGCAGATACAGTGTTGTCCTCTTAATCCTTCCTAAGGTTTGTGTCTCACTTATGTGTGTGATTAATTCTATTATCTTCCCATTTCCATAGATGCAACCATCCCTCTGTCCACATCCTAATCCCCCCTCGTCTCTTTCCCCTTCCTCCACTTTGAATTCTCACGTTCCTGAAAGGGGAGGGAAGTTAGGTTTTCCCCTTCGTCTACTAAACAACTTATTTATTCTACTGTATGCCGGCCACATGACCACAGAGGCGTCTTCGGACAACGCTGGCTCTTCGGCTTTGAAATGGAAATGAGCACCACACCCTAGAGTCGGACACGACTGGACTTAATTGTCAGGGATCACCTTTACCTTTACCTATTTTATTCCCAAATACTGCTCCTTTTATTGTACATTTATCCCCACACAAAATATTACTTTGTCGAACCTTGTGGAATGCCAGGTTTTATTGGGGTGTGTCACAAGGTAATTGCAAATGGTTCTGTCACACATGCATGGTCCCCTGCTGTGAATGTCGTTACACGTGTCTTAGAACACAACTGGTCAACAAAAGCAAAAGGTTTAATGCGCAAAATGGTATATCAACAGCAAAACAGTGATGCTGGCTGGAAGGTGAGGAGAATGGAAGGCAGTGGCATCTGGAAGGAGAGAGGGATGGTGGAGGAGAAGAAGACACGTATAGAGGCAGCAGTGATTGAGGGATTCTTGTGAGCATGTATAATGTATAATATGTATGGATATTATGCATGTGTGCAGCTCATGGGTATGCATGTATGTGCACGCAATCATGTGTACGATAAGAGTGTGTGTGTGCCTGTCCATCATGGAAGATAGGAGTGGGGGCAGGTTCATTCTTCTACCCCCTCTCCACCTTTGCAAATTATCAAACATCCCCACCAGTAATGGTATAAAATGAATGAAGGTCCACCTAGTTGACTCACTGAAACCTGCTATCAATCTGTAACACACTTACAACTTTAATCCCCTGATTAGAAAAGACAAAGAAATAGGAAGGGTCAACTTGAAGTTGACATTTCAAGCTTTTTCTTTCAGCACGTATAATATCAGCTCATTTTCAGTGGGATTATCAGGACATTATGTTGATCATCTACTTGTTGATGTGTGTATCTACTGCTCTGCTGAAATTGTAGAATTTGGGGTATATGCACAATTTGAGAGAAAACCAGCTAGATTTATTTTTTTGTGTTTCCTTTTACATTTTTTTTCTTCAAAGCAAAACAACATCTCATAACTGATGTTCAAAGGAATTTTTCAATTATAGAGGTGCAACCTTCGAATGACAAATGCCTGATGGTCCTCCATGCTCTTCCCCCAATGGGACATTATTGCTGAACCTCAACAGAAACATGCTTTGCATGCAGAAGGTCCCAGGTTCAATCCTTGACATCTCTAGGTACTGCTAGGAAAAACTACCTTCTGAAACACCAGAAAGCTGCTAATAGGCAATGTAGACAATACTGGGGAGACGGATGAATAATCTGACTCTGTAGAAGGCAGAATTATATGTTCCTATGGCTAAATGCTTGGCAAATATTTCTTTCAAAGAAGGTTTATTTGAAGGTTAATTTTCTACAGAGATGTATCCTCAAATAACAGCACAATCCTATACAGGTTTAGTCAGAAGTAACTCCCATTTTGTTCAACAGTACTTAGGTAAAGGTAAAGGTGACCCCTGACAATTAAGTTCAGTCGTGTCCGACTCTAGGGTGTGGTGCTCATCCCCATTTCAAAACCGAAGAGCCAGCGTTGTCCGAAGACACCTCCGTGGTCATGTGGCCGGCATGACTCTCCTTGCCGGCCTTGCCGCGTAGCATGCGGCTGGAACACGGAGCGCTGTTTACCTTCCCGCAAGCGGTACCTATTTATCTACTCACATTAACATGCTTTGGAACTGCTAGGTTGGCAGGAGCTGGCCAAGCAACGAGAGCTCACCCCGTTGCGGATTCGAACTGCCGACCTTTCGATCGACAGCTCATGGTTCAGAGGTTTAACCCACTGCGCCACCCGCTGGTCCTCAACAGTACTTACTCTGAGTTAAATGTGTTTAGGATTGCAGCCTAAAACATTGCAAGCTAGTTAGGATTGTATCCTAATTTGAAGGAAGAGGTGTCATACAGTCCAAAAATAAAAATAGATGGATTTTTACTTGTTGATTCTCAAAGGTTGCAATCTTATTCACAATTTCCTGAGAGTAAGCTCCACTGAACACATTGGAACTTACTTCTGAGTAGATATGCATAGGGATTGTGCTGAAAACATTCATTTCATGATTGGTGATGGGGGTTCATGATGGGATTTGATTGCATCTCATGTGAACTTCCACATGACTGCATAATAATTATCTTTGTACTAAGCATTTATATTGCCTCTTTTACGTGATCAAAGTTTTCCATATGTTATCTCAGTCATCCTTACAACTGTGAGATAAGCCAGTATTATTCTTCCTATACCACGGGGGGGGGGGGAGTCTACTGCCGAGGCCACCCACCTGTCCAATCATTTTTGGATGCCATGCTGTTGCTGCATGGACTTCGGGGCGAACATCATATCCTAAGTCCATCCTGGCAATGCCACATCGACAGTGTAACAATGCCAGTGCAACAAGGCATTGCAACAATAGCAAGCCTTGCCCTGGCCCTTCCCAGTAACACTCCCAGCATCTATGGAAATTCTGACACAGCCTGTTATCCATGGGGCGGCATCCTGATGGCAGCACCATGTCCATCACCATGACATTGGCGCAGCATTGGTGGGACATCTGTGTGTCATCACCGTGAAGTTGGTGCATCATCCGTGTGATATCTGTGTGTCATCGCTATGAAGTCTGCATGTCATTTGTGTGACATCCATGTGCAATCGGTGTGATATCCAAGGAGCCACTCATTGCAGCCAATCAGCCCCAGCAAGAGAAGTGCCACCAGGGTGAACTGAGCAGAGAGTGGGGGCAGGTGCTGGGCCAATGAGCAGTCAATGCTGGGGAGACACCCCGCCTGCCAGCCACTAGGAACACGCAACACAGCAATAGGCACCATCTCCACCATCTACACATTACAGTTCCTGTGGTATGTATTGAACTTTTGATAACTTATTATCAATAGGACAATGATGTTGTTCTAGTACTTCTCTAACAGAAGGTTTTGGGTTTCAGGAAGGCTGTCTATTTCAGGGTAAGTGAACACCCAGTCAGGTCTTCAACAATACATAACAGTGGAGTGGGTGAGGTGTGCACCCCAAGGACACCCCCCAACCACCCACCCACATACACACATACAACATGACAAAAAAAAATACCACAACATCCCTCCCACCCTACAGAAGTCACAAAGGCATCAGCAGGAAAGGGGCAAAACCAATGAACTGCTAGGAAGGAAAGCCTGCACAAAAGATCAAGTCCCCTCATGCCATCCATATAAACACATACATTCAAAGAATACCTTTTGAGCAGAGCAGAGCAAGGGTAGAAAGATAGTTCCCTTGGAGGAGGAAGTCACGTAAAAGAAACACACAAGCCCCTCCATGGCAAGGGTTTGAGTTCCCATGGAGGCATCTGCCAGCTGGAAGGAACCATTTGACCCTTTTGCCGGGTGGGGGACTGGGATAACTCACAAGGAGAGACTCAACAGCACTAAGGAAAAGTAGGGTGCTGGTGGGTCACTGCAAAGGATGGGAGCCAGGTGAGACAGATTCGAGCCCAGCCAAGGGATTTGCTCACATCCACAAAACACTCTCCTTTTGCATGATTGGCAGAGATCATTCATGGCAAAGGCAAAAGAAGAGAGGGAAGCAGACCTAGAACCCACATTGGTGAATCCACAAAGCTGCTCGCTAACCACCCAGCCACAGCAGGAGAAAGGCAAAGGGTGCTATGTCTAGCATTTAACATCTTGCATAACCACAAACAGGCACACCTGGCTGAGAGGCTGTAGCACATGGACTGGGCCAATCATTGGACTAGCTTGTGACACAGGGTGCCTACTGCAGTGGCCTGCTTAACTACCAACACCAACTCCTTTGCTGCATCTGTCAGTATTCTCTCTCTCCCCCCCCCCCCCCCAGTTCTCTTGTCACTTGCATGATACACTATGGCAGCTGGTGTCTGAGTGATGTCTGAGCTATGGCAGCATGGTATTTTTCTGACATTGTGCTGGTGTCCATGGTGTGTCCATTGGTGGGCGTGCTTCTATGCTGGCGGAGCTGTCGTTCTGCTGGCATACATGGGTATACACTGGTGTATCTCGAGGATAGGATCGGGCCTCTAGTGTGCATGTCACTGAGGTAAAAGGTGAACTGGGGAATTTCCCTGATCACCCTATCTAAACTCTAAGATCAGCCAGTTGGGCTCTGTCTAGCCCCGTTTAATTTAATCCAGTGCAGCCTCTGAAGCCTCCCAACTCTTGAACTCACTTCCATGGAAAGATCTACCAAACCCCAATAGTTTTCAAAAGAGGATGGGGAAAAAAAACCTTATTTCAGTCATCATTTGCATGAGTGATTGTATGGCCCTTATTGTCATTGTTGGTGTGGATATTCAGTCATTTTTAGGCTGTTATATTTTAATTTGATTTCTTATAAGTCACTTTAGGCTCTTTTTTGAGAGAGAAAGGTTAAATCTTTGGAAACAAATAAAACATGAATGATGTCACGATTCCTCTTTCACAGAGGATTTTTTGATTCAACAAGCGCTACATCAAAAAGATGTATTATTTTCATTACCAGAGGCCCAGCCCCATATCGGGAGAAGCAAGGATGGTGGAATCAACAGAATTTAAAGGACCTGAAGCAAATCCCATTCCATTTGTAATCTGTATTTTATTATTTTGATATGAAGGAGGAGAACAGAATGAACTCCAAAAAAGGAACTCGACCCCTTTAGAGGGGGAAAAAAATCCAAGAAAAATATAAAATAAAATAAAAACAGCTGTTTGGCTTAGGGGAAGAAAAAGGTTTCCCCAGTGACAAATTTAAAATCAGAAGGAAATTGCATCCAAAAAAGAAGGTAGAGATGGCCAAGTCAATTGTCTCAGAACTTACATAAAATAGTTTGGCATCAAAGAGAAAGGGAAAGGAGAAGGAATGTCTCCAAAATCCAAGAAGCCACAAGGAACCTTCCAGAAAGGGAATAAGACTGGGAAGGATGTAAAATGCAACCCTTCTACAAATCCCAGGTTTCCAGACATATTTTTTAAATGCTGCATTATTTGTGTATCTGATCTGCTGTATACCTGCAGTGTGTATTTGCCAATCTGCTGGAAAAATTGAAGCCATGTGTCCTGTAGTACCAACTGGACCGTTCCCAGCATCCTTTCAAAAGAGAGTTGGGAGGAAGAGTCAAAGTGGAGCCATGTGTGAATATGTTTCTGCCATAAGAGGAGAACACATTGTTGGCTCATGCTGTCACCTTCATGCAACGTGCACAGACCTCTAAACGTTTGCAGCACTGATGGAATAAACAGAGGATGCACACCACTGAAGATGAGGATCTCCTGCTCAGAAATGGCGTAGCATCCTGTAATCCATCCCAATTTTAGATAGGTGGCTGCCACATGGAGCAATCTTGCAGCTTCACAAACCCAGAGGTAACAATGTAAAGGACCAAGAGGTCTCAGACTGGAGTCTCTGGCAGCAAGGACCGGGGGCCCTGCTTCACTGTGGCAGCTTGCAAGCTACGGGAACTTCTGGCCTTCTCTCCACTCCACTGTAGCACCACCACTGCAGGTGGCCAAAGAGTGCATTGCAGCATTCAGCCCAGCAGGGATCAGATGACCTGAGAAGTCGATGAGGGCCTTTCTGGCCTTATAAAACCTTTGACTCTGACCCAGCTCTCCAGTCTGCGCTGTGCACAGACCTTTTCAATCTTCATTTGAACCTCTGCTAAACTATTGACTGACCTATCTGCCTACTTCTAGGTTGGCAATCCTGACAGACATTTCAGCCCAACTCCCCAAAATGCCAAGTATCACATAGCCTGCACAGGACTCACTTTTCAAAGCCTGTAGACGTTGGGATCTACTGTAACTGAAGACAAAACGATGGGCGGAGTTACCGTTGTTTGCACCCAATTCAATTTCCTTTGGGGTTCAGTGGATGCATTTGTTCATACTGAAGATGAGACAAATAGACATGTTGGTGCCTGTCAAGTAATTTTCTCCCCAAATAAGAATTGAATTTTTATATCCATACAAACAATGAGGAGGATGGAGAAAAATAATCAATGAAATAATCAATGAAATATGCCCATGAGGAAGAAGCACAGAAAGGGGGAGGCAGGCAAAGACATTCTTCTGTGATGATGTTGTTGTTTCTAGTTTTTATGTTGCTAATGATCTTGAGTACCTCTCAGATGGGGGGGGAGCACAGGATATACATTTTTTTAATGACTACATAAACATGCTGGGGGAAACCAAGGCCAAGCAGGGTTGTTTTACCAACCTTCTAGACTTGCACCCTTAGCTGGTTCCCTGGCAAATATTGTTAAACAATGTAAAGATGTAGTTATTGCATGCCAGATGTGTCTTCTAAGTGTCCTGTTACCCTTTTAAAGCATTTGGGAGTGCTTGAAAAAGAGAGATTCCTGGTCTACTTTTAAAATAATAATAAAAAAGCTAAACCTATCAGGACTGGAAAAAATTGCATGTCCTACACAGTGGAATCTGTGTATACCCACAAAGGTGTATATCACCAGTGTATCCATTTGCCTTTAAACTGCAACAGGATTCTGTTGTGTTGGCTGTGATGACAGACTAACACCGCTGCTCCTCTGGAATTCATCAGAATTGGGCAAAGGGTGTTCACCCACCCCTAATGAAATGGGATGGTCAATATCCTACAAGTCACCTAGATACAGGCCATGTCACAGAAGGTTAATTCATTCAAATTGTCACAAAACATAAACTTTCTCCTTGACGTCCCTCTACTGGGCAACAAGATGGTTCACATTCAAACTAGGAAATTCCAAAGAGCAGGTTTGGAGTTGCCTGAGTAACAGACCAGAGAAAATACAGATACAACCAACTGTTTCTTTGCTAACAGGAGTTTGGGCACTTTTAAAATGGAGAGCAAGAATGCAAAGGACCTTCGCTAATACACATGAGCTCCAGTAAGACTTTACTGTCCAACTCTATACAACTTGTGTCTAAGAATCCTTGTATTTGTCTCCTATTGAGTTTGCACCATGCTTGGAAGATAAAGCTAAGCTGAAAGGAGGAACAGGTTATCCCAGGCTATCCCAGGAAGAGCAAGTTCATGCAGACCATGGACTAAGAGCCTGAAAATGCATACTGAAGTTCAGCATTCCGACCACAAAAGTCTTGGTAATTGTATCAGGCTATCTCGTTGCCCTCCTTGTACCTCTTCTGCCCCACATAGTCCCTTGCTCAGTATTCCTGCTCATCTACAGATTTGACCCCAGTGATGGTTCTCCTGCATGGATAAGTTCTGGTGGCTCAACAGAAGGAAGGTGGTGGTGATGATAACCACAGAGGTAACAGTTACATGGCAGCAAAGCTGCTTTTGCTGCTGGACTGGCTCCAACGGTGAGTGGGAGGGGCTACATTGCACCTCCCTGTAACGCTGGCAAACTCAGATGGCAAACTGAGAAATGTGCCTAGGGTGGTCCCAATAAAGTTAACTTTATTGTTAAAGTTACCGCACTTACCGCGCCGCGCCCCCCCCCATCTACGCTACTGGTGTAGTCTTAAATGTAAATGAGCTACATACCATCAATCTTGTAGCCCTTGAAAAAGACAATGGCCTCAATAGTAACACACGTATATCCCTAGGCACATTTCTGAGTTTGCCATCTGCTGAGCCTGATGCTTCTTGGCTAAAGTCCTTTGGAAAAACGTTTCAAAGGCAGCACTTGAGTACTTCAGCTGATGACATCACTGTTCCTGCTATAGAAGTCCTGGAACTCTGCTCCCTCCTCCCACCACTACACCACTAGCTAAAGCTAGTCATGAGTGAACCCCTTTTGTTTCAGTGAGTTAACTTTATTGGGACCACCCAAATCCATAACATGAATTTCATTTACTACTGCCACCAGTTTAGCAATATTAAAAACAACAACACAATCTATTATTACCTGTTCCATGGGTTGTTGGAGGTCCTGAAGTATCCTAAGCCCAATTTCTCTAAGGGAACACTTAATAATATGTAGGGGATGGAGAAAAAATAATTACACAATGTGGTAGGGACATCTCTTAGAAACATTTAAGGAAAAGAACTCATGGACATAAAGCAACAAGTTGTGACCATGCAGATGCCTGGCTGTTCAAAAAAGGCATGATTTGAAGACCGATCGGGGAAGGAAGGAAAAGGTGCATTTGGAAAAATGGTACTTCCCTCCCCCCCAACTTAAGGGGGGAGTGAAAAGCTCTGTTATAAAATATACAAAAATTGTTCCTTGTCAATACAATATGTCAGAAACCTTTCTAGTACACAGACACTGGGAATCATCAGGAAAACTTCAGTTTTTGTATGTGTGTGTCTTTCTTTCCCCCTATAGGCAGAATGTCTTGCCAATATTATATGTTCCCCCCTCCTGGGCTTCAAAGTGAGAACCAGATGTGCTGAAGGAATGGTAAAACAGTCAGCATGGACAAAAGAGAATTAAAAAAAAACCCCTTCATCTGAAGCATTTGGGGCTTTTTTCCATAACAAAGTCCAAATTAAAATCTAAATGATAGTGAAACCCTTCATGATTCATTATGCAGGGGAACAAGCAGGTTGAAGCAGATGCAGAGGGGAGGAAAGCTAGAATTCTGGATCCAGGTATTATCTAGTATTTCTCAGGATCACTTCCAGGCTCCAGGTCACTTTCACCGATGCCTACTGCATACGTTCCTGGTAGGCCCTGGCACAAATTCAATCCCATAATAAGCTCCTGCTTTGGCCTGCGTTTCCAGAGTTACCGTCATCTTATCATTAACCGGCAGGATTTGGGAGATAGAGAAGGATCCACCGTCTCCTATCTCCCCTCCCATGATAAATGGCTGTGTTGAAAACATGGGCCTCCTGAGAGAAATGAAGGAGTGACTCAGGCTGCAACCCGGCTCTGCATACTTCCCTGGCAGTCAGTTCCAACGAACTCAGTGAGACAGAATTGGGCTTGGAGGGCCCCTTGTCATGCAACCTTTGCAACATGGACGTTGGTGCAGCTGGGTCCTCCTCCCTGTGCCATGGAGGTAATGTGAGAAGGGCCAGGTGGTGGGAACCCACTGCAAGTCACTGTGGTGGTGGGGAACGAGCAGGGAGGGCAATGATATTTCCACTCTGTATGGAAGCTTCTGAAGAGAGAAAGCTGTGCCACTTCCTGGAAACTTGTCTTCTCTTCCTCTATGACACGCAGAGCTTCTATGCAAAGCATCCTCAATGCTGCCTCCCTGCTCCCCTGTTTGGCATGTAACAAAGGGAAGAAATGACACTGCTCTTCCCTTCTTAAGTGCCTGGTGCTGCTTTAAAGACTAGCATTGGCAGCCAGAGTGCTTGCCTTCTCAACTGTACAAGCATCCCCCCATCTGCAGGTCCCGTATCCATGGTTTCAGTTATCCACGGATCAAAATTAGTGCCCCAGAATGTCTTGCATGGCCATTCTGGATTTTGCAGTGGCCATTTTAATTTTTTACTGGTGGTGTGAAAACGCACCAGCGGAAGAAGAGCCATCCAAGCCATTCTGAAGCCATCCGCACCATTCTGGAGATACGTATATATGAGGGTTCGTTACTTTCCCTGGTTTCAGGTATCTGCGGTAGGTCTGGGAACATATCCCCCATGGATATGGGGGGGACACCTGAACATATTGGGAAATAAGATATCACAAGCACACCCTGAATTTCCAGCCCAGTACTCCTTCACGAAGGTCCTGTAAAAGGTTGCCTTTCTGCAACTTCCTGCTACTTTGGGAAGTGGGCAGTTGCAAAATGATACACAGGAACACACCCACATTGTCCAGGTTTGATGATCAGAGCAATGAGGGTATGTAGGAAGATACCCAGAAGTAGAGGGTGGTGGGTGGCGGGGTGGCCCCTGGGTGCAGCACATGGGGGGTGAGAAGCGCACGATGGCGGCATTTCGGCAGTGAAAAATGGCCGCATGGCTTGTGGTGCCACAAACGTTTTGCCCACCCACCCGCCGGGACTCCTACCGGTCTTTTCCCGGTGTCGTTCCTGCCAGGGGGGCATTTTCACGGCCGTAACGCCGCCGGGGTGACGTCGCTAGTGGGGGCAGGGCTAGCAACGTCACGGGGGGAGGGGTGCAGCAGTGGCTAGCTACATCACTGAAGATACCTCCTCGAGAGTCGGCCCATTCATCCATCTAGTGCACTAGTGGCAACACTGACTGGCAGATCCTCCCTGGGGTTTCAGACAGGAATGTTCCTCCGCCCTACCTGGAGATGCCAGGGATTGAACTTGGGACCTTCTCCATGCAAAGCATGTGCTCTACCACTGACCCACAGCACCTCTTCAAACACCAAACACCTAAGAAACTGAATAAATATTTAAGACTGCAACAAGCTGCAAATGTTGAGAGCCCTTTAATGAATGACCCAATCTACAGAGAGCCCTTTTCAGTTCTTTGGTCCAGTCCTTGACTGGCAGAGTCAATGTCTGCCTTTTAGGGAAGGAATTTCATTCACTGCTGATTGCCTCCGGTCTGAGTACAGCAAAATGATCTCGAACAACATCTGTTAATGTCAGCAGGAAAGCTTTTCCTATCCTAATTGTATCAAGGTAGGATGTGAAATGTGTCAAATCATTACATAAATTACAGCTGCCTTGCCAAACACATCCAGTATTCCAGACATGGCCTGATGATCATTTGTGAGGCAGACATCCCATTTTAGTCGAAATGGTAATTTATCAAGCAAACGTGGATTTATTTGTTAAGAAAAAATGGCTTTTCAGAAGCCATGCAGCCACCTATAAACTTGCTGTCGTTCTGGTGGGCTGCGTTCCATCTAAACAATTCGAAAAGAATCTGAGGATTTCTGTTAAGTTCCTTTATTTACAGACAACAAAATAATCTGTGTTGAAATCAATGTTTTAAATGCAGCGAATGGGATATTTAGCTAATTTCACTACGTGAGCTGCTCTGTTTCCCAGGGGCACGCGAAGTACAGGTGGGCCCCCATATCCACTGATTCGCTATCCACGGTTTCAGTTATCCACAGATCATGGGGGACACCCCCCCAGGCTTTTACTTTTTTCCCAGTAAGCTTCGTTTCTTCCTTAAAGAAACAGGAGAAGCAGCCTCTGGCTGCTTATTACAGGCAAGTAGAACGAGACTAAGTACTAGAGAGGCTCTACAAGGTTAACAGAAACCTTAGTCTCATTCTACTTGCCTGCAATGGAGGCTGCTTCTCTGTTTGTTTTAAGGAAGAAACAAAGCTTGCTGAAAGAAAAATAAGAGCGGGGGGGGGGCAAGCATGCCTGCCTGCAGGGGAGGCAAGGTGGGGGGCCCTCAGGAAACCATGGAGGGGGTGTTCGCTCTTATCCAAGGTTTCAAGTATCCACGGAGGGGCCTGGAACATATCCCCAGCGGATATGGGGGCCCACCTGTACTGTACATGTGAATGCGCACTGTTTTTTTCACACTATCCACTTCCCTAATTGGTAGAACAGGGGTTCTCAACTTTTGGCGGCCTGGGTAGCCCCTATCACGGTCCAATTTTCTGAAGTATCCCCTCCTAATTAATTACTAATTAATTGGATTAATCAATCAACTAATTAGCTAATTAATCATTTAAAAATAAAAATGCATCTCCCTTCCATACAAAACAAGCAAACAGATGCTGAAAAGAAGCTCCAGAAAATGGGGTGGGGGAAAGAGTAAATGTACATGTCAATTAACACTTAATTAGCTGCTGATGGGCCAGATAAGGGGCAGGGCTTGACGTACCCCCAGCAAGTGGTCCGCGTACCCCTAGGGGTACCCGTACCACAGGTTGAGAACCCCTGTGTTAGAATGTTCCTGGACAGACTTTGATAGAATCACTTTCCTTGTGAGAGTTATTTTTATAATAACCTGCTTTATAGTTGTACCTTTTATAATAACCTGCTTCTTTGCAAATCGATAGGTTGATTAGATGGAAAGCACATTGAAATGTAGGCCGTACCAGTCCCATAACAACATTCACCCAACATTCCAATATCCGATAATATTGGTATGTTAAGCCTTCTACCTACAGTGAGTTTGCCTTTCCACAAACTCGTGTGCCAAGTAATTTCTTACAGTGCAATCCTGTCTACTCTTCTTCTATCAGCAAAGCGACAGTTCTGCCGGTCTAGGGTGTCATAAAGTCCACTTGCGGCACCCAGAGAGTAAGCAACACTGGCATCAAGGCCGCCACCGCTCTCCCCACGCTGGAGATAATGCTGTGCCCGCTGGGGAAGGTAAGTTCCCTGTTGGGCAACAGAGGGGCAGGGGGAGGACAGAACCGGGTGTTCCGGGAGGGGTTGGATTGGTTGGCTGGGCTCGGGAAGGGGGAGGGATTGTCAGTGGTCTCCTCAGCTGAATCCTATCCCTCTTCCAAAGCCTGGCCGCCGTTACATGGCCGGCTCGAATGTGCACCAGCAAAATAGCTGGTTAACTTGCTCAGTTAGCAAGAGCAAGTTAGAAACAATGGCACTAAACAGGATGAAGAACAGGTATATATTCATCCTTCATCAAAGAGAGTGGTTTGGGGCTAAAACATCTTCTTTCTTCATGAACATGATTTGTTTCTGTCTGAACATTGAAAGTGAAGAATATTCAGGACAACTCAGTCAGATTAAAAGGTCTCATTCCTTTATTTAAATTGCAAAAGACGGACCACTTTAAGCAGGTTCAATTTCTTGTAAATCCATGGTTCAATTCTCTTTGTATGAATTATGACTCATATATGTGTATGATACACCCACTTGCAAAGCAATGGGAATGCTACAGACCATCTACAACCTGAATAAGGAAACTTCCCTAGAACTACCTTCATATTGGAGCAAGAATGCAATGAACTGCATGAAGGCTCATAGGCATCATCATGAAACTCAGTCAACATGGCCAAATGTACGTACCTAGAGACTCAGTGAGACTCTGCCCCTTGACCTCTTGGTCATGCTCCATTTTGACCTTTAGCAACTCCTGTTGAGAATGTCCTGGAGAGCAGATTTTCTATGGGTCACCTGCTGTGGGCTCTTGGAGCCCTGAGGATTCACACAGGGTCCATCTGGTGGGTAAATATTAAGGTAACCTATAGGTGGGTCGGTATGTTTAAATATTAAAGGCAGAGTATCACAAACACAGTGCTAAAGCCCTTTTCTTTATTAGTTCCCTTGCGCTTCATGCTGCCTTTAAGGTAAAAGAGCCAGATCCTTCCTTAGGTGGCACATAATACAGTATAGGCCAAGCCCCATTTTAATGAAGCTCGAGTAAACCCCAATGCAAAGCTTTACTTTAACGTGTTTTGGTTTTTCTGAGAAGCTGGTGTGATGAACAGGGGGTGTGTGATTTGCTGAGAAAAAGCACACAGTTCATCAAGAGTTGCAAATCTCGAGTCACATCAGCTGTAGCTAAAGGACATTCCTGAAATGCAAACACAGTGATTATGCATGGGGGGGGGCTCTATAATGATGTGGAATCAACATTGTTCCTCAGAATCTTTTATGATCTTCGATTCCGATTATAAATTCTGACGGTTTTACATTTACATTTGTTTTGTTTTTCGTGTGCATTTATCAATTTGTAAGAAATCTTGAACGTTGTAAATGAAGCAGCAGTACCTTTTCAGACAAACTGATTTTTACTATTTTGGTAGGTTACAGCCTACATCTTCAGATGCAGAAGTGACACAGCTAACAGCAAACAGGACACAGTAGTTCACAGACTCTCAAAGGTCCTGATCCTAGTTAAAGGGGATGTAACATATATTGGCAACACCTAGGACCTTGTCTGAAAGCACATGAAACAGCAAACTTCATGAAGCTAAGCTGATCTAAGATAGGTCAGTGCCTAGATGTGAGACCATGTGGGATGTTATGTATTTGACTGTAAGCTTCTTAGAGGAAAAACAGTCTAAATGAGAGGATACAGATAGTACCTATGGATAAACTTGACAGGCAGTGCAATCCTGCCTAGGTATCCGGCGGGAGGCCCAGGTCACCCGCCAGATCCTATCCACGTTCTGGGAACGGCCCGGAGGAAGTTATTTAGCTGGTGCAAGTTCAAGGAGGCCATGTAAAGGCCATACCGGCCCGGGAAGGGGACAAGGATATGTCGGCCACCATCCCCGCCCCCCCGGGCTGACTCGGCCGACTGTTCTCCCTCACCACCCGGACCACCCCCGCGCCTGCCGGGGGTTCACTTACCTTCTCCGTCGGCCGCAAGGATGATCCAGTGGCAGAGTAAGGGCTGCTGGCCTCCGCGCCGTCGGCCCTTACTCGAGAATTGTTGCAGATGTGTGTTACAGCATGTTTGCGATGGCTTCAAACGGTGCAATCCTGTCTGAATATCCAAGGAAGCTGAAATGGTCATTCACAGAGCTTTGCTTTGTTCCTGCCAGTGGCTTTGCTGGAGGGGGTGCAGCACCATAAGTGGTGCAAGGCGCTGCACCACGCCTTGCAAACCGGTGCAACGTGACCCTTCCCACTCGCACCCATAGCCATTCTGGCACAGTACAGCACCTTGCACCACTTACGATGCTGCATCCCCCTCTAGTAAAGCCACTAGTTTCTGCATTTCTGTTGGTTGGCGATTCTCACATCTGCAATCCCAGTTATAAATGTAGTGTTTGAATTTCTCTATAGTCTCAATAGACGTATAATACATAAGAAACCTTATCCAGAAACTGGTTTCACATTTCCTCCAAAATTACAGGGGTGCAAGCGCTTACATGGAGACTTAAATTCATGTTCAGTTCCAAGCCAACACGTGTATATTGTGCAAATCAAATAAAAATCAGACTTGACTGCTTCAAAATTTCCTTCTTCTTTTTTTTTGTAACACAACAGGAAACATCAGAAACAAACATTGGTTGGTGGCATGGAAATCAAAATGATTTCTCAGTTCGCTTTTGCAGAAGGCAACACCAATCCGGTATGGTTTTGATCTGTAGACCAAATGGGAGAAGGCCAGTGATTCTAGGCTAGATTTATAGTGCATAGGAAATACTTGACGAGAAGGATTGGTATAACAGATGCTTATATGCAAAGTGCCAGATCTGTACCATGACACATTGGGAGCAAATGCAATGGTTTTTCTTAGTTCTTTCAAATGTTAAGAATCAAAGACGTCATCTGTTTATAATGTGCAATATAATATATAGAGAGAAAAGCAAATGTTTTCTAGCGAACCGTGCCTTTTTGGCCAACTCATTAGCTTCACATAAAACAAAATCAATATTTTTTCATCACACTTTAAGGCTTTCTTTTCCCCCTACAAAAAGAATTTAATAGTCCTGCATTGTTTTACAACTTCCCCCCTTCTCTGCCTTCATACGGCTTTTGTCTTCACGCCGGAAACAGACACTTTAATGAGCCTGTTTGCCTCTAGCACCTTCTACACATGCAGAAAAGATAGTTCAAATGCTCTGGACTCCATGCCAATAGTTGTTGATGAAAAACAGGTCTGCATATTTGGGAAGAATGATGAATGGAAGTGCATGCTTGCTTCTTGTTAATGGGCCATCAGCAAAATATTTCGTTTTCTGAAGGAAAAAAAAATCTTGCAACAGGATAGTTTGCTTAACTTGGTGAGGATATAAATGGCTGAAGCTAATCCTCCGGATTTAAGAAAATTAACTGTAAAAAAAAAGTCCCTTAGCATTATTGTTGTTGGGTCTCCTTCACAATTCACATAATCAGAAGCTTCCTCTTATGATATTTGAAATCTATAGTCATTGTTGACAATGAGGTGTTCCAATTAAATTATGCAGTGACCCCTGAATAAAACACAGCTGCAACGGAGTGAAGTCAGCACAAAGAAAGGGGGAGGACACATTTGAATGAAGCAAGGTTGGGTTTCAGGGAGCTTCCTGGTACTGTCAGTCTTCAGCTTTCCCCACAAAAGAATAAACAGCCCTGGTCTGGGCTGAAGGCCAAACTCTATGATAAACACGTGGCTGACACCAAAAATAGCCATCATGTGTCTCGCTTCCCCTTCCACCTCTGTAAAGTCTAATACAATTGACCCACATCCTAACATTGTGATCCGCACTCCCCACCACCGCAGCTGCTGCTGGGCAGGAGTGGGTGGGAACCATTTTCACAGTGCAATCCTATGCATGGTTACTCAGACATAAATGCCACTGCATTTAATAGGGCTTACTCTCAGGTAAGTGTGCATAGGATTGTAGCCTCAACGTACGGCAAGCTGAGCATCCAAGGAATGACTTGATTGATCATGCAAAGGAAATAATGAACATTGCCGTCAATATATGATACCTTAGAGCGAACCCAGGCCAATGGAGAAGAGACAAGTAAGGGGAGAAATGATTGCCATCTTCAGGTATCTGAAGACCTCTTACGTAGAGCAGTGATCTTCAACCTTTACCAGAAGGTAAAGGTCACTGTAAGTAGTTGCAACTTGGCAGTGACAGTGGCAACGGCACTTCCGGGTTTGCACCGCCGCCGCCAACTAAGTAAAAAAGGGGGGTTGGACTTACCCATCTGTGGTGGCACCAAGAACCCGGATTGTGCAGTGTCTCTAGCCACTGACGACGGGAAAGTCCAACCCCATTTTTTTTTACGTAGCCAGTAGTGGCGCCGGCGCAAACCCAACAGTGACATCGCCGCCATCCTGACATCACTGCCGAGTCACCACTCCTCTTAAGGGGAACATGTTATCTCCCGGTGGACCTTGGGGTCACGATCCCAAGGTTGAAGACCACCGACGTAGAAGAAGGGCAGTGCTTACTTCCTATGGTTCCTGAGGGCAGCACTAGAACCAATGGGTTGAAAGTACAGGGAAGTAGATTTAGGTTCGACATGAGGAAGAATTTCCTAACAGAAGGTGCTGTCCTGATCTGAAACAGTCTGCCTCATACTTATTGGATGTTTTCAAGTGGAGGCTGGATAGCCATCTGTCAGGGATGCTGCAGTTGGCTGTACTGTCGTTGGACTGGATGACCTCCAAGACCACTTCCAACTCTATGATTCTATGGCCATATCACCACAGATTCTACCACATGTTTAACTATAATATCAGCACTGATGTGATGGTAAAATCTTGTGTACACTAGAATCACTAACTGGCTTGTGAGCATAAGGAGGAGGAGAAAAAGAAGCCAGCAAGATGGACGTACCACCATTGCCATCATCTCCACCTGCACTGCTTCTTCAGCTGGGACTGGGATACTCTTCCCCTCTGAGAGGCCAACAGAACCACCGACGACTGTGTCTGAGAACAAGAAGAAGCCAGTGAGATGAAGCATCACCATTGCCATCTCTACCTGCTTCACCAGTAGAAGACTAGGCTGCTCCTTTCTTCACAGAGGTCAAAGAGGGCACCAACTGTCCTGAGAGGAGGAGGAAAAGTATGGACATTAAGTGTTTTGATGTTTTTATCGATTTTATGTAAGCCACTCTGGGAATCTTGTTGGCTTAAGAGTAGGTGAAAAAAGAAGCTTAAAATAAATAAATAATAAAACAGACAACCAGAAGAGTGCTCACTCCAGGGTTAGCCTAGTCATCTGTGCAGCCTTAGTGTATTTATGTTTTCAAAATGAGCAAAATGAACAAATGTTTTGCAGTTATTTTCCAAAGCAACCCCTGATTCCTTTTCTCTCTTCTACCAGAGTGAAACAATTTTCATCCACATATACTCTGAGGGCAATCCATACTCTGCCTTTTTGACTAAGCAAGGAGAC
Source organism: Plestiodon gilberti rubricaudatus (assembly GCA_026170595.1). Taxonomy (NCBI): domain Eukaryota; kingdom Metazoa; phylum Chordata; class Lepidosauria; order Squamata; family Scincidae; genus Plestiodon; species Plestiodon gilberti. The sequence continues at coordinate 132,459,944 of JANXHW010000003.1, forward strand.
TGAATGTTATCTGCATGGGGCCGTAATTACACTCTAAGCAGCAGAAAACAATAAGTTACCGGTTGAACTTCTTGTCTCAGGAACATGGAATAGGTCATTCTTTCTACGGTTCAGTACAGTCATATCAAATCAGTATATCTCATGGAAAATTAGTTTTGACTTTGTCGGCTTTAACAGTACCCTTCAGATATGGATCACTGAATTCAATCCTTGATGCTGCAGGCGGAAAAAAAAAACACCACCCTACAAAAGTACTTTTCCATATATACTGCTAGCATTAGATAAGAGTCTCCAATTTTCCAAACAGAAATTTAGTTCATACCCTTGGCTTCTCTTGGGCTGGTATAATTAGCTGATTGCTGAATTACAATTCTTTAAAAAAACAAACACTTTAATTTCCAACAACACATACGTAATCAACATTCTCATAAACAATTGCTCCAGTATCATTAACTAGCTGTTCCATATTTATCACTAACATTCAAAAATCACCAAGGCTGCAATCCTGTACACAAGTGTGACCAAGGGATGGAAACACCAGACAGGTTTATTAAATAAATATAAATATAAATATAAATATAAATATAAATATAATAGGACTACTAATCCCTCTACACGTGCATCTACAGTAATTGGCCACTTTTCTCCATGTGACTGTTTTTTAACATGCTTGACTACTGCATGGAGAATTATAAATGTGTGACCAGGGTAGGCTCAAGACCTCCTGGTGCCTGATGCAGTGCACCAAATATTTCACCCATCCTTACTGGATGATACACCATCCTCTGTTCCTCCCAGTAGAAGCAAGTGGGGGACACAGAGGTGAGTGTCCTCCATCAATCTGCTGCCTGGGATGAATGGTTCAGTTGGCCTCATGGATAGGCCGGCCCTGTATGTTACATGGAAGTGATATGCAGCAAATGATACACATATTTATGGCAGCTTCACAAATACCAATACATGCATGTATTGCTGCTGAGTGCACCCATATACAGGTGGGCCCCCATATCCGCTGGGGATATGTTTCAGGCCCCTCCGGGGATACTTGAAACCGTGGATAAGAGCGAACACCCCCTCCATGGTTTCCTGAGGGGCCCCCCACCCTGCCTCCCCTGCAGGCAGGCATGCTTGCCCCCCACTCTTATTTTTCTTTCAGCAAGCTTTGTTTGTTCCTTAAAACAAACAGAGAAGCAGCCTCCATTGCAGGCAAGTAAAACGAGACTAAGTCCTAGAGAGGCTCTGCAAGGTTTCTGTTAACCTTGCAGAGTCTCTCTAGTACTTAGTCTCGTTCTACTTACCTGTAATAAGCAGCCAGAGGCTGCTTCTCCTGTTTCTTTAAGGAAGAAACGAAGCTTACTGGGGAAAAAAGTAAGAGCCTGGGGGGTCCCCACGATCCGTGGATAACTGAAACCGTGGATACCGAATCAGTGGATATGGGGGCCCACCTGTAGTCATTCATATAGTCGCATATTGCATTTCTCCATGAGACTACCTACTTAGGAGAAATTAGAAGAGTTGCTTTCACAGGCAAATTCAAGAGTGATATGCACACTTTTCCTAATGCAAAAGATTATGCAAAGTGGTTTTGCAGATGTTCAATTGTGCCAAATCCTGGAATGTGAAGCCAACAGTTTTCCTGAGTAGCCCTGCCAGCTATTCAACAGCTACTTCCAGAAGAAACCGAGTGATTGGTCTAAAAGTGTCCAGGGCTACAGAATTGCTGCTGACACTAAGCAAGTGGAAAATTCAGCATTCCCTTGGATTGGAGGACATTGGGAACTCCCTGGAAGAGTAGGATATAAGCTTAATAAATAAATAAGAAAACAAATTAGTCACTTCAACGTTTGGCTGCTATAAGATGAACAAGGGTGGGGATGAAAGCCACTCTTCCTGGTAGCTGTCAGGAGGCAGTGGGCTCAGGGGCATCACAATCAACCCAGTACAGAACAGCACAAGTGCACAGTTGTTGATTGGCTAGTAGCCCCTGCCGATGTAATCGCCCCAAACCAGGTTGCAAGAGCACTTGGGACAAAGCCCTGCATTGGGTCCCCAATGACACACTGGTCACTACTGCTACCACCAGCACTGAGGTTTCAGGAGATTTAAACAACAAGCAAAACATTTGTGTCCTACCTTTTCTCTTTGTTACAAGGTGTTCATGGCAACTAACAATCATTTAAAACAATAAAACACACAAAAATATAAAAAACGACATAACACAGAAATATCTCACACACATCAAATAAGACAGAAAACCACAGTCACAATAAAATAAGCAGATACATAACCAGTGCAGGAGGATCCAGTGATCAAATGAAGACTATAGCAAAAAGGTGAAATGAAACAAAAAGGTCTTGAGCTAGGCTCACCCGATCCATACCGGGACAGAGTGCTAGATCTTTAGGAGAAAGAAAGTAGGCAGGTGCAGTTTGTTAAACCCTTAGAGCACAATCCTAGGCATGTCTACTCAGAAGCAAGCCCCATTTTTTTAATTATTAATTTATTTCTGGTCGCAAAGTAGTGTGTTTTTTGTGATTTTTTATTATTTATTTATTTTTCGCCCACAAAGTTTTTTTCCCCCTTCTGGCGGCTGGCTGAAATGCCGCTGCATCTTCTTCATCCTGCCTCCTCCTCAGTACTCCGCGACCAGCCGGGACTGAATCCCCATCCCAACCGCCTTCACGCAGGCGCTGAGAGCTCCCAGGAAGAGCTCCCATGTGTTGTGCGACTGCGCGAAGGCTCGTGAGCCAGTTTAGTTCGGGCTGGCAGCCAGCCGGCCGGGAAAGGCCTGGACAGTCCCGGTTGCCGGGGTCGGCTAGGATGGACCCTGGAAACCGGGACTGTCCTGGTTTGGACCACAGAAACCGGGACGCGTCCTGGTTTTTCCGGGACGGATGGTAAGCCTACGTAATATTTGTTGCACTTTTGAACCAATTCAGGTTAGTGGATGACAAGTATTTTTCTGTGGTTATAGAACCCAAAGTGGTTGCTGGACAGTTTCTTTTTAAACAACTAGCTAGCACACATTGCATAATGATATGAGAAAATTAATTTTTACAGAGATCCAGGGTAATCCAAGAAAGTAATTCTACCTCATATTTCAGAATGTAATTCTATTTTACTGTCATTCTGCTATATACTTTGGGAAACAGCGTTTACATTAAGTACAGTTGACCCTTTGTATCTGCAGGGGTTCCGTTCCTGGAACCGCCGCGGATGCAAAAATCCACAGTTGCTCAAGTCCACGGTTCGGTGAAGGGTAGGGGGGTCGAGGGGGTGCCACTGTACCTTATTGAAGAGCTGTGCAGGCCCGTTGCCTGCTCCTTCCCTCCAGTACCACGTTGTAATAGTGTAAAATGCAAGTTAGAAGAAAAAATGTGACCGGAAGTCTTCTAACAGGCATTTTACACTATTACAATGTGACGCTGGAAGGAAGGAGCAGGCGACGGACCTGCGCAGCTCCAATAAGGTAGAGTGGTGCTGCCCTCACCCCCAGTGGGTTCCCTCCCTCTGCGGATAGTCATCCGCAGATAGTCAAATCCCCGTGGCTATCCCCGATAAGGAGGGCCCACTGTACTCAAAAAATGATGGTGTTGACCGTTAAGACGTATTGTAATAGAAAACTATTTATTTCAATCTTCGCTACAGTAGATACCAATTAAATATCTCCTTTCAACTTGTAGATTTAACTGGAACAGAGTTCCCCTGTTGTAAAATGGCTGCTGTCATCAGCCATTTTCCGAATGCTGACACAGGAGGCAGCAGTGATCAACCTCTGCCGACAGACCCTGCTGCTCCTGCCAGAAAAGGTAAGGCAGTGATGGGGGTGGGGTGGGTGGTAAACTGGGCAGGGAGGGGACGAATGGGGGGGCAGGGATACTGTGGAAGGGGGTGGATATGACAGCAATAGAATGTACTAGATCCTATCCCCACCCCCTTTTTTGCAAACCTCCCCACCCCCTTTCTCTCCTTGGACTTGTACCAGCTACAGAGATGGCGCACATCTGAGGAGACCCATTGAGGAGCAGGAGGCTTATGGAGGGGTAAGGGGAAATAATTCCCCTTTCCCCTCCTAAGCCTCCCGATACCCCCCCCCACTGGATACAGCATGTGCCTTTTGGCATGGCTGCATTGGCGGGGGGGGGGAGAGAGAAGGATAGGATCAGTCTCTAACACAGCTACTCCTCTGGAAGTTGTTATAGGCGCAATCCTGGGGAAAGTTAAAACGGCGGAGTACGCACTCCGCCATTCTAACCTGACACGAACATGCCATAAAGCACGTTTGCAATGACTCTGGAGTAAGGGAGGCCGGTGCAAGGCCGGCCTCCCTCACATTGATGTCGGACCAGGATCCAGCTGTCGGCGGAAGGTAAGAGCTCCTGCTGGCGGCCACGTGGGCGGTTCGGTAGGCGAGGGAGGGGGGGCCATTGTCCTAGCTGGCCCGTGAGGGGGTGTGGGATGGCGTCGGCCATATCTCCGTCCCCGCCAGGTCGGCTACGCCGTTACACGGCCTCCTCTACTTCCACCAGCTATTTAGCTAGAGGAAACCTGAGGAGGCCTATCGGGCCGGCCCCTGTTTACACCCGGAAAGGGGACGAGCATCCCCTTCCCCGAGTAGACCTCCGGCCTGCCTTCGGACGGGCAGCCTGGGTGCAGGATCTGCCGGCCGGCCCTGGGCCGCTGGATGTTTCCTTAGACAGGATTGCGCTGATAATTCAGTAAAGTACCGTAATCATATTCTTATCAATTATTATAGTTTGTTCTTATTTCCATAGAAGCCAATATGTAGCCCTTAAAAAGAAAAAGCAAGGCTTTATTTTCCTAATCAAGAAGGTGTTTTTTGTTTTTGTTTTAAAGTTTCCTTTAGAAATAAAATTGAAGCTGCTGATTATCCAGTCTAGTCTGTTTCAATACTGTTCTTCCTAATGGTACTTGGGGAAGTGATTGCAATTTCAAATCAGTTAAATTTTTTCACGCCACTTTCCCCTCTGCAATAAAGGAGTCTCCTTCCCTTTCATTACATTTGAACATGATCAAGCTACCCATACCGGATCAAGACTAGTGCCACACTATCAACAACAATTATTATCTGTACACCCATAACTCTTGAGAGGTTAATACTTTGATTTTTGTTCTTCTCCTTACAAATGAGTACTGAATTTGGCCATGCACAATACCCAGTTTTGTCTTATGCATGGATTTATGTTTCTACAGTTATGTAACAATCTAAAAAAATGCAAAACCAGTGTTTGCACTTTGAAGGGACACATGTGCCTTTAAGTTATATACAGAATAAATGATATATAGACATGACTCTTCTTGTTTAAATACCTTTCTCCCTACACATGCACAAACATGAAATTAAAATTATTCAGGCACAAAGATTGTTGTCTGGCTGCTGCTGAAGACAGAGAAGGACACCGACAAACACACACACTACAAAATTGCAGTGAAAGATGTACAGTATAGATACTCCCTTGGGAAATGAATTGACCCAGGCTGGACATATTTTAAATTACCCATTCAGTAATAATCTATGGTTCCAGAGTGGGTCACTGTCTAATGTCAGCTAGTAAATGGTTTTTCAAACCCTTGGGCAGTTCGTAGGCATTAGGTTTCTTTTGCATTCGGCACAAGGTTGCCTTTGTTACGCTGCCTGAAAGTTGCATGTATCCCTTCACATTTTGCTAATGGTTTCTTCTACATTACCATTCCATTATCAAGCTATCCTGACACTTTAATAAAAGGCTAAAATCCCCCACTGGGCTTGAAAAAAGTTGTTAATATACCTGCTTTTGAGGTGGGGGGGGGGGGAGAGAGACAGACATCAAAGAAAGTTTCAAGGATAAGACAATGCTTCAACATTAAGAGAGGTTGGTGCTGTATCCATCCAAAACTTCAATCCTGAGCACTGCATGTACATGCATGCATGTTGTTATACATACATGCATGTATGTTGTTATACATGAATGCATGTACTCGTCTGACAGCGCAATCCTGTGGACGTTTGCCCCGGCGGAACTGTCGTTCTGCCAGGGGAAGGTGTTGCAAACATGCCATAAGGCACATTTGCAGCACCCAGGAAGCGGCGCCGGCAGTAAGGTCAGTGCTGCTGCTCCTCCAGCCGCAGACTGGTGGAGTGGCATCCAGGGCAGGGGGGAGGACGATGGGAGGCTCCGGATTGGGCCGCCGGGCCTGGGAGAGGGATGGGGATATCGGAGGTGCAGTCTGCCGATATCCAAAGCCTTGTCTCGGGTCTGGCCAGCCTTACATGGCCTCTTCAGATTTGCACCGGCCATTTTGCCGGTGTACATCCAAGTGGTAGGGGCCCTGGGGCTCTCCCTGGGGGAAAGGGACAAACAAGTCAGTGCAGACCAGACAAAGTTAGATAGACCAGTAATCGGAGTCTGTAGAAGGCAGCTTCATATGTTCAGCATGCCAATACAGGAACATGGCTATCCAATGTGCTCCTGTTTGCCCTCTTCATGCAGTGCTTCTGCATGGAAGACTAATGCCCAAATAGTGCTATAGTCATTCGTTGTTCTTCCTCTCACCCACCGCCAAATCCCTAAGCACTTCTAGGATTTTTCATTTTGTTAAGCCCACGTGTGTTCACTAGCTCTAGAGCTCATACAGTAGTGATACTTGTAGAAAAAAAGAAACTGATTCCATGATGTAGAGATGAAATGGACTGGAATGCATGTTTTCTATGCATTGCAACTGCTTTTTACTGTCAGAGGCAGAGGTGGCCAGGGGGCAGATAATGCAAAAAGGAAGACTTACATACCTTATTATGGGGCTGCATTTGAATCTATGGGTCAGCAGCTGGGATAGTCATATCGGGTGTGTCTTAAGTTCTCCTACATCAGCTTGAGGGGGATTTAATGACATTTGAACTAGAACAAAAAAAGATTCACTAGTGAATAGTAGTAATGCATATCAACTGAAGCATGGGGGGGTAGGAGGAAACAGAGGCATTTCTACGGTAGGGGCACTACCGTAAGTTGCGCCCCGTCCTAGTACCATGTTTACAAACTGGAACGAGGAGGCCCCGCCCCCCCATTCGCCGGCAGAGTCATTCCGCGCTGCAAAGGTGATAAGCAGGGAGTCTCCTGCCCATTCGCCTTCGCAGCGCGGAATGGCTCCGCCGACGAGGGGGTGAGGTCTCCTCGTTCCGGTTTGTAAACATGGTACTAGGACGGGGCGCAACCTACGGTAGGGCTCCTACCATAGAAACGCCTCTGGCGAGGAAAACTCCCAAATGATAGAGTGCTCTAATATGCACGTGTGCTTTTGGCCTCAGTGCAATTGCATGATGCACTCTCAGTGCCCCCCCCATTAAAGAACTTCTGCCCACTACAGATTTACCCAAGCCTGAGCACTATAGGCATTGCGAGGCATTACAAGCCTGAGCTGGGCTTTGAGGTTAAAGCCCGACCCACACCGCACACGTTCACATATGCGTGTGCGTCTGGTGTCCCGCCCCCAGGTCAAACAACGGGCTGTGATTGGCTGATGAAATGCAAACGTGGCCAAAGTCGAGCCCTGCTCGACTTTGGCCGCGTTTGCGTTTCATTCACGCGAACGCGAACACGTGCAGTGTGGGTCGGGCTTTAGAGCTAAGTGGGCAAAGGGTGGAGAAACATCAGTGAGTTCTGTTTTGTTCACTGCTGGGTTGCTTTTGTTGCTTAATGTGCAGGCTATACATCTAAATAATACATAAAAGCACCATTAAAAGATAGTGATTTAAAATTCATTGAAACTGGTCAGTGGGTTTTTAAAAGGGTGAAGGAAAAAATGGGGGAAGGAGCATAAAACGTCACCCCACCACCTGGAAAAGCATCCAGAGTAATAGGGGTGCTGCTGCTGCTGCTGCTGCTGGCTGGCTGACTATTGAAAAACACTTACCATTCACAATTTAAAAAAATGGGTAGGCAGCCACAGGGTGTTAGGCAGACAAATAAAGTACATTTTCACAGGCATGACTTGTGCCGAAAGCAACTGGAGAGTCAAAATCATGCATCTTGTTTTAACAGGAAGGTGGGAGAGGTGGAAGTGGGGGAGAACCCAGAATGGATTTGAGATCACATTATGTTTCCTATTTAAAAAAAAAATAACTTCCTGCCTTGTAAAAAAAAAAATGGTGTACCTGCCCTGTGGTAATAGAAGCTTTGTGGATTTGCAGACAATGGGGCAACAGACAGAGTCACCTGATCCACCTTTCAGACCTGGTGAGAACTAGAGAATAAAACAGGCTACAAAACACCTGAAACTGCTGGCATCGGGAACATTTCCTGTCAAATTTGGTCGGACAACAGACACAAAGCCTGTCCTGTAATTAAATCCCACTCTGATCTACATTTTGCAGTCATGTAATTAATACTTCCTCTCTGCAAAGCAATGGAATAATTTAAAAAGCAGATCCCCCCACCCCACCCCCTTCGTTCTCTCTCTCTCTCTCTCTCTCTCTCTCTCTCTCTCTCTCTCTCTCTCTCTCTCTCTTTCTCTCCAAACCAGAGTCTATAAGAGAGCTTGGCATGCGCCTTTTAGCTACAGGGAAGTGATTTGCCGGTCCCATTTGCGAATAGAAAGCTGCAATTAGATGCTCAGAGCTCTCTTTGTGCGAGGCGAAGAAAACGATACTTCCTTCCTGTTTAAAAGCCATGAGTGGAGCAGGAGCTGGGGTGGAGTGGGGGTTGAGGAGGAGGAGAGCGCTACCTATTCAGCAAGGTTTTATGGAATTTATAAACAGAGGGGGGACTAAGAAGGTTGCCCCAACAAAGTAAATATTGTCCTACAACACAAAAGTCAAGGTGCAGCCAATTATTGAAGTACTGTATGCTGTTCTCAAGGGAGACCTTTGTATTGATTTCTCTATGCTCAACAGATGCCTTATGGGATTCGTGGAGGAATCAAGATCTATGTGGCAATACTCTTTGGCCTGTCTGTCCCACTCCAAGAACACAGACTTCATAGCGGCTGTCCTAACACTCATTGAGGCAGGTCCACTTTCTGTATATTGCATCCATTCTTTCATTAAAACATCTCAGAATATAACAAAGCCCTGTTTCTCTAGCTCTCCTGCTAAGTAGACTAGTGGCATTTGAAGAGTTAGTATATGCTAGAGCTGAGCCGATTCCCTCAGTTCTAGCTTGCAAAATTCCAGAAATGTTCATCGGAAATAATAATGGCTGCTGACATATAAGTTCCACTTCAGTAAACATATCAGGTATTGCAGAACTTCAAAACCCAGGCTGGATTCTGGCAGAAGTAAATTTTGTAAGCACGCCTAGTGTATACAGGTTGCTTCTGTCCACTCACCCTGGATTCAAAGAGGGAAGCAGAGCAGAAAAGTGAAAGAGAGTGCTGGGTTAAGGCATCTCTGGATCACTGACCCTTTTTTGGTCAGTGATGATCAGTGACATAGTGAAAATCACCCCATGATCTGGGGAGCCTTATTGGGAGCCTTCCCACTACATGGGAAAAGCCATGATTTAAAAGAAGCCTCGGTGTGATGGTGACATAAGCTGCTCTAAATTTCCTTACACCTGCAGAATGTGCCCACTTGATGCTTTCGTGCAGTATAGGGAGAAGAACCCTATCCTCCAAAACAAAAGGGAACGGCTCTCCAGTACAACTCCAATCAACAGCGTAAAACCTAACATAATGTTTCATTCATCCCTGGAAACGGCGCATAGCTAAGCATCAGTTAGAGTTGCCATCTTTCCTATAAACGAAAAAGAATGTCAAAACTGCATTTGCTTATTTGCACACATCCATCTATTTCATGCAGGTGGATATTACATTCCCATTTCTTAGCACTGAGGTGAACACAACTTTTTTTAAAAAAGAAATTAACAAAGAGCCAAACTGCATGACAGGTTAAAGCTGTGATTAAAAGATTAAGAGGACATGGACTGGAAGTATCTCTTTCCTTGTCACAAAGCAGCCATTGGGGGGGGCGGGGTGAGCGATCTGGCTCACCCCCATGGCACATGGGGAGAGGGGTTAACCGATTTTCTTCATGCCATTTTCCCACCAAACGTAATCCATCTCCCCACCCAACAGCAATTTGCTGCAGACAATCTCAGTTGATCATTTATTTATCAAATGTGTGTCCCTCTTCCCCTCCAAGGAGTTCAGGGCAGCATATATGAATGTTTATTTTATCAACGCTCTCCGAGGTAAATGAGGCTGAGGTAGAGAAGACTGGGCCAAGTCCCCCCCCCCAGTTAACTTCAAAGCTCTTCCCAGTTGTCAACCTAGCCTTTCAAACTCCGACACCCCTCACTCTAGCCACCAACAACCCCCCCACCCCCACCCCGGTTCTTATGATAGCTTCAAGGTCAATGTGGGCAGGGTATTTTTAGGCCAAATGGTTTAAAAATAGCTCATGCACACATAGAGAAATGGAACAAGAGAAACATCGAGTTTCAAGACTTAGCGATAGATAGGGCATAAGAATCTGACGACACAACCTGAAAAAGAGGAAGAAAACACCGAAGTTTGCCTTTTTGTAGTGCAACCAGAGAAAGAGAGGAAGCTTACTAAGTGCTCGTCAGCTGCTTAAGGGCAGTTTGCAAAGGTCCCGCTATTCAGGGCACGTTCTGTCATCGATAATTCACGGAGGTGCAATCGCATCCCGCTTTCAGATGCTTTGCCATCTAAATTCAAGAAGCACTTCCTGGCAAGATGACAGCATTCAGGGCCACCCTATCAATTTGGGGAGACCCTGGGCATTTTTGGTCAGTGGGCCTCTTTAATCAGAAAGAGATGTAACTCAAGGACAACTTCACAGAGAAAAGAAGAAAGCAAAGCAAAGACCTAGTGTGATGGTTTCTCCAGCTTTCTTACACTTTCAAAGTAGGCCCCCTTCTTGGCTTCAGGGCCCTGGTGGCTGCCCCATCATGCTATCCTCTGGAGTTCACCAGGATCACATTATAAGCTTTGAGTGCAAAAGCATAAGACTTAGTTCATAGTGTTAGGAACCAAGATGCTGCCTGCACTTTTAGAAACTTGTAGATATATTATCTAGCTAGCACTCTCTTCTCACTAGGAAACTGACCGTGTAAAGCAGGGGTCCCCAAACATTCAGTTCCCCGGGCCAAATCACTCAGTCTTACTTTTATGGTGGGCCAAAGTGGGTCTGTTATATAGTAAATAATACTGTATATACTTCTTGAAACATAATTCTAAGAATGTTCACAGTGGGAGAAAAATACACCTGACACCTGGGACAGAACATTTTTTAACACCCTCCTCCTCTATACAACAAAAAAAGGTAATCTCTCTCTCTCTCTCTCTCTCTCTCTCTCTCTCTCTCTCTCTCTCTCTCTCTCTCTCTCTCTCTCTCTCTCTCTCAGCTGGGGTCTCAGTGAGAGTGACCCAGCCCAGCAGTCACTTCATCCATCAGGGGAAAGAAGGTGCATGGTGGTGGTCAGAGCAGAGGAAGGATTGTGGGAGATAACACATAATTATATTGCCTCTGTGCTTAGCGGGCCAATCAAAATGTGTTAATGGGCCAGCTATGGCTCATGGACAATATTTTGTGGACCCCTGGTGTAAACCTCCCGTAGAACTGTTTAATAGTCAGGGAAAAGGACTGCATAGGTTCCTCATAAATGTCCGCCACAAAGTGACTTTGGGCCCAAATCCTATCCAACTTTCCAGCACTGATGCAGCTGTGCCAATGGGGTACATGCTACATCCGGTGGTGGTGGGGGGCAGTCACAGAGGCATGGTAAGGGAATGTTTGTTCCATTACCTCAGGGCTGCATCAGCACTGGAAAGGTGGATAAGATGGGGCCCTTTGACTACTGTATTTTTCGTTCTATAAGATGCACTTCCCCCCAAAAAAAAAATTAGGGGGGAATGTCTGTGCATCTTATAAAGCGAATAGTGAAAAAATGTCTTCCTTTTAACAGTTTTACTTACCTGGTTGTTGATCTTCAGCTCCAATCTTCGGGTGCCCCAGCAGCTCCCAGTCACGTTCGGCGCCTGGGCTAAGTTCCCAGGCACTGGACGCAACCAGGGAGCCCTTCGCAAACATCGCAGCAACTGCGATGTTTGAGCAGAGGTTCCTGGTCGCGTCCAGCGCCTGGGAACTTAGTGCTTAATACTGTAAGCAAGACAATTGCAGTTAGTAGGGATCTAAAGTATGAGCAGCATGTAGCAATCAAATCTGCATTAAGCTGAATTGACAGGAAACAACGGGTAGAATAATTGGTCACTATTTGCTATCAATATGGCTAAAGAATGGACTTCTCTATGGAACTGAACTGAAATTTCAGTTGTTCAGGATAGGAGGAGGAATGGATAGATGGTTGCTGGTTATTGGTTAATAGCTTCCATGCTGGTTGCTGGTTAATAGCTTCCATGTTGTGTGGTGAGGATACATCAAGTGCAGGGGATAGGAGATTATTCATTTTGTTGAAGCCTTTGCCTGTTGATCTGGGAGCATGTGCAATCTTCTGTAGCTGAAGAACATTCGTGGCTACTCTCATGTGTGGTGCACAGCTGTGATGACATCAAGATGGTTCTCATCGCAAAAAGAACAAACCTCTATCTATGGGAATTATTTTCTCGTACAAGCACTCACAAAGATATTTGCATATGCTCCAAAGTATCCTTATGATTCGTGATTAATATTTTTAAAGATGAAAAACTGAAAAAAAAAATGGAGCAGAAACACCATTCTCAGATGATGTGCCATTGACTGGTTAATTATAACCACTCTGAAGGTAACATACAAGATATTTGTTGTAGCTTTGTTGCATATTCTTCCAAGAAGTCAAGAATCAATTCTGAAGATACAGTACTGTGTTTTGTGCAAAAGCACATGAGAGCAGACAAGTGCAATCCTGTGGGTGCTTACTAGAAAGATGGACAAGCTGGCTCGAGCTCGTCCTGGGTCAACTCCTAAATGATCTGAAATCTACCCCTCCAAATTTGGAAAGAACTCCACTGATTTTGGAGACATTGTCCCTCCACCCCTCCCTGTCACCTTCTCCACACCTTTTCCGGTGGTGATGGTGGCAGTAGAAAAGTGGCTGCAGGGAGGAGGAAGGACCTTTTCCTCTCCATTTCCAGCACGGTGTGATAGGAGGAACCAGAACAACTGCCATGCCAACTGGGTCTAAATACAGGGAGAATGTCCTCTCCCTTTCTTGTTTTCACTCTGACACTGTTGTCGAAAGGCAGGAGGGGGGAAGATAGGGAAACTTTTCCATTTCCTTAGAACTAACTGCTTTTCTCCAGCTGCCATGTTATACTGAAAATAGGAGTGAACACAATATAGAGCACAATATAATTTTCATGTATACATAACGCAATATAATTCCTGGTGATTATTATATTACCTTGTTAACGGAGGGAGAAGATACAGCTGCCTCGTCTCCAGTTGTAGCAGGAGAGTTAATAATCTCTGTCTAGGCCAGGGCAACCTAATAGAACACCCCCGTGGTTACCTGTAAGTCTTAAGAAAACCCTTTCCAACACAATCCTCATAGACCTAGAAGCCAAGCTCTGCAACATAGTTCTATGCCAATCATGTTCCTCCAACTAGTGTGGCAACTCCATTAAAGAGGTAAATGTCATCAGCCACATTATCAAGGGTTTGGTCATTTGCATCGTCCTGTATCACACATGCCATCAACTATAAACAATATCCTGATTACATACAAATGAAGCTTTCTCTAGCAGAGATGAATGGGTACAAATCAGGCACTAAAAACAGGAGCACAGAGACGTTAGTGGGGGAGAATTCCAGTCTATCTGAATGTTCTGTTTCTAACCTCTTTGTACTTAAAACAAAACAATTAAGGGATAATTGAAATCTGAGCATGTTAGAAAGAAGATGAAAAGGGACATTGTTGTCTTGTGTTTTGATTATCTCTATGTGTAGTTCTGGTCTTTTAAAAATGTATTTTACTTCTGCATGTAAACTTATGTTTTTGTCATATGTATTATTATTATTATTATTATTATAGCTTTACATATATTTCAACACTATATATATATACATAGTGTTGAATGTTGAAATATAAATGAATGCTGATGAAATATGAATGCTGATGAATGTTTATATATATTTCAACATTCATCAGCTTTCTTTCTAAAGAAAATCACTGCCTGTGGTGACAAACAATATAAAATCTCATGGCTTGCATAAAAACTATGGATGTTGTTTTTCTATTGTAAAAAATAGCTGTCCCCAATGTGATATGAGAACAATTACCTACTATTCATGACTTCATTTCGTGACCCACCAAATATATTCGTGACCCCCCAATATATTTTATTCCAAATTTGTTAAGATACAAAGAAAAATAAAATATTTACATACAGATTTTTGCTTAGTTTCTGCTTAATTCTGGTAATTTAAAATGGCGCCCCTTTATCAGCTACAAGTACAGTGCTGGTATCTCAATTTCCACTGCAAATATCATGCAGTCAATTTGTCCATTTCTGCAATCTCCAAAATCTTGACCAACCATTTCTTGACATGCATTCATATTATCATTTTTGGTTTCACCCCCCTTATCAGAACATGTTCTTTGCAATTCCGTTGCCTTTTTGGTCTTGGATAACTTGATTTCCTCCATAGAATATCAACTCATGTGTTCTCCATCACAGTTTTAGTACACTGAAGTTGGTGCATGCCTACAATACATTCAGAAGGTCCTAAAGTATTGGGGAGTTCTACAGTATTTGGGCACTATTTGCATTATTTTGAGGGCTGTTTTACATGCTCTGACAGGCAGAAATGTAAATGGAATTTTGGATTCCCTGTTAGATCACAGTAGTCCCCAGAACATAACCTGTCTTCTCCTTGTACAAAACAACCATACTGGTAACAGCCATCTGGGTGTGCCTCATAGCAAGCCTGAAGGTGAAGTCGTGCAGGGAAAAGTGTTCTCCATCACCCCTCTTCATCCCTCAGCCTGAAGACAAGAACCTCCCGACCTCACACATCACACATCTGCTGGACCTCCCAGCCCCACACATCCCACATCTGTTGTGTATTCCAATGCAGAATGTAAAAAACACACACACAAAAAAAACCTCCCTTTTCTGAGCAGCTTTAGAGCAGCTACAGTATCCAGTGATAAGTTAAAGATGGAATGTGAAAGTACCAGATGTCCCAATTTTCATGGGACTTTCCGCCCTGAAATATAAAATTCCCATATCCTCTTGGCAGGAACAATTGGCTCAAGACCTACATATGCAGCACCCTCCTAGGCTTGCCATGTGGGAGTGACACACACTCCACTTCCAGACTGCGCTGAGAGAGTTTCGAATTCCTGCAGCTGCATCACATGTGATGAGGTATCCAGAAAAAGGGACAGGAGGAAACGATGCTGGGAATCGGGTTGACATCTGAATAAGGAAGGGAAAAGGCATGAGGAATAACGAACGGCTCCAGGGATGCAGAGAAGGCCATATGTAAGATAAGTGTGGGAGAAGACAAAACACAGTCAATTAGGAGAGACAAAAAGCACATGCTTCCAGATGTGCTTTCTTGCAATTACAAAATGGAGGCCTACGTTTTCTTTGGGTTGGACGTACGGCTTGAAGTCCTTTTATTTGGGACACTATATGTGTAATCAGCCTTGTAAATAAGTCTACACGAGTTACCAGTTCACAAACATTTTTACTAGCCTACCTGCACGATATACCGGTACCTATTGTCAGTCATTTATGGCACATGGACGGCCTGAAAGGCAGGCACCTTCCAATGTACAACAGTGTTCCTAGCCATTAGCAACTGTTACTTGGCATAGAGGAGTGGCTATTAAAAGCATATGTGCATATTGACTTGCTTCTTCTTAACATTCCAACAACTCTGATGTACAAAGGAAGCATACTTCTATGCCCCATTTCCCCTTGATCCACCATGTTGTTCTTAACAATTTCCGACTTTTCAGCCTACACCAGATCCCCAGCTCAAAAGAACAAAGCTTCCGTATAAAATAATGCAATACGCTAAAACCTTCCAGATAATAAAATTAGCAATAAAGTCAGCAGACCAGTAGTAAAAGAATCCCCAGCCAAATGCTTCTGAAATAGCTTTATCATATGTCTCAAAGTAAATGTGCCTAGCAGACCTCCCTAGGGAGGATGTTCCCAAGGATGGGTGCCACCACTAAGAAAGCCTGACTCCCCATAGTCAGTAATTTAATTTCCAAGTGGCATGGTGCAAAATTTCATCATCTGATCTTACTCTCTAGACTAGGGTATCATATCTCTAAAGGTCTGCATTTTGACTCAGATATGCACATAGTATGATATGCACTGACAAAAATGTTCTTTCTACTATCTGGTAGTCACTTGCAGCATGTAATACTACCATATTTCCCTTTATCAACTCTTAAGTCCCATCTGTGCATTCAGATAAATCACATGGTACAGCCTTCCCAAGACTATACCACTTCAGAATGTTGATAGGGGATCACACAGTTGAACTTCCTGCCCTGGAAGACTAGCTCACATCTGTTAAGTTCATCCCCAAACTCCTTGTATGACAAATTGCTGTAGTTTAATTTGGACAACTATCCACCTGACAAGCCAAACGTGGATACAGGGCCATCAAGCTACACCTGACTCTGAAAAACACAGTTTGGTTGTAGCTAGGAGGAGAAAAGCCCAGGGGTCCCAGAGCAAGAATAGCTATTCTGAGCACTGCACATTTCATAAATGGCCATGAACTCCCAGAGCTGTCCCCACAATCAGTGCAAACAGCTGCAGTTGGAACCATTATGTGAGTCATTTTTGTTCCAAACTATGCTACAAGGGGAAACAAAGGCTAAGTGCAAGGAAAGGGCAGCCAAACTGTTGCGTAGGGAGTTGTGTGTGGTCATATCACATTGGGGTCAGTGTTGCTCAGCACAGTTCTTTGTCATCCCTCCATAAGGCTTGCCATGCATCCCTATAATTTGCCTGTCAAGAACAGGCATGAAACCAGACCATCATGTATCCTTATATAAAGTCTCTCTTCTGCAAAATGAAATTTTGATATCAAATTAGAAGTTTAGAAATAAGAGGTCAATAAATGTTCAATACGAGTCATCTGTTAATGAGGCACAACTGGTTGCTTGGAACTACAGTATTATCTTCCTTGTTACACTTAAAGCAGACCTGAAAAAAAACTATGATATCCTGTTCCTTGCAAGCTGAGTGCATCTCATCAACTCACTATGTATTTGGCATGCCAGGTGCTCAACAACCCCACCTCACCCTGTTCTTGCAACTTCAGGCAGGCAGCAAAAACCAGTTGGTTGATCAAGCACTACAGATGGCTGGTGGGCTGTATTCAGCTTGGTGGGTCACAAATTACACAAAGTCACGATCTGTAGATGCAGCATGTAATGACAAATGTAGAAGTGTGGGAGGGCTAGGATAACATGGGAAAAACTTCACATCCCCACCCCAGCCCAGTCACTGCTGCCTGTACGATCCTACCCACTGAATCCTGTTCCTCCCACGTGGTTTCTATATTCATCTGGTACCAGAGTGGCACAGAAGCACTATAGCCTCACTACTCTCTGCAGAACCTGCCTGTCGAAACAGCATCAGTCAAGGCTGCAGTATCCACCTCATAATGCTTGGCAAAGGTGTGTACCAACACCCAAGTAGCCACCCTATAGATATCCACAAGAGAGGAAAAGCCATCAAGGCTGGTGAAGTGGCTGAGAGAGTGAGAGGCAGGGGCATCACTACCCCCGTTGGCGCCCGGAGCAACGGGGGTATGGCGCCCCTATAATTAATATCGCCGCGGCCTTTGGCTGCGGCGCGATCCGGAGGGGGGGCGATCCGGAGGGGGGGGCGGCTTGCGTGCTCTGGGAGGCGGCGACCTCCCCTCAACCAGGAGAGCCGGCTCGGAGACGTCTTCCCCGGCCGGCTGCCCGGGGCCTTCTAAGGAAGGCGCGCGAGAACGGTATTTATACCGTTCTTTTTGCGCATGCTCAGACTTACTGAGGGAAAAAGGGCAGCCTTTTTCCCTCAGTAACAGTCTGAGCATGCGCAAAAAGAACGGTATAAATACCGTTCTCGCGCGCCTTCCTTAGAAGGCCCTGGGCAGCCGGCCGGGGAAGACGTCCCCGAGCCGGCTCCCGATTGAGGGGGCGGTCGGACTCGAGTCCCCGAGTCCGAGTCGGACTCGGAGACGCGAGTCCTCGAGTCCGAGTCGGACTATGCTACAAGGGGAAACAAAGGACTCGTGGGCGGGGCGCCGGGCGGGGCGCCCTTCGGGCGATGGCGCCCGGAGCGGGTGCTCCGCCCGCTCTGCCCTAGTTTCGCCTCTGGTGAGAGGTTCCTTGTCCAAGGATTTGTGCGCCAAAGCAATACAGGCCCGTGGGCCGTGACAGCCAAGGCAGTGGCAGAGGCTCTCTCCTGGTGCTTCGACCCTGAAATGACTCAGACAGGGCCTCCATATGGCAAGGCTTCCTGGTCCATTTGCTGTAAACTCTCAGGGCTCGCCTGACATCCAGAGTATGCCAGGCTTTTTCCCCTTTGGAGAAGTGTTAGGACAAACGACAGTAGAATCCGGTCCTGGGAACAGTGAAAGGAGAAGTCACCCTTGGCTAAAGGAGGGGACCTACCCAGTAGCGTCACTAGGACGCGTGTCACCCTGGGACAGGGGGCGCGCGTCACCCTAGTGACGCTACGATATTGCGACGCGGGGGGCAACCCGGCTCCCCCCCGCATCGCCCTCCGGACGCTCCGAGGCCGGCCCGGGAGCCAGCCTCGGAGCGTCCGACCCCGTCGGCGCAGCGCATCCATCCGGGTATTTTCCGGATTTTCCGGAAATACCCGGATGGACGCGCTGCCTGGGCCTTCTTTCAGAAGGCCCTGGAGCGCCGACGGGGTCGGACGCTTTGAGGCTGGCTCCTGGGCCGGCCTCGGAGCGTCCGAAGGATGTCGCGCATCGCGCAGGGTGCGCGCGTCACCCCGTGGCGCGCGTCACCCGGGGGTGACCCGCCCACCCCGCCACGCTCCAGCGACGCCCCTGGACCTACCTTCAACACCACACTGTCCCTATGGAATATGCAGAGCTCGGGACTGACCAAAAAGCCCCTATGTCTAATTCTAACCTTACCCCTCCTAGCCGATGCAATGTGAGAAGCAAGAAGTTATGTTTTCAATGCCTGGGAGGTGTTCCCAGTAGGGCCAAGTAAGCCAGGAGGGGAAACGCCTCCCCAGGCCTCGGCAGCCAGTCAGAGAGGAGGGATGAGGCGGCGCCGAGGCCCGCCTTCCTCCAAGCCCCAGTAGGCCAGGAGCAAGGGCCTGGAACGTCTCCTAAGCCTTGGCAGCCAGAAGAAATCTCTGCCGGGAATGCTGCTGAGGCCAGGGGGCATCAGGAAGCTGGCGGTAGGGGGAATGGGAGCCACTGCCCGCCGGGTGAGTGCTGCTGCCTCCTTCTTAGTCCCCCC
This sequence comes from Plestiodon gilberti rubricaudatus, assembly GCA_026170595.1. Lineage (NCBI taxonomy): Eukaryota > Metazoa > Chordata > Lepidosauria > Squamata > Scincidae > Plestiodon > Plestiodon gilberti. The sequence goes on from JANXHW010000003.1 coordinate 132,479,374, forward strand.
TCACTCCAGCCCGGCCACTGTTACCTGGCTCTTCTCGTAGCTCCCGATGCCACTGGCAGCTCCTTCCCTTGATGCCCCCCTGGCTTTGGCAGTGTTCCCGATGGAGGCTGCTGAGGCCTGGGAGATTTTCCAGGCCCTTGCTCCCGGCCTACTGGGGCCTTTTTTCCAGGCCACGTGACGTCACCCCGGGGCATGGCTTCCGGGTGATGTCACATGGCGAGGGCGTGGCCTCAGGGGCCATCATCTCGGACTACCGCCCCCACCCTTGGGCAGGCTAGCTATGCCTTTGTTTTCCAGTCATACCTGGAGATGCCATGGATTGAGTCTGGAACCTCTTACACACAGAACAAGCGCTGTCCCACTGAGATACCATCCCAGTACCATTTCAAACTTCTCTGTATAATCCTTAATTAATTTTTCATATTGAAAAAACCTCAAGATCTGAACATGAGCATAAAGCCCGTGACACACCAAGCACATTCTCCGTGCGGCGCGGAGGTGCATCCGGGTGGCGCGTGCGTTTTTGCTGTGTGACATGCCTTCGTTCTGGCCACCGGCAGCCGCCGGAAGCTGCCGGAAGCCACGGGTGCGTCGATGCCCCCGCTGGGCAAAGCCCAGCTCTGGGAACGTTTTTCGCGTTCCGTCTGTGTTCCAGCCCCCTGGGGGCAGGACACAGAGCAGCCAGAGCCAATCAAAGGGAAGGAAGCCAAAGTCAATCAAAGGGAAAGAGGGGCAGAATGTTTTGGTAAAGCAGCCATTTTTCTCCTCACTTGGGGTAACTACGAGCGCGCTGTTTTTTCAAACCTTCGTCACTTGGAAGGGTTTTAACTTTTTGATAATCCAGAAATACAGTGTTGAAACATGTGCCTGGGGTAGCCAGCAAGCTCCATCCTTTTCTCCAATGCGTCTAGCTGTGTTTGTTGTCATTTGCTGATTCTCCCCCCTCCCCCTTGCTGGTTTTATTTTGTAGTTACTGCCATTTAATATTGTGGCTACATGAGTACAGATGCGTTTCTCTTCTGTGCAGGTCCCCTCACCTCTTCTCTCCCCTCTCCCCCCCCCCTCACTAGCTGCCATGAGGGGTGTTGCAGGAGGCGGTGGAGGAACGAGCGAACTAGCGAGGGGGGGGAGAGGGGAGAGAAGAGGTGAGGGGACCTGCACAGAAGAGAAACGTATCTGTACTCATGTGTGTGTGTGTGTGTGTGTGTGTGTGTGTGTGTGTGTGTGTGTGTGTGTGTGTGTGTGTGTGCGTGTGTGTGTTTACTAAAGCTACAATATAAATGGCAGTAACTATCGCAAGTTGCGATAGTTACTGCCATTTATATTGTGGCTTTAGTAAACACACACACACACACACACACACAAAACAAATGTGTTTCTCTTCTGTGCAGTCCCCACTAGTCCTGGCCTCTTCTCTCCCCTTCTCTCCCTCTTCTTCTCTCCCCTTCTCTTCCCTCTTCTCTCCCCCCCTCTCCCTCGCTCGCTGCTCGATCCTCCGCTGCTTCCGGCAACCCAGCAACGGCTGCGATCTGGTGGGACATGGTAACGTCCCATCCAGCCCCCTAGCGTGCGTCCGGTGCGGCAACGCAGCCTTAGCGACGTGTGCTCCGCACGGAAGACGTGGTTGGTGTGCCTCGGGCTTCAGAATCATATAGCAGAATTGCTGGGTTCTGTGAGGACCACAATTCTAACGTCACACTCTGCATTGCTTGGCCATGCTGAGCTACTCAGGTTTAGGTTTGCCAAAGACTGTTGTCGCAATTATCTTAAAAACATAACTTTTGCAAAAATAGTCAGGTGTGGCTGGGGGATGGGATTTAACACAAGTGTAAATTTCACGGAACTGAGCTGAAACAGGGGACCTTTAATAAACATTTTTCCCTCTGTGAAATGTTCCTCTGTTTTTCAGAGATTATTGAGGGAAGGCTTTTCTTGTCTTTTTATCCATGATGTTTCAAGGAGAAAGCACATCATTCACACAGACATTCAAGTGACCTGTCCCCAGAAACTGGCATTCAGATCGTAGTGATAGCTTGCCTCACTCTGAGCCCTTTCAAAGTCTGAATTCACATTTACATCGTTTGGTGTCTGAAAGATAGCCTCTCGTCCTAGTAAAAGTGCTGTCACACAGCCTCTTTGATTTGATTTTATGGTTAATGATATAGGTTTGATTTAATGATGTCACTGAAGGCAAAGGAAGTTACTTAGAATAAAGCCTATTCAGAAAGCCTTGCCATCACTCTGAATGAGTATTGGTAGCCTTCAATGATGTCACCACACTGCCAGATTTGATTGCAGCATCACTGTTTAGAACAGTGGTAGCCAACCTTTCAACATGAATGCTCCTGGCCCTTTAATGGTTGTATAGGTGAGGGCATTTCAGCAGGTGCAGCTTCTTTAGCAGCACCATCAGCACTTGCAGCTGCCAAGATTCTGTCTTCTACACAACTCTTAAGAACACAGTAGCCCTAATGGTGGAAGGTTGGGCACCCCTGGTTTAGAAGAAGGGCTAATTTTCCAACAAAATACGGTGCCAAAATTATAACTGATTTGGAATTATAAACAACAGCAAACTGGTGCCCCCTCCCCCCCCCAAAAAAGGGAAAAAAGGCAAATTTGGGGGAACTCCTCCCTGACACCTTTTTTTTTTCTTCTCTAAATGTTTGCTGGAAAACATTCAGTTCAGTGTAAATTCCACTTACCAAAATAATGCATTCAAAAGCCAGTGGGGAACATCAAAAAAAATTACTTCATTTCCCCCATACGTTTTTAAAAAAGTCTACTGTGTGCAGATATGTGTGAACTCATTGAAATCCATAAAAATCCATCAGAGAGGCATAAAAATATTTATGACTAAACCAATAAACTGGATGAGAGCTTTAAAAGGTGCTTATGGAATGTCGTGTTCTGCAAGCAAAGGCTTGCACAGCCACTCAGTGTCAAAACAAAGTCTGTGAAACATGATAAGATCTGTCATATTACAGCCAAATTAGTCAAACAAATGGAGAAAACAGGAATGTAATCGGAGGTAAACTAAGATGAAGATGCATTACGGCTGGCTGCAAAGGGTTTTTAAAAATAAATTAATTTCTAAAACATTAAATTACACCCAGCATGGAAAACACAGATCCCTTTCATTGCAATCACCCGTGCTAGGTAAACTCACAACAGCTGAGAAGTGTTTTAAAGGAAAATATAGTGGCTTAATTAGCATTGCCCCTTATACTGTGTGTACATAATCTTTTCTCCAATTCCATTTAAATAAATCAACATGCCTTTAAGGATATCAGTGTAAGACCCCCATCATGAAGAATCAAGCCTGCATCTAGCTGTACTGCGCGTGCCTTCCTGGCTTCAGTTCCTTGGTCATGCTAGAGTGTGACGGACTATTGGGTGTGTAGTCATAACAAATGTAGACACAGCTTGGGAACTAGATCTTTCGGATAGCTAGATCAGATAGACAGACAGGTTATTGTGACGAGATGTGGGTGCAGAGGGAGGGCTTGTATACTGGAAGGACTACTGAGGTGTGAGCACATGCATGCACACACATGTACATACATGCAACATGCATCTATGCTCTTAATGGGCTTTGGCCACCTGTGTCAGGACCATAGGCATGTTTGGCCCCACAACAGTATTGACCCCAAGTAGAGGGCTTTACTTTTGCCCATAAGAATGAATGGCAGCCATTCATCTAGATGTGAGAAAATGACACTGGGCGCTCCAGGACACCACTGGGGGGGGGGCTGAGGCTGTTCTGTGCTTCTGGTGCACCCAGAGACCCCAGTCATTGAGAATCAAGTCTGCTTCTCTTGTCATAGTACCTCCTCAGACCTCTCCTGGGTTCTGTTTCTTGCCTATACTAAAATGTCATGGGATGTTAGGACGACAGAACAGAACGTTGGAAACTGTCTTTTGTACAAATGGATGCTGCAATGTCATCCACCATATGCGCTGTCAGTGGAAAGGCCTTATGAAGTCTCAAATAAGTGAAGTTTCAAACACTGATGGACTCCATTAAGGCCAGCTCCTTTGCTCCTTCCAAAGCAACTTTTAGAAGATGCAATGTTTATTGCTTCTGAAATGTGTTACTGAGTGGATAGTTTATATAAACCGGATGAGTCTTTGCTTTTACTAGGAAGTCTTTTTAAAAAGCACAATTAAAATCTCCTGAGACATAGTTAAATGCCAGCTAAAGGCAGTCTGCAGTTAATTTAATTTTAAGTTGGTGCACATATACTGGAAGCAGCTTCAGCCTGCAATCCTATGCACACTTATCTGAATACAACGAGACATGCATAGGATTGTATTATAATTCTACTTTGATTGAAAGTGGTTTAAGTTGTTTGTGGAGCATTCAGCGTTAGAGCAAATTTTCCATCCAGATCTGCATCTGAGTAACCTCAGCCTTATCTCTTCCCATGAACATAAATACAGCAAGGGTGCTATAAACTGATCACACACATATTCTGTTTTTTTCCCCAGATACTGCTAGCATAGAACCGAGAGAGAGAGAGAGAGAGAGAGAGAGAGAGAGAGAGAGAGAGAGAGAGTTACTGCATGGGAATTTATGGCCTTCCAAATGAAGGCTTCATAAGATAAAGACTGTGTGCTATCGGCTTTTCGGGTAAATAATATAGGCTCCTGTAAAACCAAATACTGAAGGCAAAATATTTATGGAGCAGAAGAAGCTTGTTTTCTTCCAAATCCCCATCCCCATTTATTTGAAGACAGCACGAGGATAGATTTGTGCTCCATCTCCTTTGAGTATTTTTAATTGCCTTGCGCTCTCACTTTCCTTAGTAGATCCTATTTCTTCCATTAATTGCGTAAAAGGAGTAAATGTTATTCCACCTTTAGGACTGAAATACTCTTTCCTGATATAAGCTGGTGATTTTTCAAACTCCCCCCCCCCTTAAAAAAAAGAAAAGAAAGAACGGAAGGCTAAAAGAGGAAATTGCTTTTCTGGCTAGTAGCCATGCTGAAGCTGAGAACATGTCTTTTAGAGAAGAAAAAGCAACCCAGTGAATGGCTTGCTTTTGAAAGGCCCGGAGACAATCCTTGCAGTCATTCATGACAAGCTGCTACTAAGACTCTAATGGAAGAAATAGAGACAACTTCCCATGTGTACCTCAGCATACATCACATCAAAGCAGGAGGCAGCTTCCAGCCAATTAGCGTTCCACTAAACAACAGTTCAAATCTCTTAATTAAAAGAAAAGATACTTACCAAACAAGTGGGTTTGATCCATCTGCTCAACCACCTTAGATTTAGTCAACGGTAGAGAGGATTCGCACAATGTTTAATTAATTTGCTGCCATGGGATGTGGTTATGGCCACCAGCTTAGATGACTTTAAAAGGGAGATGGAGAGCCCAGGGAGGAGACATTTGGCTATTTGACTTGTGGAGCCTCCATGTTCAGAGGCAGCATACCTCTGAGTACCAGGTGCTGGAAAGAGGAACAGTAGGGAAGGGTTGTTGCTATCACCCCCTGTTTCTGGGATTCTTCACAGAGGCATCTGGTTGGCCATCATAGGAAATAGAATGCTGGACTTGATGGACTTATGAAATGAATTTCACACGTTACCTTTCATTCACCCCACTTTTTAAAAACAGAACCCTATTGGCCACTTAAGTCACCTGACAACTGCTAGGCTGGTGCCTGCAATAGCACCCTCTGAACCCTCTACAGCAGGGGTTCTCAACCCCTTTCCGGCCGAGTACCACCTCCAGTGCCACTCTCCTGCTGCATACCACTGGAAATGACTGGCGATGACATCATCGCCATTCCCAAGAGCTGGTGTGGCATTTCCTGTATGGGCTTAGCATATAAATGATGTCACTCCATGCCCATGCGCCGTTGGCACAGCATCCGAATAGGCTTGGGCCATAAAGCTGCATTCCTAGATATACTTCCCAGGGAGTAAATCCCATTGAATTTAATTTCTACTACTGAGTAGACATGCATAGGATTGTGCTGTAATTCACCTCGCAGGATTGTTGTAAGGTCAAAATGTTGTGCTGAGCACCTTGGAGAAAAGGTGAGAAACAAATGTAATAGGCAGAAAATTAATCAGTCCTTGAACACAGTCAAACTGATTTGTTAGAAAGGGTTCCTAGGCAGATGAAAAAGAGAAGAGTCCTCAGTGACAGTTATTCCACCTTATCTTGGGAGTTGGAAATCACTGGATTTTTCCAGGGCAAAGCTTCTATACTATTTATTCCTGGACAGTCTCCAAAAGTTAATCCTGGATATCTTTGTGCAGATTGCCCTGGACAACGGACAAGACAGTAATTTCCTGAACTACTGAGGCCAATCCTGGACATCTGGCAACTTTGAAAAAAGTAAATACAAATGGAAAAATCTCCATGTAGGTACATGGAATTTACACAGGTTGACACATCCAGTTTCAACAGCAGCTTATAGGCTCAGGCATAAGAATTCTCAGGCTCAGCCAGTGTACGGTATAAAGATATGAAGACAACCATCTGAAAAACTCTGAGACTGCAAAATAGCACCAGGTGTCTTTGGTGACCTCTAAATCGAAATCTGGAAGGACGAAAATGGATATTCTATGCTAAGATTTAATTAAATAAAATATCACCATGTCGTGAAAAGCTGGAGATAGCAAGCAACTGTAATGAAGCTGCTTTTCCTTATACCAAGATGAGGAAAAGGAAGACACAGCTTTACATCCTAATTGATGCTTTTCAGTAAATTAGAGGGTTTTAGAAGGAAGGAGATTTGCTTAAAAATAAGAAAATGCTTTATTTACCTTTTATATATTCATGAAGGGTCTTTTAAAAGCCTTCATAAAATCAACTCAATCAATCAATCAATCAAACCTTTATTGGCATCACAAACAAACATACAAGTTAAATATATCAATATACAGTCGCCATCCTTCCAGTGACACAAGCAAGCTACTGGCTAAAAGAAAAGAAAAAGAAGAGAAAAACAGTCTGTTTTACATCTCTATGTTGTTAGTAGGGCTAGCAGTCTGTAATGCACTACGACGGCAGAAAACCAAATAAAGATATTTAGCCACTATCATGATGAGCTCCTGGTCTTTCCCATATAATAAAAAACGTACGACCTCCATCTCTGGTTTCCAAGTGGGAATACAAAATTGATCTAAATATTGTTGACGGAGATCATCATACAGTTTACATTTAAGGACCATATGTGCTAAGGTTTCCACCAAGTGACCATCACATTATCGCTTCTCGGCCTTTTGGCTAAGATCAAGTGTAGTATCTGTTCTTATCAAATAAAATCAACTCCATCAAGTTATTTAGTGCTATTTAAACATGAATGAATAGAATTGGTTGCTTGTGACTTAAATTGCGCAGCCCAATCACAGAACGTTTTGACAGGTGTGCCCTGAAGCAAGTATAAGCATAATCTGATGTTAAGCAATCTTCCTGAACAGCCATATTGGGGGGGGGGGAACCTCCCATATTAAGATCTAGTAACATGGTTAACTAGATGAACTACTCAGTTGGTTAACTGATTACATGGCTGTTGATTAACTGGGCAAAAATATCTTTATTCAGTGAGTGGCCTTTATGCAATGGGTGGGTTTTCGTTTTTGTGTATGCATGTGTGTACATGCATATATATGCATCTCATGTACAGAATGTGTGCCATCTTGATGAATATGCAATGAAAAAAAAGAATGAAATAGTCAACGTCTAACTTGCAGTAGTCACTTGCTGAAGTCAAGGGGGTAAGACACCCCCCACCAGAGGCGTAGCTAGACTGGAGGCAAGTAGTTCTGCAAGACTCCATTACACCGGAGTCGGTGGCCCCTCCCCCTTGCTGTTGGAGCCATTCTGGCAGCAAAGGCAACACGCAGGACACTCCCCTGTCGCTGCCGGAATGGCTCCAACAGCAAAGGGGAGGGGCCGCTGACTCCGGTGTAATGGAGTCTTGCAGAACTACTTGCCTCCGCTCCAGCCTAGCTACGCCTCTGCCCCCCCCACACACACACAAACACACACACACACAGAGGAAGGGGGGTGATTGTTAGTCTGAGGGGCCAGAGGCCAGTAGAATCCGCTGTGAAAAGGACCACTGGTGGGTAATACAGTCCAAAATGGGTAACAGGTCATTCCAAAGGCAACAACTGTGGATCCAAAGGTCAGAGAGGCAGCTAACTCAGTCCAATAAGAATAGGTGGTCAGACAGATTCTGAAAGGCAGCAATACCAACAGGGCAAGGTGAGGTGAAGCTTCAGGGGTCTGTAGAGTAGCTACTCTGCCTGACATGTTGTTCGGACTGGAGGAGCAAGGTGAGGCAGAGGCAGCATTTCTATCAGGCCAACAGGGTCCCTATGGCCTCCACAGGTCACTAGATCTATCTGGACTGACAAGTGGCCATATATTTCCCCTCCATTGTCAGGGTGGCACTGTGGAGCAGCAAGGCCCAAGCCAGCAGTCTTCTCCAACCAGGCAAAGAGGAAGGTGCCTGGGCCCTGCTGTCGGATTCCTTGGTCCAAGTCTGCGGGCACCTCTTACAGCCTTAAAACGTGCAGCAGGGTGATTGTTGTAGCCATATGAAGAGGAGATGGTGACCTCTAGCAACGTGATAAGCTGGGGGAGGGGTCTACGTGGCCCTTGAATATAGGTGAAGGACACGCCTTGCTTAAAATACACCGCTAAAGCTGTAGATGAGCGAGGCTTCTAACCTCAAAGTCAGAACCATTCCAGACCTCCTGCAATTTCAGCAGCAAAAGCAAACAGGAAAGGAACGGAGAGTCATTCAGCTGCTTGAAGTACTGGAATATAAATTCACTTGCCAAATAACTTTAATAAAATATTTGTCAGGCACCGTGATTTTGTCTGTACTTGAGGAAACTTGAGCGAGATTTATTAACGTAATAGGCTAAACAGGGAAGGAGGATTATTTCTAAAAGTCACAACAGACATGATGGGGCCATCATTCACCTGTTTGTCCCATTCACGTACAAAGCAGGGGGGGGGGAAGGAAGAGGAGCAATAAATCTTCCCCCTTCCTGCACCATACCTTCCTGCATTCACTTGCTTCAGCCACTTTATTCCTATGTCTGATAGTAGCAGCAAGCCAGGAATGGAGAAAAGTAGCTAGAGCAAGAGACTGAAGAGAAGATTGGCATGCAATTTTTCAGTGTCCCTCTCCTGTGTGCTCATTTTATGGTTCAAGCAAGACTCACCCACTCCTCAGTTTACAGGTGAATGGGATGAGCAGGGCCGGCCCATCCACGAGGACAACTGAAGGGGTTGCCTCAGGCAGCAGATTCATGACGAGTTTGTGAGGGACACCCGTTTCAATGTCTGCCTACTCCTTCTGCACTGCTCCTTTTTCTCATTCCGCTCCCTGGATTGGAAAAGGAAGAGTGAGGATGAGGAAACGTGGAGGGGATGATGAAACTGCTGAGCTAGAACATTAGTGAGCAGAGGCTGGCACATCATCAGGTAAGAGGGGCAGCATTTGGCATGTCACGTCAGGGGGTCTTGGGCCAACCCTGGGGATGAGCATAGGGAAAGCTGCCATTATCTGTAAAAAAATCTATTATCCCCCCTCCTGAAGGCAAGTAGAGAAGTACTTTGAGTGGTAAAGAGATGAGAAAGGGTTAAGCACCTCTCTCTCTCTCTCTCTCTCTCTCTCTCTCTCTCTCTCTCTCTCTCTCTCTCTCTCTCCTCCCTCCCTCTCTCTCCCCACCACCACCACTGTTACAAGCAAATTATCAGCCCATAGCTACTATAGTTCAGTTAGAAGACAAAGCAAGAGATTTAGACACATATCTCCTCCAGGACACATACTTTTGACCCTTTAGAGGAGGTACAAATCTGACTTAAAACATTTCGTCTGGATATGATCTCCGCTAGACACATCTTTATGATTTGGCGTTCGACACCCTTATGTCTAGGGGCAGGAGAAAATGGTGATAATGAAATAAAAACACATAACACCGCTTTCTGCTAAAAAATCTGCAGGGGAAAAAAAACCCAAAACATGTAATCTTGTGTTATTCTTCATCTGCTGACACTGTACAACCTATTCTACCTACCTAGAACACTTTTAAAGAGGTTACAGTTGATAAAAGTGGGGAAAAATGGAATGAAAACACAATACTGCTTCTGCTATTTCATTTTGGTTAAACACCGAAATCTGCGAGAAAAAACAAAACCATTTCCTCCAACCTCTACTTATGTCAGGCTAGAAAAAGATAAACAAACAGCATGGATATACGGATATAGTCTTTTACTAGTGCATTCATTATCAAATTGCTACAGTATCAAACTGCCACAATGGGAGTTTGTGTATTTGAAAAACTAGTGGTACGCAATCACTTGTCGTAAAACTTAGATATCTGTGAGTGACTGAGCTGAAATGAAATACTGAAAAATACTCAACATCAACATTCCAAAATTCATATTCCAAAGTCAAAATGTGATGTCCCATTCAACATTTATATTTCAAAACCACAATTTGCTCTCAAAATTTAAATTCAAACATTTGACCTTTTGTCATATATTTAATAGGATGTTTCCATTTTCATTAATTAAATGAGTACCTGCATTTACTAAATCCAACTGCATGCCAGCTGTCAAATACTACTGGACACCAGGCGGTCAATTAATATCAAATTGAATACCAAATATTGTTGACTGTCAAATGCTGGGTATTAAACATTCACCAGATATTTGCACATCTGGAGATTATTCAACATCAACCAGATATTTGCGCATCTGGAGATTATTCAGCATCAACATTTACAAGGGGGGATTTTAGGAGACAACTTAGTTTCAGCTATGATCTTTTACATTTGTTAGCTGCTTTTCACAAAAAAAATCCTAAAGCTGCAAACAATAGGCAAAAATAAAACACAATGAAGTCTAAAATAATTTAACATAACAACGTGATAAAACCACAGAGAAAGAACGGGGCAAAACCCCACAATCCCTAAAGTCCGCCAGAAAATAGAACAAGTGCTGAAATGAAATGGATGGAGCAGTACAAACTTCCAAGGCCGGGCTTTCCAGAAACTTAGCATAGCCACTGAAAAGCATAGCCCTGTCCAGTGGCGTCATTAGGGGGGGCGGGGGTGGTGGGCCCCAGGGCGGCGGGGGTGTCAAGCATCAGAGGGGGTGCACTGCTGCCACGCCACTGTCAAATTTTGGTGGTGGCGTTGCGCGAAAGCACCCCCCCCACACACGTTTTCGTGGCCTTTTTTAGGCCACATGGAGCCTGGGAGGGTGGGAGGATCGGCCCTCCTACCCTCCCTGGCTCCGTACGTCCCAGAAAAGGTGACGAAAATGCCCGGGGATGCTTTCACACGGCAGTGACGTCACACCCCCGGGGCCGGGGCTTGTGGCGTCACATGGGGTGTCACGTCAACGCCCCCCATGGGGGCAAAGCTACACCTCTGGCCCTGTCCCACATGCATGACAACAAAAACTCTGCAGGTGTCAGCATGCAGTTGCACAGCCCAATCATAGGAAGTTTTGACGCATGAATAAACATAATATGGTTTTAAGCAATCACCCTGAACAGCCTGGAAAAACACCTGCATTAAGATCTAGTAATACGGTTAACACTCAATTGGTTAACTAATAAGCTCCAGGGTGGGAAGATTCATAATAGGTGGACAGCCAGATACCTGGCGCCCAGGTTGCATAAGGCTTTAAAGGTAACAACCAGTACCTTGAATAAAGTAATAATATTGTCTATGCAGTATATTATTATGGAGAGACGTTTGGCCATATTACCCTTTTTCAGTTTCTTCCCAAATGGCCACATGTACATTTTATGGCTCACAACGACCTTGTGCGTTCCCTTGCAGAGAAACGTTGTATGGACGATTGCCATTTTTGGAAAGAGGTCTGTTTCACTGACTGTGAGTGAAGGCTTGACACATGGCATCAGTCCATATTTAGTTAAGGATTTGAGATATCTTTTGCTTTCAGACTTGCTCTACCACAAGCCCTTGGCCAGAATCCCACTTAATACCCAATATCAAATCAGCCTCTTCAAAGAGTCTTGAATATCACAGTGGAAAAAAACAAACAAATCTGTTTAAAATCTTCAAGGCATCAATGGAGAGTATATTCTGCATTCTGTACTTCTAGACCTACATACAAATCCCTTACATAAATATGCTCATACCTAAATCTGCCCCATCTTGTTGATCTGTATATAAAATTCACACCCTGACATGTATAAATGTAACCCAACCATGAAACTAATTTGTTCATGAGTCATAGCCTTTCAAATTCTGATGTAATTCTGAAAGCATCCCATAATAGTTCCCAATCTGGGGTTTAAGCCCAAGCATCGGGCTAAACTTAAAATTGATAATAAAATTCCAAAAGGCTTTAAAAATCATCTGCTGGGTGTAGTCGCTTATGTAAAACAGAGAAACAGCACACATGCAAAACAAAAAAGAAACACTTTTTTATATTTAAAAAATCCAATCAGTAGCAATTCTCACAGGGCAGAATACAAGTTTAAGCAGATAGCCTTTTTGTTGAGCAGTGGTATATTAATATTTTAATACAAAAGTTATCAAAATCAGCGTGTGTAGCAAAAAACAAACTAAAAATGAAAATCTGGATTTCCATTCCAAAGAAGCTCACAATTTTTAAAGAAGGGGTGGAGGGGAGATTAGGGAGACACCAGGAACAGCCACTTGGAGGGATATATGCTGAAAAGAATAAGAAAAGTTGCTCTCTGGTAAATATCAGAGAATCTTCACTTTAAAAGGTGCGCTCAACTAGAGCCTCATTCTGCAAGCAGAACATCCAGAGGCGAAACTAGGGTGGAGCGGGCGGAGCACCCGCTCCGGGCGCCATGTCCCGAAGGGCGCCCCGCCCGCCCGCGAGTCGGACTCGGATTCGAGTCTCCGAGTTGGACTTGAAGACTAGAGTCCGAGTCGGAGACTTGAGTCGGACTCGGAGACTCGAGTCTCCGAGTCCGACCGGCCCCCTCAATCGGGAGAGCCGGCTCGGGGACGTCTTCCCCGGCCGGCAGCCCTTTTCCCTCAGTAGCAGTCTGAGCATGCGCAAAAAGAACGGTATAATTACCGTTCTCGCAGCGGGCCTACTTTAGAAGGCCCCGGGCAGCCGGCCGGGGAAGACGTCCCCAGCCGGCTCTCCCAATTGAGGGGGGGAGGTCGCCGCCGCCCGGAGCGCGCTGCCGCCTCCCGGAGCGCGCCGCCACCTCCCGGAGCGCGCCGCCGCCCCTTCCTGGAGCGCGCCGCCGCCGCCCTCCAGAGCGCGCCGCGGCGAAATGTTATTATACAGGCGCCTCCCACCCCCTTGCTCCGGGCGCCCACGGAGGAAAATACGCCCCTGAGAACGTCACTTAAAGTTCTCTGGATCTAAGGTCCAGAACAATCATGCAAAACCCCATGTGGAAAGCAGCATTTCTTATGCATGTAGTGCATCTTTGGATGCAATACTCATGTGGCTTTCCATATCCATGAGTCATCCATAGGTTTTTTCCTCACAGAAAAAGCCAAATACCCTTTCCACTTGTTAATCTGTGATTTTGGATCTTCCGTGGGGGCTTTAAACATACGGTTGAAAAACGTATGCAGTTGCCCAATATAGGCATGCATTTTGAGTCCTTTGAGGAGGTGAGTCAGCACCCTAGACTGTCTCCTGGGGGAGGCCTCCTTCGCCAGAGCTCATCTTTTCCTTGTTTTAAGCTTGAAAGGGCAGCCATCAGTGTTCCCTGTAGGCTGAGCAGCCGTATAGCCGCACGGCACCAAGGTGAGCTCAGCGCAGCATGGTGCTTGGCAACCTAGAAGTTCAGCAATGATGCATGACGTCATCGCCGAGCATCCAGAAATAGCATCACGACACAGTTATGAATGATGCCACGCAGCTGGAGAAGGGCTTAGCACACCAGCATGGACTCCTTAGAGCAGTGGTTCCCAACCTGGGGGTCTCGACCCCCAGGGGGGTTGCCGAAGGGAACCCCACACACTTTTGTAAAAAACATTTTTGCAGCGGCGGAGTGGCAGCGGCTTTGCTTTCTCTCTTTGGAGGCTTTAGAAGGGGGGCAGCGAGACGTTGTCAGCAGTGGCGGCTTCTGTGTTCTCACCACCGCCGCTGCTGAACACAGGTAAGTAACCCCCTTTTTTTTTTACTTACTCGTCTTCAGCGGCTCTTTAAAACCCTGTTTCTCACCTCTGCCAAACACGAGTAAGTAAAAAAAATCCTTTTGTATGAAGTTCCTCCCATGTTTTTAGAGCCAGTTTCAACCAACCCAGCAAAGCCTAGGTTGTTACTTTCATGACAAGTAACAAAGTCACACACACACACACACACACACACACACACACACACACACACACACACAACTACTTGATGCATTTATTTATCTTTGTGCATATATAGATCTGATCAGCTCCCTCCACTGAAATTGTCAGGGTAAACCATGCTGCATGATTTGTGCATGTCATGCTCCCTGAACAAACCACTGGATCAGGGCAAAAGTAGAGAACCCTCCAAAAGCTCATTTTTAGAATACACAAATGTCTGTCTGACATCTTATTGAATGACCATATAAATATTTGGGCTGTAGCGTCAGTTGTTTTTTATGCCCCCCCCCCAAAAAAAAATTGGATCTTTCATTTTGGTTCCCAGTACAGTATTTTGAACTCCCTGAGCGGAAAAAGCCAAATACACCCTAATGATTTAATGTTTTCTTTGTGGTTCTTTGAGAAACGAATGATGAAAACAGACAAATGACTTGCCATGAGTGGCCTTGTGTACTCAACGGTTTGGCACTTGAGTGCAAAGCAATAAGCCTGGAATGCTGAAGAATTCTTAGAAACTTGTTGCTTTAACCAAACATGGGCAATGGAGAATGCCTGTTAGAATAAACTAACAATCCATAACGGGATGGCTTTTGCTTTTTCAAAAGCTAGAAGATGAATCAAAGTCTTTACAATACAAATAACTTTAGAATTCAAATAAAGTCAATAATCATAGAACAAAAGCTTTCATGGCCAGCTACTAGAATACAAGACACAGGTTTTATGGGTGAAGTAGCCATGTAATTAAATATAAATACAACCGACGTTTCGTCTTATTTCCTAAGACATTAGGAAATACTGTACCATATTGGTACTGTACCATCCCAACAGCCAAGCTGTTTAGACCTAGATAATGTCTTAGGAAATAAGACGAAACGTCGGTTGTATTTATATTTAATTACATGGCTACTTCACCCATAAAACCTGTGTCTTGTATTAAAGTCAATAATATTTTTTACTATCTCCTTCGCTCACTGATCCAAAATAAAAATCACTCCTACATTTCCCTAATGTGGCCTGATTACTATGTCAGACTAGAGAACATTCAATTTTTTCTCATGAGCACTAATTCAGTTCTAGTTGCGCATGATGACTGGGCATGCGCAATCCCATCTGCATCAAAAGATGCATATACGGGAGCACACATGAGCATTGTGATGTGGGTGTGAATCCACATCTGCTCTTAGAGACCATCTTTGAAGGAGCTTCCAGCACTCTTAGAACTTCAATGCTAAAGTGGAAGCCAAGGAAACCAATGGGAATCTTTGGCCATGGCATAATATACACTTTGGTACGAATAAGGTCAGTGGCAGATAAATAGTAGTCCTATACAAACATCACCTCACACGTGCTGGAGATTGTGTCCACTGTGCCATGTTCATAAACAACCAACAGAAGTGCAGACAGGTGTAGGTTGTGCTGAAAGAACACTTCCGATCCCGGAAAGATCTCCACTCAGCTTTTACAATTCCAAGTACATGCACCATCTTCAATATCTAGTTCTCACTTCCCTTTGCAGAAGCCGTGCTGATTCTTCTTCAGCAAAACTTATCCTTCAATGTGCTTGATAAAGATAAAATCAATAATGCTTTCCACCATTTCAGATGTTACGCTACCTGGCCTGTAAATTGCTGGATTCTCCCCTGATCCCTTTTAAAAACTGGTGTCACGCTGTTCTATAGTATAGAAGCTGATTTTAGTGTCAAGTTACATATTGTGTGAGAAGATTTGCAATTTCACATTTCAGTTTGTTACAAACTCTCAGGTGGATGCTGTCTGGATTTGGTTATTTGTTAATTTTTACTTGGTTGATAAGACCTAGGACCGTCTCTCATCACCTCTACTTAATTCGCTTCTTCAGAGTCCCTCATTAAAAAAGTTAGTTCAGGCATGGATCTGTGCAACATCTTCTGCACTGAAGACAGATGCAAAGAATTAATTTAACTTCGCTGCAATCTCCAGAGCATCCCTTTCACTCCCTTGTTATCTAACAGTCCAAGTGCCTGCCTGGTCTGTTTCCTGCTTTAGATATATTTAAAGACATTTTCTTATTGGTTTTAATAATTTTAGCACTATGCTTCTCTCTTTCCACACTTGACTTAAGATTAGGTGACGTGCTTTGCTAGAGTTTGTGCTCCTTTTTGTTCTCCTCATTTAGGTGAGACTTCCATTTGCTGGAGGAAGCCTGCTTGGTTTTTATAGCTTCCTTGACTCTGCCCATTAACCATGTGAGCACCCCCTTGGTACCTTTCCTAATCTGCGATACATATTCTAGCCAAAGCTTCTATTATTGTAGTTTTAAATAATCTTTATGCCAATAAAGGTTCCTTCATTACTTACTTACTTACTTACTTACTTACTTACTTACTTACTTACTTACTTACTTACTTACTTACTTACTTAAATAATCTCCAAGCGTCTTGAAGAGATTGGACTTTCCCTTTCAGCACCTTTTCAACTGGTCCCTTCCTTTTGAGAAATATCTCTTTTTGAAGTCAAATGTGGCTGAGCTGGAATGTCTTGGCAATTCAAGAAAGCCTGTGGCTGGTTCAAATGATATGTTTAAGTTCAAACCGGCCTCATAAGTTAATTGGTGTGTGTGTGTGTGTGTGCGTGCGCGCACGTGCTCATGGCACATGAACATCCCGGACCTCTCTTCACTTCCCCCGCTTTCCTGGGAGGCAGCACTGGCATCACTGCAGCGTGGTGGTGGGGGAGGGGCACACAGGGTGATGTGCCAGGAGGCACCCGGAGGGGGTGATGCGCCAGGGGGGTGACGCACCTGGAGTCCTGGCGCACCACCCCCGGTACACTCACCCCCATTCCCGCATGTCATCGCTGGAGCCGGCAGGCTGAGCCGCATCTTCCTCGGCGGCTTGATCTCTTCTGAATAGGCCAGGCAAGGCTTTGAGCGGCGTCATGCACATGCGCTGCTCGAAGCCTTGCCTGGCCTATTCAGAAGAGGCCGAGCCACCGAGGAAGACATGGCTTGGCCTGCCTGCTCTGGGGATGACGCGTGATGCGGCTGGGGTGGGTGGGTGACGCAGCGCACCCCCACACTAGGGTGACGCACACCCTAGTGACGCCAACGAGGCAGTTCAGATTAACCTTTAGCAACTCGTGTAAGGGAGCTGCTCAGACAAAACCACTCTCCCCTCAGATGATTAGGGAGATGTTTTGAGGAAAGTAAGAGGTGTGGCCAGGATGTGAGTACACACATCAATTAACCCAGGGGGCTGGTTAGGGCTTCAGCTGCTTAAACATATTGTCCAAACCAATCTTGTCTTGGCTATCTAGAAGGGCTTGCATTTTGTCATGGCAAGTAAAGAAGACCCAGCAGATGAGTCACCAGGTTCATCCACAGACAAACTTCTTACAAGGTTTAGAGAAGAGGTTCTCAACCTCTTCCTAGCCAAGTACCACCTCTGGCGCCACTCTCCTGCTGAGTACCACTGGAAGTGACTGGCAATGACATCATCACCAGTTACTTCTGGGTTTTTGGAGGCCAAAAAACACAGGTAGGAGGCTCTGGGCAGGTGGGGGGGGGGCTTCTCAGCATTCCCAAGAGGCTGAGCCAAAGGCAGGCGGAGCCTCTCAGGAGCGAAAATACTATGCTTGTTGGGGCAGGGTTCCAGTGGTCCGGTGGTCTGAGTTCTACCAGCAGTCGGCCGAAGTACCACTGGTGGTACGAGTACCACTGGTTGAGAACCCCTGCGAGCACTGGCGTCACTCCCGTGAAGCGAGGGTAGCGGGTCGCTAGGGGTGACGCGCGCACCCCCGCGCCCGCCACCTCCATCGCCCTAGCCACCTCGGTCGCCCTCCGGACACTCCGAGGCCAGCCCGGGAGCCGGCCTTGGAGCGTCCGGAACAGCCGGCGCTCCAGGGCCTTCTGAAGACCCAAGCGTCAATCCGGGTATTTTTAGTGTTTTCGCGCATGCGCAGAGACGAAAACGGTCTGCGCATGCGCGAAAACACTAAAAATACCAGGATTGACGCTTGGGCCTTCAGAAGGCTCTGGAGCACCGGCTGTTCCGGACGCTCCGAGCCGGTCTCGGAGCGTCCGGAGGGCGACGCGAAGGGGCGGGGGCGGCACCCCCAAAAATCGGTGGTGAAACTCGGGGGCGTCACGGGTGACGCGCGTCACCCCGCCTTTGGGTGTCGCGCGTCCTAGTGACGCCACTGCCTGTGAGTACTGTTGTTTTGGTACTACAGAGGATAATACTTTTTACAGACAAACCCTTTTGGCATTAGGGAGTTCTAGAATTCTTGAAATGTAAGATTCTGCATGCATACTGTCTCCAAAGCTAGTTAATCAGCAAGAAATATCATGTTACCCACTTTCCCTGACTCTCTAGAACAGGGGTAGCCAATCTTTCATCATGAATGCTCCTTGCCCTTTAATGGTTGTATAGGTGAGGGCATTTCAGCAGGTGCAGCTGCTTTAGCAGCACCATCAGCACTTGCAGCTGCCAAGATTCTGCCTTCTACACAACTCTTAAGAACACAGAGGCCTTAATGGTGGAAGGTTGGCCACCCCTGCTCTAGAACCAATATAGTGCGGACATGGCAGATCTCTTGAGCTGTCCTGTCATGCTCAGTGGACCAGATATGCTCCTTTGTTGCTCTCTGGCACATCCTTCCTCTTTTACTAGTTCAATACCAAACAATAGGCTTTAAACAATTTCTCTGGGAAAAGGGACATTTGAAAGGAAGGCATTGCATTTGCACGGAGCACAAACCTGGTGCCCTATATGGATGCGGGGGGAGGGGGGAAAATAACCCTTCCTGCTGAATAAAGCTATTTGTTTGACTGGCCTATGCAGCTCCGATACCGTGATCTGTTTTCTGCAATTTCACCCTGAGGACTGTGTGTCTACAGACAGCAGTCACTTTGTTCTCCGGGCGTTTGCATCCGGTTACAGAAGAGACACACAGTCTGTACTCCCTCATGGAAATGTGTTTGATTCTTTGCTTTTGGATTTAATGAAAAGCATACAGCATATATTGTTGCCGTTTCCGTAAAAAGAGGAAACGTTGCACTTGACCACCTGAAACGTTCTTTAAGGTATCACAGTATTATTAGGCCTTCTCAAACATACAAAAAGATGGTCACACTGTGCGTTTCGAAGGGGGAAGGAAGGCCTCTGCAAAGAAGCTCTTGCTTCAGGTTCCTCCCCAGCGACAGAATCAATCCATCCTCATTTTCCTCATCTGAAAGTATTTTAATAATGTTCTAGTTCGACTTTTTCAACATCAGTTTTTAAGAAGTTTAGAATTCTCACTGACCTCACAAAGGCCACGGAATTCTCACAGGCCATGGAAGAATGTAACATGTGAACAAATGTGTTCATCCTTGCTTGTTTATTGTCACAACAAATGGGGGGTTCCATGCTTAGGCAGGGACTGTGGGTACCACTCCAGGGCCCATAGTCAGCAGTACTACAACTTGTGGAGCCTAAAAAAGTCTTGTTTTCAGTCTTGGAGTCTTGTTTCAGTCTAGAAAAAAGGCACCTGAGGGTGGGCATGATTGAGACGTATACAATTATGTATGGGATGGATAGCGTGGATAGAGGGAAGTTCTTTTTCCTCTCACACAACACCAGAACCAGGGGACATGCACTAAAATTGAGTGGAGGGAGAGTTAGAACGGACAAAAGAAAATATTTCTTCACCCAGCGTGTAATTCATCTGTGGAACTCCTTGCCACAGGATGTGGAGATGGCATCTGGTCTAGATGCCTTTAAAAGGGGATTGGATAGATTCATGGGGGAAAAGTTCATCACAAGTTACAACCCATAAGCAAACTCCTGGTTTTAGAAATAGGTCTTTTTCTGTATGTCAGATGCAAGGAAGTGGTGACAGGATACAGGTATTTTGTTGCCTTGGGTGCTCCCTGAGGCATCCAGTGGGGCCACTGTGAGATACAGGAAGCTGGACTAGATGGGCCTTTGGCCTGATCCATCAGGGCTCTTCTTATGTTCTTATGAGCTGATTCATTTGAGTTTGAACTCCCACACCCCAAGTTCATGTCCACAGAGCTAGAGTGCAGGCATTCTGAGCTGAAAAAAGGTGGTACAACACTGTTTTTGTGATATATATTTTTTTAAAACCAACAGCCATTCAAATGTCTCCATTGTGGAAGCGGAGATGTGGAGGACCCTTCTGGTATAGAGTTTGATACCCTCCAGGCCACTTCTAAATTCCCATAAAGACTACAAAGGAATAAAGTCAAACCAAAAAAAAAATTCAGCACAGACCTCAACAAATTTAGAACCCACAAGTTTTGACAGGGTAAATATATTCAGCTCTGATTACACAAGAATATCAATCAAAAGTTCATCCTAGAGATGGGCAGAGCCTGCACTCTCCACTTCTTAATTAATTTCTGTTTATGAATGAATTATAGTTCTGTTTCGTAATAAATCCCAATACCAATGTGGAGTCCACATTCATTAAGAACAGGCCCTGATGCACTGATGACATCATCCTGGTTGCAGAGCCTAGAGGCCTCCAAACATGACTGCATCAGCACCCAGGTGGTTAGAGAAATCCGGAGCTTCAGTTCCAGCTGGGGCCAGAATGAGAAACAGCAGGCTGCCTTCTCCGCTGCCCACCATGCCGAGTCATCCAGTGGGAGCAGGCGGCAGGGAAGACTCATGTTAATGGGCTGCAATTGCTTCAAAATCTGGAATGCATCTCAAGGCATTTCCTATGATGCCAAGAGGCTGAAGCCTTCTTGGAAGCCACTGGGCCCTCATGCATCTTTGGCCTTGAAACCCAAAGAGCCCAATCCTATCCCCCACCATGCTATAGCATGCAGCCATGCCCAAATGTCATGTGCTGCAGCACGCTATGGTGGGGGAGGGTGACCTGAAAGAAATGGGAGCTAAGTAAAAAACATTTTACTTACCTCCATCCATGTATGCCCTCAGGCCACTTATGGGTCTCCTCCTATGGCCCCAGCAGCCCCAATGGGCCTCCTCAGATGTGCGCTGGCAAAATGGCTGGCACAAATCGGAGGAGCTGGTGTAAGGCTGGTCAGGCTCGGGATGGGGGATAGGAATTGGCAGAGCGCACTGCCGATACTCCATCCCCTGTCCCTGGCCTGGCAGGTCAATCCTGGCCTCCAGAACGACCCTTCCCCCGCCACTGCCCCATCCAGTGCAGTTCTTACCTGCACTGGCGGGCACGGCATTGTCCTGGGGCCTTCTGGAGCAGTGGAGGCCGCTCCAGCAATCTCCTGAGGAGGCACAAACGTGCCTCATAGCACGTTTGCAAAACCTTCCTCCGGGGAGACTATAGTCCTGCCGGGGGATACTTATGCAGGATTGCAGAAAAGTCAACTTTTCCATGGCTTCAGCTATTGATTCTAGTCATGATTAAAGTAGGACCTCATGATTAAAGTAGGGCCAGTCCTTCTCTGAATCTATTTTGGCTGCCCCTAGTTAAAAGAGAGGAAATTACCAGTACAGGGGGGCACCGGTATCCACGGATTCCTCAACCGCAGTTTCAATTATCCACGGTTGAGGAAAAAAAAAAAACCCCGCACTCTCCACAGCCCCCTCCGCACTTTGAGCAGAAACCTCCGTTCAAAAGTTCCAAGTTTCCATCTGTTTTAGGCCTGAGCAACTAGACTTAGGTGATAGCTAGAGTCTCAGCAAAGTTGCAGAGACTCTAGCTATTAACTAAGTCTAGTTGCTCAGGCCTAAAACAGATGGAAACTCGGAACTTTTGAACAACAGAACGGAGGTTTCTGCTCAAAGTAAGTGCCTAGGGGGGCTGTGGAGGGTGCGGGGGGTCGCGCCCGCCCCCTGCACTTACTTTTAACGGAGAAAGCTCTGTTTTTTTCTTCAAAAGCCATTGCTGTAGGCCTTACCAACAAGTCTTCAGTGCTAGAAAGTCTCAGCAACCTCTCAGCAACGTTGCTGAGACACTCTAGCACCGATGACTTGTTGGTAAGAAGGCCTACAGCAAAGGCTTTTGAAGAAAAAAAACACGGAGCTTTCTCCGTTAAAAGTAAGTACTTGGGGGGGTTGTGGAGGGTGCGGGGGGTAGCGCAGGCCTGCGGGGGGCCGCGCAGGCCTGCGGGGGGGTCGGGGGCCCCCCTGAAAACCACGGAAATGGGCATTTGCCCATTTCCGCGGTTTCAGGTATCCACGGTGGGGGCTGGAACGTATCCCCCGTGGATACCGGGGTCCCCCTGTATATAGCTCCCCAAAGGATCAAATTTGAATTTTCAAATCATAAATATCTTTGCCCAAAAGTAACCATGTATTTAGTAACTACGTGTTTATCTACATTTCTACAGTAATAACCCTGGTAGAGTGCACACTGACCCACCTGGGCTTCACTGAAGACACCTGGTGTGGGTGACTTGCACCGAATGCTATCTTCTCTGATAGCAGTCAGCATGCCCCCTTTGTCTCTTTGAACTTGTGCCAGCTAAAGAGACCTATTGGCAAGTGGGAGGCTTACGGAGTGGTAAGGGAAAAGATTTTCCCTTTCTCCTCCAAAGCCTCCCAATCTGCCCGCCCCCTATCATAGAATACATCACAGCCCATTTTGGTGCGGCTGCATGGTATGGCAGGGAACACTCCCACCGCAAGCACCAGTCTAAACACATTGGAGATTTAAATGCCAGATTTGCATAGCTTTGAGGCCCGTGAGTATATGAACACTTCACCTGTTTAGGCCAACATGTTACATTACTGAAATGTGGATCACCCACACAGGAAATGGTTAAGTCATCAGGCAAAAACCCTCTCAAGTGTTGCTTTTTTTCACACTACACCCAGAAGATACAAAACATGCAGTGGTCCACAAACAATCAAACCAAAATAATGGTCCATAAGCCAACAAAGTTTAAGAACTCTTGCGCTCAGGGGTATAGCAAGTTAGAGACGACGGGGAAATAGGGAAAGGCTTGCCCAGACATAAGGACATTTCCTATGTGATTTAATGGGGATGTTATTATGTGTTTTCTAATAAAGAGATAATCATCTCTACGTTTCTATATAATTAATAACTAGAAGATGCTTGTTCATCAGCTCTTAATGGCCTGTGGCTACTTGCTACTGTACACCTTGCGTGCTGAAGTGGCAGCTGAGAAAAAGTGTTGAAGCTGCTGGGATGCAGCCAGTCAAAGAGAAAGGTGTCTTGCAGCTGTCTGGCTAGGAGTGGGCTCTATGGGCAAGCTGTTTGCTTTGGGAGAACTGATGCTGCTTTAAAGATTAGCACTATCTGTTTGGGTGCTTGCCAGCTCCCCTGTATACTGGGGAACAGATAGTATAAAAATAGCTCCGAGTCTCCAGTACATTCTTCTCACAAGGAAACTGACCCTGTAAAAAGCTAGCCAAGGATTTTTCTATTGTATAGGGAACAGGAAGAGTGAAAAAATGAAAGACACAAAAAAGATACCCCACTATTTCTTTAGGCTCTTTTGAGTTAGAAAAGAGTTGAGACTACCTGTAAGCAGTGATGTAGACTTGAGTCTGTTGACTTGGACTCGAGTCGGACTCAAGTCTCATCAATGACTTGACTCGGAGTTGACTCAGTGATTGTAACAGACTCGAAAGACTCGACTCGAGACTTGGAGCCTTTTACAACAAGTTGAATTTTATTCAAGTTTAAACCCATTTCCCCCATTAAATAGATAGGGACTCGCAAGTCGCAATCAAAGACTCGGGACTTGGGGGCAAAGACTTGAGACTTGACTTGAGACTTGGACCCAATGACTTGGGACTTGACTTGAGACTTGAAGTCAGAGACTTGATCCACATACCTGCCTGTAAGAATCTCAGAAAAATGTGAATAAAACTCTTTCTTTGTTCTTAAGAAATCATATTGATTCCCAGCCCATTGAGGCAGACAGTGTGGAAGCATCTGGTATTCTTTGTTGCTGATGAGATGTACCAGTACAGTATTTCACAACTCTGGAAGGCAACAACTGTGGCATGGCTGCTGATCCAGCCTGTTCTTGATATGAAACCAAACCCTACGGTACCTAAATCTTACTATAAATTACTTTTTCTCAGGAATGTTTTGCAATGTAGAATGCACATGCATCCATATCCTGTAGATGGAATAATTTAAATTTGATGACTGGCTGTTTAGGTAATTGCTACTATGGGCAAAATTCAGAATTAATATCAATGATGGGGGTGTAAACACGAGCACTTCAGAGGTTTTCTTCTTCCATGTTTATGAGATGAAAGCCACTCTCACAATAAGCAAATCAACATGATCTGCACCTTACATGCCTCCTTAATCTCTTACTTAGCATTTAAGGTCAAACTCTACCTTACAGTGAAAGACCCATTACTGGTCTCCCAATGTTATTTTTTAAAAAAAAAGTTAGGAAGGCCACTAATTTAAT
Organism: Plestiodon gilberti rubricaudatus; assembly: GCA_026170595.1. Lineage (NCBI taxonomy): Eukaryota > Metazoa > Chordata > Lepidosauria > Squamata > Scincidae > Plestiodon > Plestiodon gilberti. The sequence continues at coordinate 132,504,063 of JANXHW010000003.1, forward strand.
CGAGGAAATAGCATAGTGGACCAAAGGGGAAAAAATGGGGATGTGTGTGGTTCTAAAACAGTGGCGTTGCTCTAGGTGGGGCGGAACGCTAAGTTCTGCCGCGCTCTGACCCTTCCTTTACTCCCCAGCACAAGGCGCCCCGCCCCCTCGCCTTCAGAGCCATTCAGGGCAGCGAAGGCAACGAGCTCGCTGCCCTGAATGACTCCGAAGGCAAGGGGGCAGGGCGCCTCGTGCCGGGGAGTAAAGGAAGGGTCAGAACACGGCAGAATTTAGCATTCCGCCCCACCTAGAGCAACGCCACTGTTCCAAAGTGCTAAAAAAAAAAAGTTTTATTATTTACAAAAACTCCAATATAATGCTCTTAACCATCTGGCATGTTTTGAGCCCTTCTTCAGAGGTGAACCATGATAAAATTATAACAATTTCTAAATTACTGTACTAAATTTATATCCAAAAACAAAAAAAAACTTAGTAAAGCACATCATACCATCTCTAAAAATCAATTCACATGAAATGATATACTAACATTCAAAGACTTAACGATAGGATAAATGTACCTTCTAATAATCAGCTGAAGTATCTACTTTCAATCTCAAGTTTCTTGACTCACAAATCTCCTACTCCCATATGATTGTTCAATCTATGTTCTTATTACTAATAAATAAAGTTATAAAGTCTGAAATAGCATCATTTTAAATATTAATCGATCTATCATTAAAATGCTTACAATTGGATTGTTCTACCAGTTATTGAAAGAATATGAACGTTGTTCAGGAAAAAAAGAAAACTCTCCTAGCAATTAATTCCCACAGGGAAAGCGTTTCGAGCTTCAGCAGGGAGGAGAGGAGTTGCTCCTGGCAATAACTGCATTTTGTGTTTGTAAAGGTGTATCACTGTATCCCAGCCATTCAAAGATGACAACTGACTTCTCCCTGAAAGGTGGTATTGCCTCTGATAAATGCCAATGTATTTACCGTATTGTCCCGAGTATAAGACGCACCTGATTATAAGACGCACCCTTAAAGTTTGGTGCTATTAAAAAAATTTAATTAAATCACTGGCATTAAATTGCAACAGCCTGAGTATAAGACGCACCCCTAGTTTAAAAACTTAAATTAGGAGAAAAAAGTGAGTCTTATACTCAGACCAATACGGTATTTATTCACTGCTTTGAATGTATTAGAAGAACAGCGGTATAAAATATAAATAGACACTCTGACGACAATTGCTTGGGCAGATATTGTTGTGCTTCACTCCCCGCTGCCCTGATCTTGCCATTGCTCCCACTTGCTCCCTTCTTTTCCCCCATAGGTTTCCCTTAAGAAAAGCCTCAATGTAAGATTCAATAGGCAAGAGGATTCCCTGAGACACGTGGAAATCAGCACCAATGCAGAAAGACCACGTAGCCAGACAGACAGAATACCGGTACTTTGTGTATCCCATGACTTCTTCACCTGGTTTTCCCAAGAACAACAGGTCCTAGCCAGTTCACCTGCTAGAATTAGTATGTAGCAGCCAATTGGATACCTGCACCCACCTGGCCAGGTAAAGGGTAGATAGAGGATGTTCAGGAGGTCATAAAACATCCAAACAGGATGAGGTAATGACATCATCACACCTAGGCCTTTTTAAGGTCACATCTAAGGATGCTTGTGTGTGTTCTGGCTTGGCTCCCTGGAAATTCCCAGAGAAGCATCTGTGTGTGGTCAAATTCTGACCTGCCTCCCTGGGAATTAGAGAGGTATAATGGACTCTTCAAGCCGATACTGGAGTAAGTACAGCTAGGAACAGTGAGATTTTAATGCATTAGGAAACGATTTTGCTTTTATGTTTGCCTGGAATCGCCCACTTGTATTTTTTGCTAAGATCTGCATCTGGGTATTGCCAACGCCCAAGCTATTTTCCAAGTTGATTTGTTTCATTCTTTCCTCCTTGTATTATCCAAGCCCCCCCCCCTATTTTTTTTAATAAACTCTATTTTTACAGTTTAACTAATCTGCATGTGGTTTTGTCCGCTAGCCCGCACCGGGGGCCCCCGGCAGGGGGGTGGTGAGGGCGAGCCCGACTGCAGGGGCGTCGTCCAGGAGGTCGTCATCCTCCAGCTTGTCTTGTCTTGGCTCACATTGGCCTCAGAATTACCTGGAGGAAGGGGGTTGCCTCACCCAGCAACCTTCTCTCCAGTCTGGATCTCGGTTCGTGGGCTTCCAAGCACCAGGGCTGTGGAGCTTAGCACCAGTGAGCTTTTATTACAGGCCTCTGGCTGCCCCACCCTGCCCTGCTGAGGCCTCGTCCTCATGAGGGCTCCGCCTGTCCCGGCTGGTTGACTGACTGCTTGATGGGCCGGGTCACAGCTGTCAGTGTTTAGCCTGACAGCTTGTTGACTGAGCCTTGCTCGTCGCCATGCTCTCCCCACCCGTGTCTCCTTCCAGCCTTGCCCTTCCAGCTCCCGAGTGGCTACTGTTCCCCCTGGCTCACCTGTTGTTGCTCCTGGAGGAGCCCTGGCAGAGGTAAGCTCAGGAAGTCCGGGCTTGCTGCGGGCAAAACCCGGACAGGTTTGTTGAACTCTGTCAGAGCCTTGCCCCAGTTCTCCCTGACATTTGGCTACACACTATTGATTAGGTTGGGGGGAGGGGAATTCTCCACATACCTGGGAGGGAGGCTTCTGACGATGGTCTCTCTCTCTGCCTGACTTTGTCCTCATGGTGACAGCGAAGTCTACCAACGCTGACCATTACAATTCTGGAAACACAGAACTCATTCAACTGAATCAGACCATTTGTCCATCTAGCTCAGTATTGTCTACCGACAGGCAGGGACTCTCCAGGGTTCCAGGCAGGGATCTTTCCCAGTCCTACATGGGGATGCCAGAGGTTGAACCTGGGACCTTCTGCAAACAAGCCACATGTTCCAACAGTGAGCTACGGCTCCTTTTGAAATTCCAAACCATTCCCTTTCGGAAGATCCCCTAAGCGCAGAAGCAACAGTGTGATTGGAAGTGCCATTAGCAAAGGCGTCATTGGCACTGGAGGAAGATGATCTCTCTCTTTGTGTGCCATCATTGAATGAAGGGGTAGTAATGTGTCAAAAAATGAGAGAGGTGCCCATGTGCCTTATGTCACTTCCTCTTCTTTCCATCTCCTCTGTTTTCAGGTGCTGATGTCTGAATAGCCACAGTAAGCAAAGAGATAAAAACTAAGTTTTACCGTAGCATAGCATAGCCCCACGTCAGACATTTCTGATCACTTCCCTGACTTTTCCAGCATAGCTGCGGTTCCTGATACCTCTACAACACTGGATGCCTTACCCCAAGACCTGATTTGAAAAAAAAAATATAACATTTCCTCCATCGACTGTCACAAGCACATCTTGCTTTTTGCTTGATTTGCAAGAGCAAATAACAGGATTGGCATGAGAACTGAAAATAACAGATGCTACTGGAGTGCAATTAATGGGACTTAGAAGAGAATGCCATGCAGCTATAATAAAAGAGGCTTAAGAGCAAAGAATAGGGGTTACAATAGAACAAAATGGAAAATGTATGCTATCTGCATGATTAATGACTACATACTACCAGTGGTACCACAAACAAAGTCAAATGAAAGGATATAGGTTCCTGGGACTGAACCTCCTCCAAAGGATCCACTTTTCTTTCCTCTGCACACAAAGCTGGTAGAGATATGCCACCCCTACTCCCCATACTACTATTGTTATTAAGCTTAAGTACCTATAACAGAAACAGTTGCATATTCTTTTCCTGTTTGCCCCTGCCTTCCCTACCCTTCCTTTCCCCTGCTGTCTCCCTGCAAAATGTAGATTTGTAAGATCCTTGGGACAGGGAACTGTCCTCTCATATTCTGCAAATTGCTAAGCCCGTTGAGGGTACCATATAGATTATTTACTCATCCTCATTAGATATCTGCTACATTTGGTTTCTATGTTGCTTCATACTGGAGTAAACAGCCACTGTCCTGGGCAAGTTTGGAATTATGTGGAATTTTCATAAGGAATTGAGATGAGCACAGGCTGGATACTTGCAGGTCGCTTTACCATAATGGAAGGCAGAGGCCCAGTTTAGCTGGGGCTCTATTCTATAGCATAGGTAATACTTAAGCCAGTTTTGAAATGATGAAAGCAAGCAAGCAAGCAAGCAAGCAAGCAAGCAAGAAAGAAAGAAAGAAATGTGGAACAAGTAGAGTGAAACCACATGGCACCTCTTAAGGAGTAGAGTTGGGGTGACAGCCCATCAGGTTCTGCTGGGCAAAAGAGCCAATCAGGGACAATATCATGGCAATAGAAAGTATCCCCTGTTCATTCATAAACAGCAAGATCATTGGACTATATTGCAAATTGCAATCATTCAGATCCAATTGCATAGAATACTAGCTACAAAACTAGCCTCATAAAACTCAGTCCAAATCTCCTAACCTGGGAGCCTGACATCTTTTTTTTTCTCCATACAGGTCAAAATAAAATATTTAAAAAGCACTTTATAAATTCACATTTGCTACATGAGCCAATAATACATAATTTCCATGTTAAGTTCCGTGAAAACGTTTCCTGAAATCCACTGTACCTCTGCCGAGCTTGGTAGAGATGATAACGGAAGGCTGTAATTTTAATTGGTCCTATAAAGCCAGCTCTTATTAAAGTAAATGAATGTAAAAGGTAGATCAAAGGCAGCCTGCACAATCGGCCTGTCGGCGGTATCATTGAAAGAGAATTAGCAGCCCTTCCGCACAGCGGTTTCTGTTGGAAGAGAGCACAGCAATGCAAGAGGCAATCCTCGGAGCTTTTTCATTAAATGGTTTTAAAGAGCTTCAGAGGCAAAGGTTCATTGATACGTAATGCGGCTTGATGAAGGAGGATGGAGAGGAACATAATAGGGAAGGCACAGTGACCAGGGAAAAGACAGAGGCCACGATCCAAAGAGTTCTATGAGCGCAGGGGGGGGGGTTATACTTTTTTCTCAAGCAGTAGCTATGCACCACAGCAACACTTTCTGATTTGATAATGGAAGTCAGAGAAAAAAATCAAACTCACACAGGGCCAGTAGAAGCCCTTGGCATGAGGCTAAAATGCCCTTTGATCTCATGCCAGATTTTTTTTTCCCCAATGAGAAGAAAAGATGCTGGTTGTCCTGTCTGATCCTCGGCTGCAATACCCAGTGCCATCTGGTCCAGTGCCAAAATGTGCCATCAACACAATCAGCCTTCACTCTAGGACAGGGGTTCTCAACCCCTTCCCGACCGAGTACCACCTCTGAAGCCACTCTCCTGCTGCGTACCACCGGAAGTGACTGGTGATGACATCACCGCCAGTTACTTCTGGGTTTTCAGGTTTTTGGAGGCCAGAAACACAGGTTGGAAGCTCTGGGCGGGTGGGAGGGCCCTTCTCAGCGTTCCTGAGAGGCTCGGCCAAAGGAAGGAGCTTCTCGGGAGCGAAAATGCGCCACCAAAAGTGCCACATTGGAGCAGGGTTCTGGTGGTCCAGAGGTCCGAGTACCACCAGCAGTTGGCCGAAGTACCACAGGTGGTACTAGTACCACTGGTTGAGAACCCCTGCACTAGGACTATATGTGCTCTCTGGCATTAACGCTTCTGAAATAGTGTGTCCGCAATCAGCACCTCTGACTATTAGTGACAATACAGCACTGTTGGTATCTTACTACTGAGAGTCGGAGAGAGCTATAACTCCTTGCATGAAACCTTCTAGAAGCATATCTGCAACCAATAAAGGGGGCGGAAATACGAGTCATGCTATTTCCTTTCTACCTGGTTGTGTAGATGGGCCAATGCCTGTGTGCCCAGTGGAAGAGCATGTGGTGATTTGCACCATGGAGTGGAGATCATCTGGCCAATGGCCACTACCCATTTCCTGACAGCCTTCACAGGCTTTCTGTATAGTCATGCCAAGAGGTGAAGAAACTTTAACCAGGTTTTTGCATCTGATGAAAACAAATATCTGGGGAAGCAGAAGAGTGTCAAAGTCTCTTTACCACTTGACAAGTTGCTAGTGATGATCGGCTTCGCAAGTGGTTGCCTGCACACTGTGGACAGTTATCACTTGGCTAATGGTTGTGACTGGTTGTTAATGGTTTCCTGTGACTGTGCTGAAGACTGCTGCCAAAATAAGTCCATGCATGACTCAAATGGATACATTTACCATATTTCTCAACGTTGCAGACCCCTAGGTAATCTGAACCCCAATCTGCCGTCAAGCTTATTCACCATATTCCCAGCAAAATGTGGTTAGCATAATGCCCAGCTGCACATCTGCTTCTTCCAAAAGAAGCCTCCTCCCGACACACCCATGAAAAATACAGCACAATAAAGGTCTAGCAAAACAGTCCTGTGAAGGAGTCATCCTGCTTTTATCAGATTTCGAAACCGACCCAAGAAACATCTGATAGTAATAATTTGCTTGGCAGGGTGTGGTGAAACTTGACATGTTAACATCTGTCAGGTGAATTGAGATGAAGAAACTGAAGATAGCTGGGGCGATGTGCGTTCCTCGTACGTTTTTGTTACAGATTGCACCTGACCACTCTTAATAGAAAGTTCTGAAAAGGAACTTGTGCTAACAAAGTGTTGTTTTGGACAGGCAGCTTTGATCCAATAATTTGTACTATGTTGGCATAATGCTGATGTGGGACCCATACTTTGAAGAACAAAAAAAAATCATCAGAAATATCTAGGAAACAACTCAAACAAGTAAGACTTTAACTGACTGCAGAGGTGACTTCATTTTGTACACATGGATATCTGCTGTGAATAAAAAGGTGCATTTTCCCTGGATTCCCAGAGATTCCTATCTAGCAGGCTTGCGAAACACTGACCAGACTTTGGGGTTCCAAATTACCGGATCTTGTTTGCAGAGTGGTACTGTTGGCGTTAGCAGTCTGCTATTCTTCGGTTTTATTTTTGGACTTTGTACAGACTGCTGTGCATGCTGCACAGTTCACTGCGGCTCCATTGCTTCTATTTACTTATGTCTGTTTTGTTTTCCATTCACATTCATATGCACACATATTCCTTGTACAGACTGATGAAACACCACACTAAAAGGAATCCAGATCACATCAAGATTCCTTCTTGTGCACTGTTACATCATTACACACAGGCACTGCAAACAGAAGAGGCTCTCTCAAGCATATTTATGCCCTCCATCTGCCCTTGTTTCCATAGAGTTGTACATTTGTTTATTTATTTAAATGATGTCCTTCCAAATAATCGGAGCATACAATATAGTCAAAAAAAACCAGTAAAATGCAAACCAAGAATAAAATCTAAAGTGAAGTAATCATAAGGGATAGTGCAATAAAAAAATTAAAACAAAGTACAGAATGCAACCACAAACCCAAAAGCAACTAACTAAGAAAAGAAGGCTGGGCAAAAAGGAAAGTTTTCAGCCCTCATTGAAAGGCTAACAGGGAAGGGGCAGTTCTTAATCCCACCAAGCGGGAGATCCATAAGAAAGGCACCATCACAGAGAAGGCCCTGTTCCTCCTAATTGTTTGTTTATTTACATGTTTATCTCTCCTCTCTGCACAAAGTTTATCTTCAGTTTGTATACGAAGTGAAACTTGAGGACCTTGCAAACAAAACAACTGCTTTGCACTGTTAACAACAAAAGGGTAGAACTGAAGCAGAGAAAAGTTCCCAAGTGATAAAGGGGTGCTTTAAAATGTATCTATTGGATTTAAAGTGTGCCAGCCTGCCCTAATCATGGCATTTGTGGCGTCAACCAATTTTCAGATCCCTGTTATGCCTAGCTACAAACCAAGTAATAACACGAAATAGGAAATCCTGCATGGAGCACATTGTGTAGAAGAGGTATACATTAGTGACTAAGGAAGCAAGTAAATTAAATCAGGGGAAATTTGCAGAATGCAACTTTTCCTCTCTGAAAATTTGAATTGTGTAGGAACACACCCAACGCAATGTCAGATATGGCTTTCCACCAGGTACTTACAACAAGGGCATAAATATAACATGAATGGAGACAGATGCAATTTCCAGTCTTGGATTTGCAACACAGACAAGAAAGATATTTATTCTAATTCATAGCCTCAGGCACAGGATACAAAGGGAGTACAGAGAAAAATAAATAATTTGTGGGTTTGGGAGAAACAGGCTAGAAGATTTCACAGCAACAAACTGCCACGTGACTTTGAGAAGAAGGTGCAGAACCTGGTAGAATGCAAAGTGCTGAGAGCCTACAAGAACTCTTGACGCATATTCCTTCTTGCATACATTTTAAGCAGAAAAACAGAGGATCCGGCTTCAGAAATTAGAAAAGCAGCCAACCTTGGGGCAACCCTCCCACAGAAGGACATTTGGAATCATGATCCAATCAGGTGTGCTCATCATCAAAACATAAGACCTGCATTGCTGGATCCATCCATGGTGGTCCTCACTGGCGTCACTGGAGCGTGGCGGGGGGGCGGGCCGCCAGGGGGTGACGCGCGTCATGGGGTGACGCGCGCACCCCCTCGCGCGTCACCTCCGTGACGCGCGTCGCCCTCCGGACGCTCCGAGGCCGGCCCGGGAGCCGGCCTCGGAGCGTCCGACCCCGTCGACGCTCCAGGGCCTTCTGAAGGCCCAGGCAGCGCGTCAATCCGGGTATTTCCCGGATTTTCGCGCATGCCCAGACCTGTTTTGAGGGCAAAAAGCCCTCAAAACGGGTCTGCGCATGCGCGAAAATCCGGAAAATACCCGGATTGACGCGCTGCCTGGAGCACCGACGGGTTCGGACGCTCCGAGGCCGGCTCCCGGGCCGGCCTCAGAGCGTCCAGAGGGGGCGACGCGATGCGGGGGGGAGCCGGGTGGCCCCCTCCCCCCGCGCCTATAATGTCCCGCCCCTAGGGGGGGTGACGCGCGTCCCCGCACTAGGGTGACGCGCGTCTAGTGACGCCCCTGGTGGTCCTTGTAATCCAGCAGTCTTCTCTTGAGCAGAAGCCAACAGATATTTCTGGCTGCTCACAAGCAAGGCATGAAGGCCTCTGTACACGAAGGCTCACTTTATTTAGCAACCATAGACAACAAGCTCTGATAGACTTATCATCTATGATTTTATCTAGGCTGGTTTTAAAGTCATCATGAAGCGCTGTGAGAGAACTGCAGGAACTAGTCCAACGGTATGGAATTGGCCACATTCATGCTGAATATTCAGAAACTTATGGCCCAATTCTATCTGGGTCTCGGGCGGACAGAACTTGTGCTCCGTCAGCACAAAGCCCAGGCTGCTGGTGCTGCAACCACTGCGATGGCACATGGCATGTGTCAGCATAAACGCCAATGGAATACCAAGCCCCTGCCAGAGCAGGTAGGTCAGCAGAAGGGGTATTTCAAGGGAGAATTGGGGTGGGGATTGGGCCAGGCTGGGAGTGTGTTGTGGACTGGGGGTGCATTTCAGCGGCAGTTGTGGCACCAATATCCTACGCTCCTGGCCTGGGCTCGACATGCCCCCTTGGACCCACTCGGATTTACGCCAACCCAAAAGTTGGCACAGATCCGAGTAGGCCCATTGGCGACCAGGCAGTAGCGGAGTAGGTAAATAAAAAAAAAGTGTTTTACTTAACTCGCTGCCTAGTCCCGGCTGACCCATCACATGCAGCAGAGGCTGCGCCAGCACCGCTGCATGCTCTGGACCCGTCCAGGATAGGATCGGGCTGTTAGTAGGAGCTTATAGGTTGGGAGGCCAAATCCAATGGGCACTGATTTACTATGAAATTGTGGCACCTCCCACCGAGATTTCATTATACACCTTTTTATTTCAAGCCCTGTTCATGGTAACACACTTAGACAGAGCTGCAGTGGTACTGGTTTGTTTTACTGTCAATTTAAGGCTAAGCATGCGGGTAGAAGAGAGAGGTTTTCAGGAGAAGAGACCTAGCCATGGAAGCCATCTTTTATCTGCAGTTCAAATAAAGAGGCCCTGCCTCATAGCCATGATTGAATGTGTGTCATTCACATCAATCCATGATACTTGGTTTCTAAGGAAAGGCTTGCAATTACTGTACACACACACGTATGCACAACCCCTGCCACTACTGCATCCAGGACAGTGGGGCATACACAGCAAGACCTCCAGTATCCCTGGGAACAGCAGAACCTACTGAAACTTCTAGAATAAGGGAAGTTTATCTTTTTTAATTCAATTTTATTAATAGACAGCACAGGTATCCCACTTTTCATCCTTGGTCCCCAAAGCAGTTTACAATTGTGGAAAGAAAGAAAAAAAAAACAGCAAATACATTCAACTGCCACTTTAAACAAATACAAACAAAGCAAAATCAGACCAGCTCCTGCACAGGACTGTTGATATAATGTGGATGATGGGTGGGGGGGAGAAGGGGAATTCAACTGAAACAGGCGCCTAATGTCTTTGCCTGCTTCCCTCACAGGGCCGTTGACGTTAAATGGTCCTGGAAGGGGCAGAGGAGAGTGAATTCTGGGGTCGTAAATTTGACAGAATGCAGACAGATTACCCAGGTCCACTAACTTTTTCTGGAATGAAACTAGCCTGAGTGGTTCTGGCTTAACTCACATCTGTTCTGGAAATGGAGTAACTGAAGCTACAATCCTCACCCTTCCAAGAAGTAAGCCTCGTTGAACAGGCAGGGACTTACTTCTGGGTAAACATGCATAGGAACGCACAGTAAGCCTATGAATAGCCTGATCTGAGAAGTGAACACCAAGTTCACCTCTTGTAGTGAACTATGCTAGGCTGCAACATCAGCTGTTCTGAGCTCACCGCAACAGCTAATGAGGATCTCAAAAAGAACCAATGTTGATGTGTTCAGAATCAAGTACACACAGGATCTGACTGCATTACAAGCCAGAGTGGTGTCTCAGTTCGGGTAATGGACTGGGGTGGGGGTGGGGTGTCTCTGAATACAAAGTCTTAACACAGAGATGAAGCTCCTATGCACACTTGGACACAATGGGACTTACTTCCAAGTAAACATGCACAGAACTGTGCTGCTTGTGACTTTTGGACAGACATTCACTCTCAGCCTAATCTTATAGGATTATTGCACAGATAAAATGGGGTGCCCCCACCTATACCATCCTGAGCTTCTTGAAGGCGGGATAGGTTACATCTAGTAGTGTGTACGGGAGCTAGTGAATCCAGTTTTGCTTTGTTTTTGTTTTTTTTAATCCCCTTCACTTGAATAAAAGAGATGTTTGATCTCTCAAGTCTAAAAGGACCTTTTCCAGAGAGGACCTCCTTTATTCCAGAAATATCAGAACTGTTTGATGCCTAATAGTAATCATTAGAAGCTAAAGCAGGACATGGCAGAGCAGACTTCAAGCTTGGGGGATTTACTTTTCCTACTAGATGAACCTTGGGGTCCACCAACAGGTAAAAAAAAAAAAAGGTAAAGGTATCCCCTGACAATTAAGTCCAGTCATGTCTGACTCTAGGGTGTGGTGCTCATCCCTATTTCAAAGCCGAAGAGCCAGCGTTGTCCGAAGACGCCTCCGTGGTCATGTGGCCGGCATGACTTTCCTTGCCGCAGCGCGTAGCATGCGGCTGGAACACGGAGCGCTGTTTACCTTCCCGCGAGCGGTACCTTGTTGCTTGGCCAGCTCCTGCCAACCACCAACAGGAGCTATGTGCAAAACTGAGACGGCAGGGCAAAACCAGGCTCAAAATGGTGACAGTTAACAGCTACATCCCAGGAACCAACATGAATATTGGATAACCTGAACATAATATAAGCACAGATCTACATATGAGTTACAACAGATCAGAGATTCTACCACATTACTCTAAAACTAGCTAGCAGAGCACCACAAAGACCTCGTCAAGTCAATTAATTGATGTTCATATTATTAGGTGAGGTATGCTGAGGCTGAAAGATAAGCTGTTAGTATAAGGCCAGTCATCATAGTCCAAGATTTTTTTTTTAACTTGCAATTTTAAGGAACCAAGTTTTGACAATACCTTTAAGCATAAGTCCCATTTTATAACTGGGGAACACCAACACTGAGATATATACAACTCAGAGGCTCACTAGGATGGGTGTCACCCAGTGCAGCACCTACTGTACCTAGAAGAGCATGGCTTTCTGGAAATTCGGAGGTGACATAATGATGTAGTCACATAGCTCCCAACCTTCCAGGCTATCGTATTGCTTTTAATGCTAAAAGCCCGCCTTCAGACTGCCTCCGTTCATTGCTAATGCTAATACCTTCAGTTCGCCTCCGCTCAGTACTCTTTGGCCCACCCCGGGTCCAGTCACTTAGTGTTCTCACCAGTGAGCAGCAAAACCACGATCTTCAGAGAGAGTGCGAGGTGGCTGGGCTTGGGCCAGGGGCTGCCGAGCGGAGGCTTGGGTGGTGTGGTGTAACCCCCCAGGGTTGACACCTGGTGCAAACTGCATACCCCCCTTGTGACGCCACTGAAACAAATTGCCCATTCATTAGAAGAGCCCTGCTGCATCATTAATCAAGCAAATGAATCTTCTAAGGACTAAAGCAATTTTGTCATTGCTATTGTTACACAAATGGTAGTTAGAGATGCCCTTTGCTGATCTATTGCAAAATCACCCAGAGAACAACCTTCTGCCTGCCCCCAAATCTCAAATTTGGTGTCTTTATGGAGGAATCATGATCACAAGGAGGAAACACACACACACAAGTAATATGGGTGGAAAGGGAGGAAGAAGGAAAATTTGTCACTCAAAAGGTTAAATACTTATATTTGAAAACTGAGCAGCCAGCACTGATGTACTCTGAAAACAGATTGGGAGCATTTTTTAAATGGTAGTGCGAGGCCCCCATTTCCCTTCCTTCTGAAAAATCATAGCCATGTGGACTTCTTATTCCAGTATCCTTAAAATAATATTTTCAGAATGATTCCATATAGAACATATTTGTTTACCTGAACTTCAGCCAGAAAGTCTACAGTGATTTGCCAAAAAAATGGAAAATTATCTTCACAGTCCACTTATGATGGAAACCATTTTAGACACCAACGTATAAATCCTAAATCAGGACTTCAGGTGATTCCACTTAGCATGAAGGGGCTATTTTCCTGTTTGCTAAATTCATTTAAAGCAAGGTTGCAAAATATATCAAGGAAAGTTTCCTGGTGTAAGGATTCCTGTTCCAAAAAAAAAATCCACTCCCCATTATGTGTAATACAATTTTTAAAAAAATGGTTTTGAAAAGGAGTCACAATTGTAAGTTCCAGACATCTGTGAACATTTGACCAGTGCATATACAGTTCTCTTTATATGCGAATTCGCTATCTGCGAATTTGCTATCTACGAGGGGCAGAATTGCCACCTATCTCTCAGTATCTGCGGTCTGTAAATCGAATGCAACATCATCGGGATTCAGGTTATAAGATCAATTTTATAAGATGTCAAATTGTAAAAATACGTCAGCAACAAGTAAAATACATTGCTGACGTATTTTTACAATTTGACATCTTATAAAATTGATCTTATAACCTGAATCCCGATGATGTTGCATTCGATTTACATTGCTGCTGGTTATAACAGTTTACGAACATTTTTATCTGCGGTCTGTTCTCATTATCTGCGATCTTGTCACGGTCATTGTTCTCATGGGTGTGTACTTAGCTCCCCCCCCTCTCCTGGGTCTGGGAGCAAATTTATGGGTCTGGTCTAGGAGCAAATTTCCCTCTTGCCATTTGCAATGCAATGGGAACTGTTGCTTGCTCTGTATCTTTCTAGCTGCTTATCAGCAGATCTCCGCATTACTCTAAAAAGCAAGCAGATTTTCCTTGCCTGGCACCCACGTTGCTCTGGGAACAAACTTCCCTACCTTGCTGCTTTTACTGTAAAAGGTAATCTCTCTCTTCTGGAGTTGCTGTGTGTCTGTGTGTTTTCTGATGAATTCCATTTGCAACGCAATGGGAACGGTTTGTGCTCTCTCTGGGCTTATACTGTACAATACCTTTTATATTTGCATAATGTTGTTAGAAAGGAATAATAATTACTTTGCTAGAGTTAGGAATTGTCCCATAACAAAGAGCCAACGTGGTTTACTGGATAATGCCCCCACAATCACCCAGCCCATAAACTTCAAGGTAAGATTCAGGTTACAAAGTTCATATAGTGTATGGCGAAGAAGGTCCCGTGGAACCTAACCCCATTTTCTCATAGGCTCAATGATTTGGTATCCGCTAATTTGGTATCCACTAGGTTTTCCAGGAGCCTAACCCTAGCGGATAACTAGAACTGACTGTATCTAGTGTGACTGCCATGTGGTTGTCCCAACCCTCCCACTAGACTAGACTAGGAATCTCAATCAATCTGTAACTGCCTGCACATACTGTACCACAAAACAAAGCAACAGTCCTTGCAGACTCCACCAGTCTTCCTAATAGATGCTTTAGATCTCAAGAAAAGCGCTGGTTCTCAGCATCACTGGGCATGATGCAGTAGCGTCACTAGGACGCGCGTCACCCTGGGGCAGGGGGCGCGCGTCACCCTAGTGACACTCTGACATCGCGGCGCGGGGGGCGACCCGGCTCCCCCCCCCCGCGTCGCCCTCCAGACGCTCCGAGGCCGGCCCAGGAGGCCTTCTAAAAGAAGGCCCATGCAGCGCGTTCATCCGGGTATTTTTTGAATTTTCGCGCATGCGCAGACCGTTTTGAGGGTAAAAGGCCCTCAAAATGGTCTCTGCGCATGCGCGAAAATTTGAAAAATACCCGGATGAACGCGCTGCATGGGCCTTCTTCCCTAGAGCGCCGACGGGGTCGGACGCTCCGAGGCCGGCTCCCGGGCCGGCCTCGGAGCGTCCGAAGGGTGGCGCGCATCACAGAGGTGACGCGCGCGGGGGTGCGCGCGTCACCCCATGGTGCGCATCACCCCCTGGCGGCCCGCCCCCCCGCCACGCTCCAGCGATGCCAGTGGCATGATGGTCAGAGGAGGGAACACTCACAATGACCCAGAATCCTCCTGTCTTGGGAGTCAGGTGTCACCAGAAGATATTCAATATGACAGTTGGTTAGCAAGATTCTAGATGTGCTGCCTTCCCTCAGCCAGGGCAAATTGCTGTTGACAGAATTATCAAGGTTCTCCCTCACTTTCTCTCTGCACTGCTAGCCCTCAAGACCTGGCACATCCCAAGGCCACTTTCAAATACCGAGAAAGTTTGAAATCCAGGACTCCTGTGCGATTCACAGCTATGAAAGGCAGAAAATCAGGATGCAAAGCTTCTGCCATCACACTGTTTGTTTGTTTGCTTGCTTGCTTGCTTGCTTGCTTGCTTGCTTGTTAGGGAAAGCTGGTCCTGTTGCATTTCTGCTTGTCCCACAGCTGTTAAAAGATAAGTGTATGTGCCTTGCCAGAAGACAAGGAAGCAAGCCTAGTGCCGACCTGAGTGTGGAGTGACAAGGGTATGAGTCACTGTCAAATACGGCCACAGCTTATGTGGTTGTCATTTGATTTGTCTGTAAACTGCTTTGTGAACTTTGTGTTGAAAAGCGGTATATAAATACTGTTAATAATAATAATAATGGGGGGGCAGTGTTGTAGTTGTTCTCTGATCTTAATAGTAGCATAGCCAGGGGGGGGGGTGGCATGGTAAGTGCTGCACAGCGTTACACAGAGGTGCAAAGTGGCCCCTCCCACTCGCCGTCGGAGCCAGTCCAGCAGCAAAGGCAGCGCTGCCTTCATGGCCGGACTGGCTCCGACGGCGAGTGGGAGGGGCCACTTTGCACCTCTGTGTAACACCGTGCAGCACTTTCTGCACCACCACCATCCTCTGGCTATGCTACTGGATCTTTATTGTTGTTTCTCTTGTTGTGATACTTACTATCATTGTTTTTGCTACACTTAAACACGTCTCAGATCAAAACAGGCTTGCAATCAGCCTGGGATGGGTGGGAGGATTGGTGCAATAGCTGCTGATGTCATAAATGCATTGTGACATTCTTGTACATTTTATAGGCACTTCCTTCGTTGGAAAAGTGGCATATGAGTTTTAAAAATAATGAGAGAGGGAGGGAGAGAGAGAAGCTTTTTCTTTAACATATTCCAGGCTTAATCTTGACTGTTGCCGTGTCCCAATTTCAAATTTTTATTTCATTTATTTATGCTTGGGGGCAGCTAAAGCCGAGAATACTACAATCATACTTTATTTCATGTCCAAATATATTTTCCTACACATCTGAACCAATCAGGAGATGTTTTCTCTAAATGCTGCAAAGATTTCCTCTTGTTGTTTCAGGATATTTCGAAAACGTGCCTCTGAGCTGAGGGCTTGGGTTTGATTAATGCATCGTTTCCTCTTTCAAATTAGAAACAGAAATCATGAGTGATGGTTAATAATTTTGTTTGCTCTTCTGCTCTTTTCCAAGTGGTCTTAATTGCAGCCTGGTTCCCAGGCCTGATTAGGAGGTTTGTACATCTGACTGCAGTTTAAGACAGTGCTTCAAGGCAGAAACTCAGACTTTTTATTTCCAGTAAATGGGAACAATCTGGGAAAGACTCCCATCCTCCCAGTTGGTTTTCCTCCTATTAGAGAAACTGTATTGCAATCAAAGATATCAGGGGCTAGCTACACATTACATTCATCCATGTGTAACAGCCCCAATGCTGTTGTGTGTGTGTGTGTGTGTGTGTGTGTGTGTGTGTGTGTGTGTGTGTGTGTGTGTTTAAAAGTGTTTGGGGAGTGTTGTGCTTTTCGAGTTCCTGACCCAGGACCCCAAGACACCCTATGCCCGGGAGGGAGTTCCATCTGGTTGTTCCACTTTGTATATGGGGAGGGTTGTGACGATTTTTTTCCCCCATGTTGGAACTGAGATCTCACTGAAAAGACTGTTAATTTGGGTGACTTTCAGCAAAATCCTGTGTAAGGATCTGGCACCGGATCCCTACACAGGATTTTGCCGTTCGGACCGCCATGTGGCGGGCCAGAGGTCTACTCAGGGAAGGAGACACTCGTCCCCTTCCCCAAGTGTAAACCGGGGCAGGCCCTATCGGCCTCCTCAGATTTCCGCTAGCTAAATAGCTGGCAGAAGTTGGAGGAGGCCATGTAATGGCCGAGCCGTCCCGGTGGGGACAGGAATATGGCCAACACCATCCCTTGCCCCCTCCCGGGCCAACTCAGCCAATGGCCCCCCTCCCTCACCCACTGGACCGCCCATACGGCCGGCGGTAGAGGACTTACCTTCTGCTGCCAGCCGCATGCTCATCCCGGCGCCAGAGTGAGGGAGGCCAGTCTTGCGCCGCCACTGCCAGATCATGATCGCAGCAGTTTAGGCAATTCTGAATGAGCCACACTGGAGCCTCCAACTCATGCACTCCCCATCCTCTCCTTCATATATGGAGACGTTGAAAGTTTTCACTTTCAATAAATCGCAGTCTTCCCATTACATCACAGAAACTATGGTTTGCTTTAAATGTGATTAGTTCAAATAAAGCAGAAACAAACCATGACTTCAAAACCTGGTTTGTGAACCATCCACAGTTAAAACAAACCAAAGTTTATCAAGTGTGGATGTAAGGGAAAACTATGGTTTGTTCAAAAGTTAAAGCACTCTCACTCATCTCTGCATGTGTGAATGACAAGGAGGGGAGCATGCAAGACCACCTTTTGATAAAAATCAGTCCAAATTGAAACATACACAGTTCTGGTCTGCAAGGGACTGTACAAGTCCTCACTTAAAGTTGTCGATAGGTTCTTGGAAACTGCAACTTTAAGCAAAACGACTTATAACGAAACCAATTTCGTTATAAATTCGGTGCGCCAGCGGGTGGCGCAGCGGGTTAAACCGCTGAACCATAAGCTGTTGATCGAAAGGTCGGCAGTTCAATTCCCGCGACGGGGTGAGCGCTCGTTGCTTGGCCAGCTCCTGCCAACCTAGCAGTTCCAAAGCATGTTAATGCGAGTAGATAAATAGGTACCGCTTGCGGAAAGGTAAACAGCGCTCCGTGTTCCAGCCGCATGCTACGCGCTGCGGCAAGGAGAGTCATGCCGGCCACATGACCACGGAGGCGTCTTCGGACAACGCTGGCTCTTCGGCTTTGAAATAGGGATGAGCACCACACCCTAGAGTCGGACATGACTGGACTTAATTGTCAGGGGATACCTTCCCCTTTACCTTTAATTGATATACGTAAACAAGAGTCTGTGGCATATTTCTGTTCACAAAAACATCACCAAACTTCTAAATAAAGACACCAAACATTTCTAATATTAAACACTGAAATAAATGTGAGCTTTCTGAGCCAGACATGGGGAGAACGTTAAAACACCACACAGACAGTGGCCCCAGCCAGGAATCCATTTTTTTCTCAACAACTTAAAAACGAAACGACTTCTAATGAAACGACTTTAAGTGAGGACTTACTGTACTTTGATTTTTTTTGACACTTTGATCTATTCTAGACTGTACTTTTTACTGTGATTGTATTTTGAATTGAGCAAGGACTGAAGTGCCAACAGCATTGGAACTGCCTGTTGCCTCACTCACACATGAGACCCCAACAAAGTGCTCTTTACCCCTTCCTCCCCACTGTGAAAAGTATCAGTGTTTGGCAGACATATCTCCATATTATGTACTTCAGCCAGCCCCAGTGGATGAATGGTCACATGCCACCCAAGTCACTCACAAAATGCTGCCTTTCTCCCCCACATCCCCAAATAAAATAAAAAAAATACAGTACTCCCCCATATCCGCTGGGGATATGTTCCAGGCCCCTCTGTGGATACTTGAAACCATGGATAGGAGCAAACCCCCCCACCATGGTTTTCTGAGGGCAGAAGCGTAGTATGATGGGGGGCCCTATGGCCCTGGGCCCCAGGCGCCAAGTGGGCGTGCTGCTTCCAGGGGCGCCGATATGGGGAAAAAAGTTTAAAAGGGCAGCTTCAGCGCCAGCTGCCGCTCTGCTTTTTTCCCCATAACGTGAGGCGGGGCAGAGGCAGAGGCTGCCGTGGGGGCATTAGCATGGATCCTGCTGGCTCGCTCACTCTGCATTTGCAATGGGCTGAAAAAGACCTGAGCTGAGGAAACAAAAGGGGAGGGAGAGCGGTCCTCTAAACTAAGGAGCGCCACGGAGAGACAGCCGCGTTAAAAGCAAGAGAGTCTGGAGGCTTGTGTGGCGAGCCCAGGAGAGCCCATATCCTCAAAAACAAGTAAATCTTGGCTTCTAGCATTCATTTCTGTCAATATTCATTACTTTTACTGGGTCGCTAATTTAATTTTCCTATTTTACTGGGCTGCACTGTCCTGAAAGATCTAAAAGGGAAGCAGTATGTCTACTCAGAAGTAAGTCCCATTATAATCAATGGGGCTTACTCCCACGTAAGTGTGGATAGGGTTGCTGCCCCCTTAAACATCATTTTAAATAACTAAACATACATATAAGTTAAAGAAATAGCTGTCCTTTGAAGAACTTGATGGATTCAGTGATATGAACAACTTCTTAAAACAGGCTAAGTTTCTTCTACATCTAAAAGCACTGGCTCTTTTGCTGAAAGATCTCAAAGGTATGTCTACTCAGAAGTAAGTCCCATTATAGTCAATGGGGCTTACTCCCACATAAGTGTGGATAGGGTTGCTGCCCCCTTAAACACCTTTTTAAATAACTAAAAATACATATAAGTTAAAGAAATAGCTGTCCTTTGAAGAACTTGATGGATCCAGTGATATGAACAACTTCTTAAAACAGGCTAAGTTTCTTCTACATCTAAAAGCACTGGCTCTTTTGCTCAAAGATCTAAAAGTAGGCTTACCAGATCTCCAACCGGGACAGAGTGCTAGACCTTTAGGAGAAGGAATGTGGGCAGGTGTAGCTTGTTAAACCTTGGAGCACAATCCTAGACATGTCTACTCAGAAGCAAGCCCCACTGAACACAATGGGACTTGCTTCTGAGTAGACATGCCTAGGATTGTGCCCTAACGATTAACAAGCTACACCTGCCCACATTCCTTCTCCTAAAGGTCTAGCACTCTGTCCCGTTTGGAAATCTGGTAAGCCTATCTAAAAGGGAAGTGATTTGCAGGCATACGAACATAAGAAGAGCCCTGCTGGATCAGGCCAAAAGCCCATCTAGTCTAGCTTCCTGTATCACACGGTGGCCCCACCAGATGCCTCAGGGAGCACAAGACAACAAGATAACCTGTTTCCTGTTGTCACTCCCTTGCACCTGGCACAGAGAAAACCCACTCTATGCATGTCTTCTCAGAAGTAAGTCCCATTATAGTCAATGGGGCTTACTCCCATGTAAAAGCACTGGCTCTTGATGAAAGGACATTAAATCCATTTAAATAAACAGCTTGCACTTGCTGTAACGTAATATGTGAACAGTAACACCACTGGTGGCAGGGAGTATAGAGGGGGAGCAGAAGGGAGGACGGGCCCGGGGTGGAAGGTTGAATTTGCACACACACCCCAATCGCCGCCGCCGCAGCCTTCGGCGGCGGCAAGGAATATAGAAGGGGAGCAGAAGGAAGGAGGGGGGCAGAAAGTTGAGGGTGTGCCCCTAGTACATTTTGGGCTAGAGACGCCACTGCCTGAGGGCCCCCTGCCCTGCCTCCCCTGCGGGCAGGCGTTCGCGTGCCCCCAGTTCTTATTTTTCTTTCAGCAAGCTTTGTTTCTTCCTTAAAACAAACAGAAGCAGCCTCCATTGCAGGCAAGTAGAACGAGACTAAGTCCTAGACAGGCTCTGCAAGGTTTCTGTTAACCTTGCAGAGCCTCTCTAGGACTTAGTCTCGTTCTACTTGCCTGCAATAAGCAGCCAGAGGCTGCTTCTCCTGTTTCTTTAAGGAAGAAACAAAGCTTACTGGGTAAAAGTAGAAGCCGGGGGTTGTCCCCTTGATCCGTGGATAACTGGATCCGTGGATAGCGAATCCGTGGATATGGGGGCCCACCTGTATTGTGCCCACCCACCCACCTTCTCCCTCCCCCAGGTGGCAGGGGGTGCCCACCCCTTTCCCTTACCTCCAGCTTTGGCTACTCTGGGCCTAGCCTCCTCTATCCTCCAGTTTGAAATGACCCAGAACAGCAGAGCATGTCTTTCTTAATCAGTCAGGGGGGCAGGGAGATGGAAAGGAGGTGGAGGCAATCACAGAAGGATTTCACCCTCCCCTTCTTCCTCCAGGAAGGCTGCTGATTTGAGCAAGTGGGAAGGGGATCAGAGCATCTCCGTTGGCAGAAGGCTAGAGGGGGAAGTGAGAAGATGCCGGTACCACTTCACTTTGCGCCACCCCCAGCAAACTCCACACTCAGTACAAGGTCTTCAGACTGAGAGTGGGCTGGTCCTGACCTCTGCTGCTAACTGTTGTGCATGAACCAAGATGGGAGCGAGCAGGTGAGGGGCATAAAAAGTGGAGGATCCTCATAGCTGTTCACTCTAGAAGAGTATTGAGGAGCCATTTGCCTGAGCCTCTGCTCCTAGAGGAGCAAGCAGTTGTGGTTCTCAGCAGCATGGGGATCCCTTGCAGACCCAACTGAATCCCTGGGTTGACCTACAACCATTCTTTGTTCTTTTGTCTACTACTTACAGTGCAGTTACATTTATTCTCAAACTTTGGTGTCAAACTATCTCCCTTGGGGACAAGACGAACGAAGGTGCCAAATTTCAGTCTAGAATGAGCTAAGTTATAAATCCCAGAAAAAAAATAGGAGGATCTCATAGAAATGCTGACTACAATATCATAAATAAGAACCTGCCTCAGAAGAATTTCCAAGATTTCTAGTTCATAAAAAGTTTAATATTTCAATTGAGACTTACATCAAACTTCAAATAAGCACTGCACTACAAATGATCGCGATTGTGTCATGTGTGTATGCATATTTTTTAAAGGAAATTTGCTCATGGCATAGCACTAGTAACTTTTCATTATACCAAAGGATGAAAGCAACTCGATGAGAAATGGGGTGATATCCCATATCCAGGTCATATATTTCCTTCCAGAAGGTTTTTTACTGCATTTGGAGCTCATTCAACCTCAATCTCTTCCCTGCAGGTATTTTCTATTGTAAAATAAATAATGTAATTTACAAGTCCCCCTTCTATGACTATGTAGACATAAGCATTTAACTATGCCAATTGGTTTTGCAAATGATTGCACTTTACAGTTTTATTCATGATTGCTTTTACAAGGATGTCTTGGTTCGCTATTATCCTGCTCCTTGACGGAAATAGTGGGACCTGCAACCATGATAAGTAGTCAAGAACCCTGCTTCTTTCATTTCCCTCTCTCTACTATCCTCTCATTCTTCTCAGGTCACAAATCCATATTTTGTAGGCTTCTCCCTGTGAAAATGTTCTTCTCTATGCATGGAGATGGAATGCATGCATTGGTCAGAAGGTATGCATATGCATAGTGGCTTATTTGTGTCGCATAAGCAGGAACGGCACAATGAGAAGATCCCTCCCCACCCCCCATTTTAATGTACCACTTGTGAGATTCCTTCTCATACGTGTGGGATTCTACATGAATAGGCTACTGTTGTGTACACGTGACCAATGCATGGTGTATTTGTGCATGGAGGAAAGGCCTTGCCCCTCTCCACAATTTCAGTGAATATCTATATAGGGCCTTTATCATCTACATAGGGCCTTTATCACTGCTAAAAGTCTGCTAGATGCACAGCTCTTAAAGACACAAGAACTTTGCCTAATAATAATACTGGCAACCCTTCATGCATCCAGGAACTGCTACCAGCAATTGGGATCACTTTGTTCAGAGTCTGGTCTTTATCAGGAACTGGCTGACAGGACAAATGCCCTGGTATACAGGTAGGAGCAAGAGAGCTCTGAAGGCGAATTGTCACACTTAAATACATGCAAAAAAGGCTGTCAAGGTAGAAAGACATGTAGCATTAGACTGGGTTAAGTCCCTGTAGAAATGAGCTCATTAAATAAATGAGGAACCTCCTTCAGGTGTCTATAAAGTGTGGTTAGAATTTCCTAGTGTGCAAGAATCCTGTGTCAAAGCGGATGGCATAGCTATGTAATTCAGTGGTGAGAGATGACAGAGGCAAAGTTTCCTTAAAAAGTGCTCAGGTACCAAAACAGGGGTCTGAACTGGGACTCACTGTACCTAAACTGTACCTTCCCCATGCTATTTTTAAATGAAAAAAAAAAACTTTATTTGGCTTTCATTTGAAGTTGTTTTTTTGTAAACAAAATGGCAGGCGAGGGCATGATTAGGATCCAAACCATGATAGAAGCCAGCCAGCCAGCCCCCCCCCCCCCACACCCTGTGTTTCACCTGGGTTTTGCTGCCTCTTGCTATTTGTATCTCTTAACAACCCATTAGATCTGATTGCACAATGAAGTGCATGTGTGATTGCATTCAAAAATGTCAACCTAGCCCAACTACTGATTGTAACAGAGCAAAAGGATGTTCAATTGTTCAAGCTTGCCTATTTCAAATTGCAATTTACCAAACAAACAAACAAAAAACCATGGCTGCTGGGAGAAATATTTTTTAATTCAGCTTTGGACGGCGAGGACCAAGCCAGCCTGGCAGGCTTCCCCGAGGAAGGCATTCCAGAGAGAGGCTGCAACTGCTGAGAAAGCCCTGCTCTTTGCCCCTGCCAATCTTCAGACAAAGGAGGAACTCAGCTCAGGGTCCCTTCAGAGGATCTCAGCCTGCAGAGAGGCTGCCAAGGAAGGAGGGTTTGCCTTTTGTAACCTGGGTGCAGGACATTTAGGGCTCTAAAGGTTAAAACCAGCACTTTGAATTGTGCTGGCAAACATACTGGGAGCCAAGGCAGCTGTTTTCATATGGGTGTGTGATGTGTTCCCTTTGGTTAACTCCTGTAATTTAACGGGACAGCTGCATTTTTAACTAACAGCCCAATCCTATCCCCTGTCAGCCCAGAGCATGCAACGCCACCAACAGAGCACGCACCTCATGCTATGGAGGGGGGGGGGGCGTCCGTCAGATAGCCCGGTAGAGGTAAGTAGGAAAGATTTTACCTACCTCTCCGTAGGCAGCCTAGCCATCAATGGGTCTCCTCAGAACTGTGCCAGCTCTTTTGCTGGCGTTAAGTCTGAGGATAGTCAGGGAGCATGTCTGGGCCAGAAAGGGGGGCATAGGATCTCAGCATGCACTGCTGCCACCGAGATCCTCCCCCTCCTTCCCCTAAACAGCTGCCTGCCCAACCCGACCCCTGCCCTGATCCTCCCCCAAACCGCCACTCCGTCACCATAACTACTCCAGTGGGCATCCAGGATCTGCTGGCGGGCATGCAGAACTTCTGACCATTTGCATCAGTGGCTCTAGAGTGCACAGTGGTGGTACATCTTTCATTCTCCCATAATAGGATTTACAGCAGTCAATTGTGAGATCCTCTGCCATAGACCCTGGATAGGATTGGGCCATAATTAAAGTTTCTAGCCAGGCTTCAATGACTGTAATGTCAAAGACCATGTAGCACATGTTACAGTAGTCTAGTTTGATTATCAAGCAGTCTAGGTTATCAAGGTCTGTATAATAATTAATATGCTTTTCAACAACAACAACAAACATCACAATGAGGTTTAGATAGCAGAAGGAATGAGGAAAAGGAATGAGACCGTGCTTTCTCATCCCAAAGAGGCTTAAAATCCTAAACGAAACACAAGAGAGATCAGCAGGAGTCAGTGGAAGGATTCTGAGCTAGAATGAATTGGGACAGTTGCTGTCCACTGTGGAATATGAGTGTCACTATTTTAAAAGCTGCATCCTTGCTTAATTAGCAGAGGTTATAACAGCCAGGTCATTCTTCTATAGCAGGGGTTCTCAACCCCTTCCTGGCCGAGTACCAGCTCCAGCACCACTCTCCTGCTGCGTACCACCGGAAGTCACTGGCAATGACATCACCGCCAGTTACGGATTTTCAGGTTTTTGGAGGCCAGAAAACACAGGTTTGGAGGCTCTGGGTGGGTGGGAGGGCCCTCCTCAGCATTCCCAAGAGGCTCGCCCAAAGGCAGGAGCCTCTCCGGAGCAAAAACGTGCTGCCAAAAGTGCTGCATCAGAGCAGGGTTCCAGTGGTCTGGCGGTCTGAGTACCACCAGCAGTCGACTGAAGTACCACTGATGGTACTAGTGCCACTGGTTGAGAACCCCTGTTCTATAGGAATAGTTGTACCTGACAAACCAGCCTAAGCTGATAAAAGGTGTGTTTTTTTGGCCACAGCTGCTACCTAGAAATCCAAGAGAAATCCCAGGTTCAGCAGCTCCCCCAGACTACACAGCTGATCTTTCAGCAGACATGTGACCTCATCCAGGGCAGGGGAGCTGCTGACTCCCAGAGTGATTGGATCTGCTTGCTCTTGACATCTCCCTCCCTTGTCTAGGTTGAACCTGAGTTTATTCATCCTCGTCGAGGCCATCACTGCCCCCTGACATCCGTCCCAAACTTCCACCTGCTTCTGTTGACAAGGAGAATCTGAGCACAATATCACCAGTATGCTGATTCCACACTGGAATGTGACCAAGAAATAGAAATCAGTGAAATGTGGCATTTGGAAGGAGTGGGGGATGCTTTTCTGAAGCCGGTTCCTTCATTGGGTAAGGTGAAATTTCAGAAAAGCAGAACAGTTTGTTGTTAACTGGGTCTCACAGAAAAATACCACAGACAAAAAAAATGATATGATACCAGTAGTGGCTGCTGGTGAGGTAGGTTGCTAGGTGAACCCTCTGCCAGCCCCATGTGGTGGTTGAGAGGGGAAGAGAATGCCCACCCTTCCCTCCAGGAGGAGGGAGTAGAGTGGGTGCTGTGAAAGTACATTCCAACTGAAAAGTTGCCCCGTTGATTTGTGTGCAATCAGCACCTGCACCAGAACATCTTTCCACTCAGAAACCGACCACTGACACAGTGCTGGCTGTAGCACTCCCTCTCTCCCCCACCACCTCCCAGTGCCTCTGGAAGGGCAGCCATGTCTCTCCTCCCTCCTGCTAATTTTGCCTAGCAAAATGCCTCACCAGCAGCCACCAGACACTGAACATTGAGAATGGCGCATTGTGGGGCTTTGGGAAGAATTGGGCCTGGCAATGAACATCAAAATCATCCTTCATAGACACGACTAGAATTTACCTTGTCTCCCAGCATTTGTTTGCTGACTGTTTCATCACCTTCGGCCAGCAGCAGCATAGTCAGGGCTGGCCCAAGACCCCTCAGTACCTGAGACTGCGAGCTGAATGCTGTCCCCCCCCCTTACCTGGTGATGTGCCAGACTCTTCTCCACCCTCTCTCTGGTTTGGAAGGGGAAGCGGAAGAAAAAGCAGAAGAGCAAGTGCAAATGTGATGAATACACTTCAGCTCTGTTCCCCTCTTCCATTTCTAATCCAGGGAGTGGGAATAGTGAAGAGCCAGACAGGAAGTGAGCATCCCCAAGCAATCTGCTGCCTGAGACGACTGCCTCACTTGGCCTCATAGATGGGCCAGCCCCGAATGCAATATAGTGGGAGGGGGGGCAACACTCAGTGTAATAATACCAGGATACGGAGTAAGTTCTATGAGACATTATGTAGGGAGGAGGACATACAGTGACTGCTTTCAAGGGCCTCTTGCATATTCTTGGTTACATCTAATTCCTTTCTTTGCCTGCAACTTCAAACAGAACAAACTATTTTTACGGAAGCCCTCAGTGTTTCAATGACCTCTAAACTATATACGTCCCTAAATTTGTCACTACATCCCTAAACATTGCTAGATAAGGGACAAATATCTTCCTCCCCTTCCTTCTGTGACTAAGGCTAAATACAGGTCTGGAAGTGACTCACAGAACCCCCCACCTCTCTCCATCTCTCCTGTGCCATTTATAGTACGCAAGACTGGTTCATCTTAACTCCACTCAGAATTATTTACATTGAGGATATTCTTAGTTTTATTCTAAATTAGGGCATATGTTGATGATAAAAAAAGAATGAGAGCTTTCCTCCATAATTTAAACACAGAAAGACAAAAACTCATACCCATAATAATGGTTGTAGATCCCCCCCCCCCTCGGACTGATCTTTTTCTGCTATGTTGAGCCAATGTTTAGCCTTTGGGAATAGAAGTTATTACCAACCCTGACTTTTTTTTATTTTTAAGAGGACAGCGCGCGCGCGCACACACACACACACACACACACAAAGGCAGGATATTTTTCAACAACAGCCTCCCTTTTGCCAAACATCCTAGCATTTGTCTCCAAGGACTTTCAAAGCAAGGAAAGAATGAAGAATGAACGGAAACCATAAAGCATGCATTACTGCTATCATCTAATTACTGAATGAATAGAACAGTTGTTTTGTCTGACTGCACTAAGCCAGTTATCCACTGCTAGCTTCATTGACAAAAAGGGAATCCGCACAAATTATAGGGAAATTCAAGCACCAAAGGAATGTTTTGGTTCAGGGGCTTGCAGTGACTATTGGCTTTGCTTCCTGGCCAAGTTTGCCTCTGCCATATGAACTCTGCTGGGCTGGGTCAACTTGATGCTTTCCAAAAAAAAGCCTGAGAAGAGGACAGACTTCCATGACATCTGTGTCCCATAAATAAATTAAAGTGATGTTCTGCAGTGCGAATTTGTTTCTTGGCAAGCTAGCCTGCAATCAGAGAAAGAAAAGCCTTTCATTTGTGGACTCCGGCAAGAGGAAGAAAGCCTTTGTATGCGGATTCACCAGAGACCAAAATATGAAGAAGTGGAAGAGGAAAACCATATGGTGCAGTTCTCCTTAAATATGCAGATCAAAACTATTGAGAGGATGTGTGTGCAAGCACATAAGCCTTGCAAGGTTCTATTAATCTGAGCTCTCTCTCTCTCTCTCTCTCTCTCTCTCTCTCTCTGTTAAAAATATGCTTCTAGTCCTCATGGAAGCTGAGAAAACCTGCAAAATGCTATACTAAATCAAGAGTTCTTAAATAAAAGAATTACACACACACACACACACACACACACACACACACACACACACACACACACACCATGTTTAGCGAAATGTGGAGGCATGTTGCTTCTTTGCAGAGATCACGCTCACCCTGGGAGCAGAGACCGAAAGAAGAACGGCAAGATGAGTTATAGTAGGAGAGTGATGTAGTCAGAGACATGCTTTAAGGCAGTGGTGGCCAATCGTCTTTGGCACATGCTCTACAAATCAAGTCTAAAGTATGAACAGTGCAACCCCAGCGTGCTTATGGAACAGAGCTGTCAGTTGGCCAAAACTGACCCTGTTTCTCCAGCTGTTTTCTCAGGTGAATGGGCAGCAATCTGCGGGCCACCACTGGACTCCACCCCTTTACTGCAGGTACCCAGTTTACTTTTGTCCTTGTTCCAGATTGTTCACTAGCTGGAAGTTTTGTGACATCGCCAACCCCCCTCAGAAATCTCAGGGTTTTGAATGCACCTGAGCTGGCAACCCTAATAAGGAGCCTACAAGACTTGAGCTGGTTTTGCCTCCAGTCTCTAGAACCCGGAAGCCAGCAGAATTAGGCCTAACTGTATGCCATAGTGCTCCAGCACCTCTCTAGACATGCGGCATCTGCTTAAGCCACTTGTGGACTGCATGCCTCAGTCAGATTAGTAATCTGTGTGTCATTAAGGTCTAAGTGAGAGGGACTTAAAAAGAGCTCTGATGGTGTGAATTACTGGAATTAGTCTGTCCTAATAGAAAATACCACACAAAGTTTAGGCTATGATTTAAGTTTTTTTTCCCCTACAAAAAGGTAGATAGAGGGAGACTTTAGCAGCCAGTCCCATACACATATCATATGCTATGCTTGTAAATTGCCCCGTGTTATTTTATAGCAATTCTCTCACACATAGGTCATGCTGCTTTAATGTCTATTTTGCCCACAAAAGGTGGGTAGTTCTTACTCTGACTAATTGACTGCATATATATTACACACACACACACACACACACACAACCTTTCCAAGGTAGTTTACAACACTAAGGCTGCAGTCCTATTCACACTTTCCTGGGTGTAAGCCCCTTTGAACACAATAGGACTTACAGTCAGTTCTCTCAATATCCGTGGGGGTTAAGTTCCTGGAACCCCCCCCCCAGATACCGAATTCGTGGGCAGCGAACCATTGATACCACAGGATCAATGGGGTTAGGTGCAGGGGGTTGGGGGGTACCTTACTTGAAGCTTTCCAGCCATTTCAACGGGCTTTGTGCTGGTTGCGGGTGCCATTTTGAGGGTCCCTGCTGCCTCCGGAAGGTCTCTGTTGCTGCATTCAGGAAGCCAGCAAAGACTTCCTGTAGGCAGCAGGGGTCGCAGAAAGTGAAACACACCTCGCAAATGGCATGAGGTGTCAATCCTGCTGCTCATGAATAAGCAAATTCACAAGTTGCGAGTTCACGTGTAGCGGGAATTGACTGTACTTCTGAGTTTCACCATTGCTGGCAGAGCTATAGTTGCACCAGTGGAGCTGTCCCTGCACTAGCACCCAAGGTCATTTCAGTCATGAATCTGATGCAGCAGCACAACAGCCCATGATCATCCAGGCCTGGGAAGCCATGTGCTGTTGAAGGACCAATCTGGGCCTACTGAGGGATGAAAAGTCTCACAGACATGCTGACTTCCCTCAGCAACTAAGTGCAGGGACAAGTCACCCAGTTCTCCCTGTGCACCTCCAGGCTTCTGGCTTCCAACCAGCCTGTCTCCAGCCTACTTCCTGACCATCTGTTTCCAGCCTGTTCCCTTGCAACCGGCCTGCAGTTCCCTCGGACTCTGAGGTACCTGCTACCTTCTCAGTCTGAGCATTTGACATGCTGTGACCTAAACCTTCCAGATCTTGCCTGAGCAACAGTTTAATTCTGCCTTTGTGGTTCTTGATTTTACCCCATGCAATCACTTCCAGCTGCAACCATCCCCCCCTCATACTCCATCCTGACTAGTTCCTTCCTCTTGCTCTCCTCCTTCCTTCCAGCACCTCTTGATCATACACCCTCATTCAGGAGGGAGATAGATTCTGCCAACACTTCAAGCACCTTACACTACCACAAAATATTTTAGGTAAGAGGTAACTTTTGCAAACAGAATAGATCTTTTGATTTGTTCGTGTTCAAGTGCCAGGCGATATACATGGACCCCAAATGCAGGGCACTGCATTGCATCTGCATCATTGCGTCTGTGGCAATATAAACTGAGTACACACATGTTTATAATTTCAATTAAATGTTTTGGGGGAAAATTCCTTGTAAGTGCTTTTGTATTTATAGGCACTGCAAAGATAACATCTGAAAAGGCTCCATGTGAATTATTACAGGAAGGATGTTCCTTTGTCGTTACTGTTTTTTTAAAAAGTCAGTCATACTCCAAGAAAGGTAGTGAGATAAATATCAGCTTTGTCAGGAGCAGGTCGAGGGGAACAGAAGGAAGTGAAGTTATAACAAAGGCAAATGCAACACACCCTCCAAAACAAATGTACTTTGGAGATTTCAAATGGGAGTTAAGCAGCTCAGCTGTGTGCAGGATTGCAGCCTTACTTACAGTGCAATCCGATGCATGACTGCTCAGAAGTAAGCCTCACTGAGTTTTATGAGACTAAGGGCCCAATCCTATCCAACTTTCCAGCGCTGATGCAGCCATGCCAACTGGGCATGCACTGTATCCTGCAGTGGGGGGGGCAGTCTTGCAGTGGGGGGGGAGTCATGGAGGCCACATCAAGGTAAGGGAATGCTTGTTTCCTTACCTCAGGACTGCATTGGCACTGGAAAGTTGGATAGGATTGGGCCCTTACACAATCCTGTGTAACTTTAAGTGGCCGGCCTAAAGGGCCAGCCGCTGTAACCTAAGCCCTTTCCGGGCTGTGCCAGTGCTGCTGGAGCACACCTCAGGAAAAGGGGACATTCATCCTCTTACCCGGGTGTAGGCAAGTCCGGGGCCTATGGGCCTCCTCAGATGTATGCCAGCTCCAGAGCTGGTGCATACATCTGGGGAGGCCGTGTAAGGCCGACGCATGCTACGACGGGGAATAGGATATCGGCACCTATATCCCCGCCCCCTCCCAGCCCGGGCCAGCCAATGGCCCCCCTCCCTCACCACCCTGTCCCACCTGTCCCTGCCACTACACATTCTGGCTCAGCACTTACCTGCGGCAGACAGTGCAGGTCCGGGACGCCGGAGAGTGAGCAGTGCTGGCCTCCATGCCGGTACCACTTACTCCCAAGTCACCGCAAAAGTGTTTTATGGCACTTTAGGCCGGCGGAGCAAGAGCTCTGCCAGCCTAAAGTTACACAGGATTGTGCCATTAGTCTGAGAATATACAGCACACAAAAAGAACTGATCTACTGATCTGTTCTCCAGTAAAACAAGACTTGCTTACTTATAGAAAAATTAAACTATTTAAACTGCAATCCTGTACATACTATCCTGGGACTACGTCCCATTAAACTCAATGGGGTTTTCCTTCTGAGTAGATACACATAGCATTGTGTTGTTAGACACCCAGTGAGGGTATCACATTTTCTGCCTTCAAGGAACCGTTTCCATGATATCATCCTATTCTCTATAATACATTCAGAAAGTGTTTCAAAAGCAAGCGTGCTGGACTTGGACTGGGATGGAGAGACCTGTGGAGATCACAAATTCCTCTTCAGTATGAAGCTCAGTGTAGCTCTATTCAAGTGTTATGTAACTATGGATAGCATCTACAGTTGCAACGCCAATGGGAGTGTGCCAGCAAGCCCTGCCCCTGGCGCTAGCACACCCTGTAGCTCTGCCCTACCTACCACTCTCTCTGGATACAGTATGCGATGCCAGAGACCAATGCTGTGCCTGGAGAATGAATCTCCCTGGGATTTGAAATGTTGTTAGAGTTTCCTCCTAGATACAGCATTTCTTTGCCTCTTCAGGCAAATGGTGTATCTAGGGAGAGTGAAGAGCAGAGCTACGAAACACGGTAGCGTTGAGGGTTGAGCATACCAGCATTCTTCTATCAGCATGCATTGTAAACGAAGACTGATGAGATGGCAAAAGAGAGGTGGTCTCTGGTTACTCCTGCCTCAGTGCTCTTGTGGCAATGAGACGAGCGCATGCTGAACCGTCTCCCTTTTATCTCCTCAAATGGTCAGAAGGTAAAAAGGGAATGGTTTAGCCACTCCTGTCTGACAGTCACTGGTCAATCGCAGGAGTGGCTCTGTGTGTGTGTGTGTGTGTGTGCGCGCGCACACGCGCATGCACATGTGTAAACATGCACCCACACAAGAAACCACCATGGGCGATCCAGCACAGGGCTTTGCCTGGGGACACCCCCACCCCCCCCGAACCTGGTGCCAACACCGAAAGAGGCCCTTGACTACTAAAGACCTGTTCAGAAACAAATGGGGAAATTATTGTAGTCTAAAGGACTTACAATATATAATGGCTGCTGCATGATCCATGTGTTGGAACATGGATGGGTCATGCAGGTCATGCCAAACTCACCTAAAACAGCAGGGTGCACTTTAACAATACTCCCTTGAAATCTTAAGACTGAAGCTGCTGATTCTCCATTGATATATGATAGGGTGTACAATTATAATTTATATAATAAAAATATTACTTCAAAAGCCTGAAGGGAAGAAAGAATTATTTTGGAAGCAGCATGAGGGGGGGGGGGTTGTGCGACTCTTCAGCCCACTGAAGCAAGGGTCTCCTCAGAGGAGCACCCCACAGCCGTTTTTAATTAATGATATGCCACAACACAAAGTGTCTGCATTGTTATGCATTGGTTTCTCAGATTAATTACTAGTCAAGCCATTTTGCATTGGTTGATTCTGTTTTCACCGTCAATGTGACAACAGCATGTGTGGCATTTGCTCTGGTTTGAAATATTGCCCCTTTGTATTGTTAAGACAAGGATGCCTCTTCCATTGTATTTATTTCTTATCAGCAATGGAAGCTCTTGCCAAACATCCTGGAAAAGCATGCATCAACAGGTAACTGTTAATGGACATAGGAAAACTACATCTTAGGGTGCAATCCTATGCCACTGTGGTGTTGCAAACTCCATGGCAGACAGTGAACCAACTGGTACAGCCAAACCTCACTGGCACCTGTTACTTGGCTGTCTGTTGGATTACTATGTAGGTTATCATGGTACATCCACCAATGAAACTAGGGCTATGATGGCAGGGCTTCATCATCGCCAGCAGAGCAATTCAATTCAATGACCTTTATTAGGCATAACCATAGACATATACAAAATCATCCAGTAATGTATCCACTGAAAACAACTAAAACAACCAAAAGAAAGGGTTGAAATACAGAGGTTCATTAGGGGAGCGGGGGGGGGGGGACAGGGCGGCGGGCGGCATGCAGTTGGGGTGTGTACTTGCCTCCCAGATTCGCTGACGGGTCGCTCCCTCCGCCGCCGCTCTTGTCTTTTTTCCGTCCTGCCAGGCCGCCAGATCGGCCCTCCCACCCGCCCTGGAGCCATTTGGCTCCAAAATGCCTTGAAAAGCAGCGGGGGGTGGTATTTCGTGCCGCGCCGCTGCCCAAATTCACTGGTGGCATGCAATAATGACATCACGCCCCCCCCCTGGGGCGGGGTGTGTGGCGTCACATGGGGGGTGTCGCGTCAGCAGCCCCCCGAAGGGGGGTGTATGTAGGAACGCCATTGTTGAAATATTCCAACAAGTAACCAACCCCAGTTAAATGGAACACTACAAACTCACTTAACAAGCTCACTAAAAGTACCAGAGATTATATTTTTACATCTCATAGTAATAGCATAAAAGTATTTTGCTAACTGTAAAATAACTTTCTTATCAGGAGAGGACAAAAGAGAACGCAAGATTACCTCAGAGCGTCCATGATAATGAATCAATAATGGATTCAGTAAAATAGTACGCAGATCTTCGTACCAAAAGCAATGGGATATCATGCGAGTCAAGGACTCAGTGGCCCCTGCATTGACCTCGGAGCTGCGGCTCAATCTGGCCAACAGCTCTTTAGATGGGAACACATTACATTGGGCCAATGTGAAAATACGACGGATCTGGGGGTCCGCAGAGCTATGGTTGCACCAGTGGAGCTGTCACTGCACCAGCATCCAAGAGCAAGCGCTATTTCCGACACCACGTAGAATGGTGCTTCTCAAGCATGGGGTTAGGCTGCCTCTCACCTAATGGGTTACCTGGCACCGGCTCAAAGCTCAGCCATTGCAGGTAGTAGAAAACAACAATGCAAAGTTTGCTGCTTTGAAAATCTTACTTTATTCTTTTGTTCATATATGAAGAGTATTTTCAAAAAACACATCATTTTTTTCTATAATACATATGTATTCCTTTAAAATAATTGATTTGAAGTTGCTGGCCTACTCATTCCAGGGACAGGGTGCCTATGCCTTTAAACATTATAAGAAAGGGGAATTTATTGGGCAGGTGTAGCTTGTTGCACCCTTCCATATTGAGCTGCACCTGCCCAAATTCCAATGGTTATAGGTATAGGCACCCTGTCCTTTTTTGGATATGGGCACCCTACACATAAAAGGTAAAGGTGACCCCTGACAATTAAGTCCAGTCGTGTCCAACTCTAGGGTGTGGTGCTCATCCCCATTTCAAAGCCGAAGAGCCAGCGTTGTCCGAAGACGCCTCCGTGGTCATGTGGCCGGCATGACTCTCCTTGCCGCAGCGCGTAGCATGCAGCTGGAACAGGGAGCTCTGTTTATCTTCCCGCAAGCGGTACCTATTTATTTACTCACATTAACATGCTTTGGAACTGCTAGGTTGGCAGGAGCTGGCCAAGCAATGAGAGCTCACCCCGTTGCAGATTCGAACTGCCAACCTTTCAATCGACAGCCCATGATTCAGCGGTTTAACCCACTGCGCCACCCGCACACTATCTGCGCCTACACATACTATCCAATAAAAACTTTGACTGGCACAGACTTCTTGTTACTTTGTTAGTAGAGAGGAATCCCTTTTTCCCACCTTCGTTGTTTCTTGCCTCAGCAGGTCTCAGGGTGGGACTCTGCAGCAGGTGGGACCTTTTTGCTCTCAGGGTCTGCAGCATCCTCACTCTGTGACTTGTTCAGCTCCAAGAGGAGGGAAATGCTCATCTCT
The DNA here is from genome assembly GCA_026170595.1 of Plestiodon gilberti rubricaudatus. Lineage (NCBI taxonomy): Eukaryota > Metazoa > Chordata > Lepidosauria > Squamata > Scincidae > Plestiodon > Plestiodon gilberti. Next base: position 132,539,035 of record JANXHW010000003.1, read on the forward strand.
GGTCATCAGTCCCCTGTTTTTGCTGCCAAGGTCAATGAGACAGGCAGTTAAAGGGGAATGGGAAAGACAGTATACTGACAGCCACACCAGCAGGCGCCAGCAATGGGTGTGGGCTAGATTAGTAGCCACTGCAGTAAGTGCCCTGTGTCACATGCAAGTCAAGTGAATGGTCCATGCAGTACTCCCTCTGCTTGGTCCATGTGCTACAGCCTCCTAGCCAGGTGTGCCTTTGTGTGGTGATGAACAGTGTTAAATTCTCGTTGCCTATCTCTTGCTGCGGCTGGGTGTTTACTAAGCAGTTTTGTGAAGCAGCCAGTGAGGTTTCTAGAGCTGCCTCCCTCTCTTCTTTTGTCCCTGCCATGGGTATTATGGCCCAGTCATGCAAAAGGTGAATGCCTTGCCGGTTCGGACAAGTCCGTTGGCTGGGCTCAAACCTATCTTGCCTGGTTCCCAGACCTGCACCTTTGAGCTACCAGCACCCTGTTTTTTTGTCTTTGTGACTCATCTCATTTCCTCTTCTGGTGAAAAGAACGTTTCCAGTTGGTGAACTCCCCCACAGAGACTCCAACCCTTGCCATGGAGGGACTTGTGTGCGTGGCACATGGCTGCACAAGGGTGTGTGCTGACCTTGGGGTGTCTCCTCATGGTTGGTGGTGGTGACTGTTGTAGTATTGGTCACTCCTGGGGGCTGTCACCCCAGCAGTGGTAACTCATCGGCCCTTCTCCTGCCCTCACAGCACTTCTCTGGCCACCAATGTTGGGCTGGGTGGACACAGTGATTGGCTGCTTGGACGTTGGATTGAAGTCACACTGACATCAGGATGCTGCTCCATGGATGATGGGCTGTGTCCGATGATGGGCTGTGTCAGAGTTTCCATGGACACTAGGGCATTACTGGGAAGGGCTGTGCCAGTGTGGCATTACTAGATGGGTTTAGGATACAGTGGTTGTTGCATTGGTGGGCCGTTGGTGTGACCTCTGAATATGATTGGGTTATTAGTGTTAGGTAGACAAATCTTCGGCCTTGATTAAAATGTCTTAGTCCTACTAGGAGAACAGTTGAATATTGCTTTGGAGGACCGGTTTGTCTTGGGGTTTGGAAGGCAGTCCCACTAGGTTCACCTGATTTAATCCTAGGATAGTGTGCACAGGATTGCAACTTTTGGTTCCAGTTCAAAGCAAGTTGGGGTTCCCCCCCTTTTTTTTTCTTTCTGCATGGTAATGTAGGCTATTAACTTGTCTGAACACTTTAAACACATTTTTGCTTGCACCTTTTCCTGGCTTGCCTCTGCCCTCTCCCTAGGAAGAGAAAAGTCTCCACCCCTGTTTACATCTCAACCCAGCCTTTGGCACAAGCACTGAGGGCTACAGAATGTTTTCAAAGCCCTCAAGTTCTTCCCCACATTCTTAATTTTAAAACAGAGGCACCACTCCTATGTAATGAGCGCCACAAGTGCTTCCCAAATAACCTGACTCTTGTGGCGATGGTAAGAGTTCATGGTGATGCTTCAAAAGAATGTTTCTTTACGGGGAAGCAGGATCATTTTCTACCTACACAAACCTGCAGTGCTTTGAAAGGCAACAAATAACAAAATCAAATAAATGCACATTAAAATCTGCAAAGAATGGGATATCCCCAGAAAGACCAAGCTCCCGGGACCATGAGTTTGTGGTGAAGTATGCTTTGAGTTTCCTCATAATTATATTTTGAAAGTTTCAATGTCTTATACTAAAAAAATGCGCAAAACATGTGGAAAAGCACGGTTTCTAGGAACTTGGAATTCGTATCTAATTCAGTTTTATTACATCCACACACATAAAACCCAGGAATAAGTTAAAAGCCCTGGAGAACATATGCAAGATTTTCAGGATTGTTTTTGTTTCTCTGCAAGAAGCTTAAGAGACACGAACATTTCCATGTTCTGTATGAGGATATTTCCAAAGCTATGGCTCAGAGCCACCATATTTTCTTGAATTAGTATGCTCTCAAATTTTGCAGTATGACTACTACTCATTTGGGAGTCTGTCTTATATGCCATCTCTGCCCGAGTCAGCCCCCTCCCCCAATTTCTTCTGATAGCTTTAATCACAGCCAGAATTCCCTGTCTGGCCAACATTTGCAGCTGCTTCAGTAGAACAGTTGCCAAGGCCTGGTGTTGACACCAAGGGCAAAGGATACAGTACATGAAATATGTCATTCGTCCTGAATGCTTAGATTTCCTTTGGTAAAGAGCTGCCAGGGCAGGGGGGTGGGGCTCAATCTGCATTGAGACCAGACCCTTACCTCTCTGGTGGTGGCTGAATGAATAGCACCAATGGTAAGGGGCTTTCAAACTTTATGCTTGCCTGTGGGTGGCAGAAGTATGTAGAAGTGTTACATCTGGTCACCATTTTGGTGATACAGGCCTTAAATCGGCACTGAATTAAAGGAGTGTTATGAAAGATTCTCATTCCTCTCGTTGTCATCCTCATCCTCATCCTCATCCTCACTGGCGTCGACGGGGGGAAGCGGGGGGGCGGGTCGCCGGGGGGCGTCGCGCGTCTAGGGGTGACGCGTGATCACCCCCCACTTACAGTTCCGAGCTGATGGTGGGCCCACCCGCCCTCCTCTGTGCCCGTTTGGCTCCAAAATGAGCCGAAAATGGAGCGGGGAGGGCGCTCTGCTCCTGCGCGTGACGTCACGCGTGGGGGCGGAGCCTCCCCCTTAAGGGCGACGCGCGCCCCCGCTCTGGGGTGATGCGCGTCATCGCGACGCGACTGCTCATCATGCTGTCAATTTACTCAATGCTTTACAGATGAATATCAACGTAAGAGGGCACCGTGGTGGCTCAGTGGTTAAGACGCTGAACTGCAGACAAACTGTAGGCAAGTCAGCAGTTTGAGACCCGAGTGCTGCATGATGGTCTGAGCCCCAACTCCTGCCAACCTAGCAGTTCAAAAGCAAGAAATTGCAAGTAGATTAATAGGTACCACCTCGGCGGGAAGGTAACAGTGTTCCGTGCACCTCGGCGTTGAGTCATGCCGGCCACATGACCACAGAAGCGTCTTCGGACAGCACTGGCTCTTCGGCTTTGAAATGGAGATGAGCACCGCCCCTAGAGTCGGTAACGACTAGGTTTCGAGCAAGGGGAACCTTCACCTTTATCAACATAGAATATAGGTCCCTGCCTCAACAAGCTTGCAACCTAAATTTCACCAGTGAGGAAGGTGACAGAAAGGAGAGACAAGGGTAATGGGATTAATATGTGTAAATGCAGTTACAGGCACTTTGGCTTTGTTTCAGTTGGGAGGATTAAGGAGTTAAGTCATGAGTTTAATGAAAGTGGTAAATCTTGAGAAGGGTTTTGAAGAAGGAAGAGCAGAGGGATGGCACCATGATGCAGATGTCATGGGAGGGAGTTCTAGGAAAATGAGGCAGCAGGGAGCATGGGAAAAGTATGCAAAGAGTTTATGAGATGTTCGGGCAGCTGAGCATGATAGAGATCGGTTTAAAGCCGATTTGTGTGGCCTTTTTGTCAACACATATCCAAGCGTGTTCACGGCGAAGCATGCACCGGTAGTTCATGCGCCGTACTAAAGTGAATCCTGTAGCAGTGCACACACGTTCCAAATTTTAAAAAAAAATCGGAAGACCTTCCACCGATTAAGGATGCAGTGCATCCAAACCTAAACCAGTGAAAGTCCCCTTGATTTCAGTGAGAGAGTTTTCCACACATGCGGAACTTACTTGCTTCATTTACAGCCAATCCTAAACGTTTGCAACGATGGTTCTGCCCAAAATAGCCACACAGCAGAATGGTTAGTGATTTTGAGCTGGCACAGTGAGTTTAAAATTGAGTCATTAACCTGACCACAGGATATTGTGATTGTTTGTTTGAGGTGGAATGCCTGGGTTGCTCTTTGTAAGCAAGGTAAGTTTACTAAAGAAGCCAGCCAGAAGTGCTGTAACTCTGAGAGCCCCTGCTTTCGCAATGCAACCCAGCTAGCTTTGAAACAATGCCACAGTACTGCAATTCTGGGAATTCATTTAACGCTGGGTTCCTTGGGCAAGAGTAATGAGAAGTATCAAAGCCATGTTTACGCACTGAAATGTAATATCAATCATGCTATGTACATTAGTGAGAACGTTTCAGATCAAATTGTTTGGGATAAACTCAAGTTTCCTCTGGCAAAGGGGAAAATTTCAAAGGCTGAAAACGTTCGTCCTTCATTTTTCATGATATTTTTAGGCTGCGCTCATGAGTTTGCATTGTGAGCTGTGTCGAAACAATGACATTTCCACCCAAAATCTTCACAACTGTACAACTTGCACAACATTTGAAGATGGGGAGAAATTAATACTGTCGGTTTGGATTTGACCACCCCCCTCGTGTGTGTACACACACACACACACATACACACACACACACACACATACACACACACACACACACTCTTTCTACTGAGGAAGGATTTAAACAAAATTATACTGTTGTATAAGACTGCTTTTGTATTGTCTATTTTGTGTTTGACTTTTGAAATCTTAATTGTAAACCCTGTTGTGTGTACTGTATACCATAGGTAAAGAAAAGTGGGACTTAAATTACAGAGAAAAAAAATTGAATACATTAAAAATCCAGACCAGTCAGTCAAAACCTTTAATATGTTCTGGTTCTGATGCATCAGTGGTTTTGTTTTTGTTTTTTAATCCTCCAGCTCAATTCCAGTTCAACCAATTAGTTTAAAAAGTGGTTCAAGAACTGGTTCAGGCACCTTGAGCCCATTTTGAACAGGTTTAGACATCACTGTTTCGGTTGCAGTGTGACTCTCTAAAATGGACTCGATGATAACTATTTAACTGTAGAATGTCTTTATTTAAAAAATCCTGCCTATTTTTGATGTTTTAAAATGGATTTTCAAACAAAATGCACACAATTGGATAAAAATCCAGAAAACAAAGCATTAATTAACCATTCAATGAATGAATGGTGTGGTTAGATTCTCAGGCTAGAGACCAGGGTCAAACTCCTTTTCGTCCATAAAGATCACGGGTGACTAGTCACCCCCTCTTCTCTGCTGCCATAGTATATGGTGCACAGTGGCAAGGGCACCAGGGGGGGGGAGCATACAGGTGGCTACACCAAAAGGTGCAAGCAATGAAGCAAAAGCCATAGGGTGTGTGTGTGGGAGTGTGGCTAGCTGGGCAGCCTGCTCAGTAGGCAACCTGTGTCACATGCCAGTCCAGTGATAGACCCATGTAGTGCTCCCTCTGATATAGGTAGGCCCATCATGTGCTACAGCTTCTCAGCCAGGTTTGCCTGTTTACAGTGATACAGAGTGTTACATACCAAATGAGATGCTCTTTGCCTGTCTTCTGCTGTGGTTGGGCGGTTAGTGAGCAGCTTTGTGGCATGCCGCATGGCCAGTATGTGTTCCAGACCTGCCTCCCTCTCTTCTTTTGTCCCTGTCATGGATGTTTCTGGCCAATCATGCAAAAGGTGAGTGACTTGCTGCCTGGTGAGGGCAAGTCTCTTGTATGGACTCAACCACTTCTTGCCTGACTCTTAGGCTGTATCTTTTTATGCAATGAAATATCAGCACCATATTGTACCCGAGTGCTGTTGAGGCTCCCCTTGTGACCTGCCATAAGTGCTCCTTTCAGCTACAGGATGTCCCCACACAGACTCAAAACTTTGCCATGGAGCTACTTGTGTGTTACACCAAAGATGCACTGCTGTCAGGATGCCGCTCAGTGGATAAGAGGCTGTGTCGATGTTTCCATGGATGCTGGGGTGTTACTGGGAAAGGCTGTGCCAGCATTTTGCCAGGAGAGGCTTGGCATTTTGCCCTTGTTCCACCAGTGTCAGTGTGCTTTCTGTTTGGCCTTACTAGGATGGGCTTAGCATATGACAGACGTTGCGCTGGTATCCAAATCAAATTGGGCCTCAAGATGCCATTTGGGTGCCATTCTGATTCTCTGACTCTGCTTTTGGGTTCAGGTTTAGTTCAACTCCCTGATCTAAATATCTGTCATTGTGGCATAGACTATTGTATCTCCTAAGTGAAAGTAAGCCTATAAGGCAGTTATTTCTCAAAAGAACGTGTATGGCAAAATATTTCATTAAGTCTTCTCTAAAACATGTGCACTAGAGAACTGTGAATGTTTTGCAAGAAAATAACGGATTAAATCAATCAATGCTTTGTGCAGTTGTAAAGGAAACATGCTCGGCCTGTGTTCAGAGGCACGTTTCCTTCCTGAAAGCTTCCAGGTCATGCTAATGCAACTGGTTATTTGGTAGATATGAGTGGGGTGGAGATGGTTGTGATTATTTACTGGGTGGAGGCTGATGAGTCCAAAAGCACTCACCGGTAAAAGAAAAATGCACATAGGTGCATGCCATGTGTGTGAATAATATAATATGAGCAACTCATGCACCCCCACTAGAACTCCATTAATGCAGAAGTTCAGTAGCTGCTACTCAGGTTGGGTTGGGTCATTCTGCATTATTATTATGCAATCGGTCAATCATTCTCAAAAGAGAAAGGTTGCAGAGTTACCTGCACTCAGAAGTAAGTCTAAAATATTGACTCATGTCATGATGAAGAAAGTGGAGTAGAGGCTTGATGCAAGGACAAGTAATTCTTATCTATCTTATGTTTTAGATTTCTTTTTGGGTGCAACTGTATTAATTAAAAATTAAGCCTGTCTCAGCTGACAGAAATTTGGGGAATACTGCTATAAAGCATTCAAGCAAGAGGAACAGCTATAAGATTTAACAGTCGAGCAATGCATCATCAAAAATCTCATTCTGCCACCTCATTTTCAGGGATTGTGCCACGCCGATGCTTTTAAATTAGGCAAGGAACATTTAAGAGCTACACATATAGTAACGTAACCAAAGCCAACCATCCAAAAATAACAAAATTAAATCACTTGAAAAAATTCCATGCAGGGAAATTACTTAGGTCAGAAAAGTAGTAATTAGACACACAATTGTTCACCTCTAGGTGACCAGTTCAAGTCCAGATCGGCAGGGTTTGAAAATCCTTATTTCCTTTTGTCAGCCAGGAAGGCTTCAGGCCAACACCTAGAGGTTAAACAATCATATCTCAAATCCACTGTCACTCCTGCAGCTGTTCAGGCCTAATCTGGGCTGAATTAATCATTAGGCTACCTATGCTATAGAGGAGGGCCTTAAGCAAATTTAGACCTCCTCAACTCACTAAGCATGCTATTCTAGTGTCCTTCAAAATCCCGTCAGATCACAGAACGATATTCTGTCCTCTCATTTGGGGGTGGGGTGGGGGAGAAGTATCCATGTTCATAAACCATTCATTTCCTTCTGCTTTTATGTGTTTTGCATTTTCAATATTTTATTTTGTATTCTGCCTCTCTGCAGAAACCCACTCCAGGCAGATACACAAAGCAAAACTCATACGCAGAGATTAAAATCATAAATCAGCATTGGGTGGGATGGGGGGGAGGGAATGCCACAATCTGAAGGGTATATTTTGACAGAGCCATACACGTCACTGGAGCGTGGCGGGAGGGGGGACCGCCGGCGGGTGACGCGCGCAAAGGGTGACGTGCACGCAGCTGTGCACATCACCTCCGCTCCAGGAGAAGGCCTCGGAGCGTCCGCCTCGGGCGGAGGTCCGCAACCTTCTGACGAGGCCCAATGCGGCGACGTCATTTATTAGGTTTTTCGTGCCTGCACAGAACGTTTCTGAGGGCAAAAGGGCAGCCCTTGCCCTCAGAAACAGTCTGCGCATGCGCGAAAAACCTAAATGTTCACGTATTTCCGCATTGGGCCTCGTCAGAAGGCCCTGGACCGCCGGAGGAGGATGACGCTGGGTGCCGGCAGCAGCGGAGGTAAGTCCTTTCTTAAAGGGGCAAATTTCAGGGTGGGATGCACGGGGAGCGGCATGCGCGCCCCCTGCTCAGGGCGGTGCGCGCACTAGCGACGCCACAGAGTCACTAGAGCGTGGCGCGGAGGGCGGACCGCCGGAGGGTGACGCGCGCAGAGGGTGACGCACGCACCCACGTGCGTGTCACCTCCGCTGTGCGCGTCGCCCTCCGGAGGGGTTCCAAGGCCGGGAGAAGGCCTCGGAGCGACCTCCCCGGCCGACGCTCAGGGCCTTCTGACGAACGCCCAATGCGGCGATACATAATTTATAACGTTTTTCACGCATGCGCAGAATGTTTCTTGTTGTGCGCATGCACGAAAAACGTTATAAATTACGTATTGTCGCATTAGGACGGCACGCGTGCCCCGCGTTGGGGCGGCGCGCGCCTAGTGACCCCTCTCTTAAATATATGAGGGCACCACTTTAAAAGGTGCCTCTTACCCAGTTAGTGATATGTATATGCTGTCTTTCCTCTTAGCAGCTTCAACCATATGCTGGTTCTGAATTTTATCTTCTGCTATAACTCTGTGTGTGTGCGTGAGCTCGCATGCGTGCTGTAGTCTGTGCTGTAGTTTCTTTAATACAGAGTTTCCACTGGTAGGTCGTAACCTGATTTCTGGTTGGGAGCAAAGCCTCCAATGAAAACATGGGTGATGGAAAGATCAGATAAGTAATTGCCACAAGCCCTGAGGCTATTCAAAAATCAGATAGCTGCTAATTGCCCTGCAAAAAGCTGAGCTTCTGCAGTTTGCAAGATACTGTAGCTGCTAATTGCCCTGCAAAAAGCTGAGCTCCTGCAGTTTGCAAGCTTGTGTAAATATAGGGAGATAAATGTTTGAGTATCTGGTGCGTTTTTGTTCCAAGTCCATCAGTGAAAGGTAGTGGTAAAGGCTGGGTCACACAACTAAGCTCCTCAAGCCTTGAGGCTATTCATTTTTTTGTGCCCCACTATATGTATGACATTTGTGCCTCACTATATGTATGACATTCTGTATCTGTTTGCCCCTGAGACTTGCCAAGATATTCTCAATTGTACAAATGTCCCCAATAAATTTGGCAATTTAAGATTATACAGTACTGGCAAACTGCCAATTTTGCATCATTTAGGAGTGAGGGGTACCTTCTTAGAACCCAACTTGTATTCTACCAGAAAAAGTGAAGGAAGGTTGCGTAATCAAGGATTACTTCAGCAAGTGACAAACAACTGAACTGGAAACTCAGCGTGCAATCTCTTCTGAGATTTTTGCCACCCCCAAACAAGGGTGAAGAAAGGAAAAGAGAGATACTGGAAATGAACCAGTGGATGATCTGATAGAGGAGACAGGAGGGTTTCAAATTCACAGATCAGTAGAACGCCTTCTGCAACCAGAGCCAGCTATTGGGATTAGGCTGTCTCCACTTAAGCAGAGAGGTTGCCAATCTTTGAGGTTGAGAACTGGCAAAGCCTGTTAGGCAGGCTTTTGAAGCTTGGAGGAAGGGAAGTGAAGAACTTTCACTCACTTTAATCATCCGTTATGCAGTTCCAACACTTAAATTAAGTCAGGAGCTAAAGTTGTTTTGTAGTCGAAGGATGTATTACCCATTGCGGTAATAAGCAGCAAGTGGAAATAGTATTAAACAGTACTGCGTGTTATTATGCTATTGACTGTCAATGAAATTTGGTTAGAGTGTCATAGTAGGACTTAGGAGATCTGGGTTCAAATCGGCACTCAACCATGAAGCTCGCTGGGCCACCTTGGGCCACTGTCTTCTCAGCCCTATCTCATGGGGTCATTGTGAGGATAAAGGGGGGGGAGAACAATGTGCACCACCCTGATCACTTTGGAGGAAGGGTGGGATATAAATTCAATAAGATAAAAAAAAATAGTGATACTTAGAAGGAAAATGGCTCCATATTGTATCAGAGGGAAATTTTGGAAGGAAAAGCGAAGGTATTTATCCACCATAAAAGTTGGAAGAGAAAGCAATTAAAAAAAAAAACTTGGTGTCAGAGGACACATGGTTGTAGACGGGTTCCAGATTGCTTTTATTCCAGATTAATTACTCTAGAATAAATGCTCCTCGTGCTATTCCCCACTCCCAAAGGTATCTTTTTTAAAAAATGGCTAGAATTGTTTCTGAAGAAGGATTTTGTATACGTTGGGCTTCTGCAGCTCATTTTAACAAAGTATTTCTCAAGCCTGCAGCATCTGTTGAAGTCTTCTCCTCTCTTGTTTATTCCACAGTCACTATGATGCATAAAACTGTGCCTCATGGGTGAGAAAAGGAAGAACCAGCTCAGAAAGCATCCAAAGGAACACCTGCAATACGCATTTGTGTTTGCAAAAAAAAAAAAGAGGGGGGGAGAGGGAGGGAGTGTAGGAAAGATTAAAGAACAAAAAAAATGGACTCTTGGTTCCTACAAGAGAAAGTCACTTCTTCACAGAGCACATCATTAATTTGTGGAATTTGTTGCTATGGGGTGTGGTGATAATAATAATCAACCGTTTAAATAACTTTAAAAGGTTATTAAACACATGAAGGAAAGATCAATTACTGACTGCTGTTCATGATGACTATATGGAAAGTCCAGTGGGCCTCTGAATGTCAATTGAGAGGGGACGTCAGTGCGATAGGTCTGTTGCTTTCAGATGCTGTTTGTGGACTTCCTGGGGGCCACTAGATGACCATGATGGGAAACAGGATACTGCTGGACCTTTTCTCTGATCCAGAAGGGCTCTTCTTATGTTCTTATACAGCAATACTTCCAGTAGTGCAGGGGATACATTCTTTTACATGCATGCTGTGTAAAACAATGCTATATCAAGCACTGTTAGGCTGCAATCCTAAACACACGTTCCTGGGATTAAGCCCCACTGAACACAATGGAACTTGCTTCTGAGCAGACATCTAATAGGCAGGAAACCAGTGGCGTTTCTACGGTAGGGGCCGCACCGTAAGTTGCGCCCCGTCCTAGTACCGTGTTTACCAACCGGAACGAGGAGGCCCCGCCCCCTCACTGGCGGATCTATTCCGCGCTGAGAAGGTGACGAGCAGGGAGTCTCCTGCCCGTTCACCTTCGCAGCGCGGAATGGCTCCGCTGGCGAGGGGGCGGGGCCTCCTCGCTCCGGTTCGTAAACATGGTACTAGGACGGGGCGCGACTTATGGTAGGGCCCCTACCGTAGAAACGCCACTGCAGGAAACAGGTGCTGATTGGCCCAGAATGCACTGCTTCCATTGAAAGCATGGCTCAAAGATGTAGAATGGCTGCCAGTCACACTAGGACAAAGAATGCAAATCAGCACTAAAGAAAGCTGCGTTATTGGAGGTATGACTAGTGTATATGTCTTTTTTTCCATTCCCTCTTGCAATACCACATTGGGACTAACATACCCTGAGAAAAGAAACAAGTGTGATCTTGACTCTCAGCCCATTGATAAACATTTGCCCTCACAAGTTAAAACCATAGATGTATCAGCCAACTAAAGCCTGAACGTATCCTTGTCATTTTACAAATATTTAATCCAAGGAGATACTACTACTACTACTACTACTACTACTACTACTACTACTACTACTACTACTAGTAGTAGTAGTAGTAGTAGTAGTAGTAGTAGTAGTAGTAGTAGTAGTTATTGTGGCAAGCAGTAACAGAAAAATACAGCCCTGGGCAACCGGCCGGATCCTTCCACAGGATTGCGCTGACAAACAACTACTTGTCATGGCCCTCAATTTTTTCTATTCCATGATGATGATGATGATGATGATGATGATGAAAGAATACAGTATATTTATATACCGCTTTTCAACAGAAGTGCAGTGGTTCAAAGGAGTAGTTTTACCCCAGCAGTCTGTTTCTGAGGGATGGGAAAAATGAAGGATTGAATGCAGGTTGCCCAAATGTTTGCTGCTGGCTGAAATAGGCAGTCGTCAACAGACGCAACACAGTACAAAGAGTAGCCTAGCAGCAAATTCCCATCGAATAGTACAATATAGATGAGAGTTCTAAGATCTTGACTGTGTGTTGAACAATTCGGCACTGGCAGGGAGATGAGCGAAAGGTACCCACAAGGCATTTCTACTAATCTTTATGATCAAAGAGATGTAATGGGAGACTATCCCTCTAATTGCTTTCAGGAGTTTCAGGCTAAGTATGTTATGCAGATTTCAGCTGTCCATCAAAAGAGAGCATTGGAGAGAGGATTTTTATCGTAGGAAGGAAGGAAGGAAATCATTCAGAAGACCTTATCACCTTTTATGGTTCCATGCTGGGAACGCACCATGAAAAAACGTAACTATTGTAGATGCTTTCTGGCTCTGGGATACAATGTTGCAAAGGTCAGTGGCAAGACAAAAACACAACCATAACAACAGACTGCCAAGTATGTGTGGCCAATGTGGCCCATATTACATATTTTGTTTGAAAATGTGTTTCTAACTTTGTTTGCGCATTCATATTGGCCTGATCTGAGGGTGGAATTTCTGTTGTTGATTTAAAAGGTTGGGTAGGATACGTGTTCATACAGACAGGCCTAGCATCCGTGGTTGGCAGGGTCGAGTGTCTAATAAACCCAGGTGCCAGCAGAGGGTTCACTGCCAACTGGAGATGCTGGTACAATCTCTCCTTTTTGGAGAGAAGCAACTCTAACCAAGGGGGGAAAAAAACAGCAGGACAAAAGAAAGTCTTGTGTTGCTCTCTACTCCAGGCACACTTTCCAGTGGGGAATGGAAGACTGCCCCAGAGTCCCCTGCAATAGAAAATAATAAAAATGTTGAGTTGGAAGTGATCTTGGAGGACATCTAGTCCAACCCCTGCTCAGTGCTGGCAATTACAGCATCTCTGACCAGTGGTCATCTAGCCCAATAAGGGAGAACCCACAACCGCACGAGACAGACTGTTCAAGTATTGGTGGACAGCTCTTATCATTATTATATTCCTCATTGTGTCTAACTTAAATCGACTTCCCTGCAGCTTGAACCCATTGGTTTTAGTCCTGGTCCTCAGGAACCACATGGAGTAAGTCTCCCCCCCCTCTTCTGCATGAGAAGGGCAGCAGGCAGAAAGGGAGTGTGGGACACTCTTTTGTCAGTTTACCACTCCCCTCCTCTTGCTGCTTGATGTGAGTGGTTCAGGCGGCATCCTGGAGAGTGAGAACAGTGTGCTCTGGTGGAGCTGTGATGGAGAGAGGAACTGGCCCCATGGATATCCTGGTTCCCAAGCACCCCCCAAAAAACATACAGCTTTCTTTCCAAATAAATAATGTTCGAAGACCTAAAGAAAAGGGCTGCATTCCTACATCTTGTATCAGCAGGGAGTAGGGTGTACTACAACAAACAGAATTAAAAAAAAATCAAAAGGGACTTCTGAATGATTAGAGAACGTATTGTTGCTTACTGTTTTTATACATTGGGGGCTGTCTTGTTATTTTTATTGTTTTATTACAATTGTGTATTTATTTATTTTGTTAGCCAAGTTGGGCGCCCACTGTGTGGGGGAAAGGCAGGGTATCAATGCACTGAATAAACAAGCAAATGGATCAATAAAAAGAAAACAGCAGCATTCCTGTTTTGGACACTCAATACGTTGTAGGTGGTGTCTGTTCCTATGCTGTTTCTGATGCTAAAAAAAAAAAACAACCTTTGAATCTGTTAGAATGGGGAAATGAGTAAAAGTCCACCTGGTCATCAGTGTTGGTTCCTGGTCGCTCTGGGCTTTCGGGTGCTTCACCCTTAGAATTCATGTATGGGTGTGCACAGAGGACCCCAAAAGGCTTGCTCTCCCCCCCCCCTGCATGAGAGTGAGACTTGGCTGTGTGTCTCCACTGCTGCCAGGTAAAAAGGGATTCTGGTGGTGGTGGTGGTGGAAATCAAGGGTCAGCTGGATAGGTGCTGGAGAGCTCATGGATCTTCGGCCAAACCTGCCTCTACTACCAGCCTTGAGAGTTTTTAATTGATTAACCAATTAGATTAATCTAATCAGATTGCAGGTTCCTCTTTGGGGTGCAGTATCGATTCTTTTGAGGAAGCAAATTTGAATTGATTAGTTGTTCTTGTCAAGCCAGTAGAGGGAGCACAACTCATTCCTTTTTGTGGGTTCCAGAACTCAAGTACAGTAGTACCTATTTCTTTCTGGTGCAGTTGCCTCTTTCCAAACTTAGAACAATTTAACTCCTGTGCAGGAATTGTGGGTACTAAAAAACCTCTTCAGGTTTCCATGATTATAGACAAGAGACATGGAAAAACCGGTTTTAAGCAATTGTTGGCAAACCATGATCAGAAGATTTACACAGACAGAAGATTAAGGTATCCAGTATTTGTTGGCTCATTCTACTTCCTATTAATAAAATAATTCCTGGAAAAATTAAGGCAGGGTTGGGGAGGGGGGGGGTGTTAGAAAAAATTGTAGTAAGCGTATTGGTTCTATCTGTTGGAAGGAAATGCACAGCGCCTGCACTCTGCAGCAAGTAGCACTGAATGTAAATCATGAGAAAGCGCTCCATATTGATGATAGACAAAGATTTCACTGGCTTATGTACCTGCCACTACTGTGACATATTCCATGCTTCAACTCACTCTGCAAACTCCAAGTTACTTGCTGATATCATCGTATGCAGGGGTCCTGAAGCACTCTGCCACATGATCAGTTTTAATGTAAATTCAGCCTCAGCATTATACAGTATTAGGAGGAAATTACTAATTTGTTGACATGGAAACTAATGAACATGTGCAATAGGGTTAGCAACACATATAGCTTCATTGCTTGTAACCTCATGACTAGTGCATGATGATGACAAACAGATAAGAGGGCTTATTTCTTCTCTTGCAGATTTTGATATAATAATGGAAGTCCTAAATTTTGACAGATGAAACGTGACCTGCTCAATTCACACAACCTTTTAAGTGTGGATCACATGCAGCAGTGGTACCTGCTTCCAAGGGCCATGGGTCGCCATAGCACATTGGGCCTACCACTCCCGTTAACATGAGAACAGGGGATGTACCGTAGGTGGAAGAGGAGCTGCTGTTGCCCAGTGTGGGGTGGGGGTTGGCAGGAGCAGGAGAAGCTTCTATGTAAGTCTCTTGGCCAAAAGACATGCACGGCATATGCCTATGGGAGTGTCACTAGAGTGTGAGTGATGATTCGGGGAGGGGGGATATTGGGAATGCTCCATTGGCTAATTGGGCAGTGCTGGGTCAAGGCAGTAGTGATGTTGCCCCTGCTACCACCATGTCCTGGGATGTACAGACAAAAGGAAATATTTCTTTACCCAACGCGTAATTAATCTGTGGAACTCCTTGCTACAAGATGTTGTGATGGCACCTGGCCGAGATGCCTTTAAAAGGGAATTGGACAGATTTATGGATGAAAAGTTCATCTCAGGTCACAAGTCATGATGACTGTATGCAACCTCTGGGTTTTAGAGATTGCCTCTTTCTGAATGCCAGATGCAAGGGAGTGGCAACAGGATACAGGTATCTTGTTGTCTTGTGTGCTCCCAGAGGCATCTGGTGGGTCAATGTGAGATGCAGGAAGCTGGACTAGATGGGCCTTTGGCCTGATCCACCAGGGCTCTTCTTATGTTCGTATGCATTGGGGGTTCAGAGATTGCTGGATGAGTTCCCCAGTGAGCATGTGCCCTGAGCTAGTGACCAACCTGGCTAATCCCTGACACTGCCCCAATCACACAGATTTACATGTACAGTAATTTCTATCTGCATGCACCATTATTTTGCTACTATATTTTATATACAGAGATAATCTGAGTAGAAAAAGCATCATACATCATATACATCATAACATGAAATGGGGTGTTTTTATTTATTATTATTATTATTATTATTATTGCAGTGAGTTTGGTCAGCCAAAACATTGTTCTCGTAAACACTGCAAAAATATTTGGAAAATTTTACATTTTACACCAAATTTGGCTTGGCCAGTTCTGGCTTGCCACATGTTCTTCACACCTGGCCTCGGTTTTGTTCTTCCCAGTTTGGTGTCTTCTGCTACTGCCCCTGATACAGCTCTAACCTTTCAGTTGATGATTCTGCTCTGGTCTAAGCACTGGCTGACTACACACCTGACTTGGAGATCCTGAGACATCATTGACCTTCTGACCACTAACACAGTTTGACTCCTGTGTACCTGCCAACTTTCACACATAAGGATTGAATTGGCTTTTGCATAACTCTGCCTGCAACACAAATGGAAATTTTATATTACCTACAATGTGCATTCAGTTGGTCTTTGTATTTTACTCGACATTAGCAACATTTCTATGCAGCACAAATAAAGCAAGAGAAGGTAGTGTGTGTGTGTGTGTGTGTGTGTGTGTGTGTGTGTGTGTGTGTGTGTGTGTGTGTGTGTGGTGTTACAAAAAGGTAAAGGGAGTTTATAAAATGGCAAGGAACAGTTGAAGTACCGTATGCTCTTGGATCAGGGAAGTGTAATTCAAATCACTGTTTGCGTGACGAGATTTTACTGGGTGCATTCGTGACCCCATAGCCGTCTAGGCCTACACTAATTCAAACTTTAAAAAGCTTCTCCTTCAGTATATCAGCTCCAGTGCCAGGTTGCTTGGGCCCTGGGGTCGAGGACCGCCTGAAGGTGCATTGGGTGCTACAAGCTTCCAAAACAGTCATAATATTTATTTATGTGGCGCAGTGGGTTAAACCGCTGAACCATGAGCAGTCGATCAAAAGGTCGGCAGTTTGAATCCACGACAGGCTGAGCTTTCGTTGCTTGGCCAGCTCCTGCCAACCTAGCAGTTCCAAAGCATGTCAATGCGAGTAGATAAATAGGTACCGCTTGCGGGAAGGTAAACAGCGCTCTGTGTTCCAGCTGCATGCTACGCGCTGCGGCAAGGAGAGTCATGCGGCCACATGACCACGGAGGCGTCTTCGGACAACGCTGGCTCTTCGGCTTTGAAATGGGGATGAGCACCACACCCTAGAGTTGGACACGACTGGACTTAATTGTCAGGGGTCACCTTTACCTTTGATAGACATAAAGTTTGTCTGGGAACTGGGTCCTCTTCTAGATGTCACATATGCTTGTAGAAGAACACTGCCAATTTATCCTGGGCTTCATCTGAGCCAGGGTTCACATCTTTAATGTGCTTTCAACATGAGGCATGCCCTGAAACACATGGAATAATAAAATAAGGCAGAGTGCTCTTGAGAGTGTGCAGAGTGCATTTCCTTTGGACACTTGGTAAATAGAAGCATCAGCATCACCTCACCCCAAAAATGATTTGATCCACACCTTTCCTGATCCAAGAGCATGCTTTTGCTGTCACTTGTCATTTTAGAAATCAAGCACTCCCTTTACACTTTGATAACCACATAAATACATTCAGTTTCACTGGATTTGTGTCATTCTGGAATTCTTTAATTATGAGGGATAACGTAGGTCGCCAGGTTTACAGAGGCAAGGTTCAATTCAGCTGCACAGGTAGAGGCGCTTATAAAAACAGCTAGGAATGCAGGTAGGAATAGAAAAATCCAGATCTTTACTGTAATAATCATCTATAAGGGGGGAACTGGGTGCTGATTAAAATGGAACAACATATGACAAGGGAGAGAAAATATGTGTACTCAAAACATGGATTAAATGGGACTTCCTTCTTCGTAAGACTTGGACTACCTGCTAACGCAGTGGGGATCAGCCTCCCCATGGCCGGTTTCCTAGTCTCGAGCTGAATGATCTCTAGCAGCATTCCCCACATGAATCAGGGCCAGCCTATTGTTCCCCACCCACAGCAGTGTCTACCAATCACATGCAGTGGGAGCAGGAAAACTCACTGCATAGAGTGGCCCTGGCCCCTGAATCATGTGGTGAGTGCTGCTAACTGATATCTCTGGAGATTGGGGAATTTGCCAGTTGCATGTGGCCAATATATAAATAATACATTGTCTGGGCCTGTTGAGGATGCTTCTGGTTGCAGCCTCTGTTTCCTAGATAGTCTGGTGCTCCTGTGCCTGACAGTTCCTGGCTTGTTGAGCTCAACCAATATCATCTCCATTGTTCTCAACCTTAATCATCCCAGGCAGTCTTCTCTAGGTTTCCACTCAAACAAAATCTGTATATAAAAGAAAGCCAGAAAGCCTACTTGACCACCCTGGGTTTGTTCAGTGGTACATCTACTGGAGGTCAATCCCTGGCATGTCCAGTTGAAGACTCTCAGACCGCAGATCTGGGAAAACCTTCTATCTGAGATCTTGGAGAGCCTCTGTGAGACAGAGCAGATGGATCAGTGGCTCAGATTAAGGTGCTCCACAATTTCGACAGCCCAAGGCAGGTGAACAGAGCGTGGGCAGAGCTGTGTGGAAAGCTATTCCCCCACCGCCTCAACTGTTTTTGGGGAGGGGGCATGTCTTTCACATCCTCCATGCTTGTTATATCTGCAGCATAATAGTTAGAACAATGCAAGCCGGCAGAACTCCACAAATGCCTGTTTTATGGGCTCCTAAATCAACAGACCAGACAAGCTCAACTCCTCTTTGGGGAATATGTGATCCCTTCAAAACAGGGAACTGTGGTCAATTTTCTTTACAAACTACTCAGCTCACTTCCTGCGCTGCGTGGGAGACAGGAGATGAATTATAGACAACATAGCAGCAAAGGGAGACGTGATTGAAGGGAGTAGATAAAAAAAATCAGAGCAAGGAAACCCGGCCAGGGCCTGAAACATTAAAAAAAAAAAAGACATGTTCCACTGCTAAATCACCCAAACTGTTTTGCCAAACTTTGACATGCATGATTTCCTGTGCTTAAATAATTTTTTCTAAGATTTTTTTTAAAAAGAGTTTGCAAAAATAACCAGCTGTTCCTTGTATAGTCCAGGAAACAAGTTTGATTTATTGCTTGAAGGCGAGTTCTGAATTGAAGGGGGGGGGGCTGCTCGCGGCAACCACGGTGCTGGTGCCGGAGAAGTCACTCAGGCCTGTCCACTTGAAGGGCTCAAAACCCGTTTCCTGAACAGCCCCTTCTACACTCATCACCTCCGACAGCTATTATTGACAACGGTTTGACTGGGGCCTGGGAGTATTTTAAAGCAGCAGGGGTCCAGGCTAAACAATCCAGCTGTCAGTTACCTTTTCCCCTGTTGTGAAAAGGGGGCCCAGGACAATGCCGGAGGCTCAGCGGGGGGGGGGGTGTGCTGTTCCAAGTATGTGACCCACTCTGCATTCAAAAGTGACTAAATGGTTGGTGCCTGCCCTTTCTCCCTTTCTCTCCCTTTCTCTCTCTGCTTGGATGAGGGTGACTGGTCTGGAAGGTATAGGTGTCACCATGGAAAGGTTCAGAAGTTCTGCTCAGGCAGAACTGACTTGGCATCTTATTAGCATCTTGCTGCTGTTCTTTCTTATGTTAGAGAGGACAGAAGGAGAAAAAAAAAAGAAACACCCACATTTCTTTTCTTCCTCCACCTCCCCTTGCTCAAGCAGCCCTGACCACAGGAGAACGCCCAAGCAGCAATATCTATACTGTGTCTTTAAAAAAAAAAACTTCCTGTGGACATTGATGACTTGCTGAGCGGCCTGTCCATCATACAGGCCGCTTTGTCCAGCAGTCACTTCCCATTTGAATTTGACTGACTGAGGAACCCTGAGTTATTTGTAAAGAACAACAAGGCTTTTCATTCATAATTTCAGGAGGGGGGGGGACCAGGGTGCTAATGACTGGCCTTGAATAACCAGGGAATGTGGTTTATTCAAGGCAGGAAGAAGTCCAACTGGCAAGCCAAATAAGAGGAAAGGGAGGAGGGGGAGAAGCGGTAGGTGGAAACACCCATGTGAAAAGGCAAACAATGAAATTGGGCTCACATCTGTATACGAATCAGATTCCTTTTCTGAAAAGGAAAAGTGAGAGGAGGAGGAAGAAGATAGAAGCCGGCAAGCAGGAAGGAAAATCCAACTTGTTATATGTCACAGAGGATTAACAAGGCATCTTCAGAGATTCCGAAAGCATAAAGCATCTGCACGGGAAGTGATCTTTTCCTCCGCTGTTAGTTCAGGACAAGGAAAGAAAAAAGACAGAGAGGAGAGAGGGGGGAAAATGCAGGGTCTGGCAGAAAGGCATTTTTGTTTAGAGTTTGCCGATTTTCAAAAATGTTGAAAGAGGGTGCTTCTTCGTCCCATCAGACAAAAATGTTAAAGTGTGTGTGGGGGGGGGGATTTTCTTTGCTATGTACAGTGTGCAAACAGGGACCGTTGCCACAATTTCACCCATCTATTTTCTATGGGGATAGCATTTCTAAATCTAATCCTTCCCAAGTAGCTCATAAGCAAGCGCAAGGGACTTCAGATGCTGAGATGTCAGTTGTGTGGAATACTTGCCCATGTTCAAGCTATTTTGAAACCGTATTTCGAGAGTTAGAGATTTCGAGATTTGCAGTGCATGACATTGCATATGAGCTGAGAATATGTGCAAGGACTTCTAGGTATATGCAAAGTGTCCCCAAGTCACATCTAGCTCACATCCACTCTGGCACATATTGTCATTCTGGTTCACAGAAATAGGGGAAGTGAGATTTTTTAAAAACAGATTTCCAACCTTGGTAAACGGGTTACTGAAATAACAGTTACATAGCAAGTTATTTCATTCCAAAACAAAGCATTCTGTTTTTTGTTAATGTGATGCGTTGGGAAAGCTGGAAAATTGCTTAATAGCAAATTTCCCTTGGTGTCTTAGTCATTTCATACAAAACTGAAATTCTTGCAATGGAAAAATGCTAAATATAACATCAACCCTCCCCCCCCCCAAAAAATCAGAAGAATTAAAGAAAACCCCCCAAATCATAGCAAGACTTTCAAATTTGACCAGAACGCTTAAATCCAACGACAGGCATAGTTTCCTCTATCAAACATGTTTGATTACATGTTGCTTAGAACATGTTGCTTAGAACACGGGGAGGCCGTGTACATGTTGATGAGAAATGTCTCTTGCCCCAACATTGTAAATGCATCTTATTAGCTTTTCTGTCTTGTCCTTTAAACTTATTTTAATTGTAATCTTATGCACACTAATTTAGGAGTCAGGCTGCCAATAACCTTTATACAACTAGCCCCAAACTGCCCCTGACATCCACACAACCCTAAAAGGCTCTGTCTGCTGGGATCTCAAGAACATTTAATTTGAGTTATTGACACTAAACATGTATAAGTTAGATTGCAATTAACTGCTAATCGCCTCCAAAACAACCATAAGAACTGTCACCTGCAACCCCACAGCCGGCATTTCGCAAATGGCACAATTAAAAGAGTACATTTCATTTATTTTCAAATCTCTTGATCATGTTTCTATCAAAATGTCCACAGTGGCGCACAGGCTGAAAACATTTTTTTTAAACACAATCCTAAAATCAGTAAAATACAAGACAGACATGTAGATTACAAGCCTATACAGTGCACACTTATTAAGCAGTAAATTTGACTGAACTCAATCGAACGTATTTCTGAACAGACACACATAGGATAGTACAGTTAATGGTTTCTTTTTTAAAAAAAAACACCTCTCACACAAACAGAAGATATCACACTAAAATCCACGCAGACATGGGGAGAACATTCGAACTCCACACAGACAGTGACCCCGGCAAGGAATTGGGTTTTTTTCTCGACAACTTTAAAATGAAAAGACTTATAATGAAATTAATTTAAGTGAGGACTTGCTGTACAGGTGACAGTTGTAGCCAAGAGTGTCTTTGCCCAGCTTTAGTTGGTCCAACTGCATCCCTTCCTGAAGAAAGCAAATCTGGTTACATTATTTACAGCCCAATCCTACCATTGAGTTAGATGAAACTACCATTGAGTTAGATTGAGTTAGATGAAACTTGTGTGCTGGAAGCGCAGCCTAACTACAGCATCACAAAATATGATGCTCTATAGTGCACTACTGGGCCACTGCCAGAAATGGTGAGCAGCACCAACTGCATAGCAGTCACCTCCCTGGATCCCCCAGTGCCTGTAAGTCACCTGAGGGGACAGGCCATGGGTGGGGAGGGGGAAGATGGGGAAGAGGAGGATCGGGACATTCCATGGGATGAACCAGGGGTGGGGGAGGCAGGTAGTGGATCTGGTGGTACTTACAGTACCTCCTATTTGTCTTCAGATCATTCCCCCCCATAGGATGGAGTGCGCACGTTTTTCATGTGGCTGCATCGGTGGTGGTGGTAGTGGGGGATAGAATTGGGGCACATATTGTCACATATTGTCACATTTGTCACATATTGTCTGGACTATTGCAATGCATTCTACTTGGGGGCCCATTGAAGACTTCCAGAAATTGCAGCTGATACAAAATGGGGCAGCCAGGCTGCTATCTGGTGTCTGTTGATTGGAGCGCCTAATGTCCAGTGTGCTTCCAGGAACAATTCAAGGTGTTGGTTATTACCTACATGACTTGGAGCCTGTATACTTGAAGAACCATCTCCTCCTATATCAACCTGCCTGTGCTCAGCCTTCTTCATCAAAGGCCCTGCTCTGTCTCCTGATTCTGATTGATGCACAGCTGGTGTGGATGTGGGACAAGGCCTTCTTGGTGACAGCCCCCCATGATGGAACATTCCCTCCTCCAGGAGGCCCAGATGACCCCAAATGCTGCCCATGTTCAAGCAGTCTGGGAAAAACATTTTGTTTCAGTTGGCCTTTTCTTGAGTCTTCTTTGGAACTTTATTTGCCTCACAGCCCAATGCTGCATAGGATGCACCGGCCGGCCTACATGGGATGTGACTCACACCGGAGGAGCTAGGGCACAACTCGGGGGGAAAGGGACGAAAGTCCCTTTCCCCCGTGTTGGCCCCAGTGGTCCCAATGGGCCTCTTCGGATGCGCGCCAGCTATTTTGTCCGGGGATGCGCGCCAGTCCGGGGAGGCCATGTAAGGCTGACCAGGCCCGGGAAGGGCGTGAGAATATGGCAGAGCATGCCGCCGATAATCCCTCCCCCCTCCCAGGCCTGGCCGGCCAATCGCCCCCTCCTCCACCACCCCAGCCCACCTTTCCCATGCCCTTCCACCACCTGGCACTGCACTTACCTGCGTCCGGCAGCTGGGCCCGGAGTGAGCAGTGCAGGCCTCGGCGCTGGCACCACTTACTTCCAGGGGGCCATGAAAGTGCTTTACGGTACTTTTGCAACACCCTAGGCTGGCGGAGCACACGCTCTGCTGGCCTTTATTTGCACAGGATTGCATTGTCAGTGTTCCCTGCTAACTTCTGTGTATCTGTGCATCTCGGGGCTTACGTACCCTTCCAGAGCCTGTCAGCAGAGCACTGGTTCGACAGTGTCCACAGAGCTTGGGGTCAATCTATGCTCTATGAATAACATTTTTGTTTAGCCTGTTTTGCTTTGCTTTGAATCATGTAGGAAGAGCCCCTGAAATGGGGAAAAACCATGGGTTTTAGTACTTTGCCCCGGTCGTGGTTCTGATCCTGATTGTGCATTGTCCTCTCCATTTGCCATTTTAAGTAGAAAAAAAGCTTCTATTGAAAGGATTGGAATTGCGTGGGGAAAAGTGCTAAAGCTCCCCTACCATGATTTTGCCCCCGTTTCCGGCAGCCTACAGAATCACACAAGCATGACCAGAGTCTGGTTGTTGCCTGGTTATGGACTGGAAGTAGTTACAGTCAGGTCAAGAGGGACCAATGGGCTGCCGGGGGGGGGGTGTGAAGCCATGTAGACAACTGGGAGGACAATACTGCTCCTTCTTCCTCTCCACCCTGGACTCAAACTGCTCAGCTAAAGGGGCACCAGCACACAGATTGAGAAGCTACCTGGTTTCAATCCTGGCTGATCCTGACAGGACTCCAGATGGTGAAAGAGGCATCAAAGACTGGCTGGTTGCACTCAGTGAATTTCAACAGAATAGGGCTATCTCCCAAGGCCACTCAGAGCAAGTTGCTGATGGAGATAATTAAGCCCCTTCCTTCCGTCGACGCATTATTATCTCCCCTTCTTCCTTTAGGTTCATTATCTTTCTTTCAAATGCTCAAACATGAAAAGAAAATGTCAATTAAAGGTTTATGTTTCTAAGGCAATACCAAGCATTAATGCTTGCATCCCACTTGCTAAATAATGTCCGGGATCAATATCTTTGCATTAAGCCATGAGACAATGATGTACAAAATCCTCAAGGGACCGCCCGTTTGCAATGAATAAGCACTTTAAGGAAATGCACCCAGCAGAAAGATGGCTATCTATTTGAACAACCAACCTCTCATGCAGAAATGAAACAGACAAATTATAAGTTGCATTTCTCTTTTCCTGATTCATAACATACACTTAAGATTTTATTTTCAATCGGCTCCTGTTAGACATCACTCCACTCGCAGAAACCACCAGAAAGGATGGCCTGTAGCTCAGGGTCTACTTAGATGTTACAGGGGACATGTTGCTGCCTCCAACCTGCATCCCCCCCCCCCATGTGGTTGTCTAGTACGGTAATATTTAATAAAAGAAACACACAACGTTATGTCATTAAGGGCGCAATCCAAACCTACTTAGGCTGTCGTTGTAACCACTGGCCCAGCGAAAACGGGAGGCCCCAGAACGGAAAGGGGATTCAAACTGGTTACAACGGTGGCCTAAGTAGGTTTGGATTGCGCCCTCAGACTGTTCACACATTTTCCTCTGATGCATTCCACAAACATATGAGAAGGAAATGGGACCACAACTACTGGCCATGCCCCTCTCCCAGTGTCAGAGTGTGCACTGGCTATGCTGCCCCATGATGTCCACATGTTGGATGTTTGTATAAAGGGGCTTAATGAACCCCTTCATGCTACAATCCAATGCATGGACATTCAGAAGTGAGGCCAGTGAGTGCCCAGCATCAGGGTGCAGCCAGTGCATGTGGTCCTATTTCCTCTCTCACCCATGAGAGGGGGAATGACTACACTCCAGTAGTGTGATTAGCATTTCCTTACCCTCCCTTCCAATTAATTGGTTACTGCTTGCAGACACTATGGAAAATGCCAGCAATATTATCTTTTTCTTAGCCTAACAAAATAGCTAGAGTACCTGAAGGCAGTGGGGAAATCCAAAGTACCTAAGGAAATAGGAGGAAGAGCAGTTGAGTGTGACCATAGCCAGGATAGTGGCTGGTCAGTCATCATGGGTGGCAGTGCCCAACTTGGGAGGAGTTCAGCAGTGGCTGGCATAGACAGAAGGGCATATAACCAAGGCTCAATCTGTACCAAGTCAGTAAAATATTAGCATTTCCAATGTTTTATCGGACAGACGATGCTCAACTATTTTGCAGTTGTTACAGGGTAATTACAGTGCCAGAGATCCTTCTCTCGGCTACTGTGTTAGTTTTTCCAGCACTCACATAGAAATGAACTGTGATTGTGAACTGAATGAACAGTTCCCACGGTTCCTGGAGAACCTCAACACCTCTATGCATGCTCAAAGCAACATTTTGGGTCCAACAGAGGCCCACTGTGGGCCCTCCTCCCACCAATTATATTTGAGACACAGAAAGAGGAGGTAGCAGCAGAGGGCAGAGTTTGGGGGCAGGAGACGGTACACTGCTAGACCAGGTCCAGTTTTGAACGGACTCAGGGCATGTTTGAACCCATTGCATTCGCTTTTTGAATTGAATTGTTTCAGCCCCCAGCCCAGTGTCTGGAGAACCCAGAAGCCCTTGAAAAAGGCAGCAGTGCCTGTAGCAGAGAGAGAAAAGAAAAATGCAAGGCAACAAGCAGGCTGTAGTGTGGCAGATTGCACCCCTTCCCAATAAATCTGTTATCAATATGATCCAATAATCAACTTTCAAGTTGTGGTCTACAGACAGAGTGGACTACCAACCTCTTATGCGCACTTGCCCAGAGCCTATGTCTATGGTTGCACATTGTCTATGGTTGCAGCCTACACCCCACTTACCCCAGAGCAGACCCACTGATGTATGGTGTAGGATGGTGTAGTGGTTTGGGAGTCGGACTTAGACCTGGAAGATCCAGGTTCAAATCCCCGCTCAGCCACGAAGCTTCCTGGGTGACCTTGGGCCAGTCACTATCTCTCAGCAGCCCCACCTACCTCACAGGGTTGTTGTGAGGACAAAAAGGAGGGGAGGAAATATGTACACCACTCTGAGCTCCTTGGAGGAAAAGTGGTATAAAAATGTGAATGAAAAATAAATAAATAAATGGGGCAATACCAGAATACTTGAGCACTGGATGGTGCCTCAGGCCTATACAGCAGCCAGGCCCGTTCCTAGCTACTGAAACAGGAAAGTTGTGAAAGGAAAATTCCTCTTTGCAGCAAGAAAAAAACAACTGGTTTCACTCAGGCTTTCTGAGAATACACTCTGGGCCTATTATGCTGTAAAGCCCCTCACTGAAAAGCCACTCAGAGCCTCAGGCTTTTGAGAGAGGCCTCCTTTTTGGGCTTCTTTGCACCCGTATGGCTACTTGTGTTCCCTCTTCTTCACCACACAGAACTACCAGAGCACAAAGAACGAAAGTAAAGTTTTGGTGATGGTAGCTGGGTGGGACCCAGAGCTTGCCATTTAAGTACCGTATGCTGGGGGGGGGGGAGGGAGGCAGCACTAGCGCTCTTTCTTACCTGCTTGGCCTATCACTGACTGGCAAGGGGTGCCCGATGTCAGATTTCCAAGCAGCTAGCAAACAACTTCCAGGTAGTAGCATTATTATACAACAAGAAGCAGGCAGCCTCCTCTCTTTTCCTCCCCTTCTTGACATACAGTATTAGATCATTGGGGGTATGTGTGTGTCTGTTTTAAAGCAGCATCCTTCATTAGCCTTACATCATAAGCCCTTGCAAGCAAAAGGCAACATGTAGCTCTAAAAAGCTGTTGGTTACTTTATACATCAGCACAGAAACAACTCTTTTTCTACAGCTCCCCAGCACTGAAGTATTTCTTTCCTAAACTGGTTAATTCACTGCTCCCTCTAGCGAGCACAAGGTGGCCAGGACCTTGTCATTCATAAAACTGAATGAAAAAACATAGTTTGGCTGTTGCGAGACTACACCTGCCTCTGACTTGGTAAAGCTGCCAAATCTATCCTAGGCATGTCTACTCAGAAGTCCTATTGAACTTCAATGGACCTTACTCCCAGTCTGGTAAGTGTGCACAGGATTGTAGCCCAAGGGACTTGTTCAAGGCGTGGCCACTGTCCTATTCTGAACAATCCTTAAAGAAGGAGTCACTGGCAACGATAAGGTCTGAAAGGAAATTATAAACCTGTATTTAAACATCCAAAGGGATATCAAAAAGCCCAGGATTATGTGGGATAGATATGCGGCGATTCTACAGAAAAATAAAATGTTCCCTTTAATTTTATGTACAAATGTTTTACTGAATTAGATCTAAGGAAGGGGCATCTCACTCATTCTCCTTGCTCACCTCAATATTATGAGACTTCTCTTAGAAAACCAGGGTTTTCCCACTCATATGTATATGCACACACATGCATGGAAGGTGTCAAAGGCCCTGAGTTTGCGGTCTGGTTTGACTGTGCAGAGGCTGCTATTGAAAAGAGAAAACTTGAAAACTCTTCTCACTTTGTGACTCTCTGTATCTGGGCCTACAGCGCAAGGACAAAAGCACCAAGTTTGCTTGCACACACACATTCTTTTACAAAACCTAGTTGCACCGTTTTGTTTTGTTTTAAATTGGGACTTTACGCTCCTAGTTTCCAGGACCATCAAGTGTGCTGAAGATCAGGTATGGAGATGACCAAAGTAATTTTCCTGAGCAACTCTAAAATAAATTGTGCTCTGCCTATTTATATTAGACATGCAGCCTAATCCTAAGTGCATTAGTGTAAGCCCTACTGCATTAAATGCAACTAGCTTTCAGGCAGATGTGTATACAGTAATAAAGATTGCAACATGTTTTCCATACCTTAAAGATGGCACACTTTAGACAGAACAAAGTTATTGTATTCCTGGGCTTTTTTTTTTAACCCCTTGTTTATAAAACACACCGTAACTTCTTTAAAAGCTTCATGGATAATTCTCTAACTAAGCAATTCAGTGTTTTCCACCCACTAGAATCCAGTGGGGAAAGTCTGGTTGCTTTCAAAAACATGGGTTTGCATGAATGGTACAGAGAGTGAGAATGGACACACAAGCGTGCATATACATGCTCAATCTAAAACACTAGCAGCTCAGCAGCCCTGTGCTTGTTTGTTCAGAATTAAACCTCACTGGGTTCAATGACATTTACTCCCAAGGAAGTCTGCATAAAATTGTCGACTAAAAGTGCACCTTAGTGAGTGTCAACCCCATGATTGAGCAAAGCGGGAGTTGCCTCCATGTAAACACGCATAGGGTTGCTGCAACTCCCACTCTGGCTATGCGATTTCAACAGAGTAATGGCAAGAACTGTGGAAGAAAGATAAATGATGACAGTGTCATCCACAGACCATTCAAAACAGCATATCAGAATTTCATCATCACACTTGCCTTCGACCGGAAAAGCACAACCTAACCATGACATATTTAAGCACTGTGGCTGCCTACTGTTTAACAGCTGCACTGCAGTCTCTCACTGGTTGTCAAACTGTTTTGAACACAAGGAAAGAAGTAGTTTAAGTGGTTTCCGGTCACTGCCAGACTGCAAACTTTAAAATGCTTATTTCAGTGACAACAAACAACAACAACAATAAATCAATGGAATTACCCTGAGATAAATGGCACTGTTCTCAAACTTCCTAAGGGAAATACTCCAGAGTAAGTGTCCAGAAAGCCATAGTCTCCGATGCCTTAGTATCATTTCCAAAATAATAACAGTGATTGAGGACCCAATCCTATCCAATTCTCCAGCACTGATGTCGTGGCAACGGAGTGTGTGCTGCATCCTGCGGTGAGGACGGATGGACAGTCCCTCTAGGTAAGGGAATGTTTGTTCACTTACATTGGGGCTGCGTTGCGGCTGCATCGTTGCTGGAAAGTTGGATAGGATTGGGCCCTAAGTGGTGAGGCCCCGCTAACAGTCTAAGAAAAAAAAATCCACTTTATCTGATGCCAGGAGTGCCGTCTAACACCACCACTCTCAGCCCACCCCCCTGCATAGAGGATACTGTTCCATGTGTCTAAGCATTTGCCATCACAGGTTTACCAGCAATTGGAACTAAGTACCCCATCCTAAAGATGCTTCCTCTGAAATAAGCCTTATTGATTTCACTTATTGCAGCTGAGTGTTCCTAAACCACATCCAGATCAGTATTGTCATGTGCATGTTTCTGCAAAAGTCCACTGAGTTCAACTGAACTTCCTCACAAGTACGTCCCATTGAATAAGACAGGGCGAACTTCCCACTAAACACACACAGCCTAGGATTGTCGGACTCAGTAAGCAATATCATGTTTTTAAAAACAATGTTCACATTCTAAGTGCTCCTTTTTTTCCCTAATCTCTCTTTTCCCTTTCTGTATCAATTCCAATTTATTTACGATGCAAGCAGTCTAGGTGTGTCTACTCAGAAGTAAGCACCATTGAGTTCAATGGGACGACTTACTCTCCCATGTAAAGTACGTATAGGGTTGCAGCCTCAGTTCATTCAACACTGCCAGTAAGCATGAAGAAAAGAATTTCGACCCAAAGAGCTGCACGCTGCAGTCTGAATATTCCGGAAAGACCATCCCCCCTAATCCCATTTTACTGAAGAATTGAAAAGCTCCGAGTAGTGGGAGCTGGTCTGCTTCACGTACACAGTGTTCCGCTCATCACGTACATTAATGAAGGGGGGGGGATAGTGAACACTTGTACGCGTCGTATCACTGCGTTAATCCATCAAACAATGTATGTTTTCCTGTCCTTCATATACACTACCCTCTCAAATCTGCTTGGTGATTGGATTACTACCTTCCTCCTTTTAAAAAACAAAACGGAAGAGGGGAGAGTGGTTGCAGGGGGAGTGTAACATTAATGATGCAATCCTCACACCACGTGTTCTTGAGTCACACCTTTGACTTGACTTTTGTCGGGTCTACTTTAGAGTAAGTGGTGTGACGCTTGCGACCGTCTGTCGAGGCAGGGCGGGCGTTAGTGTCGTTGGGGTCTGCTCGCGAGTAACTGCGTGGACTTGCAATCCTTAAGAGTTTATTTGCAATGAAGAGCCATTCGACTCAACTGGAGTGGTTTCTAACTAAATGCGGTCATCATGTGTCCCGATTCTGGACACGTTTTCTCGGGAATAAATCCCACGGCGCTCAATGGCAGTTACTCCTGAGTAGATATCGTCTGGCGCCCTCTTGTTAGAATCTCCCTTAAAATTTACGGGCTATTCCAGACTAGGACGAATCTGTTACACGCGAGTCAGACGAAACTGCAGCTTCTCATTATGTATTTGCCCTCTCCATAGGCAGTTGCTTAAGAGTAAACCCTCTGGAAATCCACGAAGTTTGACGAACAGAATCACAGATTCTGTCAGGAAGACATCTCCGGAAGGAATAGATCAGTGGGCTCTACTGCACCCTCAGAGCAAAGGAGCCTACTCTGGAGTAAACAGCTTGTTGGGGGGAAAAACGTGTGCGAGCGAGAGCTGCATTTCTTTTAGTCGACCCAGTCTCCAAGGCCGCTCTGCTGTGCATATATACAAAGAGTGCAAGCCCCGTTCAACTTCGTGGAACTTACTTCTGAGTAAGCTAGCATATACACAGGGTCGGGAGGCTGGTATTGCCGGTCGATCATTTTTCTCTTTGTCCAAAATGTCACCGAAATGCTTTGGGGCCACATTTCCCTCCCCCACCCCTAGTTGCAGGAGGAGTGGAAATTATTCTGGACAGTGGAAAGGAGTCCCAGAACTTCAGTTTCAGGAGGAGTTTTTGCAGGAACGAAAAGAGGACAAGGGGCGAAAAAAAAACCTTGCATCAGGGAAGGAGCTTTTTCCTCCTCTGGCTGGTGTTGCCCTTTTGAATACCTACTGCCGCGGCGGCGGCGGCGGCGGCGGCGGCTCCTCCTTGCAGCAGCAGCTCCAAAGGGCTGGCAAGCAAACAGGGAGTTTGGGAGGGTGAGTGAATGTAGCCTGGGCGAGCCAATGAGCTGGGACCGGATGCGATATATCCTCTGGGACAACAACTGTTCTGTTCCTCCTCAGATCCACATGACGCCATTTACTGCTGCTTTTTGCGGAGAGATCACCCTGCCTCCTCCGGAAAGAAGAAAAAACGAGAGAGAGGGAGGGGAGCGGAGACGAGCGGAGCGAGAGCAGAAAAACGCTGAACCTCTTAGAGCTCGGATCTCAAACCTGCCTTACTGCAAACATACAACAAGCAGCAGAAACAGCAGTTCCAGCCCGCTGTTTTTTTTCCTTCTTTTTCTTCTTCTACCCCCTCCCCAAAGACCTTCTCTTCTCCCCCCACCCCCTTCCAATTTGCAAGCCACAAAGCTGCCTTGGAGAAAACACACGCACACACGTACAACACACACTCCCAGAGGAAGCGAGAGGGAGAGAGCGAGAGCGCAAGATTTACCAACCATTATTTTCTTGTTTTAAAAAAAAAAAGCACACACACAACAACAACAACAAACAATTCGCCTTCTACAGATCGGAGCTGGGAAGACTCAAAAATGCTGCTTTGCTGGAAGAACTGAGCGAACTCTTAAAGCCACCTTGGGATTTTAATTTTCTTTTTCTCCAGAACCACTTCTATGTCGCTCGCCTGCCCTCCCTCCCCCCTTCCATGTATGAAACATTCAGAGAAAGTGACTTGGGATTGACGAATCGGCCTCTTGTTCATTGAGAAAAAGCGACAAGGAAATCAACGTGTGTGATTGCAAAGGACAAACTCTGGAAAGGGGCTGTTAAACATCTTTTTTCATTGTTTCGTTTTGCTATTTATTATCATTTCTCCCTGGAGAAGAGAGGAAAAAGAGCGAGAGGGGAACAAAACCAACTTGGCTGTGGATTTTTTTTCTGTTTTGTTTTGTCTTAAAAGTTTCAATGATTCTCGCTTGCAACCTGGACTCAAAGTGAGTTTGGAACAGAAGAGCCGCTTCTGTTTCTCATCTTCTCTTTTATTTTCTTTTGGCTTTGGGGTTGGATTTACTCGCCAACCGCAGGAAGAAGAAAATCCGAGGGAAAAAAAAGAAAGGGGGAGGAGGGTTGGTGCAACGCTGCTTTCACGGTGAGACCTTTTCCTTCTTTGCAAAACAAGCTGTTTGGGGGAAAATGTTTGCAAGGAAACACTGCGAAATGTAGATTTCAGACCGATCCCCCCTTTATCCAAGTCCTGTGGCTTCCCCCCTTTTTGCTGTGCCCAGAGTGATTGCAAAGGGGTTTTTTTTAAGGGCGATTGCTTTGTGGGGGGAGTGTTGAGATTTCTAGGGTGGGAACTGATCACTTTAGTTCCTTCTGGCTTTGGAGGATTACTGAGAGCGTTCCTTCCCCTTGCGGATGACTTTACAAGGGAGGGAACCCCTTGCTCCGTCCGCGCCATTGGGGGCTGGTGTTGTTTAAAAGGGCGGAAATCTGCCCTCAGGTTGAAGCGATTCCTGCAGAAGTGTTGAGCAGCGCTCTGCCATGATGATTTGTGCAGCAGCAGCAATGTGCAGTTTCAGAAACTTGTTCCTGAGCACTGGGACGTTAGAAGCCCTCCTGCTTGCTTAGATTCTGTCAAGCCTGGATTTAAGAACAAACGTCTTAACTTGGTCCTTTTTTATATAAAACCAAAAACTGGTGTTACTCTGCTGCTACTTTGGTGCAAGGCGATCTCGTGTTTTGGCTGCCTTTTACATTGGTTGGAATGTTCTCTCGGTGCAATTCGGAAGTGAGCTCACGCCTAAGTGTAAATTGTTTTATGTGGGGGGGGGGTGCGGAAGGGGGATCCCCCCATCAGATCGGCTTGTGCTTTTGACATCTGCTCGCTCTTTCTCCTTATTTTCTCCCCTCTCGGGGTCGCTTTTAATGTGGTCACTGCTTTGGAAGTGACTTGTAGTTTTGTTTTAAAACTTCATGTGTGTCCCTCCCCAGTCTTTGCTACATCATACTGTTCACATAACTCTAAATTGGGGGGGGGTCCTAGATGGAGGTGTTAAGTGGTGAGAAGGGGAGTGAGTGTTTTGAAGGCCCCTAAAATAAAGCCAAAATATTCATAGCCATTTTTCCTACTCAGGAGAGATCTGAGTTTTTTGCACTTCACACACTGGGTGTATATTGTAGACTTTCCCCCCGAATATCCAAAGGGCTCTCTTTCTTATTTGCCACTTTATTTAGCAATCGGAGCTTTCCTTTGCCAGTTGAATGGACTTTGGCTTTTGGAAATCAGTAGAATGGTTGGCTCATACGAATACTTCAGTCAGGGACAGAAACAGAGTGGGCATTTCAGGAAGAATTTGCCTTCTCTTTTAACAACTTTAATGCTTGCAAAACTCAAGTTAAGTGTTTAAAACTCCTAGGGTGGGGGAGGTGGAATCGTCTTGTCCCTTGTCTTGTTAATAGCAGCAGGCTTCATCGAGATGGGAATGAGCTCCCTGGGCAGTAAAATCCCGGGGGCTATTTGTTATGCAAAAGAAAAAAAAGTTGAGAGTGCTACTTTGTAATTCATGAGATGGGGATTTGCTTGAAATTTACACAAATTAGACAAAATGTCCAGCAAGCGCTCTCTTGGGGGAGATTTCCTGCAAGGAGTGACTTCTTGAAGTTGCAGCTGGTGGGATTGTTGGATGGCGGTGGGGGGTGAGGAAGATGCATCTGTCTCCCCCTTACCTGCCTGGAAGGTGCTCTGCACGGAGCAGAAATGTAGGACGCTGCTTTACATAACTTCAAGTGGGAAGGGAGCAATTCACCATCTCCTGCTGGGAGGGGAAAGGAAAAGCGTCGAAAGGCTTTCCTGATAAGGCAATCTTATTAGAAATCCCGTTCCCTCCCCCCCTTCCCTCCCCCCTGGATGTCTCCTGTTTATCTCCAGGTCGTCTGCTTTCCAGCAGGGTTCCTTTGAACCGTTTACACTAAGTATCGGTGTAGCTGAGAGAAAATGAACAGGTATCTTGGCTCCCACCTGCTAAACAGATTTGTGTGTGTGTGTGCATTGGAGAAAGAACCCTGTAATAAGAAAGGAAAGAGTGATGCCCACTCTTAAGTCTTGAGGCGGGCTGGGGGGGGGGCGGAAAGCGGGGGAGGAAGGAAGTGTGAGATAACACAGATCTTTTCTAAGACGTGGATGTCACACGTTTTTGGACAGAATTGTCACCTTATGCCTGTTGTTGGTTACTTGGAAGTGGGTTCCCCTTACTTCAGCAGGACCTGTGACAGAGTAGTTTGTGTAGAGAATTGCAACACTAAAATATTTCCATCTTGCAAAATAATGTTTCATTTAGTGCTACCAATGATCAGTTGCTGTGTGGTCATTGCAAAATAGAGGACTATACCAGTGATTTTCGCCCGGTGAGTGACGACAGCAGATTACTGGGGTTTCACTGAGGCCAAGCCAGGATTTGTACTTCTCCAAAGGAAGTGCCACAGAGTTCAAAAGGGCTTACTCTCAAGTTAAGTGTACCTAGCGTTGTATCCTTACAGTCCTATAGGATGATATTTACTCAGCAATGGGGCCCAGTGAGTTCAATGAGATATACAGCCTGAACTATTCATGGTTACTCAAAAGTAGTACTTCCAAGGATGCATTGGATTGCAGCATGGGATTTTAATGTAGGCACTATATTCCCATTCTCCTTTAGGAGATTCCCCAAATGTTACACTTTGCTAGTTTGATCCTTCTAATTTGTAAGAATTCAAGATTTTCAGTGCCTGTGTTGTAGTTTCGCGGTGACAGTTGTGTTACTCTTCCTGTGTGGCTTGTTGAATGTCCACACCTAGTAGCATGGTGTAGGCAGTGTTGTTAAGTTGAAACAATATTGTCATGTGCTTTTCCTGGAATCATGTGGTTTATAGATTGCATGGGGGATATTTGTGTATTGTAAGCCAAACTACCTTTTCTGGCAATGTCCAGGAAGTGAATGGATTATCTCTGGGTGTTATGAATGCACAATGGAAACCCTTACAGACAGTGCTTAGCTGTGTAACATTCAGGTACTGATACTTAGAATTGCAAAGTGGGACACAAATGCAAAAGTTCTGGGGAAAAAGCTGTTTTGTTTAAGCTGTTGACACGTGAGGCCGCTTACTTAAGACTAACCTTGGACACTTTATTGCTCTGTAGTGTTTTTCTTGGTACCATTGCAGAGAAACTTAAACATGATGCAAAAAGGAACTTTTAAGCTTAATTTGCAAAGAGGAGAGCCAAAATATTTGCTAGGTTTGCATAGGATTGATGAATTATTATTTTTGTCATCAACTGCTCCCATTTTGCTCTCAGACATAGTTGAATGTCTATTTCCAACAGTGCCATGTGAAGGGAGAAGCAGAGCTTCTCGTAGCTAAGGCTGCAATCCTGTGCATGCTTACTTGGGAACCAACTTCAGCAAACCTAGTGGGACTCCATCTTCTGGATGGAGATGCATAGTATATGTGCTCAAATCTGAGCTCTGGGAGTACTGGTCAGAGTGTAACACACTTATATTTTTCTTGAGTCACAAGTAGCAATCCTGACAGGGATACACATTCTTCATGCATTTTGTTCTCATAAGTTTCAAAGCGTGTGCCGTACAGGTACTGTATACTTGACAGTGAAGTTGGGTTGGCTGTGACTCCCCTGTCAAAGGGATTCTCTGTGGCAAACTCAGATTTTCTGTAATGAGTGAAAGTGCTCCAAAATGAGTATAAGTTGATGACATTTGTTTTGAGGAGAATTTGAGGGCATTTGTTTTGAGGAGAATTGAAAGGTGATTTTGTTAATCCTTTCCTAAAACAGAATTGAAAAAAAAGAAAAACCTCTCAAATATGGCATAGAAAAAAAAATCCTGTATCTCTGTTTAGTAAAACTCGAAGTGTCTAACTACAGGATCAAAAGCAAGTGATAGTCTAGTTCTAGGAAATGTAATCTACAGAGCGTAATGGAGCTCTGGGCTTTTATAAGGAAGGTCTGTTCTTTTCAGTTGAGCTGTCATGTTCATAAATAAGTCTCCTTTCCCTTAAAATCATAAATGAGACAATTCTGGGTTTCTTTCAAGACTAGAACACGCCCCATTGGTTGGCTCTAAGACTTCCTTCCACCTATGATGAAGTGCATTGCTTTTCATGGTTAGATGCAGTGTAATATTATGATGTGTATAATATTAGGGTGTTTTGTGTAGCCAAAAATTTGCATAAGGCTAGAATTTCAGAAGTACTAAAAACTACTCTTTTCTTCCTTTTCTGCAGGATTTCAGATGTGTTCTAAGCTTCCTGGAGTGATCACTCTTCAGGGTACTGATGGAGACGAGAGCTCAGAATGGCAGCGGGTCACAGCCCTTGCTACAGGGTCAGCATGACAGTGGGAGGCAGTATGGAGAATCTGACCTGAGGGATGTTTTGGCTCAACAAGTTCACGTCTTGTCCTTGGACCAGATCAAGGCTATTCGAAATACAAATGAGTACACGGAACCACCTACGGTTGCTCCACGGCCAGGGGTGAAACCAGCACCACGACTGCCTCTCCAGCAGAAAACCGAAAGGCCACATGGATTGACTGAGCAACGTCATCTGAACAGGGTCCAGCATCCCCAGGTCCATGCATCTTCTCGGTTACCACTGTCCCGTTCCATTAGTACAGTCAGCACTGGCTCACGGGGCAGCACAAGGACAAGTACAAGCAGTACTTCATCGGAACAAAGACTTCTGGGGTCCTCTTTGGGGACCATCGTGGACGGGATAATCCGAGTGCAACCTAAGTCAGAACTGAAGTCGAGTGAGCTGAAGCCACCTAGCAAAGAAGATTTGCGCATGCATGCCTACAGGTGTGAGGACTGTGGGAAATGTAAGTGTAAGGAATGCACTTATCCACGAACCCTTCCATCCTGTTGGATCTGTGACAAGCAGTGTCTTTGCTCAGCCCAGAACGTGGTTGATTATGGGACTTGTGTGTGCTGTGTGAAGGGGCTTTTCTACCACTGCTCCAATGATGACGAGGACAACTGCGCTGACAACCCCTGCTCTTGCAGCCAGTCTCACTGCTGCACTCGATGGTCCACCATGGGGCTTGTGTCCCTTGTTCTGCCTTGCTTGTGGTGTTATCTGCCAGCCAAGGGCTGTCTTAAATTGTGCCAGGGGTGTTACGACCGGGTCAATAGGCCCGGCTGTCGCTGTAAGCACTCCAACACGGTTTGCTGCAAAGTTCCCAGTGTCCCACCCAGGAACTTTGAAAAGCCAACATAGCATCACTAATTGGGAGCATGAAAAGTAATACGGATTATTCTGTTAACATCTTATGCAGCCAACTACATGAGCTATAATTGTGGCACTGTTTGTTAGGAGGATTGGGGGGGGGAAGGGTGCATTTGAGGTTTGCAGTGACCTGCTTTACTGTGTGTGTTTGCATGGTCCAGCTTAATGGAGATGCTTGTTAGAATCCACCTAATGGAGGTCAGACTGGGGATACACTCTGCGGGACCCAAATATTGCATAAGCTAACGCAAGTCAGACACTCCTAGGCAATCTGTTGTTGTTTGTTTTTATTTTTTTAAAAAAACAAATAGTACATTTGTAAATTAGAAAACTACTTCACCCCACTCCCAATTATTTTCTGCCAGAGATGTGCTATATTTTTGTATATAGGATATTTTCAACTGTGAAAACGCAAGTGTCATAGGAAATATGGCACAGGTCACAAAATATTATACTAATATGTTGTACATTCAAAAGAATGTGAATCAATCAGTATGTTTTTAGATTGTATTTTGCCTTACGGAAACCCTTCGATTGCAGGACTCTGATTCCCCCCCCCCCTTTGGACTTCATGTATATTGTACAGTTACAGTAAAATTCAGTCTTTATTTTCTAATTTTTTCAACATATTGTTTAGTGTAAAGAATATTTATTTGAAGTTTTATTATTTTATAAAAAAGAAATATTTATTTTAAGAGGCATCTTACAAATTTCACCCCTTTTTATGAGGATGCCACAGTTGCTGCAAATAAGGGGTGAAAGATACATATGTTCCCTATAAAATAGAAAATATATTAACGTTTGAAATTAAACTGGGCTGCTTGTCATTTTTTCCCCCTGTTCTGGCTATCTGCATTGAAATTCTCTTATGCAATGAAGGTGTTTTTCTAAATGTTTTTTTTTGGGGGGGGGGTTAAAGTTGAGACTGCTTCTCGTAGCTATGACAATTTGACAGACGTGGTAACTTAAAATGTGTGTTTCTCTGCTCGTAAAAAGATGCAGGCGTCATGGAAGAAAAAGATGCTACGGAAAGAAGGAAAAAAATCAATATAAAATGACCTGGTATTATTAATAGAGAAGGATAGGTGGCTGGGGAACTGGACATTGCAGTATACAAACAGCTGTCATTTAAAAAAAAAAGGCAGTTGAATATCTAGTTTTCCTTCCTCTTAAAACTTACCTATATCCTAATGGCACAATATTGGCTGTCATTGACAAGTGGTAATGCACTGTGTTATGGAGCAAGGATGGAGTAAATGCCTCATGTTGTTAAATCAGGACGTGGGTTTGCTGTGTTAGATGTGATGAAAGGGATAACCAGATACATGCCTGCTGCTGTCAGTGGCGTTCGTCACAACAGTGAAAGCACAAAAACCACACGATGAAAAAGAGGCAGCTAAATTGGTTAATAGTGTGCCACAGGAGCTCAAAAAATCTGAATGCTGTCGGGTTTATGCCAAGCATTTGCCTGGCACTCAGAAGGAGAATTGTTTGGTTGATTTGTCACTGGTGGCGGTTACCTCCACTGAGGTCAGGGTCCTCCTGCTGCCAAGTTTCCCTCCGGAAGTCTAAAAAAATGATTTACCTGTCTTTATTAACACCAGACATATCTTTCTCTCCCCCCCCCCCAACACGTGCCTTCAAGTCTATAGTTCAAAGTGCTGATTACATAGTTACTCGAGAGAGAAAGAAACCATCCACAAATGTGCAGGGGGTTGCGTGCATAAGGGAGAAGTTATATTTAAGAAATCATACAGACTTTGTAATTCAGCAGACATAAGAGCTTTAGAGTGACTCTGGATGTTTTCCAACCTTGAAGCAACATTAAATTAAGAATTACCTTCTGGATCAATTCATGGATTCCAGAGTCCCAAACGTTCTGGTATTTGCAGTGATCAGTAGTTATTGCCTCTGGATACTTCCAAGCAGAGCACAAAGGTGATGGCCTTCTCCCGTTGCTTGTCTTCAACATCCCTTTATTCAGAGAGATACTAGTACCTCTATTAAAAGTTCCATTTCCTGTAGGGTTAAACTTGGGTGCATTGAGTGCGCCAGCTTCTTCTTCACCTGCTGCATTAAAATTGATGGTTCTACATTGGATCTCCAAAGAGTTGCATATATGCACAAGTATCTGCTTAAATTTAAGGCCACTTCAGAGGTTGCACATTTCCTGTGTGGAAGGCACTTGTTGAAAAACACAGAAGTTGCTGTACGTGATTGTGTGTGATCAGTACACCTGGCACTGTACCATAGACAGGCACTGGGAAACTAAAAGTGGTTGTAGCATCCCAGAATGTTCACACTATTTGTGTGTATATGTATGGAAATGCACTTCTATGTGATTGTGTCACACATGATCTTCCTGCTCCTTTTCATGCTAGTTCCTAGCAGAAGTGTCGTCTGATATGGGGTGGTGGTGCGGTGGGCCCCAGGGCGGAGGGCTCAGGGGGTGGGGCGGGGCTCCCCCGGTTTTGGGTTTTTTCCTGTTTTTTTCATTTTTTTAAACTATTTTCGTGTTTTTTTAAGTCTTAATGGGGCATCTGTATGTATATGTATGCTTTCGCCCACTTAT
The DNA here is from genome assembly GCA_026170595.1 of Plestiodon gilberti rubricaudatus. Lineage (NCBI taxonomy): Eukaryota > Metazoa > Chordata > Lepidosauria > Squamata > Scincidae > Plestiodon > Plestiodon gilberti. Next base: position 132,578,696 of record JANXHW010000003.1, read on the forward strand.
CTTGTTACTGTAAGGCTCCAGCGACTATCTTTTTCCAGCTCCCGGGCACTTCTTCTCCCTGTGCCCGGGCGCGAGCTCCGTAACTGCGCAGAAGGTCGGCTGGAACAGCTTCATTGTTCTGCGCATGCGCAAGTCTTCACAGAACAACGAAGCTGTTCCAGTGACCTTCTGCGCCTTTAAGGAGCTCGCGCCCGGGCACAGGGAGAAGAAGCGCCCGGGAGCTGGAAAAAGATAGTCGCTGGAGCCTTACAGTAACAAGATAAGTGGGCGAAAGCATACATATACATACAGATGCCCCATTAAGACTAAAAAAACACGAAAATAGTTTAAAAAAAACGGAAAAAACGTTAAAAAAATAAGGGGGCGCAGGGTGGGCGGGGGGGTGGGGCGGCAACCCCCCGCCCCCTTTCTGGCGACGCCTCTGGTTCCTAGGCTATGTGTTGTCTCTAGGAAATCTTATAAGGTACACATTTACAGTACCCTTATCGGAATAATTTTGTGCATAATAAACCATGCCACGCTTCCTTGATGTACCTATGCAACACAGTAGTGTGGCAAATGTTACGTTGGGCGCATATGAGAAGCAAACGAGCTCTAGTTTCACGACATGCTGTCGTACTTGCAATTTCAACTTGACTGTATGGATTGTGGCCCTAACCGTTTGGAAAACTAGACCAGTGGTTTTCAAACTCTTTCCTGTGTTGGAAGCTTATCTGGGGTTCCACAATGAGAAGATTAATAATAATGACAAATACCTGAGTCTTGTAATACTGACTAACTAATTTATTTCAGGATAAGCTTTTGTGGACTATGAGTCCCCTTTGCCAGGTGCAAATCAGTTCCACTGGAAGGCAGCCTGCACTCCACTTTAATCCCTTGCAGTATAAAACTGCAGGGAGAGCACTGGGTGTGTGCTCTAGGGCATACCCTGAGTTTACACGGGCAAGGCCAAACAGGCCTGTCATGTGTCCCCTGTGAACTGAGGCCTAGTTTTGCAGAGGTGATAATCTGGAGTTGTACCATTTCATACTGTGAGGCGGGGGTGGGAGTTTATGATTGAATGCTCAATATAAACTACACATAGGAAACAAGCTTGTGTGGAAGAAGGGTGGGTTAGAACACTTCTCAACATACTGGACTAGTTTTCTATGTAGCGGGATGTTGTTGTTGTTGTTTTGTATGGAGGCAAATTCATTTGTCTGAAGTGGTACAGCTCAGAAACAGGCTTGTCTTCACCTCTCCGAAATCTAGGCCTGCAACTGTGCCCTAAAACATGCACCACAATCCTTTGCCATTTTGCGGTCAACCTGGGGTGGAAATGGTTCATGGAAGGTGGGAAGTTTGAAAGTCAGAATAAGAAGACATTGTTGACATTGTCATTGCGTGACTTTGTAGAATTGGGCTGTGGTTACAAATCTGATATTGCACGTGACAACTGGCAATCCAAATGACTGGATGGAAGGTACATATTTTGAAGGATTGTTTTGTATACTTAATGTGGTGATTAAAATGGGGTTCAGGCTTGGCTCCAAGCAGTGGCATCGCCAGGCGCCCCCGCATCTGGGGCCGCCCCCCCGACGCCCCCAATAAAACTGTCAAAAATTTTAGGTTTCGGTTTCGAAACCTATTTTTGACAGGTTTTTTTGGGGGGGGGTTAATGTGTTCGGGCGATTTTAAGTGTTAAAACGGCATGTTAAAGTGTATGTTTGCTTTGCAGGCACTTATCTTGCATATGGGGCGTTCCAGGACGTTCCAGCGACAATCATCTTCCTACGCCCGGGCACAGCTTCTCCCTGCGCCCGGGTGCGGACTCCATAACACCCACAGCAGCGGTTTCCGGAGTTTGCACATGCGCAGACCCACTGAGTTTCCAGGGACGTTCTGGAATCAGGGAGCCTCCAAGTGTTATTTTTAGAATGTAAGCTCTAAGTCTGAGCTCAGCATTTTTGACAAGGCAAACTTACTTTTCCTTTGTCATTATGGATGGGCTTGTTAATGGCCATGGAGTCCTGTTTGTCATTTGAATACAGCCACTAACTTAAAGAACTGGCTCATAGTCTGCCCAAAGGCTAAATCTGAGCAAACTGCAACGTCACTTGTTTCATGTAAAAAGGGTAGACATTTATTTAGGCTGCAGAAATATGTACACAAAAGGACCCACGGGTTGTCTTGTGCCTCAAAGTGCTTTGGCCCATTTTCACTTCTGACTAACTCCAGCCCCTTGAATGGCATTAGAAGCTGCTCCAGAGCGTCCTCTAATGCTCAAGAGTAGTTTTTGTAGGCGATAAGGACTGCAGCAAGAAGCCTGAGATTTTTCTGTTTACTGGTGGAAACCTGTGAGTGAGTGAGTGCGTGCGTGCGTGCGTGCGTGCGCGGCATCTGCATCTCTCGGATCCCACTTGACATGTTTGCCCCATTTCCTATGGACCCAGAACAAGTAGCAGTTGTTCAAATCTAAATGAGATGTGTACAATAGAAAACACAGTGAATCATTAAGCTCTATTTTTTTTGTATAGTTTAGCCCTGGCTAACAAAAGCAGGCTTAAAAAAAAAAATCTTCTAGTGCTTTAAAAAAAAATGGACAGGCTTTGATGAGTTTCCAGGGGAAGGGAGTTCCTCAGTTGTAGGGCAGCCACGAAGAGTGCCTCCATATAAATATCCTTGCTGTCTGGACTGGGTGGTACAGCTGTGCTTTATCCAAAGGTAACGCCAAATGAACCAGAGCAGCAGGAAAGAGGGCTGGAGGAGGCAACATAGTCTCTCTGCTTTAGTGTTTTTCTGTGTTGTGTGAAACCTATGGAATTCAGAGAGAAAACACCAATCCCCCCCCAACCACCCTTGTGAACGTCAACATGGAAAACATGACATTCATACATGGTCTTTGTTCTGTTGCCTGATCTGATGCAGAGCCTCTGAGAGGAATTTTATCAGAGGGTACAAAGTTTCTTGTGGGCCTCTTCTCAAAGGGGGGAGGGGCAATACAGGATTGGGGGAGGGCAGCAATAGCCGGGAAAGTCTTCCCAATTTGCCCAGGTCTACCTGGCCCGGCCACCGTCTTTCACTCTCCATGAGGCCAGTTGAGATCCCAGGAAATTTCTGGGCCCCTCCTGGGCCCCCTTTTTGACCCTAGGCCTGGGTACAATTTCCCCTCTTTACCCCCCCCCCCTCTCATGGGCCCTGATCTGATGCAATGCATTATGTGTTAATTGTGCTTTCACTGTTCAAGAAAAGTATTAAGAATATTTATATACTGCTTTTCAATAAAAGTAGTTCACAAAGTAGTTCACAAAGCAAAATCAATCAATAAATGGTTTCCCCTTTATTTTAGTACAAGTTTTGCATAAGGTGGCAACTTCAGGGAGCTGCCAGCTTCAGAGAGGTTTCTTATATCAGTGTCTAATGGCTTTAAACAAACCACCATTGCAATTTCCTTGTCTATATGATGCACACATTACACAGCCCACCCCCCAAAATATTTTTTTCTGATGCTTTGGAATTTAGAGCTATTCTTGGGTATATTTGGGGTGCTGATTCCAAAACTGGCATCAGTTGTGTCCTATCCGCTCTAATTTTGGCGATATGGCATAGCCACCTTATTCAAACAGCTTCCTCATGAGGAAGCCATGGTGTCTGCTTTCTCATGAGGGAGCTGCTTGAATCGGCATATAAGGTGGCTATGCCATATCTCCAAACCTAGAGCAGATAGAGCAAAACCAATGCCCTTTTTGGAATCAGCACCCCAAATATACCCAAGAATATGTCTAACTTTTAACACATCAAATTGTATGTTGGGTTGTGTTATCAATAATTATGTGGAGATATCCTTGGACTGTATCGCAGGCGATCCCATTGCTAATCAGAAAAATATAATGTTCTTGGGGGACTTCTGTGAGGAGGAGGAGGAGGAGGAGGTGGTGGGAAAATTTGCTTGGGCAAACTTCCTTCTGCTTGTGGGAGTTGGAATACATGTTTTTAAATTTGAAGTCAAGTCTATATTGGTTTACTGATGAGAATTATAGTGCATTCTGGTCACAATCCAAAGCAGTTAGGTGAATTTAGGCTACAATCCAAGTCAAGGTAGGTGCTCTTAAGGCCATTGGATTCAAGAGGTGTGTGTGTGTGTGTGTGTGTGTTGAGAAGGCTTATTACTGAGTTATGGTCTTATAACTGTGCCAGAAATGGGACACCCCTTTGAGACTGTTGCTGTAACTGCACAATGCACCAAGTACTATGTACCTGAAAAAGGAGGAGAGTCATTTCAATCGTAATTTATCTATATTATAGCACTTTCCATGCATGACATTTCACAAAGGAAATGGGTCTCTGCCCCCAGGGACTCACAATCTAAAAACAGGCACAAGAGAGACAACAGAGGAAGTCGGGAAGCGGAGGCAGAGATAAAACAACTATGGTATGTCTTGTGTTTAAAAAACAAAACAAAAACAAAACAAAACATTTTATCATGCCATCTTGAGCAAACAGCAAGATAGGCTAATAGAATTTCAAACAGGCACCAACCATAAATTAGCTGATGTTTCCTTTAAGTCATAAAAATGTCTTCTAGCTCATTACAAATTAACTCTTTCATCATATAAAGTAAATAATAAAAAAGTGTTTTGAACGGGAAAAATCCGTCTTAGAAGTGGGTTTCCATGAGGCTATTTCCAGTATTTAACCCATGGTCTGCAGTTGGGAGTTAAAGCTACAGGTGCAGTAGACCTGGCTGCATTTGAAATCATGCAAAGTGAAAGACATAGTTGCTCAGATCCACCAAGGGTGAGCTATGTGCAGAGTCGGGGTTCTCAGAGCATCTTGTTATATATACCATAAAGGTAAAGGTATCCCCTGACAATTAAGTCCAGTCGTGTCCGACTCTAGGGTGTGGTGCTCATCTCCATTTCAAAGCTGAAGAGCCAGCGTTGTCCGAAGACGCCTCCATGGTCATGTGGCCGGCATGACTCTCCTTGCCACAGCGCGTAGCAGGTGTGTGCAAAAAACCTACTTGTACGTCCAGCACTCAGGGCTGTGTGTACAGTGGTACTTGTAGAACCTGGTCCATGCACACATCCTGTAATAGTGTGGTCAGCTTTGATGGAGCATATCTGCATGGGTGGGGTGGGGTGGGGTGGGGTTAATCCAGGCCCACCTTTTCTCACAATACTAGGTGATGGGCATTGTCAAAACTGAAGACAGCACTGGTCATCTGCTGAGTTGTGCAGAATTCCCCATGCTCAGCAGCTAGTACTCAAGGTTTTGTGGTTCAAGATCACATGTGATTATGCTGCAGGAGTACCTATATCTTTGGTCAGCACAGTGAGTGACTTGATATAAACCACTGGTTCTCAGACTGAGTTCTGGCTAATGTTAGGGTTCCTGAGAACCCTATGAGTTATTAAATAAGATCAGTAATGGTTGGCAATTTTATCTGAAAGGCACCTGCTCCGCCACTACCACCCCCTGTAACATTCTGCTATTGTAGAAAGGGGTGGGGGTGGTGTTGGCTGAGTTCTATCATGTGGAGGGACAGTGAGAAGCAAGAAGCCAAAGTGTTTTACATGAACCGAGTGCGTAACCTAAAATATGTCCCATACAGTATATCCTCACATCATAATTTCCAGGATTGCCTTGAACAATTCGTATTGTTGCACTACTTGGATATATGGACCATAGGAAGCTGCCTGATACTGAGACAGGCCAATGGTCCTTCTAGTCTAGTCTCAGGTAAGAACCTTGTTCATCACCTCCTACCCGATCCATTATCTGGAGAGGTCAGAATTGACCGATGTAGAACTGGTGTAAGAAAGGAGGTTAGTACGATCATATGTGGTATTCCAAAGTTGGGAGTTGAGGTGTTTTCTTGTAACCCCTATTTCATTACCAAATGTTAAGTTCTGAACTAACTTTAATAAAGTCACATTTATCTCAGAATGGCACTTTTAAGTGTCACTGTTTAGATTGGACTTCCCACCTATGGTGAAATCTGTATGCTGCAGGAGTCATATGGTAGGTAAAGGTAAAGGTGACCCCTGACAATTAAGTCCAGTCGTGTCCGACTCTAGGGTGTGGTGCTCATCCCCATTTCAAAGCCAAAGAGCCAGCGTTGTCCGAAGACGCCTCCGTGGTCATGTGGCCGGCATGACTCTCCTTGCCACAGCGCGTAGCATGTGGCTGGAACACGGAGCGCTGTTTACCTTCCCGCAAGTGGTACCTATTTATCTACTCACATTAACATGCTTTGGAACTGCTAGGTTGGCAGGAGCTGGTCAAGCAACGAGAGCTCACCCCGTCGCGGATTCGAACTGCCGACCTTTCGATTGACAGCTCATGGTTCAGCAGTTTAACCCACTGCACCACCTGCTGGCCGGAGTCACATGGATCTCAGTGCAAATAAAATCTGGCTTCCTCCTTTGGATGCTGCATTCAAATAGGAGGGAGGATCAGATTCAGGAACGAGTTGGCTATTTTTGTGTTTCTGTAACCTTTGTTTCTGTGTAATATACCCCAATTGCATGTTACATTTTAACTGTAAGTTGGCGACGTTCATCTCCTTCTTGAGCTGTGTCATGTGAGTGCATTGAACAGAGTTAGGCTGTTGGCAAAGTAGAAGTTATTGTTTTGAGTGACACTTTATTACTCTGTATAAAAATATGGGTCAAGAGGAGGGTCAGCTGAATCTGTTCTACTCGTATTTGTGCGTATAATATCTTAAGCCACAGGAGTTTTGGAACCTTGCGGTTGAAACAGCCCCTGGCAAACACCTGGGGATTTGGCCATAATTTATGCAGCATGGTGAACTCAGAGTGTTGAGAGAGTAAAATACTGTACGTCGTTTTATTATTTCCTGACTATTTTCCTAGTTGTCAACGTTCTGTTGTCGTGAAACGTACAGCTAGTGAATGCCACTTTGTGCAGGCTTCACCAGAAATCGTGTTTTCTATAATGTGTTTGTATCAATCACACCTCTCTGATCTCAACTGCTATTTCAAATTAGGGTTATATTTTAAACTAATATATTTTATTTTAACAATCCATACTTTAAAATCATTTGAGGACAAAAAGCAACCCAACCCAATCCCCTAAAGAAGCAAGGAAGAAAAATGTGAAGTCATTCTTTTCACTTATTTCACCCTGATATGTCGAGTTACTTGTCAGCAAGCAGGTCTGTGTTTTATTCCACTGTAGTCTATAAAAGGAGGTGTGAATTCATTAAGGCAGATCATTACAAAGAGGCATCAACAAAGGGTTGTTTTACTGGTACATAAATTTGTGCCAGGGCCATGTCACAGCTTTGGGCAGCTGTACCCAAATCCAGTGGGTTGGGATAGGGGGTTTCCAACCCAAGCTCCTTGCTGTCTTGCTGGAATAAAACTGGGAGCTAAGATAGAACAAGAAGTGTATAGGAAGAAGATACATCTCTGTTGACTAAGCAAAGGCAGAAGGCCAGGTACAGTATGTAAGATTGATATCAGCCTTGACCAATTCAGAGGCTTCATACTATCTGCCAATCACGGAGACTTTTGTTGAATACCTTATTTTCTTCTGTGCTTGAAAAGGACTCGGAGGACTGAATGCTCATCACAGTCCTAAATCACGCAGACTGACTTTCAATCTGAGGTCATGAAGATCCTGGTTTAAGCCCTGAAATCCATGATACCTTGCTGGATCAGGCAGTCTAGACTAGTCAAATACCCTGATGATTCATAAGCAGGGCATGGTGAAGAAATAATTTCTTGTTCTTTGGCCAACGTTTTGGGAGACGGATAAATTGCCACTAAATATCCTTAGATATTTTGACTGACAGACATTGCTAGGCCCATGTTCTGTGGATTTGCGTAATCCTTTTCAAAAGTCATTTATACATACTAGTAACCCATCACAACATCTTGTGGCAATGAATTCCACAGGTTTATGCCTGGAGTACAAGGGCTAAATTGGATGCCAGTGCCCAGCTTCTTGGTCATTAGTGCAAACAATTTGTCAATGTTTTCCCTCTCTCTCCCCACAACCTAAGAATTAACATATTTTCCATTGCTGTAATCATTGGCAGGGCCCTCTTCTGCAAAGATTCCAGCTGCATTTAAATGAAAAGTGCAATTGTATCACACTGTAGGTTCACCCATGTGAACAGTTTTTTCTCCAAGTCCTAGTTTTCTGGTACCTGTAATGCCAATATTGTTTCCTATCCCTTGGAGCTCAGCTAGATATGAACTTATAAAGAACTTCCTTACTTCATATCCTCTTGCAGCTCTCTTGAACCAACTCAGATCATTGGTCCATTCACGCAATATTATCTACACACTGACTGGAAGCAGCTCTCCAGAGTTTCAAGAAGGGATCTGTTTTTCGCAGCCATATGTGGCAGTGATGGGGATTGAGTTTGGGATCTTCTGCAGGAAAGTTCTACTACTGAGCTAAAGTCCCCAGAATTCTAGAGAGAGACCCAAATTTGGCCATCTTTCAGTATCTTGAAAAAACCATCTCTGTGGACTTCTTCTGTTTGTCTACATGTATTATGAACATTGAAATGGCTTTTATAACATTTTTTAAAAGTTTTGAATATCTTAAAGAATCCCTACCAAAGCTGTACATTTGCAAGCTCCTTAGTTGATCGGCTTGCTACTGAGTCCCTTCTCTGAAGAGAAGGCCGGTGACGGGACTACCCCGTCACCGCCATTACCCGGCTCTCTACCCTGCGCGCAAGAGAGAGGCGTGAAAAGGGAAGCAGCGATTGGCTGCTGGGTTGTGTCGGGGGCAGGACTCAGCTGAGGGGGGGGGGGTTGTAGAGCAGATGATTTGCATGTAGAAGAGCCAAAGTTCAGTTCCTGGCTTCTTTAAGAAGGGCTGGGAAATCCCTGCTTGATAACTTGTAGAGTCGGTGTAGACGAGCGAATACTGTTGACCCTGGGCTGGTTTGGATGAGCCTTTCAATGCAGAACCAGCCCCGCTCAACAATGTATATGCATGCTCATGCTACACATATATCCTGGCCCATCTCCTCACTTCCTGTTTAATTTCTCTAATGCTGTGGGCAGGCAGTTTGCCCAAACTGCTCCTCTTCATCATGTGCTACTAGGTATAGCAGAGAGCTTAGAGGGGAAGTTCTTCTGAGTAGGGAAACTGACATGGGGAAGTAAGGGGGGAGGCAGGATGTGAGTGCAGCATGGGCACAACATACATCTCATCTGTTCTCATGTGGGTTCAATTCTGGATTGGAAGTAACTTCTGAACTGATCCAGTGTCGTCAGAAATAACTTGCTTTTGAGCTGCTATGTTGATATCTATTTTTGAGAACTGCAGCTATATTATTATTTCATTGTATTATATTTTCTGTATGGCCTCTTTTATTGTTTGTTGCAAACTAGAAAAGTTATAGTTACTTTCTTCTGTTGCTTCTTTCTAGAATTCCAAAATATATGTTCTGAAATATTCCTTTTTGTTGGGCAGCTTCCTTTGAGCATTTTCTATTGGTGTCAGTGTTAAATTATGCTCCCCCCCCCCCGCATAAACTATTTTAAAACCTCCCATCCTAGGCATTCCTGTAGATATAGTGAGAGTTCAAAATAATGTATCTGACTCTGAAAGAATAATTATTCTGTAAGCACTGAGGAAATCCCTACGAAAAAGAGCTTCTTTCAAACCAGTGTGTGCTTTTCTTCTGATTTCAGACATGCTTAAAGCAAATGCTTAATGTGGGTTGATGGTCTGCTGAAGATGACAAGAATTTCGTCCACTTAACTTTTTCATTGCCTGAGGGTGTTTGGGGTCCATAAAAGAAATAATGGTGCCCGGCCTCCCAGACATGGCAATACCCCTAGGAACTATCTGAGCTGACACAGATCAGTTGAAAGGAAGAGACAAGAAGTCTAGGAAGCCAGAAGCATGAAAGTGTGTCTAAGGGAAATGAATATTCACAAAAAGTAAGAGCAGTGAGCCCTGAAGCTTTATAAATAACAATTACATTGGCAAAACATCTTGTGAGGAGCTTCAGAGAGAGAGAGAGATTCCAGGTCAGGCCAATATCAGCCAGATGGCAACCCGAGCTCAGGTTGTTGGCTCTGCTGATATTGTATTATTCCTTTGCAATGTGACAAAGAATACTGAGCTCTCCTTTTGGATTCCATACAGATGTTAGAGAGGATTTGAAACATTGTTAAATATATACACTCCAACATCCGACAGTCCACAATACCAATGTAAAATAAATGCAATGCATAAAGACACGTTTGCAAAAAGAACAATAAAAAATGCTTCCAAGTTTGACATTGCACAAATGTTTGACAAGAAGAATTCAAGGCCTACATGAAATATTTGTAGCTGACAATATAACAGCCCAATCCTGCTCTAAAGATCCGCCGGGCAGCCAAGGCCGCCCGCCGGTCCTGATCTCCGCCGCGGGCAGCCTGCAGCAGGCAGCCCACGGCAGAAAGTCTACTCGGGGAAGGGGACGTTCATCCCCTTCTTCAAGTGTAACTGTGGCTGGGGCGGATAGGCCTCCTCGGATTTCCGCCAGGTATTTTGCTGGCGGAAGTCGGAGGAGGCCGTGTAACTGCTCAGCCGATCGGC